>OY282559.1:15380120-16719906 GCA_958295665.1 Tipula vernalis | reverse complement strand
TGGTTTTATGTCAAGAATTGTCCCACCAATCGAACTGTATATGTCATTATAGGGTGCAATCTCTGTGAACAGAGATTCATGATGTGATGTAATGAGTTTTTTGTGAATATTGTTAGTTGATTGAATTTGGCCCCAGAAATATGCCTAATCCCCATCATATGGCAACAAGTGTTTGGTTGTATGTCAAGAATTGTCCCACCAATCGAACTGTATATGTCATTATAGGGTGCAATCTCTGTGAACAAAGATTCATGATTTGATGTAATGAGTTTTTTTTTGTGAATATTGTTAGTTGATTGAATCTGGCCCCAGAAATATGCCTAATCCCCATCGTATGGCAACAAGTGTTTGGTTGTATGTCAAGAATTGTCCCACCAATCGAACTGTATAAGTCATTATAGGGTGCAATCTCTTTGAACAGAGATTCATGATTTGATGTAATGAGTTTTTTGTGAATATGGTTAGTTGATTGAATTTGGCCCCAGAAATATGCCTAATCCCCATCATATGGCAACAAGTGTTTGGTTGTATGTCAAGAATTGTCCCACCAATCGAACTGTATATGTCATTATACGGTGCAATCTCTGTGAACACAGATTGATGATTTGATGTAATGAGTTTTTTTGTGAATATGGTTAGTTGATTGAATCTGGCCCCAGAAATATGCCTAATCCCCATCGTATGGCAACAAGTGTTTGGTTTTATGTCAAGAATTGTCCCGCCAATCGAACTGTATATGTCATTATAGGGTGCAATCTCTGTGAACAAAGATTCATGATTTGATGTAATGAGTTTTTTTTTGTGAATATTGTTAGTTGATTGAATCTGGCCCCAGAAATATGCCTAATCCCCATCGTATGGCAACAAGTGTTTGGTTGTATGTCAAGAATTGTCCCACCAATCGAACTGTATATGTCATTATAGGGTGCAATCTCTGTGAACAAAGATTCATGATTTGATGTAATGAGTTTTTTTTTGTGAATATTGTTAGTTGATTGAATCTGGCCCCAGAAATATGCCTAATCCCCATCATATGGCAACAAGTGTTTGGTTGTATATCAAGAATTGGCCCACCAATCGAACTGTATATGTCATTTTAGGGTGCAATCTCTGTGAACAGAGATTCATGATTTGATGTAATGAGTTTTTTTTGTGAATATGGTTAGTTGATTGAATCTGGCCCCAGAAATATGCCTAATCCCCATCGTATGGCAACAAGTGTTTGGTTGTATGTCAAGAATTGTCCCACCAATCGAACTGTATATGTCATTATAGGGTGCAATCTCTGTGAACAAAGATTCATGATTTGATGTAATGAGTTTTTTTTTGTGAATATTGTTAGTTGATTGAATCTGGCCCCAGAAATATGCCTAATCCCCATCGTATGGCAACAAGTGTTTGGTTGTATGTCAAGAATTGTCCCACCAATCGAACTGTATATGTCATTATAGGGTGCAATCTCTGTGAACAAAGATTCATGATTTGATGTAATGAGTTTTTTTTTGTGAATATTGTTAGTTGATTGAATCATATGCCTAATCCCCATCGTATGGCAACAAGTGTTTGGTTTTATGTCAAGAATTGTCCCACCAATCGAACTGTATATGTCATTATAGGGTGCAATCTCTGTGAACAGAGATTCATGATTTGATGTAATGAGTTTTTTGTGAATATGGTTAGTTAATTGAATTTGGCCCCAGAAATATGCCTAATCCCCATCATATGGCAACAAGTGTTTGGTTGTATATCAAGAATTGTCCCACCAATCGAACTGTATATGTCATTATACGGTGCAATCTCTGTGAACACAGATTGATGATTTGATGTAATGAGTTTTTTTGTGAATATGGTTAGTTGATTGAATCTGGCCCCAGAAATATGCCTAATCCCCATCATATGGCAACAAGTGTTTGGTTGTATGTCAAGAATTGTCCCACCAATCGAACTGTATATGTCATTATAGGGTGCAATCTCTGTGAACAGAGATTCATGATTTGATGTAATGAGTTTTTTGTGAATATTGTTAGTTGATTGAATTTGGCCCCAGAAATATGCCTAATCCCCATCATATGGCAACAAGTGTTTGGTTGTATGTCAAGAATTGTCCCACCAATCGAACTGTATATGTCATTATAGGGTGCAATCTCTGTGAACAAAGATTGATGATTTGATGTAATGAGTTTTTTGTGAATATGGTTAGTTGATTGAATTTGGCCCCAGAAATATGCCTAATCCCCATCATATGGCAACAAGTGTTTGGTTGTATATCAAGAATTGGCCCACCAATCGAACTGTATATGTCATTTTAGGGTGCAATCTCTGTGAACAGAGATTCATGATTTGATGTAATGAGTTTTTTTTGTGAATATGGTTAGTTGATTGAATCTGGCCCCAGAAATATGCCTAATCCCCATCGTATGGCAACAAGTGTTTGGTTGTATGTCAAGAATTGTCCCACCAATCGAACTGTTTATGTCATTATAGGGTGCAATCTCTGTGAACAAAGATTCATGATTTGATGTAATGAGTTTTTTTTTGTGAATATTGTTAGTTGATTGAATCTGGCCCCAGAAATATGCCTAATCCCCATCGTATGGCAACAAGTGTTTGGTTGTATATCAAGAATGGTCCCGCCAATCGAACTGTATATGTCATTATAGGGTGCAATCTCTGTGAACAAAGATTCATGATTTGATGTAATGAGTTTTTTTTGTGAATATTGTTAGTTGATTGAGTTTGGCCCCAGAAATATGCCTAATCCCCATCATATGGCAACAAGTGTTTGGTTGTATGTCAAGAATTGTCCCACCAATCGAACTGTATATGTCATTATAGGGTGCAATCTCTGTGAACAAAGATTCATGATTTGATGTAATGAGTTTTTTGTGAATATGGTTAGTTGATTGAATTTGGCCCCAGAAATATGCCTAATCCCCATCATATGGAAACAAGTGTTTGGTTGTATATCAAGAATGGTCCCACCAATCGAACTGTATATGTCATTATAGGGTGCAATCTCTGTGAACAGAGATTCATGATTTGATGTAATGAGTTTTTTGTGAATATGGTTAGTTAACTGAATTTGGCCCCAGAAATATGCCTAATCCCCATCATATGGCAACAAGTGTTTGGTTGTATATCAAGAATTGGCCCACCAATCGAACTGTATATGTCATTATAGGGTGCAATCTCTGTGAACAGAGATTCATGATTTGATGTAATGAGTTTTTTGTGAATATGGTTAGTTAATTGAATTTGGCCCCAGAAATATGCCTAATCCCCATCATATGGCAACAAGTGTTTGGTTGTATATCAAGAATTGGCCCACCAATCGAACTGTATATGTCATTATAGGGTGCAATCTCTGTGAACAGAGATTCATGATTTGATGTAATGAGTTTTTTTGTGGTGAACTTTTCATTGTACATATGTTCGTACTAATGCTATTTCTTAGTTTTGGGTGTTTTGTGTCATTAGATGTTCCACTTAGACACTTTAATAAGCTTAGGCATCATTTTCTTTGAGAAATTGCGTTTTTGAGTTTATTATAATTCATTTTCAATCTCTAAAGAAAAGATAAATTTTAGCTAGGTACTAAAATTTATTTACGATACTTTCTAATATAGTATATTTAAACAGTATACTCGTACATACTAGTACAAAGATACAATTAACGTTCTGCAATTTTGCCAAATGGTATTTTTTAATTTTAAATATTTTTATTTTATTTTTCGGGATAGAGTATGATTTGGAGGTTAATTTGTAATATTTTTCGGGATAAGAGGCTTTTTTATTGTATTTAGTTATGACACAAACCAATTTATAGAAAAAATATTTTTCGGGCTGGTTTTCGGGCTATCTTCACATACATCGCTAAAACCGTGTATTTGAAGATTGCTGCGACATGTTCGATAATCCATGCAACGAGTGATTTTAATTGATCCCAACAATCCCAGATTCTTTCGATATCTCGACCATTTTTCAGCAACTGATTTCGGTACTGACTCGTCCCACGATAATCCGATGCAAAATAATCTCCTGAAGGTGCCCAATATAACCCAAGCACCTTGACCGACACTTCCCACTTTAACTCCCGCAATGGCCGATGTTCATGGTATTCTGATGCACTTGATCCAATAGGGTTTGGTAATTTGAAGACCATTTTCGAAGCTCGAAACCGCCACGCTGAAAGCCACCATTTCTTGCTGGATTTTAACCAATTCCTTGACTTTGATTGTGCCCGTCATCAGGTCGTCTACATAGAAGTCGGCAAGAGCGACCTTCCCAGCCATAGGAAATTGCTTTGATTCATCGTACGTATAGCCAAATACGGAGCACAGCTGGTACCGTAGGTTACTGTGCGCAGACGATAATCTTTAATTATTCCCTCAGGCGTTGTTCTCCAAACAATCCGTTGATAATCTTGGTGCTGGCCACCAGAATCTGTCGATACATTTGTCAGATATCTGCGATGAATACCTATTTGTGTTGTCGAAATCGAGTGAGGATAGTGAATAGATTCTGTTGAAGCTTAGGACCGATACAAAGGTTTTGATTGAGTGAAACTCCAGAGGTTGAACCCTATATCACGCCATAGTTAGAAGATTACACCTTTGATTTGTAGGCTCTCGGTCGTCGAATGGCACTGCCTCCATGTGATTCTCCTCGAAATAGATTTGCATTAAGTCTCGATATGCGATACGTAACTGCAGATTCTTCGAGAATTGGTGTTCCATATGCTTCAGCCTCACGAACGCGACTTCTTGAGATGTTCCGAGTGGCAATGGCTGATCAACGAAAGGGAGTTGCACGATATATCTTCCGTCTTTGGTTCTGGAGTATGTTGATTGAAATTACCTTTCACATTGATTTTCATCTGCTGGTACGTTTTCAATCTCCCAAAATGACTTCAAGGTGTTGTCGACGTTGGTGTAGTTCTCGATGATTGCAGTCGTACTTAAGGAGTGTGTGATTGTGTTTCGATCAAATCTACCAAATAAAATGTGTCCCAGTTTGGTTTCTTGTGCGAATGGGGTATCGTTGAGAGATTTTATAAATCCATCCATATGAAGCATTCCGAGGACATCAGCCAATTGTAGCTTATGGACATGGAAATCATTTCCGACGATTGCCACCGAGTCTCCAAGAAATCCATCAGCTGTTGATATGTGGGATACTGCTCTCGAGTTAGTGTCAATTCCCATTGACGATGAGTTTCTGTATCGAGTTTGTCGACGATAATATTGACGAGAATGATATCCCAAGTGGCAACCGGAACTGCCAAAACCTTCAGACTTTGAATTGTGTCTGTAGAGACATCTATGATGCTTCTCAATCCGATTGCGGATTCATGAGTGGACGCGGACATATTTCGGAATCGATAGATGTGATTTTCGATTATGAAGCGTCGATTTTTGTACCGATCGGTGAGGATATTCCATGCCTCATTGTAGTTGGCATCACTGATATGTACCGTTCTCAACAGGGTAGCAGCTTCACCAGTTGAATTTGCTTTCAGGTAATGGAGCTTCTGTGAATCAGTCAATCTTGAATTTTTGTCGATAATACGGCACTTTGATACGTGGTAACTGAATTTCGACTGATTGGTGTGGTGTGGTAGCATCGACTGGGATTGTCTTGGCATCATGCATTGAAGTCGCTATGGTAGTTTGTCTCAATAGGGTTTGGAGATTTGAACTTGCTAACATGCTAACTTGAACTTGCATCCTCACCACATACGGCCTTGACCTTGTCTTGCGTGTCGCAGAATTCCCTATACCGTTGCTCCAGGTGAGTAATCTGAACTTCGACTGTCTCTCTTGTGACTTCCGTGTCCAAGCTCCTTGCTGCATTTAAGGGCTCGTTCCAGACTCTTCTGGGGCGACGCCTCCTTTGCCCGAATTGTCATAATGCACTGAGTTCACGTGCGCGTATATTCTAACCTCACGGTTGAGGTTCCTTCGGCTGATGTGCCACATTCGACGACTACAATTGTAGCTGAACTGTTTGGTTAGTTTGCACGTAGTTTAAATTATTTCTCTCCTTAAAATCAATGAAACAGCTCTTTATCCTACATAGTCAATGCTAATTTCAGTTCAGAAGCGAAAGTTACAAGCAAGGTATACAATTTTGAGAAATATTGAAATATTTGCTTCCTTTGTTTGTGAGAAATTTTAAAATTGTTTTGGAATTAAGCTAAGTAAATGTTCGAGATAGACCTGGATGTCGAAATTGAGTGAAATTTGTTCGGCTCACATAATTGCATATACATAAATTGTTTGAACTTATTTTGGGGCTACCCTTCGAGCTGTCCTTTCTGACTGATAACAAAACAGGCCAAAAGATCCTCCAGAAAAGTTTGCTCAAAATTCCAGATCAAAACACAGTCCTAATAGTAAAACTTTCGATCTAACCATTTGGACTAAACTTTCGGGCAACTGAGCTTTTAGGCTAGAAAAGTCAACTCAAAAAATCAGCTGAAGAAATCAAAGCAAAAAGTGCCAAACATTCTGATCGGATTTCCTTTTTGGGACGACTTTTGTGGCACAACAAAATGTTTCCCCGCAAAAAAGAAGCTCAAAAATGAGCCCAAAAGTCAGTTTAAAAGCCTGTTGAAAATTTCAGCTTTAAAAAATCAGAACCAGAAACCCCTTTTTGGGTGATTTTTGGACTAACTTAGGCATCCGTCAAACCGTTTGGACCGGCTGTGTGAGTGGAATTTTTTCACTCATAAAAATTAGTCTATAAATTACCGCAACTTTTTATTGCATTTTGTGCTGCGAGTTTTAGGGTTGACTTTTTATGCCAACTTTTAAGCTTTGTTTTTTGTACTAAGCTGACTTCGGAAAATACCTGACCAAAGCCCAGTTGAAAAGAATCTTGTTAGCAGAAAAGGATATTTTTCTCGGACTTTTTGAACTGCCATTTTAGGTGAAGTTTCGACTAATTTTTGGACCGATGGTGTGGATTTTTTCACTCATAGATTTAATTCCAAAGCCAAATGAAAAGTTAGTCCAAAGTTACCAAAAAAGTCAGCTCAATTACCTGCATAAAAAATCCACTCAACATGCAGCACGAAAAGTAATCTGAAACAGTGAAAAATGACTTTTTGGGCTTTCTGTTTGGGTTGACTTTCTAGGCTTTGTTTTTGAAATTGATTTGGGAACTGGGTTTGAGGACTTACGTTGTAGCTGAATTCTGGTCTGCCTTTTGTGAATGACAGCAAAATATCTGGTAGCCCAATAGACAGGTTAGCAGATGGTTGAACGCGTCAACTCAAAAAGTGAGCTCAAAAAAATTCTTCTTCTCGGTCTTATTTGAGTTGCCTTTCTGGCTGAGTTTTTCTCTGGCTTTTAGGTTGAGTTTTTGGGCCGAATTTTTGAGTAGAATTTTCATCCACCCAGAAGTTAGTCCTAAAGTCCACCTAGAAGTTAGTCGAAGAAGTCAGGTCAATATTCGGTCCGAAAAGTTAGCACATAGGGTATTTTTTTTTTTTGGAATGCGATGTTATCACCAAAAAGTATTAGTTATTGTTTTTCGATTGTATTTTGAGCTGACTTGAAGGATATACCTTTTGGATGATTATTTTGGTTGTGGCTGATAAAAAAATATCATCTTAAAGTCAGTACACAATTTTTCTCAGTATTTTTAGGCTGCCTTTTTGGTGACGTTCGGACAAACTTTTCGGCGGCCTTTCTGACCCGGCTATCTGAGTGGAAATTTCTCACCTACAAAAAGTAGTCCAAAAGATTGAACTTAAATTATCTCAAAAGCCAGTACGAAAAGCCAACTCAATAAGTACGCGAAGTCAGCGCTAAAGCCGGGCGACAAAACAAATTCTTTATTAGGACAAATACGACTTTGTGAAAATATGTGGCAATTCTCAACCAAGAGTTAATTCATATTCTAAAATGTTTATTCTAAATCATCATTCTGCAAAACTTCAAAATTTTGAGTATGATTTAAACTGAACGAATAAATTTTTAATCTTGCATTTTGAGTGAAAATTTAAATTGGTAATTTATTGGTTCAATTAAAAAACAAGAAGTTTAAAATTTTTTTTGAGTGAAATTTAATAAAAAGAAATTTTTGAGTGAAATTTAATTTTGTAGAAAGTAAAAGTGACTGCCCTAGATCTGACTTTGACTCGCCTACATAATCCAATTCTAACCGAGTAAAATATCAATTTTAAAATTTGAGTGATATTTTCGACTAAACTTTTGTCAAACTGTGCTGAAACAGTTTTTGAGTAAATTTTAATTTTTATTGGTCATCGCCCAAATGAAATTTGACGTTCGACTTAAATTGTTGTAAGGGTAACCTAATTAAGGATCTCTTCTAAATTTTTAGTGAAAAATTTTAATCATGAATTTTGAGTGGAATTTTAAATTACATTCGACGTAATTTTGAATAAAAATTGTGTTGTATTCAAATTCAAAAATTGAGTGATATTTTTGTGTGAAAATTTCAAACTACTGGATTTCAACTAAAATAAAATGGAGAGAATTGTCCAATTTAAGTATTTTAACTTGCTACAAACGAATTTTGCTCTGCGAATATTATATTGGGTAAGGTGAATCAATTCCGAAAATTAAGTCATACGTGAAATCACTCTGAAGATTCAGCAATTTTGGTGCAGCATCTCGTGTTTTATACAACTCGTTTGGAGCCGTACAAACGAATGTATATCGATCCAATCCAACCATTTAAAGTTGGGTTATTATTGCAAAATATTGTTGCGATATTACAATATTATTATATCAAGTATTTTGAGTGTATTTAAAAATCATAGCGAAACTATACCTGGTAACCACCATTTTGGAAAACTGAAGTAAGACACAAACTACACAAACACAAAGTTCCACGTGAACGTTAATTGTAGCCTATATATGATAGTGAAATAGAGACTCGTGATCTCCCTATGTGTGATAGTGAAATAGAGACTGGTGATCTGGAAATTTGTTATAAATTGACTTTAGCATATTGTGATCCACGAATAACAATGCAAAATTATGTGTTGGCTCCAGCAGACAAACGAGACATCTATGGATTTCATTCCAAACAGTTTGAGGATGTAGAGGGCTCTATTTTCGACATAGATCCGGACCAGGATAGTGGCATATTAGATCTGACGGAACAAATATTATGTTCTGGAGTCTCGACTAGTCAGATTTATACGACAATATAACGCGGAAAATTCAGATGAATCACAAAACGCAGTTAACACCAGCATGAATCTTACCATGACACTTCCAGTCGATGTTCGACTTCCGATTAGTATTGAGCCCTTTTCTGGTCAATATACATCGTGGCAATCATTTTATGTTCTTTACGTGAAAACGATTCACAAAAATACCAATCTGTCACAAGTACAGCAATTTCAATATCTGAAATGGTTTTTGAAAGGAGATGCTTACAACTTGTTACGACATATTTCAATAACTGAGTCTAACGATTTTGAAGCATTCCGGAAGTTTTGCGCCAGATACGACAGGAAAAAGCACACAATCAAGGCTTTTACTAGAAACTTAATGGAGCAACCAGGCATTCATCAAGCAAACGCAACCAACATTCGAAAACTCCCGGATTCATCGGATGAGGTAATCAGAGGTCTGAAGGCGTTGGGAAAAAACGCCGAGTCGCGAGATGTGTTAATTACCATTTTGGATGATAAATTAGCTACAGAAACTTGGGCATTATTGGCACAAACCTCTTGTGAAGATGACCTACCAAGCTTAGAAACTTTTTTCTAATTTTTATTAAATCGGTCGGATGCGCATGAATCACTGCGGCCGGTACCATCCAAACGCCCTTCAAACCCACGTTCCTCCAAGGTGCATGTAACAACTGAAGAAACCCGATGTCGCTTGTATAACATTGAGCAATCTTTACAAGAGTGTGAGAAATTCAAGCCGTTTACGGTTATGGAACGACCCCAATATGTTAAAGCCGATAATCGATGTTTCAACTGTATAAGATTCAATCATCCAGGCTTGAGATGTTTATCAATGTCAAGATGTCAGAGTTGTAATAGAAAATATCACACGCTACTACATTTAGACGACTCCAAGGAACAAGCTAGCACGTCACTATCAGAGCAAGCAAAAACGACGATACCACGTATGTTACCAACAGCCAGTCGATGATATTGGTGGCGAACATAAATGCAGGATTCTCGTAGATTCGGGTTCCATGTCAACCTTAATATTCGAACATTTTTGCAGCCGGTTGAAATTACATAGACGCAACAATCGCACAATGGTATCAGGTATCAGCGGTTCCGGAAAAAATTTACGAATGGAATTGTTTCACTCACTCTACAGTCACGGACAAATAGACAAAAATATATTGAAGTTGAGGCATTGGTATTGAGCAAGCTGTGTTCAAAGTTACCTATACCCAGTCGTTTAAGCCGAATATGTGCAATATGTACGTATTTCTGGCCGATCCTGAATTTAATGAATCGATGAATATTGATTTAATTTTAGGTGTTTAACATGTGTTAAACATACTCTTGAGTGGAAGAATCAAACACGAACAAAATCTAATCGCCGTCGAGATAAAATTTGGTTGGATACTGGGCGGTGAGCTAGAAGCACAAATGTTAGGTGAAACGTCAGGCAATGTGCCCCAAGTAGTTAACACTGAACAAAATCGAGTAGAAGAAATGTTGAAACAATTTTGGAAACTTGAAGCCATTCCAGATATAACGAGATTAACAGCTACTACCGATGAAGCAAGACAAAGGGCAATTGGAAGCTCACTAAGTGCAGCACTAAGTCGACAGAGAGCGATGGAAAGAAACTTCCTGAAAGATCCTGGAATCAAGCATAATTACACAGAGTTCATGACTGAGTATCACCAGCTGGGACATATGGTAAAGGTTAAAGATAAAGTCGTAGAGATTCTAAACTACCTACCCCAAGACATCGAATGGGATGTAACTAATCGATTTGCTAATGGTGGTACCTACGGTACAGCCAATATTGTACGCTATACTGTTGCGCTTTCGTTTAAAGAAAACAGCGATTATTACCGACGTGGAGAAGATGTACCGGCAGGTATTGGTTCGAAAAGATGATAGGAAGTACCAAGCAATAGTCTGGAGAGCAAATTACAGAGAGCCCATGAAGTACTACAGATTAACAACTTTGACGTATGGCACAGCAGCGGCTCCTTACCTAGCAACACGAGTGTTGAACGAACTTGCAGCCACATACCAGAGATGGCCTTTGGCTGCAGATGTGCTTAGCTAATGTACGTATGTAGACGACATAATGGCAGGCACAGCAAACGAAAAGGAAGCCATTGAGCTGCGAAATTGCCTTGTTTGTATCCTTAACGTAGCCGAAATGAAATTGCGAAAATGAGCTTCCAATTCAGATACATTCCTGAAGATGGTACCAGTGGAGGATAGAATAATAACCGTTAAGGATTTTTCTCAGAATGGCATAACAGTAAATGTGTTGGGTTTACAGTGGGACCCGAAATTGGATATGTTTTCGTATCGTGTCAGCTTGGGTGCTCCAGTATTTACTAAAAGAAAATTGTTATCTGAAATGATGATCTATGAATAATTAAAATTAAAATCTTATTTCAGACTTCTTGGTTAACCGCTGTAGATTTTAGTGCAAACATCGAGTTGCACGGATTCTGCGACGCAAGTAAAGCGCGCCTGTGCTGCTGTGGTTTACATGTGGCAGTTGATCGGCCCAGATGAGTATACATGTTGTTTGATAGCCGCAAAGTCCAAAGTCGCTCCAATAAAAAAACTATCAGTCGCTAGGCTGGAACTTTGTGCATCACATTTATTAGCAAAACTGGTAAAATCCGTGAACCAAATATTACAAGTTACAGTGTTAAGCATAGTTTGTTGGACCGACTCAACGATTGTTTTAGATTGGCTGTCCGATGTTCCGGTACGATAGGAGACATTTGTTGGAAACAGAACGTCCCAAATCTTGGAAGTTGTTGCAAGAGACAAATGGTGTCATGTCCCTACCAAGGACAATCCAGCTGATTGTGCGTCACCGGAAATGCTACCATCGGAATTATTAGTCCATGTGTTATGGTGGATATCTCGTAGGTGGTTACCACCTAGTGGTGGGATAGCAGACTGTCAAACGGTCTCGTTTCCATTAGAATTGGTCGAGAAACTTTCCTCATGTTCAAAGCTTACTAGAACTGTAACCATCGCTCAAAGTTTTATAAACAACGTCAGTAGTTCACGGAGAGAGGCAGCAAAACACAAGGGGCCAACAACAGTTACAGAAATAGAAGAAGCGGTCAGATTATGTTGTAAACAAGTTCAACTACACTGAAACTTCAACAAGTTCACAGCACAAGTTGGCAAAGTTTTTGTAGGTCATGGATACAGGTTACCTAAGGCCAAAGTAAAAGAAAATTCCATTGTATGTCAGTTGTTTTCAATTGTACGCCTCCTAGTCTAGGGTCTGTATCTGCTTTTCGGCTAGTACAACTTCCCTCGAGGGGCTATATCTGCCTTTGGATAATACAATTTTTTTTACTTTGGCCGGAAGCAAGCTGTATCCATTGCGTACAAAACCTATACCTAGCAGTGCCACTTAGTTGATATCTTGTATGACTTCTAGGGTCCAGTAATTGACATTTTGTGCGACTTCAAGAGGCTTTATCGAATAATTTGATTAAATGAACTGATGTAATGTTTATTAAGTGTGACATGCGTCACAATTCAATTACTCAACCAAAATCCTTCGTAGACACCAACTTAATCCTAACTCAACTCGCGACTCAATCCTCAACTTAACTCTTAACTCAAATTCCAATTCAGTGCAAAAATTAACACGATACGAACAGTGCCTGCGTTCACAAACTCAACTTAATTATAACTCAATCTTCGACTCAACGATCTCAGATTAGCCCTTAACTCAACCCTAAACTAAATTGCGCAACTCAAATTGGGAGATATCAACATGGTTTAAGAAACTATATGAGCACATGAATTAACTCAAATCAACTCAACCTAACTCTAACTCAACCCTCAGCTCAACTCGAGTTCAGGACTTAGCTCAACCCCAAACTAAATGCCCAACTCAACTTACGCAGTTATCAATGTACCCTAAGAAACTATATGAGTACATGAATTCAACTCAAATCAACTCAACCTAACTCTAACTCAACCCTCAACCCCACTTCAACTCAACCTCAATTAAACCCGCAAAAGGCCCCTAGCTCAACCCCATAATACTATTTTACGAAAGCCCTAAAGTCTTACACACTTTAGGGCTTTCGTAAAATAATTTTAAACTATCATGCAAGACGAAAAGCTATCAAGCTTTCAGGAATACCGAAAAGACTGTTGGTTCTAATTGGATCGATTCCAAATTTTTCGAAAGGTGAACAGCTTTCTCTGTGTATAAAATCGTAATATTGTGCTTATTAATAGGTGAGCTTTAAGGTATACCAAAAAATGTGCTACTAACTCTAAATTTAAATTTTTAAATAAATACTAACTGACATAATAGGAAAGATTTGCAGAAATTGGCAAAATGGTAAAAGTAAGCTAAGAAGGATCTAGCCAAAGAGGATCTAGTTTTGTATTTGCTTTTTCATTTTTTAAAAGAATTTGATCACCGATTTGAAACTGTGAAGATGTTAAAGCACTATGAAATAGGTTTATATGTAGTTTCATAGTGTACGATCGTAACTATCACTATGAAATAGTTTTATATATCGTAGTTTGGTAAAATAGGACCAAAAACCAATTCATACGGCATATAATACGTGGTGGAATGTGGCGAAGAGTTGTATGTGAACATGGCAAAAGGTATCCATTCGTCCCAATTTAATCTATTACCATTGGAAAAATTTCTAATATATTCAGCTAGGGTTCGATGTGACCGTTCCAATGCGCCATTCGATTATGGATGGTAATCGGTTGTATTAAATTTCTTAATGTCAAGAAGTTTACATGTATGTTTGAAAATTTCACTCATAAAATTGCTACCCTGATCGGTTACGATTGACTCAGGTGCACCAAATTGGCATATAAAATGTACTGTGAAAGCTTTTGAGATAGTGGATGTTTCTTGATTTTTGAGTGGTATAGCTAGAGAATATTTGGTCAGATCATCCTGCATTGTAAGAATATATAGTATGTTTCAAGAAGAGGTCCAACTACATCCATACAATTTTTTTGGAAAGGCCTGTTGAGATGTGCTGGTTATTTTCATGGGACATGGGATTTTTTAATTCTACATACTTTGTTTTTTTGGCATTTTTCGCAACTTTGAATGTATTTCCTTCCCATTTGAGGAAAGAAATAGTAATTTCTAATTCGATGATAGGTTTTAATTACAGCACTCGTTGAATATCTTTTTCATCTGAAAGCTCTACTTCACATGAATAATCTGTGTGATCATTGCCAAATAACTACAGGATTTGACTGAGTGTTTATTTTTAAACTATTATTCATTGAAGGGTTACTTAAGATATCTTTAGATGAATCAATTGAAGAATAATTTTTGGCTTCAGCTCGTGTTACTACAAGCATATTGTTAATTTCTGTCTGATCGGAGGCATTTATTTCAATACGGCTTAAACAGTCTGCATTAGTGTTGGTTTTGCCTGGTTTATATATAATGTCATATTCATGATCGTCCATCTCGATTCGCCAACGTGTCAGTCTAGCGGAAGGATTTTCGCTTTTATCAAGCCAAATTAACGGTTTATGATCGGTTCTTATTATGAACCTGCGACCATAAATATATGGTCTAAATTTTTTCACAACCCAAACTATCGCTAAAAGTTCCCTATCTATCACAGGATATTTTCGTTCTGCTGGATTCAGCGTCCTACTAGCCAATTCTATAGGTAGGTCGGTTGATTCTCGTTCTTGTGACAATATTGCACCGATTTGTACGTCACTAGCGTTACCACTTATAATAAATGGTTTGGTATGATCTGCAGAAATTAGAATGGGAGAAAAGATAAGATTAGATTTCAAAATTTGAAATGAATTTTCACAAAAAGCGTCCCTTTTGAAAACGACATCTTTTTTTAAGCTGTGATGTCAAGGGCGACAAACCAAGAAAAGATTTTATTTCTTTTGAAGTAGTTGGTTTAGGATAATCCTAAGGGGCATTTAGTTGGTTGAAGTTTAAGATTAAAATGCCGGAGACGTCGGAAGATTTCCTCCAATTTTAAATTGTCTTTATTAAGATCATATCCATGGATGACTATGTCAACTAAATACACAAAACATTTTGGTCCATTTAAACCAATCTAAACGCAGTCTTGTGTTTTTCATGTTCGACCATAGGAACCTGATGATACCTCTCTGTCAAATCAAGGGTCGTAAATTACCTTGCCTTGCCCATAACTGCTCGAATATATCAGCAATATTTGGAAGTGGTAAAACATCACTTATAGTAATATCGTTTAAACGACGAAAATCTACCACAATCCTCCACTTTCGTTCACCATTTACTGATTTCTTCAGCATCATTATTAACGGACTATTGAAAGGAGTGTTACTTAGTTCTACTACGCCATCATTAAGCATTTGCTCGGCTTGCCTTTCGACTTCTAACTTAGCGGAATGGGCAATCGATACTGCTTAATATTAATAGGTTTTGAATCTAATTTTAGTGGAATGGTATGACTAGTAACTGAAGTTACAGTAAGTTTATCTCCATCCAAGTGAAATAAATCGTTATATTTTTGACATAATTTTTGTAATTGACGTTTTTTCTTCATCATTTCAATGATCTAAATCGATTTAAAAGTGAATCTGTCCAATGTTTAACTTGGAAAATATTATATTGATTTAATAATTCCGTTCGGATTAATAAAGGGTTTATTTCAACGGGAAATTCATTCCCCTTCGATTACGCAATTATTTTTTTCGTAAAAAATATTTTCAAAGAATTCTATCACAATTAATAGGAACGATGTTCGGTACAATTTGGAGCTATTGTTGAACTAAAATATTTTCCTGAAGAATGCTATTTGAATTATATATTATTTACGTACGTTTATTTACGTAATCAGGATTAGGGAAAAAATGTCGAACACGATTTTATGGAAGGCCCACTCGGCTTTACAGATTCGGTCTGATCATTTCGAGTGTCGTTAAGTTTTCCGAAGCAAGTTCCTGGGTTTCTTTAAATGTCCCATTCGAATGGGGTTTATTATAACGATTCGAATCGTAATTCATTTTTGGACGACAATTTCGTATATGATGTCCTAATCTAAGACAATATGCGCAAACAACATGGTACCGTTCTGACAGGATTTGTAATAAAAGATGGATTATTATTATTTGGCACTCTTACAAAACTTTGACAATTCTTATTTGGTACTTGAGGGTTCGATTAAGAGTTCGGAGAACGTAAAGAAAAACATGATTTCGCAACATGACCATTCTTATTACATAATTGACACATTACAATATTTTCACAGGATGTGTTTCCATTAAAATTTAAAACTTTTTCTTCTTCAAGAGCTTTCGCTATCCTCCTTTAAGGTAGTAAATTGACATGCTTTTATTATTAAGCTTAAAGAACTTTTTAAACCATTTTCAAATGATCTTAGCGCTGTTGAAGAATTTATTTTATTTATATAGTTAGCTGCATCCTTTCCTTCTCTGGGAATGCAAGCATCATTGAGATCCGCAACCGGAATATTGTTAATTCTTTGCTTGCTGTAATTGAACTAATTCTAGTTATAATTTTTCGACGGAACGACAATCAGAAAATTGAATTTGTAATTTGTCTTTCAGATGTGCCCACGTGGCAAACGTGTTTTAACCAGAGCCTTCTAGAGTATAGAGCCTCAAGTTTTGAATGATAAACGCCCAAATTTTATAGAAAGTAATAACAAAACTATTCTAAATATCTTGAACAAAAACATATATGAATCCTGTGTGGTAGTAAAATGTGTCTCAAGTTTACTTTCCAAATAGTAACGTGTTCCTATAAAAAATAGTGAGGGCGTTTTCTGTATTATTTATTTTGAATTAAATTAATATTTTAGTTACTTCGTTACTACTAAGCTCATTTTTAAATGAAATATATTTTTTTACATAGAAAGGTGTCATTAATTTTGTCGTGTGGTTTTTAATGAAGCCATAAATTAAATTAAAATGGCTTGAAAAAATTTGTATGCCCATGACTTTTGAAAGATTATAAAATGGAAAAAAAAGCCCTAAATTTTCTTATTATTATAATATCGTAACATAGATGTCTCTTAAACAGCTTTTTTGATATATGTAAATAATTTGAAATATTTATCAGCCGCTTTTAATTTTTGTGACACTACTAGGAAAATCGAATAAAAAACGAAAATATAAAACATTTTCACAAATTTTTTGGAAATAAAAAAAATTTAATAAATACTAAAAAGTGTGCATATTAAAAAAGTGTAAAATTATTTTCTGTTGTTATCTTATTTTTTATCCTTTTCTAGCACCATCTTTCAATTTTTTTTATTCTTTATTTACGACCTTTCGATCGCTTTGGAATAAACAAATCATCAATTGAGCTTCATAGCCTGGATAAAGTACCAAATTCATACTTGCGAATCTTTTAATTGGCAATATACATTCGAATACTTTCGAAATTTAAAGTCTCCTCACATTCGAACTGCTTGATTTCATCTAATTAATTCCTTGGAATTTTATAAATTGACTGCTCGAAATTATGTATATTAGGAACAATTATGGCGCAAAATATTTTGCCACATGTGCCAACATAATTATTTGACTGCCTAATGCCCGCTCATACTCTCCACTAAATTTGGAATAAATTCGTAAGGCCTTGTATTTTTGAAATGTCAAATTGAACGTGACCCCTTTAATGTAGTAATTTGTAGAATCGTACATTTTTTCCTTAATTTTCCTTAAATTAGGGATTTGCGAGCAACGCTTCACGAACATTTGCGTCAAGTGTATTTCGATGTGTTTGAAAGTCATTGATCGTGAACCAAAGCCTATTTTGCGAGTTTACCATTCCTGGAAACGCTGAAAAATAAATGATAAGATTTACAGTAGAGTTGGTGCAACATTAGCCAGCATCATTCTTTTATCTTATCGGCCGGATTGACCCTGTTTAATTTTGACTTGAATATTTTTTATTTATACTAAGTTTCTCATCTTATTTCAATTTTTGTTTTCAATTATTTCAATTTTTGTTTTCAAAATTAAAATATAGTTTTAACTACTTAGGTATTTATTTTAAATGTATTATATTTTATGTATCTCAGTAATACGAGAATACCCAATAGTAGTTTATTGCCACATGTAACTCATCGTGCCAAATTTTCAAGTTAAATTTGATTGATTTCATTTTGTCGGTTGGACAAAGTTTGTAGCACTTGGGAGTTGTGCAAATTGTTGCTGATACGGTGGTATTTGTATTTGTTGCCTTGGGTATAAAATCCCATTGGGTTTGATTTTGGTGTGGCACCGCATATGAATAAGTTCAATCTTTGAAGATTTAGGGCTACTTGAACCCTTTTTAGGTATATTTATTTATTTATTACCAGCGCTAACAAATAGCATAGGTTACAATACCAATAAATTTGCATATAAAAAAGTGTTACAAATGATTATTTCGAATACGACTCTTAAAAAGATCCCTTGAAATGTTAAAATCGAAAAGATCTGAATATTGGTTAAAATATTTTGACGTACGCGCGACCGATTCATCAATTCCATAATTCGTACGATAAAAAGCAATACTCAGTCTTAACTGTCAAGGACGAATAATTCTCTTAGGAATGTAAAATGAATATAAGTCAAGCAATACCGGGCAATTAATCTTAGCACAAATTATATCCCGAGCAAATAGTGTATGAATCATCTCTCTTCTGAGTTCAAGACTACGAATGTTCAAAAGTGTACAACGACCGGCATAAGAAGGTAAACTAAATCCTGAAGTTGACCTTGGAAGTCTTCGGAGGGCAAATATTAAGAACTTTTTTGGAATCCGCTCAATACGATCACTAAAGATTTTATAACCAGAACTCCAGATAACTACAGCGTATTCCAAAATAGGCCTAACAAAAGCAGTATATATTGTCTTGAGAGTATATGGGTCAGAAAATTGAGGAGCTCTTTATGAAACCAAGCATCGAGCCGGCTCTAGCTACAATCATTTCTATATGTTTAGTAAACAAAACACCTAAATCAATAAACTGAGTAACTCTATCTATTTCCACGTTTTTGTAAATTGTACGGAGCTACAATTAATATCTTAATTCGTGCAATTGACATAGTTTTACATTTGGAGATATTGAGAGCTAAACGATTTTCGGTAGTCCAATCACTAAACCGATTAAGGTCCTGTTGTACCAATAAAACGTCTGCGCCATTTCGGATAGTAGCGTAAATTTTAAGGTCATCTGCATATAACAGACATTTACAAAACTTAAAACATGTAACAATATCATTAACAAATAGAATAAATAATAATGGACCTAAATGACTGCCCTGAGGAACACCAGATGAGACTGTAAACTTATGAGAATAATTTTGACCAATACGCACTAATTGAGACCTTTGCGTAAGATGATAATCATTTTTTAGGAATAAAATTACAAATCACTTGAATCTATTTATCAATTAATAATTTGTGATTAATTTTGTCAAAGGCCTTACTGAAATCTGTATAGATAGTGTCAATTTGGGCACCTTTTTCTAAACAGCATATTGCATCATTAACAAATACCGCAAGATTGGTTGTCGTTGATCTACCAGAAAAAAAACCGTGCTGTTGGGGAATAATTAAGTTTTTAATATTAAGATAAATACAATCCTTTACCAGTTTTTCAAAAAGTTTAGGGATAACAGATAATATAGCTATTCCTCTATAATTCTCAACTGAATTTTTAGGTCCCGATTTAAATACTGGAATTACATACGAGGGTTTCAAACACTGGGGAAAAATACCTTGCCTAAGGCTGTAATTAAATAAATGTGCTAAATGGCCACTTAAAGCTTCGGCGCAATTATTTAAGAGTAGTGAGGGAATACCATCGGGGCCCATAGACATTTTACTATTAATTCCAACTAAAGCCATTTTGATTTGTTCCCCCGTAAAAGAAGAAATACAGTGAGTATGATTATTGACCAAGACTTGGTCACTGGGAGATGGTTAAACATTTTCGATTGAATAAACGGATTTGAAAAACGTTGCAAATAATTCACAAACAGCATTTAGATCATCAGCTTGCCTATCATTATAACTCATGGGTAAAGGATAACCAACAGATTTTCTTGTAGAGTTAATATAATGCCAGAAACACGATGGATTGGACTTGATACCAGATTCAATTTCTAACAAATATTTACAATACATAAATTCAGCTGATGTGTTCGTCTTTTTATACAGTTTGTGTGCCTTAGTTTTACGGTTATATAAATTAACAAGTTGTTTTGTTAAACCACTTTTCACGATACGAATTATGTTTGTTGACAATTTTTGGAATAAATAGATCCATTCCCGCATACAAAATTTCGTAAAACCGGCTAGTCATAATTTCAATATCCTTCTCATTACAAAGGAAATCCCAGGAAATACTTTCAAGAAATCCATTTAGAGAGTCATAATCACCATTTCTAAAATCAAAGATTAAAATATTATCATTTGGAACATAATCGTCGAAACATTGAAAACTTAACTTAATTAACAACGGTGTATGATGAATACTTGATGAGCGAGGCAGGTCTTCACAAGATTGCACTGATGGACGTAAATCCTCGTCAGTGAAAACAAGATCCAAAATTGAGTCATTCTGATTGTGCTCTTTGCTATGTTGTCTTAAACCCATTTCAAAAAATGAATCTATCACGAAAGAAGCATTGGCAGTATTACCAAACGGTGTAAGTATTCCATCAATTCGTTTCCAATTTAAGTTTGGAAAGTTAAATCACCCACGATGCACAAACTATCATTTTCTTTCATTTTGGGTTGAATCTTATTTTCAATTATATCGACAAATTCCTTAAGGAATTCACTTATAGATTTCCCGGGAACATACGTAGCACAAACGAAAAGATTTCCTATGGCCATTTTAACCTTTACTGAAAGGATTTCAATATCTCCGGATGCAATATTAATTTGTAGACATTTATACTGATTTATTACAGCTATTAGTAAACCACCACCAACATCCAGACGCTCTCCAGTTTCGTGCCGATCTCTACGGAAAACTATATAGTATGCAGGAAAGAATTCTTCTTTCTTAATAGCAGGAACCAGCCATGTCTCAGTTATGACTATGATGTCTTAATCTTCTTCCATAACCGATGTAAAAAATGTATTCACTTATGTGCGCATTCCACCCGTGTTATGGTAATATATATTAAACCAATATTTATCGTTAGTCATATAATTACCCACTTCTTCGTCACCATTATTACCATCAATATTATAAATACTCGTATTATCGTTATTATTATTATTATTTTTATTATTACTGTCATTATTATTAATAATTTTTTCGTAATTGACTAAACTGGAGACTGTATGCGACGGCTCCGTTGAAAAAATTGGCGATAAATATCCGGATTCACAAATTCTTTAACCAGCACACCCACTGGCCACATATTTGTAAAATATATTCATTAATACAACTTTTTACCTAATGTTCGTATTTTACTTAAATCAAGCTTTCTAGTGCTGAATCATTTTGTGTTGGACAAAATCCGTCCGGTAATTGAGCCTCATATATAGCGAAAATGACAGTATTTGTTGTTGGTATTAGTAAATGAGGGGTAAATCTGACACAAAATTGCGATTTATAACCGAGCAAAAATTTTTCTCGACCGATTGATTTTATTGGGCGAATCGAATAACTTGACAGCCGAAAAATCAATCGATTGCGACACAGATTGATTTTGTTTGGTGAATCGAAGACGACAAATTAAAAGTTATAATTGAAATACTTAGCTTGAAACATTTTATATTGTCGTAATCAATAAAAATCATTATCTTTCAATAAGAAACATTTATATTATATTATTGTATCTAAATTGTCATTTTATCAATCCATTATACTCAAAATTCGTGTATTTCGCACCTGTAAAAAATTTTGCATTTGTTTTGAATTTAAATGTCAAATTTTGATCTCAACTAGCTAAAATAAAATGATATTCTATTTCAACTATCATTCGTCTGTGCCTCTCACCAACGATGATACGTGGTTGAAGCGGAGGAAAGGAGATAGCTCCTATACATAATATATTTGACTGAGATCGCAATAGAAAAAGCGACATAGACCGAATGAAATAAAGTATAAACTTATTCTTTTAAAAAAAGAGATAAACTCCCTTCTCGCTATTTGGGCAAAATCCCACTCCTGATAGCTATGTTTCTTTTATACCATTCAATTTAATGTGTATAATTAATAGTACTCGTAAGCAACACAGATGGAGCAAAATGCAATAATTATAATAAAAATTATATTCCAATCAGATTGGAATTCATTTATATTTTCTTAAGACAACAAAAATATATTCGAGAAAAAAGTGTGACGCCGAGACGAAAGGAGCTCCTAATTAAGTTAATAATTTTTTTGAATATTAAAAATGAAATTTTGTTACAAAGTAAAATAAATTGAAATAAATTTTGTTCTTAATCGCCTGAGCATTTCAACCAAGCGAGGTTAATTTATTTGTATAACTCAATACTCCCTATAAACTGGAATTTGTGACGACTGGAATTCACACAGTGGTACTAAATCTAAATTTAAATTTTTAGATAAATACCAGCCGACATAATAGGAAAGATTTGCAGAAATTGGCAAAATGGTGAAATTAAGCTAAGATGCCGAGAACATTCCAAAACCACATTACGAAAAGTATACTTACAATTCAAATAATCGGTTAGAAGTCGTATAGTGCACATCGACGTGTCGAAGCTATAAGATAAAATGTTATTTTAAGTTGTCTCAACCGTAGATAGGGCCATTGGTCATTTTTGAAGACTAATCATAAAATGTTTCCCACTCCTTAATCTGTAAATTCGGTTGTCATAAACTACAGAAATTGGTTAAACCTAATTTCGAAAAAGCAATTCATTTTAGCTTCTACAGTTAAGCCATACCTCTATCCGACGTATAGCACATATATTGACTGAAGAGTAGATTACGGCATTTTAATATTTTACTTATAACCTCGTTCTGCTTCTTAATACTGAAATAATTTGCGTTCGTCTTGTTGGAAGATGGAACAAACTCTATGAATTAAAAAATTTATGTATATCTTCTAATAATTACAAAAATACACAAAAATTTGCCGAACGTGTTAATCGCAACCACACAATCCACAAACAAGATAATTAATCATCCACCCGACACCCAACATTCATTATATATCAACCAACTCAACTCAACTCAAAACCATTAAAACCAAATTTTTTTTTGTTTAGTTTCGAATTGTAAAGTTTACGAGAAATAAATTCGTTAATATTTATATGATACATTTAAGCACAAACCACAAAAAATACACACATTCACCCATGACAATTGATGAACCCCCCTCGCACACATCATCCATAGCCTAATGTATTTTATTCCTTTTTTTTATGTTAAATGTTTATGTTTCACTCTCATTTGGGTCGTCATTCGATAATAAAAAATAACAACAAAAATTGTTCGAATGTCGAACGGATAAAAATTCGTCATACACACATAATACAAACATGGAGATTTTAATTATGTAAAAATATAAATAATTATGTTTTATTTATTTAGCTATATGTAATATTATATGATTTATGTATATATTATTCATCTCATGTATACTATGGGATTTACTCGATGTATAATGCTGATCAGGCACTGTGTGTACACAATACCAACCATGTATATACTAAATTGGAAGATTAGTTATTTGTGTTCCTTCTCGTCGTTGTCGTCCTCATTTTATTATCATTGATATTTTACGAATTTTTTTTCGTCCTGCTGTTGTTAATATTCGAAAAGGGAATATATACGAAGGAGGAGTAAGATGGAGGCAAACATTTTTGCGGAAGATACCAAAAGTAGAATTAATAGGTTGGGAATTATTCATTATTATGTGTAGTACGTGTCGCACTATATACTTCGGGCAATAAACGGATTTTCGATGGAAAATGTATTGTAATCGTAATTGTTTACGAGCGGTATGTTTATGAACTATTAACATTTATTAGAAACAATTGAATATTGTGTGGAATAGGGAGGAGGGTGATTTAGGTTGGGCGTTTAGAATTTTGTGATAAATATTGTAAAGTGTCTTACGTAAAAGTCCATCAAATTAATTTCGTCCTGCAAGATTTGATAAATGGTAACTAAATTTGTATGAGTATACCGTTTCCATGTGAATTTTTCTTTGCTAATTTTCACATAACTATTTGCATTTGATTTGTCATATTAAGCTTTCTGTTGTCTCACCAATGACTACTAAATGAAATGTTACCATTCCTTTCTATTATGTTTTTATTATTTCCAGGGGATTTCACTTAGGATGAACCTCAAACTATCCTGATCTCTATACCCTGAGTATGCTTTAGTCAAAAAACTCAATGAGAATATCAACAAACCTCAGGAAACTCGGTCAAAGGTCAATCTATCTGTCTGGCCTATACATGGCAAATTCAGGATATAATTTAGCCCAACCGGATATTTTATATTTACGTGTGAATTTGCCTTAAAAAAACAGCGCGCTGACAACACTGACAGTCAGCTGTAAAATAATGTACCGGACTTTATGCAGATAGGAACGGGGTAAACTATAGGTACAGGCCAACTAAGTAATCATTTCAAAGACAGCTAACTGTACTGGACGACTCGTCCTTCATGTAGTTCTTAGGTATCGGAGATACCACAATTTTTAAAACTATCAAAATTATTAAACATTCTAAATTCTGTGAAGTATAGTATAGTTCATCACAACTGGATCAGCTTGGCCACGTAGACTGGCACATAGCCAATTTATTCGAAAATATGGGCAAGACCTTGTGGACATCTCTACATTCCCAATTTGAAATGGGGCTGTTTCCTTTTTCCATTTGGACCTTGGCTGGAGCGTTGTGATATATTCAACCTGCCATCGTTTCCAAAATGACTGTCTTAGTTTTTGAATCATTTCCCATCGACTTAAACGGGAAATTGAATGAGTGGAGAAATCTTCTTCGGGAGTTGCGTTTGAATTGTGATAAAAACATCACATTTTGGATCATCTTGGGTTCGACAAATTGGACGGTTGTTTAAAATACTTTCAATTTCGACTATCAGCGTATGTCATTAATCCTTAGTTAGTATAGTTGTACGAATTACCCGCCGACTCCCAAATCCCACCGAAATGTGGAGATGCTCGAGGATTGAAATGCCAATTAATCAATTGCCTGGAAGAATAAGTAGATATATTCGACTCTTTAATTAGCTTATTAAATGTTTGGTGCAGTATTTTATGTGCGCACAGTTAAATGGTTATTAATCAATTTCTAAGGTATTCCCAAATAAGGTTCATTAAGATGGTTTGAAGCAAGAAGAGTATGTCAAAAATCTTAGGATATTATTGTCTTACGTCACTTATAAATCAAAACTTAAATATTTAATTAATTCGAACCGCAGACAGTTGTAAGTCCGGTAAAATTACCTTCATTTTACGGTCATCTGGGCTGTAAAATATACCGACAAACAGCGCAACAAACTTCATGGATCTTAGACCGTAAAAAGCCGGTTGAAAAACTAAATCTAAACAAGTATCTACCCGAAAGGTATCCAAATGAACAAAAAGAATAAAAATAACGAACACGACTAGACTAACAAAACCTTCACGTACCAAATGATTTGATGGCATGAAATGGTATAATTTACGTTGAATCGAGCCAGTTATCTAATACAGACATAAAGACGGTTTATGTACGGAACAAATTTCCGGCGAGCGTAATCCGATAAACGGCGAGAGGACTGCAGAATTTTATCTGGTACACACACAAAAAGACAAAATTTTACTAAGAATTTAATTTGTCTGTCTGTAATCAATTGAATTTTGCGGCTTTTTTATAGATAAATATTCGTGTGGGCATAATACACACACAAATGAGGTTTTTCCATAGGTTTTTTGATATTTGATGTAGTGAATAATAATTCGCTACGTCAATACGTTCTGGTCAGATATTTAATGTAAGTGGCTAGAGTCGAATTTTTTGTAGTTTTGTCGTAGCTACCTGATGAGTAGAACAACTTTTCAGTACAAAACCAAACTACGAACATAAAGAACTCATTGAGGGTTCTCATTTTTGCAGAGTAATACATTGGTGTAACTCTTAGGGCCTTGGGCTAAAATTACGGGGAGGAGAGAATGATATTTCTACTTTTTTTCAGTAGATTTGTTATGAGGGATTGGCCTCTTTATTTTTCTGGTTTACTAAATCGAAAATATTGGGATTGCCATGAACAATTAATATATTTGTCTATAAAAAAGCCGAAAAATTCAATTGAGATATTTTATTAACGAATGTTCGTCAATTGGACGGTGTTTTATCCGAAAACTTTACTTACTTACATATTAACGATGAGGGGACTGCAAAATGTTATCTGATACGTTTCTTTACGGCAAATTTGATATATAAATGTTCGACAATTGGACGATTTTTTATCCAACCATTTCACTTACGTATTAAGGGTTAGGGGACTGCATAACGTTATCTGATACCCACAAAATAACGGTTTATTTATAGAGAATGTCACTTACAAATTGTGTGCAATTAGACTGTAAAGTACCCTACGGTCCTCGTTCAGACATTAGAGCCCGTCCCATGTGTTGCAAAATACGGTTTTTTTACAGTACTTGAGGAAAGTGAAGTCTGCCAAAATACAGTTCGGTCCTCCAGTCCCCAATCAGTTATTTTTCAGTACTAAATATTGAGATTGTTGGTCGGGTATGAATACTTTTATTTATTTTTGACCTCGCCCACTTTCCAAATAAACTGTCATAGGGCCTGCATAATCCAATCCAACTTTAGAGAATGGTCATAATAGTAATACTTTACTTTTTGAAAGACTGCCGATTAGCTGATGATGACGTTCAGCTCTCTTTTTCGCACAAATGACACAATTTTTCACAATTTGATTAGCCTTCCGTTTGCCGTTAGGAATCCATTAGTGCCGCGATTTCTGGTTTGTAAAATTTGTTTTGTTCGTAACGGCAAATTTTAATATTCCGATAGATAAAACAAGTTACTACAAGTTTATTGACGTACCGAAAGATAAAACAAGTTACTCTCAGTAATTTTGAAAATGTTGAGAATCTCCTGAGTAAATTATCAAACCAAGAGTTACTAAGACACAAATTAAATGCAAATACCGTATCACGCTCTTCTTCACACGTCCCATACGAGGACTCCCGTTTAGGCCACGAGTCAACTGGTTTAAGTAGCCATTCTGGACCTGTCCACCAAAGTTTGTGACCTTGCAATTTGTCTGTAGTACGGTTCCCAACGAACGTACTCTATCGTCTTGGGTTACTAGAAAGCCAGTCCAGCACAATCGTCGAGTCTTACCATGCATGAACTTCTCGTACCCTCATCTGTGTTTCGGATTTTACAACGCGAATCAAATTAGTGACCAATAATGCAGCTAACAATTCCAACCGAGGTATGAACAATTGTTTCACGGGAGCTACTCTTGTTTTTGATGTAATTAGGTGAACTTCAACGCAGCCACCGACATATGCTATCTTGCTGGCGTCACTAAATCCATGAATGTCAACAATTAAATTAGCGTATGTGCCAATGAATCAAGAAACTTTTATAGAGTTTATATTCTGCCGCTCATTTCTAATGTTTGGCCATTCAGTGGCGAGTGGTTCAGGTAAGGGATCATCCCATTGTAAATTTGCAGAATCTGCCAATACGTTTCGTTTACAGCAGTATGGATGTTTCGGTAGGTTTAACATATGAGATATCCAAAACTTGGGCTCTTTTGGCTTCCTCTTCATTGGTATTAAAGTTGATATGTTTGATTTTTTCCTGTCTCGCTGCTTCTGGGATGTCTTCCAAAATCTGGTCATGATTCGATTTCCATTTTTTTGTATCATCCAGCGCCACCTTTATTTGCCGATACATTTTCTTGACATTTGTAGAAAACACAAACTTTCGTTTTCTAAATCTGAGAAGTACACCTCTCCCTCGATTAACACGGTAATTACGTTCCGCTAAATTACCGTGTAACTCAAAACCGTGTTAATCGCGACTAATACACCTGTCCCTCGATTAACACGGTACTTGATTAACGCGGCGAAACTTCTGTGCGTGTTAATAAAGACTTTCTCTCAATTCGTTGACCGTGTTAAATCAAATCCGTGTTAATCAAGTACCGTGTTAATCGGGGGATAGGTGTATACTGAATAATGTTGGTTGTATCGTTGGTCCCACGGCAAGAATACCATTTAGAGATTGACCAGAGCTTGTTTTGGCGATGCCATCGAATACTACTCTAAGACTAGTTTTTGAGTTGAAATTTCGTACTACTCCATAGTGAAGCAGATAGTATCCTCTTTCGTTACTTCAGTGGCTGGAACTTTTTTCATGTGGTTTAGTATTAGATATTCCCCATTAAAATCTGCATACAGTCGCTTAAAACTGGATTCTTTTTCAAATATCTTTTCCAATGATTGTAGTCTTGTAGACTGATTGTAGACTGAACCAATCAGAATATCAATACATTTACCTTCATAAAACTTAGGGTCCGCGAGTTGAACATGATTGAATTATTCTCTTATTTTCCCATCTACTAATACTTTAGATAAATTAGTGGATATTTGTGGTAACACTACCGCAGTAATTTTTAGAGTACCGTGGATATTTAAAGAAATTGATAGAAATATTTGACGTCTTCCATGATCAACTCCACAAACGGTAATATCAAACTTACTTATCTTGAGCTGCGAACGTTGGTTGCATTTTTCAGTTATAAGACTCACTTGTGAGCCAGAGTCTAGCAAGGCTCTGCACTTCACTAAATTACCATAGCTATTCATAACATTAATACTAGCAGTTGGAGCATCGTTTCCATCATTGCGAGAAGAGAATAAGATTCGCTACTACTTGTATGAACAACTTGCATGGAAATTGGAACACTTGGTGTAACGTGAGTTTTAACGACTGATTTCGTTGGAATTTTCGTTGCTGAGTTTAATGACTCCAGGGTATTAATACGTTTCGATAAAAATGTTAAAAAATCATCTGATGTAGGCTCTTCTTTATCTGAAGAGTGTTCTGCCCAGGCTGCTTTTAATTTATCATCAATCTTGCTAAACAAAATGTGAATTAACCAAGGATCTTTTGATTCTGCGTTTCCACCAAGTGCCTTCAAACCCCTAATTATTTCATCTGAGGTGTCCATGAATTTTGTTAGATTGGGAGCGTTACCATGTTAAATGTGAGGTTGCTGCATGAACTTATGAATAAATGAGTTTACCATAAATTTTCTGCGATCGAATCTTGCTTTTAGTTTATTTAGAACGAAATATATAATTGGCTTCAGTAATGCTCAAATGATTTAGTAGCATGAATGCTTTTCCTTCCAATAACCGTCGCGAAACAACTCAATGAGAATATCAACAAACCTCAAGAAACTCAACCAACGGTCAATCTATCTGACCGATACATCTAGACTGCCGCATAAACAGTCAAATTCAGGATACAATTTAGCCCAACCGGATATATTAGATTTATTTGTGAATTTGCCATAAAAAAACAGCGCGCTGACAGCAATGACAGTCAGCTGTAAAATAATGTATCGGACTTTATGCAGATCGGTAGGGGATAAACTATAGGTATAGGCTGACTGCTTAGCTCATTTGAAGCCAATCGATACATTAATTGCGTTTAAGTATAGCTGTGATCTGATAGCTGTGCTGATTGGTCTTCAATCTGCCAATTCCTTAATTAATTTTGTCCTTGCATCAGATTTTTTTATTTTTTTGTTTTTTTTACCAAAAGGGTGAGTGTTTATAGCTCAGCGCACTGCGGCAATTGAGGTCTATTGTGCATCTTTGAAATTCTTACCTAAAATGTAGGTCTTTGTCCTTGATAGTAGGTGTTCCGATGTCTTCTTACCGCAGTCACAGAATCTGCACTGGTCCGTAAGGGACCTTCCCATTTTATTTAGATGGGCGTTAAAAAGGCCGTTCCCTGTTAAAACCAGGTAAGGGATCTTAGAGATTGGCGGTCCATACTCGGTGCCTCTCCCAGACGTATGATATTATAACTGAATAATTTATCGGCGTGCCTCATCCCAATGGAGGACTCCCAGAGCAATTTCCTATAGATCTGCTCCCAGTTCCTTATACCATTTGCCAAGTGGGTTTTGGAAAAAGCAATACTAGGACTGGGACCGAGGAAATCTCGGCTTGCTCCCATTTTTGCACATCGGTCTGCTGCCCACCTTAATGGCGGAGTGGCGAGGAGACTACAAAAAGGTGACTTTGTTTCGTTTGTCGTTAGCAGAGCTGCCTGGCTGTCCTAGGTTATATATATATATCTCGGTCTTCTTATATTTCTTTTTGAGATATTGAAGCACACATACCTCAATAGCAAGGGTCTCTGCCTGAAAACCTGTGGGGCTGCTGCCCAGTGGTATGCATAGTTCTAGGTCGGGCCCGACTATCCCTGCACCGGTACCTGCGTCTGTTTTGACCCATTCGTAAACCAAACAGAAGCATGGCTGGGGAGGGAGGAAATAATATTCTCTACCAGTGTCCTATCCGGCAAACTAATTGTAAAATCCCCCCGACAGTCGATTGTCCTTACCATCAAATCTGATAGTTGGATCAATTCCTCCTTAAAATTTAATTTATGTAGGACAATGTTGTGTGGTTTGGGGAACCCAATGGTTTTAATTTTGGCTGTAATTTTTAGGTTCAGACTTCTTGAACCGGCTACTTTTTTAATGTGTAGGTGCAGTGGTGAGCGCCCCAAAATATCTCTCAAGGGCAGCTGTCAGTGCACTAGTCTGTTCCGTAGGAGGGACCGCAGGTCTGATGACGACTCCGTAGGGACCATAGGACTTATGACGGCCTGGTAGAGCCAAACCACCATTTGTGGGCTCAGTCTCCATGTTGTGCCAGTCATTCTTTGGCAGGTGAAGTAGGCCTTATTCGCCTTGTTTGTAATATGATTTAAGTGGGGATTCCCTGCCAATTTCTGATCAAGTATGACACCCAGATATTTAACCTCCGTCGACACTTGGAGAGTTACCTCCCCCGCCCCACTCCCCCTCCCCAGGAATATCGGCAGGAGGACAGTTTTCTTCCGGTTAGTAAAGAGAGTGCAGTTAACCTTGTTAGGATTTACCGTAAGGCTCACCTCTGTGCACCAATCATTTACTTCCTTTAGGGATTATTGCATTATTTCCCCTACTGTATTTGCGAATCTGCCCCTAACCATCAGGACTAGGTCGTCCGCATAGGTAATGTTTGAGAAGTCTAAGTTCCTCAGTCTGGTAAGTAATTGATCCATCACGATCAGCCACAATAAGGGAGAGGAAACACCTCCCGGGGGCAACGCTTGGTGGCCGCTATGATGATGGCTTTGTCTCCAAAAGAGGCCGTAACCTCGAAACTAGTATTATCAAAAGCTCCTTGGATATCAATGAAGAAGCTTAGTAATAATTCTTTATTCCGGAGTGTATCTTCGATTTCCGACCTGGGCCTGAATTCCGGTTCGGTGACAAATGATAATGAGAAATGATTTGATTTTTTATTTCAACTAGTCGGTTGCATTTTTATTTAGAGTAGGCGAAATAAAACATAAAGTCATTTCTCATTCTCATTTGTCATTGATCCGGAATTCGGGTGCTGGTAGGCGTGCTGCATAGAGTCCAAAGGGTATATTTGGAGAGTGTTGGATCTAATACAAAGTCCTTGAATTTTCTCCATGGTTTTCAGTAAAAATGATGTGAGGCTAATAGTCTATAAGACCTAATCTCCTCTGGGGATGTTTCTCCCGCTTTTGGGATAAAAATCACCAGAACCTTTCTCCAGCATTTTGGAACATATTCCAAGCTGTAGCTGGCTCTGAAGAATATAGTAAAATAAGGCAGCAAAGTCTGCAGGCCTTGTTGTAAAAAGGCGGGGTATACGCAGTCACCTCCCGATGATTTGAAAGGGCCAAATGATTTGACTGCCCAGCTTATCCGTTCCGGCGTAAAAACTGCCTCGAGAACTTGTGAGCCCCCTTTGGAACCAGATACGGATGTACGCTACTTGCGTTGGATTCTTCCTGAATTCTCAGTACTACACATTCTGGGAAGTGACCTCTCACTAGACATTCCAGAGTCTCCTCCCTGGTTGTGGTTGTCTATCCATTTGCTTTCCTTATAGATCCCTAGGGATTCCTGTGCTCCAAGGAGAGTGCCTTCTGAAGTCGACACGCCATAAGTAATTTGTCTATTTTTTTACAGAAGTCTCTCCCGCTTAGTCTTTTGCTCTGCCTAAGAGCTATGTTGTATTGGGTAAGGGAATTCTGATAGGTAGTCCAATCGTTCGTCCTTTTAGCCTTATTAAAAAGTTTACGGATGTTTCGCCTCATGTTTTCCAAGTTTCGGTTCCACCAAGGAACATCCCTTGTGCCTCTGATATGCACCAGGGGTGAGCTTGATTCGTAGGCATTAATTATTGCCGCTGTAGGCAGCGCTTCTTGCCGTGGGTAAGGCTGATTGAAACCGGAGGTAGCCTAGTATCCGGAGTTCTGTGCTAGCGACCAACTAACCTTAGATTTGTTTTTTTTAAAGGTTTATAATATCCTTTGGCATCTTACTTTAGCCTGTTGTTCGGTAAACGAGCCAACAGTTTCCGGAAGTCATCACGAGGAGGTAGTACGTACACTGGCGAATCACGCTGAGGTTACCCCTCGCGCAGATCGTGGCCCACAGACGGGACCGCCTAAAACATGACCAGAACAACCTGCTTGAGCTCACCCTAAAGGAAGGTTAAGGAGCTGGTATTGCCACACAGCTTTATTCCCCCCTTCCAGAAGACGCCAGGCCTCCTTGCATCAGTTTATTTTCCCAATGACTCGGCTTTACCTCCTCTTTGAGTCGTCTTTACCTTCTCTTTACCTCCTCCTAATATACATTACTAAATATGTTCGGTAGGAACGGGAAACTGGAAAGTGACTATCTGAGTTCTGAGCTTAAACAATTAAGGAACTAAAAAATAAAGCCAAAAACTCTAAACTTCAAGCTACTTGGGCTACTCACTTAGCTTCAAAAGTATTATAAAAGAAGTTTAAGGTATGTTCACAGAACTTCGTGGATAAATTTCGTTGTAGAAATTAATAGCATATCGGCTGTAGCTAGATTAATTAAAGATTTACTCCTCATCTGTCAAACAGTGAGTTGGTCAGCTGGAGAGCTACTTGTTAAACTGCAGCATTCTAGCTTTGTTACCCAAAGCTACGCTGATGATCTTGATGTTACAGTTTAAAGTAAATACCTGAATATTTTATCCGACTTACTATAACAGGCTCTACCCACCTATGATGGAAATGTGGTGTATTGAGAAGAGCTTATATGTCACACCGTCTAAGAATGATTTAATTTGATGGTTTTCCCTCTCTTTTTAGAAAAACGATTATTTGATCCGAACAAAACTTGGCACCATCTTGGATAGTAAACTCTCAGATTGCAAAATTCAAAAAGCTCCTTCCTTCTTTTACCAGTATAGAAGAGCTTTTGGGAGATCATGGTCAAATAAAATACTTTTTTAATCAAACTTCATGCACCACAAAAACACCTAATTTAACACTAACATTCTACATGCGGGGAATTGACTGTGGATGCAACTGTCAGACACAGGCAAATTTATACTGTTAATTATAGGCTAAACGTAAATGAATTAGTATTTCCATTAAAAGCTTAGAAGAAGAGGTTTTTTCGAAATGGAGGATTTGGAATCTTGTTAATGGCAGTTTTCCACTTAAAATATTGAGTATTTTTTTTAATGGTCCCATCAAAAGATTCCAAATCGTCCATTTCGAAAAAAATTCTTCTGGATAATGTGCCCCGTACCTTGGTTTATATGACCTATATAGCCGAACCTTGCCTAAATGTCTGGGGTGCTTGCTTATGGACCCCAAATAGAAAATAGTCAATATTTTAAGTGAAAAACTGCCAATAGCAAGATTTGAAATCCTTCGTTTAGAAAAAACTTCTTCTGGATGATGTGCCCTATACCCCGGCTTATATGACCTATATTTTGGCCACAATAGAAAATACCCAAAAGGTGTATTGAACATTACAAACACAATTACATTTTAATTGGAATCCTATAGAGTTTAATTATTCTTATTGGAATCGTATTCGTATACGTTTTCATTTGTTGTCAGTACTTCACGGGCTCGAAGGCTACTCAGTTTGTGCTATTTTGAAAAAAAGCTAACATAGAAATCTGGTCGAAATTCTCACTGGCCATGGCTGTTTCATGGTATATTTGAGGACTTACTTGAAAATGTATACTGGTCCAGTTTGCTAAGGTAGCAATGCGCGCAATTCTCAGTTTTTATCGTGGGTGCCTTGTGGTATTGAGTACGGTAACTTTATAGGTTCCAACAAATTTTAATAACAATATTATCTGACTGCGAAATTCAGGTCAGCGACCTCTCGTTTGAAGTTCCGTAGCACATTATTATTAAGCCGATTGTGTCCTAAAAGGGTTTAACATACACACAAACTAGGCTCTACATCTATTTGGAATCTAGTATCGGAGACACTTACAACCATAAAACAACCGAGCTAATTTTGAATCCGACTGAATGAATTGAAAAAAATTGGCCTCAATGGAGAACTGATTGAATGAATGAACGTTTATGCTAAATTTTGGGCCAAACTTTAATTGCAAAGAATAGTTACAATCTAAGATAACATTCTTATATGCTCTGGCGCCACCACTCCTCACCAATAACCATGCTAAAGCAGAGTTAATAATAAACCGCTGATAAATATTTATTATGCTCAGCCTAAACAATTTGAAACCTCAACATAGATTCGACCACAACGATCAAATTTACTTCAATCCCAAGCCCTTAACGCATTCGTGTATGTAGAAAAGGAAGCGCTTTCGAAGGCACTTACAATACCAAATACAGTTTCCATGGAAAGCTTACAATTATTATAGTTTATTAAAAGCTTTAAAAGTTCAGATTATTCCACCATTTTCAATTTTATATTTTTGATAAAGAAAAATCTTTTGAATATTATTTCAAATAACAAGAGAATAATCCTAGCACTTCCAAAAGTAGTAAATAGTTAACTAAGCTTCCAATTAGATTAAAACGGCTAAATTGTGCTTTGGTTTAGAAAAATATTGAAATAATTAAAAACCTGGGTTCCTCTTCATTGTTATGCAAAGATGAAATATTTAATAAAAAGCTTTAAGGAATTCTGAAAAATAAAAAATATTGTAAGTTCTATTTGGGTCGATTCGTAATCATAATAGAAATCGTAATATTGTGCTTATTAGTAAATAAGCTTTTAAATATTTTTTTTCGGAATACACTATGAAAAATTCTGTAAACTGTTAGGTTAAGGTTTACGCAAAATTTAAGTGCTTAATTAGCAGAAATGTTTGGAATTGAGATATTTGAAGGGCCTCTGAATATTTTTAATTTCCTGAAGCTTTGTGATCAAACAGGAAAATTCAGAGTTAAGTGCATGCTATATTAAGCAACTACCTTCCAAAATTTAGCTCGGTGACTGAAATATCACCCTCTACATCAAACAATTTTCTTTTGACTTTAATTTTTGAATAAGTTCAATTGGTTAAACCAGTGCTTTAAAAGCTTCAGGATTAAAAAGTTTCTCTGTCGCCAGAGGAAACATGACTCCTTTTTTCGGACATAAGAAACTTTAAAATTAGAAAAAGCTTCGGAACTAAATATTTTAACTGAACATTAAGGGTGGAGTGGAACATATAGCAAGACGAGTAATTAAGGTTAGAGTTAAACATTTTTGAGCTGATGATTCGAAATGTATTAAAATTGAAATTGGAATGACACATTGTAACGAAACCCCACAAGGGCTTCGTTAACAGACATGAGAATAGAGGCCTAGTGCGGTATAGTAGCTGGCTAGAGCTCACGGTGCAGGGTGGGGTTTTCCAGGCATATTCCCATGCTTTAATAACTGCATGAAAATCCAGAAAACGAGAAGTGAACTGAGAAATTGAAACTATTTTTGCCACGGCCTCAGCACTAACGAAACAATAAACCACATGTGATCGTCCAGGAACGACAGCTTCAATCCCCGGCGATCCGCGTCATGACTGCCAACCGGGCCTCCCCTCATCGGCCCGCCTACTGGAATGCCAGTCGCGACGGTCACCAATGCCAATTATGTATGGAAAGACGCCCGGATAACAGACCTAACGACGACCCCCGAACGGAAACCGTCGCTCCAGTACGACCAACACATATGGCGTGGCACCCTCCAGTGCAGCCTGTTCTGGAGGAATGAACGGCACGCCCTGAACAAATATGGAAAGAAAAAATATCCCTCCACATTTTCCAAACAGTTTTTCGAAGGGTCTAGTAAACTCAATTTGTGAACCCATCACAGGTTGAGTACTGAAATTAACAGGCTGAAAAGCTTGATTTGTTTGGCCATACCAGACCAGAAAAACTGTCGCAGAATTAGTTCTATTGTTTTCTTTATACCCAAGTGAGCAGAAGTGGGAGAAAAATGGGCCAGCTAAATAAGTTTTGCAGTCAAGGACAGTGGGACGATCAACTTCCAATCAGGCAAATCAGTAGACGAATATTGCGCAGCATACGAAGGTGAGAAGAAGTAGAAGAAGAGTAGAATCCTAAAGTTTATTATCACAAATTTTATAGTTACGCTCGCAAATCTTTTAATTGTTGTACTCGATTGATTTGTTGTACGTATTTTTCGTCCTGAAATGCTGAAGAGTTAAGATCAATATTTAGTACCTCATTATCACTTGAAGCTTTAAGACTAGACACCAGCCCTTGAATAGAAGTCGGATTAGAAAGGAATGATAAAAATAAGAGTAATTGGAGACTGATTTATATCATCTGTGGGCTCACCGTAAAAAACTCTCGATAAGGCATCAGACACAATATTTACCGAACCTTTACGATATCCGATTACAAAATTTAAACGCTTGTAGTTTTAGGTTCTAACGGGCGAGTCTACCAGATGAGATAGACTTCTTTTTGGGACATCAACCAGCTGAGACTAGCGTGATCGGTATATATCGTAAACGGGCATCTATCAATATAGGGCCGACATTTTTGGAGACTAAGAACTGTGGCGTAACATACGTGTGAAACAAATTAAATGGGGTGTTCAGCGCCATCTAAGTCTAACTGAAAAAGTACACCACCCACACCAACTGCACTTGCGTCACATTGAATAAAGAACGGAGCACAAGATAAGGGCAATTTATGAGTTTGAAAGAATTCCTATGCATGAGGATTCCATTTAGATTTGGATTTCTTATCCGACAAATCCCGTCAAGCTAAGTTTTTATAAACCGACGATACCACCCACATAAACCAAAAAATTTAGGGACAGTAAACGCCATCATATCTCTGGATTGAGGGTCGAGAGGTATCTGCCAAAAGGCAGAGAGATATCTGCCAAAATATACCGTGTTTGATCCAATCGACCCAACAATCCATTGATAAGGGGCAACGGATACGATTCCTGACCGTCACCTTGTTCACCTCACGGGCATCCAAGCACAAGCGCACCCGACCATCCTTTTTATGAACCATCGTGAGAAGAGAACACCAGGAAGTATAACTCTCCAGAGATAACATACGGTCTAGCTCATCATCAGGAGAAACTGAGTAAAACCGTTGCTTAACAGGCTTAGATTCTCCAACGATCGATCACATGTGATAATAATGTGGTTCGGCTAAGGCCTAGTTTTGCACTTGACGGGAATTTACTAACTGCTGTAGAGAGCTTAATGTCATCTTCTGGTAAGAGAGTGTGAAATTGAGGAAAAGAATTTTGATCTGCGGAGTCAGTTAATTCACTCAACGCAGAGACTTGTAACGAAATGCCAAACTGATTCCAAAAATCAATTCCCAGATACAGTGGTTGCTCTAAAGAAGTTATACCGGATAAAACCGAAGATATGGAGTTCGAGAATTGTACTGCACCGGAGCATAAATATAACCGACCACCTTTTGGGATTGACCACTGGCAGAGTGTATATAGAGGAGGGAAATTTATGTACTTTAAAATTGCTATCCATCAACAACTTATCGGAACCCACCTCTTGGTATGGCACATCATTAACGAGGACGTCGGCATAAGACCGTTTGTCACTGGTTTCAGAACTGAGTATTGAAGAGACAATGAACGATCGCATGATCCGACGTTACTCCCAATATTTTGTTGAACGTAGCAAGCGAGTTGGATTGAAGTTTCTCAAAGTGTTGACGACATGATTAATAGAAGAAAAAGGTGAATGAATGGAGTTTCTCAACGATGAGTGAACTCGACATTCCGAGGTAGAGACGGACAAGCAGGATTCCGACACCATTTGGCCGGAATCAGACGAACCAGATCCAGAAAAAATTTCAAAATCAGGTGACTCAACGAGCACATTCACTGATTTGTCTGATTCCTTCCACCTAGAGTCATTCTCCGCAGAAGCTGTATGTCTGTATTACTAACCGAATCTATTTTGGTGGAATTGGGGGCTCATCCTTAAACCCACAACGGTAACAAAAGTATCCAGTGGGTGGAATAGGCCAATCCTGAAAAAGATGACCCATGTCTGAACCTTTGAAACATATGGTTTTTTAAGAAAATACAATTTCCAATGTAGAACCACTAGCCTGCAAAGTGTAGGCTTTTAAATTGATTTATTTGTAAAACCTAAGGCGTAACGTTCAACTGCACAAGTCAATCATTGCAAGTCTATTTGATCGTATAGGAGGCAAAATTGTCAGTTTTGATTTTAATTTTTGTTTTGCTTTTACATATTTTGAGCCGTCAGTTATCTCTTTATCTCCAGAAGTACTGTTTCAACTTTGATATATTTATAAAACTGAGCTAAAATTGCAACAATAGTCTGTATTGTCTAGGCGCTGACTTGCACAAGTCTAGACTTGGACGATAATCTGCACAGTTTTATTGGCACAATTAAACGTTACGTCTAGGGCCGGCCTAAGAACTGAGATTCAAGCCTCCCCCTTCGCCCCCCATATTTAAAATTAAAAAAAAATATGCAAAAATATAAAGAACCCCCCCCTCCCCTATTCCTCCGCCCCTCTCTCCCTGGCCAGTTCTAAGGTAGAAATATTACTGAAACCAGCATCAACTGGAATTTTTTTGACCATTCCGTGAGCTGCTATTGACTAGGATTTATGGTAATCCAATTTATACAGCTAGTATGATCATAATATTACCAATTGATTCTCTTTGCATGCTGAAGTTTTGCGGTTCATCTAAATAATTAATCACAGTTGAGGCTTTTCTTGTATAATTTGCAACCAGCCGACCAACCAGTGAAAGAGATCTCGTACGGCAATTTAAAAACTTTTATTAAGCTCTCAATAGAAGCTTAAAAATATTTTTTTTCATTTTCTAGCGAATTATATGTCTTCAAAAAAGCTTTCTTAATAATATCAATTTTTTTTTTTGTATTTTCAGCTCTACTCTCCGAAACCCTACGGACGTATCACAAATCTGGTTGCGATTCCGAAAATATAGCATTATTTTGTCCACGTGGCACAAGTATATCGGTTGAATCATCGCAATATGGAAAGCATGAAGGTAAGCAGAACAAAAATTATTTTTCGAAGTTATTGAAAATTTTGGACCAATGCAAAAATTATGTTTTTCCTCTTCATTTACGTTGCTAGATACTGAACGGATTAATTCACTATGCCCGGTGACCACAGACAACATTATATTGGATAAAATACATAGTGGAACCGAAATTGAAATTAAAACACCGGAAAGTTGTCTATGGCCGAATGCATTACAGGTGAGAAACAAGGCAAGCAAATTTCAAATTTCTAAATATAGCTTTAGTTATAAAACAACAACCAAAAAAATGTTTTGTGTATTGTTAATTCTCGAATGAAAAGATTTACGTTTGTTTGCTGAGAAAATTGTACGAAACGAAATCAAGCAAAAAATCTTTGTTTTGTTCATATACACACGGTATATAAGAGAACAGTGTACACCCAGCAGAATTCCCTCCCCAAGTACATTAAACCATTTTTGTTTTTTTTTTGTATTATTTTTGTGTTATAAAAATAAAGCTTTTACGTATTTTATTTTGAATAAACACGAAAAAAAAAATCTAGTACTGTGTACTAAAGTAGCAAAAAAAAAAAAAAAAGCTCACTCTCGAATGATAAATACAAAAAAAATTAAAAAAATTCCGAAACGGAGAACTCAGAAATCAGTTGCACAAGATAAACATGAAAAATCAGTGTGGAAAACTTGTGTCGTGTGATTATGTATTTTGTGCTTTTTCATCTGCTCTCTTTGGTACATACATAAATTCTATACATAGTATAGTACCGCTGTTTTGTGTGCTGTTGTTGTACTTAAGTTTGGAATTGTTTGGGTAAAAAAAATGATTTACATTTTGTGGATTTATTTACGCTTGGAAAAATCTATAGAAATCTTAGTTTTTATTTTGCTGTTTTAAATGAAAATCTACAACAGCAACAAAAACAACAAAAAATGCTGTGTGTTTGAAAAGCTCTTTGTTGCCTTCGTTCGTTCTTATATGGTTCATATAAAGATATTGTGATTGTAGTTGTTGTGTTTATGATTTATGGTTGACAAAAAAAAAAAAATATTTATATATGTAGAAAAAAGTTTAACGTGGTTTTAAAAATATTTATTTATAATCTACACATATATGTATTGTGTATGGTACTTTATGATATAGAGGGGAACGTGACAAATTTTTTATGTTTATTACTTGATGAATTTACCTTTTGCGCGCTCTCTAGGTAATCATATGGAGGTGTACAGTCATGTATGTGAGACATGTTTTTTGTTCGTTAAGCATTGAAATGTGGCTTTTTGGTTTTGGGATTTGTTATGTTGGAATTGTGTAGTACAGTTGAATAATCTGCATTGTCAAATATTATTTAATCCAATTAGGGCTACAAATGTTGAATGGGTAACTACAAATATAATTGTTATTAGCTGCCAGTGTTCCCTTGAAAGTTTCCAAGCTTCTAACTATAATAAATTTGCATTTTTTTTTTACCTAAAGCAACAAGTTTTTGACGCTCTACAAAAAAAACTGTTGTGAAATATAGTGGTGAAAGCTCTATAATAAGTGTTGGCGCATTTAGAACAAGTCAGAAGGAGCTAATTTTTCATGTCACTGCGCTTTTGTACTTTGTTTTTGTTTTAATAATTACAAGAGACGTTGTTTGTGATTTTTCTTAATTATGCAAAGAACCATTATGCTGTATACTAAAAGCTTTTGTACAAGAAGAACTTACTTTTCAAAGTTTTATCAAAGCTCGATTAAAAACAAATATTTAAATTTTTGTTTTATAACAATAATTGAAAGTATGACTACCAAAAGCTTTTGGGAAGACAACACAAATTTAACCGATTTTGCTAGCAAAATATTTTTTAGAACGTTTGGCTACCACATTGATTATTAAAAGCTCTTATAAATGTTTTAATTAAGAGCTTTAGAGTACGCTTTAATGTTTCTATCACAAAATACTAAGGAAAGTTAAAAGATCCTAGAATCTCAGTTAGTTACCTCTTTAATTATTAAAAGCTTTTAAATACAAGAATATTAATTTAAAAATATTTACATGAGCTTTAGAATTATCAATAATACATTTTATATATTCTTTCACGAAATACCTTCTAGAGCTTTTTTGTAAATATGTTCAATTAAATTTTTTGTGCTTTAATAAACATTAAGTATTTTATTGCATAATACCCTTAAGAGCTTTTAAAAGTATTTATAAACAATAATCCACATATTAATGATTTTTATAAAAATGGAGAAAGCTTTTTGATTCGTACTTAAAAAGCGCTTTGATTATTTAAATCTTTTGAATGAAGGAACAATAGTTTCGAAATCTTTTCATTATGAGCCTTTGATTAGCTTTATTACGTTTAAGGGCTTCTCTCACAAAACACCTTCTAGAGTTTTTATATTTGACAGTTTTTAAATGAAATTTAATAAAATGTAAAGCTAATCTCAAAATAAACATCCGAGAGATTTTTAAGCTTACATGTAAACAAATTCATTTACTTTAATGATTATTTTACAAAATGTAGAAAGCTTTATGAATCGATTTGAAAAAGATTGCTGTCACAAAATACCTTCCAGAGCTTTTTAATCCAAATAAATTATAAACTAACTCTTGTGTTACTGAGGCTTCTAAAACCTGACTTACTTGGTTACCACTATAATTATTGAAAGCTTTTGACTGAAGGAATAATAATTTAGAAATTGTTTCATTAATGTTAATATATTTTAGCGGTTTTATCACAAAACACCTTCCGAAACATTTAATAAATATTTTCACAAAGAGTTTTTAACTAAGCTTTAATTAAATTAAAGACTTATATCAAAAAGTATATCCCAGAGCTCTTTAAGCTTGCCTATAAACAAATTCCTATTTCAGTGATTATTTTACAAAGTATACAAAGCTTTAAGAATTGGTATGGCAAATGTGTCTATAAAACATCACTTACTTACCAAATTGATTATTGAAAGCTTTTGAATAAACGAATAATAGCTTATAATCATTTTCATTAAGAACTTTTGAATTAGCGATAATAAAGTTTCTTTCACAAAATACCTTCCAAAGCCATTTTTGTAAATATTTACAAGAGCCTTAAAAAGTAATTTAAAAACAAACATAAATGGAAATGATTTTTCTAAAAATTGTACAAAGCTCACATAATTACCACTTCGATTATTGAAATTTTTTGAATGAAGGAATAATAATTTGGAAATTTTTCATTATGAGCTTATAAATTAGCTTTAATATATTTATACCTTCCAGATTTGTTTAAAAATATTTTTATTGAGAGCTTTAAATGAACCTTAATAATGTGTAGGTCTCATCACACAATATACATCCCAGAGCTTTTAAGCTCACATTTGAACAAATTCATTAACCTTAATAAATGTTATACGAAGTGTAGAAAGCTTCATGAATGGGTTTGAAAAAGGTTGTTATCACAAAATACCTTCCAGAGCTTTTTATAAATATTTTCATTAAAATCTTGCCAGTTTGCCTTGGTTACCATTTTAATTATTTAAAGCATTTGAATGAACGAATATGAATTAAAAACTGTTTTCATTAAGAGGTTTTGAATTAGCTTTAACATATTTTGAGGCTTTTATAACAAATTAATTAGCAGCTATTATAAGTTAATTTATATACAAATTTATATAAAATGTTTTTATAAAAAATAGGAACCTTTTGAATTGGCTTCAAAAAAGTTTCTAAAACTTCAATTAGTTACCATTTCGATTATTGAAATCTTTCGAATAAAGAGATTTTGATTTATAAATGTTTTAAGTAAGATCTTTTTCATTAGTGTTTGTACATTTTTATGGTTCTCTCACAAAATAACTCCTAAAGCTTTTTGAGCTTGTTTATAAACAAATAAAAATGATAAATATTGTTAAAAAATTCAGGATGCTTGTTGAATCAGTTTAGAAAAGTTCTAAATTTCAATTAGCACTTTGATTACTAAAATCTTTTTAACAAAAAAGTAACAATTTTCAAATATTTTCATTAAGAGCTTTTCTCACAAGATATCTTTTACAGCTTTTCAAGCATATTTCTTTACAACTTCTTATGATAACGTTATTTTAGAGGAAAAATAGAAACCTTTTGAATCGGTTTGAAAAGATTTATATTAAATACTTCAGTTAGTTACCACTTTAATTATTGAAGGCAATTTTGAAGATTTTATTACGAAATACCTTCCAAAACTTTTTGTAAATATTTTGATTGAAAGCTTTTAAATTAGCTTTAACAAATTTTGAAGATTTTAGCAAAAAATCCTTTAAAAGCTTTTCAAGAGAATTTATAAACAAATCTACATCCTTTGTATAAAAATTTTTGAAAGCTTTTTGATTCGGATAGGAAAAGTTTTCTAAAACCTCAATTAGTTACCACTTTGATTATTTAAATCTTTAGAATTAAGCAATAATAATTTGAGCTTATGAATTAGTTTCAATAAATGTTAGCACTTTAATCAGAAAACCCTTGCCAGAGCTTTTTAAAATTATTTTTAGTAAAAGCTTTTAAATGAGATTTAATAAAATGCAAACCTTATATTAAAAAGTACATCCCAGAGCTTTTTAAGCTAAGCTATAAACAAATTCATATCTGAGTGATTATTATACAAAGTGTAGAAAACTTTATTCTTTCAAAGCAAACTTATCTCTCAGTAATTATTATACAAACTGTAGAAAGCTTTATTGGTTTGGAAAAGATATATAAAACATCACTTAGTAACCATTTTGATTATTGAAAGCTTTTGAATGAGGGAATAATTATTTTCATTAAAAGCTTTTGAAGGATTCTTTCACAAAATACCTGAAAAATAGGTAACTTTTGAATTTGCTTGAAAAAAGCTACTTTAACTAGTTGCCAATTTGATTATAGTAAGCTTTTAAATGAAGGAATAATAATTGATAATTATTTTAATGAACAGCTTCTGAATTAACTACATTTTAATGCTTCTATCACGAAAAACTTTCCAAACCTTTTTTTATAAATATTTTCTTTAATAGGTTTTGAGTAAACTTTAATAAATGGTAAGTATGAGCCTTACACAAAATACCTTCGCGAGCTTTTTTAAGCTAATTTTTAATCAAATTCATCTGTAATAAATAGTTGCTAAAATCTCAGTTAGTTACTAAATTGATTATTGAAAGCTTTTGAATGAAGGAGAAATATTTTATAGATATTTTCATTAAGAGCTTTAGAATAAATTTTATCACGAAACACCTTCCAGAGTATTTCATAAATATTTTCATTAAAAGAATGCGAGTTAGCCATACGTAAGGTTTCTATTACACAATACCTAACAAAGCGTTTATGCTATGTTTTTAGATTATTTCTGTTCGAACTCATATATCAGTGACTTTTAAAAAAAATATTAAAAAGCTTTTCAATCTAGAAAATATTCTAAAATCTCATTTGGTTGTCATTTTGATTATTTAAAGCATTTAAATTACTGAATTGGAATTATAATAGGTTTTCATTAAAAGCTTTTAAATGAAATTTTATAAAATGTAGAGCTAATCTCAAATTAAACATCCCAGAGAATTTTAAGCTTACAGGTAAACAATTTCATTTATTTAATGATTATTTTACGAAAGGTTAAAAGCTTTATGAATCGGTTTGAAAAAGGTTGCTATCACAAAATAAATTCCAGAGCTTTTTAATCTAAATTATAAACTAATTCTTGTGATACTGACTTTTATATAAGAAAGTGTATAAAGTTTTTTAAATCGCTTTGCAAAATGTTTCTACTAAAACCTTACTTACTTAGTTACCACTTTGATTATTGAAAGCTTTTGTATGAAGGAATAATAACTTAGAAATTGTTTCATTAATTTTAATATATTTTAGCGGTTTTATCACAAAACACCTTCCTGAACTTTTAATAAATATTTTTACTAAGAGCTTTAAAATAATGTTTATTATAATTACAGGCTTATATTACAAAGTATATCGCAGAGCTCATTTAGCTTACCTATAAGCAAATTCTTGTTTCAGTGATTATTTTACAAAGTATACAAAGCTTTAAGAATTGGTTTGGAAAATGTTACCTTAATAACATGTTACTTAGTTACCACAATGATTATCGAAAGCTTCTGAATAAACAAATAATAGCTTATAATCATCTGCATTAACAACTTTTGAATTTGCGATAATAAAGTTTATTTCACAAAATACCTTCCAAAGCCATTTTTGTGTTTTAATAAATATTAAGGATTATATCAAAAACAAACATAAATGCAAATGATTTTTCTAAAAATTGTACAAAGCTCACTAAATTACCACTTTGATTATTGAAATTTATTGAATTAAGGAATAATAATTTGGAAATTTTTTATTATGAGCTTTTAAATTAGCTTGAATATATTTATTGCTTCTATCACAAAACACCTTCCTTAGTTTTTTGTAAATATTTTCATTGAGAGCTTCAAATGAACTTTAATAATGTGTAAGGCTCATCTCACAATATACATCCCAGAGCTTTTAAGCTCACATTTAAACAAATTCATAAACTTTAATGATTGCTATACAAAGTGTCGAAGGCTTCATAAACGGGTTTGAAAAAAGTTGCTATCACAAAATACCTTTCAGAGCTTTTTATAAATATTTTCATTAAAATCTTGCGAGTTAGCCTTGGTTACCATTTCAATTATTTAAAGCATTTGAATGAATGAATATGAATTAGAAACTGTTTTCATTAAAAGATTTCGTATTAGTTTTAACATATTTTGAGGATTTTTAATAAATTAACTACCAGAGATTTGTAGTTAATTTCTATACAAATTTGTATGAAATGTTTTTTATAAAAAAAGGAACCTTCTGAATTGGCTTCAAAAATGTTTCTAAAACCTCCATTAGTTATCATTTTGATAATTGAAATCTATTTAATAAAGAAATATTGATTTATAAATGTTTTGAGTAAGAGCTTTTTCATAAGTGTTAGTACATTTTTAAGCTTCTCTCACAAAATACCGCCCAAAGCTTTTTGAGCTTATTTATAAACAAATCTAAAGGATAATTATTGTTAAAAAAAATAAAGGAAGCTTGTTGAATCAGTTTAGAAAAGATCTAAATTTCAATTAGCAATTGATTACTAAAATCTTTTAAACAAAAAAGTAACAATTTTCAAATATTTTCATTAAGACTTTTTAAATTAGCTTTAATACATTTTTAAGGTTGTTCTCACAAAATATCTTTTACAGCTTTTTGAGATTATTTCTTTACAACTTCTTATGATAAAGCTATTTTAGAGGAAAAATAGAAACCTTTGAATTGGTTTGAAAAGGTTTATATTACTTCAGTTAGTTACCACTTTAATTATTGGAAGCTTCTTTTTAATATAAGAATAATAATTTAAACATATTTTAATTAACAGCTTTTGAATTTACGATAAAACATTTTGAAGATTTTATTATAAAATACCTTCCAAAATTGTTTGCAAATATTTTAATTAAGAGCTTTTAAATTAACTTTAACAAACTTTAAGGATTTTATCACAAAAGACCTTTAAAAGCTTTTAAAGAGAATTTATAAACAAATCTAAATGGTTTGTACAAAAATTGTTGAAAGCTTTTTGATTCGGATTGGAAAATATTTCTAAAAACTTAATTAGTTACCATTTTGATTATTGAAATCTTTAGAATCAAGCAATAATAATTTACCAATATTTTAATCATGAGCTTATGAATTAGCTTTAATAAATGTTAGTTAGCACTTTTATGACAAAACACTTTACAGAGCTTTTAATAATGTCTTTCGATAAAAGCTTTTAAATTAGATTCAATAAAGTGCAAGCCTTATATTAAAAAGTACATTCCAAAGCTTTTTAAGCTTAACTATAAACAAATTCATATATGAGGGATTATTATACAAAGTGTAGGAAGCTTTATTGGTTTCACTTAATAACCATTTTTTTGATTATTGAAAGCTTCTGAATGAGGAAACAAATATTTTCTTTAAACGCTTTTGAATTAGCTTTAATACATTTTAAGGATTCTTTCACAAAATACTTTTATAAGATTTGCTTGAAAAAAGTTAGTTTAATTTTAGCTAGTTGCCACTTTGATTATGGAAAGCTTTTAAATAAAGGAATAATAATGTATAATTATTTAAATAAACAGCTTTTAAATTAGCTACATTTTAATGCTTCTATCAAGAAAAACGTTGATATTTCCATTAGAAGGTTTTGAGTGGAATTTAATAAATTCTACGGCTAATAACACAAAATAACTTTGCGAGCTTTTTAAAATAATTTATAAACAAATTCTTGTGTAAATGATTTTTATAAAAAGTGTAGTAAACTTTTTGAATCGGTTTATAAAATTTTTTAAAATTTCACTTAGTTACGAATTTGATTATTTAAAGCTTTTAAATGAAGGAGAAAAAATTTATAGATTTTTTCATTAAGAGCTTTAAAAAACATTGTAAATCTTCTATCACAAAATACCTTCCAGAGTATTTCATAAATATTTTTAGTAAAAGCTTGTGAGTTAGCCTTACGTAAGCTTTCTATTTCAAAATACCTAACACAGCATTTAAGCTATGTTTTTAAATTATTTCTATTCATATGCATTTTTGAAAAAAATATTAAAAAACTTATGAATCTAGAAAAAATTTCTAAAATCTTATTTAGTTACCATTTTGATTATTTAAAGCATTTCCTGAATATGAATTATAATAGGTTTTCATTAAGAGCTTTTGAATTTGCAAAGCTTATATTAATATTTTCATAGGAGCTTTTTAACTAGCTTTATTATATTTAAAGGCTAATGTCAAAACAAACCATTCAAATGTTAGTAATTATTACAAAAATTGTAGAAAGCTTTCTGAATCTGTTTGAAAAAGATTTGTAAAACCTCACTTAGTTCTAATTTTGATTATAGAATGCCTTTGAATGTTGGAATAATAATTTATAAATATTTTCGTCAAGTGTTTTTGAATACATTTTGAGGTCTTTATTGTACCACAAAATATTACCTAAAGCTTTTTGAGATTATTTCTTTGCAAATGCATATGTTAGAATTTTTTTAAAAATAAGTAAAAGCTTTTGGATCGGTTTGAAAATGGTTTCTAACACCTCACTCATTTTAATAATTAAAAGTTTTTGAATGATGAAATGGCCGTTGCTGTTAGCCGTTTTTATTTCAATCTACTTGGAATCGTTTTAATGAGCTGGCACATGTCGGATTCATCTTGTGACCTCATTCACATGTGACCTTAAAGCATCCGACCGCTATTTACAATATATTTCCGAAAGCTTTTTGAGATTATTTCTTTGCAATTTTATATGTTAAGAATTTTTATAAAAGAAGTAAAAGCTTCTGGATTGGTTTCAAAATGGTTTCTTGAAATGGTTTGAAAATAGTTTGGTGTTAGCCCTTTTTATTTCAATCTGCTTGGGAGGGTTTTAACTGGCACGTGTCGAATTCATCTTGCGACCTGATTCATGTGTGACCTTAAAGCATCCGACCACTACTTATTTCGTAATTTATAGCCTACGACTTTTAAATGCCGTTATGTCCATAGCCATACTTTGATATTTCGAAGAGACTGATTTGGATCTCGATATTACCTCTACAAAATCCCACATAATATAGTTGGACAAGCTTTTGCGCTCGTCTCTTTTCAACCGGTTCCCGGAACATGTTTGTAGGCAAAATGTTTTTTCGAGGTTCCCTCGATTCTTCTGTCCACAACCGAACAAAAAAAATTCAGATGAATAGTGTTTTAAAAAATTTAAACTCTGTTCCAATGGCTTAGCACTTAAAGCACAAAGTTTCCACATGAATTAGTTGCCTGGTTTAACATGCATATATGATAATCGACCCCTTTCCCACACTTAAATCATCGAAATTAGAAACGGGCAAAATTAATTAAGTCCTCAATACGAGAGTGGATAATTAAAGCCGTTCTAAATTATAATACGTCACTGTTGATTCATTATTTTCTATCGTAATTTCGGATTTATATCCGTTTATTGAAACCATTTTGGAAACAATAATACGAGTAGGAAATGGTAGCACGTATTATTCAATGAAAAATTATTTGCATTAAAAACAGACAGCTTATATTTAAACAAGTTTGGATTGATTAATAACAGAAAATTTAATCCACAAAATAATTAGGGAAAGGCTTCGATAACTCAAACCCACCATCACATTTAAGATTCCAGTGATTTTAGCTTCAGCAATTATTTACTTCTTTCTCCATCAGCATGCGTTCTAATTTTAAGCTAAAGTGCCAAATAGTATCAAGAGGCACAAATATAATTCAAAGAATTACATCAAACGTTCGTTGTTGTAAATCCTCTTTTGTATGTGGCCGGGATATTGGCCCTCGGTATTCTTACTCCCAGAGACTTTACATTTAATTGCTAACATTGTTTGATATTAAAACATTCACCAAACATTAGGGAATGCGAAAAAATGCTGTTTCAGGAGCTTTATTGTTCTTTGTCATGTTGACTTCATTAGACATTTCGTTACGCTTTTATAATAACAAGCTTCATAGTACAGAAAAACTATACAAAAATTACTTTGGAAGACGTAGAATTTTTTTAGTGGAGAATTTCTAGCTCCTATTAAAAGCTTCCATTAAAAATTTTAAAGTGAACGAATGAACGAATAATATCTTATAATCATCTTCATTAACAACTTTTGAATTAGCGATAATAATGTTTCTTTTACAAAATACCTTCCAGGCCTTTTTTGTAAATATTTTCACTAAACACTTTCGAATTAGTTTGGATAAACCTTATGAATTATATCACCATGGACAAGTGATGGTGCAAAGCTCACTTGGTTACCACTTTTGAGAAATTTCATTAGTGTTAGTAAATATTTAAGCTTCTATCACAAAATACCTGCCAAAGCTTTTTGAGCTTGTTTATAAACAAATCTATAGGTTACTTATTTTTAAACAAATAAAGGAAGCATGTTGAATCGGTTTAGAAAAGTTTCGAAACACAAAAAGTAACAATTTTCAAATATTTTCATTAATAGTTTTTAAATTAGCTTTAATACATTTTTAAAGCTTTTCTCACAAAATATCTTTTACAGCTTTTTAAGCATATTTCTTGACAACTTCTTATGAAAACGCTATTTTAGAGGAAAAATAGAAACCTTTTGAATTAGTTTAAAAAGGTTTCTATTAAACACTTCAGTTAGTTACCACTTTAATTATTGAAAGCTTATCAGCAATAATCATTTGAACATGTTTATTAAAACAATAATCATTTAAACATGTTTTCTGTAACAGCCCTTGAATTAGCGATAATACCTTTTGAAGATTTTATTACGAAATACCTTCCGAAACTTTTTGTAAAGCTTTAACCTTTTGAATTAGCTTTAACAAACTTTGAAAATTTTAGCAAAATATTCCTTTAAAAGCTTTTAAAGAGAATTTATAAACAAATCTTAATCCTTTGTATAGAAATTGTTGAAAGCTTTTTGGTTTGGATTGGAAAAGTTTTCTAAAACCTCAATTAGCTACCACTTTGATTATTGAAATCTTTAGAAAAAATAAATAATAATTTAGCAATGTTTTGATCATGAGCTTATGAATTAGCTTAAGCACTTTAATCACAAAACCCTTGCCAGAGATTTTAATAATTATTTTCAGTAAAAGCTTTTAAATTATATTTAATAAATTGCAAACCATATATTAAATAGTACATTCCAGAGCTTTTTAAGCTTAGCTATAAACAAATTCATATCTGAGTGGTTATTATACAAAGTGTAGGAAGCTTTATTGGTTTGGAAAAGGTATCTAAAACATCACTAAGTAACCATTTTGATTATTCAAATCTTTTGAATGAGGGAATAAATATTTTCATTAAAAGCTTTTGAAGGATTCTTTCACAAAATACCTAAAAAATAGGAAACTTTTGAATTTGCTTGAAAAAGCTACTTTAACTTTAGCTAGTTGCCAATTTGATTATAGAAAGCTTTTAAATGAAGGAATAATAATTGATAATTATTTAAATGAACAGCTTCTGAATTAGCTACATTGTAATGCTTCTATCAAGAAAAACTTTCCAGACCTGTTTTTATAAATATTTTCTTTAATAGATTTTGAATGAACTTTAATAAATTCTAATGCTTATAATACAAAATACCTTCGCGAGCTTTTTAAAGCTAATTTATAAACAAATTCATGTGTAATAAAAAGTTTCTAAAATCTCAGTTAGTTACGAAATTGAATATTCATAGGTTTTGAATGGAGGAGAAATAATTTATAGATATTTTCATTAAGAGCTTAAGAATACATTATATCATGAAATACCTTCCAAAGTATTTCATAAATATTTTCATTAAAAGCTTGCGAGCTAGCCTTACGTAAGGTTTCTATTACAAAATACCTAGCAAAGCGTTTAGGCTATGTTTTTAGATTATTTCTGTTTAAACTCATATGTGAGTGATTTTTGAAAAAAATTATAAAAAGCTTTTGAATCTAGAAAAATATTCTAAAATCTCATTTGGTTGCCATTTTGATTATTTATTTAAAGCATTTGAATGAGTGAATTGAATTAAAATAGGTTTTCATTAAGAGCTTTGGAATTTTCAGAGCGTAAATAAATATTTCTATAGGAACTTTTGAACTAGCTTTAATATATTTTAGGGCTTATATTGAAACACACCATTCAAATGTTAATGATAATTGCAAAAATTGTAGAAAGCTTTCTGAATTTGTTTGGAAATGCTTTGAAAAACCTCACTAAGCTATAATTTTGATTATTGAAATACTTTGAATAAGAGCTTTTGAATAAATTTTTATGCTTCTATTGTACCCCAAAATACTTCCCAAAGCTTTTTAAGATTATTTCTTTGTAAATTCATATGTTAAGAATTTTTATAAAAGAAGTAAAAGCTTTTGGATCGGTTTGAAAATAATTTCTAGAATGGTTTTATTGAGCTGACACATGTCGAATTCAACTTAGAACCTGCCAGTAGCTTAAGCATAGCATCCTCTAGCTTCTAGATATGTTACACTGTTGACAATGTTGGTAAGGCGAATAAAGCTTATTGTAATTTCTGTGTTACCTTATAGCATCAGGCCTCTTTTTATTCCGTAATTTATAGCCAACCACTTCCAAATTCCTTTATGTCCATAGCCGTACTTTAATATTATGAAGAAACTGATTGGGATCCCGATAGCACATCCACAAATTTTAAAAAAAAATCACACGTAAAATTTGAGACAAAATGTTGCGCTCGTTGTTTCAAGTATTTTCAAGATTGAAATTTCTACCGTTTCTCGGAACAGGTCTGTAGGCAAAATGATTTCTCGAGATTCGCTCGATTTTTCTGTCCACAACCGAAAAAAAAAATCCGATCAATAGTGTTTTACAAAATTTAAACTCTGGTCCAATGGCATGGCTCCTAAAACACAAATTTTTCACATGAATTATATGCCTGGTTTAACTTACCTACATGATAATCGACCCATTCCCCTCCCTTAAATCGAAATAAGATAAAAAAAAATAGATTACAGCAAAACTATATAAAAATTACTGTTGACTACTATACTTATACTTTTTTAGTACAGAATTTCTAGCTTTTATTAATGATTTTATTGAAAGTTTCCATTAAAAACTTTAAAGTTTTTAAAATAAGAAATATTATGCCTTAAATATTTAGAAACATTTTAAATAAAAAAATGCCCAAAATTGTAACTCCATAAAATTAGGTCATAAGTTTAAACTAAATTGAGAGCTTTTAATTATTATTTAAAATCAAAACTTTTACTTTTAATTAGAAAAGCATTTTCAAAAGACTTTTAATAGCATTGGTATTTAAAATAAACGCTAACTAATATTTTACAAAATACTTCCATGTTGTTGTAAACGGAAGCTCTCATTGGAAAATTATTTCATTACATAAATAAAGCATCTATTTAGCAAATGTCTTTTACAATTGCTAATAAAATCGCTAATATAGTCTCACATGAGAGAAAGACCGATTCCGGTCCTTGTTTTAATTACATAGTAAATTCGACGGTATCCGAAAATTGTAAATTCCTGCCGCACAATTGAAGCGAAAAGCTAAAAAAAAACGGAATTCCATCAAAAAAATTACCACAAATTATTTACACCGAAATTAGTAGCGAATAAAAATAAAAAATTTCCTCCCCCCTTGGCGATACAAAATTGACAAAATTATTTAAAAAATTCAAAATAAAAAAATAATTTAATTGAACAAATTATGAATTTCCATCCATAATTATAATTATTACTTTTAATAGCGAATTAAAATTTATAATAAAATGTTGATATTTTCCGAATTTTTATAATATTCGCACTGTGTGTGTATGTGTGTGTGAAGCGAGAAAAATAGATTTCATCAACCGTCATCGTGGTGTGGCGGATATGCGGCAAGCAGAATAACGGAAAATTAATTTAAATGGAAAATTTTTATAAGAATTTGCTTGTCCTATGTATACGAATATAACGATATTGTTATTTTCTATTTTCCGATGTTTATACCATCCACCACCCACATTTCAGCCAATTTGTTGTTTTTCAATTTCCAGGCCATTACGAGCTGTACGTCCGTTTAGTATAGTTAGGTCGTGTACATCTTTTGTGCTTTTATATTTTTTGTTCGACTAGAGAAGTACTTTACAACAAAAAAATAATAAGTTTGAGAAGCAAAATTGAATTGAATTGATTTGATGAAATTCTTTTTTTATTTAAATTTGGTTATTTAATTACCTTTTCACTCTTTCTGCTGTTTTTTGTTTTATTATTTTGTTAGTATAGTACGTTATAGTAGGTAGGTACATTTTTCAACTCTCACTCTCGTCTCGAGTCGAGCGAATTGTTCTGATTTTGAGGGCAAAATGATGAAAATTGAAAATGATTTACTTGAAGAAAATTAATGAGGCATGAACGAGAACGAGAGAATTTTTTTTCTTACATTTCGGAAGCGGGATAATAAATTGGAAATGTTTTTGTTGTTTTATAATTTTTGTTTTGTTTCAGCAAAAGGTTAAAGTTAATCGGGTTAGATACTATTGTTGTTGCTTTAATTGGAGTTAGAATAATAAAAGGAACAAACAAAAAAATATTTTGAAGTGGGAAAAGTTCATGGCAACAATTTATAAATTTAGCTTATGTCTGGGCTCTCTCTCTTAGGGCAATGCGAAATTTGTAATGAGAAGTAGGCCTAAAATGTTGTGCTGTGTCAAATAAGTAAAAAAAAATGTATTTATTAAACTGAAACTGTCAGCTACTGTAATAAAACCTACATCATGCTAATTATTTACTTGGCCAAGGTGGAAAATTTATAAGATAATAATATTCATAATTATACCAATTCTAATTTAATCTTTTTCACAAGTTTTGGTAGAAGGAATTACTGACACACAATTAATAAAAACCTCGGTACATTCGTTCCAATTTCCAAATTTATTAACAGTTATAGCAAACGCGAGTGGAACTGTAGTCATTTAAATTCGATTGGGGCATCGGAGCATATGTGGTTTCACACTTTTTACACACAATCGACCTTTACTATTGTTTCGCTAATTTGGTGGCCATTTTTAATTACCAATGCGAAAAAGATGGTTTGCCAAATATAAACACTTTGCACAGCATTTCAAAGCAAATGAATCACAGGAAATATCTACCGAACGTCTCTTGCCAAAAAAACTCAGCCAAAAACGATAACCTTGCACTTTTTTAATAGTCGGCGCCGACCAAATTTTTTCGTTATGTCCCAAATAGGGAACTCGGTTTATGCGAGATTGGTCAGAATACAATCAGAATTGATGAGTGTAAAGTTAATGCTAAAAAAATATTAACAAAACATTACACAGTTAAATTAGCTATTTTTCCAATTGGAATTTAAATTATACTATAATTCAAGTAAGGCCGTTAGTGCATCAGTGACAAATGTTAAGTCGAATAGTGATAATTGTGATAAACCGGAAGAACGCGAAGGAAGCCTTACCTGCCACTGGTAAACAGGTTCAAAGAAATGAAACCAGAGTTTATCAAAAAGAAGAATCATCAACAAACAATACGTTTAATACAATATTCCCATTTAACCCTCAACAACCAAATATTTCAAGTGCTGTTTTATCGGCGGTGTTTTCTGATCCAATGAATGAATCGGTCCAGTCATCCAACCAAACATATATTGTTGAAATTTCGACTTCATCTAATCGCATTCTCTTTGGATATCCAAAAGATGTACCGGCAAATGTTAATTCGTCGAGTGATACAAATTTCCAAAGGATTTAATGGCGTGAATAGAAAGGAGAACCCCATACACCATTATAAATTAAAAACGGTGACTTATCGGCTCTCATGCGCGCCGTATCAAGCAACAAGATCTTTGAAGCAGCCGGAAATATCAAAGATAATCGAGGAGCATTTTTATGTAGAGCTTAGTGCATCAGATTGTATTAATGATGCAATTTACATATACGAAAATTTTGTCAATACTCTCGAAGCTTGCTGTTTTTGGTTATGGAAGTGGAAATCAAATTTACTTGAATTGCTATCACGTATTCCTAATGAGCATCAAGAAATTGTGCTTAGAGATATAGATAAAAATAATCCAATAACCAAAATATTAGGTTTACAATGGAACGCAACCGACGAAACATTACAATGTTTAAGTTATTCATCCATGGAAACGATTAGTAAGGTAACAAAACGTACAATTTTGTCGGAAGAGTCACGTGTATTCGATCCATAATAGGATTGGTGTTACCCGTGGTGATTAAATCTAAAATTTTATTACAAGCGTTATAGATTGAAAAATCAGATTGGGATGACCCGATTCCTACCAACATTTTAACAGTATGGAACGAAACCAAAAATCAATTATGTCAAGTCGAGAAATTCAAAATACTACGCTATGCAGTAAACTAGTTGAAAAGGCTTACGGTGCTGCAGTTTATTTAAAATCCATTAATAATGACGAGAATTCAAAAATTCAACTAGTCTTATCAAAGTCACGTGTAGCTCCACTAAAAGTGATGTCAATACCTCGTCTCGAACTGAATGCGGCAATTCTACTTAGTCGGACTTTCATTCGATCAAAAACATCCATTATTGCTACCTCAAAGTCATAAATTTTATAAACTACTTTTGTTACATTATCATGAAAAATACCTACACGCTGGACCTATATTGTTAACATCCATCATCAGACGCAAATTTTGGATTGCTCGTTGTCGGCATGTGACAAAACAGATTGTTAACCAATGTCTGATATGTTTTAAGTATAAAAAAAAATGGAGCAGCAACTGATGGGTAATGTTCCAAAACCTCGGGTTAAAGATCAAATTCAACCTTTCATTCACACTGGGCTAAATTATGCAGGTCCAAAATGTGCAGTGAGCGAAGCAAGATCACATACAAGGCATATATCGCAGTTTATGTTTGCTTAGCTACGAAAGCTCTGGCAATAGATTTGGTTACCGATCTAACTTCTGAAGCTTTATCGCAAGTCTAAAAAGGTTTATTTCACGCAGAGAAATTCCACTACACTTGCACAGTGATAATTCCACTTCATTTGTTGGAGCTAATAAACAATTAGAGCAAATTAATCTGGCATCAAATGTACAAAATCAAAATCAAAATTTGAATGTAAGAAAAAAATGGAGGTGTGGCCAGCACACGACTTATGAAAAATTGTGTTAAGTAGTTTTTTGTAAACCTTATACTATTAAAAATATTTGAAAAATAAATTTTCTGCACCAAGGGATTGGCCACTTCCGGTTAGCCGTTTTGGGGTCAAATTTACTGGGACCTCCCAATTTATTAAAAAACTGAAATCTGAAGTTTCAGTTCGGTTAGTTAAACCATCTGGGCTGTAGAGAGGACACAGACAGACTGACAGACTGACAGACTGACAGACTGACAGACTGACAGACTGACAGACTGACAGACTGACAGACTGACAGACTGACAGACTGACAGACTGACAGACTGACAGACTGACAGACTGACAGACTGACAGACTGACAGACTGACAGACTGACAGACTGACAGACTGACAGACTGACAGACTGACAGACTGACAGACTGACAGACTGACAGACTGACAGACTGACAGACTGACAGACTGACAGACTGACAGACTGACAGACTGACAGACTGACAGACTGACAGACTGACAGACTGACAGACTGACAGACTGACAGACTGACAGACTGACAGACTGACAGACTGACAGACTGACAGACTGACAGACTGACAGACTGACAGACTGACAGACTGACAGACTGACAGACTGACAGACTGACAGACTGACAGACTGACAGACTGACAGACTGACAGACTGACAGACTGACAGACTGACAGACTGACAGACTGACAGACTGACAGACTGACAGACTGACAGACTGACAGACTGACAGACTGACAGACTGACAGACTGACAGACTGACAGACTGACAGACTGACAGACTGACAGACTGACAGACTGACAAATTGACAGACTGACAGACTGACAGACTGACAGACTGACAGACTGACAGACTGACAGACTGACAGACTGACAGACTGACAGACTTACAGACTGACAGACTGACAGACTGACAGACTGACAGACTGACAGACTGACAGACTGACAGACTGACAGACTGACAGACTGACAGACTGACAGACTGACAGACTGACAGACTGACAGACTGACAGACTGACAGACTGACAGACTGACAGACTGACAGACTGACATACTGACAGACTGACAGACTGACAGACTGACAGACTGACAGACTGACAGACTGACAGACTGACAGACTGACAGACTGACAGACTGACAGACTGACAGACTGACAGACAGACACTATTTCGAAACCCACTTTTTGGGGCTCAGGAGACCTCAAAACAGATAAATCTCTAAAAATCTCAAGGTACAAAATTTTCTTGATTACTGTACCTTATTTTACTTAGGTAAAAGAAAGTAAAAGGCAGTCAGAAAGTCAATGCGGTTCGGTAAAACAGCAAAAATTATATAAATTAATTTCGGTTCGGTTCGGTTATTTATTAAAGGTCTGTAATTTTATTGAATTGAAAATACCGGCAATCCATTAACACAAAAGGCAATCGGCAACCTTACAGTACATAAGATAAATACGCCATTTATTCATATTCATTAATTTACAGAAATCGTTAAAATAGAACCGTTAGCAGATTTTGCACAATAACCCTAAATTATCAATAAAGGAGTTTTTGTTTCTGAAAGCTCTGTGCTTTATTTAAAAGTTAGTACACAATCCCGAACACTAAACAAACACAATTATGTATTTTAGAAATTATTTCATAAAAGCTCATTTCTTTTACAAATTTACTCATTAAAAGCACTTACAAAAACGCTTTACAAGCTTTGCAATGTATCTAAAGCTCTTAATGAAAATATCTATCAATTATTTCTCCTTCATTCAAAAGCTTTCAATAATCAATTTGGTAACTAAGTGAGATTTTAGAATTTTTTTATAAACCGATTCAAAAAGCTTTCTACACTTTTTTATAAACACCATTTACACATGAATTTGTTTATAAAATAGCTTAAAAAAGCTCGAGAAGGTATTTTGTGTTATAATCCTTAGAATTGATTAAAGTCCACTCAAAACCTCTTAATGAAAATATTTATAAAAAAAAGCTCTGGAAGGTTTTTCTTGATAATAGCATTAAAATTTAGCTTATTTAAAATATGTATGATCATTCAAATAATTATAAATTAATATTCCTTCATTTAAAAGCTTTCCAAACTCAAAGTGGCAACTAGCTTTAGAGCAACTTTATTCAAGCAAATTCAGAAGTTTCCTATTTTTAAGGTATTTTGTAAAAGAATCCTCAAAATGTATTAAAGCTAATTCAAATCTTTTAATGAAAATATTTATTCCCTCATTCAGAAGCTTTAAATAATCAAAATGGTTACTAAGTGATAACTTTTCCAAACCTAGCTTTCTACACTTTGTATAATAATTACTGACAGATGAATTTGCTTTGAAAGAATAAAGCTTTCTACAATTTTTATAATAATCAGTCAAATATGAATTTGGTTATAGCTAAGCTTAAAAAGATCTGAAAGTGTTTTGTGATAAAAGTGCTAATATTTATTAAAGCTAATTCATAAGCTCATGATCAAAGTATTCTTAAATTATCCTAAGTGGTAACAAAATAAGGTTTTAGAAATCTTAAATCTTTCAAATTTTTATACAAAGGATTTACATTTTTTTATAAAGTCTCTTTCAAAGCTTTTAGAGGTATTTTGTGATAAAATCCTTTCTCACCTTTAAAAGAAAGCACTTTGATGAAAGTTAAACAAGAAATGATATTTCTAAAAAAATATGTAAAATCAGTTGGATCAAGACACTTAGAAAATATAATTGTTTAAATCAAATTAGTTCAAATATTTCCCGAACATTGTTTCTAAAAAGCTCTAAATAAAAGCCTATTAAACAAAAATATAACTTAAAACGATTGTTTTTCAAATTTAATATCCAAATCGAAACTACCTTCCAAGTAATTTATATTTGCCGAATTTTAACTGTGAGACAGCTTTTTATAAAAGAACATTCAAAGCACAAAATCTATTAAAATGCTTTAAATCATTGTGAATTTAAATTTTCCTTCAATCAGCATTGTCAATTTTAATAAGCGAATTGGTCTGGGAGACAGCTTTATTTGAAAGTTCATTCGAAATCAAAATGATGAAATATGAGTATTTAAAACTAGTTTTAAACTGAATCCTTAACATTTTGTTAAGTAATTCTTTCTTAAGCTCATTTAGGTATTTTTAGTTTAAATAATTTGGCTGTGAAAATCTTTATTAAAGTACTCATTAATTTACAGTAATCGTTAGAACTTTTAAAATATGAGTAAAACAAAACCGTTAAAAGAGTTTTTTATTTGAGAAAGCTCTGTGTTTTATTTAAAAGTTCGTTCACAGTTTCTGAATCCCGAACACTAAACAAACACAATTATGTCTTTTAGAAAGTATTTTATAAAAGCTCATTTCATTTACAAATTCATTCATAAAAGCACTTACAAAAACGCTTTACAAGCTTTATAATGTATTCTAAAGCTCTTAATGAAAATAACTATCAATTATTTCTCATTCATTCAAAAGCTTTCAATAATCAATTTGGTAACTAAGTGAGATTTTAGAATTTTTTTATAAACCGATTCAAAAAGCTTCCTACACTTTTTTATAAACATCATTTACACATGAATTTGTTTATAAATTAGCCTTAAAAAGCTCGCGAAGGTATTTTGTATTATGAGCCTTAGAATTTAATAAAGTCCACTCAAAACCTATTAATGAAAATATTTAAAAAAAAGCTCTGGAAGGTTTTTCTTGATAAAAGCATTAAAATGTAGCTTAGTTAAAAGTTGTTCATTTAAATAATTATAAATTATTATTACTTCATTTAAAATCTTTCCATACTCAAAGTGGCAACTAGCTTTACAGCAACTTTATTTAAGCAAACTAAGGTATTTTTTGAACGAATCCTCAAAATGTATTAAAGCTTATTCAAATCTTTTAATGAAAATATTTATTGCCGCATTTAGAAGCTTTAAATAATCAAAACGGTCACTAAGTAATACCTTTTTCAAACCTAGCTTTTTACAGTTTGTATAATAATTACTGAGAGATGAGTCTGCTGAATAAAGCTTTCTACAATTTTTATAATAATCACTCAGATATGAATTTGTTTATAGCTAAGCTTAAAAAGCTCTGGGATATAATTAAATGTTAAATCTCATTTAAGAGTTCTTAATTAAAATAACTATTTAAAGCTCTTAAAAGTCTTTTTTTTGTAATAAAAGTGCTAAAATTTATTAAAGCTAATTCATAAGCTCATGATCAAAGTATTCCTAAATTATTATTCTTTTATTCTAAAGATTTCAATAATCGTAGCAAAGTGAGGTTTTAGAACTCAAAGGATTTACATTTGTTTATAAAATCTCTTTCAAAGTTTTTAAAGTTATTTTGTGATAAAATCCTTGCTCATCTATAAAAGCTATTTAATGAAAGTTAAACAAGAAATAACATTTCTAAATAAATATTAAAAATGAAATAAATCAAGACACTTAGAAAATATAATTGTTTAAATAAAATTAGTTCAAATATTTCACGAACATTGCTTCTAAGAAAGCTCTAAATTAAAGCCCATTCAACAAAAATATAGCTTAATACGAATTTTAAAAAAAATGTAATATTCAAATCGAAACTACCTTCCAAGTAATTTTTATTTGCCGAATTTTGTCGGTGAGATAGCTTTTTAGAAAGCTTTATTTAAAAATTTATTCGAAATAAAAATTGATGAAATATGAGTATTTATAACAGAACCGTTAGCAGCTTTTGCATAATGACGCTAAGTTTATCAATAAAAGAGTTTTTGTTTGGGAAAGCTCTGTGCTATATTTCGTTCACATTTATAAGTTCGTTCACAGTTTCTAAATTCAGAAGAATCCCAAATACTAAATAAACACAATTATGTCTTTTAGAAAATATTGTATAAAAGCTCATTTCTTTTACAAATTCACTCATTAAAACCCCTTACGCAAATGCGTGTTAATGTAAGAGAAAACAAAGTTCTAGTTCTAGAACTAGCAAATTATGTTATTTAATAACCAAAATTCGTTTGACGAAAATCTCTTTGATAAAAGCTAGCAACGCATGACAATTTTCAGGTATGAACTGAATATCCAAATCTTTACTAGCTTCCAAGTAAATTTTATTTATTTATTAGTCGAATTTTGTCCATCAGACAGCTTTTTATAAAAGTTCATTCAAAACACAATATTTATGAAACCAGTACCCGATTGCTAAATATTTTGTTAGGCCTATATTAATTCTTTGTTAGACTGACTCTATTGATTGGAAACCTCAAATGTACAATTTAGATGTCATTTGTTAAAATAATTTACCTGTGAAAAGCTTTATGTAAACACTCATTAAAAAAACCGAGCTTTTGCACAATGAAACTGAATATATTCAATAAACGAATTTTTATTCGACAAAACTCTATGGTTTAAATAACAGTTTCAAAACGCTAAAGCATCCCAATTTTAGGCTAATAGTGTGGAATTTCAGTTATGTATTTAGTTTGGTTGAAAGCTAATCAACATCCACATTGAACATAAATATAATAAACCCAAAATTGATACGAATTGCTCGAACAACATCGTTACTATAGCCAAAAAAAAACTATAATCGCCATCATAAAAAAAAGGATTAACAGTTCGCTGCATTAGCTACAAATACAACTATCATAATACAACTATACAATCATTGGTGGTATCACCAGTATATTGGGCAACAGCAAAATAATGAATCCCATAATTATTGGTGTGGTTTGCCAAATTTTTTTTCTGTGTTTTTATATCGCCCACGATTTATTATTGTTGACTGTCCACATAGATAATGTGTATAATAGTAGATTATGTTTTTGAAACATAGAAATGATTAATTATTGGTATTTGGACATTTTATGCTATTTGTATATGTGTGTGTGTCGATATTTTCGATTTTTAACCAACATAACAGCAGCAGCGCAGCATGAAATATAAATCATTAATTTTTCATTTTAATCCTACTCACTCTACGACGCATAGTATGTATGCATAAAATATCGAGATTTTGTATTATGTTGTTGATGTATTGATGTTCGCATAATGATGAATCAATTTGGATTTTGTTGAATCAGTCAAAAAATGCAGGTAAACAAGCGGTGGCAGATTTTTTTTTTTTTTTTTGCGGATAATAGAAATTAATTTTGGTGAAATAATGCTTGAAGGTGTTAATTTGTATTTCCACATTGTATGTATGTACAACACGCACCCAATTTATATTTATAAACACTGTCAATATTCTCATACCCCAAAAAACAGTTAAATTAATCGCAAAACTTTAACCTGCGGTATATAATGTAAAGGCATAAAATGGTAAACAACTAAATTTTTTTTTTATGGAATTCAATTTACCCAATATACATAAAAAAAACATATTCAAGTATCTCTTACTCGTATATGTAATATCAGAATATAATCAGAAGATGTGAGCATTTTGTTGTTGTTGTTGTTGTTTGGTATAAATTGAATCTTTTATGATGTGCGGTATACATCTACAGTACATCGTCGTTGTCAGACAGGCAGAAAGTATATTAAAAAAAAAAAAAAATCTTAAGAGAAGCAAAAATGGATCTTCGATTTTTATTGTTGGTGTTACTGGGGCTTGGTGGTGTCGTTTCATTTATTTCGTTTGGTAAATTGAAAATCTCAGAAATCTTGTATATAAGCGAGTCGTTATAAATGTGAATTTTACTGAATTTAATATGATCTGCTACATATGAATATGCAATGAACCTTTTATGATAGACGTCTGTACATCTTTTTTGGGTTTAGAAACAAAACAAAAATTGACAAGACCAAACGAAGGGAATTACGTTAAGCGAAGTATGTATAAGCAGTGAATGTGAATAAAGGATTTGAGTTTATCCTTGGTAGTGAAAAACAACTCGTTTTCTATTAATCAATTTTGCGAAGTTTGAGTGTGAAGTTTATGCTAAAAAATAATAACAAAAAATTACACATGGGAAGGCCCCGCACCGCTCATTTCTTAGAATAGCTAAGCAATATAGTGCTCAATGTCACCATGTTGATCCAACTATTATGAACTATAATGTATTTCACAGTTTTTGGAATTTTTAATAATTTTAGATTATTTTAAAAGTTTTATATCGCCGAACGGAGATATATCATTAAGGTCTTGCACATATTCTCGGATAGACCATATTGTCGGATAACTTGGCCATATTCCAGAACGTTATCCAAAAATCATTTGCCACAATGTGCTAAATGGTCTTAGTGACCGGTGGTTGCCACGAGGAGGCAGCACGTACACTTTGCGAATTGTGAACAGGTTACATGGTAAATTATACCCATCACGGAGCTGTCTATCATTGTGATGTGCACCCTAGCTGGTAGATTAATCTACTCAACTGTGGTCCACCCCTCCAATAGACGCCAAACCATCTTGAATATCATTAAATAAAGAAAGTTTAATAAACGATATTTAGATAAATTTCTGGAATATGGCCAATTAGGATGCGACTTAGCTATTTCTTAACCTATTTTGATGGAATTTGACATGTGCATTGGAAATGGGATTCTAAAATGATTTTTAGATGAAGTTCTGGAATAAGGGTAACTAGGATGGAACCTATTTATTTTTAAACTGATTTCAGTGACATTTGCGAAATGGGACGTTAAAATTATTTTTAGATAAATTGGTGGAATATGGCCTGTTTGGTTAGAACTTATCTTTTCTCTAACTAATTTGGATTAAATTTGACATGCACTACGGAAATGAGATTTTAAAATGATTTTTTTAATTGGGAGATACCACAATTTTATTAAAAATTCTAAATTCTGTGAAGTATAGTATATAGTATTTCCATAATTATTAGAATAATGTAGAAGACTGTGATGCTTCCTATCCAGACCGTTTTTCTGACATATGAAACATTTTCGTTGACTTTGACAAGTTCTGTGAGAAACGTTACATTTAGCGCATGTATGTATCACTTGCAGTAGAAACGTGGGTTTTGACAGATATAGATATTCCCTTGATTCTCGCCCGCTTAATATTTAACACTTGATCGCTTTATCACTTGTTACTGGGCCACCCGTTATTGTTTGACGTAAAAGATGGTCTTTTTATAAGTTTAATAACTGCAATATAACGACAAAATTTTAATCCGTTACAATCAGCTGACTTAACATTTAACAAACACTGGTTTACTTATTGGTGTTTCACCTGTTAATAATTGGCGTTAATGATGGCCGATTATTTGTATTCAATTGAAATCTTATTGGAACGCACTCACTAAACGTAATTTTCTCAATACAGCAATAGACACAAATCAATATAATGCAAACAAACATTATGTTAATTTACAGAATAAAATTAAGTTTTCAGTTTTTCAGAAAATCCTTTTCTTTCAGCTGGTTCAATAGAGTACTTTATAAAAATGTTATATTTGAGCTTTTCAATCAATAAAGTCAGCTTAAGAAAGAATTACTTAACAAACTGTTAAGGATTCAGTTTAAAACTGGTTTCAAATACTCAAATTTCATTATTTTCGGTTTCGAATGAACTTTCAAATAAAGCTGCCTCCCACACCAATTCGCTTTTTAAATTTGACTTGAATGCTGATAGAAACAGAATTTAAATTCACAATAATTTTAATCATTTTAATAGATTTTGTGCTTTGAATGTACTTTTCTAAAAAGCTGTCTCACCGACAAAATACGGTAAATAAAAATTACTTGGAAGGTAGTTACGATTTGGATATTAAATTTTGTAAAAAAATTCGTATTAAGCTATATTTTTGTTGAATGAGCTTTTATTTAAAACTTTCTTAGAAACAATGTTCGGGAAATATTTGAACTAATTTTATTTAAACAATTATATTTTCTAAGTGTCTTGATCTATTTCATTTTAAATATTTTTTTAGAAATGTGATTTCTTGTTTAACTATCATTAAAGAGCTTTTATAGATGAGCAAGGATTTTATCACAATATTTTCTAAGTGTCTTGATCTATTTCATTTTAAATATTTTTTTAGAAATGTGATTTCTTGTTTAACTATCATTAAAGAGCTTTTATAGATGAGCAAGGATTTTATCACAATATACCTCTAAAAGCTTTGAAAAAAATTTAATAGACAAATGTAAATCCTTTTAATTCTAAAACCTCACTTTGTTACGATTATTGAAATATGTAGAATAAAAGAATAATAATTTAGGAATACTTTGATCATGAGCTTATGACTTAGCTCTAATAAATTTTAGCTTTTATTACAAAAAAAACCTTTAAGAGCTTTAAATAGTTATTTTAAGTGAGAGCTCTTAAATGAGATTTAACATTTAAGTACATCCCAGAGCTTTTTAAGCTTAGCTATAAACAAATTCATATCTCAGTGACTATTATAAAAATTGTAGAAAGCTTTATTCAGAAGACTCATCTCTCAGTAATTATTATACAAAGTGTAGAAAGCTAGGTTTGGAAAAGGTATTACTTAGTAACCATTTTGATTATTTAAGGCTTCTGAATGCGGAAATAAATATTTTCATTAAAGATTTAAATAAGCATTAATACATTTTGAGGATTCTTTCACAAAATACCTTAAATATAGGAAACTTTTGAGTTTGCTTTAATAAAGTTGCTATAAATCTAGTTGCCACTTTGAGTATGGAAAGCTTTTAAATGAAGTAATAATAATTTATAATTATTTAAATGAACAACTTTTAAATAAGCTGCATTTTAATGCTTCTATCAAGAAAACCCTTCCAGAGCTTTTTTTATAAAATAAATATATATAAAATGTTTTCATTAAGTGGTTTTGAGTGGACTTTAATAAATTCTAAGGCTAATAACACAAAATACCTTCTCGAGCTTTTTTAAGCTAATTTATAAATAAATCCATGTGTAAATGATGTTTATAAATAAGTGTAGGAAGCTTTTAAATCGGTTTATATAAAATTTCTAAAATCTCACTTAGTTACCAAATTGTTTATTGAAAGCTTTTGAATGAAGGAGAAATAATTAATCGATATTTTCATTAGGAGCTTTAGAATACATTGTAAAGCTTGTAAAGGGTTTTTGTAAGTGCTTTTATTGAATGAATTTGTAAAAGAATGAGCTTTAATGAAATACTTTCTAAAATACATAATCGTGTTTGTTTAGTGTTCGGGATTCTCCTGAATTTAGAAACTGTAAACGAACTTTTAAATATAGCACAGAGCTTTCTCAAACAAAAACTTTTTTATTTATAAACTTAGCGTCATTGTGCAAAAGCTGCCAACGGTTCTGTTTTGCATACTTTAAAATTTCGCGTAAAATCGACTTGAATGCTGATTGAAACAGAATTAAAATTCACAATGATTTTAATTATTTTATTAGAATTTGTGCTTTGAATGTACTTTTATAAAAAGCTGCTTCGCCGAAAAAATTCGGCAAATAAAAATTACTTGGAATATAGTTTCGATTTGGATATTAAATTTTTTTTAAATTCGCATTAAGCTATTTTCTTGTTAAATGGGCTTTTATTTAGAGCTTTCTTAGAAACAATGTTCGGGAAATATTTGAACTAATTTTTAGAAATGTCATATGTTGTTTAACTTTCATCAAAGAGCTTTTCGGGGGACAATTTTGGTTTTTAAATAATTAGATTTAGTAGCAGGTGGTTTAAAACTCTAATTTTCCCTTACATTAAGATGTGCTTTTATTAGTGCTTTTAATAGGTAAATTTTTATAAGAAATGAGCTTTTATAAAATAATTCCTAACAAAATTTTGTTTTTCCGTCGACTTAGAAACTGCAAATAAGTTTCGCGATTTGAATCAACTTTTAAGTAAAGCACAGAGCTCTCTCAAACAAAATCTCGTTTAATCAAATGTTTAGTTCCATTGTGCAGAAGGTGCTAACGATTCTGTTTTTTGATACTTGAAAATCTCTTACAATATCTGAAATTTAATGGGTATTGGTGTAAAGCATTTCACAGATAAATTCGTTTACAAATGATACGTAAATGGAGCTTTCCAACCAACAAAATTAGCTCAACATAAAATTAAGATAGGGCTTAACAAAATATTCAGGGTCGTTGTTCTCACTGGCTTTAAATATTATCATTCATAATTTTTGGCTTAGAATGAGCTTTCAAATTGACTTGGAAGCTGATTGAAGTATGAATTTCCAATGACTTTTAAAAATATCGGCTCATAAATTGAATGTTTTAAAGGAGATTTGTCTTAGAGCATACTTGCAGGGCTTTAAACAATTACTCTCCCTCTTTAAAGCAAGGCATCGTCACGTTTCGCAGATAAATTTAGATTTTAGTTGCCTCCTAATAGGTTGGCATCAAAAACATTCCCATGAATATTTGAATGTACCACGTGCGCTTTGTTGATTTTACCAACATATTGCCAATAGTTGACTTAGCTGAATGCACCTAATATTTCAGCAAACCGCTGTCAATGTTTGCTCCATTGCACAATGTTATTTATGCAGTCCATTTAAATATAAAATAAAGAATATCATCCCTAGACGCCTCGGAAACCATAACAGCATGGGACTATTTTAGCTCTAAATGACAGCCTATTTTAAAGCCGCAACACGACTGATGAATGGCGAAACACTTGAATTCACGTTAGAGTTAGTTTTATTGCTTGACAATTTTACCATTCCCTTTGCCAGATTCCTTGTAAATCGGTTTCATTTTGAATATGTTGCAAAGTATAACTAAGACCTTTTTGGTTTTGGCTTTTTGGTAAGCCTTTTATTAACTAGAGTCTTGACCTTGACATCAATATTTATTTTAATTCAACATAAAAAAATCCTGTAATTGATGTAGGATTAAGATTAATTCGACTTTTTAAAATGCTCATATATGCTGTACGTTATGAATGAGCTTTTATCGAAATATTTTGATGATTAACGATGAACTTTCTCTTTACCTCGTTAAGATTAATAACGAAAGATGTTTAATATTTGGAAACTTTGTTTGTTAAAAATAATTCATAATATCTAATATTTTAAATGAGCTTTCAGTCACAGTTAAAAACAACATGATTTGAAGTCATTTTAGCATTTTAGCTGTTTCTAACTTTCTGATGTCTTTTAACTAATGTCTTTAATATGATAAGCTTAAAATGAGCTTTAAATTAGGGATGTCCCTTATTTGTATAAAAAAGAAGCTTTTATTAAAAAGCTTTAATTTGTTATCAATCTCGGCGGTTGAGTGACTACTTTTTTATGATAAGAAAAAATGTAACGGTTGTGCTTGCATTTTAAGAAAACATAAAATGCTAAGTACAGCTTTAATCCAGTTAAAAAAAGTTGTCGATTATGTAGTATTCTGGGTTTCTTAAGCTTTTTCAAAAGCAAAAGTCGTTTTCGTATTTAATTTCATCACTTGAATGCTATCAACGAATCTCTCTAAGGTGATGTTCCCCAAAGTTTTCATTGTTTTGAGCTTTTAAGAGCTTTTATTCGTAAAGCTTTTGTTTGCGAGAAAAACAACGAAAAAGTAAGATTGACTTATAAAAAGTTAAATATTCTGGCTTCTCTGCCTATTTGAGTGAAACTATCTGGGAAAATCACTAAGTAAAAGCTCATACAAATCACAAAAATGTGTAAAAATATTTACATTTTTATAAATTTTTGTGATCTATATGAGCTTTTACTTAATTTTCACGGATAGTTTTGCTTAAATATTAGGTTTAACACTGATTCTGCTACAATTAAGACTTGTAAAGTGACTGAAAAGTGTTTAGTATTCAAAACTCTGTTCGTATAAATTTTATTATATATTGTATGTTTAAAATGAGCTTTTACTTCAACACAGAAAAAAATCTTTTTTAACTGATTTTGGCTTTTAATTGTTTGGACTGTTTTCTTTAACTTTAAAACAAGATTTTTGTTTCGAATAAGCTTTACAAAAGCTAGAAATTATTATAGACATTATCTGTAAAACAATTGGCTCAAAATAATAAAATGTCCTAGCATATCGTGTTATTTAGGATTTTACCGAAAATTGATTCCCTTCAAAATATTTGACTGTTTCGGTGATTTTGGATAACCCTGTATTGGGCATATTTTAATTTGGAGACCAATTTTTAAATAATTTAGTTAAGAACTGAATTTTATATATTAGCATTCACACTTTTGGTAGATAGTATGCCATTGTCTTTTAAGGGTTGATTAATAACAACTGAGGTTGAAAAACTGATATAGATGGTTCACAAAATTTAGTATTTTGTCTACTGAAGCAAGACGCTTTAAAAGCCAGTCAACGTCCCACCTAGAACAATTAACAGAAATCAATTAAAAATTTAGCAAATTAGTCATACAAATAAATCATCACTGTGTTTCTTTGGACAGTTCAGCGATACTTCCCATGCAGATGGGAACTACTTGTAACACCAATATAAAATAAATTGGAGCCTGTTTGAATATGAAGAGTTCTAAAATCTCCAAATATGTCCGCCATACAAAAAAGGTACTGTAGCAAAATAGCTACCTCAAACCTCATGAAGATCGCTGCACTATTCACTTCGGATCAGCAGTTGATTCGAACAAATATTTGATAAGTTGAATCTTTTGCTCGAGCTTTTCTTCAACTTTTCAAATTTACAACACACCGCTAACGCGGAATCAGATATCAATTCCTAACTCGTAAATTTTAATTGAAATGATATCGAATGAACTTTCAAATAAAGCTGCTCCACAGACTAATTCGCTTATTAAAACTGACTTGGAAACTGATTGGAACTGAACTCTTAGAAAAGCTGCCTTACAGACAAAATTGGACAAAATTAGCTTGAAAGTGTTTACTTGTTTTGATTGGGCTTTTGTTTAGAGCATTTTTACAAAAATGTAAACCACCTCATTCCAATTTTTTTTTTTTAAGAAATGTGATGCTTTGTTTCACTTTTATTAAAGAGCTTTCGTTAAACAAATTTTTATTGAAGAATTAAATTTACTAGCAAGCTAAACCAAATTTTGTTGTATAGTGTTCGGGTTTCTGACTGTAAATAAATTTCATGGTTTGAACGAGCTTTCAAATAAAGCACAATTTTTCCTCTAAAAATCTTGTTTATGAAAATATTTAGTGTTGTTGTGCAAAAGCAGCTAAATTTTCAATTTTTCCATTCTTGAAAAGCTCCTAAAATATCGGTGATTTAATAAGCTTTTCACAGATAATTTTCTTTAAACAAATGATGTCCAAATTGTGTATCTTGAGCTTTCAAATTAATCTGTCTCACAGACTAATTCGCTTATTAAAATTCACTTAAAAGCTGATTAGAATACGAACGTCCCATAACTTTTAAAAATCACCAGCTCACACATTTAACATTTTAAGGGAGTTTTGTCTTAGAGCTTTCTTGCAGACTAAGTCTTAAATCGTATGGGTAAGTTTTTGAAAAAGCTTTCTTACAGTCAATAACTTCATACAAACAAATGAGATTGAATTAAAAATTATTGCAGATTATATCTGAATAAATGATTTTTTTGTAAAAGCTTTTAAATACGACAGAAAGTTTCCGCGATATTATCAATTCTTTTTAACAAATGAATCAAAACTTCAACCAACAACGTCATCATAATTAATAATTAAAATTTACTTAAAAGATGTTCAGGATTTGGTTCACACTGACATTATATATTTAAAAAGCTAATAAAGCTCGACTTGAATCGACTATAAAAAATTCTCTTGAATTGTACGTTTTGAATTAGCTTTGATGTACAAATTCTCACCAATAGTGTCTATGATTAATTGCGTTGGCTGTGTACAGCTGAATACGCCAAAGTAGAATTTATTCCTCCGAAATAGCGAAATCAGCGCTGGATGGATGATGTAACAGATAAATAAAAAATCCCCAAGCCAAGTTTAACAATTTTATTTTATTTATAATTTTACGACTAGTACAATTTTGTAGTTTTTGCAATTCTGATGTTTCTCGATCGATCGCCAAAAAGAAAAGAGAGTGATTTTAGCCTTTTCCAAACTAAGCTCGACTTAAACTTTGCCGAATATTTCAAATTTGATTTGCTTAGTCGCCCCCCCTACTCGGAGTAATCCATTTGAATCGATAAACGGATCTAAAGACGACAATTGATTCTTTGCTGGAAGTGAACACGACTTGTTGAGAATAGAGATTTCATTAAAGAATTCTATTTTTTGAATATTGCGAAGGATTATTGCTTCAGCTGCTTGCATCTCGAATGAAGTAATTGATGAATAGCTTATCCATTGCTTCGCTCTTCCGAATCTTAGAACGTAGACCATGATTTTTCGAAGTTTGAACAACGAAAAATGTTTGATTATGAGGTTGGTTACAATGTCATCTTCATGACTAATTTCAGTCAATACGTTGATATGTTATGGCCTTTCCTCTAAGTCCATGTCTTGAGAAGATATTGGTATTGATGTCGTTGTTGGCCAGCTATGTTCTGGTTCTCGTAGCCAACTTGGCCCATTCCACCAAAGTTGTGAGTTGACTAGATCTTGTGGTTTTATGCCTCTCGAAACGGCATCAGCTGGATTCTGCTTGGATGGAACATGTTGCCATTGGCTTCGCAGAATATATTCCAAGATGAACGAGGTTCGATTGCCTATGAAATTCTTTCATCTTCTTGGGACATCAGATATCCAATGAAGAACTATCATAGAATCAGTCCATGCCAATACATTTATGGTTTCATATTGTAAGGATTTAATACAAGAATTGACTGATGTGCATAGCAGAACTGCACCACATAGCTCCAACCGGGGAAGTATTATTTGTTTTATTGGGGCTACTTTAATTTTAGCGCCTACAATATTGATAGACAGTTCGCCAATTTCGTTAACTGTTCTTAAATATAAAACACAGCCATACGCAGCTTCCGATGCGTCACAGAAAGCGTATAACTGAACCGTTGTTGAATTTTGAATTGACCTATGATTGGGTAAGCTATCGTCCCACTCGAATTTTAGCAGCCATAGTTTCTGAAGTAGTATTTTAAACAATATTATTGTTGGAGCAAGCCAACCCAATGGATCATATACTTTCGATGCCGTGAACAGGATCTTACGTTTGGTCCAACTAATTTTGCTTTCATCTTGCTGCACTTTGAACGAAAATGTGTCTGTTGCTGCATTCCAAACAATCGCCAATGTTTTGATTGTTGCGCAATCTTCAATTAATTTTGGAGTATTCTCAATTTGTTTTTCCGAAAAGGTATCCAAAAATTCATGCGAGTTCGATTTCCATTTGCGAAGTTAAAATCCGCTGTTGTTTAAAATCTCACATATTTGCTTCTTGAGTTCAACTGCTTGGGGAATAGTTTCACAACCAGTGAGCAAATCGTCAATTTAAAAATTATTTCGGATAACGTATGTTGCTTGAGGATATAAATGTTCATGAGGCTCAGTGAATTTTTTGAGAGTGTTAACTGCTAAATAAGGCACGCATGCCGTGCCATACGTGACTGTGTTTAATTTGTACACCTTTACCTGATCCGTTGGATATTCACGCCACAAAATCAACTGATAATTTGCATAATCAGAATTCACGTAAATTTGGCGATACATTTTTTCCACGTCCGCTACTAGGGCAATTGTATGTCGACGAAATTTTAAGAGGATCGTGGTTAAATCTGTCTGGATGTTTGGGCCAATTTATAAAATGTCATTCAGTGACACCTGCGAGCTCGTTTTGCATGAAGCATCAAAAACGACTCTCAGTTTGGTGGTGGTGCTACTGACCTTGACGACGGCATGATGTGGTAGGTAATTGGAAGTTGGAATCTTCTCTGATGGTATGTAAGTCATGTGGCCCAATGCAATATACTCGTTCATGAATAATTTATAAGCTTCAAAGAATTCCGGCATTCGTGAAGATTTGGGCGGTGTGCTGCCTTGAATGAACTGCCTAGTGTTGATTTCGGCTCTTTGAACGGTCACCGTACAACAAACCGACCGTCAGAATTCCTTACTCTTTTCTGCTCGTAATTGGTTTCACATGGGTGGCTCGGCTCACGCTGTTTCACAGGTTCTTCTACTTCTTCAACTTCCCAAAATTTGTGCAGCAAATGGTGATTCTCTTCATTGGTTGATTCAAATGTTGGTTTGGAGGTGGCGTGTAAATTGCAAGTGCTTGGTGCTTGAGCGTTCCATGTTTCTGCAATCAGCCAGATTAGTTTCGTTGATTGTAATGACGGTAACCCTTTAATTGTGCAGCTTTCTGGATTTAAAACTTTTAAGAATACATCTACTCCTAGAAGTATATCGATTTCGGCAATTTGGTTTTTGTTATAGACGATGTGGTTTGTTGGTAACAAACTTGTGATGTTCTTGATGACATGACATGATACGTTGAAAATATAGCGCTTGTCTTCATGCGAGTGGATGGTAATATCTATCCTTTCGGTGGTTGTTCCAGCTGAAGTGGATGATAGACCGTACACTGTTGTGCTCGAAATGGCTGGAGTTCTCCGGTACGTGATTTCACGTATACAATGGCTGTTGGTAGTACCGTGGTTAGCGATGCAAAGTGTGAATGCAAAGCTTGTGTGTTAGTCGTCTGGTTAATGGTATTATTCGGGGAAGGTTCAGTATCTGTCGGTGCTTTACACAATAATTCATTCAGAGACAGGTAAGTTGATGATTTACTGGAACCTGGTTGTGTTCCACTAAGACCCCTTGTGTAGCAGTGTGTGATGTCTTCCATTGCACAACCGACACGAGAATTTCGAAAAGCATTTCGTGGTATTATGGCATCTTCCCAGACAGTTGCAACACAACTCCTTCTCGTTTACGAAGTTCGTCCTAACCTCCACGGTTTGGTTGTTGAACACTGGATATGTGAATAGCAGGTGTTGTTGTCTACAGGGTATGCACTCAACTGTGTTGTTGGAACTGGTAGATACGAATGACGTGAGAGAAGATTTTGTGGAACTTCTTTTTACGGCGGCATCGCAAATTTCTAAAGCATCACATCTTTTGTTTAGAAAACGCAGCATGCTCTCGAATGTTGGGAAATCTCAGTTGAATTCGAACCATAACGAAGACATATCTCCCACATCTCCCTCTTTAATATCCACTTGGAATGAGTAGGTAGTCTGCAAATTTTAAGATGAAGTAAGCTAAGAATGAGCTTTAAGTTTGAACCGTTTCATATACCAAATAGTTGTTTGTGAAATTGTCCAATTTTTACTTAATTTGGCTTGGTAGAAGAGTCCAACTCCTTTAAAAAATCGTTTTTTTAGCCTGCCAGCTGCAAATTTTTATGAAATTGGAAACAACTATCGGCAACTTAGTTGTTAAGATTAGCATTGGGATCTGTTTAGGAAATTTTTGACAAAACAGCTGAATACATTTCAAAATACATCAAATTGTTGTGACGAGACCATACTGTGAAGAAACATATCGCTTTTGGGATTATTGAAGTAGAACTCACTTTCATGTGGGGCATTTGTTTGCGATAACTTTAATGTTTGAGCAAACCAAATACCTCCGATATTGTAACAGCAAGCAAGTTTTTTAGCTCTAGATGACGGCATATTGACGGCCGCAGTGCTGACAGCGTAATGAACTTTTGGCAATTTGCTAGTCTAACGCGTCTGATGAAGGGCTGAATACTTGGATTCACGTTTGACGATGAAGGATTACTATGACTAAGGATGTTAATATATGACAATGAATTCGGATTTGATCTACAATTTTGCCAACAATTTTGTGACCCTTTCATTAACTAGAGCCATGATCTTGCCCTTGACATCAATATTTTCTTAGATTCTAAATAGGAAAATCCTGAGAATTATTAGGATTTAGATTACCTACGATTTTTTTAAATGCTCATATACTGTATGTTACGAATGAGCTTTTATTGAAATTTGTTGCTGAACAACGAAGAGCTTTTCCCATTACGATTAACGGAGTACGTTAATTTGTATTAAGAGTTAAGCTTCAAATAAGCTTTGACTTAGAGCTACCCTTTGTCATGTTTAAAATTGAAGCTTTTACTAAAAAGCTTTAATTTTCAGTCACTCTCAGTGGTAGAATTCTAGCTTTATCATTCAAGTGTTCTGTGTTTGATTCCGATTCTGACCGAAAAGGGCCAGCCTTCACAAAATTTCCCGCATGCACATTAAGGATACTAAAATCGTAAGCACAATTTTAATACTGTCTAAAAATAAAAAAATCTCCCTAATCTTTTCGGTGATAAAGTCTCAATTTTTTTATTAGCTTTTTGAGCTTTTATTTGTAAAGTTCAACTTACTAAGACATGTTACGTTTAACACAAACCTTGCTACTATTAAGACTGGAATTGACTGAAAAGTGTTTAGGATTCAAAGCTCGTTTAAATAAATGTTCTACTATTTTGTATGTTTTGAATGAGCTTCTACTTGGAGCTCCCAAAACACAGAAAAAAAATTGGTAAATGCGTTTAACTAATTTTGGCTTAAAGCCTTTGCAGCTTTAAAAAAAATCTTAAATTTAAAGTTCCGAATGAGCTTTACCTTTTTTAGGTTGTACCTGGCTTAAAAGGCATAAAACATCCAAAAAATACCAATTCTATTGTTTAGGAAGCTTTTAAGAAGAGTTTTCTCAAATTTAAGTGGAGTTGGAACCTATTATGGTCCAGGTATGTGTTAGCTTTATTCTTTAAACACCAATGTCATCATAAAATAATTGTTTTTTAACTCTTTATTCTCTTCAAGTTATTTTCTAGTTCCGGCAAATCTGAAATAACCCTTTGTTAGCCATACTTTAAACTGACGACCAGATTTTAAATGGTTTAGGTTCGAACTGCACTTTATAGATTCTTCGCATAATAATTCATATGGACAAGTTGCTGGGAAGGTAAAGGTTGGAAGGTGGTTTAACGCACCTATTTAGAACAAGTTTCAAAATTTAGCAAATGGGTCATTCAAGCAAATTATCCCAGTAGTCCTTTGGACGGCTCAGCGTTATTTTCAAGGCCGATGGGAAATGGCCTAATTGTCATACCAATGAAGAATTAATGCAAGCCAATCTGAACATCAAAAATCTTTAAATATTTTGACAGATAAACAAACAGTTAGTTTTTGCAAATAATTAGCAAAAAAAGCTCTAGTTAAAATTTTCGATTGACGAGATAAAAAACCCATTACCAGTGCATCATTGAGGACTAAAAATTTAAATTTTAAATTTGACCGAAGGTTCGCGTTCCACTTGCCTTCATTTAGTTGCTGAAAAGCTCAACCCGAAGCAACTTTAATATTCAAGATAATACTCGTAGAATCTGTCAACACAACTATATCAAAGCTTTATATTTTTTATAATTTCACTGAAGTCGAAAAAATCAAAATGGCTGAAAAATTAATTAAAACAAAGATTTATTTTAAACCAGAGCAATTCATGGAAATTCAAATCCATAGGTCACTGTCACCGGCCAAACCATCTGCGCCTTCCAAAGATTCCTCATAAATGTCACTACACTGTTCGATCCGGTTCCGCAATCGAATCTTCAGCTCGAATTTTTCCTCAACTTTTACAATTTTCCACACATTGAACACACGGTCAAATATCAATACTTAACTCGTAAATTTTAATTGAAATTTTTATTATGGACATCCTCTAGTCGTAAAGACAAATTTAATATTTTTTAAGCTTTTAAGCTTTAATCGATACCGTAAAAGCCGTATCCACCATATCAAAAAAGGACCAATATTTTCATTACGAAATTCAAAAATCCAATAACACATGCAACAAAACCTGATAAATATTCAGCAAATATTATCCTACTTATATCCTAAATTTAACTATAAACCTCACATATGAGAATAAAGACGCCACACCAAGCTTTTCAACTTCATAATAATAAAATAAAATAAAAATCGTTCATTCCTTTTTCTTAAAATTAAAAGCTCTTGTGTATAGTCGTCCAAATCGCATTGTTGGAGGCTAAAATTGTATTGTTCCTCGAAGCAACAAAACAATAAAAACCAACCTTTTTAAATATTCCAACAAAATTAAAAGCTCCTTTTTTAAGTTGAGCATATAAAAGACCCATATATCGTTGTAAATATTTTAAAAGCTTTTTTTCGTATTTTATTGAATAAATAATGTAAAAAACTACTGGGTATGTGTGCTTGTGTTTATATCGGTTGTGCTTTTTTTTTTTTTTTTTTCTTAAACAAATAAGGATACATCTATTATACAAGAGTCTGTTTCAAAAAACGAGATGTTATACAATTACAAACACTATATACCAAGTACCATCAATCTTCGTCAAATCTCTAGTTATGTAGCTACACCGCGCGCAATGATGATGATGACAATGATGATGATTATTTTTTATGGCAGAGACACCCCTTCAAATATTTCAAAATAAATAAATTTTTTACATCGCGCACTTGATTTCCAATGTGCTCCATAAAAAAATTGTATTCTGTATACTGTGCCGCCGAATTTTTATTCTTGGCGGGCACAATCCTTCCCATCTCACACACCGTATAAGATACGCAAGTCGCAGTCGTCGTCGTCGTCGTCGTCGTTATCGTCGTCTAGTTAGATTGATGAGATTTACATTTTTCTCTGTTGCTTTGTTATTGTTGTTAATGTATATAAATAAATTTGGATAATGGTACATGGATCTGTGCAACGATATACTGTTTGGGTGTGAGATGAAAATTAGAATTAAAGTCTCGTAAAAAAAAACGCGTGGCTCAACTTATTATTAATGGTGTTCGTGTGATTATAATTTGATTTGATGTGGCGCTTCTGGCGGCGCAAAATATTGGGGGAGGAATACATGAATTTTGATTTTTTTTTGTGTTTGCTGCGATTTTTTTTACAAGGGCGTGCATTACGATTGTTTTGGATAGCGGAAACAGAAAGTTTTAGCTTAAACAGTTTTAAGTCAAAACAAATTTTCTGGCTAAGATTTCGAGTGGCATAGATATTTTTTCAGGGCGATAAAGAAAGCTCTCAATTATGTTTTCTTTAAAATTAAACAAAAACGAGCTTTTAACGTTTTTTAAATTTGAGTTTCTTTGCTCTTTGCACATTGAATGTGAAACAAATGTTTAAGAGCGCACCTCTGGTGAGAAAGCTTTGAAATGTTATAAAAGGAATTAGCGGCCGGTGTAAGCAAATAGAAGTTCTGGCTAAGACTTCGGTTTCCAATCAATTTTCTAGATATCAGTTAGTATGCAATTGAATGGAGATGATTAAGCTCAAAAATCATCAGGTTCAACGGCATAGTAAGCTCTTTGTGGAAAATAACGCCAATATCCAAATTTTCATTTGGAGCTTTTATTTCTAAAGCTATTCCGAATGTGAGCTTTTCCATATATTTTATGAAATCTTAAAAATTAACTGTTGAATGAAAAAAGCTTGAGCACTCGTGCATATATTGGGGGGCTCCAGTGAAGGAGGAGGGCATGTACTTTCATTCCTATTTATTGCATCCTGAAGATGTACTGTTTCGAACATTACTGATCTTTTCTTCAATTAACCATTTAGGGCCATTAAACCATAATTCGTCCTTAATCAATTTATCCGCCGGTACTCCCCTCGTAACTAAATCCGCTGCATTTTCACTTCCTATGACATGTCGCCACATAGCTTCTGGCATTAATGTGTCAATCGCACCTACTCGGTTGGCAATATAATTTTTCCATTTACGAGGGTGACTGTGACAACCATTCCAAAACCACCATTGAGTCGGTCCAAAGCCAAATAGGTAGTTGTTTCTTATCGTACGGGTATATCACTCCTTTCATGAGCTCCGATAGCAGATATGCTCCACAGAGTTCTAACCGAGGTAGACTTATTTGCTTTATTGGAGCAACCTTAGATTTTGCTGTCAACAAACGTGTTACGTATTTTCCATTAAAATTAGTTCTGACATAAACGGCAGCCGAATACGCCATCTCACTGGTATCGCTGAAGCCATGCAATTGTACATTATCAGTACAAGCCCCAAATAAACCGAGCTATTTAAAGTAAACCTAGTATATGTGGCATAATCCCTTCTTCTCTGATTTGTGTCGTATTATTCGAATCATTCAAAGATGTGATGAGAATGCAATTTTCTCAATGAGAATCCACTCTCCGATTGCACTTGTACTATATTCCTCTTCAATTGCCCGGCCAGTTCTTCAGTTGCCGCTCTCGCTAACAAATCGTTTACATAAAAAAAATTTTGTATGATATTTGATACCTTCGGATGAGATTGCTTACAATCTTCTGATACTTGTTGTAAGACGCGGATTGCAAGTTAGGATATTTGCTCCAAATGATTCGTTGGAGTGTTGTATGCTTCTTGTTGACCAAAATTTGCCTATACATTTTCGTTATATCTGCGCATAAACCTACCTTAAAACTTCGAAATCGTACTAATATTGTCCATAAGGTATCTTGTAATGTAGGTCCCACTAATAACTTTTGATTTAATGATGTTCTGGTCGAGGTTGGTTGAATTCTCGATACATTATTGTAAGACCATTTTTAGGATTCTCCCAATCGCGACGAATTAGGTTTTAACGGTAACTGCACAATTAAACGTCCATCTTGATTTTTTGAATATGTCTCCTTAAAATAAGATTCGCAAGCTTTTTCTTCAGCGGTTTAAGGAATTTTATCGAGTATTTCTTCCTGTTCCCAGAATTTTTGTAGCGTTTGATCCAAATTGTATTCATCAATAATGCTTGAGGATATGGAAGAAGTAGACTGCTCCTAATAGGATATCTAGTGCACTTTTCTCACAAAATTTTGGATCGTTTAGTGGACAACTTGATAAATGTTTAATTTCACCTGATACTGATTTCACTATTCGCTGTTAACGTCGTAATTTTAGGAAGTACGAACACTTTTATGCTTAGACTTTCACTCATTTCAAAATCGTGAATGAATTGTGAGTGATGCACTTCCCATGGTTGTGACATTAGACGTGGAAATTGCTTATATACGGAGACGAAAACTGTTAAGACTTTGATTCAAGCCGTGTGCACAAGATTTGGGGATACATGAGGCTTGTGACCTCGAATCTAAAAATACTCTGCAAAAACTAATATTTCCAATTGGGTTTTTCACTCTCACTACGGTAGTTGGAAGGATAACAGTTCCAGTATTTCTTGTATTAACGATAATTGATCCTGATGAAACTATACTTGCTTCTGGTTGGTTAAGCAATGATTTCTGTGATATTTCCGTGCCAACTGTAACAGTATTAACAACTGGGTTGGTATCGTGCAAAAGAGTATGATGTCAGAGGCACACTTTAAATAACTCAATTTGCTTGGACAAATAATTGCTCGATGTCTCTCGAAGACCACTGATCAGCACTGATAATTATTTTTTGATCAATTAGTTAACCGATGACAAAGATTGTAAAACATCATTTGCAAGCCGTTAATCAATGAAGAATTTTGGTTGGGAAAATGGGTCAATCTCGTTTCTCTTTGTTATAAGTAATCGCTTATGAAATAAGTGTGAGCCTAAACTTGGCCTTGAACTTTTAAATTTGGCAACAAATATCCTTGAAACGCTGAATTACGCACGTATGTTTTGCAAGAAACGTCCATAGAGCTTACGATTTCCATTTAATCTAGACTTTAATGGTTCTGTAGGCTGCAAAATTGGTTCCAAACGCACCTTGTCAGGGTTACTTTGGTTCTGCTCTCCATTTTTGGGATTTACAGAATTTGCAAGTCACATTCAGTAACCTAAAATTGTAAAATGAAAAAACATGTTCGTCGTTTTGAATCGGGCCCGGTTCAGGAAGGCGAAAATCTGTGCATTTCATGCCATTCATGCGCAAAATAACCTCAATGTCTTGAAGCAGTTTCTTTTCAGCGGTTATGTGATCGAAATACATGATGTAGTCGGCGATTAAATACTCCTTGAATTGCTCGAAAAGCGCAAGAGGATTTTTTGGCGAATTGAAGACACAAATCAAAGCAAATGTTAGGCGAATTTGATGCGGCATGCACACATGACTTGCTTCACTTAAACATCGTTCCCATTCGCTATCATCCTCAAGAAGGTTCATGGCTCGTGCTGCACCATTGAAGGTGTCAAAAATCACTGAATCGACGGTCTTAAGATCGGTAAAACTTTGAGCTCCACGAATGTGTTGTAATATCAGTCTCAAATTAAAGCGCTAAAACTAATCTAGTAACGTACGAAAAGAAATTTAGAAAAAAACACGAATCCTAACGATTTTCCTAAAAATCAATTTACTAAAACGCAAAATTGTTAATTAAAATTTTATTAATTTCAATTAAAATTGTGGACAAATTTAAAATGTGTTAGGCAAAAAAAGGGAGCACGGTTTGCACACCTGTTTGCGCGCAACTGATGCCCGTGCTTCCTCAGTTGACCATTCCACTCTAGCGCAAGTGTTGGAGGAGGAGAGATCAGACCGCTATATTGATCACGATAACTAGGTAGGAATATATGAATATATACAATTGTGACCGACTTACCAACTGTTTCTAAATTTATATCGGCTCCTCGCACACAAACGTTCACCCGCTGTAGGAAACAACCTTCTCACTTAACTGTTATTGTCACTAACGCGTCAATTGACCATTTTAATTTAGCACATTTAATTAAATTAACGTTTTACTTTCTTTTACTCTAGTAAAATAAAGTATAGTAATATGAAAATTTTGGACCTTGAAATTTTTAGAGATTTATTTGTTTTGAGGTCCCCTGAGTCCGCAAAAGTGGGTTTCGAAATAATGTCTGTCTGTCTGTCTGTCAGTCTGTCAGTCTGTCAGTCTGTCAGTCTGTCAGTCTGTCAGTCTGTCAGTCTGTCAGTCTGTCAGTCTGTCAGTCTGTCAGTCTGTCAGTCTGTCAGTCTGTCAGTCAGTCTGTCAGTCTGTCAGTCTGTCAGTCTGTCAGTCTGTCAGTCTGTCAGTCTGTCAGTCTGTCAGTCTGTCAGTCTGTCAGTCTGTCAGTCTGTCAGTCTGTCAGTCTGTCAGTCTGTCAGTCTGTCAGTCTGTCAGTCTGTCAGTCTGTCAGTCTGTCAGTCTGTCAGTCTGTCAGTCTGTCAGTCTGTCAGTCTGTCAGTCTGTCAGTCTGTCAGTCTGTCAGTCTGTCAGTCTGTCAGTCTGTCAGTCTGTCAGTCTGTCAGTCTGTCAGTCTGTCAGTCTGTCAGTCTGTCAGTCTGTCAGTCATTCGTATGGATTAGGGTTTTCTAACTAGGTAATTTAGGGACCTATTCCATGTGCTAGCGAAACATTTGTCATCATTGTTGAGTGCGATTTCCAAAAAATAATTTCGTAGAACTTTTACTAAACGACCGATCCGTATGGATTAGGGTTTTCTAACTAGGTAATTAAGGGACCCATTCCATGTGCTAGCGAAACTTTTGTCATCATTGTTGGCAATGGCCGATATTGGCCCTTGGGCTTTGAGTGCAATTTCCAATATATAATTTTGCAGAACTTTTACAAAACGACCGATCCGTATGGATTAGGGTTTTTTAACTAGGTAATTAAGGGACCTATTCCATGTGCTAGCGAAACCTTTGTCATCATTGTTGGCAATGGCCGATATTGGCCCTTGGGAGTTGAGTGCGATTTCCAAAAAATAATTTTGCAGAACTTTTACTAAACGAATGATTCGTATGGATTAGGGGTTTCTAACTAGGTAATTAAGGGACCAATTCCATGTGCTAGCGAAACTTTTGTCATCATTGTTGGCAATGGCCGATATTGGCCCTTGGGATTTGAGTGCGATTTCCAAAAAATAATTTTGCAGAACTTTTACTAAACTAACGATCCGTATGGATTAGGGTTTTTTAACTAGGAAATTGACCAACCTCTTCCATGTGCTAGCGAAACCTTTGTCATCGTTGTTGAGTGCGATTTCCAAAAAATTATTTCGTAGAACTTTTATTAAACGAACGATCCGTATGGATTAGGGTTTTCTAACTAGGTATTTGACCAACCTATTCTATGTGCTAGCGAAACCTTTGTCATCATTGTTGGCAATGGCCGATATTGGCCCTTGGGAGTTGAGTGCGATTTCCAAAATATAATTTTGCAGAACTTTTACTAAACGAAAGATTCGTATGGATTAGGGTTTTTTATTTTATTTTACTCTAGTAAAATAAAGTATAGTATTCCTGAAAATTTTGGACCTTGAGATTTCTAGAGATTCATTTGTTTTGAGGTCCCATGAGTCCAAAAAAGTGGGTTTCAGAATGGTGTCTGTCTGTCTGTCTGTCTGTCAGTCTGCCAGTCTGCCAGTCTGTGTCCTCTTTACATTTCATATGGTTTAATCAATCGAACAGAAACTTCAGATTTAAGTTTTTTTTGATAAATTGGGAGGTCCCAGTGAATTTTACTCCAAATCGGCTAACCGGAAGTGGCCACTCCCTTGGTCCAGAAAATTTATTTTGCAAATATCTTTAAAAGTATAAGGTTTACAAAAAACTACTTAATACAAAATGTTTCCAAAAATTAAAAACAAATAAAAATAAGAAATAAAAAATTAAAAAAAAAAATTTAAAAATTTAGAAATAAAAAAAAAAATTAAGAAAAAAATAAAATTTCTCAAAATTCTCTGTTCGTAAAAGAAAGTCGTGTGTTGGCCACACCTCAATTTTTTATATGATTATTAACCTAGGTAAGCAGAGTGTCTCAATGGATACAATTATGTATTCCCTTTTAATTATATTATCACTAAGTAACAACCAAAATCACTGGCTCTTTCTATGTTTTGTAAATTTTACGTTATTCAATGTCTATAATTACTCACAAAATAAATTATTAACGATTTACATCTAGAAATTTCTGAATAACCTAACAATCAAAACAAATGCAAATAATTGTTCCTTTTTACAAGTACAGTTTATAATGATTTGACGTAAACACAATAATTTTAACCGTAAATCATGAGAACGAGTTAAAATTACACGAAGAGTAAAAAAAAGTAAAACTCAGTTAAATTACTGCAATGGCTTAAAAATGAGGGAAATGGCTGTAGTGGGCGAAAAATGAATTAAATCGAAGCGTAAGAGTAAAAGATAACAGACGTGAAGATGCCACAACTCTATCCTGGCAGCGAACGTTGTAATAAATAATTACAAACATCATACAAAAAATACAATTTCAGTTATTCAAATACTTATGCCTTCAATTTCTTGTTTTATATAATTTCTATGTATGCGCACCGTTATTGATATTGTATAGAATAATTGTAACCTACTGTATTAACCTGTTGTACCGTACTAATTTCATATTTATCTTCAATTAATATTTGGAATTTAGTATCACCATAACTTCCGATAATAACGCTTACTCTTCTGATCGGTGCGTAAATGTAAAATGTATATGAGTATTTCAATGAATTCTTATCTGCACGTATTCTTACACAGTCTTTCGAATAAAGTAATATTCAACTGAATAAAAGTTTTATATCTTCAACTCAAGTGTTTTCAAACAAGTGATTTTTTGTGCCTTCAACTAAGTGTTTTCTTACAAATCTACAACTAAGTGTCCATCTTCAGAAACAAAAATAAGTGCTAAAGCCACGCGTTTGTCTACCTCCTAAATAAGAGAGAAAATAAATGAAAAATAGGGTAAAAAGTGAGCGAAAAGTGGATGAAAATTAGTTGAGACTTGGACATTAGCTAAATTTCCCGTTCGGAATTGCTGAAAATTGCTGAAAATGAGTTAAATTTGTGAAAATTGAGCGAACAATTGATAAATATTTATTAGTGAAGAAAAGTAAAAAATGAGTGAAAAATTAAAAAAATGAGGGACAATGAGTGAAAAATGAAAAAATGAAATCGGAAAACTAAGAATAAAAAGATGTCAAAAATGAGTGAAAGCGAAATATGTATGTAAGAAAAAAGAGCGAAACATGTGAAAATATAAGCCTTGAAAATACGTCAAACTAAAATGTAATTTAATGAATAATGAGTGAAAAAATTAATGAAAGAGAGAAAAAAATATGAAACAAATGGCTATAATGGCTTTAAAATGAGTGAAACCTAGAGAAAAGTTAAAGAATAGGGAAAAGTGGGTGAAAAATAATAAAAACAAAGTGACGAGAGTAAAAAGGATGAGCGAAAATAAGTGAAATTTTGAAGAAGATAAGCAATGAGTGAAAATTATAGATGAAGAAGAGTAAAAAATAAGTGAAAAGTATAGTGAAAGCTGTTCAAAAAATGAAAAAAAAAAAAAAAACAGTGAATGTGTACATAGTTACTGGTATTTCAACAAATTGAGCCACCGAATGTTCTGTCGAAATTCAGTAGTTTTTGAGATATTTAAATTTAGTGATAAATCTCAGATTAAACCAGTTTAAAGCCTATTTAAAAGAAAAATCTAGCGGTGCTTAAATGTTACATTATATAGTTATACTGCTCGGCTGTACTTATGCGCGCATCTGCGTTTCAATGAATTAGAATATAAACAAATTAATTTATAGTCGCTTGAGTGTTAATTTTCAACTTGTGTGTGGAAGCTCCTAAGGTAAGAAAACACTATAGTCATAAATACATTTTGCTCTTTTTAGAATAAGTTATATAGTATATCTATTAGTGATTTGTTTGCCTCTAAGAGTTTTGTGAAATATTTTTTCAAAACAGTTTTGGGGTTTAGGAGTTTTCTTTTTCAAAAATAGTTTTAATAGGTAGTACGAGACTTAAGGTACTGGTTGCCTTAGACGTACAGATTTAAATTTTTTTTTTGCGTTATTTTACTTTACGTATACATCGGGAAAATCAGTTAAGGAGTAAATATTTTGAAAATTTTTGAAGTAGGATTGTGCATCTGTAGTTTTTAGGAGAAAAGTTTCTTAGGTAATCTTCAAAATTGTATTAATTTAAATCGCTTAAAAATTTAGTTGAAAAAAATGTACGGCTGACGACTAGAGCTTTTAATTTAACGCATGAATTACCATGAACAATTAATTTTTCAAATGTTTCCATTTTCCCGATTACCGGAATTCCATTAAATTTCTATTGGTCTAAAATGCTCTATTCTGAAGCTATTGAATTCTAAATGAGATATTGGAAAACGTTTCAAGTTCCTACTTATTTAATTAAGGCTTTCTGTTAAATAACGATGTCTCAGTCTAAAAATACATTTTAATTGTGAACACATTCCTGACCAAGCTTTTCATCAATAGCACAACAAATCAGCCAAATATTTTCAAATTTAGTTTACTGCTACGATATTGATAACGACACGGTTAGTATACGTGAAATAAGGGACTTTCGCAAATAAGTAATACCTTAAGTAGTATTTTGGTCTAAAAAGCTCAATTTTGTAGCTTTGGAATTTTAAATACGATATCGAAAATCGTTTTAAATGTTTACATATTTATTTGAGGCTTTTTAGTTCAATAATGGTGTTTCAGTTTAAAAATACATTTTAGTTGTGAACACATTACTTACCAAGCTTTTCACCAATAACACAACAAATTATCCAAATACATATTTTCAAATTTAGTTTACTGCTACGACATTGATAACGACACGGTTAGTATAAGTGAAATAAGGGGCTTTCGCAAATAAGTAATACCTTAAGTAGTATTTTGGTCTAAAAAGCTCAATGTAGCTTTGGAATTTTAAATACGATATCGAAAAGCGTTTTAAATTGTTACCTATTTATTTGAGGCTTTTTAGTTTAATAATGGTGTTTCATTCTAAAAATACATTTTAGTTATGAACAGGAATATGTTCCAAGCTTTTCACCAATAGCACAACAAATCATCCAAATATTTTCAAATTTAGTTTACTGCTACGACATTGTATACATATGTGAAATAAGGGACTTTCGCAAATAATTAATACCTGAAATAGTATTTTGGTCTAAAAAGCTCAATTTTGTCGCTTTGGAATTTTAAATACGATATCGAAAAGCGTTGTAAATTTTTACCTATTTAATTGAGGCTTTTTAGTTTAATTATGGGGTATCAGTCTAAAAATACATTTTAGTTGTGAACACATTCCTTACCGAGCTTTTCACCAATAGCACAACAAATCATCCAAATATTTTCAAATTTAGTTTACTGCTACGACATTGATAACGACACGGTTAGTATAAGTGAAATAAGGGACTTTCGCAAATAAGTAATACCTTAAGTTGTATTTTGGTCTAAAAAGCTCAATTTTGTAGCTTTGGAATTTTAAATACGATATCGAAAAGCGTTTTAAATGTTTACCTATTTATTTGAGGCTTTTTAGTTTTAAAACGATCTTTCAGTCTAAAAATACATTTTAGTTGTGAACACATTCCTTACTAAGCTTTTCACCAATAACACAACAAATCATCCAAATATTTTCAAATTTAGTTTACTTCCACGAAATTGATAACGACACGGTTAGTACAAGTGAAATAAGGGACTTTCGCAAATAAGAAATACCTTAAGTAGTATTTTGGTCTAAAAAGCTCAATTTTGTAGCTTTGTAATTTTTAATACGATATCGAAAAGCGTTTTAAATTTTTACCTATTTAATTGAGGCTTTTTAGTTTAATAATGGTGTTTCAGTCTAAATGCTTTTCACTAATAACACAACAAACCATCCAAATCATTGCAAATTTAGTTTGCTACGATATTGATAATAACACGGTTTATATTAGTGAAATATGAAACTTTCACATATAAGTGTTACCTAGCTTTAGCTTTGCACTTTCCAAAAGCTTTTATCTTTATTTTCTGGTGTTTCGTAGAGTTATTAACATTTTATTGTAAATTCCTTATATAGTCTTTAATTTAATAAAGTATTAAGGTTTGGAAGCTTTTAAATAATTTAAGTTTACTATTATGTTAAGAACTTTCGCATCACATTACAAGAATAATTTTTTTTTTAAATAGGAAGCTTTTTTTTAAATAATAAAAGCGATATTTAAATTAAGTAGAACAAAAAAAAATTCTCAGGAATTGTAAAGCATTTTAGTCCTAGTAGCATATAAAATATGTCTTTGCGCGGTATGTTGGTTTTCAGGTAAAAGTTATTAGACCTAGTAAATAAAACCAAAAGCTATTTTGTATCTGCCTATCTTTAATAATATTATTTTGAAAAAATTAAGTTACCTTTCAAAACAAAATTTTGGTCATAATTTCACGAAAATTTTCAATAAATCTATTCTGTATTCTATGTATATCCTGTACACTAATCCAGCAAAATCCTAAATCCTATTGGTTATCAAACAACTAACAAAACCGAATTATGTATAATAGCCAGTAAACAAAAATAAAATCTAACCTCAATCATTCTCCAAAAAGCCTAAAATAAAAACATGACATTATTTAATTTTGTGAGTGTCCTGTCCCCTGTCACATAAAAACTTTGTTTTCCCCTCACCCTCTGTAAACCAATATTATTTCCATTGTCATTCATATAAGTGGAATGTCCAGGCAAAATAATAAAATTTTTATATTAACATCCTGAACACCAATATACAAAAATATTATAAATAAATTCTACATTTTTTTTTTTGTGATATCCAAATTCCTGATTAAGGATATCCTGACGCAAAAACACAACAAAATTTATGGATAATTTAAGCATTATTTGAAAAAAAAAAATAAAATAAAAGCTCGACAATTTATGTACAAAAAATATTTTCTCTAGAAATTATTTTTAGAAAAATAAAATAATTACAGCGTTAAAAATTAATTTAAAATTAAAAAAATTTAACAACAACAAAATAAATAAAATTTTCCATGCATTGAGGCGATTTACTGGGTTAACCGAGCGCAACCGGAGGATAGAGAGGATATTTATTTATAAATTTTGTGGTTCGACAAAAAAAAAAAAAATTAAAAGTTTGTTGTAATAAAATAAAATGTCCTCAATCGTTCCGCAATCATTTAAATATTGAACACAAAACCTTTTATTTTTTCGTCAGGTTTGGTAGGGGTATGTATTTTAAAGGAGACTTTTGTATAAAATCCGTAAGGATAATTTAATATAAGCGTATGACATCGTTTTTGGCGAACAAAGTACATAATAAAAAAACACAAATTTTACCTGAGTCGTCTTATCAGTTTATTTCGTTTTTGTTTACATTCGAATTTTCCGATCAATTTTCCAAAACAACGACCACTAAATAAAAATATACAACAAAACAAAGGGCAAAAACTTATTGTGTATTGTCGATATGAAGCATTCAAGTGATTATGGGGCAAGTGACAGCTACATATAACAACTCCACTCAGACACACTCTGAAATATGTTTGAGTGAATTTGAAGGAATACAAAAAAAATTGGTGCTTTTTTTGGGGCAAAAAAGCATGTTGTTGTACATTGTAGCTATAATTGGTTGATAGATTTACCGATTGGTCAACTTTTGGCTTAACAAAATGTTGGCTTACAAGTACTAAATTTTGTTCAGACATAAATATTTAATCCAATAAATAAATAAAACTCCTCGTACTTCTAATAAAATGTCATCACATTACGATGTATCCCTTTTATGTACTTTCGGTACGGATAACATACCTTAAAAATAATGTTAGACATTTTTTTTTGTTTTGTTTAAAAAGGGATCCAATTTCATTTAAAATCACATTTTATCTATTAGGCAATCGATATATATATACAGTCATATCCACCGGATGTTGTGTACCATGTTCATGTTACCATACCAAATGTATAAACCAATAAAATGTGGCAAAAAATGTTCCCTATGTTCAAACCAAAATTCAAAAAACCTTTTGCAATAAAATTGGTTTCGAAATGGAAATGGATAACAAAAAAAAAACAAAAAAAGGGAAACCACTTCACTTGGAAAAAATTCATAAATGGAAATATTTTTTTTATCGTATTCGAGCTTTTTATATATTTGAAACATTTTTTTTTTGTTTTTCTCTTATTTGGATAGATATTAAATTTACTGTACATATAGATATGATACCAACAAATACAACGATTTGAATATAAAATATCGTGATACTTGGCTGACTTGTGAGGTTGGCTCAGGCGATACGATTGGCCGGTCAAAAATATATTTTTACTAAATTTAGTTGAAAATATCGAGAAATATTTTCTATTTTTAATAATTGGAAACAATTGTTGAGGAGCTTTCGATTTAAAATTTTTAAGATTTACTAACGTTTAACTAAAACAAATATATTTTTATATTAAAAGGTCGATAAAAGCTTGGAAGGTCGGAACTTTTAATTCAATATAAAAACTCCTTTAACAAAACCTGAAGTTTAAGCGATAACAGATTTCAGTCTTTATTTAACTTCTTGCCAACATAGTTTGAATTTACTCTAAACTGCAGAGAGCTTTTTCAGCTAAAAATCCTAATTTTAAAAATTTGGACACACACAAGGCTTGATCAAATTTAATAAACGAGAATTCGTTTGCTTTGGTAAAAGACAATTTTTGGAAGACTTGAAATAGAGCATCTAGCTAGAGCTTCTTATAAAGGAAAACACTTTATGTACAAAGGTTCAATGACCATCTGAGGTGGAACTTTTGTGTTCTTCAAACTCTTCGGAAAAAGTAAAAGCTCAAGTTGTTTTTAACATAGAAAAATTGTAAGCTTGACAAATAAAACACATATTGCGTTTTAAAACCAATTTTAATAGAATTCAGAGATTTTATGAAAAGTAATTGTAAAACTTTGAGGTTGAAAAAGTTAAAATTAGCTGAAGTACTTATTTACCTTTACATTGCAAATATTGAAAAAATGACATTTAACAGATGCTCGTTAAGCAAATTTGGAAGTAGCTTTCACTGATACACGTATATGATTTTAATTTTGGAAAGCTGGCTTAAGTTTTAATTTTCTGTTATTTTGGTTAAAAATGATTGGTAAAAGTTCAAAAAATAGTTGAACCCATTTAAAATTTTGAAAAATTATATCAATTTTATTAATCAAATTTCACAAAAACGAACTTTAGAAAATTTTTAAATTAGGAAGCTAGAGTACCACCTAATACAAAAATGCCCTTCTCAATACAATATCTCAATTTCTCAGGCTTTCAGATAATTTTAAATATTTTGGCCTATTTTGATCATCATTCCATGAATAAGCTCAAATAGAAAAAAAATTGGCGGAAAGCTCGCTAAAGTACCAATTGGAACTAGCTCTTGTATTTTCGTTTTAACAAACTTGCTTATGTTAAAACTATTGAAAATAAGTGGTTTACCTCTTCGCCAAACGAAGTTCGTAGCTGCTACAATCTTTCCAAATTTAAACAGCTTTCAAGTATTTTCTCGAGCTTTTTTTTTTTTTTTTAATACAGTTTAGATATTTTGCGTCTATAAAATTCTCGACGCCAGATACATTTTTAAAGCTGAAAATAGAAATTTAAACATATTCCGAAAAGCTCTGATATTTTAATCCGCTGAACCACTTTATATTATTTCTAGAATAAACCTTTCAAAGAACAAGTAGAAATCTTTTGAAGGACATACCTATTTTACAGTCAGGGCTGTCTTATTTTGAAGATAAACTTAAATACTAACCAGTAAATCGGTTATTTCATAGCCTGCTGTTAAAATGTCCTAAAACTATTGTTAATTGCAGCATTGCAGACTAGCAGACTAGCTGTTAGTTGCAAAAAGATTTTATGATGTGTAAGTTAAAGCTTTTCAGCATTTTTATTTTTTGGTAGCATAACGCCACACAGAGTGTAATTTTATGATTCTCGATTTAACTATTGGATACATAAAATTAATTATTGGATACATATAAAAATGTTGAGATTTTCCTAATGTGAACCAACAACGGATTTAAAAAAAAGAACATTCTAAAACCTCAAAAGCTTTAAAATGTAATTTGGTGTTCTCACTCCAATCGTAAAATATTTAATAAGTTTTCTTCAAAGCTTTTTTACATCAAGTAAGTATTATTGATTGCATCCGATACCTACTGATGTTTATCAAAATATAACCTTCATAGAGTTAAACATTACAAACAGCAATGAATAAAGTTTTGCGTTACAGTTAAAATTTCAATTATTTGTGTTATTAATATTTTTGTAATTAAAAGCAAAAGCTCAATATGCTTCGAGCCTAAATAAAAATGTTAATTTTAAAAATTAAAAATATTTTTATGGGATTCGGTCTAAAAAAATTGGTCTAAGTAGGCCATTACACGCATTAAATGCAAAAGCTCTGATAAAAATAAAACCTAAACCTTCTTAAGTTAAAAAAAGCTTAAGTACTTAAGAATTTTTGAGGCACAGAGAAAATTAAAATAATACATAAACAAAAGTTCGTTAAAATAAATTTGACTTTTGCTGATACACCTCGAAATATGATTTTATTTTGGATAGCTTTAAAGTTCTAAAATACCAGAGATGCAGTGTTTTCTTTTAATAACACTGTAAACGTCCTGAGAGTCAGCAACCCTCTCGAACCCACCAACAAAATTTAATAGGGAAATACTTTTTTTTTTAATTTTAGAAAAAAAGCTCAACAGGTTTTTACCTTAAATAAGATTGATAGTTTGGAAAAATAAACATAGTTTGATAAAGTTTAAAATAAAATTGGCCGACCTACAAAGTTTTGAGATTTTTTAACATAAAAAATTGGTCTCAGTAGGTCATTCCTCATTAAATGTAAAAGCTTAGGACTAAAATAAAACCAATCCTAATGTTATAGCTTTAAATAATTAAAAGCTTTTACGAGAACGGTAACAAAAACCAATTTTAAACTTCTAAGTCTTAACCAAAATGTTAATTTAGCTGAAATATTTATTGTAGGTTTTACTGGTACACGTCGGAATATTATCCCCCCCCCCCTCGATTAAAGTTAAAAAAACTAAACACTTTTAAACTTTTGAAAAATTAATCAATTCGACATAAATCAGATTATTCAAGGAGTTTCATAATTTTTTAAGTTTAGAGGAACTTTTACCGGATAAATTAAAAATCTTCTCAACTTTTTCATAGGCTTTCAAAAAACTTTTAATGTTTTTGGTTATTATAGTAAAGTTTTGCTTAAAAGCTCTACTTTTGGTGCACTGGAATTATTAATTTCAAACTGGATTGGATTCACCACAAAACACATCACCAATTTATCTGAAATTTAAAATTTTATTACCCGATAAATGAACTTTCAACTCGAAAATGTTTGATATGTCCTGATTCCTTTGGATCACAAGATAATGGGTCCGGTTCCCGGAAATATTTTGTTTTAGTTACGGAATTTCCAAAACGATAGCATTATTTGAAAGTAAGTAAACTCAAATTCATAGTTAATTAGAGTTTTCGTAATAAAAATTTACTTACAAATCAAATTGAGTCGAAGATTGATATTCCTGGTACCAGAAAATTAATTTTAAAAGCTCAAAGTATGGGGCACAACTTATTTAGAAAATATACTTGTACGGGTCTGATATTTTTCCCTTTAAACAATTTTTTATTAACTAAAATGAAACATTGGATACATCAAATGGTAAAGCTAAATAATATTGGAATAATAAATTTGACGGAAAGTTTGAAAAAATTCAAATTGTAACTAGCATAACTGCTTCATTAGTAAATCATTTTCTACCATTTGAGCGACCTAACTTTTAAAAATAGGAGCTTTAACTCTTTACCAATAAAATTATATTTATCATTTTCAACCATAGAAGTTTTTACATGACACAAAATACAACCAGCTCTAAAATATTTTCTCGAGCTTTCATTATTTTAAAATAAATTGTTAATATTTTGAATCTGGAAAATTGTCAACCTACTGTTTCAAAAACTATTTAACTTAAAATAAATCAATTTTCAAAGGTCAGAATATATATTTAAATATTATCCGAAAATCTTTTAGACTGACATTACTTGAAGTTCTTGTTTTAATTGAAAAATTCGACAAATTTGTTAAAACTCGATTCAATACAACTGAAACTTAATAAAAGATTAAAGCTTTATAAATTATTTAAAACAAGATTTCCCCAATGTGAACCAAAAAACTAAATTTTAAATTAAAAAGATAGAACATTGTAAACCCTCAAAAGCTTTAAAATGTTATTTTGGTGGTCTCACTTCAATCGTAGAATATTTAATAATTTTTCTTCAAAGATTTATATGGTTGGCACAGTTAAAATTATAAATTCATGCTTAAGTAACCAAAATTAGTCAAGTAAGTATTATTGATTTGGTCCGATAACTACTGATTTTGAGTTAAACGTTACAACCAGTAACGAATAAAGTTGTGCCTTACAGCTAACTTTTCATGGGGTCTTTCTTTCGAGTATTTTTTAACATAAAAAGTTGGTCTATATAGACGATTTCAAGCATTAAATACAGAAGCTCAATATCAAAATAAAACCAAACACAAATTATAACAGAATTTATAGCTTTTATTGAAAATGTTAACAACACAAATGTAAAACTTGTAACGCTGTACAAAAGATAAAATTAACATAAGTGCTTAAGTATTTTAGAGGCACAGCAAAAATTGAAATAATGCATTTGACAAAAGCTCGGTACAATAAATTTGAGATTATCTTTTACTTATACACCTCGGAATATGATTTTATGTTGGAAAGCTTAAAAGTTCTAATCTAAAATTTAATAACATTGTAAACGTCCAGAGGCTTAGCAACCTTCTCGAAGCCATCAATTGAATAAAAAAGAAAAATGAATTTTCTGTTTTCCTTTTTTTAATTGTTGGACAAAGCAAAAGCTCAATATGTTTTTAACCTAAAGAAAATTGTTAGTTTTAAAAAAGAAAAATATTTTTTGATCTACAAAGCTCTCAAATTTTTTTAACACAAAAAATTGGTCTAAGCAATTCATTTTAAGAATTTAATGTAAAAACTTGCTACCAAAATAAAACCAATTTCCAATTTAATATTTTAAATACTTCTAACATAAATTAAAATATAGTTAAAAGCTTTAACGAAAACGTTAACCAAAACCAATTTTGCTGAGCTACTTAAATGTTGCAGTGGCGTAAAAATTAATACTATACGTTTAACTAAAGCTCATTAAAATAAATTTGGAATTAGCTTTTACTGGTACACCTCGGAATGAAGTTTTAAGTTTGGAAAGTTTGCTTACATTATAGTTTTATCTTATGTTTGTAAAAAATCAATGATAAAAGTTTAAACAAACTAAACTATTCTAATGCTTTTAAAAATTAATCAATTTTGACATCAGATTAGTCAAGGAATTCCACAAATTTTCAATTTTAGGAGCTTAAAATTTTCTCCATTTTTCTCTCAGGCTTTGAAATCAATTATAATTTTTTGGTTATTAAAAAGAAAAAAGTTGTAAAAAGTTTTACCTGATGAAGCTCAAGAAATAAATTTTTAAATTTTGCTGAAAAGCTCAATTTTTCGTTCACTGGAACGATTACTTTCTAAACTGAATCCGATTCAGTACAAAACAGACCGCTGATTTATCTGAAGTTTAAAATTTAACAGCAAAAAAAAATGAGATTTCGACATTTTGAAATTTTAAGTCGAAAATGTTTTATATGTATTCATACCTTTGGGTCACAAGATATCCCAGAAACATTACGTTTTAATTGCAGAATTTCCAAAACGATATAATACAATATGAAGATTGATATTCCTGGTACCAGAACAAATTTGTAATTGAAAATTAATTTTAAAAGCTCAAAGTATGGGTCACAACTTATTTAGAAAATATACTTGCTTCAACAAACGTTAAAAAATGTATGGGTCTAATATATTGCCCCGCATACAATTTGTTATTAACTAAAATTAAACATTGGATACATCAAATGACGAAGTACAAATAAAATCATAAATTTGACGGAAAGCTTGACAAAATTCAAATTGGAATTAGCATTACTCTGTTAGTATATCATTTTCTAACATTTTGAGCAACCTAAGTCTTAAAAATAGGAGTTTTAACCCTTCACCAATCAAATTGTATTCATCAATTTCAACCTCACAAGTTTTTATATGACACAAAATACAACCAGCTCTAAAATATTTTCACGAGCTTTCATTTTTGGATGCTAACCTTTCAAAAACTATTTAACTTAAAATAAATTAATTTTCAAAGGTCAAAATATACATTTAAATATTATCCGAGAAGCTTTTAGATACAAATAACATTCCACAAATTTGTTTAAACTCGATTCAATACAACTGGAATGATAAAGAAATTTCCATTAAACTTAATAAAAGATTCAAGCTTTATAAATTATTGGAAACAATTATGTATAATAAAACTGTTAAGATTTCTCCAATGTGAACCAAATTGAAAACTTAGTTTTAAAATGAAAAGAAACAAAACAGTTCAGAACCTCAAAAGCTTTAAATTGATATTTTGTTGGTTTTATTTCAACCGCAAAATATTTAATAAAAATTTTAAAAGATTTCTATGGTGTTATGGCAATTCATATTTACTATCAAAATTAGTCATGTAAGTATTGTTGATTTGGTTCAAATAGTTATTGATGTTGATCAAAATATAATCGAAAAAGAGTTAAACTTTACAACCACCAACAAAGTTTTGGGTTACAGTTAGATTTTTTAATATCTGTTTAATTAAACGTTTAAGGGTTTTCAAAGCATGTTTCTTCTTACCTAAACTAAAACTAAGAAAGAACTTGCCATTTACGGATAAGTTAATGTGAAGCATTTAAAATATTTTGGGTTCCACTACTAAAATTTTGCATTTTATTTACAAAACGCTTCTATTGACTGGTGAACAGCTCCTAATTAAATTATAATAAATCCACAATTAAACGTATTGCACTACGAATTGTTACTTAGAGAGCCTTCTTCATTCTATACACTCATTTTCTCATTATTAATCCCACATAAAAAAATGGAATTACAATGTATAGATTATTGCTTGTTAAGTCACCTAAAGCTCTAGCTTTTTTATAGATCTAAAAATTTTCGTCTGAGTTGAAACTTGAGAACTACACAGGTCAGGGCAATTACAATTATTTAAAACATATTCGCGTTTAGTATTAAAAAAAATGTGGCCTTTAAAATAAAACTTGCAAAGCTCAAGCTGTCTTTGTGTGAAATCAATTTTAATTATTAGTTGACACGTGAAGCTTATTAAAAATTGTTTTTAATCTTGGTTGTTATTTCAACTTTTAAATTTGGGCCTAAAGTTAATAAATAAATATTGAAAGCTCTTAATAATAAATTTCAGGTTTTTAAAGCTCTTGCTGAAAAAGCAACAGTATTTCTATATCTTTAGCTGACCATCCATTTTTATCGGATATTAAAAATGATTTAAAATGTAATTAAAAAAATAAATTGTTGAAAGCTCTGCAAAAGTCCTTCTTATATAATTTTTTGATATTTCAATAAAAATGTTACATTTGTGCATTAGAAAGTGATGGTCTAAAGTCTAGAACAGGTTAATTGAGTACACAAGATTTATAAAATGCCTAACGAAACTAATTAATATAATGAAAAAGCTCTTGGCATGAGGAAAAATTGGAAAAAATAATAAAAATTTACAAAGCTTGTGTCACTATAAATCACTAGAAATTTTAAACGTTTATTAATGATCATTAGGAGCAGATGTAAAATAACCTAACTTGAGGAAATTGGAATGGTAACAAACTTTCCACTCACAATAAAAATAAATTAAATCTTTTTTAAGTTTATAAATTGTTTAAGACAATTAAATAAACTATTTAAGATTTCCCTAATGTGAACGGAATATAAAATTAAGTTTTAGTCCCAAATAATTTTAAGCATTGTAAAACCCCCAAAGGTCTTTTATTTTCGTTTTTTTTTTTGGTGGATATATTCCAATTTAAATTAAAAAGAAAAAATTTAAAACAGTTTCTTAAAAGCTTTACGTTGTATTATTTAAACTATAAACAAATATCATAAATAATAAAGTATTTATTGTTGATTAATACTGAGGTTAATAATAAAGACCCTGGTGGATTAATTAAACAATTTTTTTTGTATTAAAATTGGTTCGGCTATGTTCGCTTAGATACCAATTTATTAACCTTTCTTCATTATTGTCTTTTATTTTAGATGCGAAAAAAATACATGCATATTGATACCATTATTAGATGCTTTAAATTACTATAATTCAACAGGTGGGACAGAAGGGCGCCAAACATGAGAGAATATGTTTTCTAAACATGGTTGGTGTGGATGCACGTGTCTGAATTTTTAAACTAACTATTAACGAAATTCGAAGACCCTGCTGGAATTTAAAATCTGATCATTGATTTGGCTATTTTTGATCGTATTTCCAATCACTAGCTTCCCTCCAGCCAGGCTATCTATTTTTGACCTGCACGGAAAAACGTTCCCAATACTTTTTTCAAACAATCTATAGTGGTTTTTGAAATATTATGAAAAGGTCTTTCTATATCATTTGATAGCATAAAGCTTCAAAGATGTTACTGTTAAGTTGTTTGTTCTAAAACTTTTAAAAATTATGCTTTTAAAGTATTTTACTGAAAACTACAGTTAAAGCTTTTCTATTTAAAATTACAACTTACATAGTATCTGATAAAAATTAGATTATTATGAAAATTCAAGTAAGAATTGAAAAGCTCGAATATTATGTCTGCTTTAACAAAGTGATCGATCATCTTTACCAACGAAATATCCAAAAAGTGTCGGAAAATTTTGATGTAAAAGCAATCTTGAATACGTTTAGTTTAAGCTTAACAATTAAATAATAAGCTTCAAAATACTAAAAGCTTCCCTTTTTTTTGTGGATTTATTAAATTTTTTAATTCTGTTCGCCTTATATTGCAAAAACTTCGTCAAAGTTTTTTGGAACAACCCTCCAGGGAGTTAATATGTCTACGCATGTAAAATTCCAATCGGCAGAAGTTTCTAAGAATTCCGCCTTTATTAAAAATCTTTGACTTTTGTTTGGTAAATTGTTTGTGCTTCTTTGGTAGATTAATACAGTTAAAACTTATCATACAGCAGTGAAGTGTCCTCACTCTTGTATCCGCCAATGTTGCAGGGTCGTGTTTAGATTTGCTTCGGCTATGATTAGTGAATGAAAGATGCCTTTCAAACTGAGATTAATAACCGAATCTGGCATATGGTATCTGGTAAAGGTTATTTGAATATTTTATAATATTTTGATTAACCTAGTTTAGGTTAAAGGTAGACTTTATCTGGCATATATCTCAAAAACAGCTTTCTAATGTTGGGGTTTCAAATCTTGTTTTGTTTTATTGTAATGGAAGTATGTAAATAAGAGAATCCTCTAGAGCTTTCTGAAATATTAACCAAAGATTTTAATATTTTTATTTATTGATATCGTAATTTTTCACATAAGTTAATATGATTTGCAAAGTACATGATAAAATTAACATAAACATGAAAGCTCTGATCATAAAACAAAAGCTCAAATTTTGTTAAGTGGAAAATTTCACAAAAATAAGAATTCTATAGAAATTGGACTTTACAAGTTGCCTTAAAAATAACAACTTACAAAAATTTAATTTTTACAAAAGCTCCGATAACAATATGAAACTTCGCATAGTTAATTTGACTCGATTTGAAACAAATCGAATGCTTTTGCCAATATAATGTTCCGACTCATAAATTATAACCGTTTTGTTTCAAAGTAATTTAGAGCTTTAAATAATACAAATTAAATTTCAAACATGTAAATCGTATGCTGGACGGACGTATTATTGAATTGGTACCAATCACAAATCACTTATATACAAAACCAAAAATATGAGTGGTATGGCACCCCAAGGGCAAGGGTTTTTGTCTAAGAATCAATTTTACTTTAAAGCTACAAGATTCTTAAAGTTATATTATTTACAGAACATGATAATATTTAAAAAATTGAAAACTGTGCTTTTGGTTTATCAATAGACTGGAGATTGGGCTTAATAGTTTGAATCCTCTTGACTATCCAAAATGCATTCAAACTATACCAATAAAAGCTTCTTTTACATAAACAGTTCAATTAAAGCTTATAAAGTCTTCCGGTAAAATTAATTTTTGTTATAGCTTTCAGAACCATAATTACCTTTAAGTTGTTTCATTTTTAAAGTTTCGTCAATATTTTTTTTTATGTTCCAAATTACAAAATAAAGCTCATTTCATAAATTGTATTCACTTAATTTTTCTGTACTTTGTAATTTATCCAGTAAAAAAAGTTAAGTTAGTTGGTAAAAGCAGTGGAAGCTTTAATTCAATTTATGAAAAGCACAAACAAATTTGCATAATATGGTTAAAAAAATTATTTCCAAAATCAATAAACCGACGCCACTTTTTATTACCATAATATGATTTATTACCAAACTTCTAATTAAACTTTTCTCACAGAACAACAACAACAAAATTTGCTCATTTTGACATAATAAACTATTTAACAATGAAAACAAACTAAACAAAAAAAATATTGGAAAAAGCTCTCAAAATTTTTTTACGGAAGGAGAAATATTATTAAATTGAAAAATTATTTATGAAAGCTCCATGAATAAATAAAATCTCCCTCACTACTTTATTTATGGATGTAAAATCAGAAAAAAAATTATGGTATATACAGCGTTAAATATAAAGCATCACTCACACAAGTGACTTCAACTTCACAGTTGAAAATATGAAATCAGCTCATACATGTGTACATGACATTTTCATAGAGTGGCACGCACACACAATGTGAGCTTATTAAATAAATATAAAACAGGAAAAACAAAAAAAGTTTGCTTAATTTATATGTGTGTTCAATTTAATAATGTTATTGTTTTATATGTTTACGAAAGGCCAGGAAATTCAACAACCATAACACTAATAAACAATTCACTTTCCAGCTTTCAATATTCATTTCTAATCAAAACGTATAATATAACATGTTATTCTAACGCACATAATGAATTCGGGGGCATAAAAAAAAAATCATCACCACCAACCTTATTCCAGCCCCCTCCCCCCTTTCCATCACATAACATTAAAGTCGGAAAATATTATGTTACGGTAATTGTGTATTACAAATATACTTGGGTAAATATTTTTCTTCGAACATTTTCTTGTTGTTTTTAGATAATTCAGACTCATTTCGGCAAAAATCCTTTCTGTTTTCATTATGTTACCTCATGTATGTGAGCTTTTTGTTTTCATATAAATATATTTGTACCACACACAACACAATATAAACACACACACATACAGTATACAAGAAAAATGGAACATGAAAATAATTTTTTTTTGTGTTTTGTATATTAAATGGAACAAATGTTAAAGTTTAGATGTAAGCATGAAACTTTATGTTTTCCTTTAACATCCGCATCCCGCATAAATGTACATGGTATCCAACAAAAATGGAATTATACATACGTAAAACAAAAACGAAGAAGAAGGAAACCGGGAAAAATCTATATATGTGAGGCAAAAATAAACTTTCCATTTTTTGTGTGTGCGCTCCGTTTTGTTCCGTTTTTCCGACATGCCGAGAACAACACACAAACAAACAGAATATTAAAATAAAAGTTTGAAAATAAAAAAAAAAGCTTTTATGAATGAAAAACATTTTTGTGTTGCTGTTGTTGCTTTGCCATTTTTATTTGTATTTAATTCTCATGTACCCGAGTCTATACACAAACATGCATCATTAAAAATTGGATGGGATTAAGTCGAATGAAAAGTTTAACGGATTTTATTTTTTTTTTTTTGGGGTGTGTGTGTGACTGCTATTGTTTTGTATTATTCTCGGAATAATTAATATTTAACTTTTATTAAAAAGTTATTATAATTATTATTATTAAATAACATTTTAATTTTTTTTAATTAAAATTTGTTTTTCCAATCTCGAGTTTATTTGGTTCAAAAAGTTTGTTTTTCGAATTTTATGGGGTGTGATTTTACGATGCATTATATAAAAGTTTTAAATGAAATTTCTGTGTTTTAAGCGCCGAACCTAGGAATTTATGATATTTATTAGACTTTTAATAGTTTCAATAATCTGAGCAACAAAATTTTATCAAGCCTTACTAAAACAAAGCAAGATTTTTTTACCAACCTAATACACCAAGTATAACATTATTCTACACAACATAAACACACAACATTGAGAAAAGCTGAGAAAAGCTGATTACTTGAAACATTTTTGATAAGTTTTAACAATTTTGCAAATTAAAAAAAAGCTTTAACATTTCATGCTGAGGCGGTCGAAAGCTCATTTTTTTTTTCTTAAATTGTAGAATTCATACATTTAAATTGTCTCATATGCTTTTGTTACGATAAAAGGCTTCTTTTTGAAAAGTAAAGTTATGAATGAGCTTTTCAGGAAAGCACAATATTTTCGAATTATTCTAGAAATTACAAATCGGAAAGATTTTCTGAGAATGTGGATAATGTTTTTGCTAAAATTTAACCAAAAGCTTTAACATAAAAAAATTGTATTTTGGTCTTTTTCAGTTACAATGGAAAACGTTTCTACCGAATATTTGTTAAAATGCTTTTCGAACTAAAAAAACAATTGCAACCTTTAGATAATTAATCATAAACTCTAATCAACAAACTAATGTACATTTGTTCTGTTAAGAAATTATTATGTTTATGTTAGCGAATTCAACAATTTTTAGAGACCTTTTAAATACTTATATTCTTCGGGTTTTATTGGTCTCCTAAAGCATAAACTAAATTTGATCCTTAGAAAAGTCTGTTTACTTAAAACGTGTCTGATAATTTTTAACAACTTTGCAAATTAAAAAAAAGCTTTAACATCTCATGCTGAGGCTATCGAAAGCTCGTTTTTTCAAATTGTAGAATTCATACATTTAAATTGTCTCATATGCTTTTGTTACGATAAAAGGCTTATTTTTGAAAAGTAAAGGTTTGAATGAGCTTTTCAGGAAAGCACAATATTTTCGAATTATTCTAGAAATTACACATCGGAAAGATTTTCTGAGAATGTGGATCATGGTTTTGCTAAGGTTTTTGCAAAAATTTAACCAAAAGCTTTAACATAAAGAAATTGTTTTTTGGTCTTTTTCAGTTACAATGGAAAACGTTTCTACCAAATATTTGTTAAAAAGCTTTTCGATCTAGAAAAACACTAGCAAGCTTTAGACAAATAATCATAAACTCTAATGAACAAACTAACGTACATTTGCACTGATAAGAAATTATTATGTTTATGTTAGCGTATTGATAAATTTTTAGAGAGCTTTTAAATACTGATATTCTTCGGGTTTTATTGGTCTTCTAAAGCATAAACTAATTTGGTCCTTTGGAAAGTTTGTGTACTTAAAACGTGTTTGATCATTTTAAACAACTTTGCAAATTAAGAAACAGCTTTACCATCTCATGCTGAGGCTATCAAAAGCTCGTTTTTTTCAAATTGTAGAATTCATACATTTAAATTGTCTCTTATGCTTTTGTTACGATAAAAGGCTAACTTTTGAAAAGTAAAGTTTTAAATGAGCTTTTCAGGAAAGCACAATATTTTCGAATTATTCTAGAAATTACAAATCGGAAAGATTTTCTGACAACGTGGATCATGTTTTTGCTAAAATTTAACCAAAAGCTTTAACATAAAGAAATTGTATTTTGGTCTTTTTCAGTTACAATGGAAAACGTTTCTACCAAACATTTGTTAAAAAGCTTTTCGATCTAGAAAAACACTAGCAAGCTTTAGACAATTAATCATAAACTTTCATGAACAAACTAATGTACATTTGTACTGTTAAGAAATTATTTTGTTTATGTTAGCGAATTCATAAATTTTTGGAGAGCTTTTAAATACTGATATTCTTCGGGTTTTATTGGTCTTCTAAAGCAAAAACTAAATTTATTCCTTTGGATAGTTTGTGTACTTAAAACGTCTTTGATAATTTTTAACAACTTTGCATATTAAAATACAGCTTTAACATCTCATGCTGAGGCTATCGAAAGCTCGTTTTCAAATTGTAGAATTCATATATTTAAATCGTCTCCTTTGCTTTTATTACGATGAAAAGCTTATTTTTGAAAAGTAGATTTCCGAATGAGCTTTTCAGGAAAGCACAATATTTTCGCAATAACAAACAATAATTTGATATTGCATAGGAAGATGGCACAACCGTTATATTTTGAACGAGTAAGTCAATAGATTCAATCGTTTTGATAGTTCAGAGAAATTGTAAATCGGAAAGCTTTTCTGAGAATTGGGAAGCTACTATCGAAAGCTCGTTTTTTTAAATTTTAAAATGTATACATTTAAATTGACTCATATGCTTTTGTTACGATTAAAAGCTTATTTTTGAAAAGTAAACTTCCGAGCTTTTAAGGATAGCACAATATGTTGAGCTTTTTGACACAGCTCTACTAAATGGTATGTTTAAACTACGAAATAAATACATAAAAATGAAGTCGATGAACTTAACCATAAATATACAATAAAAACGATATTAAGATAATAGCTGAAGAACTTTCTAGCCAATACATGTGCCTCATAGAGAAAACAAGAAATATTTTTATTGGAAAAAATCAAACCTCATTATTTGGAATCATGTTTTTGTGTAGCAAAAGTATAAAGGCACGGTTACAGCATATACTGTAGTTTACCAATTCCAATCCACTGAACACAAAAAATGTAATTTCGATTCTCTGTTTGTTTGTTTGTATTCTGTCTGGTATTCTATATAACATCTGCGTTTGTTTGGTTGTTTGCTCCTTTTTTTTTATTTTTTTGGTTCGAAACAGTGCGGGCGGAAATATAATATCAAACTGTACATGTATTTGCTTGTACAAACAAATAAAATAAAATCCCACACTCCACGTCGGTCCGTCTACATAACAATCAAAATGAAATTGCTTTCTTCTAAAAATCTAAAAAGCTTAAAAGCTAAAATAAAAAAAATTTTATTTATTCACATTGGGTCGTTTAAGATCATTGCTATGTGTATCTTTCATGTATGATTGAAATTATGGGTTGGAAAAATATTTTGGAAATTCGATATGTGAATGTTGAATATAGCCATGGGATTAGATGGATTGGAAAATATTTACAAATATATTCGATACGTCTTAAAATTAAGTCATAGTTTCGTGCCGACAAGCCGCTGAATTTTGTTCTATTATATTTAAACGCTCTGTAAAATATCCCCGAAGCTTCGTCCAATTAAATTAAATTAAATTAAATTAAACATAAAAAAAACAATGATAGGATGATTGAATCTCCCGCAGGTTAACAAAAATAATAAAAATATCTACTTATAGATTAGAACACAATGAACCATTTTATTGCCTCATGTCAAATAAAAAAAAAATTTCTATCCCAAATAAATATTTTTGTTGATTGTTTTATTCCAGGGAAATGTAATAGACGAAAAATTCAGAAAGAAATCAGTAAGAATTTGTTATGCTCTTTAATAAGAACGGTTATTTTATTATTTATTGGCACAATGGGGGCATATTACATCAATTATTCATGTTTTTGGCTACATGTTGTGTGTGTGTGTGTGTTTGTGTTTAATAATAAAAGATTACAAACACAGATAGACAGATATCAGAATAAAATAACACAGCGAGAATAAAATATCATAAAAACATATCTCGTTATAATCTTCCACCTTCCCCCCTCCCCTTCCTCCTACTCCACTGGCAAAACACAAGATATATAATATTACAAACACTTCAGTGCAGTGTAAAAAAAAGGGGTGGCTGGGATTTTTTTTTTGTTTTGTTCACATATCATATTAAATTGATATACGTTACATAAGGTACAAAATATTTAATATACAGTTAAGGTTATCAATTTACCTGTATGCTGAAAAACTTTTATGCTACATAAACAATGAAAAGTTTTTTTCTTCTTCTTGATTTTCCATATCCATATCGTTGGTACTCGTTTAACGATTTATATTCTATGGTTTAATGATGACATCAAATGTTAATGAGCTGAATGGAAGGTTAATTTCGTATCGTATTCATTTCAATTAAATTAAAATTAACGTTCAAATTAATTTGATCCATGTGCTTGGTGTGTACGGTAATATTGTGCTCCTGCATGAGTTTATTTGGTTTTATGATGCGATGAAAAGTTATTACCTTACCTCGATTATTTGGATTAAGAATTTCAAGGAAGTGCAAAATAGAAAATAATTTGATTCGTTTTAGTAACAATATAGCCTTGAATTTATATAATATAACACTTTATGCAAAAACTGGCTGGTTATTGATTTTGATCTAATTATCTATTAAAATATAGCAAAAGTTGAAAGCTCATTCATAAAAATTATAAAAGCTCTAGAAAATACTTCTTAATCGTTCGTGCTAACTATCTTGCTATTTTTCTAACGTGATAGCTTTCGAAATTGTTGCTAAGATTTTTTCGTTCTAAGTTTATTTTTGAATTTGGTCGTTTAATTCAAAAATTTAATAAGTTGCTTAGAACTTTATACTTTTATTTTAAGCATCCCAGTATTAAGTTTAATAAAAATAATAAGGAATTAGTTATAGATATAATTAAAAGCTCTAATATTTTTAGAAAATTTGGTAATAACTAAACTTTGAAATAAATCTTGCAAGCTTGTTAATTTGTAGCTTTTCAAACGACGTTGCATCATATTCCTTGTGGAGTTGCCCTTACTAATTTCAGATTATTATTTAATGTCAACACATTTATCACTAGTAAAGAAATTATTAATCTGAAAGCTCTAAAATTTTTTAAAGGCTCTGATGTTTATGCTTGAGATATCAAATTTCTCAAAACTGAAAGCTTTGTAAAATATTGATACAATCATAAGGTTTCTTTTTAATTTTCAATATTATATTAGGCAAATACTAAGCTTTTAATTTAGTATAAAGCTCAATTTTAATCAATTAAGCTCATTAAAATATAGTTTTCCAGAAAGCTCAGAAATAAACATTTTCACAATTTTGAGTAATGAAAAATTGTAAATAGAGCTTGAGAAAATTTGAACTTTTCTGGTCGTCTAATTCAGAGCTTTCAAAATCAAATTGCAGAAAAGTTTTATTTTGAGCAGCTGTGTAAATCTTCATTTAAAATCTTCTGTAAATCTTCTTTCATTTTTTTTTGTCATTTACTACTCTTCTTTTCAAGATGTTTCTAATCTGAAATCTTTCAATATTGAACCTATATACTTCAAAGAGGAATTAAATCGTTGTGACTCGTTATTGGATCTTCGAATCAATATCTTGTACGTGATTTTATGCTAATTATCTAACAAGGGTACTTAGCTAAATAAGGCAAACGTTAAAAGGTCCTATATAAAAATCCCGTTTTAATCATTTATAACTTAAGAAGATTACTACACGGAAACATTTTTCAGTAAAAGTATAATCCGAAACCTCTATAACGTACTATCAATCTTGCTATTTTTCTAGCCTGATAGCTTTCGAAATTTTGTGTAAGCTTTGAGAATTAAACATAATAGAACAATACATAAGTCACTTGTGCCATAACGCATTTTGAAGATCCGGCAAACTTGTGTAAAACTTTTCAAAATGAAAGTTTTGCGGTTTGTACTTTGAACAACTCTTGTATATAAAGTAAAAGTTTGTTAAAATTAAAAGCTTTCCTTTACAATCGGCTGACCCAGCTCCTATTCCGAAATTTCAGTAATATATTTGGCATATACTAAGCTTTAATTTTCATTAATTTTGCGTTAAGCTCCATTTTAATCGATTAAGCTCATTAGAATGTTATTTTCCTGAAAATTTAGAAATAAGCCTTTTCACAATTTTGAGTAATGTAAAACTGTAAAATGAGCTTGAGAAACTGAAACTTTTTTAGTTGCCTGATTTAGAGCTTTAAAAATGTCTTTATCTCTTGTCTTCTTTTAAAGATTTGTCTAATATTTAAAGCTTTCAATATTAAACTTAAATGTTATTGGATTTTCAAATCAGAAATAAAAAGCTCTCCTCACAGAAAAATTTCCTGAAATGTTTATTGTGGTTCTTAAATTTGTTGGGCTAAGCTCTGACGCGATTAAGGTACACACATTCAATTTACGCAATAGGCAAAGATTGGTGTGTAATATTTAAGACAATAACGGTGTTCCGAGTTGTTAGACAAATTTAAGGACAAACAACACAAATATGCCGCAAATAAATTATGCTAAACAAAATCATTATCTGTAGTTTGAGAATTGGGATTCTGTGTATAATCAAACAGATTGCAATTTTCGATTTGAAAATTTTGTAAATATTCTAAAGAGCAACGATTAGCCGTTCACATTTACAACGGTTGCTCCACAAATAAAAAAATCGAAACTGTTAAGCTCGAAAAATATCTTAATGGCCTTTCAAATTGGGTAAAATTGAATATTAAAATTATGTAAGAATAAGTTTGATTCAGCTTATAATAATTCAAACATTGCAAATTGAATTGAAAAACCTAGAGATTGCTCGAAAAACATATTTCGCGCAGCTCTTCAAATTATTTGAAGTCCGTATTTCAGGCAGTCGTAATCATCTCAGGAGCAGAACGGTGAAGATAGCCACGATTGGGTGAGCGCATAAGATGTTTGGAAAATTACAGACGTCTCATCCATAACTTATTGCACAATAAAATTAATCATTCAGAAAACAAGTTTTTATTTGAGAGAGCTTTGTGCTTTCTTTAAAAGCTCGTTCAAACCATGAAAATTATAACAGTTTCCTAAATCCAAGAAAATCCCGTCCACTAAACAAGAAAATTTTGTATTTTAGAAAGTATTTCGTGAAAGCTCATTTCTTATTTATATTTACCAATTAAAAGCATTAATAAAAAGAGTCTTAATGTAAGAAAAAATCCGAATCTGCGCGATTGTGCTTTATTTAAAAGCTCGTTCAAACCACGAAAATTATAACAGTTTCCTAAATCAAAGAGAATCTCGCCCACTAAACAAGCAAATTTGGTATATTAGAAAATATTTTGTGAAAGCTCATTTACCAATTAAAAGCACCAATAAAAAAGAGTCTTAATGTAAGAAAAAATCCGAATCTTATACTACTTGCTAATCAATATAATTATTTATTAACCAAAATGTGTCTGGCGAAAAGCTCTTTAAAAAAGTCAAACAAGGCATGACATTTATAAAATAAAATTGAAATTCGATTGGTCTAAAAACTATATTAAAATTGTTTGTAAAAACACTCTAAATGAAAAACCTTTCAACACATAATTTATGATTTTTTTTTAGGAATTAAGTATCCGAATGATAACTAGCTTTCAAATTAATTGTATTTGCTAACTAGCCGAACTTGGGCCGTAAGACTTCTTTCTATAATATTAAAATATTAAATAATATCTTAATACTTTTTTAAAAAGTACTTTGATTGTGCGAGAGCTTTCTGTTTAAAAGCTCATTTGTCCGCAGAAAGCTCTTATAAATAAGTATTTATACGAATTTTTAAAAGATATCGAAATTGAGAACTTGAGTTTCCATTCACAGTTAATACTAATTTTGTATCTGAGAAAGCACTAAGTAAAAGCTTTAACTTTCATTAATCATAAAACACCTTTGATTCCAAGAAAAAAACTCAAATCCTTTAGTTATACTTATTGCTCATATTTAGATAAACTTAGTAACACAGGCTTGACAATCAAATTTCATAATTTTTGGTTTCGAATGAACTTACAAATGAAACTGTCAAATTTTGTATTTTGAATGAACTTTTATAAAAAGCTATCTCACGGACAAAATATTTTTACTGTTTTTCTCATAAATTATGTTTATTTTGACAGAGCTTTTATTTAGAGCTTTTTTACAGTAAAATTGTCGTCCAAATTTTTGAACTAAGTTTTTCGAACCATAGACACGTTATCGCCTTTCTAGCTGCTACAATTTTAAGGTCAACGTAGCGCCCATCTCCAATAGACATTGCACGTGCTTAGCAAAAGACATGGTTGCAGTGACGAATAGTCGTTTCCATTTGTATGGCAACAACAGTTTCTATCTACTTGACATGAACTCGTTTTTGAAATCAAACCATGCGCTGAACTTTCCTAAAAATTTTAAAAGTTGCAACTTCCTATTGAATATTATTCAGAGTCCTAAAATTTGTGAACGTTCCGCAAACGTTCAACTTCCTACTGGTTGATCATATTTCGTACTGACGTAAAATGTCCCAGGGTGTCACAACTACCGTAATTAGCAGGGTTTATTTCATCTGCTCAATTTATGCCAATTTGCTATCTCTGTTTATAATTTAATCGGCACTGTCAGATGAAGAAAATTGCTCAACGATATTTCATAGATATCGTATTACAGCTAAATATGTTTACATATTAGCCGCACTAAAACGGTCATCAATTTGGTTCTCGCAATCGTAACAGTTTTGTTGGTAGCCTCTCGGAATTTGACTGAAGTATGCATATATAAACTCGATGCTAGTGTACTATAATTCTATGCACGCAAATATTGGAATGGTAATGGTTCGAAATAGCAAAAATGATAATTCCTTGCTGTACAAGAATCTTAATTGGTCGAACAAACCCACTTTCACTTTGGAGAACAAATTCGTTGATGTTCCTCCCAGGATGATGTTGAAGGTTCCTTTTTGACTCAAAAGTGTGTTTTCGATTTTTTTTTTATAAACTATTTTAACTCAGTTACCACCTACATATATAATAAAGCAAAAAGTCGGTTTTAGAGACTAATTGGAGATGGGCATGTCTCTGGTTTCCGATTATCCCTTAGATCGTCGATGTAGAGAATTTCATTATCTCTTATAGAAGTGTATCCATCATTGATTACGAAGTTATATGAAGAACTTAATTACATTAAATAAAGCATTCGCTAGTTTCCATTGAAGTAACCTCAATAGGAAGCACGGTTATTTTGTTAATTGCTCTTTTTAACAATGAATTTTTGGTTTTCACGGTCACGACGCGTACGTAGTTATTAGATCCACGATGTACTTCAACTATTCGTCCTAAAACCCAATTAATTGGCGGGATATTGTCTTCATGAAGACCAGTGCATCATTCTTCACATTATCTACCGATTTTTGCCACTTGCACCTATGCTGAAACTCATTGATACACGATTAGAATTAACATCAAGTAGCGATGGTTCGGGCAAAGGCAACAATGGCTCACCAATAAGAAAGTGCCCAGGTGATAATGGCGTTAAATCGGAAGGATCATTTGACATGGAGGGCAAAAATTACGACTAGGCTCAATTTGTGCAAGGTATATGTAATATTCTTCTAAAGTGAATGAGTTGGTTCCAATAACACGTTTCATATGAAATTTGGCACGTTTAACAACGGCCTCCCACAAGCCTCCAAAATGTGAAGATTTCGGTGGTATAGTTGACGATTCTATATGATTGTATGGTATATATGGTGGGATTATCGGAGTAGATTTTGGAACAAATTCCCCGACGAACAATAAAACGGCAAAGACGCGGCTATCGGAAGTATTAAATGCCTGCGATGACAAATCCATGACTATTTCCAAATGAACAGCCTTTAATATAAAACAGACAAATATACATACATACATATATTCATTCTCTGACTCTCGATCTACCCTTTTGTTTTCAAAAATAGGTCCACAGAAATCAATGCCGACCTTTTGAAAAGGGTCTGGAAGGTGTGACGTGATCTTAAGATAAGTCACCCATGGTTTGGTTTGTTATTTGTGGTCGTGTGCGAAAACATCTAATTCATTGAGAGACAACTTGATTACAAAGGTTTCTCCCGCCAGTTATCTAATAATTCAGAGCTTGTGAACCACAATACAAACAACGCCTCATGTTCATGTCGAGTAAGAAGTTTCGCGAAAATATGTTTGCCTGGTAAAATAATTTGATGCTTTTGGTTGTAACTTATAGTTACAATGCTTAATCGTCCTCCTACACGAAGAACACCATGTTGATCAATGATTGGGGATAATGATTTAAAAAAAAATAAGTAAATCGAAGTAATTTAGTTAATGAAGAAAATTTTTGATATATCGAATGACTGTTCCGCGGTGCTTAATAAATTAACACTAATCTTACGTACATCTAAATTTAGTATGTCGGCGCTCAATTTCCCATTAGCATTTGTTGGCCAACCGGACTTGTCGCGGGTTTCAAATGCTGGACCTGACCACCATATAGCTTCATGGAATAACTCTTCCGACATTATACCTCTTGAAACATAGTCTGCGGAATTCTGTTTAGTTGGAACATAATACCAAACATTAACTGACGTTAATTCTTGAATTTGTGTTATCCGATTTGCAACAAAAGTCGTAAATTTGTAAGGTTCTGATTTGATTCTTAACAATGTTATCTCGGAGTCCGACCACGTATTTTCAGTGATTCGAGTAGCATGATAACAGTCTGGGCAAGAAGTAGAGCTGCACAGAGTTTCAATCTCGGAATCGTCTATTTATTAAGAGGAGCAACCGTTGACTTAGCACATACTAATTTAACGAATGTGTTTCCTTGCCGATCAATAACGCGAGTATAAATTACGCATCCATATGCTGCATCAGACGCATTGCCAAAGCCATATAACTCAATAAATTTCGCATTCTGCTTGAGGAGTAATGATGCATCTTGACACTGATATTTTATTAAGTTTCTGAGACAGAATCGTCCCAACCGAGATTTGGAATAGCCCATAATGATTGCATAATTAGTTTGCAATCAATTTTATTGGTGCACATATTCCGAGCGGATCAAATAACTGACAAATTTTAGATAACACAGTTCTCTTAGTGCAAAGACTGTCTAATTTAAACTTAGTGAATGATACCTCGAAATTGTCACGGAGACTGTTCCAATTAAGTACCAAAATTAAAGACACCTGTGACGAAGAATCTAAATGTAACGAGAGTTCTGGACAATTAGTCGAAAATTTTCCTAACTCAAACCCACCTAATTTTAACAATGCAATAAGATTCGATTTAAGTAAAGCGGCTTCCTTGCTAAAACAGTTGCTAAAACATCCGAAGCCAATGGATATGAACTAGCTTCATCTATAGCGACAGTTGCTTTAGTGTTCGAGTAGCCAGAGTAGGAGCAATAGCTGTACCGTACGTTACGGTACATAACTTATAGCATTTTATTGGTTCAGAAATCAAATTCGTTGAAGGTCTTGTTGATTTTTATGCAAGTATATTTGACGATACATTTTCGTAATATCGCCAGAAAAAGCTACAATATGTTTACAAAATTTTGTTGCACCCTGGGACCAACCATTTGAAGATTTTGAAGATGCGTTAAACACGACTCTCAATTTGGTGGTCAAACTGACTTCCTTCAAAACATAATGATGAGGCAAGTAATATGATTTGTAATAAATTTGTTCAATTCTGGTGATTCAACTATTCTCATTTGGCCCATAGAAATATATTCTTGCATGAATATTTGATATTGAGAATAAATGTCTCTTTGACGAAGTAACCTTTTCTCAATTGCCAGAAATTACTTAAGAGAACTGCTGAAAAACGCTACCCAATAGCGAAGGTAGATCCTTTTATACTATGTGACACTTTTTCCATCAAACAGCTGATTGTATATTTCTGCTCCAATTAAAATATAAATTTTGTCAGGAATGTGAAACAATGGGTCAGCAAGTTGATATCAAAATTAACAGGTACGAACAGAAGTTGATTAATTATTTTAGTAATAACCAAGAATTCCAAGTTTGCTGTAAAATCTGAAACTCGCGATTAAATTTTTAAGTAAACTTTGTGTTTAATTAATGTTTCCTGTCCACCAATTCCAAAAATAGTACTATTTGTATTATATTTCCTTAAGCCCAACATTTGGCAAGCTCTTTGAGTTATAAAATTTAAATGTGAACCGCTATCTAACAGTGCTTAGATAATAGAGTGATTATCCTTACAGTAAGGACACCGTTGACCCTGGTTACCCAATACCTGACCGTGGTTATGTGACAGGAAGGTGCTTGATTTTGATTTGGTATGGTTAAATTGTCTAGATCTATTAGATGAATTTAACGTGGTGGATGGTTTTAATGATCCTAGAATGCGAACAGCTTAGTAATTTAGATGAATCTGAATATCTAATTACTTCCACTCTTGACAAATTGTCCAATTTTTCCGAAAAATGATGAACTAGCATTAAATCCCATCCACTTCAATTTTTAGAGATTTTAACGCGTTGTAATGTTTAATTATATATTCGATGAATAACTGAAGGGAACGTGAAAAGTTTTCTTGAGGTGATTTAACATCATACAGCTTTTTCATGTGAATTCGTTAAATTTCCAAAAAAGTATCGTTACGATCGCAAATAATATTCCCCGCAGTGGTATTATTCACCGGTGTAACTGGAAGACTTTCTATAATATTGTACGCTGTACCAGCACGAATATGAATAAGATCCTGAAAAATATCTCTGAATGCTAACCAATCTTTATCTTCATCACTAAAGGTGGGAAGTTTCAATTCAGGTAAACGAAGGGGAATGGTTGGAGTATCGGATGTTCTATTGGCATCTACATAAGAAGCATTATGGAAAGAAACCTCATGTACTGAAAAAGGAAGGATATTTGTTTCTAAATTGCCATATTTTTACTCAAAAGCTTGCCGATCGTTAATGTCGCTCTCATCGCACACTTCTAGCTTGAGTTGAACACTGTTATATTTATCATAAACAATTTGTATTGTAAGCTTCATCCTAAATAGTCATATTCCAGCTATATTGCTCTAAAACTCATTTTGGAATCCTAACTGGGAAACTGAGACCCCGTTTGAGAAATCCTAGTTGCTGGCTACTCGCATGTTAATCAATTTTGAGGGAATCAACTCCTCCTCGTTGGAATAGAAATTGAAAACCAAGGAATCTTCCGCCTCAGGCAATTTTGTGATTTGTTGCTATTTTAGGATGTTTAGATGAAGAATTTGAAGAGACCCATCTGTATTAAACTGCCGCAGGAAAAGTTGAAAATTTCGATCAAATTCAGAAATAAGCGGACTAAGAGGTCTTGAATTAAGACATCCTTCTATTTAAATAATCAGAGTGTTTAACTCTGCAAATGTACAATCATATACCAAGACTCTTTTTAAATGGGATTTTGCGCTTTTGACTGCGGCTTCCCACAATCCTCCAAAATTAGGTGATCTTGAAGGAATTGTGTTCCACCGTATGCCCTCTTTACAACAATATTTCAATACTTTATGTTGATGAAGTTCGTTGTCAAATAATTTTAGAAAATTTCGTAATTCAAAATGTGTCGCCTTGGTGGCGAAGCAAATGAAAACAGCGATATAAACTTTGGATGCAACTTTAGAACGAACTTTATACATAACTGTGAAGGGACCGTAGAAATCGATTCCGATATTTCCTTGGATATTTCCAAGTGCCCAAGAAGGACGCACATGCTCTGCGGGTAATTTATTGGCTTATTATCTGCTCTACTGATCTAGGCCTAGTTCTGAAGCATACAACACAGTCATTCATGACCTTACGATATAATCTTCGTCCCCCCCCCCCCTCCAATCCAAAACCTCAGACGTATGGTATAGTGTAGGGCTTGAGGTCCACAATAAAAGTTTCTAACATGTTCTCTCTGTACTAATAAATGGAAATGGAATGCTTTTGATTGTGCGATATATTGGAACTACGAATTGGAACAACGAAATACTTAGTTATAACTATTAGTTTCTGGGAATGAAATGGAGATCCGTTCCACCATAAATGGTTATGCATTAATTCTGATGGTATCAACCCACGCGAAATTATGTCCGCAGGATTTAATTCTGATGAAATATATGCCCAGATTTCAGGAGGCGCGATGTCCTGAATTTCTGTATACCGAAAAGCGTTATTTCTAAATCTGACCACAACATGACCTTGTTAAAGTAAATTTTCATATATTGTTGCACCTGTTCGTATAGCTGGCTTAAGAATAGTGCAGCACATAATTCCAGCCATGGTATTGTCTGACCCTTGAGTGGTGCAACATGTGATATGGCGCAAAGCAGGCATATCTTATATTAATTGTTCATATCCACAATACGAATATAAATGCAGCAACCATAACCGATCTGCGAAGCATCACCGAATCCGTGCATTTCTATTCTTTTAATAGAATTTGAACTCATAATCGATCTTGGAATTTTGACGACATTCAAAATTTCTAACTGGTTATAAAATTCAAACCATTACGATTTGAAAGGATCAAATAGTTCATCGTCCCATTTTAAGTTTTGCATAAAAATCTTCGCAACAAAGACAACCAGACCGCACAGTCCTAGTGGATCGAAGATTTAAGGAATCACTGATAAAACGGTTTGTTTTTTTTAAATTTACTTCATACAGTTATCCTTCGTTAATGAAATAATAATAGAGTCAGCTAGACAGTCCCATTTTATTCCCAAAATCTCAATGGTAAAATCGTTTGATCAGAAACTATTTCCTTACTGTTAGATGACCATTTAGTTAGCTTAAACTCTCCCTTAGCGAGGAGCAAGGTAATGTTAGACCTTAGCTCTTTTGCTTCTGCAAAAGTATTTGCACCTGACAAAAAATCGTCGACGTAGATACCTTCGAGCAAGTTCTGAGATACGGTTGGAAAATTATAATGTTCATCACGGGCCGCTCATTTTAGCAGCACTTTGGACCATGCCACACTTCACCTTGTACAACACCAGCATTCTTCCTTAATATCATCCCTTGGCGAACCGAGCTACACTTTTCTCGCCACGGTACAGGTTTTTGTAAGTACCGCTAATAAGGGAACTGTAGCATGCAGATCACTTTTGGATTCTGGTTCGCACTCACCATAAATATGCAATCCCGAATTGAAAACTTTACGACGGACCTAGCAATTAACGTTCTATCTAGAATAACGAACGATCAACCACCAATCGCATTTGTTCGAAAGGAATTGGGTCTACCAAATGATTTAGAATTGGACGATCCTTCATTCCATGAGTCAAGGGCCATTGATTTGCTAATCAGAAATGAGCTGTTATACGACATCAATTTGAATGGTCGCTTACAGCTGGGAAATGGAATTATATTGCAAAACACTACTCTGGGATGGATTATGGCTGGCAGATACGCATCGGCGGGAAGTAGAAATGGGAGTTCAGTGTGTTACTTCATTGAATCAATAAATTGAGCGTTTTTGGAATTTAGACGAAGAGCTGATAAAGTTGCAACCAACTAGGAAGGAAGAAAATCGTCGAGTTTGGACGATTTGTTTTGCGGTTACCATTTTCTGGACCAGCCCAGTTACTTGGTAATTCTTCGAAACTTGCGTTAGAAAGATTTTTAAATATCGAAAAACAATTGGAACGGGATGCATTGGCAAAGAAATTATATTACGACTTCATGGACGAGTATCTACATTTGGGCCACATGGAGCTGGTGGGGCATGTGCCACAAAGTAACTTCTACTTGCCGCACTTTGCAGTTTACTCTGAATCAACGTCCACCAAATTAAGGGTTGTGTTTGACTGACGGCTCTGCCAAAACGACCAGTGGTATGTCCTTGAATCAAATACTAATGGTTGGACCTGTAATTCAAAGCGATCTGGCGTCCGTTTTGAAGATTTTGATCATACGCATCGGTGTTTAAGAATTAGTAATTAGTAATTAGAAAATTGTTGCAGAGTATATTCGAAGCTGATCGTGAAACAAGTTAGTATAGACGATGAAATGATGAAAGTTCTGAGTCTCTTGTGGAGTGCTGATAGTGATTGTTTTAAAATTAAGTTGCAACCACAAAATTTTTTAAACAAATTTACGAAGCGCAGTATAATTTCAGACGTGGCCAAAATATTTGACCCTTAGGGGTTAATAGCCCCTGTCGTAGTCTTAGCAAAAATATTAATGCAGCAATAGTGGTCACTTAAAGCTCTCCGAATTAAAGAATTTGAGCGTTACTCGACATCTTTTTGGTGGATGTGTTAATCCTACGGAGATACAGTTACATTGCTTCGCCGATGCAAGTGATAAAGCTTATGGTGGCTGCATTTATGTACGCAGTAGATGCAACAATAAAATAATTTTTCGATTAGTCTGCTTCGAATCGAGAATAGCACCAAAGGGGAAAACTATACTGAATCTCGAGTTGTGCGCGGCAGAGCTGGTTTCAAAGATGGCTGTAAAATACAGGCGAAGTGTTAATTATCCAGTGTTAGGGTTATATTGCTGGAGTGATTCAACAACTGTGCTACACTGGATCAATATACCAATAATTGACGACCTAGACGTGTTTGTTGTAAATCGAATCAAAATTATTCATAGTTTATCATTGAGGGAAAGCTGGCGGCATTTTGATTCAAAAGCCAATCCGGCCAATATCGTCTCGCGTGGAATGAAACCCTTGCTATTAATCTCCGCTGATTTATGGTGGAATGGCCCGGATTATTTAATGCAGGATCCCAAAGAGTGGAATCGTCTTTTTCTACCGACAGGCGAAGTATTTAAGAACGCAGCCAATGTAACAGCAGTAGAAGTCGCGGGCGACATGCTTTCGGGTTTACATCACCGAAATTCGTTCATGACATTGCAATGTACTTGCACAATTGCAATGGAGAGACAAGAGACGTTATGGTAAGTTGTCACTGGCAGAAGTGGCTGCGGGGCATGATGCTTTAATTCGAGATGTGCAGTTAAGCGCCTTTGGTAACGACGTACAATATGTATCCAAAGCGGGTTATCAATTAAAGAATAAATGTCTATTTTATAACAAAAGCCATCATAAATTTTATTCATAACACGCACCTGCTGGGGGGCTTCAGGGCTTATTGGCTGCGATTCGTCAACGATACTGGCCTTTTGCTGGGCGAAGAATCGTCATCTACATCCGTGCAAAACCAAAAATGTTGCAGCAATTTATGGGTCATTTGCCTAAGTACAGAGTTACGGTGTCATATCCGTTCCATGTCACAGGGGTCAATTATTGTGGCAGAATTTTCGTGTATTATAATATAAGAGGGAAGATTCCTACGAAAGCTTATTTGGCGGTGTTTATTTGCTGCATCACTAGGGCTTTGCATCTGGAGTTAGCATCGGACATGTCGACCAATTGTTTCATGAAAGCAATAAGACGATTCGTGGTGACGAGGGGTTTACCGGAAAAAATTATTTCCGATAATGGGCGCAATTTCATTGGCGCCAACAACAAATTACGCGAATTGGCTAACCTATTGATGAGTGCCAATTTAGACGATGAAATACAATCCTTGCACGCACAGAGTAGAATCGAATGTAACTTCGCGCCGTCAGGCTCTCCACATTTTGGCAGTAATTATGAGGGGGCTGTAAAGGCTGCAAAGTTTCGGACGGCCCCTAACATCGATACCTGAGGCATCACATTTTGATGACGGAGGAACCTATAATCAAATCTGCTAATAATTTACTGTTCGTGAGGAAGTGGTTGTCTTGCTGCTGCTTATAATTTGTTTGCTGTTTGCGGCTGTTCGGGCAAGAATTATTTTGCCTGATATACATATCATTTATAATTCACCACTGTAACTGGAAGACTTTCTAAATTGTAAGCTTTACCAGCACGAATATGCGAAATTAAATAAGCGAATTTCGTAGTCGGATCTATGGTTTTATTACGAATACGATCCTGAAAAATATCTCTGAATGCTAATCAATCTTTATCTTCACCACTAAATGTGGTTTTGTATTTCTTAGTGAAGAGTACTAGCTCTGTCTTGAACGGGTTAATACCAAGTCCACATTTGTCAGCCCATTTCGTAACGATTGTAAGCGCATTCTACATTACGTCTACAATCGTGCCCAGGAATTTCCCGGTAACAGCTAAGGCTACGTCATCTGCGTAAGCAATAACTTCAATACCCTGGCTCTCCAATTCAAGTAGTAGCCCGTTTACCACTATATTCCAGAGAAGAGGGGACAGAACCCCCTTCCCTGCGGGGTTCCCCTAGTTACTCGTTTCAATCCTGCTTCCCAGCATATAATTGATTAACCCTATCAGAGGAACGTCCACCTCCAAATATGACAATCCCTCCTTGATTACCTCCGCTTTCACATTATTAAAGGCGCCCTCTATATCCAGGAAGGCCACCAGACAGAATTTCTTCGAATTAATCGATTTCTCAATCGTACACACCAAGGCGTGCAGAGCCGTGTCCACAGATCTACCCTTTGTGTACGCATGCTGAGACGGTGCCCGCTTCCTGGCACCTATTTTATTTTTAATGTATACATCCAGCAGCCTTTCCAAGGTTTTCAAAAGAAAGGATGATAGAGTTATTGATCTTAAGTTCTTAGGATATACATATGAGCTTTTCCCCGCTTTTGGTATAAACACCACATTGACCTTCGTCCAGTACCTAGGAATATAGCCCAGCTTCAAACACCCTTTGAATGTATCTTCCAAATAAAGAAGAATAATTACTGAGTTGTTTTGAAGTTCCGCTGGTATAATTTGATCCGGACCAGCCGATTTAAATGGTTTAAAACCCCTCAGTGCCCATAGGATCCATTTCCTGGTTACGATATCCTCTGTGAATACTGGCAGTGCTTCCTGATGATTGCTATGCACCAACAGGTCCTCAAAGCTCCCTGGGAAGTGTGTCTCGTAGAGAAGCTCCAGAGATTCTCCACTGGAAGCTGTCTAAGATCCGTCCGGTTTTATCAAAAAACTGGGACTAGCTGTACATTTGGAAAGAATCTTCCTAAGGCGGGAGGTTTCAGATACCTCTTCCATATTATCACAGAAGATTCTCCAAGACCTACTTAGTGCCTTTCTTAATTCTTTCTTATAAATTCCTAATTTCTCCTTATAGGAGTCCCAATCCTGAGCCTCCGTTGTATTTTTGGCTCTATTAAAGGCTGTCCTACAAGCCTTACGATAGGTTCCCAGTTCCCTGGACCATCATACTGGTTTTTGCCTACCTTTACGCTTAGCCAGTGGGCAGGCAGCACGAAAGGACCGGTTGCATGCGCTAGTAACGCTAGCCCCCTTGTCCTCCAGCTCCCCAACGGTCGTCGGGGGTTCCAGAGCCCTCGACGGCAACAAATCCTCGAGTAATTCCACATATATGCTCCAGTTGGTCCTTCTAGGATTACACACTGAAAGGTTAGTACTCATCAAATAATCAAAAAGCGACTTCCACGCTAACTGCAGTAGTGTCACCATTGCTGTATTGAGAGGGAAGGAAAAGATTAATATTATTTTTCCCAAGAATACAAGATCTGATCTTCCGAGACTTACTAGAGGATATAATTTTGTACCCCTTGGTTCTGAGGTCACAGATCCCGTTGTTATTAATCCGAAGTTCTTGTATTAGTATCACATCCTCACCCGAACTAACCAGCCTGAGGAGTAGAGCTGCAGCTTTAGAATGGTGAAGGTTAATTTGAATTTTCTTAACCATAACCTTTCAACCTTAACCTACCTCTATGGTATATTCCTGCTACCGCAGGAATATTAACTCTCGGTATTTTGGGATGCGCCGGATTCGCCCGTCTCGCTAACCATCCTACCCTCTGTACAGGACATGCCAGTGCCCCCCGTCTGGCTGGGCTGCCGACATCCTCCTCCATTGGTACACCAGCTCCTTCGCTTGTGTGCTTCTCCTCATCTTCCAAGTGAATCCTTGCCAGACCGAGGTCGCCGGATTCACTCTCCCCCCTCTACCCTCAGCTTCTTCCCCAATGCTGCTGGTACCCCCTTCAGGCCTGGGCGGGTTGCCACCATCCTCCGGTTGGCCTCCCGTACGCGCTTTCGCATCATCCTTTTTATAAACGTTGAGAAAATTGACCTGGAACCAAAGTCAATTACTCTCTTCGTTTTGTGAAAGAGAGCAAGGGACTCCTTATTTATTACCATGATTGATAATTTCGAGCCCCCCTTCGCCTCCTCCTGCTTGACGATCTTCCAATTTCCGGTCGGAAGATTCACGTTACTGGCCTGAATGATTTTCAAAGCATCATCAGGGCTAGCCGGTTCGGATGGCAGCCAGACACGTGCCCTCGGCTTGCTGGGAATTTCCTCCCTGCTAACTGCCGCAAGCTTTGCGCCTGGCCACACCTCTCCTACTTTGGCTATAGCCTTTTTATATATATCCACAGATCTAGAGTCCGGTCATCTTCACACGCCTTTGATACCATCCCGCATCTCTGCAGGATGGGGGTGGTCCCGGATTTTCTCCCAGGACCTTTAAAAGGACGAGGTTGAGTGCATTATACATCAACCTCCATTTATCCGCCGTGATGCTTGCATCTTCTTGACTTTCGTCAATTACGGCTAGCATCAACACATGCTCCCTCGGGACATCGCTGAACATCTTTGTCCCTGAGTTAGAGCTCGGCTTTGTGTCAGTCAGCAACTTGGCCCGCTTGCTGTAAACTGATTCCACCTCGTCCTGGGACCGCTGTCTTTTCGACACATGATCCCTTTCCGAGCTTCCGCAGCCCTCTGATGTTCTTTGCTCTTCCGTGAGCGGCCCTGGGGGGGTCGCAGCTCACTTCTCGAGAATTCGGAATGCCGAGCGGCGATTTCTGTACCGCCTTTTCACCGGAGGAATGTCTCTCATCCCACTCCCCTGTGCTGCGATGGTACCGCTAACTCCCGGGACTGGTGCCCTAGAGTCAACCACTTTTGCAACCTTAGAGGCCCAACCCGTTTGGTTCGAGGTACCTCCCTTCGTTGATTCCGGCTTTTGAGGAGAGCTGGTGCCCTTGGTTTTTTTGTGTTTAAATCTTTCCATTTTGATTCTGACGAGTATCGGAAAAATAAAAGTCCACCTGCGCAGAGATCTGTCTACGCAGGTAAGGCTAATTACAACTGGAAGTCGCCAGGTATCCAGAGGACACGGTTAGCGACTCGGATTTGTTAGGTGGGCCCCCAGCCTAGTTGATCCTCAGCACGGGTCGCTTAACACCTTAATCCAGCCCATTCGGCTTGCTAGCACCCCGGCCTCCCAGCCCCCCCTTCCCGCTGCTCCATATTCCCTCTCTGTCTCTCATTCACCTATTCACATGGAGAGCCCAATCCAATAGGATCCATTCCATTCCCAGGGTCACCCGTTTATAGGGTACCCCATTCATCACCCGCGGAGACTCCGGAGGTGCAGAGAGGACGTGACTCACAGCCCGCCGTGGTTATTGGTCGATGGTTTTCTGGCGCCATCTGTTCGCCATTCCATGCTGGGCATCATAGGCACTCAGAATTGAATGAACTTAGGTTAACCACTCCCCAGTTCCCTGAGACTCTCCCACCAGCTGGACTGCGGTTGGGGGCGGCTTATTTAATTCACCGCTAACCTATCTACCGATAGGCCGTCCACTATCCAGCACCTGTGACCCCCCCCCCCCCCCCCCCCCCGATAGCTGCAGTACGCCACGGGGACCCTTTGTTATTGATTTCTAAAAGTCGAAATGATTTTTATCATAAACCATGAACTAAGCCAGAATTGAAATATTCCCGAAAGAAACGTCCGTTAAAAAGACAACATCATGACTTGTTAGCGCTTCAAGCTTATAGTTTTGCAACTGAAATTTTTGTATTGTAAACGCAATATTTATGTTCTGTGGTTTGTGTATAACTTTTTAAAAAAATCCAAATTGTTTTCATAAAGCAAAAACATTTTTCAAGTCCACATTTCCTGAATGCTTTTGAAATATAACAAAAAAAAATGTTCAGCATTATTTAAAAGAAGACTCATTATTAATTAGAGAGTACAGTACTTTTGGAACACCATCATCATCGCCAAGAGCAGTTTTAATATTCTTCAATTTATGTGAACACCCAAAAAAAAAGAAAGGAGGCAGGGGTGGAGGCTCATTTTAACTTTTTCATTTCCATCATTCATCCCAATGCCAAAAACAAAATGAACATAAACCTTAAAATAAAAAACCTCAGTGAGTGCTTCTCTTCATTAGGTATACAGATCTATACACACTACAGCAAAATTCCCTCTAAAAACAACATTAAAGTTAAAATGAACTTTACATAAACAAAAGCACAGTGGAAGAAAATACAAACAGAAACGTTTTCCTTTCTTTGTTTGTACCATTTCCAATTTTTTTGTTTTTTTTGTAAGCGCTGAACCATATCTCACAGCGTAAAGCTGCAGTAAAGCAGAAAATGAAACGGAAATTTCTCATAACAAAAATGTATAATTTTCAATTAAAAAATTATAAAAAAAAGACGAAACAAAGACGGAAAAACACCTGAGAATTTTTCATTTTTTGTTGTCTTTCATTTTTTTATGTATCCATCCATATATATATAATACCTGAAGGATCTCGACAAAACAACACAAGCGTTCATTTTAATTTTCTTCCTAATCATAATACCTCCAATACATATAACTCATATATACCTCTGGTTGTCATTTCGTGGAAGTCTATAAAAAATAACAAATTAGATGCGCGAATAATAAATTGATAATTTATTGAAATAAAACGTTATATAAACGTTGCGGGTAAAAGTTACCCCCGGCAACGGGAAAATCGTGCAAAACAATTCGAAAACGATTTATTTCTATATCATCTCAATATCCAATGGTGTTTATGTGATGGATCCTTATCACAAGGACGAGATTGGATTGCGATATGATGCGAACATCAAAACCACCACATGGATATTTGCCCGAAAACAAAAAGTCGTAAAGTTTTTTTTTTTTTGTATTGATTTTATCAAGGACCATTGTATCGTATCGTGTAAAAGCATTCATATACCTTCCGTGGAAAAACCAATTTTGTATTTTTATATAAATCAAAATGCGATGAGAGGGGAAAAAAGGATGAAAGTTCTTTTTGAAAGATAGAAGCAATTTTTTTGTTGTTTTAAGTGTTTTTCTATTAACATCTATTTTTGAGTACTTTTATGTACATCGAGTTTTTATTGTTGTTGTTGTTTTATATTTTGTATTAAACGGGGAGTGGAAAAAGCTTAAAAGCTCGTATAAAATAAATACATATTATAAAAATGTGATAATAAATGCACATTTTGTTTTTTTTTTTTCGTTGAATGCAACTGATGTTCTCTCGGAGTGGTTATAATACGCCTCCACCTCCCATTTTTGTATTGCATAAAACACCATAAATAAATTATTTACTCGACAGGTTTGGTGTTTCATGTTACGTACATATAAATAAATTTGCGCAAAAAGAAAATTTTTGGATGGGGTGGGCGGGTGGTGGGGGGAAAAAATTAATTTCTACAATAATTTTAATTATATACATACATATTTTATACAGTAAATAAAAATTTAAAATTAAATTAAATTTTGGAACCAAATCAAATAGATTTAGTTGGATGCATGTATGACATTCCACCACATTTAAATATGTAAATACAGACAGACATATACACACACACATAATTCAGGATGAGAATTAAATTTATTATTTTTGGTTTTAATTATAAATCAATTTGGTTACTGTAAACTTTTTGTTTTGCTGTTTTTGTGGATTTTCAAATTAAAGCTCATTACAATATTTATGTACATGTACATTGTACCTACATATTGTGATAGGGTGAAATGGAGTGTGATTGAATAAATCTATATATGTATGTTTCTGTGGGAGATCCAGATTAATTACTTGGAAAATTTAATTGATTGAATAATTAATTTTGTATTTTGTATCATTGATTGGAATAATACAATGAGATTTTGGTTTCCGGTTAAAATTAGGTTTCTTTTAGGAATTTAGACCGGAAATGTTGTGTTTCTTAAAATATGCACAATTTCATTTAAACTGGAGACTTTTTTTTCTAATTTATTTATTTATTGAATCTTTCATACGAAAATAACAATAAATTGTCAAATCTTAAACAATAGTATTATTATGTAAATCTGCGAGAGCAGAATTGTCACAGCCATTGTTTTCTTCTTTAATCATGACGACAAAGGTATATATTTTAAATGTCTCGCCAGCATACGAGTATTCGGATGAGATGATAGTTTCCCTGCATTGTTAATCCGCATCTTTAGTATTTCGTCTTTGACAAACCAGCGTGCCACTGTAATCATTCTGAGAATTTTTGACTGTATAAAGAATATAATTTAAGAATACAAAAAACCTTATAAATAATTCAACATCATACCACGCGGTACAATTCATTTCAATTGTGGGGTACCCGATGACAAAGATTCGTTCTTTAAATTCCTCGGTTGTCGACTACTTTCATATTGGAAATATAATTATTTTCGCTTTGAATTCTTTTGTATAAGGACTGATAATCCAAATCTAAAAATTCTTTCGAATCCAAGTTAATAGTGATAGTTAATATTGCCGGGAAAGAACATCTTGTACTAAGTTTGGGGGGCGAGTAGCAAGGACAGCAGAGACGCAACGATTTCAACAACAACGTCAAGCAAGACTAGCTACAGTTAGCACAAAAGTTAGTACAAATTTGGGTGAGCGCATGGGAACATGATGATGGAACGAAATCTCGCCCCCCTCACAACCGCCGATGGAAAAAATGGTGGAGGGAATAATAATAGTTGTTTACAGCTTTTCAGAAAAAAGAGTTTGCGGCACCAGGAAAATTTATGTTGTCATTGTGCTTGTCATTTTACAGGAGTTGGAGCAGTAGATGAACTTTAAAAAAAAAATTGTATTGTCTTGTGCTAAATAAATTACTAAAAATATATTACAAACAAATTTACTAACTATCAACTACTTAGGTGTCTGGAACCGGGTTGAGTCCTTTGTTGCTAACATTCCTTTTCCATCCCTTGATCTTGTTATATGTAAAGGGGTGTACGACGGCGGCCTGGCCAGGGGCGGATATCAATCACACTATTAGACTTATGTGGTTATCGATGTGGCGCCTTTCTTTATGGAGTTTTGGGCTTCATGAAGAATGGTGTGTCGTGTTGTGTAACATGGGTATAGGTGGTGTGATTGGTATTTTCGCATTTATAATACGGGAGACTTGCTTAATGCTTGATTGTACATCGCAAACAATCAAATCCATCAATCAATCAAGAGCACAGCCGCATAGCATTCTAACTCCGTTACGCTGTATTTGCGTTGGGCAGCATTTAACTTGTGAGAGTAGAATGATATGGGGTGCTCTGACTCGCCGTTTCGCTGATATAAGACGCCCCCCACTCCAGTAGAAGATGCATCTACTTGGATAAAAAATTGTTAATGTGTATACCGGATGTACCAAGATTGGTGCCGCAGTTAACAAATCTTTTAAAGATTCAAAGGCCAATTGAGCTGACTGATTCCAGACAAATTTGTTTTTCTTTTTGAGGAGGTCTGTTAGTGGCGAAGACACCGATGAGAAGTTGGCAATAAATCGCAGGTACCAACCGCAAATCTCCAAAAATCGTCGAAGTTGTTATAATGTTTTAATGTCATCCACCCTGATGCACCCCTCTCCAATAATGTGTCCCAAATATTTTAATTTCTTGAGCGCAAATCGGCTCTTTTCGACATTTAATGTAAGGTTGGCGGATTTCAATTTGTCTGCGACTAGTTTGAGCAACGTTAAGTGCTCCTCAAAGGTGCTCGAATTTACCAACAAATCATCAAGATAAACAAATATCTTGTCTTGGTATTGATGCGGTATTATTCGATTCATAAGTCTGCGCAAACTTTGAGGAGCATTGCACAGCCCGAAAGGCATGACGGTGAACTGGTAAAGAAGCCTACCCTTACAGTCGCGGGTAAGCGGTTTTACATTTGGCATCATCGTCGAGAGGAATTTGCCAAAAGTCATCCTTCAAATCTAGGCTAGAGATGAAGTTTGTATTTTCCAAACGACTCAGTATACCGTCTATTAGAGGCATCGGATAGGCGTCCTTTACCGTCACGTCGTTAACTCTTCGGGCATGCAGGCACAACCTGACCTTTCCATTCGATTTGCGAACAAGTGTGACTGGAGAACACCAAGCACTTTCACTTTCCTCAATTACCCCCAATTGCAACATTCGATCCAATTCGGCATATAATACAGATTGAACTGCCGGAGAAATGGCATAATGCATCTCTTTAATGGATGGTGCATTGCCAGTATCGATTTTGTGGGTAATGAGGTGTGTTCTACCCAACCCTAATTTGATAGAGGATGGAAACATGGACTTGATTTGTTCGAGGGCTAACCGATTTGTTGGTGGAAGCTCGTGGGACATCGGATCGGAAACTTCTACTGTAGAGCCCTTATCCGAAGTTAAAGGAATTTTTAGTTCATTAATTTTAATATTTAAGCCAAACAACCGAAAAAAATCAATACCTAAGTATAATTGTTGGGATAAATTGGAAGCCAGATGAAGACGCATTTATTTTTCAGTTCCATTGAACCGAACTTGGACAATGACATGACCGAGTATTCGTTCTTTGGAACCATTATCTGTAGAGACAAACGAAGAAACGTGACGGAAGGGAATATTATTGTGTGCATCCTTGGCCAAGAACGCTGATATTGGCCCCAGTATCTAACAGACCACGAATTGGTTGGTCGTTTACGAATACTTCCGTGAATGGTCGTCCGTCGGGTTCTGACATTATCAGGCTGGAACAAATTTGTCGACGTAGGGTTTTTCGCAATTGGAAATATCGCCAGGAACGATGAAATTTAGACCTAGATTGAGTAGACTGGTTAATAATAGATAGGGTGTTGGATCTTGCAGGTAAAGTTAAAGCGACTGTTGTCGGGAACTGAGTTCCGGATCGATATTCACAGCAGCATCGATTCCTCCTTCGGTTACCGAAGATACTGTTTCCTCCCATGACGGTTTTCCGACTCGCGGGCTTGGCAAACACTGGTATCAGGCAAGTATACATTTTCTTGACCACACCCGAAGCAGAAAATTCTATTGATGGGACTTTTGCAAAATTTAAACTCATGTCGAATGAGGTGGCAATTAAAGCAGCGAATTCCAATAGTATTGGAAGCAAATCTAAGACTGCAAACTTCTGCTGCGCGAGAAGTACAATGATCCGGCCCAGAATCATTGTTCACTTTATTTTTGGCACGATTTCCTAAGGGAATATCAACCTCCAATACTTCTTCAAAATATGGTTGCGCAATCTCCTGAATCGTAGGACGAGTCTTAGGGGCTACAAGACCTTCCAGATTATAATTTATTCGCGACCACAGTTCTTCTAATTACATATATTCGTGTGCAAGTTGTATAATAGAGTTGATAGGTCTATGTGCCAGACCAACTTGCAGACCTGGACGCATATTGTCCTTCAAAATATCTATAATCTCACTATCCGGAATTGGAATTTGGGCCTGTAATGAAATTTTGAGGATTGCGTCCTGAAATTCGTGGAAAGATTCTCGGGGGATTTTTGTTTTCTCATTTCGAGCAGGCGGCGTATATCCCGATCCGATCGACATCGACTGAAACGGTCAATAAGCTCCTGCTTGATAAGATTCCAGGTAAGCTCGCGACGTGAGTGTCTTTCCAGAAACACCCAGTACCAATCGAAGGCTTCACCGGTTAACAAACATGAAATATCATCTCCTAAATTCTCGAACGACAGCTTATACTTTACTGCCATGTGTTCCACTCTGACTACCAGAAAATTTAATGTTCCAATTGGTAATGACTTTCGTGAGAGGAACATCTATAAACGACTTCATAGGTGGTTCTCTGTTCAAGCGATTCGGTTGGTGATTATTGGATATACGCGGAATTCTATCCTCCACAGCGGACCTTGACCTTGTGACTCGCTCCTTAATATCTTGCAGCAAGGTTTCTATCCCTGTCACCATAGATTCAACATCAGATTTATCGACCGTACCAGGCAGTTTTGGATTTAGTGGTGTCGACCTTGTTGGACCGGGTAATCTAAGGCTCGACTTGTTTTGACATAATCCTTGAGAACTTTTGTATTGGTCGTATTGGTTCAACGGTAAATGTGGTGGCAGAACAATCCCCTTAGAAACGTTCTTTCCTATGCCTCCTTTGTGTTGCCATTTCAAAAGAAGACATTTTCCCCTTTGACTGGCTAACAACTACACAGGGTCCCGGTTTAGGTGAAACGTTATTACCCGGTATTTTCAGATTCAATGGCATAGTCGGTTGTGATAGGGAATTCGCCTATTGGTCACAGGTGACGGGTTTATGGATTTACATGCGACCGCAACTTATGAAGGAAGGTCATTGTGAACCGTAACGAACACTGCAATTCGATACCTTAAGGTAGAAAACAATGAGCCGTTCCACAATAACTGACTAACTGACAGAAGCTCAATTAACCCGCTACCACCGTGCGGTAAATGATTCAAAAATCCGTAACTCTAGGTCGATGTTGGAGCCCACATGGGGATAGCGGGGTTAATGCAACTGTAAGGAACAAATAGTTCGATGCGCTCAAATAAAATTTTGTAGAATTTCTCCACGTTAACATCTATATTGCTGGTGATAGGTTCATTCTTCCAGCTAATGTAATAGGGTGTGCTGTTTAGATGATTATCAATAACATTCTTGCCCTTGCTTTCAAAAATTATTTCTAGGGCTTTGCGGTTAATATCATTAACAACGAATGGTTATGGTGATTCATTTACTTTAAATAGATTTCATTCATTTGTAAAAATCAGTTCTAAAATTCAGTCCAGACCATTCTGTCACCTAGCAAATTTGGCTAAGGTTTATATCGGAAACGGTATCGATGAACAGACACTTTATTTCAGAAATCGCGTAGGTAAAATTTCATCCATTTCTTCGTCATATGACCAGGTAATAGTTGAAAAATTAAAAATCGCCTGTGATCAAGATGGTGTCAGACGATATCGGTGAGCCAGGCGGACTATATGGAATGTAGATAAAAATTGACTTTTTGTTGGTTGCAATTTTAACACATAATTATATGCTATGAGTACTCCTCCGCCATATTGTTTAGTATACTTGTTAGTGGTGAACGATCATATCTATAAACCATAAATTGGCTAGGAAAGAATTCAGAATATGTTTCACAGATGATATAGGCCGGAAAGAGCGTTTATGATTTACATTTTGGAAATAAAATGACTGATTCCTAATGTTTGGTGGTTTGGCCATTGTTACAGTCTTCTTGTAGTCGGATATTTCCAAAATATGTCCTGGGTTCTGATTGGTACTGGAACCAGATTTAACGATGACATGAAGGAGGTTATGTTTGTGCGGTTGTTGGATATGATATCTTCTAAGTTTTTACCAGCTTCTTCACATTCCAATGTCACCTTAGTTCTTATGTCATTAATGCCGTGCTTCATAGAACTGAGGACGAGATCTTTTCCAAATATATGTGAATTTAATATAAATATATTGATTTACCGCAGCCTGGCACTCCTTGAATAGATATAATTTCAGGTTTATTTTTATCTACTAACGCGGAAGCTGATGTAATCATTCGAATATTTTCTGGTTCAGCATTATTTCAGTAGGATTGGAGCAGAAAATTTTATAGCAGCTAGATGTGATAAAGCAGTTATTTTCGGAATCAAATTGTACCAACACATTCCCATTAGTGATCAGATACAGGCTCTTCTATGTAGGCTTTGTTATGATTATCACAAATAAAGACTTTAATTAATAACAGGGAACTCGCAGAAAACGGTAGACTGAGAATTCCATAAAGTGGAGAATTTCCTTTATTAAATTCCGATAGTAATGATCAGATACTTCTTCAGAATAGCTACTAGGTGCTGTAGGAAGCAGTGTGGTGTTAGATATATCTGCACTATGAGTGCTATTCTCAATCATGTAATGGTGCATATCAATATTCATGTTCTTCAAGTACGACTTCAGCATATAATTGTTTAATTTTTCGTACATGGCTACAGCAATCAGTAGTGATATATCCGGAAGTGTTTTAGCTTTAATCGAAGAAAACACTTCAGATTCATTGTAGTTGAATATTTTATTAGGAATCAACTTTAAAAATTGGAAGAATTCTTCAAAATCTTCTACCAGATTTATTTCGAAAAGAATGAATTGGGCAGAAGATCTGCCTGTCGATTCTGGACTTCCATCTGTACTCGACAATGAACTTGGCTTATAGTAAGTATTTTCCTTGAATTCCACCGTTAATTGAGCACCACGCGGCTCTAATCTTCTTTTTATCGCAGTAGTCCGCATTTCAAACACACTTCTGACTCTTTTTAATAAATTTGTAAGAGGTACCGCCATTTCAGAGTACCGGGGTATAAACCGCCTGTACCATCCAGATATATCTAAAAATCTTTTTACTTGTCGGACGGTTTTTGGCACAGGATAAGAAATTATAGCAGCTACCTTTTCAGGACTGACATTTAACACGCCATTATCTATATAGTAACGCACGCAGATAACGCACTTCTTTTAGTACAAATTTATTTTTGGTAAGGTTTGCATTTTTTAACAGTTCCGCTACCTTTTCTAATAAAGTTAGATGTTCTTCAAAGGTCCCTCTAGTAGTTAAAAGGTGATCTAATTAAAGGAAAACCTGAGAGAGTAGTTCGCTCGAGTATAACTCTATGTATCAAACTAAGCATTGTATGTGGGGTATTGCAAAGTCTGAAAGACATAACTTTGAATTGACTCAATCCTTTCGCTATGCGAGCTATGTTTTGTATTTTAGAGCGATGCCAACTATCTCGATTTGTCTTTGGAGTGAAGTTTATAATCTAAAGAAGAGCGAATTATCCTTGAATTTTCTGCTTTTGCAAAACAGACAAAAATTTGGATTTTTTAAAATAATTTATTACAAATGAAGGACTTGCAGGACGGTATCTCGAAATGTGGGTTAGTTCTGTAAAAAATTGGCTTTATGGTCACCATAGTCTTCAAGCAAGTTTGGCAAAATATTCCTCTAAAAAATGATAGTTGAATTTGTTAGATAGAACTTAGCTATATACCGTTAGTTGGGAGAGGTATAGTTACTAAACTGGATCACAGTCTGTCTTACAAAGGATAACCATAATTATAAGCTTAATTCTTTCGAATTAAAATTACAAAACTATAAATTGTCAAAGGATCCGTGTTACTGAATTTTTTGTTTAATCTTTTCGGCATTACTTATACTTAGTCCTGTTTTACTGCAGTACTTTACTATCCTGACTATTAGGTAAAGCGAGAGCAGGAGGCATCCGATCACATCGAATGAATAGTACTGGATAATGCTAAAAAAACCAAACAATTAATCGAATTGGCAAATAACTTCTATTAATAACGTGAATATACGCACCTTAAATTTCGCAACGGCGAATGTAAATGATAAACCCCATTATATCGTAGCACATACTCTATCTAATAGATTGCATTCTCTAGTGGTGTTATTTCACGCTGTTTGTGAGTTTTTTAGAAGTACCTACGATTGCTGTGCCATCTGCAAAAGTAGACGTCATAATTTGCGAAGATGTTGGTAGATCAGAAGTGAAAATTAAATATAAGATTGGGCCAATCACACTGCTTTGTGGTACTACTGCCAGGACGTTTTTCTCGCCCGATTTAGAGGTATAGTGTTCTGACATAATATCTGCGATTTGACAAATACGACTTCATAAGTTGGTAAATTTCTGGCAATTTAATATTAATTTTATAAAGTAAACCCTCGTTGGAGGGTATTGAGGAAGTTTTTGGTTTCGGGCAACTATTGGTTGGGTATAGTTCACCGCATACAACGCATACGGATATCAACTTACAATAAGTTCTTAAATGATCGTATTCTTGGCAGTCTAAACACTGAATTGGTCCGGACCTTTTATTTGGTTATTCAACAGTTATGCGTCTATGCATGAGGTACTTCAATTTACATATTGGATGAATTTCTCCCTTTTTCAAAGTGCTTTCACATGGAACCAGCTCAACTTCATGATCCTATATACATTCTTTATTTTAAATTCATCTTCAACAAGCGCGGCCTGGTTTTCGGTTGCCTGAACTTGAACATCGATGCCTTTCATAACGGCTGAAAGACCCTTTAAAGACATCAAACGGTATGTATAATAGTTTCTATTGTGTAATAATTAATGACTTCTCTATTGTCGTTGACCTCGTGTGTTTGAATTTTTATTTCGTGTATTTTGCCATGAAGTAAATTTGTTACGTGAAATGGTTTTCCATTTGTTGGCACGCTTGATTTAAGTTTATGCACTAATCTGTGTGTATCAGCTTCACGCAAGTAGATTGAAGGTGGGCTTGTATTTTCGATTTGCCTGTTCTTGAATGTTTGCATTTTCAGGTTCGCTTTCTTCCTTATCGTTATCGGCGAACATTTCAAATCGGTTTTTGAGCGGTACTTTTTCGAAATTTGGTTTCTTACTTGTCAGTAGTTTTTCTTTTTGGGCTATCTCTTATCCGTTTTGCAGTAATATATCGATAGATGCCAGTTTTTGTCATATGTACATTACGTTTAGTGTTCTATATAAGGCTAGTATCGCTGCTGCGCTTTCCAAGGTATATATTCGTAGTGATATTTACCACTTCTGCCTCCGTATTCGATAATGAATTGGTTGAAATTGATCGATGGATAGCGGACGATTTTGTAGGTGATCTCGTTATTGAAGTACTTCTTCGGAAAGGATCGCTCGATTCCGTAAAGGTTAAGATATTACTTGTAGATGTATATGATGGCCGTCGGTACTGAGTTTCCGACTTCCTTTTGATCAGGGTTTTTTGATCAGGGTGTCCTTCCCCTAGCGTTTCATACCCACTGCCAGTTAGAAAAAAAACTAAGCCGCCTCTATCATGAGGAATAGACGCTTTTGTGCAGCAACTCCATACGGGAAGACTGGAAACTGAATACTAAATTAACTATGTTGAAAGTTAGTGTGGTTCATCTGGCCTCTGAAAACCTGTTCGCCAATCGGCTACCTCGCCGGCAAGACCAATGGCCGACGCTTTCACAACGCTTATATTAAGATACAAATTTAACTGAAATGTTATGTACGGCGGCTCGGTTTTTATTACCTCCCTCAGTTTGGCCTATATCGTGATGTAATTATCTGAAAAAGATCCAAAATCGTTATTTACTAAGTAAAATTTTAGAGCTTTTATTGGAAGATATTTTTGTATACTATATTTGAAAAACGCGGTATTAAAAACCAATTTGTCGATGATGCTATTATACAATTGGTTAAAGAATAAATTAACAACAATACGAACTCGAACTGTTAAAAGCTTAATGATGATGTTGCAGGTATAATAAAGAACGGGGTTAAAATATGTAGACATTGAACCGTTTCACTTCCAGTTTTGCGTACAACGAATACATTTACTGTATAAATCCTGTAAGACGGAAACATTTCTGCAGAAAAAGTAGTACTACGTTTATATCAAAAACCCCTATAAGACGGAAATTAAGATGTATGCGTTTCTCTAGGAAAGATTTACCTTTTACAAATCTTCTTTTACATTTCGAAAAGTCCAAAACCGGGTGTTAACATGTTGTTGGACAATTCTACTCTACGGTTTAATAGCGCTGAATTGCGATACTAGAGCAAGAACAACTGCCCCATTTTATTTAATTCATCTTAGGAAGAGAAGGAGTGTGCTGCGTAGAAATTATGCTACTGGAGGAACTAATTTAAGATTGTCAATGGACTAATCCAAGAACCTCAGCTTTCAATAAATCTTTGTTTTCGTGGTGCAGTTGTTCAAAGTGAATTAGCTCCAGTGGACATGATTTTCTTTATGTCGGAAGAAGAATAGGGAGGCTTGACTTCAAAAATTATTTCCTGAAAGAACATCACAATATCAGATACGGAAAGGTATGTTCCTCGTTTTTGCGTCAGATTTCTTTAAACGAATCCTTACTCTAAATATTCAGATATATTGCTTCTTTACTGCACTTGGTCAGAAACTAAAATAAAAAATTTTCAAGATGTAACAAAAAATGGATAATAACTTCCAAATCCAGAATTTAACTGTCTTTATTCATCAAGCACAACATCAGTAAATAATATATGAAGGTTAGTAACCATGTAAATTTGCTGCGAAGAGCTTAAACTGAAGGCAATTGTCTGTTTGGACAAAATATTTAATTTTACCTTAAACCAGTAAATATCATCCATATTAACGTCGTCCTTAAATGGTTCCTTCGAGTTCTTGAACTGCCAAATTTGTTTTGCCCGATGACGAAAAAAAAAAAAAAATGTCGGTCCGCCTATCTGAATGTCTATATACTACGGTACCTTGAGAACGGCTTGTCCGATTTGAATTTTTTTGTTCGCCAATCTGCTTATATGATCAAACCGGAGAATTGAAAAGGTTTTGTAACAGGTACATCAATAAGACTCGGTATGAATCGTCGCAAATGCACGTGGTTATTATCGTATGGTATTACCACATGGGTTTCGATTCACGTTTTCCATTTTTTTAAGTATGCTGATTTGAGGATTAACTTGGGCGTTCAGTGCATGAAATGTCTCTTATGATTTCGGCTCAACATGATGTCTACTTACTGTGGTAGATATTTTAATGCCTATAAGGGTTCTTAAATGCCTGTAAATGCAGCGCAAATCTGAACATATGGCTGGTCTTCAAATGTTTACCACAGTAAGACGACATCATGTCAAGTCGAAATCTTAAGAGATATTTACAAGAACTCAATGTCCCTGTCATTAACTGAAATATCAAATTCAAAAATATTCATTCTCGGCTGTATAGACATGAACCTATAGCACCTATAAAATTTTGGCCTTTATCTAATTCTAATCTAAACATTTCTACTCGGATGGCATTGAAATCTCTTAGGATGGAACCCTAAGATAACTTCACACACTTTTGATTTGGGGGTTGAGTTAGAGTTGAGTTGATATTGAGTTGGGGTTACGTTAGGATTGAGTGAGCAGTTAGTTCAGTGGGAGATTTGGGCGTTGAGTTTTGGGCTGAGTTAAGCGCTGAGCTGGGGCTCGAGTTTGAAATTTAGTTAAAGTTGCGTTCGGGTTGAGCATGAGCATTGGTTGAGTTTGTGTTGAGTTGGAGTTGAGTTGAAACTGAGTTTAGATTGAGTCAGTGGTTCAGTTAGGGATTTATTAGGGGTTGCGTTGTAGGTTGAATTAGGGTTAAGTTTAGGGTTATGTTTTTCAAACAATATTGATGGTTGGAGAATTGTGTTGCGCATTGTGTTTTGTATTGAGTTGAGGACTTAGTTTTGGATTGAGTTGAGCTTGAGTCGTGGCCGAATAGGGTTTTGAGTTGAATGGGAATTTATTTGGGTTTGAGTCATCGATTGAGGTGGAGGTTACATTATATTGAGTTCATAAACGCATTCAGTCTTCGAACCTAGTTGGTTTAGGGATTGTGTTAAGCATTGAGTTACTTCGGTCTAAAAAGACCAAAATATTGAAATCCTGTCAAAAATTATCAAAAATTTGTTTGGTCCAAAACCACTTTTCTCGACGTTTTGAAAGTCCCTAAGTCTAACAAAGCAAAAAAAAAAATGTCTGTTCGTCTGTCTGGATGTCTGTTGGTCTGTACTAATGGTATCTCGAGAACGGCTTGTTCGATTTAGAATTCTTTTTTGCCAATCTGTTTCTATGGTCAAGGGCGAGATTTGTAAAGCTTTTGGAACCTGTGTGTCAAGAGGGTCGTTTTTTGTACACAAATGTATGCTGGTTTGAATATTGAGTTGGGTATTGAGTTTGGAGTTGATTTGAAGGTTAAGTTAGGGATCAATTTCCAGGTTGAGTTAAAGTTGAGTTAGAGTTGAGTTGAGGCTGATTAGGATATAGTGAGTTGTTGACCAATTTTTTATGTAGTCTGGTTTGAGGAGTGAGTTTGGCATAAAGTTTGCAGTTTAGTTGAGGGTTAAGTTGGGTTTCGTTTACGAGTTGAATTAGGTTTGAGTAGCGATTTAGATGTGGTTGGATTAGGGTTTAGTGAGCAGTTGAGCAATATAAATATATATGTGGGTTTTTATTATTAGAATATTTAATAAAACTATAGGCGTCTTTATACATGCGCTCTTTATTATTTCAACGTACATCATAGACTCAAAAAAACAAACATCGTTGTCTACTACAAAAACTCAGGGATGTATAACACAATTTTTTCAGGAATTTAAAACCCACACTGGTCCATCCTACTCCTCATCTGACCCGGATGATTCGAACGACGAATCCAACCAAGGCTTGATAAACTCGGCTGCTGTTGACGTTCTCTTAGGGCCCTCGTGTTCAATTACTCTTTCTACATTGTAGCGTTCATTTTCTTTAGCTTTGTACACCTTTTATGGTCCGAAAAATCTTGGCTTCAATTTTAAACCTGGTCCAAATTGAGTTCTCTTTATAGCTATTAAATCTCCGACTTTGTAGGTCGTAGGAGCTCTGCGGTTTTTCCTAAATGATAGCACTAATGTTTCGATTCAGTGTGCTGTTAGGGTTTTATTGCACACTTCCGACGAATCTAAACCATCGGTCTGGAGCGTCTATCGATAGCTTCGAGAGTACAGATATTATTGACTGATGAATTTTCTTAACTTGGCCGTAACCTCTTAGCAAGCCTGTAGTTATCGCAACATGTTCGATACCTTCGACTCCACAATATTCCTTGAATTCGTTGCTGGTGAATGCGGTTCCTTTGTAAGTCACAATGCGCATTGGATTACCAAACACTTCTCTATGCTCTTGGAGTTTCTCCAACAGTTCTTTCAACGTTGTGGATTTCGTCGCAAATATCCACACAAACTTCATAAAACCGTCTATCATTACTAACACATGATTATATTGCTTCTTAGTTGTCGCCATTGGCCCGAGATGATCTAAATGTATAGTATGAAGAAGTAGACTTCCCTTTTCGATTGGATGTAAGTATCCTTCTTGTTTACCCGCTTGTCGGTGCACAAGATACACTGAACGCAATTCTTGACACTTGTTGTAATCTTATCAAAGATCTTTTCAAACCAGAAATCTCCTTCAATCAGCTCTTGCACCTTCCGTACACCGTAATGACCAATTTCGTGATTACGCTTTATCACTGCTGGTTGCATTTTGCGTGGGACGACTAACAGTTGGCCTTTTATTTTGTACAAAAGATCACTCTCTACCATAAAATCTTTGTATGGACCATTCTCAAGTAATTTTATCATTGAAGCGATGAACCAGTCACTTTGCTGAGGACACTTCAAACGAGAAACAATATCATCGTCAACAATTAGAACTGGATTGCGTGAAAGGGCATCAAACGTGTTTCATTCGGATACCTGGTCGGTGATTAATTTTGTAGTCGAATTCTTCGAGAGACAGCGCCCATCTTGCCACTCTAGTCGTCACACTTGGTTTTTTCATCGTCATCTCGAAAGCGGAACAGTCCATAATAAATGGCCATGTGAAATTGTTTAAGTGCGTAAATAATGGACAACACTTCCAACTCATAACTGCTATACATTTTCTCTGCGTCTGTCGTCTTGCGGCTTGCGTAATAAATTGGGTGAAACTTTCCATCGTCATGCTGCTGCATTAATATGGAACCGTAGCTGTGCATTGAAGCGTCTGCATGAAGTTCAGTGAGCAGTCCATGTCTAAATAATTGAAGCACAGGATTACTCGTTAGACGTCGTTTTAGCGAATTAAACGCCATTATCTCATCCTCTCCTCCGCTTAATGGCCTGGCGATCACCAAATAGTTGTATACGAATTTGCGTAAATATCCCGTCAGACGGAGAAATTGCTGAATCTGCTTCTTTGTCTTGGACTGCGGAAAATTCCTCACGGCCCTCGTCTTGCTTTCCGATGGACTTATCTTGCCATCATGAATAACATGCCCGAGATATTCCACTCGTCCAACAAGAAATCTGCACTTCTTCCAGTTAATATCGAGTCCATATTCAGTAGCCAATTTCAGTACAATTTTCAAATTTTCAATCGCTGATTCATTATCGGTTGCCAGAATAATGTTGTCGTCGAGATAAAGCGACATTATCCCATTACGTATTAAATCACGAAAGATTCTATTCACGAATCTCATGAATACACCAGGACTGTTACATAGCCCAAACGGTACTTTCCTAAATTGGTACTACCCCGTTGGTGTCACAAACGATGAATATTTGCGACTTCTTTCTTTAACAGCAACATGGAAAAATCCGTTTCTTAAATCGAGCAAGCTAAATACTCGAGCATATTGTAGCCGACACAACTGATCCTCTATCAGCGGATGGGGGAAACTGGATTCTGACAAATTGGCGTTTTATCCTTCAAAATTATTTTGCAGTTTACATCTGAAGTTTTCGTCGGTGTCGGTGAATACTGCTGATATAATTTCTTAACGACCTGAGCATCACTTCGGTCGATAATATGCGTGACATCAATAATTTAATCTTTAACTTCTGATAGTATCGCACAAAATTCGTCGTTTTTACGGATATCCACGCCGTTCTCATCGATTAATCACTTTTGCTTCACAAAGCAAATCACAGCCAATCAAAAGATTTACGGGGATATATATGTATGTATATAGGGAAACCTCACTACAACGGAAATCGACGGGACCAAAAACCTTGTCCGTTAAACTGAGGATTTGTGATTTTTTTTTTATAAACATTTTATTGGGATTCTATATCTTATCCGATTTTGATGAAATCCAGCATTTCCAATGGAAATGGGATATTCAAATGATTTTTAGACGAAGTTCTGGAATAAGGCCAAGTAGGATGGAACTAGGCTATTCCTTAATTAATTATGATAAAATTTCACCTGTGCGTTGGAAATGGGATTCTAAAATTTTTTTTGGATAAAGTTCTGGAATATGGCCAATTAGGAAGAAACTTGGCTATTCCTTAAAAATTATGATATGGAATATGGCCAAGTATGATGCAACTTGCCTATTTCTCAACAGATTATAATGAAATTTGACATGTGGGTTCAAAATGGGAATCTAAAATGATTCTTGGATAAAGCTCTGAAATAAGGCCAGTTAAGATGGAACTTGGGTGTTCCTTAACCGATTATGATGAAATATGACATGTGCGATAGAAATTTGGTTCTAAACTGAGTTTTAGATCTAAAAATCAATTTAGAAATCCATCAACAACGCACATGTCAAATTTCATTTATTTGTCAATCAAAAATCATTTAAGAATCCCATTTCAATCATGGATATCAAATTTCACTAAAACCAGCTAAGAAATTGCCAAGTTCCACCCAGATTGGCAATACATATAATTTACTAAAGGTTTAATTTGAAGTGTAAAAGGAGCAAATTAAAGTGGTAAAGTTTAAATTTGAATTGTTCTCGTAAAACCAGTATCACCGCAGAAATATCTGTCGGTGTTCGCTCTAATAAAATGTCAGCATACCCAACGGTTATGATCACGGTATGATGGTATGACGGTATGATGTTATGATAATGGTTTGTATATAAGAATTGTGTGATGGTAATGGTAATGGTGTTGGTGGTATGATGATGACGATGGTATGATGGTATGATGGTATGATGGTATGATGGTAAGATGGTATGATGGTATAATGGTACGTTAGTATGATGGTATGAATTGAGCAGAGGTTTGAGATTTGGTTCGAGATAAGTTGAGTTGAAGTTGACTTAGGGTTTAGTTAGCCTGCATTGGGGTTAAGTGAGTTGTTCGGTTGGGGAATTATTCAAGAGTTGATTGGGAGTTTGGTTAATTTGTGGGTCTGGTTGGCGGTTAATTTGCTGATTGTGGTTTGAATTATGTTGCAATTGAGATGGAGGTTGATTTATACATTGAATTGAAGGCTGAGCTGAAGATTGACTTTAGAGATTCATTTCGGGATTAATGTGGGAGTTGAATCAATCAAGACCGTAGTTCAGACCACCTCATGAGGTTTCAGCCCTTTATATTTTGTGGTTGAAATAAGAGTTAGTTTAGGGGCAGAGTTGAAGGTTAAGTTGTAGTTGAGTTTGTCTAGGAGATAGAGCGGCCAAAACAAGCATGGATCAACATTTGTAGACGGTTTGAGAAAAAGACGCATATAGCTAATTCATTTTTTCAAACTCTTGTAGACCAGCCTGTAGTAACTGAATGTTCAGTCGAACAACTACGAAAATTGTGTGATACATCTGATGAAGTGCTTCGTGGTTTAACCGCGCTAGACCAAAACACAACGAAACGAGATTCATTCGTCAATTTTGTATTACTTAAAAAAATGGATACAGAGACAAGGAGAATGTGTGCAGAGCATGTCATCAATAAGGAATTTCCTACCGAAGATGAATTTTTAGAATTTTTAAGGACACCTAGATGCAAGTCCCTAGTACCAAGCCCGAATTTTTCCGAAATTCATACAGAGTCAGAATTCACACAGCATCTGCAGAGACTTATTTAAAATCGAACCTTAAATGCATTCAGTGTACCGGTAATCACAAACTATTTAAGTGCCCCGTATTTCAAGCAATGGACGTTCACTCAAGAAGAGGATTCACAGCTGAGAAGTCATTGTGTTTTATTTGTTTAGGGGGAAACCATTTATCGCTTTTCACCACAACGATGCCACAAATGTTCACAAAAGCACCACACTTTCCTCCACGTAAATGTACTCACGATCTCACAGCAAAATAAAGATAATCAAGTGATATCTTGTAATGCAAGCTGTGGCCAACCAGCTATATCACCAGCAGCTCAACCATTTAGCTCTGCTAGATTCAGGCTCGGAAGTCACTTTAATCACCGAAAGCTTAGCACAGAAAGTCAAATTACCCAGAAAGCATGCAAAGACACCAATAACTGGACTTGCAATAGAATGTGAAGCATTAATTCTCCATAGTTTGACAACACATACGCCAGAATATTGAACGAATACCAAAACATTAACAACCTACCATTAGCTGATCCGGAACTCACAAAATCATCACTAGTTGACATGATTTTTGGAGCAGGTGAATTCTTTGAGATATTTCTACCTGAAACAATAAAGCGAAATGACCGTCTAATTGCCCAGAATACCATATTCGGCTGGATCTTAAACGGAAATAAAGTTAAATCAATCTTCAATATCCGATGTTACAACCACCGACATTGATGTTCTTGTCCGACAATTTTGGGAAGTTGAAGAATTAAATTCTACAACAATAGTACTTTCCGAAGAAGAAAAAGCAATTGAAAGACACTTCCTAAATACGACATCGAGAACCAAGGACGGCAGGTATATGATAAGATTGCCATGTAAACTCAATATACCCAATGGACTAGGAAAGTCCAAACAAGCAGCAATATCCAAAATCACTGTAAATTACGACGCGAATACATCGATTTCATGGGCGAATATATTTACCTTGGCCACATGAAAATTATATCAAATATGGAGCTTGTTCAAGCTCCGGCAACCACTTACTATATTTGCCGTATCATGCTGTGACGAAGGAAGCGCATGGAAAAACTAAATTACATCGTCGTTTACTAAAAACATCGTCAGTTACAATTAGACAACAAATCAGATTTTCCACTTGCAGCTGAAATAGTACTAAACGACTTTTATTTAGATGACGTAATGTCAGGGGCTGAGTGAAAGTCGAGATGCGAAAATGGAAATCGAACTCTAAAGAATTTCTAAAAGCCCTACCACCGAACGACCAAGAAGTTTCTCCATTAGACTTCGATGAAACAAGAAGTATAAAGGTGTTGGGGTTGCAATGGCATCCTGAACGAGACCCTGAACTTATTATCACCATCTGTAATCATGGTTGTTAAAATTATCCTGAGACGATGTTTTACCATCTGACATTGCAGTCAAATGGGTTAATCTGAGAAGTTCGTTTCACCACATCGCAGCGATCAGAATACCACGATTAGCAATTGAAACACAACAATTGAAGACGCTTATGCCGCAGCGGTCTATATAAGATTAAGGTACGACAATGGAGACTACGCCACTTGTTCGATTGCTGCAAAAACTAAGGTTGCTCCCATATAGCAACTCTCCATACCACGATTAGAGCTATGTTGCGCGTTTCTTTTAACCATGCTACTTCAAGCCGTAATAAAGTCGATCTGTGTAACAAATAGCGAAATTTTTGCTTGGACTGATTCAACAACGGTTCTTCAATGGCTTGAAAGTCCACCTAGGAAGTGGAAGTTATTCATCGGTGATAGGACTGCCGAAATTCATACTACTCTATCACAATGTCAGTGGAAATATGTAAGTTCAAAGGAGAATCCTGCGGATCACACTACAGACGATTTAAAGAATCTTAACAATTGATGGAATGGTCCCGAATTTCTAAAACAAGACGAGACTACCTAGCCCAAACAAAAATTAACGTATCAAACAAATAAAGCAGCCAATGAGGAGGAAACAAAAAAAATATATTTGTTCGCAGCCGGCATATGTGAAGACTACATTTCCATCATTTCGAGCAAATACTAATCCTGGCAGAAACAGTTAAGAGCTGCTAGCGAACTATACAAATAAGTTCAAATGGAGGTGTTTGCCGAAGAGCTTCGACTATTCAAAGTCAGTAAAGATGTGTCGTTAAAATCCAGAATCGCATCCCTTCATCCATTCTTAGATGATAAAAGTGTCATCCGTGCGGGTGGTCGATTACAAAATGCCAATATTTCTTATGCCAGGAAGTACTGATAATTCTGCCTGCTGATAATTGCCAATGTTCATCAGTTCACACTACATGGTGTGACATCGATAATGTTTTTTCATCTTAGACAAAACTTCTGGATTTTAGGCTGTCGAAATCGTCAAAAAAAAATTCGTACACAAATTTGTAAAATGCTTCACGCTAAGGGCAAAAGCAGCTAAGCAATTGATGGGCCATTTACCTTCTCCAAGAGTAGTGGCCCCAAGGTGTGCATTTGAGAATGTTGGAGTCAACTACGCTGGTCTCGTAATGATAAAAACCTCGCCGATAAGAAATGCAAAGTTACAAAAGGCGTATATAGTATATTGCAGCCCTTAGAAGATTTACTGCTAGAAAAGGCTATCCAACCACTATATATAGCGATAACGCAATTTTTTTGGGGCCAATCGAGAACACAATGACAATGTAAATAACCACCTACTGACACTACACAAAACGGAAACTCATGTGCCCAACTGCTAGTCATATGGGCCCAACTGCTAGTCATATGGGTGGTTTATTCGAAGCGGGAGTCAAATTACCAAAAATCACTTACGACGATGCATTGGTTCGATAGTATTTACCTTCGAAGAGTATTACACTCTGTTATGCCAAGTAGAAGCCGCCGGAATCGTTGAAGTTCGGTATATTGCCAGAATCGTGGAAGTTCGTCGAAGTAGCAACCATCAAATTACCAACTGATTGAGACTTGAAAGATAGTCTTTCAAGGTGGAAAGTATGTTGAAGACATTTGGGCTTACACGTGTGCTTGCCATAACGAGCTTTTTAATCAAAACCATTTATGTCGTAATGTTTGTAAAATTGTAAAATAGTTTCATATAAAAGCTTCAAATGGATTAAAACTTAATCGTCCGTTTACATCGTGAAATTTGTCGTTCTAGTGAAAAGCTCGGCTAGAAAAATATTTTTGACATGAGTCTCTCATCTTTAAAAAAAGAAACTTTTCTACCAAATTATAAATCGGCATTTGAAATATTTTGAACCAGAACTAACGTATTCTCACTTATTCGGAGCGTGAATTTTGATTTAATGGTTAGTTATACTAATTGTGTTTGCAAAATGGTAAAGCTTTTATATATCCAGAAAAGAAAAGCTCTTCAAACACCACCAAAGGCAATTTCAAAAATTTACTATAATATATCGATTTCTTATCGGCTACTAGGGAATCGTATCTGTACACAATTGACAATGATGTTGTGTTCTTCGAGGTTAATAATTTAATGGTGCCTGATGTGAAGGTTATAAATTCCAAACATTAATCAACGGGTTTTTGTATACACACTCGTATAGAATTTATTGTTAATCATCTTGCTTTGCTTCTTTCATTTCACCCATCCACATTGTTCGGATATACTCGTATGAATAATACACAAGAACCATATATAGAGTAATGATAACGACATCGAATAGATAATAATGATGAAAAGAAAATTGACAATTTTTTTTCATGAAAATCGATTTATATAATTCATTTTTATTTTTTGTTGTAAACTCCGAAGACAGTTCTATCAACTAGCTTTGGAGGAGGGGTAAAAGAATTCCATTTTTATTGTTAAATCGTTCTACACACAAAAAAATGCAAATATTTAAGTAATCAAGTGTTAAAGATTGCCCACTTTGCTAACCACTAAATAAACTGAATCCTCCTTTATGTTCAACTCATCCTGCTCGATAACATTTTACAACTCAAAACAACATAAAACGAGATGAGAGTAAAATTTTTTTTTTTATTTACACAATTTTGTCGGAAAAACTATTTCCACTTGAACAAGGAAAATGAAAGGATTAAATGAGAGGAATAAATTGAAAATTAATTTTTTTTGTGCCCTATTTTTGTTGTATGAGTGTTTATGGACAAAAATTATTAAAGCTAAAAGAAACAAAACCGAGAAATGGAAGCAAGCACCACATTACCCAAACATATATACCCAGCACAATACAACACACATCAAAAAAAAGGACATTTAAAAGTGGGTCGATCATAAAATAGTAAACCGACCATAAAATAAAACTTTAAAATGGTACAGTGTTTTAGTGTACACATAGAGTAAAGTACATAGAGTTTTTTTTGGGTTTGGGATAAAAGTTGTACGACTGAATAAATAGCGAGCAAAAAACTAACAAAATCTTTTAACTCGTATATCCAAATGTACACAGATATATGTTACATAGATACAGTGGAATATCTAAGATGAAGAACATTAAAATGATGAGACAAGAAAAAGTTTTTCCAATTTTTTTTTTTTTGATTTTTGGGAAACTAAATTAAAATTTTCCTCCATGGCATCGTAGTCGCACAGCATCTCACTCAATATACATGACGATGACGATGAAGAAGTCGACTTGAGGGAGAATAAAACACAAATTTTTTTTTTTTTTTTTTGGTTCTGTCCAAATGTTCTAATCATGATTTTATTCAATTTTATATCTGTTGGTTTTGTTGTTGTTTACTCGTATATTGTGTACCATAGATTGTCTTGTGACTGACTTAATAAATTTTTTGTATTTTGTTTGTCTTTTTTACTAATTTTCCAATTAAATGAAATATAAATTTATTGACATAAACTTTGATATATTTGGAAATGTACGATTTGAGAATGGAAATGGGAAAATATATTCATCCAATTGGAGATGAACATTTTTATTGGACCAAGTTTAAATAATTGGAATACAAATTTACAGTCTTGTTCTTCTAGAGATTGTGTTGTTATTTTGAATGGCTTTTGTTGTTGTCAGTCATCGTATTGTTGTAATGTACAATTAGTTAACGATATTTCGGAACATCTAGATGACAAAAAAAAAATGTTTTTTGGTTGGAAAAATATTGACGTTGGACGAATAATTTTTTAACTACTTCTACAGTAGTTGATGTCGAAGTATTTGAAATCTATTTTTATTATTATTCCGTAAATCAAGAAGCGAAGGTTCTGCTATTGAAGTTAAAGTGGAACCTGTTATGAAATGACCAGGAGATAATGCGGTTAGATCTGCTGGATCGCTAGACATGGCAGTTAGTGGGCGCAAATTCAAACAAGCCTCGACCTGTGCGAGCAACGTATAAAATTCTTCAAGTGACAACGTCGACGACTTTCCTATTTCTCTTTTCATGTGAAGCTTTGCACTCTTAATTGCTGACTCCCACAATCCTCCAAAATTGAGAGACCTAGGTGGAATAGTAAGCCATTCGATGTTATGTGCCGTGCAATTTGTTTTATTTTGAAATTGTCGAGACAGAAAAAGTTCTCTAAGTTCACGAAGTTCTGACCGCGCTCCAATAAAATTGATAGCGTTGTCCGAATAAATTTTTGAGCATAGTCCGCGACGAGCGACGAACCGACGAAGTCAAGAAAGAAATGCGTCAGTTGATAGATTCATGACTATTTCTAGATGTACAGCCTTTGTGGTTCAACATATGAACAGGCAAATATATATCCTAGTATTCAATTTTGATCTGACCGACTGTTATACGAGGAAAGGTCCGCAAAAGTCGACTCCCACAATAACAAATGGTCTTTCCGATCTGGTTACCCGATCCGTTGGTAAATTACCCATTACCTGGTTTATCGTACGAGAACGCTCATGGAAACATCTTATACATCGATTCACAAGTGTCCTGCATAAACTTCGGCCTCCGATAATCCAGTAAACCAAACCGATGTTATGAAGTAGTCTTAAGTGTTTATGTCGAACAATTAGTTTGGATAGCATGTGATGCCCTGGAAGTAGAATTTGATGTTTCGCGTTATACGATATCGATGCATTTTGAAGACGTCCGCCTACTCTTAGTATACCGTCAGCTTCTAGGAACGGTGACAGAGATCTTAACGAACTCTGATGAGAAATTTGCTTATTAGGTGTACCAATGCATTTGGTTTCATTTGATCGGGGTTAAGTTAAAGAATGGTGGATTTGGGCCATTTGGTTTCATTTTGGACAAGTAGTCAGGACCTGACCACCACATTGTCGTGTTCAAGAATTCGGACGGCATAAGACTCCTGGATACGTAATCTGCAGGATTGGAAGACGAACTGACGTAATGGCAATTATTCGATGAAGTATAGTCTTTTTTGCTACCCGGTTAGCTACAAGTGTTGCATACTTAAGTGGTTATGATTTAATGCGAAATAATGTAACTTCGGAATCAGACCAAAGAAAAATTGAATCGAAGGATATTTCAAGACTATGCACGAGAGTGTTTGTCATTTCAGCCAACAGCAGAGCTGCACACAGTTCCAAACGAGGAATGCTTTGTTTTTTAAGTAATGCAACTCTGGACTTGGCGCATAATAAATTTACGTGATGCTGATCGGATTCGTCGGTGACTCGAACATAGAATACACATCCAAAGGCCTTTTCGGATGCATCGCCGAAACCATGTAACTGAGCTCGTTTACCATTTGGTACTAAAATGCATCTTGGGTAATAATAATTGGTGCACATAATCCCAACGGATCGAAGAGTTTACAAATTTCCGACAACACATTCCTTTTTGAACAATGTGATGATAAAGATAGTTTATCCAAGTGCATCTCAAAATTATCTGAAGTTGTGTTCCAAGAGAGACCTAACACGAGCGAAATTTGTGATTTTTGTGAGTTTTCTTCCGACGAAAGTAATGAGTTATGTGTACAAAATTTTCATAGTTCAAAACCACCCAGGCTCAACAAACTAATTAATTCCTGCTTTAAGCTTAATGCTTCACTAAGCTTTGGACAATCGGTTAAAACGTCGTCAACGTAAAAATCACTAACCAATACTTTTGACGCCACTGGATATTTATCGAATTCGTCTCTGGACAGCTGTTGTAGTGTACGTGTTGCCAAGAATGTTGCACTTCCCTTGCTGTACATTACAGTACATAATTTAAATAATTGTAATTCATTTGAGGAATGGTTGCGCCACCAAACTCGTTGTAAATCTTGTTGCTCGTCATTTAATCGAATCGAATCGAAAATGCATTGTATATACATATGTTTGCGGGTGGTACTACTAGCTTTTAGCACGTAATGATGTGGTAAATGGTATGTTTTGGATTCGTTTGCATTAATGACTGGGATCATATGGCCTAATGTGAGATACTCTGACATGAATTCTTCATATTCTTGATAAATGTCATGTCTGATTCGAAAACGTTTTTCGAGTGCGAGGAACTGTTGAAGAGCGGATTGATTCGAAAATCCTAGTTCATTTATTATGGGTTTAACTGGAAGTGAGACCGAATATCTACCATAAGGTAATCTCTTGACGGTTCTGCTGTAGTGCTCTTCACATAGATTCTCCTCCGACGAATATGTGGTCTCACGAGAAGGATATTTATTTCCCAGAACAATTTAAGTTGTGACTCGAGGGTTTGAATATTGCATAGCCCGACATATGATTGTCGTTCTTGATACCCCGAAGATATAAATTCTACCTTGCCACAAACCACGTATCCGTCCTAAGTCTGTTTTGTAGAATGGAGGAAGCTCCATAATTAGTTTAACAAACTTCTTAACTTCTAACAAAATTCATGTGAGAGCCACTATCAAGTAAGGCTCTACACAGTATTTGATTACCGTTTACGGTTCTGGCATTTACAAGGGCTGTGCCAATCATTACTACGGTCCTTTTAATTTCGTGATCGAAGGGCTCATTTGCGTCACTCTGCTGTTGGTTAATTCGATTGTGCGATGAATGACATGATGTGTGAACGTTTGGCATCCAACTCACGAGACCGTTAACAATTGAATCATTCTGTTCTGGTTTGGCTGAAGTTGAACTATTAGTTGAATTAGTATGACATGAGGAATGACCAACTTTGTTATTCGAACCTTTGTAGTGATTAAAATTAAGCCTGATATTATGTTGGTACTGATACAATCACGGACATTGTGTGTCATAATCAGACAATTGGAGCATAATCTATGCTGTCGAATAAACTGGAACCGCATCTGCGGCGTTAATTTCTCATCATTGAATACTGGACAATCAACTATTAAATGAGACCCCTACCAATATCTACACCTATCGGAATTGGTTGTTAAGACGGTTGACCTACTAGGGTTCGAATACTGGTTTTTACGATCTTTCGGTTGTCGAAGAGGTTGGCGCGCAGAGTTAGCTTGTAATGATTCGAGTAAATACACCCGATTATTGCAATAAAATGTTTGTGAAGGTGTGAAGTTCCGTAAGTATTCGCCTAACGTTTTGTGAAACCGCTCAGAGGGTGATACGCCGTGGTTTGTATTTTTTTTAATTTTAAGAAGTTTACAAATGTGATTAAAGACGGCACTCATGAAATTTGTACCTTGGTCTGTTAAAATATCGTCTATAGTATTCCAAAGATACAAATAAAATTTTTGACGAAAGTTTGTGCTACTGTGTTACTTTCCTGATTCGGAATAGGTTTGGCTATTGAATATTGTTCGATAATCTTGCATATAGTAAGGATGAATCTATTGTTGTTATGTGAACTCGCTAATGGTCCTACAATGTCTAAAGATACTCTTTGGAATGGCTTTGATGAAGTGCCAGTTGTCATCATCGGTTCTTTTGTAGGCTTAGCATGCTTATTTAATTGATAAAGTCTATAAATAGAAATGTAATTTTGGATTTTGCTAAACATATTTGGGAACCGGTAAAACGTTTGCATTCGGGAACAGGTTCGGTATATTCCTTGGTGACCTCCAAGAGGTCACATGAAATTCATGGATCAATTTTCAGGGTATCCTCATTTTTATTAGGTATGAAAGAACTCTCGAGCCTTAGCCTTGGTCGCGAAACAAATAAAAATTGCAATATATATTTTATTTCAACTTTGCACCGAAGGTTATAGGACATATAAAACGGTCCACAGAAGTCAATGCCAATACTATAGAATGGTCTTGAAGAGTTCACCCGATCAGACGGTAGTTGACCCATAATTTGGTTCATAATTTGAGGTATAATACGAACGCAACGGATGCATTCTCTTACAGTTTTACAACTTAGATTTCTACCTCCTATAAATAGAGCCTGAGGACCTGCATAGAGCACAGCGAAATGTTTGACAGTTACCAGAAGTTTTGTAAATTTATGGTTTCCCGGTAACAGAATTTGGTGTTGGTTACCATACGGAATATCTGCATGATTTAGTCTACCACCAACGCGAAGAATTCCATTATCATCTAAAAATGGACTTAACGATTTAAGATTGCTCCTGGTTGAGACGATCTTATTTTTTCGAATGCATTGAATTTCATTTTCATATTCCTGTGACTGAATATATTTGACTAGTTTTTGTACAGCGGTTTCAATTTCGGAACTTTGCACTGGACCATATTTTCGATTTTCAGCCAGTTGCTTGCAATTGTTTATGAAACGAATACACATTGAAATTACTCGGAGCAGTTTATTATACGATGAAAATTTATAAAACAGACTCCAGTCAGGTTCTGTACAAGTTAGTGCTATTTCACATTTTCGAAGCTCTAAGTCTTCGACAGCTAAATGTGAATTTGGAGATACGAGCAAATTCTCCTTAGTACTATATAGAAATGCTGGGCCGTTCCACCATAATGAACTCTGGACACTAAATCTGCAGGGTCCATTCTCGATGGAACATAACGCCAAGTATCCAACACAGTCAATTCTTGTATTTGTGACACACGATTCGCCACGAATGTTACAAATTTCGACGGGTGCGATTTTATGCGAAGAAGTGTAATCTCCGAGTCAGACCACAGGAAAAATAGAATTAAATTGAATATTAAGGATACCCAACACTTTAGTTGTTAATTGAGAGACTAATAATGCTGCGCTAAGTTCTAGCCGTGGAATCGTCTGGCTTTTCAACGGCGCCACTCTAGATTTAGCACACAATAATCGAACACATATCTTATTGAGTTCATCAACTGTTCGAATATGGTATACACTACACATCCGAAACCCTTTTCAGATGTGTCTCCAAACGCATCGATTGCCCAGAGCGATTGCATGAATAACTTCGCCAAGAATATCATTGGCGCACATAATCCTACATGAGGATCATACAATTGTGCGATCTACGATAACACCTTACGTGTCGTACAATCGCGACTAGATATGAATTGTGTGAAAGAAATATCGAAAGTGTCATTAATGGTATTCCACGGCATTCCCAGAACTGATACCATATTTTCTGGATTTTCCTCATTCGAAACTATAACTCAACATTATTCGATGCGAACTTCCGCAATTCAAAACCTCCAAATTCGAGTGATTTAATCAAATCAGATTTTAATATTAAAGCTTCTTCAAGCGTGTTAGCACCGGACAACACATCGTCTACATAAAAATCCCGATTTAATACTAGAGATGCTTGAGGATATGTCAAACCTTCGTCAGCCGCTAATTGGCTGAGAGTGCGAGTTGCGAGGAATGGAGCGCTTGCGGTCCCATATGTAACCGTGCATAAGCGATAACATTTTATTACTTTTGTCGGATCATCACGCCACCAAATTCTATGAAGATCTTGATGATCTCCATGCAATCAAATTTGGCGGTACATTTTTGCCAATGTCACCTGTAAAGGCTATGGGAAGTTTTCGAGACCGAATAACAATACAAAATAAATCTTGTTGGATTTTTGGCCCTGTCCTTAGGCAGCCATTTAACGATAGGTTTGTCGAAGTCTTTGACTGTTGATGTACTGTTGTCTTTTATGACCGAATGGTGTGGTAAATAATATTCCTTTTTAGGCTGATTATCGAATTGCTCACCATTCATCACCTCTTTCATGTTGCCGAGTTTGATATAGTCATTCATAAATTGTATGTATTCATTATGTGTATCAGGATTTTTAATGAGCTTTTGCTCAAGCTACTTAAATTGGTTTAGAGAATGGTGACTTAATTGCCCTAGCTGATCTATATTTGGTTTACATGGCAACGCTACGCTGTATCGACCAGTCGAATCACGAAGTACATTATCTTTATAGTATTATTCATTTCTTTTATGGACAAATGATTTGTAATTGCAAAACTCTTCGGGTTCGAAATTTGATTTATGTCACTAGGTTTGAGTTTTGTTTGATTAACTTTGCCTGATACTATATACCCGAAAACGGTTGGTATAAAGGGTGGAAAATCTATAATTATTTCCATTTTTTGATTAAAGATAATTTCATGATATATTTCCGCACCGATAAGAAGATACATTTTATCAGGATTAAAAAAATACGGATCCGCTAATTTAATGGACTTTTGGATAGAATTAACATTCAATTATAATGGTTCAGAAGGCAAATACCCTGTAATGTTTGGTAACACAAGAAATTGAAGGTCTCTCGAAAATTCTGACACCCCAGACTTTATGTTCAGTTCAACAGTGTGTCGCATGTGAATTTTATTTTGGCTTATGCTCGCTACAGGTACAGATAGATACATTTGTTTTACGGATTCTCAACATTTGACAGATACGCTCAGTAATGAAGTTAGACTGAGACCCACTATCAAGTAATGCTCTGCATTTCATTTGATAACCCTCTGCAGTTCTAACCCAAATGATGACCGTCGACAATAACACTTGTCTTTTACAATATGAATTTTTATCGACGTTACTAGTGTACGTCAAAGTGTTTTCGCCAAGTGTTTGTTTGTCTGTGCTAAAATTAGTTTGATTTGCGTCATTTTTTGCCGACACGTGGGCTACTACTGCCTTTTCACGAACTCGAAACGTTTTTCTGGTTTGAAATTAGGATAAGTAAATTTAAAATAATTTGTAAGCGTGTGCTTACCATTACAAAAGAGACAAGTAATTTCATTTGAAAGGAATGATCAAGTATATTTTGAAGAATATTGGTTTTTGGATTTATGATCTGAAGTTCATGTATCTGAATTAGACGCAATGGACGCTGGTTTAACACATTCGAGAATTTGAACACGTTTTTTTAAAATATCAAAAAACACAGTGAATTTTAAAATTGTGTTTAACGGCGTGATCCAGTTAAAAATTTATTATTTCTTGAGTTAATTCGTCAAGGGTTTAGCTATGCCAGAGAAGTAGGGAATAAACCGACGATAATATCCGGTAAAGCCTAAGAACGAGTTAATATCTTTTGTACATTGAGGAACAGGAAAATTTTGTACTACCACAATTTTTGATTCATCTGGTTTGATTCCATTTAAAGTAACAACATGCCCCAAATATTTAATTCCATGCCGCAAAAATTGGCATTTCTGAGGATTTCATTTAAGATTTCCAGTTAACCCCCCATCTTGCTTCTGGAGAAGTCCAAACCATTTGAATGATCCCTGGAAAGGACTTTCTGGAGACGAGCTGCACAGGGCAATTCATTGATTCCCTCACAGAAATTCCTCCAGGTAGCCCTTTTGGATCTCCTTAGTTCGAGATTATATTCCGTCAAGGCCATCTTATACACGCCCCATTCACCGGTGCGTTTAGCCTTGTTGAATAATCTGCTCGTCGTTTCCCTCAGTTTACCCAGCGTCCCGTTCCACCAAGGGACCATCTTTGTGGACTCTCTTCGCTTAACTGGGCAGCTGTTCTCGTAAGCCAAGTGTATAGAATTATGCAGCTGGTTTGAACAGATCTCCAAACCCTCTGGAGACTCTATGTTCCCCACAACCGAGGGCATTTCTGATTCGAGTGAGACTCTATAAGAGTCCCAGTCGGTCAGTTTTGAAATTCTGATTTCCTGCCGCTGCATGGTCTCAGCCGCCAAATCGAATCTGATGTGCAAGTGATCCGATAATGAGGCCTCTTCAGACACATGCCAGTTTTTGACCAAGTCGCTGAAATGCGGACTAGCAAGTGTCAGATCTAGGACATCTTGCCTAATCGCATTTATAAAAGTAGGTTTCCTTCCCCTATTGACAATGTCTACATTATTTGAGATCAGAAATTCAAAAAGGTACTCACCCCTGTTATTGATGTCGGTGCTACCCCATACCGTGTGGTGCGCGTTTGAATCGCATCCTATCAGGTAGGCCAGCCCATTGCGTTTGCAGTGGGCTATGAGCCGCCTGACGTCAAATGGAGGTATTAACCCTGAGTCTCCAGGAAATTAGGCAAAGGCCATTATAGCCTGCTGTTTGCCTCTTTCACCTAGAACCGGTGAAATTTTCGTTTTCGTTTTCGCTTGTCTCATTTTCGTTTTCGCTTGTCTCATTTTTGTATGTGGAATTTCATTTCACTTCAGGGGGCCTATTATGAAATTTTTCGATTTCGGATTTTTACGATATCAAAAAAATCCGCCCTATTATGAAACAAAAAAGGAAATTCGCATCGGATTTTTTCGAACGCACATTGCAAAATCCGACTGCTATTTAGTTGGCGGATTTTGCAAAATATATCCAAGTTTTGGACACCAGGGTAAATCCGCGGCGTATCGAATTTTTTCGATATCGTAAAAAATCGAAATCGAAAAATTTCGTAATCGGCTCCCAGCCGCGTACCGGGCTTAACTCTCGAAATCTCGCGAAATTTAAGTCGAGAAGTCGAGACATTTGTGTTAAGCGCCCAAATCTAATTAAGTATTTTGTCATCAGATTTCACGGAAAATTACTGATGTTACATAAACCAAACAAAAAATTGAAAAGAAAAACATCAAGAAGAATTAACAGAGACTTACTGAACCTGACCAATTTCAAACATGTGACCTTGCAATCAGTAATAAATCAATTGAAACCCTCCCAGTTAAAGCGCCGCAGTAAATAAAAAAAGTAAATGAAGTATCGGCTCTTGGGATTGAGCCGACGGCCTTTGGGGCCTGCTTGCCAAATATCCACAGTTTTTCAGCACATAAATAATAGCGTTTCACAGAAATGAAAATCCTATTTGCTTTACGCATAGAAAGATATATTTTTAATGTCGCGGGAGGAGAAGTTTATAAATTTCCGGAGTCGGAGCTGGAGCCAGAGTCGGAGTCGGTGCTGGAGCCGAAGTCGGAGCTGGAGCCGGAGTCGGAGCTGGAGCCGGAGTCGTTAATAAGTTTATAAATTTCCGGAGTCAGAGCCGAACATTTTTGCTCGGAATCCGCAGCCCTGCGGAATGGAGCTAGGCAATGTCCTAGAATCCTAAACTCTTATTTCCCAAAACAAATCTCCTATTTCCTAAACCTAAATTTTGGTGAACTTGTGCAATATGACCAACTGGAATTGAGTTAGAAACTGTTTCTCAGAATATGGACGGTTGCGATAGAATTTGAAACTTCTGTAATAAGGCCAACCAGAATGAAATTAGGATATTTCTTAGAATTCGACAAAGGAAAATAGATAATTTTTAACCGATTTTGAGGTTGTATAACCGTGGAAATGTATCAAAAATGATTATTTGATACAGAATTAGAATGTGTCTTAATGGAACGGAACTGTCGGCTATTTCTTTAACCTATTTTGATGAAATTTGCAATTTCCATTGGAAATGGGATTTAAAAAATGATTCGATAAATTTCTAGTTTATAGCCAACTAGATTCTATGATTCGGCCAATTAGAATGGACCTTGGCTATATCCTAGCCAATTTCGATTAAATCAGCTTGCCCGTGATAAAATTTTAAAATATGACCATTTGGAACGTATCTGGGCTAATTCTTAGAATACGATCAATTAAAATGGAACATTAATAATTCATAAACGACCTTGATAAACTTAAATTCTAGAATAGGTCAAATGGAATAGATCTGGGCTATTTCCTGAAAGATGGTTACTAGATTAGGACTTGGCTACTTTTAATTGATTTATGTAGTATCGAAAAGCATGTTCCGCGGGTTAAAATAAATAAAATCGGCCGTCGGGAGCCATGGTATAGCAATGAGTTGGTGTTGCTCAAGAAACGACGTAATAAGCTTCATTCATTGTATAGATTGCGTGGCGTTAAGTATTATCCAACCTAAACTGGTTCCTTTACAACAACTATGTAGTGTGAATTGAGAAAGAGTTAACATCGATCGAGTCCTAAGGAGTTCTGGAATTTCATTAACAGCAAGAAAAACAGTGGCTGACTTTCCGTCTTCTCTGTCGCACCAGAGCTCTGTCGCTAGTCAGCCCTTGAATATCTGTAATCTGTTTGCCAATTTTTTTGGCGTCGGTTTATAAACCTGTTCTGTCATCCGCTAGCGTATCTCCAGCTTTGCCCACCTTCGATCAATTTAATATTTTCAAGTTTACCGAGAAAGAAGTACGGGATTGCTTGCTCCCGCTCGAGATTGTAAAGGGATCGGGTTATGATAGTTTCCCGCCGATTTGGTTTTGTTTTTTAAGAATTTTATTTTGTCTGTCTGTAATAAGTTGATTTTTCGTCATTTTTATAGACAAATATATTAATTGTTCATGGCAATCAAAATATTTTCGATTTGGTAAATCAAAAAAATACATAGGCCAATCGCTCATAACATACCTACTGAAAAAAAAGTAGAAATATCTTCTCCCCTCCCCGTAATTTTGGCTGAAGGTCCAAAGAGTTATACCAATGTACCACTCTGATAAAAAATGCCGAAAAACCAACTGTTTACAGACAGACAAATTAAAATTCTTAAAAAATATTCGTGTGGTCATAATACACACACAAATGAGATTTCTCCAACGGGTTGTTGATTTTTGATGTAGTGAATAATAATTCGCTATGTCAGTACGTTCTGGCCAGATACTTAATGTGAGTGGCTAGAGTGGAATTTTTTGTAGTTTAGTCGTAGCTGCCTGATGAGTAGACCAACTTTTCAGTACGAAACCAAACTACCAACATAAAGAAGTCATGGAGGGTTCTCATTTTTGCAAAGTGGTACATTGATATAACTCTATCGGCCTTCAGCCAAAATTACGGGGAGGGGGGAAGATATTTCTACTTTTTTTCAGTGGATATGTTATGAGCGATTGGCCTCTGTATTTTTCTGATTTACCAAATCAAAAATATTGGGATTGCCATGAACAATTAATATATTTGTCTAAAAAAATGCCGAAAAATCAACTGATTTGGTTTTGGTGTTGTGCTGAGAGTTTGACCCTTCCTATTACCTTCATATTTAATGAAAGCCTTCCAAGAAGTTTTTTCCCCGATCCTTGGAAAATTTATTGTATTCAACCATTCATCAAGGCGGGTAGAAGAAGTGATGTGAATAATTATCGTGGAATCGCCATTCTTTCTGTCTTACCCAAGTTGTTTGAGTCTATGGTTCATAGAATCTTGTTCTTCCACATTAACAACTTCATTTCTCCTGTACAACATGGATTTCATCGCGGTAGGTCTACAGTTACTCCAGACATCATCAGCTTGACGTTGTTTATACAGATTTCGCCAAGGCTTTTGATATGATTGACCACTCTATTCTTCTTAGTAAGTTAGAGCGTCTAAATTGTCAGTTCATTCCGATTGTTGGCTTTCCGTTAGGATCATGGGTTCTTACTCCCAAATATTTCATGTGCCATCTGGCGTGCCTCAAAGTAGTCACATTGGACCATTATGCGAGTGAAGTTTATCCTAAATTAATACAAGATTTTACAACAACAACAAAATTGCATTTGTATGTGTTTAAAAAGCATACATTCGGGCGAATTTATTATATCCACAAAGAAAAATGTATTAAAATCAAATATTTGAACTTAATGCTGAAATAACAAAAATCCAAATACACAAAATTTTTTAAGAATTAAACTATTTGGGATTTCACAAAGCTAATCTCATTAAATTTAATAATGGATCAAGGAGTTTACCTATTAATCGACAATGTTTGACAATTGAAATTTTAATCTTATCCATATATAAGAAAGCTTTCTTCTGTTGGCACACATCACACTATGATAATCAGACAGGCCTATGCGTCTACTTTTAACATGCATATCCGCTAAAATTTCGTATTGGGTTTACCTATTGAAATTTCGTTTATTCGAAAACTAGAAAATTTGGATATTATGCATATCTAAGAAAATCGATATCTTAAAACTTTCTTCTATCGGCAAACATCTCACTATAATTTTTCGATAGGTCTATCTGTGTAGATTAATCATGCATATTTGCTAAAATTTGATATTGGGTTTACCTATTCAAATATCGATTATTGGAAAACTTGAAAATTTGGATATTATGCATATTTAAGAAAATCGATATCTTAAAACTTTCTTCTATCGGCAAACATCTCACTATGGTTTTTCAATAGGTCTATCTGTGTAGTATAATCGTGCATATTTGCTAAAATTTGATATTGGGTTTACCTATTCAAATATCGATTATTGGAAAACTTGAAAATTTGGATATTACGCATATCTAAGAAAATCGATATCTTAAAACTTTCTTCTATCGGCAAACATCTCACTATGATTTTTCGATAGGTCTATGTGTTTAGTATAATCATGCATATTTGCTAAAATTTGATATTGGGTTTACCTATTGAAACAACAATTATTCGAAAACTTGAAAATTTGGATATTACGCATATCTAAGAAAATCGATATCTTAAAACTTTCTTCTATCGGCAAACATCTCACTATGATTTTTCGATAGGTCTCTGTGTGTAGTATAATCATGCATATTTGCTAAAATTTGATATTGGGTTTACATATTGAAATTCCGATTATTCGAAAACTTGAAAATTTGGATATTACGCATATCTAAGAAAATCGATATCTTAAAACTTTCTTCTATCGGCAAACATCTCACTATGATTTTTCAGTAGTTCTATCTGTGTAGTTTAATCATGCATATTTGCTAAAATTTGATATTGGGTTTACCTATTCAAATATCGATTAATGGAAAACTTGAAAATTTGGATATTACGCATATCTAAGAAAATCGATATCTTAAAACTTTCTTCTATCGGCAAACATCTCACTAAGGTTTTTCAGTAGGTCTATCTGTGTAGTACAATCATGCATATTTGCTAAAATTTGATATTGGGTTGTCCTATTGAAATTCCGATTATTCGAAAACTTGAAAATTTGGATATTATGCATATCTAAGAAAATCGATATCTTAAAACTTTCTTCTATCGGCAAACATCTCACTATGATTTTTCGATAGGTCTATGTGTGTAGTACAATCATGCGTATTTGCTAAAATTTGGTATTGGGTTTACCTATTGAAACAACAATTATTCGAAAACTTGAAAATTTGGATATTACGCATATTTAAGAAAATCGATATCTTAAAACTTTCTTCTATCGGCAAACATCTCACTATGATTTTTCAGTAGTTCTATCTGTGTAGTTTAATCATGCATATTTGCTAAAATTTGATATTGGGTTTACCTATTCAAATATCGATTAATGGAAAACTTGAAAATTTGGATATTACGCTTATCTAAGAAAATCGATATCTTAAAACTTTCTTCTATCGGCAAACATCTCACTAAGGTTTTTCAGTAGGTCTATCTGTGTAGTACAATCATGCATATTTGCTAAAATTTGATATTGGGTTGTCCTATTGAAATTCCGATTATTCGAAAACTTGAAAATTTGGATATTATGCATATCTAAGAAAATCGATATCTTAAAACTTTCTTCTATCGGCAAACATCTCACTATGATTTTTCGATAGGTCTATGTGTGTAGTACAATCATGCGTATTTGCTTAAATTTGGTATTGGGCTTACCTATTGAAACAACAATTATTCGAAAACTTGAAAATTTGGATATTACGCATATCTAAGAAAATCGATATCTTAAAACTTTCTTCTATCGGCAAACATCTCACTATGATTTTTCGATAGGTCTATGTGTGTAGTACAATCATGCATATTTGCTAAAATTTGATATTGGGTTTACTTATTGTAACAACAATTATTCGAAAACTTGAAAATTTGGATATTACGCATATCTAAGAAAATCGATATCTTAAAACTTTCTTCTATCGGCAAACATCTCACTATGATTTTTCAGTAGTTCTATCTGTGTAGTATAATCATGCATATTTGCTAAAATTTGATATTGGGTTTACCTATTCAAATATCGATTAATGGAAAACTTGAAAATTTGGATATTATGCATATCTAAGAAAATCGATATCTTAAAACTTTCTTCTATCGGCAAACATCTCACTAAGGTTTTTCAGTAGGTCTATCTGTGTAGTACAATCATGCATATTTGCTAAAATTTGATATTGGGTTGTCCTATTGAAATTCCGATTATTCGAAAACTTGAAAATTTGGATATTATGCATATCTAAGAAAATCGATATCTTAAAACTTTCTTCTATCGGCAAACATCTCACTATGATTTTTCGATAGGTCTATGTGTGTAGTACAATCATGCGTATTTGCTAAAATTTGGTATTGGGTTTACCTATTGAAACAACAATTATTCGAAAACTTGAAAATTTGGATATTACGCATATCTAAGAAAATCGATGTCTTAAAACTTTCTTCTATCGGCAAACATCTCACTATGATTTTTCGATAGGTCTATGTGTGTAGTACAATCATGCATATTTGCTAAAATTTGATATTGGGTTTACTTATTGTAACAACAATTATTCGAAAACTTGAAAATTTGGATATTACGCATATCTAAGAAAATCGATATCTTAAAACTTTCTTCTATCGGCAAACATCTCACTATGATTTTTCAGTAGTTCTATCTGTGTAGTTTAATCATGCATATTTGCTAAAATTTGATATTGGGTTTACCTATTCAAATATCGATTAATGGAAAACTTGAAAATTTGGATATTACGCATATCTAAGAAAATCGATATCTTAAAACTTTCTTCTATCGGCAAACATCTCACTAAGGTTTTTCAGTAGGTTTATCTGTGTAGTACAATCATGCATATTTGCTAAAATTTGATATTGGGTTGTCCTATTGAAATTCCGATTATTCGAAAACTTGAAAATTTGGATATTATGCATATCTAAGAAAATCGATATCTTAAAACTTTCTTCTATCGGCAAACATCTCACTATAATTTTTCGATAGGTCTATCTGTGTAGATTAATCATGCATATTTGCTAAAATTTGATATTGGGTTTACCTATTCAAATATCGATTATTGGAAAACTTGAAAATTTGGATATTATGCATATTTAAGAAAATCGATATCTTAAAACTTTCTTCTATCGGCAAACATCTCACTATGGTTTTTCAATAGGTCTATCTGTGTAGTATAATCGTGCATATTTGCTAAAATTTGATATTGGGTTTACCTATTCAAATATCGATTATTGGAAAACTTGAAAATTTGGATATTACGCATATCTAAGAAAATCGATATCTTAAAACTTTCTTCTATCGGCAAACATCTCACTATGATTTTTCGATAGGTCTATGTGTTTAGTATAATCATGCATATTTGCTAAAATTTGATATTGGGTTTACCTATTGAAACAACAATTATTCGAAAACTTGAAAATTTGGATATTACGCATATCTAAGAAAATCGATATCTTAAAACTTTCTTCTATCGGCAAACATCTCACTATGATTTTTCGATAGGTCTCTGTGTGTAGTATAATCATGCATATTTGCTAAAATTTGATATTGGGTTTACATATTGAAATTCCGATTATTCGAAAACTTGAAAATTTGGATATTACGCATATCTAAGAAAATCGATATCTTAAAACTTTCTTCTATCGGCAAACATCTCACTATGATTTTTCAGTAGTTCTATCTGTGTAGTTTAATCATGCATATTTGCTAAAATTTGATATTGGGTTGTCCTATTGAAATTCCGATTATTCGAAAACTTGAAAATTTGGATATTATGCATATCTAAGAAAATCGATATCTTAAAACTTTCTTCTATCGGCAAACATCTCACTATGATTTTTCGATAGGTCTATGTGTGTAGTACAATCATGCGTATTTGCTAAAATTTGGTATTGGGTTTACCTATTGAAACAACAATTATTCGAAAACTTGAAAATTTGGATATTACGCATATCTAAGAAAATCGATATCTTAAAACTTTCTTCTATCGGCAAACATCTCACTATGATTTTTCGATAGGTCTATGTGTTTAGTATAATCATGCATATTTGCTAAAATTTGATATTGGGTTTACCTATTGAAACAACAATTATTCGAAAACTTGAAAATTTGGATATTACGCATATCTAAGAAAATCGATATCTTAAAACTTTCTTCTATCGGCAAACATCTCACTATGATTTTTCGATAGGTCTCTGTGTGTAGTATAATCATGCATATTTGCTAAAATTTGATATTGGGTTTACATATTGAAATTCCGATTATTCGAAAACTTGAAAATTTGGATATTACGCATATCTAAGAAAATCGATATCTTAAAACTTTCTTCTATCGGCAAACATCTCACTATGATTTTTCAGTAGTTCTATCTGTGTAGTTTAATCATGCATATTTGCTAAAATTTGATATTGGGTTTACCTATTCAAATATCGATTAATGGAAAACTTGAAAATTTGGATATTACGCATATCTAAGAAAATCGATATCTTAAAACTTTCTTCTATCGGCAAACATCTCACTATGATTTTTCGATAGGTCTCTGTGTGTAGTATAATCATGCATATTTGCTAAAATTTGATATTGGGTTGTCCTATTGAAATTCCGATTATTCGAAAACTTGAAAATTTGGATATTATGCATATCTAAGAAAATCGATATCTTAAAACTTTCTTCTATCGGCAAACATCTCACTATGATTTTTCGATAGGTCTATGTGTGTAGTACAATCATGCGTATTTGCTTAAATTTGGTATTGGGCTTACCTATTGAAACAACAATTATTCGAAAACTTGAAAATTTGGATATTACGCATATCTAAGAAAATCGATATCTTAAAACTTTCTTCTATCGGCAAACATCTCACTATGATTTTTCGATAGGTCTATGTGTGTAGTACAATCATGCATATTTGCTAAAATTTGATATTGGGTTTACTTATTGTAACAACAATTATTCGAAAACTTGAAAATTTGGATATTACGCATATCTAAGAAAATCGATATCTTAAAACTTTCTTCTATCGGCAAACATCTCACTATAATTTTTCGATAGGTCTATCTGTGAAGTATAATCATGCATATTTGCTAAAATTTCGTATTGGGTTTACCTATTCAAATATCGATTAATGGAAAACTTGAAAATTTGGATATTACGCATATCTAAGAAAATCGATATCTTAAAACTTTCTTCTATCGGCAAACATCTCACTAAGGTTTTTCAGTAGGTCTATCTGTGTAGTACAATCATGCATATTTGCTAAAATTTGATATTGGGTTTACCTATTGAAATTCCGATTATTCGAAAACTAAAACCTACCTTATCAAGATCGATAGAATCTTTTGGAACTGCAACGTCTAGACTATCGCCGGGACGTAGCTTCCGCGCTGTACGTGTGCGCGATATCATTAATTTCCGTATCAATTGTACCGAGCTACTCGCACTGGTACCAACAAACTATGGCCTTTCGGAATCGATCCTGAGAATATCACGGGTGTTCAATTCAGTTTTTGAAGTTTGTGTAATTGTTTGTATCGATTGTAGTCACTGTAGGTATCAAATAAATTAATAATGAAACTGGTTGGAAATGGGACTCAAAAATGGTTTATCTATATATAGTTCCGGCATATGGCCAACTAAATAACGGAACTAGGATTTAATTATTGTTTTTATTATTATGTTAAGGCCAGTTTATTGTGATAATATTCAACATTTGCGATATGAAAGGACTTACAAAACATCCTTTGTCAAATCGTGGAAAACCGACGGATATTTCTAGTCATCTTGAATTAGCAAACCAACTTTCTCAATGTTCAGTGTCAAAACCACCTATCGAAAGAAGCTACATACGAAAGAATTATCCTCCCCCAACTCTAATCTTTCAAACTATTATGTCTTCCAGATAAAACGGATAACATTTAATAGAGAAAGCTTTCCTCCGAAGTGCGTTAGGGGATTTCAACCCAGATGTAAAAAAATGTAATTAAGGCTTAATTAAGAATCGTATTGAGAACCAATCATTTGAGTGTGTGTTTCCTAAGAAAGTGTAAATTTAAAACGTTGTATTTGATTGTTTCAGATAGACAATTTGAATCAGACATTGATAAAAATATTGCTGTATAATGATTGTACACGTTCACCCTGGCACGAGATATTTTATTACCCAAATAACTACTTACCAATTGGATTGTAAATAAAAAAGTATTTCTCATCGTATAAATTATCAACTCTACTCGATCAAGGCAGTTAGTCATAACGCAGACCTCTAGATGATTCATACTAACGTACTATACACACGACTCAAATAAGTATTTAAAACATTAAAGATTATCGTATAAGGTGGTATTGTTGTTATGATACCAAAAGCAAAACAATTAATGTGAGTTATGATATGATAACAGGGCAATACAAAACCTTGTATAAATGTTATCCGCCCCCCTCCTTATATTTATATAAAATATGTGATTTTCGGCTCCAATTATTAAAGTAATCAGTCAACAATTACAATTGGTGGACGTCGTATATTCTGATTTCAGTAAAGTGTTTGTGAATATGAAATCAATTTTTGTAATTTTGTTAATTTTAATAAATTTCGTATTTTTTACCACCGGCTCACATCATCAAGATGATGGACACGATTATCAGCATAAAATTGAGCAAATTAAGTTAACAAACAGTTTGAATCGAGTGTATAGTGATTTGATTAGTGGGAAATTTAATGGTGATGTACGCAAAGTGCTAAGTACAAAAACTGGTAACTACAATAATGATCTGTGTGCAAGTCAAATACAAATCATTATGGATCAATTTAATGAGATAACTGGACAGACGCAAATATGGGCGAACGAGATGTATGATGCATCGGGGAAAATACCAGATGGTTTATTGTACGGGAATCGATACGTTTTAGGGAATTTTGATGAGTGTATTGAAATTTTGCGTGAAGCTGATGATGGCAGTACAGTCAAAGGGCAATATTGTTTAACACCGATAAATTTAGCGTTAGACAAATTTGGTGGCGGTGGTGTTAACAATTCTTTTATAATGACTGGCTTGTGTATTCCGGACACATGTGAGCCAACATATTTTTTCACGTTACTTACGAGTTTGTTGGCAGGATCACAAGCGATGGTGGTTCCAATGGATCCGGACCTATTGTGTATCACTGATAAACCAATCGAATTCGCGCCAATTGATATTGTGGCAATGTAAGCACAGAATAATATTGACTACGTAAATTACTGTTAACATTTATCTTTCGTTTTTTTCTTTAGTGTCATTTTTACAATTATCATTGCATTGATGATAGCATCAACTACTTACGACGTCTATATGACGCAAACAAAACGTAAGATTATATTTTATGGTAATATTTGGATGTCTAACAATTTTGAAATATTAACTATTTATAGAACCAAAACGTGATTTGTTTATGGCCTATTCCATTGTCACGAATGGAACCAGAATATTTGCAATTTCTCGATCTAAATCACCCGACGTACTGAACTGTTTAAATGGTATCCGTGTCTTATCACTTGTTTGGGTAATATTCTTGCATACATTTGGCTCAGTATTTACAAATCCGATGAATGCATCTTATGTTCACAATCAATGGATTCAGAATGGATTTACAATGGTCATCGCATCGGCGTCTATATCAGTCGACTCGTTTTTTCTACTCGGTGGCCTATTGGTAACGTACAATGTGTTTAAAGAAATGAAAAACACAAACGGCAAATTAAATATTCCAATGATGTACCTGCATCGATATTTACGGATAGCACCACCATTAGCTATGACACTACTATTGACTGTGTCATTTATTGCTCACACGGGAAAAGGTCCATTCAGTCAACAAGGTGTCATGCAATGGGGACCGTGTGAAACATGGTGGTGGTCATCACTATTATTTGTACAAAATTATGTCAACCCCAATGAACTTGTAAGTTTATTTTTAATATATAACCAGCTAGGTCAAAACTTTACTTAACTGTTATATAATTTTTAGTGTTTGGATCATAGCTGGTACCTTCAAATTGACATGCAACTATTTATATTGGCACCAATAATATTAATTCCGCTTTGGAAGTGGGGAAGAAATTTTCTGCCTGTTATATTTACATTGATTTTCCTATCGCTGGGTTGTTTTTTTGCAACAGCCTATGTTAATAAACACACGGTAGGGCTATTTGCTACAGGCGGAGGAGCATTTTACGCAACGCATTTACGGATGGGGACATGGTTGTTGGGTGTTATACTGGCGTATGCCATAATTAAAACAAAAAATCGGAAAATCAATTTTCCAAGCTGGCTTGTGTACGGGGCTTGGACTCTTTCAATAGGAGTACTACTGATAGTAGTATTTGCACAGCATCATATTCATCAACCAGGATATGTTGAAAAAGTTTTTGAATCAGCCATATACTTGTCACTACATCGATTTGCTTGGTGTGTAGCATTATCGTGGATTATTTTTGCATGTGTTAAAGGTTATGGCGGCTATATAGACGACTTTCTATCACATCCAGCGTGGCAGCCCTTAGCCCGATTGTCATACTCTATGTACCTATTGTCCTACGTATTACAATTGTATCGAGGAAAATTAAACAAAACTCCAAAATATTTTACTGACTACTCTGCGATTAACATATTTTGGGGTGACTTTGGAATAACGTTAACTTTATCAATATTTTGGGTACTAGCATTTGAATCACCTGTTCCAATTTTAGAGAAGGTACTTTTTCACAGGAAACCAAAGCCACAAGTTCAACAACAAAACGCAACCAGCGACAACGTTTTAGAAACAATTGAGGCTAAATCTTAATTGGGTACAATATTTGTAAGCTTAAGGATTTAATGCTTTTATTAAAGTTTGATTTATATGATTATTTTGTATTATAATTTGTGTAGTAACATTTTCAAGAGCAGATCAGGCGTACAAATCCTGTTTAGCAGATTTACGGTAGGTGGCGAAAACATGTCAGTTTAAATTCGTCTGAATTTTACGGTACTTGACCTGATGGTTTCGAGTCGATTAAAACCATAGGGCATTAGATCAGTAAATGACTCGAGGAGTATTAAATAGTCTAGAAGAAGAATATCGATCTCCATAAGGCTTATAATGTTGGTCGGAGAACCGTGGCGTTCTTAAAAGTACGAAGCTGAGGTGTAGATTCTTCTTTAATGAACATATTTTACAGTCCATCTACAAATCACTCAGAATAATGAATTTATAGGCATTTTCAGACTCTTGTCATAAATTGAAATATTTACGATGCATCTGTCATAGGAGAAGCGATACGAACTTTGATCAATGTCTGGAAGATTCAGAAAGGCCTTACTAGTTTAATAAAAATTCGCATTCCGCTTCAAAACATCAACTTGAACCATTTGCGGTAAATTTATCAGTAAATGCGATACGAGCAATACCTTTCCGTTTATCAATGCCTAATTTTCGGCTCCGGGAATACCAGTTAAAAAACGAGAGGCGTTTCAGTCATAAAATCTTTCATAAAACTGTTGTGACTAAACCTCTGTTCAAAAAAACTTCAGTCCAGCCTTTATGTGTTTGAACCGAATAACCCTCTTGAAAAGTATTTCAGTTACAATTTTTTGGACTGGAATGACCTTTGGCACTGAGTGCCGTTCATAAAAAAACAGTTTTTTATGTTTTAACACTTAATTATAATTTTATTTAATTTCAAATTTATTTAACTCTAATTTATTAAACTTAATTTATTTAACTTTAACCACACTGAATTTATTCTTGTACGCGCGTACGTTTAGAGATTTTTATTATTACTTTTTTTAACCCGTGTAATCACTGTGATCTATCAATTTCATTGAGCGACTGGGTCGGAAAAACAAAAATGAAACGAAAAGCCAAAAAAACGAGTTTCTTTTTAATTGGTGCGTGAAGTTGGATTTGTTTTATTGGCGGCGATGTTATAAATATAGCATGTGCTATAATAGCCGGTGCGCAAACCAATTGAATAGAAATTTTTGCTATTGAGCGCATTGCAGTGCTGCGGTCAGGAAAAATATTTTATTTTTATAATTTTCAATTCACAATAATTGTTGTACGAGTTAATATATTGTGGTGGTGAATGATAATGACCGCCACAGGACTCCCCTGCAAGTGAATTTCCCCCTCCGAGAATGAAAATGTCATTCGGCAATACGGACAATTTTGTGTGGGCGAGGAACTGAATTTTGGTCAGCTGAACAAAGTATCCCGTATGCAGGTTTGAGCCGGTCGATTGAAATGGTTTGATTCTTTCCAATAACCGACACGGTGAATTGCTTTCGAAGTCGACGTATAACTTTGTACGGGCCTTCGTAGGGAGGAGAAAAACCCGTGCGAACTTTGTCTGTTCTAATGAATACAAAATCACTGTTGGCCAGTGATTTTGGAACAAATATGTCGTCTTGTTTTGATGGACGAGTGGATGTTGGCACAAGGTTTTGCAGGTAAAGGAGGATTTTCGATGAAGAATTCACCAGGTAGCTTAATGGTTTGGCCATAAACCATTTCAGCTGGAGAGCACTTCAAATCTTCCTTTACGGTACCTCGGATACCAAGTAAAATGATGGGAACTTCCGAACTCCACTGCATTGTATTAGCTCGGGCCATGAGAGCAGCTTTGAGTTGACGATGAAATCGTTCAACCATGCCATTGGCTTGTGGATGGTAAGCCGTTGTACGTATGCGGTTTGATCCGAGGAGTTGTGTTAACTCATTAAAAAGCTTGGTCTCGAATTGCGATCCCTGATCAGTTGTAATGTGAAGGGGTACGCCGAATCGCGATACGTAATTGTGTACAAAAGTAGTGGCAACGGTTGCGGCTGTCATGTTAGTCATGCAGTAAGCTTCTGACCAGCGAGTGAAACGATCGACACAAGTCAAGAGATAGGTATATCCATTAGAAGGAGGAAGTGGTCCTACTATATCTAAATGGATGTGCTCAAAACGACCAAGTGGAAGAAGCGAGCAGAAATCAATTTTCGAGTAACACGGACGCCAGGATGTGAAATGTTGTGTAAAGTGTCGAAAATAGTTCGACGTAGTGGTTCTGCGATGTATGGTCGATTGTACCCAGTGGAGGTTTCGCAATAAATTTCCAGGCCAGGTAGTTTCAAAATATCCAGTTGCCATGATGAACCGGAGTGACATTCGAAACCAGAAAGTAAATTCTGAAGTTCTAGGGCATCCTTTTGAGCTTTGCAAATAGTGTGACAGTCGAAGTAAGTCTCGACCGCTGCCTGTTCGTTGTCGGTTGGGCGGGATAGTGTATCCGCAACCACATTATCACATCCATGAACATGCTGGATGTCCGTGGTAAACTGACTTATAAAATCCAAATGTCGAGATTGCCTTGGATTGCGTTCAGTTTTAGACTGAATTGCTCTCGTCAGAGGTTTATGGTCGGTGTATATAGTGAATTCCCGACCTTCGACAAAATATCTGAAGTGTTTGACTGCCAGATAGATTGCGAGTAATTCCCGATCGAATGCAGAATATTTCTTTTCGGCATCCGATAGTTTCTTAGAGAAGAATCCCAGGGGCTTCCAACACTTGTTATTGTACTGTTGTAGTACAGCGCCGAGCGCAGTATTTGACGCGTCGGTGGTTATGCTAAGCTTTGAATCGCCTAGTGGATGGCACAGAAGTGTTGTTTTCGCTAATTTAGCCTCAAGCGACGTGAATGCTTGTTGACATTCGTCGGGCCAAGAGAAGTTCTTGGGTGTTTTGGGCTTACGTAATAGCTCTGCCAGGTGGCTATGAATTGGAGCGGGAATTTCAGCGAGTTTTGGTATAAATCGGTGGTAGTAGTTTACCATGCCGACAAAACGCTGAATATGCTTGATGCTAGTTGGAGCTGGGAATTCCCTAATGGCGTTAATTCGTTCTTCGGACGGCAGAATACCATTAGGGGTGACCTTATGGCTGAGGAAGTCAAGAGAGGATACGCCAAAGACGCATTTTGCGGTCTTGATATGAACATCAAACTCAGTTAACTTGTGGAAAAGTTGTTCCAAGTGGAGTTTGTGTTGCTCCTCAGATTGGGAAGCCACAAGAATGTCGTCGATGTAGACAAAGACAAAGTCCAGGTCTTGGACGACTGTGTTCATAAAACGTTGAAATATTTGGGCAGCATTGCGAAGACCGAATGGCATCCGGGTAAATTCGAATAGACCAAAGGGGGTCGTGATTGCCGTTTTATGAACATCTTCGGATGCGACGGGAATGAGGTGGTATGCTCTGACAAGGTCGATTTTTGAAAATATATTGCATCCATGCAAGTGCATGGAGAAGTTTTGGATGTGAGGTATCGGATATCGGTCAGGTGTTGTGACCGTATTTAATCGACGATAATCCCCACATGGTCGCCAATCGTGATCTTTCTTTTTCACCATATGCAGAGGACAAGAGACAGATGATGCAGATGGCCTGCAAATTCCTAATTCCACCATATGCTGGAATTCTGTAAAAGCGGCTTTATGGCGGATCTGATCTAATCGGCATGGTCGTGACACAGGCAAATGACCAGATGTGACGATATGGTGGACCACGTTGTGTTTGACTGGCAAGTTATAGTTTGGCTCTGCTGTTAGAGAAGGGAATTGCTTGAGCAGAGTGCCGTAGCTATTGTCGATTGGGAAATGTATCGGTGTAGGTGAATTGGATTGAACCATTGAGGCATTGATTGACAGCAGAGTCGCTGAATCAACCAGCCGTTTTCCTTTGAGGTCGACAAGGAGGTCAAATTTAGTCAAAAAGTCGGCGCCAATAATCGGACGGTTAACAGCAGCTAAGCTAAAGGCATGCGTAAAGGTTCTTTTGAGTCCGATATCCACTTGAAGCAATTTTGTGCCGTAAGTGTGGATGGTTGTGCCATTGGCAGCCGACAAGATTAGATCGGAGTTGCGATTGCAAACTGAAAAAGCTTGTTTACAATAATTAGCTGGAATAACCGAAAGGTCAGCGCCAGTGTCGATTAAATAAGTAATTTTGTTTGTTTGATCATAAACGAACAAACGAGATGTATAGGGTTGTTTGGTTGTAGAAGGTGTGGGAGACGTAAACAATGGTTGCGACGTATTTGACGTGCAAGTCTCTACCTGGTGATTAATTAGTTTTTTATGTGCTCAATGTCCATTTGCGAACCAGAAGCGGATGGCGTTTGCTGCGGCATTCTGAATGTGCAGGGCGGAATGCACTTGTGGGCCGCCGAACCAAACCTAGCGTGGTACCAGCATTTTACTTGGTATCCGAGCTACCGTAAAGGAAGATTTGAAGTGCTCTCCAGCTGAAATGGTTTATGGCCAAACCATTAAGCTACCTGGTGAATTCTTCATCGAAAATCCTCCTTTACCTTTACCAACCAGCGACACAGTCATCGACCAACTGCGACAAACCATGCAAAACCTTGTGCCAACATCCACTCGTCCATCAAAACAAGACGACATATTTGTTGCAAAATCACTGGCCAACTGTGATTTTGTATTCATTAGAACAGACAAAGTTCGCACGGGTTTTTCTCCTCCCTACGAAGGTCCGTACAAAGTTATACGTCGACTTCGCAAGCAATTCACCGTGTCAGTTAATGGAAAAAATCAAACCATTTCAATCGACCGGCTCAAACCTGCATACAGGAAACTGTCCGTATTGCCGAATGACATTTTCATTCTCGGAGGGGGAAATTCACTTGCAGGGGAGTCCTGTGGCGGTCATTATCATTCACCACCACAATATATTAACTCGTACAACAATTATTGTGAATTCACAATAATTGTTGTACGAGTTAATATATTGTGGTGGTGAATGATAATGACCGCCACAGACCTTCTGGTTGGTTTGTTTTTTAACTTAAATGCTTTCGTAGGCCTTTACATTGGCTCCGCTGTCCCGCAGTCAAAAGCAGTTCAGTCAAAAATTAGAAGGTAACTCAAAATAATTTTTTGTCTGAAATGCGTTTTCAGGAGGTAGTTCAATAAAAATGCATTCAAGTCAAAGAATTTCAGGCAAAATTGTTTCTGGGACCACTTCTAGTTTTTATTTGTTCCATGTGTGTTACATTTGATGAGCCTTTATGAGCAACCACCATTGCTTTGTGAATATCTTGGATTTGAAAATTTTTATTAAATGTTACATTCGACTGAGAAGCGTTCGAATTCAGCCAAGTTTACCGAAGTCTATCAAATAGGCGACAAATTACACCGATAATGTGTTTTGATGTTTTATTTTTAACTTTTCAAAAATATTGCAGGAAGTTGAAAATCTTTGGATCCAAATAATAATCCAAAGTTTACCGTTAGGCTTTTCAACTACTTGCAAATTATTGACCCAGTTTGGTATCCGTTTCTTATAGTGAAGCAATGGCTTCGAAATGTCCTTTAATTTATTTAAAAACATTGGTGGTTTGGCGTCTACTGGAAGGGGCGGGGGGGGGGGGGAGGGGGGGACCAAAGTTGAGCAGATTAATCTACCAGCTCGTGAGCTGTTCTGGTCATGTATTAGGCAGCTGGTTGATGGGTACAATTGTGTAAGGGGTAACCTGTTCACAATTCGCATGTGTACGTGCTGCCTCCTCGTGACAACCACTGGTACCTAACGCCATTTGGCACAGGCTAAAGTACGGCGCTAAAGGAGAAAACCTTGACAAAAAAAAATCTAATGTGGAACAGCATATGCCGATGGATGAATGGCTGATAGGTTAATCTGTCCAAAGTATGCGGACTCTGGATACCAGGTGCACTCGAGTTTTATTTAGCCTTCCTGTAGTAAAGCTGGAGGTAATTTGCAATTCCCAACAACTCAGGAGACTATTTACTCATTTATTTATTTATTTTTACTCTGTATAAATTTTAACACATGACTTATGGCACATTGTTTTGAGCATCTGCTCATTTATAACCGTGTACCAAAAAGTTGTTAACATGATGATAAAAATTTTGATCAAGTTTCCACAAGATCGCAGCTCTCTCTTTTAGTTAAATCCGGCAATTTCACATCTTCACCTGGATTTCAGCGTTCTCCAAAAATGGATATTATTATCTGCCCTGGCTGATTTTTTCCGATCGTTAAACGGATAACAGCTTGTTCGAAATATAGAAAATTTAATACAGAAAATTTAATTTTCCGAAAAAAAACAAAAACAAATAACGTCCTTATTGACTCTAAGGTCGAAGCCGACTCTCGTAACAACTCGTAAGGTAAGAGTAAAATCAAACGGAACACGGGGCAGGGGTAGAAATATACGGGAGTGAGACAGCCCTCTCCAAGTCCTTGGGTTCTAATGCTACTATCTTTCTAGCGTCTATCGGAACTACATGCTGTAGTAAACATCTAGGACTGAGAGAAATAAGCCCAAATAGTATGTATCACGTACCGGCCGGATTATCAAGTTCATTAAGAACCTGAATATTGACTGGACGGATAATTAAGCAGGGTCCAGCACAATAGGTCTTTTAGGTCGCAGTGCCAGGTGGCTTATCGCCCACATATCGCCGGTTATTCTGATAAAATATTCTTATAGTTATAATTTTCCGTCTTTTTAGTGTTTAAAACGAACCAAGCTCAGGACTCAATCCACATATTATTTTGGCATACTTGATCGTTTGAAAGGATCTGATAAAAATGTTAGTTTGATTCCGACTGTCAGAAATCGCTTTACAATTTTGCAGTACTTGAAGGTTTCAAGTAAATTAAAATCGCTAGTTCTGTAGTAGCAATGACAACATATTCGGAAATCGACATTACGAAGATATCTTGAACTAGAATATGATGAGTCACTCAGTTTTTGGTCTAAATTTGAAGAATATTGCGGAATAAATGAAAATCCGCCATAATGAATGAAATGAAATCTCGCTGGGTAGTTTGAAAAATCTCACTTTTTTATACTCTCACAAGGCCTACAATGGAGTGACAACTATGTAAAGATGCTTCCAGATTTTCAACAAGCTTTAAAATTGTATTTGGTTAATTTTTGTAAGGTGTTCAAATTTCAGAAATTTTTGCGGTAAAAATTAAAAAAAATCGTACCAAAAAACGAGCATTTGTATGAAGTTGCAATTCATTATCTCATTTTAAAGCAAAGTGCTGCTGAAAGTTATCGTATTCTTCGGGAAGGTTTTAGTGAACACGTTCACAAAGACAAAGAACGTCCAGGTCAACCGGAAAAGTTTGAAAACCAACAACTGCGAGCATGATTGGATGACGATATATGTATAAGCGTTGCTCAGCAATGACTTTAAAGGAAGTAAAATGGGTGCCGCACATCAACTGAACGAAAGTCAAATTGAAAACCGAAAAGTCATCAGTGAAATGTTATTTCAACGTTACGAAAGGAAGTTTTTTTGCATAAAATTTTGACTGGCAATGAAAAATTGATTAATTTTGAGAATATAAGCGCAGAAAATCATAGGTTCATCCAGGTCAACCATCAACGTTGACTGCAAGGCCTACTGCTCTGAGTTTGGTGGGATCCAAAAGGTGCGTGGTGTATTACGAGCGAGCATTTTAAAGCAGGTGAAACCATATTTGAACTCCGCCTTGGTCGTAAAACTACCAAAATGATGTACATCGACGGTATACGTTTTACACTTGGAAACGTTTAGATATCTCAGTTAACCTGACCCAGTTTTTCTGTGCTAAGAAAGGGCTCTCTCTCTAATGAATTATTTCATATTTGCAAATAACTTGTTTGTATAAATTGTGGAGAGTTCTGGCTAAATTTGCTGGTTGGAGTTTGTTATGTTGACTTTGAGGGCATCAATTGTTTACGATTTATTTGCATCGACCTGCGATTTAAAACAGCACAACAAAGGAAGAAGTCTAAAAGCGTCAAAAGCGTTAAATCGCACGATCTAAGTGGCCAGCTCTAGTCATGCTGACAAATCGCTTGTGCAAAATCTCCATTTTGACAATCGTAGCGCTGTCCTGTTGGAACCACATGTCGTCGGTATCCATATCATTCAGTTTAGGCTGTTATGGCAATGCCAGTTTCGTTTTGGAAGAAGTACGGCCCGATGATTCCGAATCAAATCAAATCCAGAATCAACGCCATAAGCTTCCATGGTAATTTTTCATACGCTACTGAACAATTCACCACAAATTTGACAGATATTGCTTTAACAATATGGCTGCCAAAAACCCCTTTATATTAATTTTATTTCTCACTCAGATTTGATTGGTTTTCTTGTATATTTTCCATTATGTTTTTTTTTCGACCGCACGTCCCGAAATCATACAGCCATCTACAGTAACTAAACAGCAAATATTTCTGGTTTAGCATAGATTCAAACCAAAATTATGTTTTATTCACCACTTAAGCGCGTTAATTGATGAACGGAAAAGGTTCAACTATAGCCATCAACCAGACTTAAACCTGCTGTGAGAATTAACTTGTTCAATTTTATTTCTAATAACATCGTGATGAACAGCGGTTGTAAAAAATTGGAATTGTACCCATCGATTATAATTATTGGCTGATTACATTAATAATTGGAGTACAAAATCGCTGTACATAAATAGATAGGCGGACAACATGCAAGATTTTTTATTGCCGTGTAATCTTATCGGCTTCTAAATTAATTATTTTGATATTTTGGAATGCCAATAAGTACTTTGTAATGATAAATTCTAATCTATAGAGTAAATATATTATAGTCGTGCCTACTACTATTGTAAGAGTCATCAATACAACTTCGACATGATTAATCACCTTGTTGGAGTATAGCTGATAATGTATTGTATTATCAAATAAAACGTCAAAGAGTGAATGTGTCACAGAGCAAGTGAATAACGATTATACAACAATTGTTGAAGAAAGCTTTCTTCTTGAAATTGTCTGCTATTTCGCTTTTTCTATTGGGATCTCAGCCTGTTGTGTACTTTTTTATATCCTCGCATAGAAACCTAAAATTGGGGTGTTGAATAATGATGAACACAAGTAGAAATAGAAGGTTGGTTTATTCAAGTAAGGCGAGATCGCAATAGATTTAATATTTAATAGAACGAACCACAGATAACCGTTTCTGTTTAAGGGGTTCGTTAATTCTCGATATAATTTAACGAGCAAAAAGTGTTATAGAATAACCTGAACGCGATAAACGTAATTCATACTATGACAAGTCAGAAATATTAAAATCAGCAAACGTTCCTTTTTTATTTTGTTTCGAAAATAATAATCGTAAAAAGTCTAGTATTTTTGAGGGTAAACTACAGGCGAGTAAAATTAACCAGGTTCTCCAAAATTTAAAAAGATCATGGTTTATCGTTATGCTTTCAAAATTCGTTAGGTATACGTTAGGTAACTACCTACACTTATCATAGTACATTTTCTTTATGCATGAGAAAATTTCTGACAGATATTTAAGTCAAGTCACGGTTAAATTCGTAATTACTTATTTAAAACTGACAATGGTAAAAAAAAACTGCGATTACTCGAATTGTCATACTATTATGCAAGATGAGTGTTGTATGATACTCCTTGCATAATCTTTATTGACTTGATGCCGTCAAAATGGCAAATACTAAGGTTTGGCAAAAAACGTTCTTTTTCATCTCTACAATTTTAAACACAAAATTGTTGGAATTATGCAGCCTGTAACTATTATTTGTTTCCAAACATTAAAATATAAAGGGCTGAAACTTCGTTAGATGATCAGAACTTCGGTCCTGAAAATTAACTGAACTCCCACATCAATCCCTAACTGAATCTCTTAACTTAATTTTCAGCTCAACCTCCAACTCAATCGTAACGCAATCCTAAATGGAATCACCAGATTCACCGCCAACCGAACCCTCAACTCAATCACAAAATCAACCTCAAATCGAATTTCAAAACAACCTCCAAATAATTCCCCGACTGGACGTCTTATTACTTAACCCCAACGAAAGCTAACTAAATTTTAACTAAACTTCAACTGAACCTAGTTCGAACCAAATCTTAACGCTTCACTCGACTCCAAACTTAATGGGCAACCCAATCCCAAAATCAACTCGATACGAACGCTACATGCGTGTATGAACACAACTCAATTCAACTCTACCTAATCTCTCACTAATTGCTAAACTCGACCACAAATTAAACTCTAAAACCGAACCTAACTCGACCTCAACTCAACACAACCCTAAACTTAATGATAATTCCAACTAACAATTCAACTAAACCTTAATTTAACCCTCAACTCGACCCAAACTCATCGTTCAACTGAAATCCTAAATCAACTCGGTTTGAAAACTACATGCGTATATGAACTCAACAATTTTATCTCCACCGCAACCTCCGAATAAACCTCCGAAAAAATTTCCAACTGTACCCCCATCGCTCAACAGCAACTCAACACTCTTCTCCACAATTTAACCCTCAACCTAACCCTCAAATCAACAGAACAAGTCAAGCTAACTTAAGACTGAAATCTAAATTCAATCGCTAAATAAAGCTCAATAAATCTCACTCAATCCAAAACTCACCGTCCTACTCAATCCTCAAATAAACATGGTCCAAAAAAATACATGCGTACGTGAACTCAACTACAGTGGTGTAACTGCAAATTTTGGGCCCCCAAACTTCGCCAATTTTTTCTTGGGCTCCTCAACTGCTTCTTCTAGCTATGAAGTAAACCTTTCAGTTGAAAAGTTATTTCTTTCTATTATTCAGCCGCATTAATTGTATCTTTCTTGTAATCAACTCTCTTGCTATGACGATTCCTAAATTTATCAATAAAGAATCACAAATTTCAAATATAATTTGAAAAATATCGAAATAATCTCAAAAACGTCGAATTTTTAAAGTATCTTGAATATTCTTGAAAGTTCTCAATTAATATCGAATTATCCGTAAGTAGTAAAACCAAAGAAAATGTTGTACGCGCTAATCACCACCATGTAAAATGTAAATAAATTACTCTGCGAATTTTCAGAACTTAAAGCTAAGCGCAAAACATTGCGATACCAAATTTCGAATAATCCTAGAAATGTCGAAAAACTAATGAAATCTCTCTTTCGAGCAATTGATCGACGATCTCGAGCAATTTCAATAATATCAATTCAATAATAATTTCGGAAAGCCGATGAAAATTTCGAAAATTCGTGTAAATATCGAATTATTTGTCAGTTAAGCCTAAGCTCACAACAAAACGATATGCAATAAAAATTGGACCCTCAAATAGTGCCGGATGATTTCTTAAATATCGAACAACCGTATTCCTCAAAGAGGCTCTAAGATTCTTCGAATAATCTCGAAAATCTCCAATAACCTGACTGCTTTGAAACACCAAATCACCAATTAAGTCACATCTTCAATTCAGATTTATTATTGAACAATTATTTTTTATATTTGGCTAAAAACTGATTTAATATCACGCCTGCAACAATCGTAATCAAAAAATTCCAAGATTTTGAAAGACAAATAAATAAAATTCTATTCAAAAGAATATCGTTATTTTCAAGCTTCTATCAAATTACTCTTAAATCGTAATTTGAGTATAAAATACCATTTTCACTTTATATTTTCAATATCACTCAAAATTCAGTCAATTGTTAAGGTCTATCGTCTACCGCTCTGAATCAAATTTTGAATAAGTTTGAGTGATTTTCGCAAAAAAAAAAGTTTGAGTGTTATTTTGATTCAAACTCCACTCAAATTTAACATGTGGATTAGTTTTAAACTTATTTTTCTCTATAATAAAAATATTGTGTTATTTTCGATCAATTTTCAATTTAAATTATTTTGAGTATAAGTGATTGATCTACATAACAAACTGTTGAAATTCACTGAACACTTGAAGCCGCACTTGAATAAATTTTAAATTAATTGTGTTACGATTTGAATAACACTGAATAATTGGAATGAATTTATATTTCAGCATAGTTTGAGTACAATTTAAATACTAAGTTCCTCTTACAAGAAAATTTGAGTGAAATTATTTTTAAAGTTCAACGTACTATGAACACTTTTTTCGATTTATATTTTATATTTATCAAATCAGCAGACTCAACTCAAACAATTAATAATGCGTATCTTTTCCTTGTGTCTCTTCCTCTTCAATCAAAAAAACACAATTTATTGCTCTTCCCGTTTGATGATTTGTTATTTTTATAACCTTTGTCGCTATGGTTCGTTATATTGAATCCATTCAATATTTAGTCATGCCCTGGTTGGAATTGTTATTCAAAGATTGGAATTCAAACTCTATTTATAGCAAAATTCTGCTGAAAACTACGATTAGCTTTTGATTCAAATTAAACACAAGATGTTGTTCAAATCTAGTTTGTAATTCTAATTCAATTTTTAAATTTTTAAATCCATTTTGAGTTTCTACTCCAGGATTTATTCAATTACATTTGGGAATTCAATTTCTCATTCAGATTTTTGCTCGAAATTCTGATTGTATATACTTTTCTCACGTAAAGCACTCAATATTTTACTAAAATTCATGTTTGAATCCTGAGTTAATTTCATTTCTAAATTAAATTTAAAATTTTGCCTAATTATTTTACTTAAAATTTCATTCACAACAATAATTTTGGTCAAATTCATCGTGTTTTAATTGTAATTCGATATCGATTTGTAATTTACCAAATCAAATTAAATTAAATTTTAATTTAATTTAATTTGAAATCAAATTTACATTCAACATTTCCCTCAAATGTATAATAAGTTGGAACTTTTTGGATTCAAAATTGGTTTTCGTTCGAGCCCATTTTGAATATGAATAACATTAAAACTGTTGCACAAGTGCATAAATATGGTAGAATTGCATTTGCTACGTTCTTATAGTTTAAAAAATTTTTACGCCGGTTGATATCTCTTTCAAATAGGCTTCATGACCTGTATTTATTATGTCGACTTGCATTTAGATTGCTCGATTAGTTCTAAACAGGTCATGGGAAATTCGATTTTATTGAAAATCAACTGTGCTATAATAGCCCACAAATTTTTGACGCCAAAAATCTAAAATGCCGGATACGCCGGATCCACCGTACACCCTTTACAAAAACAAAACCGAGGAATAGGAAAGGGATGTTAGTACTAAAAACTCGACCCGGTTTCAGCCACCTATGCAGTCGATAGTTAGTAAACTTATCAGTAATAAATATATTAAAATATTTAGCACAAGACAATACAATTTCTAAACTACGAATTTATTAGCTTCTTGTTGATCCAAACCATGTTTTAGTTTGCTGAATCAGTTTTCCGGGCCATTCTAGTAAATATAATCAATCATTATTAGTTATAAATATTATATGATATGAGTCCAGTTTTGATTTTAATTCTGAAAACGAATAAAATTATCCCTATAAGAATGATTTATCCTGGAACCATTTTAAATTCTAAAACAAAAAAATTTATTTGTTAGTATCAATATATTTAAATGATTTTTTTCGATCTTTGAAACACTATTGTTCCTATTGATTTCTAAGTGATCCTTCTAAAATTTAATAATTTATTAATTAATTAGTTGATACATCAGATTGTAATAATGTTTCTAATTTGGCTTTCTTTCCATAATTTTCCGTCAAAGCTCCAGGTGTTGCCTACGCTTTGATCATACCTTTGAGTTCAATGATCATACGCTCAAAACTGAACTAGGTCATAAATCCATTTATTACTCAAATTAATCTTGTTGACATAATTAAGATAAACAAAAATCAAAATCTACGAAATTTATTACTTATATACCCCATAAAACTTCAGCTCCGTTTACCGACATATTACCCTGCAAAATCAAGCATGCAAAGTAAGTAAAATAATAAATCAATGAAAGGAACCTGAAACATTATTTTCTTACAAATTTTATCTGTGTACCATATCAGTAAAATTGACGTTTGTATGTGAGACCTGCAACCTAAACCCTAATAAATCCATTAATTTAATTAAACCATTAGGTTCAGAACATTCAACACAAATTGCCTTTTTAATTCCAGGTTGTTCACAATTGTTTAATCCAAATTTGGCATGCATAAATAAATACATCATTATGTTTTGCAAATCAAATCTCAACTCAACTCACATTTAAAATTTCCGAATTAGTATTTCATTATATAATTTAGAATTTATAAACTTATAATATTAATAAAAATCAATTAAATATTATTTAATGTAGTTTATAATAAATTATATCCTGTGAAAAATAAATCATACCTAAAATTACTATTAAATAAAAGTTTAACTTATTTCTCGTACATATTACCCTGCCACATCAAGCATACAATGTAAGTAAAAAGTAAAGTAAAGTAAATCACTACAAGGAAAATGAACCATTATTCCTTAAAAATTTATTGTTGTGCCCTTTAAATAATCATGACATTTGAGTGTGCTACCTGTAACCTAAACTACAATATATTCCATTAACTTAATAATTACATTCAGAACATTTAGCCTTCCGAAAAGTTTTACATAACTCTACTTTGTTCACCTTCGTTTAATCTAAATTTAGCACCCATAAATGATCACGTTATCATGAATTGCATACCAAATCTTAACTCAACTCCAATCATCATATCCAAATTATCATTTTATTTATATAATTAGTTAATTTATAATTTTATAGTATTAATTAAATTAATTTGATGCAGTTTGTAATTTGTAATACCCTGTAAAAAAAATTTATTAATCATAACTAAATAATCCATTTTCAATGTATTGTACAAGACGGATTCCAATTCAATTTCCAATCCTATTTGAGTCGAATCCACTAAAACTTCATTGAGCATGTATATTCATGTTTTATCTAGCCCACTATATTTGTTCCTTGGAAAACTCACAGAGCGAACAACACCAGCATACAAATAACATGCTCTTATTGTTGTTCGCACACTGCAAGACAAAAACCAACTATACCGATAATATAATAGCTAGTTGATGGTACATTTTTGCGTATAAAATTAATTTATGTGTTTGAATTTCACAATTTTTATTAATATGATTGCGAAAGATAAGACTATAAGACAAATTTTAAATTATGAACATTTATGCATTACAATTTACAATTCATTTGTTCATTAGTACAAATTTATATTTTTTGTCATTTTTATCATTCCTTTGTATATTCCGTCCGCAGGACAATACATACTAATTATTAGCAAAACAAATACATATATTGTATAAAATTACCACCAAATATCCATTGTATATCTATTTCATTTTACAATGGAATTATAATATGAAATAGTAAGAGAAAGAGAGAGAGAGAGAAAGTTTATGTTATTTTTCAATAGTAAATTATTTTTGTTTTTTAAAAAAGAAAACCAAATAAAAATATTTGTTTATCCCATTTCATTTGGCATCATGTATAACATATTGCATGCATGTATTAGTGACCATTATATATAATAGGAAAAGGAATTTGTGACAACTGTATCAAAACCAACTAAAACGATTCTCTTCTTCCTTGTTGTTTGTACATTAAGGTTCAAAAGCCAACAAAACAAAGCACAATACCTTCACATAATCCGTGCAAAGAGCGAACGAGACAGCCACACAAACATATTGTTGGCCTCGCTAAATACCATATTTTAAGCATGTATTAGTGACGAATGTACCAATGCCGTCTAGAATATACAAGCCAAAATCTTCTATAATAAAAGTCATGAAACTCTCTTTTACAGACAAATACATTTATTGATTCCACTAGATTTGGCTGTATTAGTTACACTAACAATTCAACGTAAATTTGAATTTTTTTTTCTTGTTTCTACACCAACACCTTTATACTTAGTTAACTAACACATATAAATTTAGTGATGCCAAATATACACCAATACACATAGAACCTGATTTTTTTTATTTCATATGTATGGAATTTTCATGACTTTTATTATAGAAGATTTTGTACAAGCCATACTACTGTCTACGTCACTCAATTTATGTCGACAGTTCCATTAATCTTATGCAGATGGCATTAATGCTAGAAAAGTGAAAGAGAACAAAACTTGAAAACGAAGAGATTAAAACATTTGAAAAATAAAAATAATAAATTAGTATTAATCCAAGCGCAAGAAAGGAAGGTTGTACGTCGTGTGTTTTTTCTTAATTTAAAATTATTAATAAAAAATAGTTCAAATAAATGTTTCCAACTCATATTATATTTTTAGTTAATATATATTTATATTTAAATCATTATTTTATTAATAATATTATTAGTTTTAAATTATGCAGAAAATTAGCAGAGATGAACATATCTACAACCTTCCATTCGTACGCATGAGATAATACTAAATAATTTTTTTATTTTTGAAATGTTTTATTCTCTGTTTCTCTCAACTCTTTCATTTTTCGAATGTTAATTGCCATCTAGGTTATGTCACTAAATTAAAAAAAATAATTTTTGCTTTTAGCAGTATGGCTTGTATATTCTAGACGGCATTGATTGTACCCATAATCAAACACAAGAACACAAATAAATGTGCGTGAAAATAAAATCTAATATAATTTTTCTGCGCCGTATTTATAATTAAGTTAAAATCAATTTCAATATTATTCAATTATTACTGCTTTAGTAACTAAAAATTGAAATTGGAGTTTAAGTACAATCGCACAAAATACTAGATCATGCACTTTCAATTCTCTATCTACAGAAACAAGAACATTGCCTGACAAATGCATCCCGGTGGATTGCATTTTCCAAATCTGCACTTCCATTATTTTCACTATACTTTTATATTTATTACACTATCAACACTAATTAATTAATTATTTAGAGATAAATGGAATTAAATTTTGAACGGGACATTTCTAGGAAATTGTTAAGAAAAGGCGATGGTCTAGGTTTTAAAGAAAGAAGAATTCGTTCCTGTTGCTATTAAATATTTTCTTAAGACAGACCCAACAATTTCTTTTCGGTTGCTGAAGGTGAAGTGAATGTTAGAGTAACTATACGTAACGTGACTAAATAGAAATGAAAATTGGTTTAGGTTCTGACAGATATTTAGATTTAGAAGGAAATGTGCTAAATTTAACGATAACGATTTTGGTTGCAGTAGTTTGCTGGGTTGATTTATTTGAAATAGATATATGTTTCGCACTCAAAATTTACCTAATTCAACCTTTTACAAATCAAGTTTTGATTAGAACAGGTTGAATTTGATTTGGAAAAAGATGATCTAAATTTGTTAAAAGGTGCAACTAATAAAACAACGGAAAATTGTTGAAACTTTCTTCTTAGAAAGTACCTAACCACGGTAAACAATTTCTTATTTCGCTTATTAGAAGAACCTTTGTGTTTAGAAAGGGAATCAACTGATAGAGCCAAATCAGTCAGTCTCTACAATGAATTCTTGGAAATTTAAATAAATTTGGAAATAATACAAATACAAGTGGCTGAAAAACCATTCTCAATTTGAGATCAGTTAAAATAAAACTACAAACCGACCAAACGGCGCAGTGGTTAAAGCTGCGACGTTTGGATCGGAAGGTACCGGGTTCGAATCCCGATAGGGGCAGGATGCAAACGAGATTTTTCATCATCTGAATACGATCGGTGATGAAGATGAACACTTCTATGACCCCCTTTTGAGAGGGCAGAATCCATGGGCCGACCCACCTTTCATATCAGCACTATAGGTTGGCATAAAGGAATGCAATGTGCAAATGGTTTATACAAAACGGGTCTATAGCCGTACGTCTTCGATTTGGCTAATACTGCGTAAAGTAGGATTGAAAAAGTAAACTGCGAAAGAGTTGGGAGTGCCTTGAGCCCCAGAACAGATTGCAGAGATTAAAACCAATAAAATAAAAACTACAAACCGCTCAATTTTTTAGTTGGAATTACCGTGATAAAATTAAACAAATTAAATAATTTTTAATACAAATTAGTTTAATTTTAGTATTGAATAACCATCTGCAACATACTTTAATTGAAGCACCCTCAAGCCTACATAAAACTATTTTGTCCAACTAAGATTTAGCCTCAATCGTTTCTAAAACGTTGTCACTGGTTGCGACTTGTTGTTGTTGATGTTGATGTTGTTGAACTTGTGGCTTTGGTTTCCTGTGAAATAGTGCCTTCTCTAAAATTGGAACGGGTGATTCAAATGCCAGTACCCAAAATATTGATAGGGTTAACGTTATACCAAAGTCACCCCAAAATATGTTAATCCCAGAATAGTCGGTGAAATATTTTGGAGTTTTAGCCACTTTTCCCCGATATAATTGTAGAATGTAAGACAATAGATACATAGAGTACGATAGTCGGGCTAAAGGCTGCCACGCTGGATGTGATAGAAAGTTATCTATATAGCCGCCATAACCTTTAACGCATGCAAAAATAATCCACGATAATGCTACACACCAAGCAATTCGATGAAGTGACATATACATTGCTGATTCAAACACGTTTTCAACATATCCAGATTGATGAATGTGATGTTGCGCAAATACTACCACCAGCAGTACTCCTATTGAAATAACCCAAGCCCCGTACACAAGCCAGCTTGGCAAATTTAATTTACGATTTTTTGTTTTAATTATGGCATACGCCAATATAACGCCCAACAGCCATGTCCCCATCCGTAAATGCGTTGCAATAAATGATCCTCCGTCTGTTCCAAACAGCGCTAACGTGTTTTTATTTACGTAAACGGTTGCAAAAAAACAACCCAGCGATAAGAAAATCAATGTAAATATAACAGGTAGAAAATTTCTTCCCCACTTCCAAAGCGGAATTAATACTATCGGTGATAATATAAATAGTTGCATGTCGATTTGAAGATACCAGCTGTGATCCATGCACTGTATAAATTATATAACGTTTAAATTACCTTTTGACCAACAAAATATTGTCTTAAACCAAAACTTACAATTTCACTGGGGTTGACATAATTTTGTACAAATAATAGTGATGACCACCACCATGTTTCACACGGTCCCCATTGCATGATACCTTGTTGACTGAATGGGCCGATTCCCACGTGAGCAATAAATGAAACAGTCAATAGTAGTGTCATAGCTAATGGTGGTGCTATCCGTAAATATCGATGCAGGTACATCATTGGAATATTTAATTTGCCGTTTGATTTTTTCATTTCCTTAAACACATTGTACGTTACCAATAGGCCGCTGAGTAAGAAAAATGAGTCGACTGATACGGGCGCCACAGCGATGACCATTGCAAATCCATTTTTAATCCATTGATTGTGGACATAAGAAAAATTCATCGGATTTGTCAACACCGAGCCAAATGTGTGCCCAAATATCACCCACATAAGCGATAACACACGAATGCCATTTAAACAATTCATTACTTCGGGTGATTTAGATCGGGAAATTGCAAATATTCTGGTTCCATTCGTGACAATGGAATAGGCCATAAACAAATCACGTTTTGGTTCTATAAATAATTAGTTTTCAAAATTGTTAGACATCCAAATATTACAACAAAATATAATCTTACGTTTTGTTTGCGTCATGTAGACGTCGTAAGTAGTTGATGCTATCATCAATGCAATGATAATTGTAAAAATGACACTAAAAAAAAAACGAAAGATAAATGTTAACAGTTATTTACGTAGTCAATATTATTGTGCGCTTACATTGCCACAATATCAATTGGTGCCACTTCGATTGGTTTGTCAGTGATACACAACAGGTCCGGATCCATTGGAACCACCATCGCCTGTGATCCTGCCAACAAACTATAAAGTAATGTGAAAAAATATGTCGGCTCACATGTGTCCGGAATACACAAGCCAGTCATTATAAAAAAATTGTTAACACCATCGCCACCAAAATTGTCTAACGCCAAATTTATCGGTGTTAAACAATATTGCCCTTTGACTGTACTGCCATCATCAGCTTCACGCAAAATTTCAATACACTCATCAAAATTCCCCAAAACGTATCGATTCCCGTACAATAAACCATCTGGTATCTTTCCCGATGCATCATACATCTCGTTCGCCCATATTTCCGTCTGTCCAGTTGTCTCATTAAATTGATCCATAATGATTTGTATTTGACTCGCACACAGATCATTATTGTAATTACCAGTTTTTGTACTTAGCACTTTGCGTACATCACTATCACCATTAAATTTCCCACTAATCAAATCACTATACACTCGATTCAAACTGTTTGTTAACTTAATTTGCTCAATTTTATGTTGATAATCGTGTCCATCATGTTGATGATGTGCGCCGGTGGTAAAAAATACGAAATTTATTAAAATTAACAAAATTACAAAAATTGATTTCATATTCGCAAACACTTTACTGAAATCAGAATATACGTCCACCAATTGTAATTGTTGACTGATTACTTTAATAATTGGAGTCGAAAATCACATATTTTATATAAATATAAGAAGGGGGGGCGGATAACATTTATACAAGGTTTTGTATTGCCCTGTTATTATATCACCCCTCAAATCAATTGTTTTGATTTTGGAATGCTAAATGTGTGCTACCTTTATATGATAGTCTTTAATCTTTGGAGTACTTATTTCAGTTGTGTGTAGTATGTTTGTATGAATCATGTATAGGAGACGGAATGACTAACCAACCAACCTGATAAAGTAAACAGGGTAAAATATCTCGTGCAAGATTGATCAAATTTTTATCAATAATAGTATTTTGTGATACAAAGTTTGGATCGTAGATAATGACAACCAAATTCAGTAGCTATGTAAGTACTGCACAGATCTACAATTCGTAATTTTAAATTTCAATGGCACAACACTGAGTGGGATTGGTACATCGGCATCCGATAAAACTAGGCGGCACTTTATGACGGTCATATACAGAAGACATTTGATAACTCTCTCTTTTGATAACTCTAAAGAGAGTCGAGTGGAATTACTACATTATAAGGCGAAGGCTTTTAGAGGTTGTAGAATTGAGTCAAGCTGCGGTATGCTGACGTGTAAATTTGAGTCACTAGATGGGAAAATTAACACCAAACATTGGTACAAAATTCGTTCGATCGAAGAAGTTTTGCAGAACCCCAATGACAATAGAATATCTGTCACCTGGGTGTCGCGAAAACCAGATACCGCAATCGGGAATTCGTTTGGCATTAATCAGGGTAGGTGCCCGTTTTGAATGCATTGCGATCGATATCAAAGTATCTTTACCGTTATAGTTTAAATTACTTAGTATTACTCACCATAGAAGTCCATCTCTATAATCAAGACTTGAAAACCGGTTTAAACAAATTTGTTAAAGAATCTCAACACTGGCACAAGGTTATATGGTCAGAAAATTATTAAGAACACACACTGCTTGAGCTAAGAACTGTTTATCAGGTCTCAAGAATAGAGTTCCAAACCCATGTTGTTGGCTCGGAGCATTCGTCATGGAACAGTGAAAATACAAACGTTGCTTGCCACTCAAATTGAAGATGGTCATAAAATATACTGTAAGAGGGGCTCTGATCCTGCGTTTGCCGCTTTAATACCAGGATTAAACCGATAGAAAGTTTTTTTAAGTGGAAAACTGATGGATTTTGCCTAGACTTTCTACGGTTCGGTTAACCAAAACCGCAAATCGCATAAAAATATTTATAATAACCATAAAGGACTGATCGTGGTGATACACTTTTAGAAAATGACATGAATTCTGCCATTAGAGCTACCTGCAATGATGTAAATTAGTAACTTTATAGTTCTCTTTTAAAGAATTCGTCATCTTTACAGAAAAAATGGTATGAGAACTAGGAGCCTATACAAAACTTATAGCCCAACCTTTTACAGTTGAAGAATTTTTTAACTTCTTCAAACTTTTGTCGCAAATTTCGTTGTAAAATGAACGAAATATTACTGAATAAATAACTGCCAGTTTTAAACTTGAATTGTGCCATTCCTTTGCTATAAATGACATTTAAAACTTCTTTTAACAGCAAAAATTTTAGCAACGCAATATCACGTACGTTTTGACTCCAAAATGAAAATGACGAAACGACATGAAGCTTTGTTGGAGTTGTCTGCTTAGCAGTAGTTTAAAAGCTTTATTGGGGCTATCCTGGCTTTCTCCGCTATCTCTTCCGATCTGCATATCAGGAAAATGGCCAGAATATATTTTAATCATAAAACGCTATAATGGCCAGTTAGCTACCCCTCAACATGAAAATACACTCTAGTCCACTTTCAGTCTTTAAATGGTTCATGGGGTGTTTAACCACATTATCAAGCTGCGTACAGAACTTTAAAGTTTTTGGAAGGCAATTCGTATACGGGAAACTCATTACAGATTTACTGTCTGTTACTTTGAAAATTACCCCAACTGTACAGTCAGTGCCTGGTGGAAATTTCAGTGCGATATCAATAATTAGGAGAGGTTAATTTAAAGCATAAAGAGACTGGACAGCACAAACTGGATAAAACTGCAATAAACAACCGTCCCAAGCCCATTTTATATTCAAAATAGGTGCTATTGTCGGCATAGACCGTGGTGGCGCCCATCTTTAAATCTAAATTTCATCAAGAAAAATTATTTTGAACGACTACGCCAGAAAATAGAGAAAACAGATGATGACGTATTGTACCTGCTGTTTAAATAGCTTGATACTGTATAAATAAATAAAGCAGCGTGGCTTTGTTGATATATCATATTTTGTTATCAATTGAATAACGATTTAAATTGTCACAATTGACTATAGTAATACTAAAATTATATAAAGCATTTGACTAATCACGATATCGTTCCACTATCTATTTACTCAAAACAGAAAATGATAACACGCAACCACAATCATAATCGGTAGTCAGCAGTATGATAATACAAAATAAATCATCTGCTTCATAAATTATTTTTGATTGGCGAGAATTAAATATTACGGTTGTCGATGTCGCCAAATAGTCTCTTAGTTTAGTGAGAAATCAACAAATCATAACAAGTTACTTAAATTCGTCAATTTTATCCAGCTCTGTATAGCGAACGTTTAATTTTGCATTCAGCTACAAACTATAATGGCCTACCTGAAACTTTAACCTATAAATAATATTTGGGTTTCCAAGAGATTAGTGCAATATAAAACTACAAGGAGAACTGAATAAACCTTGTCAAAAGGTCCTCAAATTGAGCAGGTAGTTTCAAACATGGTCGTCCTAAACACCCTAATCCCCTTTTAAAAACTAAAAATTGTTTCGGATAACCTAAACCCAAACCAACTTTGTATGTAGGTCATTACGGTGTCAGTTTCTAAGGATTTTCTCAAGAAAATTCGGAAAATCATTTATTCGTTGTATCAAACAGGGTTGTACTAACAATTAAAAACTCCTATTTCTTCCTAGAAGCATTTGATCGGACAAGTTGAGATTTTTGTTTTAATTTGTAACCTTTAGCATTTTATTTAAACAACTTTTTAATAATTTAAACGTTTATTACCCAAAAATAAAATTCGTAATAACCAAACTTTCTGAATATTAATGAATAATTTCGATAAGCCAGGAAATTTTTTCAAAAATTGTCTGTGTTTAGTCACCTCCTTTAGATTGGAAACACCAAAGAAATGAATACAAAGTATATATCTATAGGGGTGGAAATGTTTCTCGAACAATTGTAAGGCTTTAATTGGGCAATAAAGTTTCAGTTTTATGCTGTCTAGTAAACAGTTTTTTAGTAAACAGAAATAAGGAATTAGTTAATTTACGTTGCCTTCCTTATAATGCAGAAACTTTCGAACGTTGCAAGAAAAAGTATTTTTTCTGCGAAATGCCATATTTGGTGACCCTTGACACAAGGGGTCACCACTTTTTATATTTTTTCTGTATCTTAAAATCAAACAACAGGATATTGATTTTTCATAGATTTTTTCAGTTTCGTGATTTTGATGATATGACTATAAACCATAAATAAGAATCAATAGACAATCACTACATAGTATAAAACAAAGTCGCTTTCTCTGTCCCTATATCCCTATGTAGTTTTAAAGATCTAAGCATACATAGGGATATAGGGACAGAGAAAGCGACTTTGTTTTATACTATGTAGTGAGACAGAGAAAGCGACTTTGTTTTATACTATGTAGTGATGATTTAAAAATTGCGGGACATAGCGTTTCTCTTTTGTTGTTGATGATTGTTGATTATCTTTTGTTTTTAGTCGCACGAATTTAATTAAAATCGTAGTTTAAGTTGAGGTATTTCAGTTAAAAAAAAGAACTGAATAGAATAGGTAGCTTTTGTTTTTTATGATTATTGATTATCATTTGTTTCTAAATCATTTGTTTCTAAATGGTAAGTATTTAGATATTTTTTACTGCGGCACATACTTATAATATGTCAATTTGTGCATAGGTAATCATACATATAGAACTGAGTAAATTTTGTACAGAAATTATAAAGTCATGTCTGGAAGGCGTCGTCGTTCGAACATAGGTCGTAGTACAGTGAATGCCAGAAGAGTACGTTCAGCAAGAGATGAAGAATCGTCAACGGAACGTAAGGCTCGACTCAGTCAGCTTCGGGATAGATATAGAGCTGAGAGAGAGAGAGAATCTTCAGTAGGAGCGTGAGGTTCGCCGCAGCCGAGATAGGGATAGACATCGAATACAGAGAGCCAGAGAATCATCAGCACGAGTTACTAATTCATGGGTAAATAAAGAAAATTCTGCCATGAATTATGATCCTTCGATTTCTTACAAGGACGATCGTATAGTATCAATAGGTACTATGTCAGTAGTGTGTGAACATTGCTTGGCATTGAAATGCAAGGACGAATCGAAAGGCATGTGTTGCTTACAAGGAAAAGTCAAATTAGAAGAAATTCTCCCTCCACCTGAACCACTTCACTCTCTTCTTACGGGTGATCATCAGAAATCCAAACAATTCATGCGCAATATACGCCGTTATAATAACGCATTTCAAATGACCTCTTTTAAGAGTAAGCAAGTCGTTGAGCGTGGGTTCATGCCTACATTTAAAATTCAAGGGCAAGTGTACCACTTAGCTGGGAGCTTGCTACCACTTCGACCCGCGAATGCTTTTATCTGAGAATGTTACTGCATATTGTAAAAGGCCCGACATCCTTTGCACACCTAAGAACTGTACAAGGTGTTGTTTACAATACTTATCAAGCAGCATGCAAAGCTATGGGGCTCTTGGAAGACGATTCTCACTGGGAAAACACATTATCAGAAGCAGCTGTTTGTGGTTCAGCTACATCATTAAGATATTTATTTTCCGTCATAGTAGCGTTTTGTCAAGTAACTGATTCTGTTAATCTATGGAATAAATTTCAAGAAAATATGGCCAGTGCTATTCTGATTCGGCGACGGCGAGAGTTAAACTCAGATGATGTACAATATGATCAAAACATATTTGACGAAGCATTATTTGAATTGAACAAAGTAGTGCAATTACTTTCGGGTAAATCGATCAAGGATTTTGGGCTGCCGATGCCAGCTAATACTACTAACTCAGATTTAATTAACAGTGCCGAATACACAAGAGAAACATCATACGATCAAACGAGACTTTTACAAAATATAGCTCAAGATGAGCCACGATTAAACATCGATCAGAATAAAGTATTCACTGCATTACTATCAACAATTGATAACAATGAAGGGAAATTGTTTTTCCTTGATGCCCCAGGAGGTACAGGAAAAACATTTTTAATCAATCTGCTTTTAAAAAAAGTGAGATCTACCGGAAAAATTGCGTTAGCTGTTGCGTCATCCGGCATTGCCGCTACGCTTTTGGAAGGAGGCCAAACCGCACACTCTACATTCAAGCTCCCGCTGAAAATCGCCACATATGATAATAACAGTTTCTGTAGTGTTTCTAAACAGAGCAATACAGGAAAATTGATGCGTGACTGCTCATTAATAGTCTGGGACGAAGCTACCATGTCAAACAAGACGTCTGTGGAAGCACTGGATAGGACAATGTGCGATTTACGCAACAAAAATTCACCTATGGGTGGATGTACAATTCTGTTCTCAGGAGATTTCCGTCAAATCCTACCAGTTGTGACTCGAGGAACACGTGCTGACGAAATAAATGCTTCCCTAAAAAGATTCAACCTTTGGCCACATGTCAATAAATTAGAGCTTAAAACTAATATGAGGGTTTCGTCTGCTAAAAGTTGGCAATGGAGAGTTAACACAAAGTGAGGGAAGGATTAACCTAGAAAACCTTTGTGTTTTGATAGACAACATCCAAGAGTTAGTCAACAATGTCTATCCTGACATTGATAACATAAGTTATAAGACAATATCTTGGTTTAAACAGAGAGCGATTCTGTCACCAACTAACGAACAAGTAGATAAGGTAAAAAACTTGATTCTTTCAAAGATTGATGCGCCGACGAAAATATACTACTCGGTCGATACGGTTCTCGATTTGGAAGAAGCTGTTCATTTTCCTACAGAATTTCTAAACTCTTTGAACCCGTCTGAACTCCCTCCTCACAAAATGGTGTTGAAAGTAGGTTGTCCTGTTATTTTATTAAGAAACCTGAATCCACCTAAACTTTGCAATGGCACGTGTTTGCTGGTAAAATCACTGAAAACTGTCATAATAGAGTGCACAATACTCACAGGATGTGGTACCGAAAAAGATGTATTGATTCCCCGAATCCCTCTGATACCATCGGATTTACCCTTCCAATTTAAACGTTTACAGTTTCCGGTAAAGACATCTTTTGCAATGACCATTAATAAATCGCAGGGTCAAATCTTCAACGTTGCAGGCTTAGATTTGAGCGTTGACTGTTTTTTACATGGCCAACTGTATGTCGCTCTTTCAAGAGTAACCTCTAGAGAAAACATGTTTGTATTGTCTAATGACAAGAAAGCTGTGAACGTTGTATATAAAGACATTCTGTAATATATTAATTGTTGTACAAATAAAATAATTAGGTAAAAATGTAAAAAGTAAATAAGTAAAAATGTAGTGTATGAATTTAGATATTCCAAAGATAGAAGGAAATCTTCATGGTATAGGGAAAGGGGAATTGTTTTACTCCAAATTTAACGAGTACGGGCCATGGGCAGTAATGAATCAATCAAAACTACTGGATCGATTTTAATCATTTTTTCAGTGAGTGACATAGGCTATATATTTTATACCCGTGCGAAGCCGGAGCGGGCCGCTAGTATATAAATAAAAAGTACTTAGTACAAGAGTACCGTCCAAATTTTTTAAGGTTATACCTTTGTTTCGAAAAACATTTGTTTTATAATAGGAATTTAAGGGGAAAGGATTGAAAAAAAAATTTTACAAACCATACAATTTTCTTGATATTTTTGTTTTAAAAGTTCAGATCCAGATATGTATATTCAAAAATCATATTTTATAAACAGAATATAACCAAATTCTTTATTTTATTGTTTAAGTTTAAGATAAATAAGCTTTCAGGAAAATATAAAAAATGGTGACCCCTTATGTCAAGGGTCACCAATCACGTGAATTTATCAGAAAAACACTTTTTCTGTAACAAAAATTTATTAAAAAATAAAAATGATTCTATTTAATAAATAAAGAGCCTATTCCCTTTCATATGAGCCATTAATCATTAAAATTGGTCCAGTAGTTTTTGAGAACGAGCACCTTGAAATTTGGGTTTTTAAGAAAATTGAAAAAAAATAATCAGAAAACGGCTAACAGCCCTGCAAAAGCTTCGATACAGCATAAGGTTTTTTGCGAGTACCAATTTAGACGGTTTAAACTTTATGTTTTACTGAGCTTACACTATTAAAATTTCGAGCTTAAAAATAAAATCTAACTAATTCGAAAACAATATTAGCTGCGATCTCTTGGGTGGCGGAAGAACTGCTGATTCTGCTTGAGCCACTAAACGTGCCTTCGTGATGCCTTTAGTAAAGTTATCCAATAGAACCTTTAAAACTTGAAAACCTCAGATAAGGTAATGAGCGTAACATTTGTGTTTACTGGTATTTTCGAAGAGAAATAACGCTTAACCCGATTCAGTTTTTAAAGTTGGCACCGCAATCCCTTATAAAGTAAATATGTAAGGGATGCAACTTTCTCAAAATCTGTTTCGTCATGACTACTATTATGTTCCCGCCTTTATATAGAAGTCTTTTGTACTACACTACATTTATTATAAACAAATTCAAAATTGGTATTACAATAAAACGTCACAATCAGAACATATCTTCCTCACACAATATAAATCCATATCAATTTATAACGAGATGACCTGTAAATCCCCCCAGTTAAACCGATATATAGTAAACCACAAAATTTTAAGCCTCAGCAGCATTAAAATATGAACTCCCATACACTGTTTAACCCCACATTTAAAAAACAAAAAAATCCAATCCCAAGACAAACAAAATATGATTATCCCATCATTACACTGATTCCAATCTAAGCCTAATCGATATACTTAAATTTGTTTTTCTGCCTATCTCTCCTACAGCACACACCACCTTCCTTCCTTTTGCTATAGAAACGAGCTGAAAAACAAATTCTTTGACCCAAAATCAACCAACATTTATAATTCGACATTACAATAAATTTTCATTAAATTTAAAAATCGACAAAGAAAAAATATCGAAGATTTTCCATTTTGTGAAAAAGCAAAAAAAAAAAATATTCACCAACATGAGTTTTATTGACCCATCATTATTATTGTTATCAGTAAACTATTATCAAAATCACTAGCATCAGCATCATTATAATATGAGTACGAACATGACATACCCCATATTCAATACCCCTGAAATGTTCATCCTACTACATTTTTTGTGCTTTGCTCGTATACACAATATAAAGCCACCCCAAAATATCTAATTCCTGGAACCATATTAGTACATGGTACTATCAGCAACAACAAAATTACAGAAAAATTTCGTAGCAATGATAATAATCAGAGTAATGTAACTGGGTATATATGTACGGGGGGGATGGGAAATGAGTTGATAAATTTTCATATACAAATAAAAAATAAAAGTTTCTATATAAATGAATTTCCTATATACCCTGGACAAAATACTATACACACTGCCTTGGTACGAGAATGTGTATAGGATGCTGACTTACAGCAATACAATAAACCTATAAAATAAATTGAATTTTTCGATAGTTTTTCGATTTGGTTGCATGATTTTTTGTTTTAGGGTGGTTTGTATACATACATAATATACCCAAAAAACACAATGTATTTTATGGTGTGAGTGTGTGTATTTTGGAGGAGAGAATTTGGGGCGATTTTATGGGTTTATCACAACAACAACATTTTTTATTTAGTACTTTTTAGTTGCTGTGTGAAGCAACTGACGCCAGATAAGATAAAGTATATTGTGCAACACATCAATCTCTTTATGTAATCGATAGACTGTTAAATCATGATTTTGTGAACTAAGCACAAAATTGTAAGAATCAGTGATTTCTAAACGGTTTACCACAGAACAATGAAATTCTGTCTAGAATTTCAGTTAAAATCCAAAATCCGGCAAACAAACTCTTCTTGTGATTTCTAAACCTACATATACATTGTTACAAATTGTTATCAAATTAACGTAAATTGATGGCGAGAAATGGTTTAGAGTTATGACTGATCTTTATACGATTTAAATATTCCAAACCAAACGACAATGGAAATGTGGGCTAAATAATCTTAAAAATATCTCTAATCTTTTACAAATTTTCGGAAGTAGCCCATTAAACCCAGAAAACCTGGTATTGGTTTTGGAGTTTTCGGTACTAGAAACTTTTCAATGGCTTTTAACTTCTCACATCCTGGTCTCACTCATCCCTCCTCAATGTCCTTTTTCCCAACTAATCTCCAAACCATTCCTGGCTGCTACTTCCAACAGTTTTCCTGAATTTTTAACATCTTTATTTATAGTTTTCGATGGCACAATTATATCGTCCATATAAATATACACAATCTTTTGGCGAGACAAATCGTTAAACATTGAGTTGATGAATCTCTGTAATACTGCCGGCGAATTACACAGACCAAAAGGGACATTTAGGAATTCGTAATGGGCGTCCGGCACAACAAACGCCGTATATTTCACCAACTCCTTCGTAATCGATACATGGAGAACACCATTCTTGAGTATTTTGAAGCCTGGAGCTGATCGATCTGGGCCCTATTGCACCAACTACTTATCACTTATTACTTATCAACTTATCATAATTTTTGATAATTTTCTGTTGTACTAAGTATTTAATTGAGTTATAATAAGTGATAAGCACTCACTTATCAAAATTAAGCTGCACCAATTTGCGAAATGATAAATGATAAGTAAAATTTTGATAAGCGATAAGTTTGAGGTTTTTAACCATTTTTTCGTAGTTCTGTTGCACCAAAAGATTTAACTTATCAATAATCGACTACTTTAATGATAACTTATCCAAAAAATCAATAAGAAAACTTTCACTACTCAAAAAAATTGATAAGAGCTACAAATTGTAGTGGATTTTTTTTTGCTGTTATTGTAAGATGAGAACTTTTGTTCAATTTTAAAAGAGTACAAACACATTTTTCAATAAAATTATTTATTATTCAAATGATTATAAATGATAATAACAATACATGTAACAGTCTGTTTTCAAGTGTATAATAACTTTAATTTTAATATTTATACCGCTAAATCGGACACGTCCTTATAAGTTACAGTTATTTTGCGATATTTTAAAATTAATAAAAAACTATCAAATATAGGTATTATATCAACTTTAGTGAGCAAAAACTGAAATTTATTAAACGAGAAAATAACTTTTATAAATAAATGCGTCGGTTAGAAGAAAGATAAAACATTTTCGTTTGTCACACGAACAAATTGAGCACGTATACGGTCAATGAAGAACACTTTCCGAATCGACATATGGAAAACATTCACGGAATGCAATGATGGTGTGTGGCCCAGACCGCAGCTTTTATGCAGTAAATTCAAATTGGCCAGATAGTCTCCTTGACTCCAGAGTATTGCCATATACAAGGCTATTTAGCAATTTTGAGTCTTGTTTTCGCCCGTTCCCCGGTGCTGTGATTTTGGGCGACAGTGCTTTCCCTTAAAGATTGGCTTATCCCACCAATGCGAAGAAATGATGGTGATGCCATAGAGCAAAAATTTAATCGTCCTCATAAGCGGACGAGACGGATAGTGGAAAATCATTTTGGTTTGTGTATGACGATTATAATTTTTGTATAATGTAGTTAAATTCAATTTATTTGTTTATAGGAATTCTCTTAATTCATTTGTTATGCAAAAAATTGTTTACGTTTAAGTACTGCTAATAAATTATGTACAGTTAGAAGAGAGAATTTATTTTAAAAGCAATAAAAGAAAAGTTTTACAATTGATTCTAAACACTAAAATAAGAACTCTCAATTGAGAAAGGTTTCTCTTCATGTATTATTATATACATACAAAATTGTTGTTGTTATTAAATTACAGAATAACAATATTTTAATTGTTTTGCTATATAGATACAAAACCATTGTTTAACATATAAAATGTGCGGAAAGCATATTATTTTGCAAACACTATCACATTTATAGTATTTTTGTATAGATCATTACAACTTATCATAAAAATTTGATAATTCGTCAATTGATAAGTTATAGACAATCTGATGTGCAACGCTTATCACTTATCATTATCAAAATTTGATAATTTTTCAAATTGAAAAGTGAGTGAGATTTTGTTATTTTTGGTGAAACAGTTATCACTTATCATTATCAAAAAAACTAACTTATGTTAAGTTGATAAGTAATTAGTGATAAGTAGTTGGTGCAATAGGGCCCTGGTCTTCGATCAACGGCAGTGAATATCTCTCTTTAACCACCAATCAATTTAATTTCCGGAAATCGACACATAACCGCATCGATCCATCTTTTTTCATCGCAAACAGCACAGGACCTGCGTACTCCCATGAACTCTCTTGTATAATTTGTTCTCCAGCCACTCATCAGTTTGTTTTCGAACAATCTGTAGTTCAACAAATTGTAACTTTCACCGCCACTGATTCCTCACATTGTACAATGAAAACTCCGCCTGCTGTTATAAATTTCTTCATCGTGATTGAACTCGGAGTGATTACGGTTATGGTTTTACGAATCAACGACACGATCTTCCCAATTCTCGTTATTTAAAGATTTAAATTTGGATTCAGTAATCAAACTGACGTCACTGCCACTATCTATCAAGGCATCCAAATTCGACAGTTAATGGAAAATTCCTTTAAATCATGAACAACCGGCTGCTGCCGGTCCGCGTCTTGGATGCCATCAATACAATACTGAATAATAGACAAGTCATCCACTTTGCAATGTCTTCCTAGCTCACACAACTCAAACAAGAAACGCATGAAATACTCGTTTGGTTTTTTCTTTCGCTTGGATAATTGGCGATGTATAGTCGCACCACTCACGGTCACAGAAAATTTGGCCTTTAAAAATGTTTTTAATTTGTCCCACGTGTTCACATTTTTGGTACACCGTAATGTAATTTTTGTAGTACCTTCAAGTAGCCTCTTGCCGAAAATCAGCTTATCCAAATCGTTCCGCCTAGATGTTTGTGCCGTCTCCTGAAAATCCTCTAAAAACTTATCGATTAAATAATTATCGTCACCACTGAAGGTGTTCATTGATTCCTTTCCGTCATTAAACGTGAACCGTTGCTGCGGGCGGCCTACCGTTTCGACACCGACTACCACATTGCTTGTCAACAACTCGTTTTAAAAATTTACATCGGACTAAGATACTTCTTCCACATAGTTCTGTTGACGCCTTCTATTTCGTTTCGTTGACTTATTAATTTTGGTCTAATCGAATGATTTTAGATCGCACACGAGTTGCATTTTCATAATTTTGTACTCAAATTTGCCCAAGAAAATGTGCTACACGATAAACCAGCTACACTCACAACCAGCTCGGCTGATCCTAGGATTGATTATGTGACCGACCTTGGGACATTTATCTTACTGGAAGTTCAACTTTCTTGGGATTCATGAGTTTCTCTACATATTACACTTTATGAATGTCACACCCCGTTAACATTAACTCCCGTTCGTCTCTCTCAGCATTATTAAAACAAAAACAAAGAGCAATCTATGTTTCACTAAAAGCTATAATTTCTTATAAGATAAAATACCATCTTGAAAAGTTGAAGCTTTAAACTGAGAAGCTCATCATATTGATATAGGTGTCAATGACAAATGATGATTTATCGATAACCAAAATATACGAAAAACCAACTTCTTTAACACTAACTTGTCATAGCTCGCAATGATTTCTTACAAAGTTTCAAGAATATCATGGTCTAAGTCCAATGTGCTCGTAATAGTATGACATATGTTCGTACATTTGCTTCCACAGCCAACTTTAAAATTGATAATAAAACAACTTACGTTATTTTTAAATAATTTTAATTGAAAAAAATTTTTCCTTATAGTAACAATATTTAAAAAAAAAATTTTTTTTAGAAGATCGATTTCGGATTGACTCCTTCTTCGGTTCTTTTTTAACAACTATCTACTATGAATAGTTGTTAAAAAAGAACCGAAGAAGGAGTCAATCCGAAATCGATCTTCTAAAAAAAATTTTTTTAAAAATATTGTTACTATAAGGAAAATTTTTTTTCAATTAAAATAATTTAAAAACAACGTAAGTTGTTTTATTATAAATTTATAAGTGACAAAATATTCACAAGCAAAATGGATATACACCATTATAACTTTAAAATTGAGTCTTTAGTACCGACGAAATTTGCATTTTTACCCGAATAGGGGTAATTTACCCCTGTTTCAAAACCCCGTACCTTAAGGGGAAGCCGTTATGTTATATTTCTGTTAATGGGATTTTTCAAACTGACAACCATTGTCATATGACAAAGGACCGGATACCCGGTCGAAGTTAGAGATGGCATCGGTCGGCGTGATTAGTCGAAAAATACTCAGATCAAAATTAAGCTACAAATAAGGACCATACTACACAACGAGACAGAAATAATCGAATAAGGCAGGTAAGGAGCTCATGAGAGGGAAATTTTTGCGACAAAATGTGATTGAATGATTGAAGTGAAAGCAAGATTTCGAAATCAGTTTTAAAAAATGACTTTCAAATGAGTTCATGGTTCGGCAAAATTACTTATGAATGAGGGCAGACAAAATTTTCCATTAAACAAATATCAAGCTGACGAGTGATTGTTATTCATAAATTAGTTTGACACCACAATAGACAGTTTGAGTCGATTGTGAAGGAGCCCCAATGGCTTTATTCCGCATCAAACCATTTCGCCCAAAAATGTTAAATAGTTCCCACAATTAAGACGTAAGGGCTACGAATATTATCTCTCTGTCAGAAATCTTTGCTCAACGATCATTTCGTTCAAAATATCATCACATTTGGCTGATTCAAGCCGAATTTCACGATGTAACCGAAAATATTGAGTCAAAGTGGTAAAGGACATGAAGTCATCTCAAGTCTGCCAAAGTATTCACAGATCAACCGATCTGATTATGGACGGGATCGCCTTGTGTCATAAATATTCACCCGAAAAATCTGTGGAATTAGCATTTGCATCAGCTGGTGCATAAATAATTGGCCATTTGTTCGATCGAACGGTACTGCTGTCTAATGATGAAGCAAGAGCCACCGGATTCCTCGAGGCGAGAAGAACACAGACTGGGTGATCATTATGAGACTGTAGACTTGTACAACTTAGAATTTCCTTAAAGCTTCTCTATGGCTAAACGACGATTAAAGAATCTTAAGAATAAAATAAAGAAAAAATCTCGGAAACAAGCTCGACGTTTACTTGATGCAGGTTAGAACTTTCGGGAGTATCCAATGGCCATGTTACGCCATGTTTTGTATTATTAAAAACCGCATATCGATGATCACCTCAAAAGGGAAGCAGAAATGATAGTGATGTTGCACCACGGCAGGATGCGAACAAATTTGAAAGTACTTCGACCCTCTCGGGATCCTCTCAGTATAGCTATTGACACGCCACAACCCATATATCTCCAGACATAACAATCTAGAGGTTAATGATTTTTTAAAAATCGAATTTTCCGAGATTCCCCGCGGGAAACTTGAACAGAATTTTTTCATTCGATAGCTATTGACAAATCACATAAAAACGATTCAACTTCGGATATACACTCTAGAGGCTGATTTTATTCCAATTTTGTGGATTCTTCTGATTCGGAATGTTAATATCATAATCTGCATTATCGACTTTTTACTTTCGGTAAAAAGCTTACAATAGTTGTGCTCAGCAACCCTGTTAAAGTTAGACGAAAGTTGCTGGCCGAAAGTAAAAAGTCGATAATGCAGATTATGTTATTAACATTCCAGCCGAAAACAAAAAATTTAGTGGTTATCAGCCGACGTAAACAGGAGACATGCATTACAATAAAAGCTTGTGTAAATAGTTTTACGTAGAAAACTGTTTGTTCCACCTACTAGTGGAAAATATCGGAAGTCAGAGGAATCGAAAAAATTGGAATAAAATCAGCCTTTGGAGTGTACATATATCTATCTGACGATATATTGTTTTTATGTGATTTGTCAATAGCTACCGCTGGAAAAACACCAATTCAAGTTTCCCGTGGGAAATCTGGAAAAATTTGATTTTTTAAAAATCCTTAGAACGTTTTCATAAAATCAGCATCTAGAGTGTTATATCTGAAGATCGGTTGTCGATTGACATAATACTCTAAAGGCTAATTTTACACCAATTTCAAATATTTTTTGGGGTTTCGCGAACTTTCCACAATTTTCCACAATGAACTGATGCAGGTTTTGCCACTTAGGCATATTGACAAAAGTCTTCATTGCTGGCTAAACACTATCGACTGATTACGACTTAATTTTTATTTTTGACTGGGAGAACACAATCTGCATTGCCATTTTTTTTTCGACTGACATTCACATTCTGCATTATCGATATTTTGGTTCCGGCTAATTTTAACAGTATTGCTCAGCAGTAAGTGAACTAGTTTTGTGTGATCAAGCTACAGTTGGATTTTATGGATTAGGGACATTGATTGAAATTAAATTGTCAAGTCCAGTTCATTTTTAAATTATTTTCTACAATATTCAGTCAATATTCAGACATCCACTAGAATCAGGCCAATTTCCACTAGAGTACTTTTATCATTTTACCATAAATCAATATATGTTTGAAAACTTCAAGTACCATACTCCATCTCAATTGAAGATATCGCCCAATTTGCTTATCAAACTATAAGTCTACATCTAAATCGATTTGTCCCCCAAAAAACGCAATAAATAAATCATTCAATATGGAATTAAGATTTAATTCGAATTCCTTCAACCTCCCCCAATACACATAAACACAAACAATTTTATCGTTGAAAGCTCACAAACCCCTAGCGATATTTAAATTCTCATCATTGTCGCTTATTGTGTATGTTTGTGTTTATGTGCGGTGCGTGGTATATAAGCGGCAATTGAAAGTAATTCACCTACCTACTTACCTACCTATACAGCGGAAAAACATAAAATTTTACAAGCCAGATAAGAAAATAAAATTTCCCATTTTCTTGTACCTATTTATACCATATATAGGTATAGACATTGATGACGAGTTTTCCGTTTTTTTTTTTTTTGTTGCAAAATGATTAATTTACTAAACACATACACACACACATTTCCTTTTGTCTGAACGATACCTCACGCGCACAGTTTATACATAACAATAAAGCAACCGTCAAATCGACACATAAACGACGAAGTCTATGTACGCAGGAAAACATGGGGAAAACTGTATAAAGTCAAGAAATCTCTCAATCACTTAATTGAATTAATGGCAAAACCGTGCACGATATTTTTATGTAACATTTTATGTTATAAAGCAACTCGTCGACTAGAGAGGGTTCGCTTTGATTGATTTGAATTTTTTTTTTTTTTTTTTACACTTTTGTGCGATGTCTGAGTGTGTGTACGTGTGCTTTAATTTGTCTCCAACATATTCAAAATCACTTTGATCAAACTCAATGAATTATTGTATTGAAAAACGTAAATACCATCATCCGCGTTAAGCGCCAAGGGGATGGGGGAGAAAATAAATTAATCGATTCGTGAAAATTCCCATAAATAAATTCGAGAAAATCTGTGTAATTGTGTATTTTGATTATATATGAAAATGGGACTCATCCATTCACTATTATACGCTGCCTGGTGTGAAGTGATAGGAGTTAGGGCGGGCGATTGAAAATTGATATTTTCCATAACGGCGCAGCACAGTAAAATGTATTTAATGGAAAATTTGCTGTTGGATATTATTTTGTAATTTAAGAATAATAATTTTCCATCAATGTGTGTTTATGTGTGTGTGTGTGTGTGCTTATGGTAATTCAATATATTTTAAATGATTTGGGTTACAAATGAATGCTGTGTGTGTATACGGGGGAAAAAATATGAGATGTAGCTGATGGGGAGGAATATTTTATTATCTACCAGCTATACATAATTTTCCTTGTCAAATGTGCAGGAAGGTTAAATTGAATAAGATATTTGGTTACCGTTTAGCAAAATGTTTTTCTTTCTTTTATTCGTCGGATATTAATAATATACATTTTACGGCTCGTTAAGTGATTTTGGCCGGGGGATTACATTTCTTACAAATTTTTATAGACATTTTTATTTATTTTATTATAGCTTATGCTCGAATGAGTACAGGGGTTGGAAATTTTAATTTACATTTTTTTTGTTAATTGGAGAGATGCTATTCAAACATATCAATGTATTTATTAAGAAAGAAACATTTTTGACGTCAAGTACAGAGTGATCAATAATAATGTCTAATTGTCAAATATAATTCTAATGTGAACGATGCTTTGTCTCCTCACACTTTCTTGATACTTTGCCTGATAGCAGCGTGCGGTTGACGAGGGTAAAGCAATAACGCAAACCATCTAAATTTGTGATTTCCAGGGCGCCCGGAATTCACATTTCGATATGGTTGTTATACAATAGTTCTGAACGATCTTAGAAAGCTTACAAAAGCTCGTTGGCGCGTCAATTCCTACAAAGATAAAATTGGAATTATTGGAATGGAAAAAGCTCAACTTTTATAGCCACTTGTCACCATAAAAGCTGTGCTTAAAAAGATTGCATGCAACTTAATGAAAGCGCTAATTAATTATTGTTTACACGTTTTATAAATTGAAGTCTTGGAGTTATTACCGGCGTGAAGTGTTTCACAAAAAGTGTAGCTACCTAAAAAACTGTAAATAACCAATAGAACCAGGTATGGGGCAATACTTTCTTAAAGGGGGCATATCAAGCTTTCCGAAACAATTTTTGTTATTAAGATAAAAAGGGTTGGGCCAGTTCGACAAATTTTTGAAAATTGTGAAAATCACTTAAAATGTGCAAACCTGATGCTACACTATGGCCATTTACCAAAATCTCAAAATCTCTTTTACTATTTATATGACAACATTTTTTTCGGAAATCTTGAGCTGCCCACTTTTCGAAAATATCACCTGGTTCAACCGGTTATTTACACTTTTTTATTTAAATCTACACTTTTTCAGTACACGTACACCTTTCGCTAATTTGTGTAGCTACACTTTGTGTGAAATATTTCATACCTATAATATATTAAGCTAAAACAGTTGAAGCATTTTATAACAATCAGTTTAGATTCATATCTTGACGAGCTTAATTTTCGAGCTTCGAAAATTTTGTCTCTAGTCTCTGCGACATGAAACATATCGGCCGTTCTTAACCCCTCTGTGCCCCAATAGATAAATTGCATTTAAAAAAAAAGCTTAAAGCTCTCTTAAATTATGAAATCTTTAATATTTCCTTATCAACTATTAAGATATTTAAAATTTAGCTTTTGAAATATTTCTTCAAAACTATTTGAAAGTTTAGATCTCCCAATTTTAATAACTGAATTTAGGTATTAAGCTTTCTTAAAAATTGTTACAACATTTAGTTTAGAACTTAACATTTAAATATAAGGAAAATTCTTTGATCAAAATGTTTGCATATTTCTAGAAAGGTTAAAACCTGAAACCTTTTTAAGTAGGAAATTTTGAGCTTTCAACAATTTTTTTCTAATCTTCCTAAGTTATTTTTTCGCTCCACGCGCCAGAAAAGCTATAAACTGATATCATAGAAAGCCTTACTAATTTGGATGCTGTAAAAAAATTAAAGCTCGGAAACTATTTTCGGGCAAAATTTAAATCAAAAACTAATTATGATTGACGTAAAACTATTTTATCACCAAAATTTAAAATATTTCTAAAGCTCCTAAACAAAGTTATCAACATATTTACTCAAACAAGAATTTACGATCGAAGGTTTGATAAGGAACAGGGTTGCGGTGAACTAACGTTCGGTTCAAAGTTGTCATATTTTTTCCATAAAAGCTTCATTTTAATTTAAAAGCTTTAAACTTTTCTCGATAGAACTTAGGTTTAATTATGGAAAAGCTTATGAAAATGTTCATTTTAAAAAACTTAACAGTTTGGTTGATAATTTAATTAGCATGTAAGAAAAACTATTTAAACGAAAAGCTAAATTTATTTACTAATTCTATATTTAAAGTTGGCATTAAAAGCTTTCATTATTTTGCGATTTTTCTCGACATATTTCTATGTAAATATTTTCAATTTGTCTAAAAAGTTCGTTTAGATATAATTAAGTGAAACTTTATTTGAAATTTTGTCGAAAGCTTTGAGCTATTCAAAATTATTTTCATTAATTAATAATAGGATTTTGTTTCAGTTTTTTTGTAACTGTCGAAAAGCAGCTTTATTGAAACCCTGTTTAAACCGACAGGTAAATTTATGGTTCAATATTGAAAGCTTATATTAAAAGCAATAAAAAATAAATGTTTGGCAATTCTGCCCGACATCAATTTTATCTATCCGATCATTTTCGATGTATCTAACCAGTTTGTTTAATTATTATAAAGTCAAACATTTTAAAATTAAATCTAATTATAATTTGCATGATTTCAAACATCTTATTAGTAGAGAAATTTGAAAATAATGTTGCATCGAGGTTTTAATACGTTCTTGAAATGTTATCACAAAATAAAAATATTTCTAAAGTTCTTATTAGCTAAGTTAATCGGCCTGGTTATGAGATTCGTCACCACTTTTGATAAAAATTATTTTTTTTATGCAAAAGCTTATTAAATTTTTAACTTTGAAATTTTCAAATCGTTTGAAACAGCATTTCTGAAAATAAGGTAAACGAACAGCTACATTTTTTTGTTAGGTTAATATTGAAAGCTCACATTAAAAAGTTTTTATTGGTTTGTATGTATGCTCGACATCCTTTCACCTTATCATTTTTGATTTGTCTAACAACCTGTTTAGATATAGTTTAGATGAGCTTTTGTGATATTTTGTCGAAAGCTTTCAGCTAAATAAAATTAATTTTAACTTAGGTCAAAAATCCTAACTGGCAAAAATATTTGAAAGTTCTTTTGAGACGAGCTTTAATTAAATACCTAAAATGTGAACCCGTAGTAAAACTATTTTGAAAGTTCTTATTGACTAAACTGATTATCCTTATTAAAATATCCGGCATGACTTTTGTTCATACTTAGGTATAATTATGCAAAAGCTTGTTAAATTTTTGTCATTAAAAGTCTCATAATTTTTATAAAACTCAGTGATTATTGTTTTTTGTTACTGATTCAATTAACATTTCTGCAACGAAAAAAGCTTTCAATATTGGACTAATAGATTTATCAATTTATCAGTTAGCCCCATATTGACAGCAGCTGTTATAATCTATATGTGTTGCTTGGCGTTTCTGTTCGGCGTCTTTTTTATCTCATTATTATCGATATCTCTAACCAGTTTGTTTAGATATTGTTAAGTCGAGCTTTTTGGGATATTTTACCGAAAGCTTTTCCTGTTGAAAATTAAATTTAATTATTATTTTGATTAATCCTTATATAATTTTGGTATAATCTTTTTTGGTAGAAAAAATTGAAAATAATGTTGGGACGAGCTTTCAATACATTCTTGAAATATATTTCCAAGCTTATTAGATTTCAAGTTTAGAAAATCTCAAATCTTCTGAAACAGCAATTCTGAAAAAAAATTAACGAAACAGCTAAACTTATTTGTAAGTTCAATAATAAAAGCTCACATTAAAAAGTTTTTATTGTTTACATCTTTTTATCTGATCATTTTCGATTTGTCTAACAGCCTGTTTAGATATAGTTTAGACGAGCCTTTTTGGATATTTTGTTGAAAGCTTTCAGCTAAATAAAATTAATTTTAACTTATTAACAAGATTTTGTTATTTTTTTCTGTTGGTCAAAAATTTAAACTGGCAAAATAATTTGAAATTTTTCTTGAGACGAGCTTTTATTAAATATTTAAAATGTGAACCCATAGTAAAACTATTTTTAAAGTTCCTATTGACTAAACTGGTTATCCTTATTCAAAGATTCGGCATGATTGTTGATCATACTTATGTAAAATTATGCAAAAGCTGGTTAAATTTTTGACATTAAAAATCTTATAATTTTTTATAAAATTCAGTGATTTTAATACTAGCTTTCAACATTGGACTAATAAATAAATTTAGCAATTTATCAGTTAGCCCCATATTGTTAGCTAGTATAAACAATTTTTATTGTTTGGCGTTTCTGCTCGGCATCCTTTTTATCTGACCATTTTCGACTTATCTAACCAGTTTGTTTAGATATTGTTAAGTCGAGCTTTCTTGGACATTTCATCGAAAGCTTTTGCTGTTTAAAATTACATTTAATTATTATTTACATGAATTCTTTTATAATTTTTCTGTGCTTGTTAAACATTTAATTGGTAGAAAAATTAGAAAATAATGTTAGAACGAGCTTTTAATACATTCTTGAAATGCTATTCCAAAATAAAAATTTTTGTAAGCTTTCTATTAGCTAAACTGAGTGTCATTATTATGAGATAGGTCCCCAAACGCGCGTCAGAAGCTTATTACAGTTAGTAACATTTACTATCAGTTTGTTTAAATATAGTTAAAATGAGCTTTTTTGGATATTTTGTCGAAAGCTTTTAGCTACAAAAAATTAATTTTAATTATTATTTCGAAGATTTAGGTTTTTTTTCTGTTTGTCAAAAATCTTAACTAACAGAGACATTTAAAATTAGTGTTGAAACGAGCTTTTATTAAATTCTAGAAATTTAGCCCGAAAATAAAAATCCTTTTAAGTTCTTATTGACTAAACTGATTGTCCTTATTAAAAGATCCAGCATGACTTTAATTCACACTTAGGTTTAATTAAACAAAAGCTTGTTAAATTGTTAACATTAAAAATCTGATAACTTATAAAAATAATTATTTCCATTTTTATTACTAATTCATTACATTTCTGCAACACCAAAAGCTTTTAATACTAGCTTTCAAAATCTAACCAATAGGTAAATTTAGCAGTTTATCTGTTTCGCCAATATTAAAAGCCGGTATACACAATGTTTGTTAGTTGGCGATTTTGCTCGGTATCTCTTTATTTGAACATTTTATGTTTGTCTAATCAGTTTGTTGAGATGTAGCTAAGTCGAGCTTTTTAGACATTTTGACGAAAGCTTTCGCTGTTTAAAATTTAATTTAATAATTACTCGAATGTTTTCTTTCTTATTTTTCTGTACTTGTCAAACATCTTATTGGTAGAGAAATGTGAAATTAATTTTTAATCAAGCTTTTATACTTTCTTGAGATTTTCACCCAAAATAAAAATTGTTCCAAGCTTCTTTTTATCCAAACTGATTGTCCTTATTATGAGGTTCAATACCACTTTTGATCAAACTTAAATTTGATTTTGCAATAGCTTACATAATTTCAAACATTGAAACATTTTTAATTTTTCTAAACAGTTTGTTTAGATATATTTAAGCCGAGCTTTTCTGGGATATTTCCTCGAAAGCTTCCAGCTACACAAAATTAATTTTAATTATTATAAAATCATGTAATTGTTATTGTTTTTTTTCTGTTTGTCTAAAATTTTACTAGCAAGAATACTTGAAGTTACTGTTGATACGAGCTTTTATTAAATTTTTGAAATGTTAACCGAAAATAAAAATACAAGGTTCTTATTGACTAAACTGTTGAAATTAGTTGCAAGATAAACAAACTTTTGCTAAACTTGTTATGAGGAGGATGACACCACAAACGTTCAAGAGCAAATTCTTAATGGAATTCCAAAAATCAAACTGTTAAAAAATCAAGTTTGTCTTTCTAGCGTCTCAATTACGATTTTTTGTAGACAAAACGTTTAGATATATTTGAATTTTCATTTTGCGATTTTATTAAAAATCCAATTTCGTTTTATACTTTATTTGGCAACGAGTCTTTCCTAGAAGCTTGCTAGAATCAAAAACTTTTGTAGTTAAAGTTAAAGAGAAAATTTAAATATTTAATACATAAAAATTGAAAATTATGACGTGACACACCACGACATTTAAGAACAATCATCATATTTTTTTACAAGATGACATGCCACCCCTTCACATACATGTGCATAATTCAACATCTACGCCTAATACATCACCCTTCGATAAAAAAAAACTTTAAAATTAAATTCCTAGCGTTCCGTCTTTTCCCGACATTTTCACAGATATTTTAATATATGGTGAATGAGACGACGACAACGACGACGGAATGTTGGATTTAAACCCTAAATCAAATCCTCTTCTCAAAAGCAATTCTAATTTTCTCATATAAATTTTATTTTTTTTTTCTCCATCGACAAATTTGTCGTTCAACGCAAACATATACGCGAATATATTGTTTGGTTTTGTTATATAAATATGAGAATTTCATGTTTTATATTAAAGAAAACGAAAAATATTGAAAATATATGAAGACAGTACCGTCAAAAGCATTTGGATTTTCCGGTTTAATATATGTACACTATCAAATGGAACGATAAACCATATTTAATCCATCACTTTAGATATACAACAACAACAACAAAAGCACGTAAAAAAAAATCCGTAAAATAAAAAACTTTTATCGTAAATTATTTACTTTAGTAACAATTTATTTTAGGGTTATGTACAAAGATTTTGAAAGAAATTTCCCAAATAAAAATTCGATCGATACAAGAAAACTTTATAAACGCACGCAAAATAAATAAATCAATCTTTGTTCGGGTGCGTGTTTTAGTGTTAACACCCTTAAATGATTTTCCAGGGAATTGATTCGAGACTCGCATGTACATATGTACCTGCCGATATATTCGATGTGAACTATTTACAAAAATGTTTTATCATGAATCAGCCAGAGCATCGACATATAAATAAATCATGAACTTTTTATGTTTACTCTCTAAAACCTCTATCTTATCACAAAATTTTTTTTTTGTTGCTGTCGGTAGCCAAAACGTTTTGGTAAATAATTTTTTAATTTTTCTTTGTTTAAACTAAAACAATAAAAGTTGTTACCGTATATTAAATGATGATTAGACGGAACCAATAAAAAGAAAACAAAACCACCGAAGACAAAAAAATACGCAACACAAAACAAATTTGTTTTTAGTTTGGTTTTACTAAATTGCAGAGCTTTCGTAAAATCATCCTCATCAACGGTTTGAAAATTTTTTAAAGTTCATAAAAATCAAAAATAAGTATAAATTTGTACCTAATTACACCTTTTGTGTACCCAGAGGTATCCCAACCTGCTTATTCACTAACACCAAGAAAAGCTCTTTGTTTTTATCCTCCACCCATTATTGGAACTGGGGAAGAAGAAGGATTTCCCCCTGTCGTTCGATTTATTTATTTTTTATTTTTTGAGCTTTTTTGTGAAAATATTGTCTAAATGAAAATTTATTGTTATGATTATGATTTCTTATCATTATTATTATGATCGTTATTATTATGATTACTACTACTACGGTTGTTGTTATTATTTTTATTATTATTATTGTTTTGGTTGTGTATTTGATTATTATATGAGGATTAGGATTAAGCATTGTTGATTGTTTCGTTTCTTGACTTGAGAGAAGTGAATAAAATATGATAATTAGTTTTTCATTTCGAGTGAAACTGAGGGTGGCTCTTTGTAAGGGAATTTGTTGTTTTGTAGTGATTTACAATTGTTTTTATTTTTCGTTTTATAATCGTTGACAGATGTTTTGAACATGAGCGTTAAATGGTAGTTATTAATCCGTAACGTTTAGAAATTTGTGTAAGGGATCATAATGGTAAAATTTAATTTCCTTTAAGCTTAAGCTTTCTGACTTAAAAAGTCAACCAATATTTTCTTGATTTCCTTGTCTGCTAAAGATTTCCGCATTTTTTTGTTAATGTAGAAAGTTTTAAATTTCCACTTTCACTTATATGTGTTTAAAAAAAAATCTTCTTGGGCTTTTATCTAAACATTTAGTATTACCTTTCAACAAGAAATGTTTAAGGAACTGCTAAGAAAGATTGCATGAAAATTGTATACCTTGGTTGAAAATTGGATTCCATGCTTGAATTAGAATTTTAAACTCTTTAATAAACATTCAAGAATGAGATTTAGACGATTTAGACTTAGTTTTTGAGACTACCGGAGCGAAACGAATGGTTTGATAAAAAGGTCAGGAAAACCTTTAAACGCTTGTTTGAGCTTACCGGCCGAAATAAAAAGTCTGCTGTTTATTCATTATTGGTTTGATTGCAAAAGCTTAAATTACTGAACTGGTTTGTTCACTTTGTTTGAAACAAATTTCTAATAACCCCTCTCAAAAGCCCTAATTGTACCACTTACTCAGTAGGTCACTAATAAATTTGTTGTCAATATTTAAGGTTTAATAAACTCTACAAAGAAGATTTGATTTAAGAAGCTCTAGATTTATGTAATGGTTCCCGTTTTCCGTGTTTTCATATTAAACGCAAATGATTAAATAACACTCGCAGGTGAAAAGCGGCAAAAGCTTTCAGGTGAAGCCCCACTTTTCACGCACATAAAACACACAGTTTGATTAAGATACAGAAAACGGTTTAATCTGAAATATTCGGGGATCAAATAGTTAACTAACTATTTGTACTGTTCCTGAAACGGAGGGGTCAACTAACTATTTGTACTATTCCTGAAATGTTCCATGAGTTGCCTTATCTTAAAAAGCTTCCAAAAAATGATGAAAGCATACACATTTTTAAAACATTTTTTTACTGTTTTTTTAGAATTCGGAGGAAAGCTCACTTCAGTTCTTGTTGAATAGCTTATGTATTGCTTCATGAATATATTATTTACAAATATATACAATTATGTACAAAGTTGTGGATTTTTGTAATTTAGTTACCTGTTTTTTAATCCAATTATTACACTAAAGTTTGTCTTCCAAAAGCTTTTTAATTCTGAAAATTAAAAAACCTTGAAATATTTAACTGGCAAATGGTATTATGAAAGTTCTTAGTCAAAATGGTGAAAAAGCTCATCTTTTCAAATTTATTTATTAAATTTAAGAGCAAATTTAAAGAAAAAGAAAATAAGAAGCTATCGCGAAATTTTTTCAAAACCCCTTTAGAAGTTTCTTTTAAAAATGGACTTGAAGTGAGTGCGAAAGCTCCAGTTGTTTAAAAAATAAAATATAGTATAAAGCGCAAAACCTTGAAAAAGAGAAGTTTTGCACCGGTTAAAGAATCAAATGCAAATTGTAGACTTATTAAAGCTCAAATTTTCTATTCCAACATTTTGATTGCGTTTTGCAATAATAACGTGGGATTAACCACCAAGTTTCTTTGCTGTTAATCTTTTAACTTACGATTTGTTTTTCCTTGCACACTTTATTTCATAAAATTCCACTTTCCTCATAAAAAAGCTCATGGAAAATTAAAAGCTCTTAATTAGGAATAGATTCCTGAAAGATGATTTTATTTCAATGACGTTAATCCTAAGCAAACATAAATGTGTAATTGATAAAAGCTCCCGGTTTTTTAAGTTAACAATTTGTTAATGCTTACTTCAGTTAATTTTTTATGACAGATTCGTCGAAAATTTGTAAAGGTTAAGCTCAGTCATTAAATTTTTAATTTCGACTAAAGTGATAGCCTTTTATAATTTTGGAATGAAAAAGCTTTGTCGAGTCCGTTTTGGTTATCGTAATAAATAACGCCCGATTTATTATTATCTAATTGTTGCTTTATTTCGTCCAAAATCGATTAGATTTTTGAGTGCCGGTGATTGCGATGGTTTTCAGCATACTGTTTGAATTTGAGTTAAGCCATAAGTTGATAGAAAAGCTTAGAAAAATTTTAGGATTCATAAAATAAACTAATAGATCCATTTTTGCCACCAACCCTATTTCATTTGAAAAGCTATCATTTTGTCAAAAAGCCATTTACGTTTTAAAAGCCTAATAGTTAAAAATCAAAAAATAAATAGCGCAATGCTAAAACGTTGTAGGAAAACTTGAAAATGTCGTGATTAATAAATTGTGGAATAACGTAGTTCGGTTCTTTGAAGTTGTTACCTAAAACTTTAAATAATTTTTGATGGAAGGGCTGGTAAGAGATAACTTAAAATAATGTGTTTGAATGTTTAAAGAAGCTCAGAATGTGTAAATTTTTTTGTTGTTGTTTTCTTTTATGTTGTTTTTTTTATGTTTTCTAAAAAGCTCCAAAGAATTTCAATGACGTGTGAATTTGAAAACAAGCTCATAAAAATCATAACTCCAGCATTAGTCTTATTATAAGCATTTAAACGTTTTATAATAATGGAAATCTCAATATTATAAGTTTGTATCTTACAAATGCAGGCACATATAAATGTTTACCAGCAGGAAATGTCTTTCGTTAAACGCTAAACGTAATGAAAATTAAAATAAAAAAAATTAAAAAACCAACCACATTATTTTCGGTATCAAACTGAAAGCTCCCTTTCTTGAAAAGTTAAGGATGAGGACCAATTTGCCTTATTTCAAAGTAGTCGACTTATTTGACCTTTTCAAAATAGAGTAGGTACGTAATACATTTGGTGTGGTCCAATTCAAACCGAGACTTATATTTCAATTTAACCAAACATTTGAGAGACATTTTGTGAGCTAGAAAAATATTAAAATAAATAATCATCAGCGTTTACATTTTTGTTTAATCCCATTAAAAAAATTATTTCGTGCCCGGAATTTTCTGACCAAAGCACAAAACCAATTCATTTATTCAAACAATCGTTGAACTTAAAGCTATAGCGTCAATATCAAGTATTTGAACTATTTAGTTTGAACAACATGCATCTGCAAATCACATATGCTTACATAAAATAAGCTTAAATTCTGTAAATCTTATAATATCCATTATTAATTTGTTCCAGATTAATTGAAAGAACATTAATTTTTTAATAATAATTTATTTGAAAAATAAATGTGCAATTTAAATATTTCGACAAAAAAACGGAGCTTTAAGTTTAACAGCTTTTTATAAAATAATGAGATTTTTTGAGCCCTTGGTTATTTAATAAAAGCTCAACGTGTGTAAATTTACTTGTTTTTAATTTATTAAATCAACATGTTCTTTAAAAGTTAAAAGCTTTATGCAGGTTAGTCATTTTAATTTCAAGGAAAGCTTCATAGAATTACAAAAAAAAATTGAATCAATCTGCGCAATCGTTGACGTTTCTTTCTTCAAACTTCACAAAATAGTCGGTAGCTCTTGTTAATGTTATGGAAATCGCAACTACAGCTTAAATATTTTAAAAAGTTTTAAATTTCCACTTTAGAAAAATTGTGTTTAAAAATCTCATTGAGCTTATTTAACCACTCTTTTAGCACTAACTTTAAATAAAGAAAAGGCAATAATTCATTGAAGGAAATGCTAAAAAAGCTCGCCTAAAATATTAAATCTTGGTTGATAAGCGTCAGGGTGGTTAGAATTTTCAGGAATCTCTAAAATAAACTTTTTAACAAATTTTTAAGGATGAGAAACTCACGGTTCACGATTTAGACCTAGTTTTAGAGGTTAGCGGACCTGAATGGTTTGATACGAAATGTTCGGCAATAACCTTATTACGCTTAATATTAATAATATTTAATATTTAATTGGAAATCAAATTACCAGCCGAAAGAAAATTTGCTGTTTATTTCTTATGAGTTTTGGTGCAAAACCTTAAAGTAAGGAACTGGTTCTACACATAAATCTACGCTAGCAGCAATTTAACTTTGATTTTTAGTTAAACCCTATTCTTTTTTTAAAAACTGTTGCAGTTCAATTTGACTTTGAGAGCTAATATTTCTAATTAATACATTCGAAAATAGACAGCGTAATTTTGTTGTGATACTGTAAATTAAAGAAAATTTAATCTTGATACGAAATCTTCTGACTTCCGCTATACAGAACACTTCATTTGATTTGAGATATTCGTGGTTAGCAGTTATTGAAACAAATAAAAAACATAGATTACCAATAGCTCAGAATATGAACTGTTTCTGAAATGTTACCATATATTTGCTTATTTTAAAAAGCTCCCAAAAAGTTATGAAAAAAGATAAATTGATAAAATGTGTTTTTAATTTTTCTGTATACTAGTATCCGATGGAATGCTCATTTCAGATTTTGTTGTAAAGCTTATGTATTACTTCATTTTAGTTACCTATTAATTAAGCTAAAAAGCTCAAAAGCTTTCAATTTCTGAAAAGCAAAAACCTTTAAATATTTAACTAGAAAATCGTTTGCAATCAATGTCGCAAATTCTATGGTATTAGGAAAGCTCTTTGGCATAGAAAGGTGAAAAGCTCATCTTTATATATTATATAAACTTAAATTTAAAGTTGCAAAAATAAAAAACAATAAAATAACGAGCTTTTGTTTCAACGGTAAGAGCTCTATATTTTTTAAATGCAATTTTTTCAAAACACAAAGAAAATTTTTGGCTTCAAGTAATGTACACTTCTTGGTGATTAAAATCCTAACAAAAATTTTTTAATCGTAAAAGCAATCGTAAGCATTTATCACGAAGTTTTTTTTAGATAATATTCTTCTAACTTACGATTTATTTTTCCTTACAAAAATTCCAATTTTCCTAATAAAAAAGCTTATTAAATTTTTAAAAATGAAAAGCTTTCATTTTGGAATGGTTTCCTGAACGGTAATTTAATTTAAGAATGTTAAAGCTTTTAAATCAAACATAAATGTCTTATTGATAAAAGCTCCTAATTTTTATTTTATCTGTTTATTAAAGCTTACTGTATTTTATGCTTTTATGAGCCAGTTTTAATGATAATTTTAAAAGCTTAAGCTCAGTCATTAATTTTTTAATTCAGATTGACGTGATACAGTTTTAAAATTTTGCAATGATGCTTTAGATTTTTGAATTGCAACTTTGTTAAAAGTTATACTTAATGAATTTATTTGTTTTATATAAGCTCGAGAATTGTGGAGCTTACGCAATTGGCTTGATGTGTGGATTACATTATTTATTGAGTATGGGTTGACTTTGACCCCTTACCTAATGAAAAGCTTTTAGATGGCTATCAAATCATAAAAGCATTAGTCGCGCACACCATGACAGTCTATCATTTTAAGCCCACAAGATTCAAGCCTACAAAAAGAAAACTCTAAGAATTATTTTTTTAAAAACCTTTAGACTATTTTGTTTCTAGGCATTGAATTAAGTTCACCAAAGGCAAAATTATTCCTCAGCGGCTTAGGTTTAAAAAACTCCGTTTAGAATACTTCGCCACAAATAATTTATTGGTTAGAAAGTTCTTCAAAATTTAAAATGTTAATGTATAAAAGCTTTAAATTTCAAGCTTTTTGTTGATCTTTACATATGAATTTAGTAATAAAATGAAATAAATTTCATGAATTTCATTTCATTAACTTGTAAAATCAAAGTTTAAACAAAAGCTTACATTTTCGTTTAATCCCGGTATGAAACTAATTTAGTTTATGAAAGATTTTACCAAAACGTTAAATAAATTCTTACATTAAATGTTCTGTAGAAATACAAATTCGGCGGAATATATGTACATTTTGAAATAATCTTTGGCCTAAAAGCTTTAGCCGGAATATCAATTTTTTTTAAATTATTTTACAATGTGCATATGAAAATTACATATTAGCTTATAGAAAATAAGCTCGCTTTAATGTGGAAAACCTTTTATTTTAGTTAAAATTTTGACATTATAGCATAAGCTTTGTGAGTAATTTTTTTTTGAATGTACTTTAGGTTTAAGAGCTTTTATAATATATTCACATTTTTGGAACCCTTGGTTGTTTATTAAAAAAGATCAACTCTTAATATCAATTAGGCATTTACATTTCTGGAAAGGCTTTATAGAATTACGATGTAGATTAAATCGGTTTGAGTAATCTCTAAAGTTTCTTTAATTCAACTTTACGTAATAGTCGGCAGCTCATGTTAATATTACGAAAATCAGCTTGAGACTTGTAATATCATTTGAGCTATTGTTTTATTTTATTTTGTTCAAAATTAAATCTTTTAAAAATGGAAAGCTCCATATTTACATTTAGGTTTTCATTTCACAAATATATTAAAGGATAATTTTTTACCAGAATAAAAGGTATTTCTTGCTTTTTCTTCATTGGAATGTTACAAAACAAATAGCATGAAAAATTTAATATAATAGTTCTTAATTTGTCTTAGAATTTATGCAATCTGGAGAATTAATTATAAATCCTTGGTATAAAATGTAACGAAAATGAAAATAAAAGAGTTATTTTCGGTATTATACTAAAATCTAATTTTGTTGCAAGATTAACTTGTAAAAGAATCATTCCAAATGTAAATAAAATATTTGATTTATCAAACACAACAAACTGAAAAATATCATATCGTGTTTAGTCTTAACTTAAATGGACACAAAGCTACCATTTAATAGCAGTATGTGGCGCTAATTTTCGGGCCAGCCTAAGTAAAAAACTCAAAGTTTGAGTTAGTTCATTAATTGAAATTGATTGGAGCTGCAAAAGTTCGTTTCATTTAAAAGAATTTCAATTTCATATATCCTACAGAAAAAGGAGAGTAATTTAATTATTTGGTGCTTTTGGCTTTGGCTTAAGACAATCAAAAGAGCTTCAAAATTTATATTGTCAATTTATTGTATAAAAATTAAAAACTATCAAGTTCAAAGTTTCGTTTAATTCTTTAACTTAATTGACTTGGATTCCAATTTATCCATAAAATGAAATGAAATGCTCCGGAAAATTAAAGTTTAAATAAAAGCTTGTCAATTTTTTATTACCACAGTGAAACTAGAAAAGTTTATGGAATAATTGAAATTTATGTTAGTCATTTTCGACATAAACAAGCTTTGAGTTTAAGAGGTTTTAATAAAATAATAAGGTTTTTGGAGCCCCTGGTTGTTTAATAAAAACTCCGAATATGTAAATTGGCTTTTTTAAATTTGTTAAAATAATGTGTGCTTTAAAAGTTTAAAGCTTTATGCCGATTAATCATTATAATTTTTAGAAAAGCTTCGTAGAATTACAGTAAAGTTTGAATCGATCTGAATAATCGCTGAAGTTTCCTTCATTCAAATTCACATAATAGTCGGTAGCTCAAATTTATGTTGTTAAAAGATCCTTGTTTTATTATGTAAGCATTTAATATTGAAGCTCACTATTTTAAGACTAAAGGACCAACAGGGTACGCCTAGCTAAGCAAATTACTTTATATTAAGTAATTCCGCCCAGATAATATGTATCTTGTACCGGCCGGTAGTATTATCAGATTCATTAAAAACCTGAACATTGACTGGACGATAATTAATTGGGGCCCAGCACAATAGTTATTTTAGGTCGCAGTGCGAAGTTGCTTATGGCCCATATGGCCCTTCAATCAAGAATAAACAAATAAAAAAAAGTAATTAAAATAATTTTACAAAAATAACAGCAAACTCAGTAATTAAAATACAAATTACAAATTACAATCACTAAAGATTTGTAAATTGATAAATTTGATTTGACAAAATTCGTTTCATTGGAAAAATATATCATTAAAGCAACGACCATAAACATTAGATTTTATACTGTTGGCTCTGGAACCAAAGCTTAATAAGCCTTGTAAAAATGTAAACCAGAAATTACAAAAACTGATGGATTAAAATATAAATTACAATTACTTAGAATTTAAATAATTAAAATACAACATACTGTTACTTGGAAAACAAGTAATTCAAATACATGTAATTCGTTACTGTCCAGCCTTGAGGATGGAGTGGTTAAAGTTTTTGGACAAATCTCTAAAATAAACTCTTTAATAATAAAAGATATAAAATGAGAAACTAACGATACACGATTTAGACCTAGTTTTTGAGGTTACTGAAGCTGAAAGGTTTGATAAAAAAAGCTCGAAAAAAACCTTATCTCTTATAGCTCGTAATTATTAATATTCAATATCTAACTGAACACCAAAAATCAGCTTAGAAGCAGCAAAAAAAAAAATGCTGTTTAATGTTTATGCTTTCTGGTGGTAAACGTATTAAGCATAGTTCTTTCTTAAAAACTGTTGCAGTTCAATTTAACTTTAAAAGCTCAGGATTCTTATTACCAATTTCAAAAGCTTTAATCTTAATCGGTTATTAATAATTTGGTTGTCAATTTTTGATTTGCGAATTTTAGTTTCTATGGTGATTAATAAACTCAACAAAAATCTAAACAAAAATGGTTCCAATCGTTTTCGTAACTGGTGAAAACCCATTTAAACCCATATAAAGATATTCGGTGTTGCAATAGATAATGAATCAAACGAAATAGCGTAGATTTCCAATACCTCGGAATTTGTACTGTTATTGAAATATTACCATGTATTGGGTTATCTTAAAAAGCTCCCACGAAGTTAGCAAATACACAAGAAAAGTAACATAAGAAGCTTTTGTTACAACAGTAAAGAGCATCTACAGTTTTTAAATGCATTTTTTTTCAAATCTCTAAAGAATTTTTGCTTTTAAGAAATTTGCCATTCTTGGTGGTCAAGAAACGTAATGATAATTTTTGATTGTTAAAAGCTCGTTTTTTTTTATTCCAAAATTTTATAGCGTAGGTAACACTTAATAGAAAGTTCTTTTAACTTACGATTTGCTTTTCCTTTCAAAATTTATTTATTAGAATTCCACTTTCCTAATAAAAAAGCTTATAGGCATCAAAAAATGAAAAGCTCTCGAGTTGATAAGGCTTCTTGAAAAGTAGTTTGAATTTTTAGAACATTAAATCTTTAAAATCAAACAAAAATGTGTTATTGTTAAAAGCTCCAATTTTTTTATTTTAACAGTTTATTAAAACTTTCATGTTTTTATGGCAAAGTTTCGTCGAGAATTTCTAAAGCTTAAGTTCAGTCTTTAAATTTTTAATTCAGACTGAGTTGATAGAGTTTTAAAATATGAGCTTTAGGTTTTTAAACGCAATGTTGTCAAAAGTTGAACCTAATCTATTCGTCCGACCTTTATATAAGCTCGATAAATGCATAGCTTACATAATCCCCTTTCGGAATAAACTATTTAGTGAGTATAGATTGACTTTGGTTTTATGAAATCCTTACAAATGAAAATCATAAAAGCTACAGCTCAAAATAATAACTTTAAGTTCAAAAGATAGGTCAAGCCTACAAAGAGAAGGTTGTAAAAATTTTATTTATAAAAGCTCCTTATCATTTTGTACCCTAATTTCGAATATTCTGTGAAAAGCCACAGTGGCTTTGACTCAAGAAACTCTGTTTACAATACTTTGCCAAAAATAATTTTTTGATAATTTTGGTTAAGAAATTCTGGCTTAAAATACTTTGCTTTTATAAAAGCTTTAAAGTTCAAGTTTTTGGTTCATCTTTACTTTCTTTACTTGTAGTTTCATAAGCTTTATAAAATCAAAGTTTAAATAAAAGCTAATATTTTCATTTCTATATTGGTGCTTCTTACCAAAGCTCAAAATAATTTATTACATTACAAGTTCTGAAAAATTTCAAATTCGGCGTAACACAGAATTTGCATTTTGAAACTGTCTTTGGTTTAAAAGCTCCAACGTGGATATGAAATTTTTTAATTATTTAACTTGAACAATGTGATTGTGCAAACTACATAATAGCTTATAGGAAGTAAGGTCGCTTTAATTTTTAAAAGCTCTTATTTTAGTTAAACTTTTGATACTATGGACGTAAAAAAACCATGTCCTTGCAAAGCTCAACTCTTTATGTGAATTAGGCATTTATATTTTTTTAAAAAAGCTCCATAAAATAATGATTTAGCATGAATCGGTTTGAATAATCGCTAAAGTTTCCTCCATTCAACTTTACGTAATAGTCGGCAGCTCATGTTAATTTTATAAAATTAAGCTTGAGATTTGTAATATCAATAAAGCTTTGTGTTATTTTATTTTCTTCAAAATAATGTGTTTTTAAAATGGAAAGTTCCATATTATTACTTTTAAATTATCGTTTTACAAAATATATTAAAGGATAATTGTTTACCAGAATAAAATTTAATTAGTTGAAGCTTTAATACAATAGCTTTTACATTAGAACTTATACAATCTGGAGAATTAATTAATTATTCCTAGTACAAAATGTAACCAAAATTAAAATTAAAGGGTTATCATACTAAAAGCTCATTTTCTTGCAAGATTAACTTGTATTTAAAATAACCATTTCTAATGTAGTAGATTCTTAAATAAAATATTTGATTTACCAAGCATAGCAAACTGAAATATATCATGTCGTGTTTGGCCTAACCTTACATAGCCAAAAGCTATCATTTAGTAGCAGTACGTGCCGCGAATTTCCTGGATATCTTAAGTATAAAACTAAAAGTTTAAGTTAGTTGGTTAATTGAAATTGGTTGTGGCTGCAACAGTTCGTTTAATATTTAAAATAATTTCTTAATTTCATATATCAGTAAGAGGATAGTAAATTAATTATTTGGTGCTTTTGGCTTTGCCTAAAGACATGCTTACGAAAAAGTTTTAAAATGTATATTTTCAATTTAATGTATTTAATGTATAAGATCTATCAAGTTCAAAGTTTTGTTTAATTTTTAAACTTATTTGAGTTGGATCCCAATTTATTCATAAAATGAAAAGCATACCTGTGTTTTATTACAACAGTGAAACTAGAAAAGTTTATGGATTAATTAAATTTTATGTTCAAAAGCTCATCCGGTATGTATATTAATTAGTACAAAATTGTGGGGTTTTATTTACCTAAATTTATTGACACAATCAAAAGCTCAAGTTAATTTCGTTTCTGGTATTTTTTATCTTACAAAATAAATTTTTACATTAACAATTTTGGCATAAGACAAAATATCAAATTATAAAGTGCCATCCGCTTAACAGCCCCAGCGCATAAATCAAATTTTTGAATTATTTAGATTGAAAAATGTGCAGCTACAAATCAGAAATTATTTAGAACTTTCGATATTATAGGTACGTCTTTATTTGAAAAGATTGAGCTTTTTGACTAAAATATTTACTAATTGTGGTTTTGAGTTTAATATATTTTATAAAATATTTCGATTTTTGGGAGCTCGGCAGGCTTCAAATACGGCTTCAATGTCAGTAAATAATTTATTAATTTATAAATCTAGCAGTAAAATAATTAATTATTTGGTATAGTTGGCCTGGGGTTAAGAAACCCAGATTAACACCCCTCTAACTTTGAAACCTCAGAGGTGTTCTTTAAAATTTAAATTACTAAATTTAATGCAAAAAGGCACTCACGTTCAAGCTTTTGACTGGTTGTCAAATTTAATCAACTTAAACATTGTCTTTTGATATATTACCAAATAAAATCATTCTTCAACTTTTATTCTTTATAGTTACGGATTATCCATAAAACGAAATATAAAATTTCATCAGCATTGTAAAATCAAAGTTTAAACAAAAGCTCAACTTGGATTTCAATTTATCTAAAAAATGAAACGTAAAGTTTTGTGAAATTAAAGTGTAAACAAAAGCTTATTTTTCGTTTTATTGCCAAAGTGGAACTAAAAAGTTTATGAATTAATTAAATTATATTTTCAAAAGCTCATATGGTATGTATCAAAATTGTGGAATTTTATTTACCTAACTGTATTTAAAACGGCCGAAAGCTCAAGCTAATTTCATTCTTGGTATTTTTATCGCACAAAATAAATTGGTACATTAAAGGTTCTGTAAACATACAAATCTTCGGCGTAAAACAACATATCCAATTTGAATGTATTATTGGCTCAAAAGCCCCAGCCAAAAATCAAATTTTTCAATTATTTATGTAGATAGATTGGAAAGTGTACACCTACAAATCACAAGTTCTTTAGAATTTTCTATATCACAGGTATTCCTTTATTTGAAAAGTAAAGCTCTAAATTGAGCTTTTTGACTATAATATTAAACAATTGTGAGGTTCAGGGTTAAGAAACTTTGATATAAACCCCTTTGACTTTGAAAGCTCAGAAATATTCTTCAAAATATAAATTGCTAAATTTAATACATGAAAGCTTTTATGTTCAAGCTTTTGATTGATTTTCAAATTTCATCAATTTAAAACCAATTAAAATAATTGTTAAACTTTTAGTCTTTAGTTACGGATTTATTCATAAGTGTAAATATAAAATTTTATCAGCTTTGAAAAATCAAAGTTTAAACAAAAACTCTTCTTTTCTAAGTAGTAAACCAGCTTATTTACCTTCCATTTTGAAAATAAGCTCCAGCATGTAAATCAATTTTGTTAATTTAACCACATTAATTCATTGGAACTTATTTAAAAAAGCTTTTATTTTTTAAAGCTCTAATTTTACTTAGAACATACGAAATTATGTTGGCTTTCATTTTTTGAAAGTTTCTGTTAAGAATTGTTCTCGTATCCATTTATAACATCCAGGTCAAACCGATCCCGTCAACATCGAAATTTATTTCACTACTATAATGGCTCCATACGGGGTCACACAAAATTTTTCGGATAATCTTAAATGCTCGGTATTTTATGTCGATAAAAAAACAAACACGAAAAAGTCATTTTATTTTATTAGCCTCCTGCAGCATCCAGGTTATACCAGTTTGAGCAAATTTTATCTATATTTCCTGTGGTGATTTTTTATACTGCAACAATTTTATTTTATATACCATCATCAAATTCTTTCATATTGCTGTGTATATATGTATATAGTACACAGATTATTCCATGCAGCGTTGAAAATTATGAAAAATCCAATAAGTTTTTCCGTTATAATCAAATTTAGCAAGACGAACAACATAAGCGCACAAAAAATTATATAAATTAAATCCTTTTTTCGTGTAAGTAAGTGTGTGTGTGTGTGCGAGTGTATTTGGATAGCTGCTTCCCATTTCTGTATTTAGTTTTTCCAGTCTTTTGTTGTTTGTGTATAAAGTGTTTGACTATACGGTTTAAACAATATTCCGGCACATTGTTATATTTATAACGGAAAAATAACACAAAAAAAAATTTTTTTATGGAAAAAGCACAAATACAACAACAAAACCAACATGAAAAATCGTATTTCCTTTAATCACGGTTTATCGTTTTGCCTCCTCTTCGCGTTTTGTTTGTCTTATCATTAATAAAAAAATAGAAAATTTGTTAAAAAAAAAATGGGAAAATGTTTTATCGGCGAGATGATGATGATGATGATGGCGAAGAAGAAGACTTATTACAAATTAATCCTTTATATGTAACATGCGCCAATACTGTGTTTCATAACATTTTAGAGATGGTGAAATATTGTATACAAAGAAACTGCGCTAAAAGCTGCTGCTCATCTGGTTTGGAAGAAATTTTTTGTACCTTAGTTTGGTGGCTGGATCCAAGGCGTATTACATTAGACCAAACAACCTAACACAAATCTTCTTCCCGGCCTTTAATTGCCAATTTCAAATGCAAAACATTCCACCATTAAATGAATCGACCGAACAACAACACAATGTCTAATGAAGTAAATTATTCGAGGCAGTGTGATGGTTTATTTTATATAAAACACCCTCACCTAAATATAACAAAATAAAAAAAAAATGTCAAACACAACAATGAATATTTTAAAGTAAAAGAGAAAGCTTTTATTACTTTATGTAGTAAAGTCTAATTGAAAAATGTCTCTTGAATGTCTAATAAGTTTGATTAAATTTTTATATTTTTTCGACAATAGTAACGACTTCAATTATTATTGCGTTGTTCAAGAATAATACAAAAAAAAAAAAATGTACCATCCCGCACTAATAAAAGTTGTGCTTTTTTATTACATATTTTTTTAACAAAAATAATAAATTCCCGGATATCATAAAAATTGAAATATTTAACATACAAAAGGCATCATTGTTTAATATCCGAATTGTTGCGGTCTTTTGTCCCTCCGTGTATAGCGCGCGTGCGAGCTTTTTTTATTATTTTATATTTTTAAAGATTTTCAGTTTTTGTTTGTATTCGGTTTTTTTTTTAATTTTTTATTTTATGATTGATGGACACACGGACGGATACGCACGCACGCAATTGAAAAGGAAGAAAATTACGAATTTTATTGTTCCGAATGTCCTTAATTTTTTTTGTTGCTTTTCCTGGTTTTTTTTGGTCCGCGCTTTTGTATTATACATGACAGTGTAACAGACAGTTTTTTTTCTGTGTACGTATTCTATGTATACTTTCATATGAATAAGGCATGAACGAGAACAAATAAAAAGCTCACGCGCTTGTTGCATATTATTACACCGCAATTTAGACGGAAAACCTGATTATATGTAAAATACCTTTTAAGAAAGAATTCAGTAATAATTGATGTTAAAAAAAAACAATTCAATGGAGAGCTTTTTATTGTTTGTTTTGATGTATGAGCGTAATTTATAAGCTTTAATAAAAACATTTAGACAATTGTACAACACAATAAACATTATGCGCGCGAGCTATATAATGTGTCTATTACAAAAATAATCAAAAGCTCGTAACAAAAAAAGCCAAAATCCCACGAGGATTTGTGACATTTACAAAACAACAAAATAAAGTTTTAAATTAGATTTCAGCTGTTCTTTGTCGTTTTGCTATTTTGCTCGTAATGAATGAATGAATCTGTGAAAAGATGAGCTGTGTAAGATTAAAAAAAATAAAAAATAAAAAAACGTATTCACCCTGAACACCCACACATACATACTTTATATCTCTTTATATATACCTATTATATGTAAGTATGTATAAAAGCTCTGTAACATTGTGTTTTGCTTTTAATTAAAGTTTTTGTTGGTGTATACTCTCGAAAGGAGCAGAATTTAAGTTAATTATTTTTTTTTAAGATGATAACCGAAAAAAGCACGTTTTTGAAATTAATGATAACACAATTTTTATGAAAAAAGCTTTTTTACTACTATGTGTATCTCAAAGTGTTATAAAATGTGCCTTGTTTGTTTAGTTTTTGTGCTTACGTATACCGTATATGCTTTTTTTATAGATCCATAGAGAAATTATATTAATGCGAATATGCTTATTGCCTTTATCATCGAATTTATAAAAGAGATGTGTGCTTGTATACGTATACAAGTACATGAAGTGGATATACAAAGATTTTCTACTTAACTTTTTTTTTATTTTTTTATTTTTTTCAAAAGAGTTTTGCCTTTTTGTACATACATATATGAGGATAGGGTACGGGTATGCATTATAGATAGTTTTCACTGTAATATAAAATTAATTGAATATTTTATATAATGTATACAAAGTTACGTACACACATAAACTAATAAAAGAAATTATTTAAGGGATTTTTTGCGACTTGAGCACACGTCATAAACTGTTGAATTAATTTTTCAGTGTGTTAAAAGCTTTTGGTTATAAAAGACTTTTGGGGATACCAGTCCTAGTTTCCATACCTAGTCTTGTTCAATCAAGCAGAAAATTGCTAAAATTTAAATCGAATTAGTTGGGGTTATCACTGGCATCTAATTTAATCTTTTAACGTATGAGGTAAGTAAGTGTTTCTTGTAATCATAAAAGTATTTCGAACTTGCAGGCTGAGGATAAAAGATTCTAAAATATAAAATTAAAAACGTTTTCCTCATTGGTATTTCGGACAGGTAAACATAGAATGGGTTGGTAAATTTAAATTTTGGGCCAGTTGGTAAATTGAAATTTTGATTCTGAGAATGAAAATTTAAAATCTGCGTATCATTCAATATTAAAGAGTCCCTTTCCTGTATCTATTGTAGTTTATGACTTATTCACGATTTAATATTAAATCCCTTGTGGATTTCAATCAGTTGAAATATCTTTTGGTGACTATAATTCTGCTAAAGAATGGGGAGATTTAGTTTTTTTTTGTGGATAAATATGTGAGATATACAACGTACTCGTCTACGTACTCGTGAGAGTTGGGTTTCGTTTTAATAAAATTCTGATTGTAAAAAACAGAATTTGTGCTCCAATAGGTATTCATTAGCAATTAGGCGGCGCTATGAACTCAAGTTTAAATAGATTAAAACCAAGCTATTACGAGTATGTACGTGGGTTTGTTGATTCTCTTAACATATCTGCGAATATTTAATAATGCCAATCCATTTAGTCGTTCCTCGCTGAATGTGTTTCGTAGGTAGGTAATTCTTAAGCCACCTGACCGCCATGGAACTCTCCAATTGGAGAGATTATACAGGTTAAGAGGCCTTCTAAAAGTCTGACAAATAATTTGGGATAATTTTGGTAGAAGTTCAAGATCTACCTGACCGTCTTTAATACATTTCAATAAATTCGGTTAGATTGTCGAATTTCCAGCTTCGTACGGTTCGATCTTTCAGAGTAAGCTAAAAAAACCAAAATTTGAAAAACCAATATAGATGAGAAAAATAGTATAATTTAAAAACTGGTTTATTGGGCACATTAGATTCATAAGAATCAAACAATTCTTAAGATTCATAAAATTCATATAACACATAATAATTCATTGGATTCTTAAGACGCACAAGATTTATAAGATTCAAAATATTCATAAGATTCATAAAATTAATAAAATTCTTAAGATTAATATGATTCATAGGATTCGTTTGAGTTCATAGAAAAATCAAAAATTTATAGCATTCAAAATATTCTTGAGACACCAAAAATTCATAAGATTAAGTTTATCCAGAAGATTCATTGGATTCGTAACTTCGTAAGACAAATAAGGTTAATTAGATTCATTAGATTCATAAGATTCATAAAATTTGTAAAATTCATAATATTCATGAGATTGATGAGAATCAATAGATTCATAAAATGTACAAAATTCCTAAAATTTGTGAGATCGGTAAGATTTATAAGATTCATAAGATTCATAAGACTCATAAGATTCATAAGATTTATATAAGATTCATATAAGATTCATATAAGATTCATAAGATTCATAAAATTCATAAGATTTATGAGATTCATTAGATTCATAAGATTCATAAGATTCATAAGATTCATAAGATTCATAAGATTCATAAGATTCATAAGATTCATAAGATTCATAAGATTCATAAGATTCATAAGATTCATAAGATTCATAAGATTCATAAGATTCATAAGATTCATAAGATTCATAAGATTCATAAGATTCATAAGATTCATAAGATTCATAAGATTCATAAGATTCATAAGATTCATAAGATTCATAAGATTCATAAGATTCATATGATTTATAAGATTCATAAGATTCATTAAATTCATGAAATATATGAGATTCAATAGATTCATAAAATGTACAAAATTGATAAGATTTGTGAGATCCATAAGATTCATAAGATTCATAAATTATATGATATTCATAAGATTCGTTAGGTTCATAAGATTCATATGATTCATAAGATTAATAAGATACATAAGAATCGTGAATGTCATTTTTCCGTAGGTATGTTATGTGTTTCATAATCAGTGAACGCCACATCACCCTCTTCCAGCGAATTGGAAACGAGCGATGACGTGAAACGTGCTGGTAGTTTCGTGGTCCTTCCTGCTCTCGTCGTTGCTGCTCCTGATGTTTGTTCGTTCACATTGAAGCGAACTTTTACTATGCGTGGTCGATCACCAACTATTTATGATGATGATGTACTCTCCGCTGGTGTATTGGCGTCCTGTGTCGCGGCGGTGTTTCGAGGTATTATTGCGGCATCTGGCAGTCCATTATCCTGATCGGTTTCAGTGAAGCATGGTTTCAGCCTGTCCATCGATATGTTGCATTTTCTTCCCTTTACCTCTATGACAAATGCTTTTTCTCCGCGACTGATTACCAGGTATGGACCTTCATAAGGTGCTTGTAATGACTTTCTCACAGCGTCTGTACGTATGAAGATATGCGTGCAAGTATGGAGTTCCTAAGACCACGAATTCAGATTGGTTGGTTTGGCTTTTGGTTTCTACCAGTAGCTGGCTGGGAACTCTGATTTTCTCGCCAAAAACCAATTCTGCCTATGTAGACTTAAAATCATCGCACGATACGTGGTGCGTAGTCCCAGCAGTATCCCCTGGTCCAGTTTCTCTTTTCGTGGCACATAATGGCTGCTTTTAACGTCCTATTGAATCGTTGTATCAATCCGTTGCATTTTGAAAACTCGTTAAACGGTTCCGACTCGAATTGTACTCCCTGGTTGCGGATGGCCATAGCGGGCTATCGATTGGCTGTATTCAGCGACTGCGAATGTTTCGGCTTTAATGGCTGTGTCGGGATCACTTCCGTCCACCTAGTAAATCTATCTATTATCGTCACACATAAACGCTGCCCTTCTGATATTGGTAATGGACCTACTAGATCGAGATGAATCTCGTCAAATCGTCTCGTTACTGGCGCATAATGTCCCATTGGACTTTTCGTATGTCTGTTTACTTTATGGCGTTGACATGCCAAACAACATTGTACCATCCTTCTCACATCCCTCTTTATTCCCTTCCATATAAATTGCTGCGTCATGGCTTTTATTGATGGAAGCACGCCTCGTGCGATAGATTACTCGTATGTACCGCTTCGAAAACTACTTTTCGAAATTAGGCTGAAATGTACGGGCGTGTGTTTCCCGTAGACACATTGCAAAGTAGCTACTTGTTTGATCCGAAAGCAATTGGAATCTCAGTGAATTGCAGTTCCGTGTCTGCTTTCCTTAGCTCCTTCCTGCTGAGCATGCTTATTTCCAAAGTTTCAACTCTAGATAGGGTGTCAGCCACCACACTATCGTAACCTGAGATGTGTTGAATGTTCGTGGTGAACTCAGCGATGAAATCTAGATAGCGGCATTGTCGCGGTGATGCTTTCGCGGGGTTTTGCATTAACGCGTATATTAGAGGCTTGTGATCGGTAAAAAGTATAAAGTCGCAACCCTCTAGCATGTGTCGAAATCGCTTAACCGCCGAATAAGCGGCCAAGAGTTCTCGATCGTATGCGCTGTACTTCCTCTCGGTTTCGGTTAGTTTTGCCGAGTAGAATTGTAATGGTTCGCAGGCCATTTTGTGTGTATTGCTCTCGATTTTTTTTCTGCTGCAATACAGCACCTATCGCCGTGTCTGATGCATCCACCATTAACGCGAGTTTTGCCTCCTGATTTGGGTGTCGCAGCATTATTGCTTCGCAAAGTTGTCTTTCTACGAGCTGGAATGCGGTTTTACTAGAATGGCTAGTAGTCATTAAAAATGGCTTGACTGTCCGCTGCGTTGGGCTTGAATGCCCTATAAAAATTCAACATTCCCAAAAACCGACGCAGTTGTTTTACCGTCGTGGGTAGCTCGAATTTCGCTATACATTCGACTCGTTCTGCTAGGAGTCGAATACCTTCTCCCGATACCTCGTGACCTAAAAATTGAACCTGTGTTTTGGCGAATTGGCATTTATCCGTGTTAATAATCAAACCTGCGTCGTTTAATTGCGAGAAAATAATTTCTAAATGATCTAAATGTTTGGCAATTGTTCGGGATGCCGCCAGTATATCGTCCATGTAAATAAAACAGAAATTTAGACCCTGTAAAACCGAATGCATAAAGCGCTGAAATGTATTTCCTGCGTTTCTTAACCCAAACGTCATTTTCGTGAACTCGAATAGTCAGAATAGTGTTGAGATTGCTGTCTTGGCTATATCGGCTTCCTCAATCGAGATCTGGTGGTATGCCCTGACCAGATCGATGGTTGTGAAGTAATTAGTTCCTTGTAACTGTTGCGTGAAATCGTGGATGTATGGGATCGGATACCTGTCTGGTAACGTGACATTATTGAACGTTCGGTAGTCTCTGCAGGGTTGCCAATCACCGTTCTTTTAGGGAACTAAGTGTAACGGGCTCGCCCACGGGCTATCCGAGCGTCTACAAATGCCCTGCTCCAGCATGTATTCGAACTCCTTCTTTGCGATCTTGAGCTTGTCTTCGTGGTTTTGCAAATACGGGTGGGCCACGTGTTATAATGTGGTGTGTCACCTGATGCTTTACTGATTTTAATTTCTGCGAATCGCATGTAATTTCCTTAAATTTTGTCAATAGTGGCATCACTCGCTCATCCACGCTACTCGTGTTGATTACTCTAATTGTTGGTACTGTGTTGTACGTTTTGCTAGCTACCGCGCAAATCGAGGTAAGCGGATCAAGCAATCAATCGATTTCACTGTATATCGACCAGCAGCCCTGACTTGCTTAGGAAATTCGCGCCTATTATTGACATGGTGTCGTCCGAAATAGTGAATGTCCCGTTTGCCGCGTGTAGATTAATTTCGGGGTTGTGATTCCTCAGGTCGTTAATATTTGGTGGTATAACCGAAATGTCGGCGCCCGTGTCGATGAGATATGTCTGGTTTGTTAGTAAATCGTAAATTTTGAGGCGACTGTTTTCCGTTTCTCGGTCGCAAGTCGCGTTATTTAAACCTAAAATGGTAAAAGCAAACGTGCGGTGATTCATTCTCGTTTTCTTCTGTGCTTTGCCTGGCCGGAGTTGCGTTTCTTCTTGGCGTGGTTCGGTCCATTACGCCTAATCGACGGGGAATCTCGTTTATTTGCGCAGATACGCTGTTTTCGTTTGTTGTGTGTAGCTGCACCGTTGGCGGTGCTAAGGTGCTAAATGTGAAAGGTAATTTTGTTATTATAGGTAACAGCGTTCAAAATCTACGTGACCGTCTTTTAAAAATTGTTGTGTTGGTTATTTTCCTAATTGGCTGATGTTTTACCAGCTAGGACTTTAGGTAGAACTTTTAAAAGATAAAATTACTATAAAAATACGATAAAATAATTGATTTGTTTTAATAGTGATCCAAATCTGAAATCTAAAAATTTTAAAGAATGTGTCCAAAAAAGCTCTAAATTCTAGCGAACTGTTAAGTTACTTTTTAACAAGAATATTTGGATGAGGTTTTAAAAAATATACGTTTCTATCATCAAATCATTTGGTTGAGCTTTTCAAAAATTTCCTGAAACATTTGTAACGAAACATGTTGTAGTCGCCATGTGTAGTTTTCGGTGCAAGGTAAGCTCCAAATAGGGTTATCCAAGAGAGCCAAATTTTATTGAGCTTTCAAGGAATATAGAGTTTGAAAGCATCTAAGTAAAGCTCGTAAACAAAAGTTGGATGATGCTTGATGTAAGAAGTTGCGATCATTTTTCTTTAATCCTCATATAAAACCTTCTTCAAACTCTCTTTTTGAAGTTTTTGATGATTTTTTCTGTAGATTTTATTCTCTCATGACGCAATATAATTAAATGAGATTTTGCAACTCTTCTCAGACAACGAAAAACGAATGACATTACAACTAGATCCAAAATTGGCAGTCCATGTTAGATGGTATTTTACACAAACAGACCATTATATGTAGTTGTGCCGCAGTACCAGGCTAATTTCTGAAATTTACATTTATTGTGAATTTGACTACCGCGGATTTGGGACGCCAAATACGCCGTACCATCCCCAACCAAAATTAACCTATTTTTGAGTTGGGCACAACACACTAAAAACCGAACTTAGGCCATTGATTTTATTGGGAGTAAGAGTAGAGTACAAAGTCAAGATATAAAGGTATTTCCGACGGGATTTGATTAATTTAGACGATCAGAAGGATATATAAAGTTCGTTTGTTCTCAGGAACTTACTAAGTTAACCTTTCATTCATTATTCAGGCTCCTAATAAACTTGATATAATCTCTGTGCAGTAGCTGCATCCCTTCGTTTGGGTTCAATGTTGTTCCATCTAGGTGTTGCAGTAGTTTTCGGAAAAATGGCTGTCAATTGGTACGGAAGATGTTCCGCTGATTCCACTTCTATGTCACAGAAGTGGCATCCATCTGTCAAACTTTCCATAGACCCTATCATAGCTAGTCGCCTAAACTTAGGTTTCCTAAGTACGAGGAGATCGTTAAGTCTCGCGGACCAGGAATTCTGTGCAGTTGGAGAACCCTTGTCTATTTTTCCAGTGCCTTGTCGCTGTCTTAAGTAGACCCTTAATGACCCCTCAGAAGGATTCTGGCCTAATGAATTAGCCAATTATGGTTGCCCTATAGTCATGTCTAACATAGCGTAAAGTTCTGTAGCGTGCATGTTTGCTTGGAAGACAATAGCTTAAAAATCCAAGGACTTCGAAAGCCCATTTCTGTTCCCATATAATCCTATTCCCGCTAAGTCTTCTGTTCTTAACCCGTATGTAAACCACGCCTTGGACACTTATTCGGAGGGCTGCATGTCTGAGCTCAATATATTCCTATCTGGTATAACGGAAGAGACGGGTCTAAGGGAGTCGAGTAGCGTATTTTATAATAAGCAGGTGCAACGGAAATACCATACTATCGAAGCGTTAGTGACCAGGGGCCGAATGATTATTAAAGACTACCAGTAGGATCATTTTTGGTTGTAAACTTCAAGTTCGTTCACAGAGTCTCTAAATGTTGCTCCCAATTTAGTGTAGATACTTAACATCTTTGTAGAACTGAAACTGAAGCTTAGTCACGTGGACACACCAATTCCATACTATGTTAAGTACATGCTCCATGAGGTTGGAGATGATTTCATGAAACATCCCTCTTATCACGATGCCCAAACATTCCGCATAGCCCTGGACATCATATTCGTAACTACTTAGAAGAGTCAGTAGTCTATCAATAACCAATGACCTTAGCAAAGGAGACCAAACGCCTCCTTGGGGCTTTCCACTCCTTTACGGCCTTAATGGTTACTGACTCACCTCCACCCACATGATTTTGGATCCATCTAATTGTGTAAGGCGAAATCCCCTTTTTCCCTGCTGCCCTTTCTATTGTACAATATGCGGTAATATCAAAAGCCCCATAGCAATAACCACAAAGGCACAGAGAGCGATTGCTTTTCCCGTAATCACTTTTTCAATCTTAGTGATTAGACCGCTAAAAGTCGTTACTATAGATTTACCAGTTTCATATACAAATTGTTTCCAAGACTAAACCAGTTAACAGATGATCCTAGTATGTCATCGGCACGCTATCTTCCGCCTTGGATTTTTTGAATGACTGTGGCGTGTCACTTCTAATAATTTTACATTAGAGCCCTTCGAAGGATTATGATTGGTGATGTTTTTCCGCACATACTTTACCATGTCCTGAAATCTCTTTACTTGCAAGGCTGTTTCCATCATTTTCTGAGATCCCCATTCTCTAAAGAAGAAAATTTAATTCCTCATAATTCATCATGATCTTCTCATCCGATGATATCCCAGTCAAGAAGTCCGCGGTGGAAAGAGGGCCAAAGTTCTCGGACTCCAAGACAAAAGTAGACGCTTTTGGAGCGTCACTATTCATTTTTCGCGCCTGGTATCCAGAGTTCGCATACTAGAGACTGTTTATCGTAACAGCCATTTATCTATCGGTGTACGCTGTTCCACCTGAGATTAGGGTTTTTAAGGTGTACTCCTTCAATGACGTACTTTGACCTGTTGTAGAATGACGTTCAGATTCTGGGGATGAAACGACCCCTCTCTCTTGTCTCTCTCTATCTCCCTCTCTGTCTCTCTCCCTCTTTCTCTCTCTCTCCCTCTCTCTCTCTCTCTCTCTCTCTCTCTCTCTGTATCTCACTATTTTCCTCCCAATTTCTTTCCCTCTCTTTTCTTACTCTTATTTTTTCTCTATCTCTCCCTCTTTTCCTCTTTCAGCCTCTATTTTAAATGCCTTGAATGAATTTTGCAGCACGTTCTTATCTCCGGCCATGCAGCACCTCTATTAATACGTAGGTGCGTCCTTGGGCACCATTACTTGAACCCGCGGTAAACACTCAACCTAGTAAAGTTTCCCAATTCTTCAACGGGCGGTGGTTGATGTTCAGCTACCTGCTCCTTACACTTAATGCGTGTTTTGATCGTATTAACTTTATTTTTGTGTAGAAAGATCTGTTCTCAACAGCAATTTCGGTTCATACTAAAGGGAATAGATTACGATTAAGTGAGACGATTTTATGCAATCAATGTTGTGGTGGGTCAGAAACGTTTTGTATTATTATTTGATACTTAACGGATCTTTTTGCATTCATCTCAGCATAACTAAGTGGTACCTTGGCTTGACCTCATCGTCATTTGTTCTAAGTTTTTATAACGGTTATTATGTTGCTGCAAACGAAAGACGGATGTCACTGTCCAAATTGGACCTTAATACGTATTTTCTATAACAATGCCTTTTATGGCCGACATCCCTGGATGGTTTGCAGGTAAAGTTTTTAAAACTATTGCCCGCACAAACGAGCAACTTTTGGCATTTCCTTACGATTTGTCCTACCACTATTCCAATGTATGTTTATTGATAGCCACTTATAGTAGCAAATACCATCTTACTCCCCTAGTTTGTTTTCTAGATTAACATTTGAAACATCTGAACATTGGTTGTCTAATTAACATCGACCCTCTCCCTCCCCACTCCCCACGGCCAAAGTTATTTGAAATCCTACCAAATGACCAAAAATTTCTGTTTGTTTCTCCAAAACCACTTTTCTTGAAAATATCCGTCCGTATTTGGAACTTTTTTCGAAAATCAGTGTTTATGGTTAAAGTGGGAAATATGGAAACTGTCGCCAAGTAGGTAGGTACCTGACATTCGAATTGACCCAGTACCATGTAGTTTTTAACGCGTGGTATTACCACGAGGATTGAGTTGCGCGTTGAGCTTGGAGGTCTAGTTAATGGTTGAGTTAGGATTTTGAGTTGGAGTTGAGTTGGGTTTGGATTAGAGTTAAGTGAGCAATTGAATTGGAAATTTATTTGGGGGTTGAATTGATTTGAGGATTGAGATGGATGTTAAGTTTAGAGCTAAATCGACTGTTTAGTTTGGGTTCAAGTGGACGGCTGAATTAGGATTGAATTGAGTTAATTTACGCATGCCTTTCTTTGGAGCATGCTGACTGAGTTGGGCATTGAGTTTTTTTGTTGAATTGAAGGTTGAGCAGAGTGTTGAGTTTGGGTTAAGCGAGGGGTTCAGTTGGCGATTTATTTGGCAATTAAACCGCTAGATCATTTGCAGGGCAGACTAAGTTCAGGAATGTTGATTAAGAAGTTGAGTTGAGCATTGAGTTTGGAGTTGAGTTGAGTTAGGAGGGATCGAGATAGGGGTTAAAGGGGGTTGAATTGATGTTAAGTTGAGGTTGAATTGGTGATTGAGTTGAATTTTGGGTTGGGATTGATTTGGTGATTTCCATTGGGGATTGCATTAAGGATTGCGTTGAGATTGAATCAAAGCCTAATATTTTTCCATTTTAAAATCATTTCACCGATATATTCCCATTTCCACTCAAACTGTCTTTAGATTTTCTGACTGATAAAATTTCTCGACTATTGTATTGATCTTAGCTTCTAGTGAAACGATTGTAGAAGTCGACGCCTTACTCAATATGATGTTGATAAAATTTGGACAAACCCTATCTGTTTGTCCACTGTCTTGAATTTTGCCTTCGACGTTGGGTTCTTGTGACCAGCACAAACCACCACTTTGAAATCTTGAACCTTGATCTGATTTACCCTTCCGGTTCCGCAATAATCCTTTGGGGTGTAATAATTAAAAGCTGCACCTTTCTATAATAAATGCTTTTGCATTGTAACATTACACGTATTCTTTCTATAGGTTGTTAGCATTCGCGTCATTAAATTCATCTTCATTTTATCTAAAACTTTATAGACACCGAACAGACATTACCTCAAACCAAAAATGGACACAAATTGCAATACATTTTCAAATATGAACGTATTTAGTCGATGAAAAGTAAGTTTTTTATCGAGTTCCATCAATTTCCAATTACGTGACTAAATTTTTACCAATATATATATATAGTGTACATGTATATCGACTACAGTTTTTTTTTTTAGAATTTCAAAGTTACTTACATAGTTGCACAATGTACATGAATTCTAGGTATTAGACAATAATATCGAAAATTTGCAATTTTAATTGCAAGTCACGTATATGGTTTGTGAGTTGGAAGATTGGAAATATTTTTCATTGGAATTTTTGTTTTATATATTTGCAGTATTCCCTGGTGCAGACGGTGGTAGAGGCATGCCAAAAGAAGACACATTGTAAATTTGTTGCACAACCAAAATCATTTCGTGGTGATCCGTGTCCTGGAATACGTCGTACTGTGGATATCGCTTATAAATGTCGACCATGTAAGTATAAATAAATAAATTTTATCCAACGAAAAACATTCGTCTTTTAAAAAAAAAAAGAGAAAAATCAATAAACAATTCATCTGGAAGGCAATCAATCAGAATAATAATCATAACATCGAACAACATCGTACACACATGTAGGCAAAAAAAAAAAAAACTGACTATCATTACAACACTGCATTATAATAAATATTGTTCCAATCCATCAAAAATGTAACCAATCAACCTAATAAAAATCTAACCAAAGCGGAAAAAAGCTTATTCTCCTTCGCACTCAAATATACAACATCATAACACAAAGTCAACAAGAGTCAACTGTGTTTTTCTGTGTGTACGGCTGTTGCTGCTGCTCATCCAAATAACAAATTCATTCCAAAAACCAACAACAACAAATTCAATTTCCCTTATCATAAATTCATCGATCTCTCGCATATACTCATTTCCGACATACTGGCGAAAATTCACTCAACCAAAATTTATAGGACACAAAATACACAGCATCAACAACAACAACAACAAAAGCTCATTTGTTGGATTTGAAGTTTTTATTTTTATTTTGGTTTGTTCTGCTTGTTATAAATTTAACAAGCAAGCATGAAGCGTATATATGTACATAGGAATGAATTTATTAACTTTAACATAATAACATCATCATCATCATCATCAACATCATCGTAAGGCAAAACATCATATTCATGGTTTATAGCGTCCGTCTATCGATTTTCAGCTACACACTAAATGTCAGAATAAAATATTTGAACGCGTGAATCATGAGAATCTAAAAGTAAATAGCACGATGTTATTTGGTTTGGTCAGTAGATTTAAGCGAACATAATTCCGATGAACCATATCGCCTTAGGCGCATGGAATTTTAATCAGATTTTTTTGTATGCATGAATTTTTGTAAGTGGATTTAAAATTTGTTATATTTGGTTGAATTTCATGTATCGGATTTAGACAGTTATATATTTTGGGAAATACGTAAAGCTCGTATCGCGACAATTTTAGAAAAAATTTCGTTACGATTAATTAAAACTAATTAGTTTTATTAAAAAATATTAAATACAAACAAAGCTTTAAGCTTTCGACCGACATAATCAGTGGGGTGTTAAATATTAAACTTTAACCGTCGAGGCTTTTCAGTTCCACGTAACCGAGCTTAAACCTGACTTTAAGGGCATTGAATTGTGGAAATATCCTTCATAAATATTGATTATGTCAAGAATTTACTAAAAGCTTCTAAGTGAAGAGAGTGTTTTGTGCCTTTTGTTTGGTAAATACAGTTTTTTAGAAAACTTTATTCAAAAGCTTTTATTAAATTGTATAAACTTGTTTGTTCTATAACCACGTAAAGATCTTCAAAAAATGCTCGAATGTTCAAGCGTTCAAACTTTATGAAAGCAATATGTTATGAATATCAAAACATGTTACATAAAGTCTTTATATTCAATAAAATTGTAATTCGTAAAATGAGCTAATTGGGCTTTTAAATGTCACGTCAAAACTCAGATTAATGTAAAATCGATCGTTTCGCTGAGATTAGAAAGGATTTGCAAATTCAATTAAATCTTTCGAATTTAAGCTAGAAACAGAGCTTTACGCAGTTATTTTTTTTATCAATCCTCAAGGCTGTCAAACATAGCTAATGTATACTATACCCACACTGTTTGCGTGTCGAGCTTTATAAATTAACCTGCTAATCTGAAAAAAGCAGATTAAACTTTTAAAGGCTTTCGAGAATTTTTTTTTTTTAATAAATAGTCAAAGCTTTGAGAATTCCACCTTGCAAAAAATAATCAAAAAGCTTTTAAAAGTTTTTAGGATACTCGTGGTGTGTGAGAATATTCCAACAGACTTCAATATTTAAAGCGTCCCATTTCTAATGAGGTGAGCTTTGATGGTTTAAAATTTCAGAATAAAACCAAGAATTAAATTTAAAAAGTTTAAGATTTTCAGTTCCAAAAATCGAGTTTTGTAGATTCTGAATTGTGAAATTTCTTGTTAATAGTGGTTATGTGAAGAGAAATCTTATAAATGAAAAAGTTATTTTGTCCCACTTCAGATTAAAAAAAAACACTTCATAAATTACATACGACCGAGAAAGCTTGCCATTATTAAATCGGTTATTGTTGAGTGAAAACTCGTTATGTTCTAATTGAGTAAATAAGATTTTTATAACGAAACAAGAACTTACCAGAAAATATATATTTTTTAAGCTAAGCGTCTTAAAACAGAAATAATATTGAAAGCTTTTTCAGGTATTCATCAATTTTAACCACTATCAAAGTTTTGTTTTTGTAAATTCCATTTTTAGAGCATTTTAGATCTGAGGTTTTACTTATTTGCACCGACTAGTTTGTCCTATATCCATATACATACCTTCTAACTACTTGTCAATATTTCTCAGAATGTTGAAATGTTTCCTAATTTGATTAGATCATACCAGCTATTCTTCGTAAAGCCTGTGACATCAACAAAGTTTTAGTTCATAAAAGGAGCTAAATGAGCTTTTAAATTTCATGTCAAAACCTAGGTTAATGTAATTATCAAACGTTTCGATGAGAATTGAAAGATTTGACTAATTAAATTAAATCATTTGAATTTAAGCTCGAAACCGAGCTTTACACCTTTTACAATAATACCCAATGTTTCAAACATTAAAGTTTCTATTACTAAAAAACGATTTAAGCTGCAATGTCAGAATGTTAAAACATTTTGTGTAAGGAGCTTTTAAAATTTACCTAGTAATCTGAGATAAGCAAATTAAACTGTTAAAGGCTTTCGAGATAATTTTTTTTTTAATAAATAGTCGAAGCTTTGCGAGTTCCACATTGCAGAAAAAATCAAAAAGCTTTTAAAAGTTTTTGAGATTCTCGCGGTGTGTGAAAATATTTCAACAGACTTCAATATTTAAAGCGTTCCTTTTCTAATGAGTTAGGCTTTGATGGTTTAGAATTTCAGAAAAAAAACAAAAATTAAATTTAAAAAGTTTAAGATTTTCAGTTCCAAAAGCCGAGCTGTGAAGATTCTGATTTGTGAAATTTCTTGTTAATAGTGGTTATGTGAAGAGAAAGCTTATAAGTGAAAAAGTTATTTTGTCCCACTTCAGTTAAAAAAAAAATGTATTTCTAATTATTAAACACTTCATAAATTACATACGACAGAGAAAGCTTGCCATTATTAAATCGGTTATTGTTGAGTGAAAACTCGTGTTTTTTAATTGGGTAAATAAGGGTTTTTATAACGAAAAACGAACTTACCAGAAAATATATATTTTTCAAACTTAGCGTCTTAAAACAGAAATAAAATTGAAAGCTTTTTCAGGTATTCATCAATTTTAACCACTACCAAAGTTTTGTTTTTAGATCTGAGCTTTTAGTTATTTGCACCGACTAGTTTGTCTTATATCCACATACTTACCTTCTAACTACTTGTCAATATTTTTCAGAATGTAGAAATGTTTCCTAATTTGATTAGATCATACCAACTATTCTTCGTAAAGCCTCTGACATCAACAAACTTTTAGTTCATAAAAGGAGCTAAGGGAGCTTTTAAATTTCATGTCAAATTCCAGGCTAATGTAATTATCAAATGTTTCGATGAGAATAGAAAGATTTGAATAATTAAATTAAACCATTTGAATTTAAGCTTGAAACCGAGCTTTACATCTTTTACACTAATTCCCAATGTTTCAAACATTAAACTTTCTATTACTAAAAAACGATTTAACTGCAATTTCAGAATGTTAAAACATTTTGTGTAAGGAGCTTTTAAAATTTACCTAGTAATCTGAGATAAGCAAATTAAACTGTTAAAGGCTTTCGAGATAATTTTTTTTAAAATAAATAGTCGAAGCTTTGCGAGTTCCACATTGCAGAAAAAATCAAAAAGCTTTTAAAAGTTTTTGAGATTCTCGTGGTGTGTGAAAATATTTCAACAGACTTCAATATTTAAAGCGTCCCTTTTCTAATGAGTTAGGCTTTGATGGTTTAGAATTTCAGAAAACAACCAAGAATTAAATTTAAAAAAGTTTAAGATTTTCAGTTCCAAAAGTCGAACTTCGAAGATTCTGAATTGTGAAATTTCTTGTTAATAGTGGTTATGTGAAGAGAAAGCTTATATGTGAAAAAGTTATTTTGTCCCACTTCAGTTAAAAAAAATGTATTTCTAATTACTAAACACTTCATAAATTACATACGACAGAGAAAGCTGGCCATTATTAAAGGAGTTATTATTGATCAAATACTCATTGTTTTCTAATTGGGTAAATAATATTTTTATAACGAAACACGAACTTACCAGAAAATATATATTTTTCAAGCTTAGCGTATTGAAACAGAAATAAAATTGAAAGCTTTTTCAGGTATTCATCAATTTTAACCACTATCAAAGTTTTGTTTTTGTAAATTTCATTTTTAGAGCATTTTAGATCCGAGCTTTTACTTATTTGCACCGAATAGTTTGTCCTATATGTACATACATACCTTCTAACTACTTGTCAATATATCTCAGAATGTTGAAATATTTCCTAATTTGGTTAGATCATACCAGCTATTCTTCGTAAAGCCTCTGACACCAACAAACTTTTAGTTCATAAAAGGAGCTAAGTAAGCTTTTAAATTTCATGTCAAATTCCAGGCTAATGTAATTATTAAATGTTTTGATGAGAATAGAAAAATTTGAATAATTAAATTAAACCATTTGAATTTAAGCTTGAAACCGAGCTTTACATCTTTTACACTAATTCCCAATGTTTCAAACATTAAACTTTCTATTACTACAAAACGATTTAATTGCAATGTCAGAATGTTAACACATTTTGTGTAAGGATCTTTTAAAATTAACCTGGTAATCTGAAATAAGCACATCAAACTTTTAAAGAATAGACAATATATTTGAGAGACAATAATCAGATGTGTATTTATTTTTTTAACTTAAATAATCAAAGCATTTCATTTTCAATAAGACTTACTTCGAGAAGCTCGAATTGCAGAAAATAATCAGAAAACTTTTGAAAGCTTTTGCGATACTCGTGGTTTGATAAAAAAACTTAAACCTAGTCGAAAATTTCTAATCCTAGCAAATCGAGCTTCGTAGATTTTGAATCGTAGAAAGCATCCCTTGCTAATACGTGAAGAATTCAATATAAACTTCTAAGTGAAAAAGTTGTTTTGTGACCACATAAATTTTTTGTTTTCTTTACCAAAACTAATTTAGGTCTGCTATTATCTTATGCAGTATAACTCTTCTGTTTAAAAAAGATTTATTTTTAATTATGGAACATGTCATAAATTATGTGCTTTGTGTCACAAAAAAAATTGTTGAACGAACTATCCTTGTTTTATAATTGGGTGCTTTAATGCGAGATTTTTAACTTATTAGTTTTTAGATATTTTAAAATGAAAGCTTTTAATGTGTTTTGGCCATTTTCTAAAGTTGTTTTGTAAATGTAGTTTGTGTAAAAGCTTTCGTATAAAAGCTTTTATTCCATTGTATGTACCTGCTTGTGTATATTTTTTAAAATATTTGTAGGAAGTAAAAGGCGTTTCAATGTGATTAGACCGAATTGAATTAATTAATTTAACCCATTTGAACTTAAGCGTGAAACGGAGCTTTACATCATTAATTTTTTTACTGATTCCCAAAGCTTTTAAATAAAAGGCGTTCTTCTACTATTCACATATTTTACGTCAGCATACTCATAAATTTTGAATATGAAACTTTAGGCTTTTAATTTAAATCCAAACGAGCTTTTTCAACATAATGCTATTTGGAGGTGAACCAGAGTTGGTGAAATAAACCTTCCTGGTTTGACGGTTTAAAACGTTCTTACTGGTTCCCTTTGCATCACTTTATAACTATTCTAAATGTCTTTTCAGAGACAATTTTGTAGGCTGATTATTTATCAAACAAAAATTCCCATTGCAGAAATAACATCCATCAAAATAACGGCGACTGCTCACAACAACGCCTATTAAATTTAATGGATGTATCTATGTCACACGAAAAACTACTGATAGGCAATTATTACTGGACGATAGAAAACTAAATGCCGAGCTCATTTATACAAATATAAAGCTTTAAGTAAACATTTGATAAATTGTTTTAAGATTATGCCGTCATTTTTCACAAAAACCTTTGAGCAAACAGGAATCAGTTTTTTTTTAAACCGTGCCAATAAGTTTCTTTTTAAGTGCTCTTAAACACGAAAATGTTAAAGTACCAATTTAGCTCGAAGCTTTTGAAATTTGTCAAACTGCCTAAAAGCCCGATTATTTTTAATTTGATAATAAGTCACTAAATTACGTTGAAATGGTAATATAAAAGCTTTTTACGTTGTTTTGGAATTAGGCCTATCAAATTCTTCAAAAAGTCGAATAATTTGTTTAAAAGGTTTTCCATCTATAAGCACGTCTATAAAGGTACTATTAAAAGTACCGCTTTGACTTTAATATTTTCACATAATTAACTAATTTTTTTTTAACGGTGAGCTTCTAAAACATCTCTCCTTTTTTTATTTTCGTTTCTTATCACTTTTCTTTTGCTTTATTTACATACGTCCAACTATTATACATTTCTTAGGTCTTAACCAGCTTTAAAATGAGTTGCCTTAGGAGTTCCCTAAAAGTGGGCTGCAAGAAAAGCCATACGATTTGAAATATTTTGTAATTTCTAATTCGGATGGAAATACGAAAATGTAAAGCCAAAGTTTTTTCGAACCTATTATTTAACTGTGTGCCCTATTATGCTTTGCATTATGCAAGGTAAATTGATTACGAAGTCGACTAATAACTTTATACATATTCATCCATATGTTGCAGTGGTGGTCTTGGGTTTTTGTCCGTTCAATAAGCGATTGAGTTTCAAAACTCAGATATGTCACCATTCTGGTTTTGTTTTAACCTGGAAAAAAAGTTTTGCTTACAAGTTATTAAACAAATAAAACTAATTTCTATGTTGCAACATCGATGTTACAGCTAAATTTCGAAAAAGCTCGTTTGTAATCAATTAAAATCGTAAAGCTCCGAAAATCTTTAAAATTCTAGAAAACAATAACGTGTTTGCTGCAGGTATTTGTTTTCCGAATATTCGAGCTTTCTGGAGCTTTAAGTTTTTAATTTAATCAAAAACGAGCTTTTTCTTTAAAACTGATGGTTTTAGTCTTGATTTAAAAATGCATGTGCAAATTCCTTTATATCATTTGGTAATTAAATCTTACTGGGATACTGGACTGCCTAAAAGCTTTACTCTAGTTCCCCTAACTTTCTTTTGAAAAAAAAGCGAAATCCATTAAGGTACCTATAAAAGCTCATAAAACTGTTGGAAGAGTTTGTCTAGATTTTGGTCAAAAGCTTAAAGCAAGTAAAATTCAGATTTTATTAAACCATAACTGTAAGTTTCCTTTTAAGAGCTTTTATAGTTCAAGATTTCCACTTACACTTTTATCATAAGCAAATAAGTCTTTCTAAATGTTTCATAGTTGTAAAGAAAAATAACTTTCAATAACTTTTACCAGTTTCTATAACCTAATCGGCTTCTTAGCATCTCAGTCATGCTTTTGAAGAAAATATTGGGAAAATGTTTTTATTAGTGTAAATATTTTCTAATTGAAATGATATCAATGCCCATTGGTCGAAAACTTTTCGAAGCCACATTCATATGAAAGCTACATAAACCCTATAAAAATAGATTACAAAATTAATGTTTGTAATATTTCCAAAACGAGACTCAAACCCAAAATACTGACACATAATACACCAGAAAATAAAAGCTTTCTAACTGATGAAGATGAAATCAATATTATAGAGACACTCTATCAATTTAAGATACACAAAATGTTCAGAGATAATTTTTTATTTGTTATATACATGCCACTAAGTACTAAACTATAAGATTTGGACAGATTGTATCAAAAATTTTGTTTAGGCTTACATTCCCAAAAAAATAATTAATCGGATACATTATGATTCATCTTAAAATATTTTGTAAAGTTCACTTGGGTATGACCTCATTTGTTAATCTTGTCCGGTTATATAAAAACACTCCCATATATAAAGCGTACACAGACTATTTACAACCCAATAAAAATTGTTCAACCATTAAATACTATAATTCACTGATTTGAATTTATAATACACAATGAAGTCGACTTACTCTAGATTATGAAGACAATAAAATTGTATGTCTTTTTAAAAAGCTTACAACTTTTTGTAATCGAGCTTTTTTATATTATTTTAAATTTAGATGTTCGACATGTTCAGACTATCGTCTTTAAACAACATTACAAAAAAAAAAAAAGTTACAAACCAAGCTTTTGTGTGTCGCCCCTTTCCTACATATTTAAGCTTACACTATCAGTTTGTTTTTTATGTCTCGTTGATTGTTTTCATTTCCATTGTGACTATGTGATTTTCTTATCATATCGATTGATAAGAGTATATATGTATGTGTAGATGTGTGTAGTGCTTTTGTGTACGAGTAGATCTCTTCAATGAAAAATCTAAAAGTGAACGAACGTCTTTATTTATTTTTCTCATTTCTGGTTGAGTTATGTGTTCATTTTTCGATATATAGCTTTGCGGAACTGATTGTTATTGATGTTAACATGCGATTTCATATATGTTTGTATGTATGAAACACTCAAGCTTTAATGGAAAATTATAAATTGGCTTGAGAAATGTGAAGTGTGATAGACTGGTGTACAGTGTAAAGGAATATTGTATTACCACATATAACATGAATTAAGCTTGTATATACAATAAACCAAGAAAAGCTCTGTGTAATTATTTTGTAACAATTCGATTTAAATAAAACGAATATACATTTTACTAAAATTAGTATATCCACATCTACAAAAGCTTCTTGTTAAGCTTTTTTTCTTCATTTCGTTTATGCTATTGTACACTGTGTACACAAATTATATACAAAACGTAATTTATTGCAGTTTTCAATGGGAAGGAAGGAATCTGTTTTTTTATTTGCTTTTTTGTTATTTTGGTCGTCGGTTTAAAAAATTTCCGCAACAAACAGAATTATAATGTAAAAAGCAGTCAGGACATTTGGGAAGGATGAATTGAAAATTGAAATAAGAAAAAAAATTGTAGTATTAATTGTGGTTGATCCAAAAAATAACGATGAAAATTAATTTTCCATTTTTTTTTGGTATTATAACGATTATAATTTACTGTGTGGGTACAAAAGCAATCTATATGGTAACCAAACGCTCTACTGTGTATGTACTGAGAGGGAATTAAATGGGATGATACTCTTTTCTTCTATTTTTCTTTCAATTATCATGTTGAAAATTTTATTTCAATTTTTTGTTTTTTTTTTTAGAATTCTACAAAAGTCGAATTAATTATTTTTTGTAAGCTTTGTACAGTAATGAGACTCCAATGTAGAATGGAATTTGTTTAAATTATTAGGACAAGCAAATATCTAGTTATATATAAATGGAAATTCGTTCGGAAATAAATCAAAAGCTTCGTTGTGTTTTAAGTAAATTAGTGAAAAGCTCGTTTTAAAAAGTTTTCTATTTTCACTGATTAACATGCTTTTCTCGTGATTTAATTAGTAGCTACGGTCTGGAAGCACTCTAAACATTAAACCTAAAAGTGTGGTACTAATTTGAAAATTAAAATGTCATCTGGAATTTTCCGAACTTTTACAAACACATTCAGTAATCTCTATTTTCTAAAACTGGAAAGCTTTAGGATTTTTGGATAAACTCAACAACGTTATTTTTTCTTAATTTGTTTTAAAAACTTAGTAAAATTCTTAAATGTAATCTCAAAGCTTTTATCATTCATTTCCAAATTCCAAATAGATTACGGGATCACGATAAATCGAGAGCTTCCGATAATTGGACTCTTCACTAAGCAAAAATGTGGTAATAAATGTGTTTTCAATTTCCGCCCAATGAAAGGCGAGCTTTCTTTAGAATTTTTAAATAATCGTAAAAAATATTATTTCTAAAAGTTTTGAAAATATAAAAATTGTAAGCTTTAGCAAAAATGTTAAAAGCATTTTAAATTGGTTCAAAATCCACCGAAAAATTTAATGGTGTGGAGCTTAATGAATAAAAATTCTGACCAAAAATTCATCATGATTCTAAAAGCTCTTTAGTAATTCAAAATTCAAAATTTAATTCAACACTAGGAAGTTGTTAGCTTTTGAGCTATATAATTATTAACATAACCTGGAATTCTGGAATTTTCCGAACTTATTTTCTAACCAATTTATTATCAATACACTCAAAAATTCAACATTAGAAAGATTTAGAATTTTCAGATTAATTCAACACCGTTAGATTTTTTCTTAATTTTCCTTACCAACTTACAAAAAAATTTAAATATAAAGTAAAAGCTTTTATCATTCATTTCCAAATTCCAAACAAGATAGCTGTCTGATTTGAAATTAATAAAATTATAAAGCTTTTTCAGTAAAAATCAGATTACTGGATCACGATAAATCTCAAGCTTCCGATAATCGACCACTTTACTAAACATAAACGGAATCATAAACTCAATTACCATGGGTTTTCAATTTCAGCCTTAACAAAAGCAAGCTTTCTTTGATATTTTCAAGTAATCGTAATTTCCGAATTTCAGGTAAACGCAGTACATGTTTAGTTCAATATTTATAAAAGTTATATTTGAAAATTTGATGCGAAAGCTCTTTACTAAACAAAAAAGCATAGTACAAAAGTTGAAAAATGAAGCTTTGGAATTTTTAATCAAATTCAAAAATGTCTAAATGTTTTTTAATTTTATTCAAAATTCACAGGAGCTTAGTGAATATAAATTCTAAATTCATTACGATCCTTAAAGCTCTTTAGTAAAGAAAAATTCGAAAATAATACAGTAGGCGTAAGTTGTTAGCAATGAAATTTTCAAAGTTTTTAAAACCCGCTCAAAAATATTAAAAGTAAAGTTATAAGCTTTTTATTATATACCCATTCAGTGCAAAATTCAAAAGTTAAATGTTCTTAGTTTTACCGATTATCAATAAAATACGCTAAGATGTGAAAACTCGTTCAAATTGAACGAGCAAGTAATTTAAACGCGAAATCTATAAACTTATTAGTAAATAGAAACTCGGGTTAAAAATTCAAAATAGGAAAGCACGTTTTCTGATTTTTCGAAATAGTTTACTAGCTTTTAACAGTGATTCAGTAAAGTTATAAATTAAGCCCTTTATTAAATATAAAAGCCCTTTGACGTAAAATTGGGCCAATTTATAATAAGACGCCAATTAAATAATAAAAAGAGCCGTGGAATTTTTAAAAAAATTCTTTAACGTTGGAAAGCATCTTTTAGAAAGCTCTTCATAGCTTTCAGGTTTTTTTTCAACTCGGAAGCGTTGTGAAGGGTTTTTACTATTTGAATTAAATCTACTATTAATCTACAATTAAATCTAAACTTTTTAACAAATATAAAAGCTCTTTACTCTTCATGAGGTTTGTAATAAACAAAAAACTGTAAAAGCATAAAATTTAGTTGACAGTTCAAAGTGAGAATGCTTTTGCATTGAAGACAAATGCAGTTCAATATTAAACAGCTACAGTTAGCTTCTTATTGTGGAATTTTCTGACAAGTTGAAAAATGTTTGAAAACATTTTAAATAGTTCAAAATTAGTAAAATAATTTAAAATAAATATTAAGGCAACATTTAAAATCAGAAAGCTTTTAATTCTGAAATGTTCAAATAGTTGTTGGCATTTTGTGTTTGAAAAAACGTTTAAAAATTAAAAAATGCGTCATAAATTATAGTAAACAATAATCCTTACTTAGAATCCAAAAGCTTTTATCAAATATAAATTTATTCAATTAATTCAATAACGTTTGAAAAGTTACTTAAGTTATTCAAATTTAAAATTCTAGTATTAAATTGAAGCGCTTTGCCATGAAAAATTAGATTATTAGTGTATTATAAATCTCGGAGCTTTAAAGTTTTTAGTCAGTTGGAAACAATTCCATTTACCAATAAATTTGAAAGGCCTTTCCGTTTCCACTAAGTAAAAATTTAGTCTAAAAGTTAATGAAGATCTTTTTTCAATTTCAATCCAGTGAGAAAGCTTTCAGCTTTTAAATTTTCAAATAATCGTAGAAAATATATATTGAAAATTATTTGAAACTGTTTTAATTTGTTCAAAACGTAGAAATTTTAGGTTCGCTATTTATCAAGAATTCTGAAGCGCATTCCTAAAACTACTAACTTCTTAATAAAAACAACTAGGTTGGAATTACAGAAATTGAAGGCTTTAGCTTTCCCCGTTCCAAATAAATTCATTATGTTTTCAGTTCAAAATGTAAACTATAAAAGCTCGTTATTAAATAGAATTTTCACCATAAAACTTTACAATTTTCAATTAGGCTTCAATAATTTTTAGAATTTGTTAATCTAACTTCCACTAAAACGTATTTTAAAATACGAAAATTTAACAATTTAAATTTTTAGTTCAAATTTATAAAAGTTGTTTTTGAAAATAATATGTAAAACCTCCTAATTAAATGAAAAGCTCATTTCAAAAAGTGAACCATAACCCCTACTCACTGAATATAACTTCTAAACAAAAATTCAACGCGTTACTGTGAAATAAAAATTCCAACTTTAAATCTAAAAGCTCTTAGTAATAATTTATTAAAACTTAAATATATTTCAACACTAGCAAGATTTGTTGGTTTTAGGATTTTATAATTATAAAGTTAATCTTTAAAAACTCTTAAAGGGTTTTTAAACCGCTTAAAAATAAAAACATTAAAGCTACTAGCACAGTTTTAAAAAACATAGAAAAGTTTAATGACGTTTAAAATCAAGTTTAAATTTTTCAGTAAATATTCCAACGTTAAATCTGCAAAGCTTTAAGCTTTGCCTTTACATAAATAAAGAGATAAAATCTTTTTAATATTCAAAAATATGTTAAATTGTTCAAACTTATTAATAAAAAATAATAAATTAAAAGCTCTTTACTAAATCTAGCATTTAGTAACACTTGAAACTATTCGTAAGTTGTTACCATAAATTATACATAAAAATAAAAAGCCCTTTTAGAAAGCTCCTTGTTTTCAATTTTCAGACAAAGCAGGAAACAGTTCTAAGTTATTAAAAATGAATATAAAATAATTAAAAACAAATAAAAAGCTCCTGGCATTGGAATTTTTAAATAAAATGATTTACAAATGTAAATACCAGTTTGAAAAAGCTAAAAATATTCTGAATTAAATTTTGAAGCTTCTTACTAAAAATCACGTCATTTCCAAATTTAATAAAAAAAGCTTTCTGGTACATAAAGTTTACTTCTGATTTCAAAGCGAAAAAAATTAACTTTATATTTTTAGGTAAAAATGTCAAACTTTAATGAAATTTCTAATTAATTTAAAAACATTACAAAAGCATTTCAAAAGTTAAGAATAAATTAAAATTAGAAGAAGTATTTAGCCAACATTTCAAACCATAAAGCTTTTGGCTTAGCAATTTTCGGAAAAATTTCATTAAGTTTGAAACCCAAAAATATTCTAACATTAAATTTAAAAGTTCTTTGCTCAATATTAAATCTGGCCAAAATTCAAAACTAGGAACTTTATGCTTTGGAATTTAAAACCTTCATTTAAAACTAGCAAGCTTTCAATTTTTGGATTATAAAAATTATTAGTTGAACAAATTTAAAAAGAATATTTACTAAATTCAAGTTCGAAAGAAGTTAACTGTAACATTGCCAGATTATTTTAATAACATTTGAAGCTATTTTCGAATCTCAAAGCTCTGATTTTATTTCCGAGAAGTAGAACTATGTTTTGATAGGGATATACATATTTTAAGCAAGCTTTGAAATTTTGTTATGGTGAACTTATTTTTTTCTTTTTAATAATTGAACTTTTGAATACTCTTCTAAGCTTTTCAAAATGTATAAAATATGCCTTCAGACAAAATCATTAAGCTTGGAAGTTGCTCAAAACTGTTAACTAATATTTTGACTATACATTTTAAAGCTCTTTACCAAAAAATAACTTTGAAGTAGGAAGCTCTTAGCGTTGGAATTTTTAGAAAATTACATTAACGTTTGAAAACAGTTTGGGCCAATTGAAAAATTTCGAAAAACGTCCACCCAATAAAAAGCTCTTTTATGAAAAGTATCGATAATATAGAAAGCTTTTAGTTTTGTGATTTTTCGATAAATTGTGCAACATTTGTTCAAATAATTTCTTATTTAAAACGCATAAAAAAATATAACGTAGTTAAAAACTGGAAAGCTCTTAATGCAGTGATATTTAAAATTGGAAGCTACCAAAGCATTTATCTCTCCTAATATGACTTTCAAATGCTTTTGCTTTCTGAATGAATAATTTCGTAAAAAATTTGAAGAGTTTTCCTTTAAGTAAATTTGGACATTAAAGCTTTCCGATATCTGAAATATGAATAAAATGTTTTTCTAGAATATTATAGTTCTTTAAGGACCGGCCTCTGAATTATTTCTGAGAGGTTTTAAAGTTTGCTTGAAGTGTCCGTTTGAGCTTGTTTATTTTGATAACTAACTATCTGATGGACGACTCTGCGCGACTTAAACTTAGTGCCAAAAAAGCTTTCTGACAATTTTTCATATTTACATTTTGCAATTTTAAGGTAAGACGTAATTGAATACTGTTAGCTTATATCTCAAAATTGTAAAATTTGGATCATGGCTTGTAATCACATTATGATATATAAAAATTTTTAGCTTTTCAACGAATAATAAAATTTATTTAAAGCTCGAATGAACTATATTAATATTAATGTTTCCGTTACTTCTTTTGGCTTCAAAAACTTTGTTATTTTTCTAACAATTAAAGTTTATCACATCTGCCTGATTAAAATACGCTCTACAAATGGTTTAATATCAAACAGTTTCTTACATTCCAGTAAAATACACAGCGTGAAGCTTTATGGGAGTGTGAGTTAGCGCAGGGAATACAGAAGAAAGAATAATGCATTGAATTTCGTATGATTTAGAGGCAGAGTTTCACTTATTGTTTATTCATTATTCACTGATTACTAATGCATTGTTCATTAATGCATTGCATTGATTAAACTCCTGTTCACTGAATATCATACTCATTCACTATTCGGTCAGTATCAGGTTTCATTACTCACTGAAATTTACTTATTATTCAGTCTTTATTCACTGATGGTTCGATATTTAGCCGCAGATGAATGATCGATTTACTCATTATTAACCAATTATTCACTCATTATTAACTGGTTATTGTTATTCACACTTTTTCAATGAATGCTTAGTTCTCTCATTATTCACCCCTTACGTAAGCATTATTCACTATTCTCATTATTCGGTATTCACTTATTTATCTATAAATATTTATTCTTACGAATGGGTAAAATATAAGAGAATGAGTAATGAGTGAATAATTCGTGAATAACGGTTATTATTCGCTCTCATTCTATTATTCGATTTTATTGAAATATGCGATCAAGATATAAGACTTCAATTTCCTTTTAAGCAATGAACTACACGTTCAATGAGCTAATGAAGGTTTGCAAACATTTCGAATGCTTCACTTGAATGGAACCTGTCTACCTGCGTACATGTAAAAAATTTTGAAATTAGATATCACCATTCAAATATACGGTCTTTAAACCGGTTCCCAGCACATAAACACATTAAAATATTTTATTTTTATACATTCGACACATCCTTTCATTTGAATCCATCCCTTTAGGGGATTTCCTTCCCATTACGACTTTACTACATAAATGTGTATACAAAAATAAACATAAACTTTATGTACAGTTGTGTTGTTGCTGTTACCATTATGTATTATGTTACAATTTTTATTCTCTTGTAAATACTCGTATATACATAAATATATACATACGTACATATGTTGTGTATAAAGCTACATAATAAAATTAAAATCATTCAATTTGGTATTTTAACCTCATGTTGTTCATTGAGCTTTTTTTGTTTGTGTGTGTGTGTGTGTTGTATTTTTATTAATATTGATGTTTTATGAAATATATCACATATCTATATATAGTGTGCGTATAATGTGTCGATGGAGGATACATACATATATGATGGCCAACGCGGTATTTTACCGGACTGTGACACAACAATATGTTTTACACTTACGCTGGATTTCAGAAAATGCCCGATGTACATCCAAAATATTTACTTTACTTACCAAATAACAAAAACAAATTTTGAGCTTTTCACCAAACATTTTTTTTTTTTGTTTTTTGTTATTTTGTTAAGGTTATGAGATATTTGAATTTTATGTTGTTGACAGAATTTTAATTAAATTGGGATATTTATATGTTGTGTGGATATTCCTGATTAAGTCATTGTTTGTGTGTGTGTGTGTATGTGTTTATAAAATATTTCTAGACATATTCGACATTTTTTTTTTAATTAACTTACAACAAACATTTTGTTTTCTCGCTAATATACATCGTATAGCATAACCATTAGCGTGTTATGGTAGTCATGTGTAAACATCTTGGTTTGTTCCCCCTTCGAAATATTTTGTTTTATGGTTAAAATTTGTGTTGTATTTCTATTGAGGGTGCGAGCTTTCTTTTCCTGTTTTTGACTTTAGTGACGGTGATGGTGGTGGCGTGGTGGTGGATGAAAACGCAAATTTAATATAAAAATGGGAGCTTAGTTGAAAAATAAATAGGTTTTCCCGTCTCGATAAGTAAACACTTATAGCTACATAACAGTTAAACAACATAAATGGGTAATTTATAAGTAAATTATTTATAATTAAATTTTCGCACTTAAAGCGCGTATTTATCGAGAGGGGGTTCTAATTTGAAATTTATTTAGGGTATGTTTCAACAAAGGGTGTTTAACAATTATTTTGGGATCTCGTTCGTGGTCATTTTTTGAGTTCAAATGGCAAGTTGGGCTTAACACATTAACGGTTGACAAGCATTTTAACAAAAAGTGTGAACCAGACAACTCACGATCTAAAAAAATCTTTTTTTTGAGAAGTACCAAAATGTACGCCCGTTTAGACTCGATTCATCACAAGTAATGTTTAGTCTACCTGTTCTACACCATGAATAGGTTATCTAATTTTCAACAAACGGAGTACTCAGGTCAGCTGCTCAGGTAATCAATCACTGAGGTGTGAGCACGGATGTTATACAACGTATGATTTATTTGGTTTTTGGAAACATTACAACGGCTAAAAAGTGTAAATGTTTATCGTTTCAGGTAGTTGTTCATTTTAGCCCTATTGTTGTTTTCGCACTGTTTGAACTTTGTACCAGTCATTTGACAGTACTTGTAACATTGCTACGGACCAATATACTTGGAATAGAATTCGTTTTTTGGTTAAAGCTTCGACGTTGCTTCTCTTGTGTATTTTCAATGTTTTCCCTAATTTTTGATCGTCAATCACCTCTGTCCAGTAAGAAATGATTTAATATTTCTTCTATCATTCCTCATTTTGACTACGAACTGGCTTTAAATGATGGGATCCTAATTGTACGCTACCCTGTATAAAACCTTTGAAAATTACTGGTAAACTTATCGTATCTTTATGAATCTCTTAGCTTAATTTTAAAAAAGATTCGATTTTGCCACTAATTTTTTGCGCCCCTTTTGACTTTTGTGAGAAACAAAGTTTTTTTTGGCAATAATCTTGAAAAATATACGACGTTTAGCATTATTGCATGTTCACAAAACCATGTTTGGGTCACAAAAATGCTGGGACAAAACGCTTTGCAATCGTCGTTGAATGGATCAATTTTCCTTTGCAACGGTTGTAATTCTATTTGACAGCACAAAAAACATTTTGACGCCACCGAGTCTATAATGACGTCATCCATGTAGATTAAAATTTTCCCTTGAACGTCAACGAGGAGGGGTGTACATAAACCGAAAGTCGTATGCAGATATTCGTATTAGCCATCGGCCTAGAGAACGATGAATATCTACTTCAATATTTGAATGATGTTCATTCATTTATTTGTTTATTAACTTCAGCTGTTTCCCCTCGGGGCCAGTCTTCTTGGTGGTTGCCAAATTGGTAAATCCAACTTTTTAAAATGTTTAGTTTTATTGGAGGTTCAGCATTCTGTTTAGGTCCATACTAGTCCACCATTTGCTCAATTATTGGTCTATAGTCCTGGTTATGAATTTCTAAAGAGACGTCCTATTCTAGTAGGCAACAATTAAATCATTTACAATTTTTTGGCAATATTGTATTATTCTCATACCTGTTAATGCACGTCCCGTTTAAAATATTTCGGCCCGCTATGTAGAATGGCATACCACCTTATTAGTACCATTAACTTCACTACCAGTATCAATTAAAGCTTCAACCGGTATCCAAAAGCTTTTACCCACATGTGTTCCGTTTTGCCACAAACCTGCCAACTTAGGGTCATTCCCGTTTACTGATTTTTGCCTGCCTCAATCTGGAGCTTCATGTCCAAATTAGACTCTCTCATTTTAAACGTCGACTAAATTTTGATGATCAAATTTTTTTCGCACCGCGCCCGATGGCTGATGTTGGAGGAAAGCTCTTATTTGATCAATTTCTTAGTTAAACTTTCTGACGCTTTCCTTGAAATCATCAAAGCTCTTAGCACCAAACTGTTAAGTTTTAATTATAGGCATTTTAATAATACCAGCCCACCCCAATTACTTCGGTCTAAAAAAACCAAAGTATTGAAATCCTGTCAAAAATGTTAAAAAATTTGGTTGGTCCAAAAGCACTTTTCCCAACGTTTTGAAAGTCCCTGAGTCTAAAAAAGCAAAAAAAAAAATGTCCGTCCGTCTACCCATTATATCTCGAGAACGGCTTGTTGGATTTAGAATTTTTTGTTGCCAATCTGTTTCTATCGTCAAGGCCGAAATTTGAAAAGCTTTTGTGAAAAGCTTTTGGAACCTGTGCGTCAAGAGGGTCGAGTACCTGCCATACGAATTGACCTAAAATAGCTGGGCATTGAATTTGAGGTTGATTTGAAGGTTAAGTTATGGGTCAATTTGCGGGTTGAGTTGAAGTTGAGTTGGAGTTGAGTTGGGGTTGAGTTGGGGTTGAGTTGGGGTTGGATATAAAAATATTTACGAATTTTTTATATATGCTGGTTTGATTATTGAATTGAAGATTAAGTTAGGGATCAATTTGCGGCTTGAGTTAAACTTGAGTTGGAGTTCAGTTGGAGATAGGATATAGTGAGTTGTTGACCAATTATTTATATATGCCGGTTTGAGAAGTGAGTTTGGCTTAAAGTTTGCGGTTTAGTTGAGGGTTAAGTTGGGTTCCGTTTGCGAGTTGAATTAAGGTTGAGTTGCGGTTTATTTGTTGTTGGCTTAGGCTTTGGTGAGCAGTTGAGCAATCTATATATATAGGGGAACCTCACTACAACGGAAATCGACGGGACCAAAAAAGTTGTCCGTTTTAGTGAGGTCCGTTTTACTGAGGATTTGTGACTTCTTTTCATAAAAGTTTTATTAGGATTATATATCTTATCCGAAATGGGTTCTCAAATGATTTTTAAATGAAGTTCTGGAATATGGCCAAGTAGGATGGAAATTGGCTGTTCCTTAGCCGATTATGATAAAATTTAACATGTACGTTTTAAATGGGATTCTTATATGATTTTTCAATGCATTTATGGAATATGGCCAATTAGGACGGAACTTGGCTATTTCGTAACGGATTATGATGAAATTTGATATCTGCCATAGAAATGGGATTCTAAAGTGATTTTTGGATATAGTTCTGGAATATGGTAAAGTAAGATGGAACTTGGCTATTTCTTAACCGATTTGACATATGCGAATTCCATTTCCAACGCACATGTCAGATTTCATTTATTTATTTTTCTTGGCCATATTCTAGAATATTATCCAAAAATCATTTAAGAATCGCATTTGAATCAAGGATATCAAATTTCACTAAAACCGGCTAAGAAATTGCCAAGTTCCACCCAAATTGGCCATACATATAATTTACTAAAGATTCAATTCGAAATGTTAAAAGTTCAATTTGAAGTGTAAAAAGACCAAGTTAAAGTGGTAAAGTTTCAAATTGAACTGTACTCGTAAAACCTGTATCATCGCAGAAATATCTATTTGTTTCCACTCTAATAAAGTGTCAGCTTATCTAAGGGAGGTTTTCATTGGAAAACTTCAGTTGCATGGGACTTAAAGGTGTGTCCGTTGAAGTGATGATTCCGCTAAATTAAGTGTCTGTTGAAATGAGGTTTCACTGTATTTAAAAGTGAGTTTTCATGTACAGTATATATGTGTGATATTTAAACAAATACACACGCATTGGACGATTTGAACCAAATTTTAAACAAATATTGTTATGGTACGTATGATGGTATGATGGTATAATGGTATATTGGTATGATGGTATGAGTTGAGCAGAGGGTTGAAATTTATTCGAGCTAAGTTGAGTTGAAGTTGAGCTAGGGTTTAGTTAGCCTGTATTGGGGTTAAGTGAGTTGTTCAGTTGGGGAGTTATTTAAGAGTTGATTTGGAGTTAGGTTGAGGGTTAATTTGGAAGTTGATTTGAGGTTGATTTAATGATTGATTTGAGCAAATCAGCAAATCCATGAATATGAATTGTATATGCATGAAATTTGGGTAGATTTTCTGGTTCTAATAAGACTTTTTTACGGTTTATCACAGTTTATAGTACATCAAAATGAGTATTCCACAATCTATTCCACAACTAACAGTTAAAAAGTTCCGTTGTAGAATTCTGTTCTTCAAAATCGTATCATTGGTGGTATGAATGATACCCTAAGCATCCAAATTACTCGAGTTTCAAAGTACTCGGGTAGTCAAGAACTTTTTATTTTAATAGCCGGATTACCCGGGTATCCGGTTACTAGAAAAATCGTGAGCCTTATCCACACAAGCCCGCAGGGGAATTGAAACTTCTTTAGTCGTAATTGTTTGTTGCCCTTGTCATCCACGTGGTCGTTGCTCTTGCTCTTCTCGCTGCCTTACTCTGAATTCACGAATGTGTTTCGCTGACGATTGTTGTGGCATTCTGAAGTGCACGGTTAATATTGTTTCAGTGTAATTTGTCGCATTAAAATATGATGTAGTATCAATGAATGTATAGTCATGGAAACTTAGTCGTGGAGATTGGAGTGACACGGTCAGGAATCTGGTGGACCAATAGCATAAATAGCATTGAACTTTTGGTCAAGAAAGGATTAAGAAGGTTAACATGGATCCATAGATATTAAATCTTGTTAGTATTAGGATTGACAAAAAGGTGACGACCTTAGCTCCAAACAAAGAAAAAAAAAAATTAAAATTTGGGTGGATATGAAATTGGTAACAAGTTGCCAGCAGAAAGAGTGACAAAGCGTTTCCGCTTACTTTCACTTGCCTCTAATTGGTTGTCGACAGTCCAGGATTTGATGTGAAAAGCTGCTGCAATTGGCACACGAGACTGATGAGGTATCTCTAAGTACGTCTCCGGAGTAATTGGTCCTTCGTGAATTATTATGCCAATCACAATCGTATTGTGGATAACCCACTTCTTCCCCTAAGGAAAACTGATCTTCAACATAAGGCATTTGTTCCGTGTAGGACGAAGTCATATATCCTTGGAGGTTGAGGATCAAACCTCACTTGTGGTCTAGCTAATGACCTGGAAGTACGGTACGAAAAAATTTCTTGCGGTATTGTGAGTTTATCTTCAGGATTATGCCCAAAACGTCGCCACAACTCTTCTACATCATGCATCTTCATCTGCAACCCTAGCCGCATATTCCTTCTAATTATGGTATACAACGTATTATCAGATATTTGCTGACTGGACTACAAACCCAGCTTCTTTACTGGCTGATAGTACTCTTGTATACTTTCTCTTGGGTACCGTTGCTTCCGAGTGAGCAACAGACGCAAGACATTATCTGCTGGAAATATTTTGGAGATGACCGTTTTGGTAACTCCCCCTTGGGTGAAAACGTGTTCTCCTGTTGCAATGTGAACCTGTCCAACTTATCGTAAAACTCCTCATCGTCAGGATCTGGTTCATCACTGCTCTTCTGTTTAACATTCTGCTCTTCCTGATCTGTTGTAGATTTTAGATTATACTGAACCTTGCTGGAACCAGGCTTGACAGCTCAAGATTACCACCTACAGGTACAGCTGTTGCAAAATTTACTTCAGTTAGATTTGCCTGTTTTTCTGCTGGTGTTATCTTGCCCCTTCTTAACCCATATAACCGAGCTTTCTCTCTAATGTATCCGTCAAAGTTGCGGTCACTACTCGTGTAGCCTTGTCGGACAAGTTCCGCACATAAAACTCAATAAGGAGTTCGGCATCATCTAATAGATGGTAATCTAGTTCTAAAATGTCTTTAACAAAAAAATTTAACTAACTCTACTAACTATTCTGTTATCTACTATAAAAAATCTCAAAAATTGTTTTTTCTAATTTTTCAACAGAGATGACTACGGTCTTTCCATACTATGAAAAATAAAAATCTATGGTTCAAAAAAGAAGGAAAAGGTTTTGAAAATGAATTTGAAATTTGGATGAACTTGTTTTGATATTCTCAATGTAGCAATCGATTCAAAACTACAAGAGCGACCAACATTGCTATGAAGAACAACATAACAAGTTCATGATTACACCCCACGATCATGATCTTCATGCTTGCCCTCTTGGCCACAGTTAGTATTCCACTCCTCACCGGAGGTACTCGACTGTGAGAATGACAAAGCAATATCAGCTGATGTATCGATGGGGAACGATAATTCGCCGATTATCGTTAAGAATTTTTACAACATACCCTACCTACCATACACCCGTCCACTGGTGGAACCTAAGTTGAACAACCAGATAGTTAATACCCTGGATGCCTAAAGTTAATTTTAATGAACTTGCGCGACCCATCCCGAAGGATGAAAAATTTTTAAGGATTACTCAAACGAACTTACGCGACACTTAGCTATATGTTGAGTAATTTGAAAATTCATATTTTGTTAGACCGATTTTAGCACGTAAGGCACGTAAAAAATGCTTCGTTAAGTGTTCGGTCCCAATGTTGATCATCTTCAAGTAAGCCCATTTTAAGACATGCCTCTCTGTATGTCTGACATATATCACCATCGATGGTTTTCAGCGCTTGACATGATATCGGTCCTGTTACTGTATGAAGCAGCATTCTCAAATAGCAGCATTTAGCATTATTAGGATGAACGGTATATACTCGCCCTAATGCAGCAGAAATACGCATTTCAGCATCTTTGGGAATAATTCCACCTTGCCTTCGCCTACAAAACTGCTTTCTCAATGTATGCCAAGTGTAGTATTTTGGTACTTCGTTGACACAATTGGAAAAAAGCTGTTAATGTTGTATTCGGTGGTTGTACAGCTCTAACTAATATGTTCCCTTCCGTAAAGTAGACTCGCGTTGACCATTTTCTAAATGAACATTATGATCTACAACGGATGGATAGCGTTCGTGAATGTTAAAATTAAGAATTCGCCAGACAGCCTCATTACTGCTGATATAACATCCTATTTGAAATTTCGTGACTTCACCGGTTGGTGTATTCTGATTTTAAAGTTCAAAAACTGCCATATCACTGCCTTTGGTGACATATTTATATAATTATGTATTTTATTGGCTTAACTGAATTGCAATACTCGACATTAATATGTGCTTTAAATGTTTTCGACAGTAACGGAGTGTAAGGAACAATCCATCTGTTATCGATGTTCATGTCTACATTGTGCAATTTGATAATAACTGTGTGTCCTCCATCGTTCGGTTTTCGTCGTCTATATTGTGGATATCCATCACCACCAGCCTGTGTTTCCTGAATCATTTCGCGTGGATATTTTTTCGTACATTATCCATTTTTCATGTAAGGTGAATTTGGATTCAATGCTCCACAAGGTCCGTGAATCATATTTTTACTAATGATGTCAAAAAGTACCAAATCTTCTTGTGGTTTGGGTAGCTCAGCTGATAGAACACTATCAATTTGATTTGAAGCAATTTTATCCTTCAGCCAAATAAAGATGTGAGCATGTGATAGACTTCTTTTTTGCCATTCTATGGAATACATCCAGCAACGAGTTTCTCCGTAAATGTTATATTTGATTATGATATCCATGAGTTTTAGGAGTTTCTGTTTGAAAACTCTGGCGGTAAGATCATGCTGATGGGACGATAATTGCCCAATTAGAAGTAAATCTATAATTTTCGTTCATGCTGGATTACCAAGTTCATGTAAAATTTCGGGAAGGTCGGTTTAGGGTCTGAGGCGCCCATTCCGGACATCCATACATACATACATACTTTCATTTTTATATATATAGAAGAAGAAGATTTTACTTGTCCCTAAAACTTATCATTTCTTTTTAAAAAGAATGATTTTGTACAAATGATGAATTCGGGCGGTGAACACATTTTAGAGTACCTATGGATATTTTTTCTATTAGTAGTCTAAATATTTCGGAAATGCCTTATACTATGTTATACAATGTGACGTTACATTCATTTCAGACTTTTGTAATCCTATAAGATTTTTAGTGCTTTTTCTTGAAGGATAAAGTATGTGTGATATTTTAACTCAAGTTCATTTCACTTTCGATAACAATATTTGTATTTCATTCAACCTTTTAATTTTTTGGCGGAATAATTTCTTATTAATCGGCGAAGTTAAATTCATTTGAAAAATCCTAAATTCTCGCAAAATTATTTCATTCCAAAAAATTGGATGTCGCGGATTTTAGTTCATATTGAAAATGGGATTAATTTCGCCATACAAAAATATTCGGCGGAATTAATTCCCGCGGAGTTAATTCGTGCCCCTGTAAATAGATTGCGACAAAATTATTCATTATCACTGTCTTGTATTGTACATATATAATAATTTGGCTCTTGGTTGGCTAGCAAATTCTTGTAAAAATTGTGGAAATTCATATCCAGTGAATTTTTAAAACTTTAAAGGGTTTCTCGAAATCGGGCGAATTAAATTTGATTACACCGAATTGTTTTTTAAAGCGCATCGATCGAACTTTGTTCCAAGTGAACGGTGTTTCACCTACTGCGTCAACCTTCCGATAATTGAATGTAAATACAATGTGTGTTATTTATTGAGGAATGGAGTTCCAAAAAGGAAAATTATTAGCTCATCGCTTTGCACTTGTTTCATCACACATAAAGCAATGTGGTTTGTTTGTGAAATACAATCACTTGGGCTTTTGAAGACATTGTTCTAAGTCGAATGTGCAAACTATTTTCGATGTGTTACTTTTGTCCAATGATTATTAAGTACCTTCGATTTGTAAGGCGTATCAGCGTTATCATGACGTTTTTTCTGCTCGTTTCTAAGTTTTTCTTGTTCGTTATTCCCAGCTACTTCAATTTTACACTTTAATGTTTTGGATGGTTTTTTGACTCTGTGTATATTATGTACATAAGCATAAAGCTAAGTTACTTCTAAATCAGTTTTCAGCAAAATCTCGCCGGTGTGTAGATCACCGGAATTCTCGTGTGATTTTTAATCTCTGCAGCAATTTCATCAGACGACTTATAGCTATTTCCATGCTTTCCTTTCTTATCGCTTCCTAATATTGCCCCGTATTCCACATAACTAAAATGTGACCTCTAATTGAATCGCCATGTGTTCTAGTTCTGAGCCTGAACCCTCCGACATGTTACCAGGACTGTATTCAAGATAATTATCGGAATCGTAACCGTCCCCGTCGTAATCCGTTTCAAACGGGTTAGCTGCCTGTAAAACAGTATTATTATGCATAACTGCCATATCCAGAAACATGTACCCTAAAACCTGCATCCTGCTAAACTTTATTTTACGAACCTAAAGGAAAGTAACAGTATATGACACTCGGCGGAGAAACGACCTTTTTCGGCTTTGCGATTAGACCTACTAATACCATCGATGATTCGATGGGGAAGTAACAATGACAAAACCAATGAAATCATGCCCAAATACTTGGAATGTCATAGTTGAAAATTTTTTTTTTTTACTTTCTTCTAATCAATCAAATTGACTTATGTGAAAAATTTCTCGGAATATTTGGAAATTTGAGAACAATTAATTATTACAGTAAGTAAATTAATTATAGGGTACAGGGTGATTATCTTATTAGTTCACTTCATTGAGTTTTCCAGTAAATCCTTCCAATATAAGCCACTGAGGAATGTATTGTAGTAATGTAATTTGTGCAAACTTAAGTCTAACACTACGAAATCGAAGATTGCGAGAGAACAAAACCTGGTCTTATTCCCTGGTTATTGTACCTAATTCCACGTTACTTTTCTATGAACTGGTTAAATGAAGGTTTATGGGTAAAACAATCAAATATTAATTTCTGATATACTTGGATAATCACACAACTGGATAATTGTACGATATGTTGATTGACGTTCTTCGCTTGAATATCTTACAGTATACATATAGAATTTCCGTTTAATTTATGTAGAAATCATAACAACACACGAATTAGATAGTCTACAATGAAAGATGTATTCGAACGAAATTCTTCAGAAATAATTCATCAATGAACCAAATTATGCCCAAAATTCTTAGGAAATTCTACTGTTTCAAAGTTTTGTACGATTACTGTTAAAGAAAAAATTTGGTAACTAAATTTGAGTTCACCTAAAAACAGAACATTTTCTTGGAAATAAATAACAAATTGGTGTTTAGGATGAGAATCATTATACTAAATTACAGTAACTTAATTAAATACCGAACGAAGGCAAGAGAACAAAAAAAAGTTTTATAACTCAAATTGATTGTGATTGAAATGAAATTTTATTTGTGGGAAAGGTTATAATTCGACCTTTAAAAAGTGTGTGAGTATAAAATTCAAAAAAATTTCATCAGAAGGCTAAAAGAGAGTCAGTAGACAATTTAGGTAACTGTTATAGCCTGTTGGTGGCACATTATTTTATTTGTAACAAAATAATTTCTAGCCATCCAGCCATCCTGGATCGACAGCATGAAAATTAAATCAAAATTTAAAATAACGCCATCTCATAATTGCCACCGTAAATCACGAAAATTACACATGTAAAATTATACTGCTAATAAGTTTCGGATTTCATTTTAGTATTGCCAATAAATAAAAGACTGTTAAGTTAAACTTAAGCAAAGCCTTTGAAAAATACTCTGGCTGAATTAGTATAATTTTGGTCCGCAACTACCAAAGATAATCATTTTAAAGTTAGCCGAAAGTAAAAAACTGTTGATAATGCAGATAGTGTCTTGGCTATTTCAGCCGACATATTTCTGTCAAATCAACCAATACAAACAGGTACTTCCATGTAGTGATTTTACGGCTGGACTTAGGGTCATTTTGGTCTGCCACTGCCTACCGCAGGAGCTAGTCGTAGAGTACATAATATATAATTTAAAAATTTGTATAGATTTAACCTTTAGAGTGTCATGTTTGGAAAGTGGTTTAATTATGGTATATTGCCAATAGTTATTCCTACAAAAATTATCAGGGCTAATTGTTTGTGGGGAGCTTGAAAAAATTCATTTGAATAAAAGGCCGCTCTAGAAAGCTCTAGAATGTAGCGCAATAAGACAATTGTCTAGCCACTTACATTGAACCACTTTCCAGACATGACACTATAAAGGTTAAATTTATTCAAATTTTTAACTTTTATATTGCGTTCCTCTACGTGTAATTCCTATGGTAGGTAGTGACAAACCAAAATGACCTAAATCCAGCCATAAAATCACTACATAGAAATACCAGTTTGTATTGGTTGATTTGAGAGAAATATGTCGGTTGGTATAGGTTTCGGATGAGATAGCCAAGACACTATCTGCATTATCGATATATTGTCCAAAACAATTTTTTCGACATTCTGAAACTCTATGAGACCGAAAATCATGAAAAACTATGTCTGTCCGTTTGCCTATATATCTGTCTGGATGACTGTCTTTTCCCACGGTATCTCAATAACGTCCTGTCTGATTTAAAATTTGTTTCGCCAATTTGTTTCTATGGTCAAGGAGGAGAATTGAAAAATGTTGCAAGGTGTAAGTCGTGAAGATCGTGTATCTGCCATTTGAATTGGCTTTAAAGTATACTTGGTAATATTACCAGGTTAACCAATTTTGTACATATGCTGGTTTTTGGATTTAGTTGGGTATTGAATTTGCAGTTGAGTTGGGTTACATTTGTGGGTTGAGTTTAGTTGTTGGCTATAGAGTTGAGTTGGCTTGGAGTTGAAGTTCAATTGGATTTGAGTTAGGGTTCGGTTAATTTATTTGGGGTTGAGTTGAGGCTTTAGTGAGAGGTTAGATTGATTTGAGTTCAGTCAAGTTCATTTATGCATGCAGTTTTCGATTCTAGTTGATTTCTGGATTGTGTTGGTCGTTGCGTGTGGAGTTGAACGGAGGGTTGAGATTTCGCACGCGCCGGGTTTGAGTTGAAGTTGAGATGAGGTTGGGGTAGCTTTGATTGGGGTTGAGCGGGGGATTCAGTTTATGCTTAATATGTGGTTTGCGTTGGTTTAATGAAGGGTTAATTGGAAAATTGATTTGGGGTTGACTTAGAGAATAAATTGTGGGGTGGATTGACGGTTGATTTGATGATTGCTTTGGCGATTGATTTGGAAGTTAGATTGAGTTGACTCGAGATAGGATCTCATATGGACATAACTTCTGGGAAGATATTCTAATTACTTCTTGAGGTTTCAGCTCCCCAAAGGCTGATTTTCGTGAGTAGGCAGACTGATCATCTGATATAAAGATATTTATCTTTCGGATTAATTCTGGTGACGTTTCCAATTTTTAAAACTAGTGTCAACCTCATAAATATCACACATAAACGGGCTGTTTGATTTTAAATTTCTGTCGTCTTTCGATTGGAAGTAGCAATGATAACAGGCAACAATTAAGAAGGTGATTTGCCTGAACAATTCCATCTTCCACTAATTAAACTAAAACTATAGCAGAGTGAGATCCTTGTTTGAACCCGATTCCATTTCCTTCTTTGGCATCATATTGAAAATTCTTACCAATCTTTCCACCTCGCCAAGCACTGTACTCTCGCTTCAAACGTGCTGACTCATTTTGGCATAAATCACACTTAATTACAAAGACCTCGATGTAACATTGAAATAACCTTTTTTCATAATGTCTGAGGATTTTACGCTCGTTTATCTGCTTTTATCTGAACTCATACTAGTTTGCCATCAGAGCAATGAGCCATCCAAAACCACTTAAAATGGCCATTCAAATATTTATAAAAAATCTTCACGCCGATAATAATTTAAAGAGGCTCCTTTTCAAATTAATTACCTAGTTGCACTATCAATATTTTTCACGCGTATGCTATTGGTACGGCATCATTACTCAAAATGATCGGATATGTCTCATTGAAGTGAATTAGCCGCGTCACGTCAATCAGCTCATTTAAAAACTATAACGCCTGTTTGTAAAAAAGTGAGGTATTTTTTGACACTCCTTTGAACGTTTGACTAAAAATTCGACACTGAACAGATCTACCTACTATCTATCGATTTCAATATTATTTCTCATGAGCACTGGTAAATTGTGAATTTAGCTGTGCTGACGGACCTGGACAGTTACATGGCCCAAAACATTCAATGAACTTTTGTTATAGCCACAAAGAATTTTGTCCTTGATCGAAGAGTGTCAATGAACCATCAATCATTTGAAATTTGACTTTAACAATGCGGCCGTTGACGACGTTAGAACATTTTTTTACCCATTCATGACCGTGTTTATATAGATATACGTCTTATATCAATCTGATGCATTTGCAAAATGCCTATGAGTTTTAATGTCCAAACTCTTAAAATTCGTTTTCCGCAGTTGATTGAACTTTTGAGTGGCTAATGGTATGACTGTACGTTTATATGATTATATGATGATGCGGTGGTACGATGGTAAGATGGTATGATGGTATGACGTTACGATGGTATTCTAGTGGAATGATGATAAGATGGTATGTTTTTAAGGTCTGATGGTGGATGGTATGATGATATGGTGGTATGATAATATCATGGTATCGAGGTACGAGGCTATGGTGGTATGATGGTAACATGGTATGATGGTATCATGACGTCGTGGTACGATGGTATGATGATATTGCTGTACAATTGTGTGCTTGTCTTATAGTATAAATATACGATGGCACGATGTTATGTTCGATGGTGAAATGATGGTACGATGGTAACTGTTAAAGATGCCATCCTGAAATTAAAATTAGTATTAGGATTTAAATGAAAACACTATATTGTAAATAATATTTATCTTTGCATGTCACTTGTCAAAATTGTATATTATACACTGAAGTGTAATTTGATATCTGTAATGTCGGTATTGAGATCAAAACTGCAACATCGACAATTTATTGATTAGTACCATATTTGAAAGATAGATGTTACCTCTAGTATTTAAGTAATAGATATAATTTTGTACAGAAATTCGGATGATGTGGCGATCGTTGATTTGTAAACCAATGATTTCGTTCCACCAATTTACCTTTATTTTGGCGGGTACAAAATTTACCTATAAAAAGCGAGAACAAATCGCAGCGAGGACATTATTCTAAAGATTACATGGTGAACAGAAATCCATTTGCTGTAGTGAAATTAACCACGAAAACCGACATTTGTGAAACTATGAGCGAATAAAGAATTAATATTCAAACAAACAAAATAAAAATTTAGTGAAAATAAAGTGAGATACCAGTGAACCTGTTAATTGAAAATTGGCGAAATTTTCAATCAATCACAGGAATTAGGGAACATCTACAATTAGAAGGTTATTCAATTAACATTCCTTCATCTCTTATATTGTGAACATAATGGTTAACGAAGAGCTGAAAGAATTGGTGCGAAAACGAAGACAGTATAAGGCGATAATCACATGTGTTGAAAAATGGTTGAGCGAAAATCAAGCTGAGGAAATACCTTACGATTTTAGAGTAAGGATTGAAATGATTGAACGTTCGTACATCAAATTCAGAGAAATTGAGGCCAAATTATTGATCTATCCGGACCAAACTGCTGATATAGACGATTTCGAAAACCGATACCTCCGTGCGAAGTCACAATTGGGTGCACGGCAGAGATCATTCTTACAAGAGTCGTCAGACCGCAGCTTCTCCAAACCTGATGGAATTAAATTACTACAAATGAACATACTTTCATTTTCAGGAAAGTATGTGAACTTTCCTTCGTTCAAGGATCTATTTGAAGCTGCAATCCACAGTAATAGTTCAGTGACCAATACACACAAATTACAATACCTGAAAGGTTTACTGCAAGGGGATGCTGCAGCGTTAGTTAAACACATAGCTGTTACGGATACAAACTATCTCGAAACATGGGAAAAGGTATGTAAAAGGTATAATAAGGAAAGACTTATAATCACCGAGCTCATTGGAAAGGTTACTGATCAACTCTTGATCAATAATTTAAATGCTCAACGGATTGTCAGTTCCCAAACGCAGGTTATTTGTGATAAATAAGGGCTTGTGTTTTAATTGCTTGGGCACATCACACAAAGCAGACAAGTGCAAATCGACTAGAAATTGTAACATTTACCGACGACGCCATCATACTATGCTACACCAAGCAATTCATAGGGAAATATCAAACAAGGTTAACTTGCTCCAGACTAACGTCGACAGTAATGAAGAATGCACAACGATTTCGGATGATAATACCGTTACAAACGTATTGGGAGAAATTTCCAGTCAATTTTGCCAACTGCCATCGTATATGTCAAAGATCATTTTGGCGCGAAGCATGCTGCTCGGATATTGCTTGACTTTGGGTCACAAGCATTATTTATTACCGAGTCATGTTGGAAGCAAATACAAACTCCGAGGGAAAATGCAAGATTTTTACTACAACGTAATCAGTAAAGGATACATTTGATACATTTTTTGAAGTAGTTCTTGGAGAAAGGTGTAAAATTGGAAAGGGAGATCTCACAGCAATCAACACAATATTTGGATGGGTTGTAGTAGGTAGAATAAAATCTGAATTGAATTAAGATCATCAAGAAATAAGCAACAATAATACGTTAAATATGCACCTGTCCGTTAACATTGAACAGGGCCTTCGAGCTTTCTAACAAATCGAGGATATTCCGGATAAGAAATTTAACACTCCAGAAGAAGTAAAATGTGAGGAACACTTCCAGAAAACTGTTCACGAGGCTTAGATGGTAAATTTATAGTGAAAATTCCTTTCAACGATGATCCAAATATGGAGCTTGGCCTTTCCCGTTCATCAGAAGAAGAATACAGAGTTAAAGGAAGAATATCTTAAGTTTATGAGGGAGTACCTACAACTTGGTTACATGAAGGTTGTTTCACCTGAAGACAAACAACTAAACCAAATTAAGACGTACTACTTATCCCACCATGCTGTTATCCGAAACTCCAGTACCAATTTACGAAAATGGAGATCAAATGTGAGCGAGCTGAATTCAACGAATATCACAGAAGAAAACAAACTTTGACAGAGGTGGTTTTATTAAAGTTTTAGGATTGCAGTTAACACCCGCAGAAGATATATTTTCGTTTAAAGTGGCGCCTTATTCAGACCATGCGGTTATAAACAAACGAATTATACAGCCTGAATCTTCCAAAATTTTCCAAAATCTGTGGCTACAAAACTTAGGCTGGGACGACCCTGTACCAAATGTAATAACAAAAACCAGGCATAAAGTAAGAAGTGAATTCTCATACTTTGATAAATTAAAGATATCCAGAAGAGTAATACAGGGTCATCAAGTGGAGTTACATGGTTTTGCCGATGCTAGTGAACTAGCTTACGCAGCGGCTGTGCAATTAGTGACCGCGAAAGCAAAGGTCACACCAATCAAAAGAGTAAGCATAACGCGTTTGGAATTATGCGGCGCATTACTTCTGTCCAAATTACCGGCAATGTTATCACAACAAACACAAGTGTTTGGAAGTTTTCAGCCAACAATGCATGCCTGGACAGACTCAACCATTGTGCTGGCCTGGCTGTCAGATCATCCGTCCAAGTAGAAGACGTTTGTTGGAATTATAGTTGCATATATACAAGAGTAAATTCCACGGGAATGCTGGAATTTCGTTCCATCTCAATCTAACTCCGCGGATGTCGCTTCACGAGGTATTTCCCCATATGCTTTGCTGACCTGTGATAAATGGTGGCATGGTCCAAGCTGGCTAAGGACGCAAATTGAATGGCCAAAACAACATCCAAGCGATTGGGATACAAAATTTGCGTTCAAAGCACTGCACAGTGATTTCGCAGCAGATATACTTACGAAAACATCAAATTTTTCAAAATTAATTAGAATTCCTATCACTGAAAGAAAAAATTGGGTAATTACAAACAAAAAAAATGGTTAAATTAAAGATGCACTATGATTGTTTTTCAACCGACCTAGCGTTTGTTTATTGATACTAAATTGGCTAGGTTATTTATTAAATTATAACTCAGCACAGGTAAATTCAAACGAAATGCTACAGTAAATGGCTGGTTATTGTAACCTCAGCTATTTATTTGACCTAAGTGAGGTTTAATGTTAATATTTCTAAATTATTTAAACACTATTAGGTTAAATCAACCTACAATTTGAATGTTCACATAACTAAGCAGAAAGGTTAATTTTAACGAAATTTTGTACTAACCACTAAGTTAAGATAACTTTTGCTGACCATTGAAACAACTAAACACCAAGGTTAGTTTTAACCAAATGTTGAACTAATTGCTTAGTTTAGACAACTTTTGACATTGATTAAAACAACTAAGCACAAACGTTAATTTTACAGAAATTTTTAAATAATTACTTAGTTAAGATAACTTTTGCTGGCTATTAAAATAACTAAGCATAAAGGTATGTATATATATATATATATATATATATATATATATATATATATATATATATATATATATATATCAAAAATTTGTGCTTAGTTATTTCAAAGCTCAGCAAATGTTTTCTTAACTTCGTCTGGTTTTATGAAAGCCTTTTTCTAATTTTTTCAACAGCGGTGGAACCAGTACGGCTAAAAAGAACATGTTGCAAGTTTATATGTATCTAAAATATAAAATAAAAAAAATCCCTTATATTGAGATGAAATCATCGGATTTCAATATTTATTACCTGCAGTTAACTACAACCTTAACGTTTTTAGCGAATCAAATAATAAATTACTAACAACTCCTTTGATGTTAGCTTTAAACCATTCTTTTATGTATTGTATTTTCTAAAAAATCGTCCAACTTTATATAGATTGTCTTGTGATAATTGATATTGTAACAAAAATGTTGGGTACATTTTTGTTATAGAAATTGTCCCTTTGCATCCACACCGGCAGTAAATATTCCTGCTAGCTACAGTGGGAGGTAAAAATGGTCGTGGGAGGTTGGTGTGGAGCAATGAGGGACCTTGCTATCCTGCCTTAAGGGGTATAGAATCAAGGGGTGATCATGACGATCACAAATGAGGACATTACTTGACCAGAAAGAAAGTAGGACCTGACTACATTGACTACTTAAAGTGGGATCAGTAGTCCAACATGAATGGATTGATGTTTTTGGCCCTAGCCAAGCATAATAAAAAAAAAAATAATAAACAAAAAAACTAAATAAACATATATAGGTCCCTGCGCGGGATTTGTTAATAAAGTGTTTAGATCAGTAGCAGGAATCAACAGAAGAGCGGCGGAGCATTAAAGCCCACTTCTACTGGCCTCTATTGAGGCAGTTGATTATTCCGCTACTGATCGGGCCCCTTTTAGTTAGATACCATTATTATTATACTCACCCTTTTTATCGATCCTTCTGTAGTCGCCTCGGTAAGAAAAAAAAAATTAATTTTAAAATTTTTAAAAAAAAAACGTTTATTTAATAGATAACTGACTACTTGAACAAGAATTGAAAAATGAATTCCTCCTCAACTAAAATTGTTGGAGTTTATATACAAATTTGCTTCCGCCAAAAAAAATGCATTCCACCAACAATTATATGGGTTCAAAGAAAACAAATGGGCATAATTTGCTGATCTAAAAAAAAATAATTGCACGCGCAAAAGAAAACTTATTGCAATAATTAAACCTATTGCATATCCAATTATTGAATACAACCAACTCAAAATTGGGTGAAAATTGCTTGCGCACCCAAAAAAAAGAAACTATATACGAGTACGTATATATTTTATTTTTATTTTACATGCGCGTGTGCAACAACAACAAGCCATATTGTTATCACTAGGTAATAGAAGGTTATTTCCACATTTGTTTACTGTAATCTGATAATATACATTTAATTTGTATACAAACAGTTCCGTAAACAAAAAGAAATAAAACGAGGAATTTTTGTCGCGTGCCAACAAATTAATAGAAAAATATGAAATGCAAGATCATCTTATCAATTGTACATATTGGATACAGTTGAAAAGTGAGGTATTGACTTTTTAGCATCCGGACAAGAGTCGCTAATTAGGTTTATTTGAAGATGAATATCTTCAATGGTGGGATGTTATTTTGATGTATAAAAAATTGGGATTTTTGGGTAGAATTGATAATGAGTGTGACAAGCGCTCATTACAATACCTAGAAGCAAAGTTTACATAGTTAGTTCAGAGAGAAGAATCACATATGTTTTTTTAATGTTAAACTTACAAATTCTGGAGTTAAAAAAAACGTATCTAAGGCCTAAATTGTCTAGTCATCTATTTTTCAATATTAGAAGCAGTCATATGCCTTTGGATAAATTGTGCCGTCTTGACAGAAAATATCATTTTTACATGTGGCTCCGAAGGAAACAATTGTTTGGTTTCGTTTGATGTACCTGCCGACTCTTAACGTTCTCGCTTCGTTCCATTTTAATATTTTTTCATCTGACTAGAAAGATACAAAAATGTTAGTGTAATACAAAAAAAAAAAATATGTGTGCCTTGTATTTTACCACCAAATTGTTTTTGTTCTTTAAATTTTTAAATCATCAGATTATAGAACTACTTCTTGAGTATCCAGTTGTAATATATGTTCCATCCGATTGCTGTGGGAAATATGTGGTTCTTCCAAATAATTGATTTGCATCTGCCTTTTAAATTAATGATGTTCGAAATGAATTCGGTCATCCAGCTCATTTTTTTTAAATAATGCATCTAAATTGATAAAGGACTTAATATATTTTAGACATTCAAAAATATTTATTTTGAAGTCTCTTAAAACATTTTTAAATAAAATAAATTTCATTAGAAAATAAGTTTTAATTAAAATTTAAATTTAAATAATCAAATAATCAAAAATATAATTTGATATAAATTATGGAATCCCCAATATCTTTTATCAAGAGATATTTTTTGATAAATTACTACTGAATAACTACTAAAATTCTAATGTAGTAAGTAACTTATTGTAAACAATTTAAAATTTACCTGTTTACTTAATTCTTGTTAAGTTAACGCGATGTTCTAGAATTATTAAAAAAAAACTCACTTATAAAATTTTACAATTGTTTTTGCACATTATTAAACCTTTTTAATTTTAAAATCACTTCACTTCTCTAAAACCGGTGATTTAGTTATGCCCTGTTTGAAAAGGTACGTACCAGTAGAGGTCTGTAAAAACATTACTATTTATATATTTAAATAGTGTTCGAGTAGTACATAAAACAATATATGTACACATAAGTTTTAGAAAATTTTTATTAATTTCAAATTCACTACACTTTTACTTAATTTACAGTAACTTTAACTATTTTCATTTTGAAACATAATGTTATTCCGGATAACAGAGCCGTATAATTATTTATACAAATTTTTTTGTTTTATTTTTGAATGTAACGTACTTTACGTTTAGATGATTTTCAGGAAAATGATGCAATAATGATCAAAAATTTCGCCTTATACAAATTGCTGAAAAGCATAATTTTTATTCGATACAATGAGCCTAGCATTTACACATATGTATATTGAATAATCTACGTTAAGTTAAACTAAACTTAATCAAAGTATAAATGCCAAATCTGCATATGTTAATTCCACTTTAATGCCAAGTAATTTTCAACGTTTTTTTTTTGTCCAAAGAGAATTTACTCAACACCTGCATGTATCTAACCTAGCATCGATTTTCTGAACTAGAACAAAGTATAAACTACATATCTGTACGTATTAATTCCACTCTAATGCCTAGTAAATTTTAAACGTTTTTATTCGTTCCAAAGAGCACAGAGATAGAACAGAATTCTCCTTGGATAAAAGAAACCGTTTAAAATGAATCAATCGTTAAGGTAGATTTAATATTTGCACATATAGATTTTAGTTTTGTGTAGTTTAACATTAACCTAAGTGCATGGATTAGTTCTAAATACGCTAGTTCCTTATTAAAAAATTAACCAATCGCATAAGTAGATTTTACTTTACCATAATCTATATTAACCAATGCAATGTCGTTCAATTGTTATATTAAACTTGTGCTAACGTTAATTTGATGTACCTATGCTTGTTATCATTCTTGAATTCAATTTGAGACTGATAAGCGCACTATACTGAAATGATCTAGGTGAAATGTACAATGCAATTCTACAGATTCATGATTCGTTAGCATTTTGGATATACCACTTAACACTTTCATCAACAAGTATCAAAACTTGAATTCAAATTTGCATTTTATTCAATCAACATCTCTTGATGTTGTCAAGAAAATAAAACCGCTCAATTATTGGAGAACACTCAGCTGTTCACCCAATATTTGGTTTACGGACAAATCCTAACACGGTTATTAGACTTAAACGGACCATAGACGCTCTAATTTATCGCAATGCATGTTGTATTACAAATCTTGCAGATAATTGAACTAATTTATCGTAATGTGTTTTGCCCTCACACGTAACGATATTCGAACCAATTAGTAATCGAGTCTACTTAGGCTTGCTTTTGGGGTTAATAGTTTAATTAATTTTCAATTACCTCATAACTTGTGCTGTGTTCCGCCTTGTTGAAAGAGTCATTACAAGTCACATCATCTTCTTGAAAGTTGCGTTTGGCCAAAAAGGTACAGGTTGTAGTAAGCAAAAGTTTTAAAATGATATATAAGAATCGGTAAACAATTCTTACAAAAAACTTCCCAGACGTTTAAATAAATCTTTTAATCGTATGTCAAATTTTATTGCAGGCCATACTCCGTCAGATGCGATTGAATCGCACTTTTTATTGTACGACAACCCCATACACTTTTCAGATTGTCGATTCAAGCCAAATCGTTAGATGTATCGTATAATAAATCGTAGCGCCTTTGAGCCGCATAAACAGATTGATTAAGCGTCTTAAATAATCATTTGGTACTTTAGTTTAAATAATCGACAAAAAAATCTAATTTACTCAGTTTGTATTGTATTTTGGACCCGTCTATGTTTCAAATTAACCAATGCTCACAAGTATAGATTATTTTACTTTACCATAGTTTAGATTAACTACTACTATGTCATCCAATTGTAATAACAACAACGTAAATTTTGCTGATTGATAAATTATAGGCGGTTATTTCGATCGAAAGAGAATTTAACGGAATATCTTCTCAAATATTTCCGCCAAATGCTCTTTGGAATGAAAAAATAAAACGTTTGCAATTGCATGTGTTCGTATATTCGCTTTGGACAAAAACAAATGTTAAAAATTCACTTTTGAAACAAGCGTAAATCAGATTAACCAAGACGCATTGTTACAGATTTTACATTACTCTAGTCTAAATTAACTACTGCAGCATCATTCAATTGTAGTATTAACATCCAACCTACGGTTATTTGATTTATAATTTACTAAATGCCGAACAAAAAAAATAACTTAGCTAGCTTCGTGCTTTGAAACAAGCATGGTTCAAATTAACCAAAGCGCTTTGGTACATATTTTACTTTAGTGTAGTTTAAATAAGCAATGCTAGGTCATTCAATTGTAATATTAACCTTGCACTTAAGTTAATTTGATTTATAATTTATTAAACGCGGAAAAATAAATTAACTTAGCTAGTTTTGTATTATGAAACATGCACGATTCAAATTGACCAAAGCGATTTTTTGACAAACTAACCAAAACCTCGGTTATTATTACTGAAATTGATTAAACTAGCTTAAGTCGCACAATTTTTTTTTAGTGATAGTTATGTCCTGAGATTTGTAAAAACGAGAAAGAAAATAGATCAGAACCCATCTACACCATGTCTTACAATGGCAGAATTAAAGAACGGTACCGAAATACTAGTAAAAGCCCTACAACATGATTCTCATCTACAGTTTTCAGAAGAATTTAGTCTACTTACCAAATTTTCCCATGTCAGCAAAGGCAATAGGTTGGCGTCACTAGCACCCTTTATTGAATGGTATTCTGCTAGTTGGCGGAAGACTGTTATTTTACCTACTGGTCATCTGCTTAGCAAAATAATCATTCAACACACGCATCAAATGTATTTGAAGTCCGGCTGTTCATTAACTTTTCATCTGATAAGGTTAAAATATTGGATTATCAACGGTCGTGTCATGATATGCAAGGAAGTGAGAAATTGTTTTACCTGTGCAAAGGTTAAACCGTCCGTATCGCAACAAATGATGGATAATTTACCAGAAAAGCGCGTCTCTGCGCTAGCAGACCATTTTCGCGAGTAGGTGTAGATTGAGCTGGAGTTTGAGTATGGATTTAAGGGGTCTAGTTAGGGATTGATTTTGAAGTTGAGCTGGAAGTTAGATTGAGTTGACTTGAGATAGGATCTCGTATGCACCTAATTTTTCAGGCAGGAAATTCTGATTATCTCTTGAGGTTTCAGGTTTTCTGATTTTCGCTTTACTCTTCGCTTTACTTCGCCTTACTTACTAATTCTGGTGACATTTCCAATTTTTAAAACTAGTGTCAACCTTATAAATATCGCGCAAAGACGGGCTGTATGGAAGTAGCAATGATAACAGGTAACAATTAAGAAGGTGATTTGTCTGAATAATTCCATCTTCCACTATTTCAACTAAAACTATAGCAGAGTGAGATCCTTGTTTGAACCCAATTCTATTTCCTTCTTGGGCATCTTATTGAAAATTCTTACCACTCCTGCTTCGAACGTGCTGACTCATTTTGGCATAAATCGCATAAATCACTAGCCTAGCTTCGACGTCTTGCAAAAAGTTGCAATTTCCACAAGGATAGTCTAGAACGCATGCTACGAGATCGCCTGGTTTGCGGTTTGCGCAATATTCAGTTGCAACAGATGTTTTTGGCTTAGAAGGATTTACAGTTAGATACTGCTATCGATCGCAGCGTTGCCGCCGCAGAAGCTGCCAAGAAGAATCAATAGGTCATTGCTGAAGCTCACCAAGTGAAGCAAATCATGCCTCAACATCAAGCAGCACCGGCCAAACCTAATCAACAGAAAAAACCGTCACGATTACAAGGGTGTTTCGATCCACCGGTACTACCACGTGTTCCTTTTTTGGTATAATGGGACATCTCCAACGGGTTTGTCGTGCGATGGCCAGCAGCAGCAACAAACCTAAAAGCAACCAGAAGCGTTCGAATCGTCGTTACAGAGAAGTGAAAAGTATTTCCAATCCTTCTGCTGTTAATACATCTGCTACCGTCAACATAAACCATGTTCCATGTAGTTTCGAAGTGGATTCTGGCTTAAGGCACACTATTATCTGCGAGATAACTTTTAAAAAAATCTTTCAAAAATCACCACCACGGAATCCAATCGATATTTTGGGATGTTTGGACATTGATGTTTATTACAATGGTAAATCAGTTTCCAGTCTACCGTTATACATCACCACCGGGAACAAAGTTCGAGCTTTTAGGGATTTTCATCCAAGGAGTCCATGTAATCACAGACACCAGTTTTTCCGATGTACTGGTGAAATACAGCCACCTATTTTCATCTAAAGTGGTTTCCTAGAGTGGGCCTCCGATTATTCTTTAGGTGGATCCAAAGGCAATATCGATACGTTTCCCCACACGAAGAATTCCTATTGCAATGCGAGCAGCAGTTGAAGTTGAATTAAATAAATTTGTTCGATAGGGAATTCTGGAGCCGGTCGAATACAGCGAGTGGGCTATGCCTATAATACCTGTGTCGAAGGCCGTGAATAAAGCTCTTACACCGCATTGTTTTCCGGTTCGATCAGCGAATCACCTGTTATCGACGATACCAAACGGTTCCGTATTTGCAAAACTCGATCTCGCCCAAGCATACCAACAGCTCATCGTAGACGATGCATCTGCGGTAGTACAAATAATTACAATACACAAGGGAGCATTCAAGGTGAACCGACTCCAATTCGGTATTAGTACGGCGCCAGGAATTTTCCAAAATTTCATGGAAAATCTACTTCGAGGGATTCAGGGAGTCATACCGTATTTCGACGATATCATCGTCATCGCGTCGTCCGATACAGATTTACGTCAAAATTTGATCGAAATCTTCAAACGTTTTGATCAAGCTGGTATTCGTCTAAAAAAAGGCAAATGTTAAATTGGTTGTTCATCCACCGATTTTCTCGGGTACAAAATCGATGCCGAAGGTATGCACCCAATGCAACAGAAGATCGACACCATTAGAAGCACTCCACCACCAACGGATAAAGAATCCTAGGCTTAATTAATTTTTACCATTCTCTTATTAAAGATAAGGCAACGCTTGCGGAACCTTTGCACCAGCTGCTTCACAAAAATATTCTGTGGCTATGGAGACCTGCCGCTTAAAGATGCCTTGATGTCCAGCAACGTCCTAATGCCATTTAGTGAGAAATATCCGTTGTTGCTGGTATGTGACGCTTCCCCCTATGGAATTGGCGTCATACTGTCACATAGAGTGGGCACGAAATAGCGTCCCATAGCTTACCACACGAGAACGATGACCGAAACGAGGGAGTGAGAAAGTTCCATGATTGTCTCTACGGTCGAAAGTTCGTTATTGTGACGGACCATAAGCCGCTTCTTGGTCGTTTTACCACAGATGTTCCAACTCTATAAATCCTATCGCCGAGAATGATTCGTTGGAGTACTTGCCCGGAAGGATGTGGGAAATGCTGATGGTCTTAGTAGACTTCCCGTTCCGGGCACTACGATCGTCACAGAGGAAGAAGAGGTGCTGCTTATATATACGGTACACAAGCCAACAAAAAAGATCCAGTTCTCTCACAGATCCTTCAGTGCACACTGCAGGGCTGGCCAGAGAGTAACTGTAGAACAGTTCCAGCTATTTTGGGTTCATCGTGCCGAAGGATGCCTCCTCTGGCGATATTGAGAAATAATTCCACCATGTCATCGTGCACAAATTTTGTCCGCGTTACACACTGCTCATCCGGGTATTGTTATAATGAAGGTACTAGCGAGGAATTATGTGTAATGGCCCAAACTAGATGCGTACATAGAGAAGGCTGTGCGTCTTTGTCAAAAGTGTCAATCAAACCGTCCTGAGGTGGCACAGGCTCCCGTACATCCATGGGACGAGACGACAAAACCATGGTCGAGAATCCATATCGGAATTCCAGAGATCATTGTGAGTGACAACGGTATAGCTTTCTACTCCGCGGAATTCCGACAATTCCATGATACGAATGGTATTTGCTCGGTGCATGTGGCTCCATACCATCCACGTTCAAATGGGCAGGCGGAAATAATGGTCAAAACGACGAAAGATTTCCTTTAGAAGAAAAGTTCTGGCAACATTCAACCTCGTCTGGCGAAGTTCCTGCACCACCATCATGGAATCCATTAACCGCAACCGGCAGATAATCCGCCGAACTCTTATTTAATCGTCGTATTCGAACTTGTGCGCGAAACTACTCGTCAAAAGTGGATACCTGCTTCTGTTACAAGAACAATAGGGCCTATTTCTTATTCTGTAAAGACTGAACAAGGACAATCAATGAGACTTCATATTGATCAGTTGCGAAGTCGAGCAACCGATGAACAGTTGGACAATACAACTACCATTCCGATAGATGAACCTCAATCAATTCTTCCAATTGATGTTGCCAATTCGGAAGACGTTATTTGAACACCGAATGATATTCAACCATCAACATCAGGCACGCTTTATAACTCTTTCTACTCGTACATATGTGTCCTAATCAAAGGTGGAGGGATGTAATGTACTATATTGTAACGTCGTATTCAAGTTGTGTTTACCGTACAGATAGCATCATGGTATGATGGTTGGATGTTGTGATAGTATGATGTTATAGTGGCATGATTGTGTCATGGTATCGAGGTATGATTGTAACATGGAATAGTGGTTTGATCGCAATATGGTATTATGGTATCATGATATAGTCCGATGGTATAATGGTATGACTGTACGTTTGTATGATGATACGATAATACGGTGGTACGATGGTAAGATGGTGTGATGGTATGACGTTACGATGCTAGTGGAATGGTGGTAAGATGGTATGCTTTTAAGGTGGTCTGATGGTATAATGATATGACAATATGATGGTGCGATGCAGGTGGATGGTATGATGATATGATCGTAACATGTTATGAATGTATCATGATGTCATGGTACGATGGTATGATGGTATTGCATTACGATTGTGTGATTGTCAATTGTACGATGGTATGTTCTATGGTGATTGTGATGGTACGATGGTATGATGTTACGATGTTATGATAGTAAGATGTTACTATGGTCATGGTGATGGTGATCGCAATGGTAATGGTAACGGTGACGATGATGGCGATGGTTGACTTCAACTTTTATTGAATATTCCCAATACTCAGGAGCGTTTAGAGAAACTAGAAATATAAATTTAAATTATTTTTGCCTTATATTATGTATATCAGGGGTGGTGGTGAGGTGGTAAGTATAAATACTTATCACAAAACCTTCCAATGGCTCAAAAAATAATTGCTCTTTTAAAAGGGCAATAGCTAACTGATTTTGTACAACTCGAACCATAAGTTATGGGCACTAAGATTGACAAAGTCCGTTAAGGTATGTTGCAAAATTTATGTGAAACCAGTACAAAACACTGCCTAAATATAAAATGCCATAAATTTATCGTCCATATATCAGTCGTAAACAACAAAAATATAATCTGCTTTACTGCGTTAATTCCGGTATATTCGGGATGTAATAATAAAGCATTTCTACCCCAACAACTAATCTTAAACTTGATAATCACGCCATAAATATTATCCACCCCGAATTTTTATCTTTATAATCTTTTTGTTATTGGTGGTGTTAGTGATGGTTCCCCCCAACAAAAAAAAAAAAAACCTAATAAAGATGACTTATGAAGTTTCATTAGTTATTTCCTGTATGTATGTGTATGAACTTTAAATGGTATGATTTCCGCAATCTCGCACAAAAAATTTTATTATGCGGTTGTTGTTTGTTTGTTCTGAACAAAATGACCGTAATAAATAATTTTTTATTTTTTTTTTTTTAGTTAGTGTCCATTTCGGTTTTTAACCTCAGCCCAAATTCATTCATCCCGCCGCATCCCTATATATCAAATTTACATATTTGTATAAAAGTTTTCTTCTAAAGAAACTTTTCCATCCAAAAAAACACATTTCACATTCAGTTCACGTGACCAAATTTTTGTATCCACAATACATTTACACGTTAACAAGTATAAGTTTTCGCTTTTTTGCACAATAAAATAAGTTTGCAAAATTATGAAAGCTTTTTGTATTTTTTGTTATGTGTTGCTGTTTGTTACCATTTTCCTATTTTAAATATCAATGTAATAAAAAACCCAAATAACTTTCAAGTACCTTTGAAGGAGTCACCAAAAAAAAAATAAGATGAGTACAACACAGAGAGGACTGATTACGAAAATAATTTGAAATGATAAAATATTGTTGTTGTTGTCATATACTTAAAGCCAATTTAAACTTTTTCGTTTTTTTTTTTTTAATATTCCCAGTGCGAAAGTTAAATTGAAGTAAATTGCAAATAAAAAGCTCCTCTCTTGTGTATTTTATATAAAAAACATAATGATGACGAGATGAATATGAGAATGTAAACGATATGATTTGGTTTTAATGTTTAGTGCGAGGTAAGAACCATAATTGATTTAAAATTTCTGGAAGTATATTATGTGAGGTCAGGCAAACCCAAGAATATATAGATACGACCGACGATTAAATAGTCTTATCTTTTACAATGATAACCAAGTTTTAAAAGTTTTTACTTTTGTTGCGAAACCCATTATTTACCCAAACCCAATTATGTACATAGTTATAGAAAGATAGATAGACACAAAAAAAAAACTTATCCACTTCCATATTTTTTTGCTAAAGCACACAAAAAAATAAAGTTTCACCTTTTGCAACCCAAGCAAAGTATGGTACATAAAAAAAAAAATAAAAAATTAAATAAAAGTTATCATTATAATATTCCAGGAATGATTTATGTAAAAGTTTCTTTTCAAAAGTCGATTTAAAATTTTTAAAACTATAAATGTTTTTGTTTCAGATGAGTTTCGAAGTAAGGTTGCTTGTGAAAATGATGTGGTACAACTGCAATGTAATCCGTATTCAAGAATTGCAATTTATAGTGCAAGCTATGGTCGAACGGAATACGAAAGTTTGCAGTGTACCCAGCCACAAGGGGTGCGAGAAGAAAGTAAGTTGTGACTTTTGTGTTGGCAATTGGACATTCAATTTTATTTTATTAATTTTATATCGTTAACAGCATGTTTGGTGTCGTATGCAACCGAAACTGTGATGCAAATATGTCATGGACGACGAAAATGTAATCTGTCGGCAGATAGTAGCACGTTTGGAAATCCGTGTCGACCCGATTCACGGATGTATTTAAAAGTTGTGTATACATGTGGTAAGTCTGATTTTATTGATGTTGTTCTCGTGAGTTTTACAGTTATTTATGTATCCTAAAATTTTTTTGCCGAGTGGCCTTTTGTTAAAAAACAGTATGGCAGATCCAATATGGCGTCTCATAGAAAGAGATCACGAACAATTATTTTTAATTTTTTAGTTTAGTTTGTTGTTCTCAAATTGTAGGTATTTCAGCCTACTTTTGATGAACATAAAGACTTTTTTGAAAATAATCTTGGCGTGTCTTCTATGGATGACAAATACGGTGTTAAAATTCAAAAATCAAAATGGCGGATACAACATGGCGGGGCGAAATTTCAAAAACTAATCTTCCAAAAGGCAGAATATCACATCGGATTCTGCCTTCATTTTGAAGTATAAGCTAAATAATATATGTGTCGATGATTCTATGGTTTCAGATTTATGAAATTCAAAACGGAACCAATATGTCATGTATTACACATACATGACATAGAGTTGACATAAAGATACTTTGTTCAAACTGTCCTGCCAGAAAATAGGCAACGTGTAAAAATTCAATTATTACTATTTAAAGCTCAATTTCTGTAATGAAGCTTTATTTTCAATAGTCATTCACTTAGCTTTACACAGAAACAACGACGTAGACGAGTAAGGAAAGTGTTTTCTTGCGGTACTGGGTTAGTGTGAGTTTCGTCGCTTCTCACGTTTCGTGGTGCTTGGTTAGTGTGAGTCCTTTTGTCTCTTTAAAACGTTTAATATTGGCAAAGTTGTGTGGAATATTCTATTCAAGTGGCTTGGTGATCTGTGATATATATATATATATATATATATATATATATATATATATATATATATATATATATATATATATATATATATATATATATATATAAATATATATATATATATATATATATATATATATATATATATATATATATATATATATATATATATATATATATATATATATATATACATATATATATATATATATATATATATATATATATATATATATATATATATATATATATATATATATATATATATATATATATATATATATATATATATATATATATATATATATACTATATATATAAGGTATTTTCTTTTCTAAATAAAACTCAAGATGATGACCCTTTCAATCGCCCAAGAAGAATGAATACAATTGCAACTTTACAATAATAAAATTATTCTTTAGTACATAATACACATATACAACATTATATAATAAATAGTACATAAAGTACATCAAATAGTTAAATTTGAATATCAATGTATTTAGGAACCTTTTTAACGAATCCCACACGGTCATCCTGGAATTCTATCCGGCCCGGATAGACCTTCATTTTCCTCGACGTCCTCAATAGTATCGCTGTCTTCCTCTTCGCTGGACATCCCAACGTAATATGGTTTCATGTAAGCAGCACATGTCGATGTGTGTAGTGGACCCTCTGATTGCGATACTTTTTAAACGTCGTATCTATCGCACCCCTTTACTTTCTTTACCTCGTATGGCCCCAGATACTTTTTTTCTAATTTCGCAGCATTGTCGAACTGGGTTTTCTTAATAAGGACATATTCCCCAATCATGGTCGTACCCTCGTCGATTCACTCTTTGAATTGCAGTAATATTTTGTTTCGCCTCTTCACGCATATGTTCATGGTCATCAATAAACGCCCTCATTAATTCGTCCTCAACGACTTGTTTTAGACTGACATCTTTAGCTGTACGTATTTTGACACGAAATAAAAGTTCAAAGGGTGACATTCCAATTGCTCGTTGTACAGAGTTGTTCAGGTAACGTTGAAGATCGTCAGTTTTTTTATACCACTCTCCTGAATTATCAGCACACAATTTTGCCAGAACTGGTATTATATTCCGAAATATTCGCTCCACTTGCCCATTTCCAGTCACTACACCAGCCGTTCCCAATTGAAGATCGATTCCTTCCTTAGCGCAGTACTCGCTGAAATCCCCTAAACGAAAAGCGCCACCTCTGTCTGCGATCAGCCTCTTGGGATTTCCAAAAATTGCTTTTTGTACATTAAGTCGCTGAATAACCTCGTTGATGTTCAAGGTTTTTGTAGAGTGGATCCAAGTAAATTTGGAAAAGCCATCCACCACACAAAATATGTATCGATACAACTTTCGCATCGGCGACAGGCTTCCCAAATGGTCGATGTGGTAAGTCATCAACGGGCTGTCTCCTTTTGGAATTGGATTTAATAATCCCTCCTGTTTTCCCATTTTCTGTTCTGTTACAATGCAACGAACGCAATTTTTGATGCACTGCTTAATCTTTTCAGTGAGCTTTGGAATATAAAATTGGCGCTTGACAAGCTCCTCGGTTTTACGGACAGCGAAATGACCTTGGTCGTGGTAGAAGTTAATAATTTCTTGTTCCATCTTTCTTGGCACAACCAACAGCGGTGTTCCATATGTCCTCAACTATAGGTAAGACTAGAGGACCCCTGCTGAAAGCATCAACATGTCGCATTCTATACCGTGGCCGGTGTTTTATTTGGAGTTCAAATTCTTGTAATGCAAGCGCCCATCCTGAAATTCAAGAGTTCAGCTCCTTCCGCTCCATGGTACCTTTAAACGCCGCGCAATCAGTAATAATTTTCAAATTAAGACAGAGGAGGTATAGTCGCAAATTCTTAAGAGCGGCTATAATTGCAAGAACCTCTAACTCGTAACTGCTATATCTCTCCTGACACTTAGAAGTTTTTTTTCGAGTAATAAAATACTGGATGAATTTTTTGATCGTCATCTGATTTCTGCAGCAATTTGGCACCTAACCCCATATTGCAGGCGTCGGTGTGTAACTCTGTTTCCGCCTTACTGGAATATGTTTTTAATACCGGATGGCTAACCAAACTTCTCTTTAATTTCTCGAACGCAGCTTTTTGTTCTATGCCAAATTTGAATTCAACTCCTTACCGCAAAGTATCATTCAGAGGTATGGCCATCAATGCATAGTCTTGAACGAACCTTCTAAAATATCCCGAAAGTCCTAAAAAACGCTGAACTTTTTTCACCGAATTCGGCTCTGGAAATTTCGAAATTGCCATAATTGTTTACCCATTCTCAATCAGATACCCCAATACTCAATTTTACTACGAAAAAACTGGTATTTGCTCCACTTTATTTGTGAACTGTTCTGTTCTGCTATATGAAGAATATGCTTTAATCTTTCTATGCCATCAGAGTAACTTGAAGCTGGAATAATTACGTCGTCAATGTAAACGCAGATAACCCCGTTGCGACACAAATCTTCGAATACATTATTGATAAAGCTCTATACACAGATGGATTGTTGCAAAGTCGAAACGAAGTCTTCAGGAACTCGTATTGTCCGAATGGTGTAACGAAAGCGGTGTACTTAATGGACTCTTCGGCAACCGGAACGTGGAAAAATCCGTTTCGGAGATCTAATGTTGAGAATATTTTTGCATCGGCCAGCTTATCGATGTGGTCTTTGATTAAGGGTAATAGTAGATACCGATCTCTAACGATAATGCTATTTAATTTACGATAGTCCACGCATAACCTCTTCGACCCATCATTTTTATTAGCCAACACGATAGGACTCTGATAAAATCATACTCTGATGAACTGCGCCGAATAACTTTCTCCTCTAGCCACTCATCGCAACTGGCTTCTGATCCACCACCTCAATGTGCATTTTTATGTTTGTTTTTGTTCGCTGCTTCTCTGGATTTTAGTTGATTACGGCTTTTACATCGTTACATCGTTCACATGCCCCAACTCAATCGGAACATCTTCACTTTGGATAGCTAACAAGTATGTCTCTGGAACAATCTTCTTCATAGTAATGCTCTCCGGGGTTAACACGGTAACAATTTGGTTGATGAGTTCTCTACCTAAAATGAAATCAACAGACAACACCCCATCTTGAACAACAATCAATTATTAGGACTGTCTCAAAACACCCTAATGTGTTTAGCCCAATAGAACCATCTCCGCGAAATATAATGGGTTCGCCACCCAAACTTACTAATCCTGTGAGTAAAAATTTTCTGTGTGACATAAGATTGATATCACTACCCGTATCTACAAAAGCGTAAAATTCTGTTCCATTTGTTTCATTCTGTTCCAAGTGCACCGGGCTCTTCCAGTACTGTACACGACTTCTTAGCAGGCTCCGATTTCCTCTCGCAATTTGTAGAAACATGTCCGAACTCCTGACATTTGTAGCATTTTGGGCCTTTAGATTTATTAATGCAATCTCTTCCGACATGACCAACTCCGCCGCAATTAAAACATCTATATATATATATATATATATATATATATATATATATATATATATATATATATATATATATATATATATATATATATATATATATATATATATATATATATATATATATATATATATATATATATATATATATATATATATATATATATATATATATATGTATATATATATATAGTATACTCAAAAGGCCAGTAGCCAAATTAATCAAAATCAACGACATTGATGCGAAGTTAGGTAGCTTCATTTCCAACCTTCCATTTTCCAACAAATCTAACCTCGAGTGGGGCTCGAGTACATGGTCCACCTTACCTTAACAAATTCTTCGAGTAACATGTAACCAACAAATTTATCCTGAAATCAATAAATGATAAGGAATTCTTTCTTAACAGGCCGCTGGCATGTCTATGCCATCATAAAACCTGAAAAGAAATAAATTGTATATACAGCTTCTTTATGACATCTGTCAAACATCAAAATTGTTGCTGAATTCATGCTGAATTATAAAGCAGTTTCGAACAGTTTTGAAAGATTATGTGCGAACTTTATTCAGTCCGTATTATCATCAATTTGACAACCATCAAACGATAAACACTAAAGAAAATTATATCATTAATTAAATCAGTTTGTAAAATAAAGGAACCATTGATTTAATAAATTCTTGCGTGGCATTTATTCAAATATAAAATTATTAAGCGGAATTAGCTCAACCATATTCAACACCATCATGACCTTTACCATTAATATATCATGCAATCATGTCACCTTACTATTTACCATAGTAGTGTCGAACCATCACAACATCATATCATCGTACCATGGTAAAAATGATATATCTTACCTTCAATCCACCATTCCACCATCCACCCACCGTACTCACACCATCATATAATCGTAAAATCATATGATCGGATCATCGTACCATCTTAAAATCATACCATCATACTATCGGCCATGATATCATCATAATATCAAACCATCAAATTATTATGCCGTCATACCAACATACCATCAAACTATCATATCATCATTCTACAATATATACTATCTTTCCATAATATATACAATCATACCACCACACCATCATACCATTGTATCATTCCATCATACCATTATACCATCAACATCACACCATCGTACCATCGTATCTACCATCTTACCACGTTACCACCATACCATTTTACCATCATACCATCGTACCTTCCAAACATCAAAACGTCATACCATCATACCGTCATACCATCATTCCACCATACCCGCATACCGTACCAGTTGGGCATTGATGGTACGATGGTATATACCCATCAATGCCCAATTCATTATTCAATTCTAAAAAATTGAGAATTTTTCATATAACCAGTTCACTCTTGAAGTACAGATTCCAGAAGATTTTCAAATCTCCGCTTTGACCATAGAAACAGATTGGCGAAAAAAGTTTCAAATCATCCGTTTGTTGCTGAAGCTGGAAATTCCCTAATGGTGTTAATTCGTTCTTTAGATGGCAGCATACTATTAGATGTGACCTTTGGTTGAGAAAATCAACCAGTTTTGCACTCTTGATATGAACGTCAAACTCGGTTAACTAATGGAAGAGCTGGGCTCCAAGTGGTATTTGTGTTGTTCCTTCGTTTATGATGCTACAAGATTGTTGCCGGAAACCAAGTGGTCAGAGTGACATTCGAGTAAATTCGAAGAGGTCAAGTTCGAGCAAGTATGCCAGCGTATGAAGAAGAGAAGTTCTTAAGTAGCAGCAGTAGCTTTTGTTTGTTGATTCGAACTACAGCCGTAGAAAGAAAGAGTGAGTAATGATTCTTTGTCTGCTCCTTATCAGCATCACTTTAATTCCGTAGGTACGAACAGTTACACCTCTGGCGGCCGATAAGACTAGAAGATCTGTTGATCGTTTATTATAAAACAATTATTTTAGGCAAATTAGATACTCGTGTTTAGAAAGCGAATTCGAATAGACGAGTGAACTGTTGTTTTTCTAATAGTGGGCCGACTTGAAGAAATTGATCGATTTCAAGAAGAATGATTCAATAGACAAATAGCCTCTAAACCACAGATTATTTTGGTGACTAATTCCAAATACACTAATTTCTAGTTTTTAATTAATGTGTTTAAACTGGACAACGTCCAGTATGCAGATCGCATTAATTTATTGAAATTGGCAAAGGAGTACAACGTGATAAGATTAGTTAATCATATGTTTAATAAAAGTTTGTGCGATTTAAAAAAGTTAAATTTTTGTATAGAACAAAAATATAACATTGGTGTAAATTGTATTAAGCACGAATTGGCTGATCAACTAAAATGGTATTTGGGTTCATCAAAAATTGCCAATAGTTAACCGATAGTTCAGTTGATTTCATGAATCGAAGGATTTTCATACGATTCCTGAGAAATCATGACCTCCCTATGTCTCTATCTTTTCTCAATCATTGCGTGGACAGAATCTCCTTCGTTTTATGTGTGTGTCTATCTTTTTGGTTCAAAAAATCTTGAAGGCAACTTACCACATCTCTTGGTCCCTCTCTCGGTAATGCAGTAAACTGTGAAGTTGAAATTTCTTTTATAATAAAGCGTCAAAATGTTTGGGTTGGATACGTCAATATTTTTTCGGCATCAAATACTACAACCAAATTTTTTCCCTTTCTAAAGCATCTATTTTGGCCTGGAATTTTCCCGGATATCCGACATCAAAAAATTAACATAGAGAAAATCATGTCGATACTTTGGATTGCCTAATGAACAAAACCGATCAAATATTTGTTTCCTATATTGTAAGGTAATACTTTCTCGGCGTTCGGGTCGACATTTTGGTTTATAGGCAGTGCTCATTTTATATGCCGGAACTGTTTTCCCCTGAAGATAGGTGTGTTCCACTCCAGTATTAGAAGCTACCTTCATTTTTTTAAATTTTCTATTGTTTTACCAGTGGCTTCTTTTTACGACCGAGTTCTTTATTAATTTCCGTTTTATTTCAACGAATTCTCTCTGACACTGTTTAAGGAATGGGCTAGAGTTAACCTCTAGCCTTCTGCTAGCTTTAGTGGGAGGAATCGGTCTGGTTGATGGTGAGAGATGAGTTTAGAACTTGGTACGCTGCTGGAAATTTGGAGTAGATGAGGAACAAAAATTAGTTTAGCAAATAAAGCAATTGTTCATTCAGGCATCTACCACCCCTGCACGGAGTGAAAATTATGGCCTTAGCCGAACATCATTGGTGAAAAATAACAAATAAACAACTCTGGATGTTGGCATCTGTTTTGTGTTTAGAAAGAATAATTTATACGTTTAAACTTCAGATTATCAAAAGCACATCTGTATAGCCTAAAAAATCACTGAACAGGCACCCTAGCTCTAAGCTCAAAAACAACTTTCGCTGTGAGATGATGTGTTATAACGTATCGTTGCAGACGATATTATTCATGTGTTCGTCTGAACAAGTTTCATCCTTAGCTAAAAACATGGCCTATTGCCATGATTGATTTAGCAAAAGCTCAAAATGGAGCATACCCAAAGTTTCATAAATTTTTTAGTATAACTAAATAAATAAATAAATAAATAAATATTGGAATGGGTACATTGAAAAATACTGCCCGTTACAAATGTGGGGAAAACCCGTCACCCTGAGATTAAAAAGAGATCTCATCGCTCTGTTGGATGGGGACTAGTTTTCTAACTCTTCATAACAAAAAAGAGAGAGAGAGAGAGAAAAAAGAAAAAAAATTCTATTTGGGAGGAGCTGTGACTACAGTGGCCAAAGCCCAACGTGGCGGACTTCCCATATAAGACCCTGACCCATGGTCTCATGCTCTACTGATTGAGCTGACCAGGCTAAACATGAACTCTATTATTACTATAATCGAATATAACAATTGGTTGTAAACAGATTCTAAATTAAACTCTGAGTTCTTTGTTGCCTTCCTCTTAACCCTAATTTATTACTATTTAACTAAACCTAGCTGATTCCTTACTTTTTACTATTTTCTAATGGATCATCTAAATTGGTACTTTATTACTTTACGTGAGGGGTGGTGCCGAGTCAAGCCTGTTTTGCCAGTGTGAGGATTAAGTCAACTTCACTCCCTATCAACTCTTTATGATGAAATATTCGTCATGTATAATTCAACTTTACATTTAATGTGTCCTTTCTTTTCTAAGTTTTAAATATTATACCTAATACGGCAAGAGCTTTTTGGTCGCTGAATCATGACGAAATTGGCTGATCGGTTTTGGATGGACTTGATAAGATTGTAGACCAACTGCACCGGCTGTTGTCAATTCCGCCGAGCAACGAATAAGATCACGACTGAGATGACGACGTTGCTGTGTACACACTAGCTGCATGGCTTCCCAAACTTGGCAGCTTCCAAATTCCGACTCTTGCATTAAATAGTACCAAGTTGGTACTGCGTGAGTCTTAAATATTTGATATTCTTCGCTTTCTAACAATGGCACCCGTAGCTCGAAAATAAGATGATGCTGTACTAATTGGGCCTTAATGCGGAGGCTTTTAATCAGTTGGACCCAATGACTCGATTAGGGGCCCATGTTTTTCAAATTCTGCTCTGTTCTTGCAGCTTGTATAGGGTTATCTGTTTGGTATTCACATGCCCCTCTGGTGTAGATCAACCATTACATTGATGATAGCCTCCTGTGTTTCCTTAAATATTGTCATCTGGGTAGACACCTGCAACACCATATCTCTATAAATTTGGTGTGTTCGGTAATTGAGCTTAGCTCCCCTTGAATTTGGTGGTACTGTGCTTGTATCTGGGCACTATGTTTCCTGTCATATCTATCACATGGGTTTGTTGTTTATCAAGTTACTCATACGCCGCGTTCCCTGTTGGAGGTCTCTGATTACCGTCTCGTACTGAACTGCAGCGCGCTGATCTAATACACCAAATGCTTAGTTTAAGAAGGTACCGACAAACTCTTATGGTGCGCGCTTAGGATTACCTCGCAAGGCCATCAGTCTTCTTCGAACCAGTGGGTGTTATTTTGCCTAACGTATTTAGCAGGCTGCTGGTGGCACGTTTGATGTAACTGAACCATCATGCCTTGTAGTTTTTCCCATTCTCTCCATTAGTTCGCCAGATCGCAAAAAAGAATCATCTTCCAATCTTCTTAGGTAAATGTGGCCTTTCCTAACTCTTCCAAGAATATACCGGGGTTACTATCGAGGTTGGTATAGTTAAACTCACCCAAGTCTAACACCGTCCCTAACCACAACACCACCATTGCCAACACAAATGCTGATACCTACCTAGCCTACTATGACACTAAGCTATGTCTCCTACTGTGAAACCTGGCGTTACCTCAAAACTACAGATCATGATTGTTCTTCCCTGATAGGTTAATTAACTCTGGTAGCTCAGATACCGAATGACCCACCTGCGCCACAGAATCCTTGTCTGCTATCTGCAGTGTGACAGAAACCATCACGGGCTCCATTTCGGTGGATTCCTCTTCGGTATCACTAGGAGTTGGCGCCTCTATTTGAACTTTTTTATTCTCCTGTGTTAGATTTTTTTCCACTAGTTCTGGCTCCCACTTTTCTTGCTCAATTTTGACTTCCACAATTTTTGTTACATTTTGCAGTATTTCTTGATCTTGAAGGTCTACCTGCTGTTCCTCTGGCTTCTCGACTTCAACTTGCAGAGCACTCACCTCATTTAGTTCCCATACTGGTCTTTCGTTAATGGGTAGTTCGATTTTTACGGCTACGCTACTCAGTTTGGCAGCCACTTCACTCGGTGAACTCACTCCTTCATCCAAATCCCGAACCATCCTCTAGAGTATCCTTAACCCTATAAGTACGCTTGTGTAACGCGCTCTCAGTGCCGGACATGCTGCACTGCGGTCAACCTTTCCCTAAACGTGCATTAGTCTAGTCTTACTCTTCGGATCCGCCACCAACTTACCGGTCCAAAGTTGTAACAACAGTTGTTACTGCACCGTCCATAGCTTCATTTGGCAAATGGCGATCTCACGCTCCGGTCGCAGTACTGCTTCTTGATGAGACTTTAGGGTTATTTTCAGAGCCTCCTTAAGTTCAGGGGCTACCAAGCCCCTCCACAAGTTTATTAAGCCTCGCACCTCCAATTCTACCAGGAACTCATCATCTCCTAGTAGCTCTAGATTCATCCTTCATACAAAAAAAATCAATACTTAAACTAACTTTATGGATAATTCATGTTACCATCACTACCATGACCATCAGTTTGTCCCCAAGAGGGTGGGTTGGGACATGCCTCAAACAAACCGAGTAATCAAGAATCCAGCGACTGTATCCATGAATTTGAAAAAGATTCTTCAACATGAATATGACCCACCATGTATTTGGTTAGGCTAAGCCGCAGCCATATTCATGTCAAAAAACCTCTGTCCAGAAATATGCAATCGCGAAAAATTGTCTGTAAGAACAGAAATAAAAATGAATTGTATCGGATGTTTTTTTTTTGATACCGGGCGGCTTGGTGATACCGGGCGGCATGATTCCTGCAGCTGAGCCAGGTAGAGGATTTAAGAGTGAGTTAAGTATCACAAGTAAGACCTAGTTTACCGCCGTAAGAACATTGTGAGAACATTGCTCAATTTAGGATGATTGGTTGATGGGGCTAAAGCACCCAAAACATGAGCTGGTAATTGCAGCTCGGAGAAGGAGGATGAAAACAGTAAAGAAATTTGCTTGCTTAGGATAGCATGGCTAACAGATTTCTTATTATACAATACCAGTCTACCATTACGTCGATATTGGCCTCTCGTATTCCTTTGTACATCCTGATATAAGAGGTTGGTTAGAGTTCCATGCTAGAGATTTCCGGCGTGATTAGTTCGTGATCTCATCATTGTTTGGGACTTGAAGCATTGCTCTTGTCTCTGCTTTTTATTGCTTCCAAGCCTAGTTGGAAATTATCTCTAAAACGTGGGTTGGTTGTTAGCTCCGCGAGTTCAAAGAGGTCTAACTTATTACCTAGGTTAGTATCCCTGATCTATTTCTTATGTTTTGTTACCTGTCCTATCTAAACTCAACTAATTTCTAATCCTTAACCCTAATTACTGGTCCTTCTTGGGTTACGCCGATAAACCATAAACAAACCAGCCTTCACTTCACCTTTACATTACCTGTATACAATATCATAGATATTGTAAAAGTAAAATGGTAACCGTGGGAAAATTAATATTTTTGCTGAAACCAGTCGCCGATTCGACCTGGCCAACTTCTCATCCTCCAAACGCAAATCCAGAGCACCTAATAGATGATTTACTGGTTTTCGCAATTGCATCACTAGCCACTCAATCAACACGTGGGTCTCAGCATTCACGCTTCTCTGCCTTTTAATTTTTATTTTAACATTCACAATTATGCGGGCGCCGCGGAACCTCTTCAAACAGTTCCGCTCTTTTGCTCTGCGTCGCAGCCGATATTTGCGCACGCATCTATCAGAAACGCTCCTGATTTGGCCCCTGTTTTAACCAATGGTCTTAGTAGCCACCTTACACAACGCAAAGTGCTTCTGTTTTACAGCGAAGCATGCGCTACCTGAACTCCCGTTCCAGTGGATTCCTTATCATTATCATTATGAGTCTGCCTCGCTACCTGTACCTCTACCTCCGCTTGTACATGATCTTCCTCTTGCACTTCTTCTGCCCTCTTTGACTCTATTCCTTTCAATAGTTCAACTTCTCCAATTTCCACTACATTTGATACTAACTCTTCATCTTTCTGATCTACTTTCTGTTCTGCTGGCTTTTCAACTTCTTCTAGCAGACCTACCTCCTCCTGTTTTTCTACTCTTTCGTTCATGGGCTCTTAACTTATTATTACCACCCTGGATATGGATGTGTATTAATCTGGCTCGAATATCCGAATATATATCTTCCACCGGAGCACTTGTCCTGATCTGTTTTAACAAGGACTGCTGCACCAACCATAGCTCCTTTTGACAGTTAGCGATGTCATCTTCAAGCCGCAATACTGCTGGTAATTGGTCACCATAAATACTATATTACTCATACCATCGTTTGAGCTGACTTTCTCCACTACCAGAGCTTCAACTCGCCTCTTGGCTCCTTCAGCTTCTATCCTGCCCTTATTTAATCTTACCAAAGATTAATCAAATAAAAACTCACAAATGATGATTGTCACACAACTACCATGAATCAATAACCTGAAACGTTCGGACCAACCAACCAAAAACAAAACACAACCAAAAAAAAATTTCCACTTTCAAATTTTTACACCTTCTATCACATCACATCTGCTCCTGTTAAACTAAAAAAACACAACTCAAATCGATATTACTCGCAAACATTCCTCCCTCCATCCTAGTTCATTTACTGATTTTGCACTTAAGTATTCTTCACTCCGATGTGGTCGAAAAAAAGGATAGGAAATAAGGTAACTGAAAAACCGAATTAAAATAGATCTTAAGCCATTATCTCAACCATGCAGTGAGCATTCAAAACTCTTGCGAGTGAGCGATCCCACCTTTCAAGAATGAAATTCAAAATCATTGAATCAATCTCGCAGTGAACATTCTAAACTTCTATGAGTGAGCTCCACTGCTACTAGTTCAGAGTCGAACATCATCTAACCACACTGTGGTCACTACCCCTACTAATACCCTTGTCCCCGTTACCACAGTACCGGATTCAATTCCTTCTTTGGAAGACACGGACCGTGTGGTTGATAAGTCGTACGCTTGCCGTGTAAACAATAACTTATGATAGTATACTGCGTATTACTGCAATCTAGGAAATGTCCTGAATTGAACAAAATAAAACCAAACTTCACTTCAATACACACCTTGTGTTACCACCGCTACCATGACTATCAGTACGTTCCCCAGAGTGTGAGTTGTGGCATGCCATTCATATGGAATAACCAAAGTTTAAGCTGCGTTACATAACCCAAAAGGCATCACTGTGAACTGATACAATGGCCTACCTGGAACAGTAAATGCCGTCTTAGGTCTGGATGACTTATGGAGTGGATCTGCCAGAATGCTTCCTTTAAGTCCAAACTTGAAATATAATGAGTTTTCTCCAGTCGACCAAGCAAACTGTCAATAATCGGCAGCGGGTATGCGTCCTTCACTGTGACACTGTTGACCTTTCGGGCATCCAAGCACAATCTTACTTTCCCGTTACTCTTCATCACCACCGTGACTGGTGAGCTCCAAGGGCTAGATGACACCTCGATTACCTCATCTCTGTCTCTGCTTGACGGGTAAGATAGCATAGAACCGCTGCTGCTCTGATGATGAAAATTCCGCTTTAACGTTATCCAGCCGTTTTTGCTGAAGTTCTGTTAACGAATGTTTCTTCTTTACTTCCGCTTCCGTTGCATGATTTTTGAGAATTGTAGATGTAGATCTCTCTAATTCTGATATGGATATACTCAAACCAAAGACCCTCCAGAAATATGTCCCTAAGTATAACCGCTGGAACAGCGATGGTGCAACATACAATTTCATTTCTTTTGTCTGCCCTTTGAACGTCACAGGCATACTAATATACGCGAGTATTTGTTCAGAGACTCCACTAGCGGTATTAACTCTGGTCTTGTACGGTCGATATAATAAACCAGTATCCTTAAGGAATTCTTCACTCCCTTGTCCCAGCACCGTGATGTTGGCGCCTGAATCAAGTCGTACCTCCACTGCTTTTCCACACAAATTCAATACAGCGTAAGGTCTATCATCTATTTTAGTATGGATAAATGTTGAATCAATTAATTTACGTAACACTGTACGTCTATAAAAATATTGTTATTTTTTTTGACAGGCAGTGGAATGAAAGGATATGTGTCTGTTGTGTTTTAGCGACACCAACTCTGATAAAGTTCGGGGTCGGTATTGGATGCTGCCTCCTCTGTCAGGTGTCTCGAGTTGGTGCGGCTGATAGCAGGCTCCCGAGAACTCCTCGTTTATATGCGCCCGTTTCCCGATGTTGTACAAATCCTACAATCCAACTTATACACTCCTTTGGCTCCACACCCAAAACAAAACACCCTTTTAAACGGATGCCGACAGTCCATGATAGTGTGTCCGGACTCATTACAGTTCCAGCAACTGACTTCTGGTCTTTCTGTCACTGGCCGGTTTTCAGTACCCTGCGGTGATCATCTACAGATACCTCACTTCATGTACTCGTGGTGGATGTCCATCAAAATCTACCTGCGGTCTAGCAGAGAATCGGTTAGCATCCATAATACTGGCCACCTCTTCCAGACCTTCTTGATTGGCTCCAACATCCTCCTCCAGGGCATGACCTATTGCTCCTCTACCTCCCCTACTGCTGCTGTGAGCCGTTGGTTGGGAACTGCAAACATCAACTTTGCAACTGAATCTACCCACTGCAACCCTCTCTAACATTTCTCCCACCAAATCATCCAAGACATCAAGAGTTTTCCGTAAACCCATGGTCAAACCATAAAAAGTTGCAGATCTCGAACTTCGGGACAACCGACCTTGAATATGCCGTAGTTTAGCACGCACTTGTGGCATCAAGTTCTTAGTTGAGTCTTCGTCTACCGCTCTGCCGGTTATGTCCTCCTGCAATGCAATTAACTTTTTACAGCAGGTCTTCGCTTCTTGTTGAGGCTGCTTTATTGCAGCTTCATGTGCCCTCTTGGGCCTTCTATGATCAGCTACGTTCTCAACCTTCTCTAGAAGGCCGGTTTTCACCAAACTGCGCACCTCCAACTCTACCAGGATCTCATCCTGGTCTAAATGCTCCAAATCCATTTCCAACAAAACCTGATAAAATTTACAAATATCCAACCTAACCACCAACTTAACTAAAGACTGTAGATACGAATTAAGATAAAATCAACAAAACTAACACTTCCCTTCTGCGTTTACTTAATCAAATATGTCGGACTTCTGCATAGTGTTTACACGCAACAATCATTATGATTGTTGTTGTAAAAATTTACATTAAAAAAATGAGAATGACATTGGAACACAAACTTTAAAATTAAATTGTAAGCTTTTTGGAATAATCAAGTTTAACGGGTTGAACAGTTAAATCTTAAACAAATTTAATCTACATAAATCTTAGAATCCAAATAGGCTTCCAACAATTGGTAAATCAGGATTAAGCAAATTAAACAAAACTTTTTAATGTTTAAAGCCACATTTTGTTGGGCAACAAAGGAATAAGACTGGTAAAGTGTAAATGAAGTTCTTTCCCGGGATGGTGTTTTAAAGCATTCTATAGAACTGTTAAATAAAATTAAATATGCATTATATAGAGCTTTGATGATTTCAAGTAATTAAGAATCATAACAACTTTAAGAAACACAATAATATTTGATTATCGTAATGAAAATAAATCGTATGACGTCTTTAGCAATTGTTCTCAATCATTGAATTTTAATGCGACATCAGTTATCAAACGACATAAAAAAAAAAATTGGTGCCATTAAAACTTTACTGAATTTATGCATTTTATCACCCAATTCAAGTGCACGTTAGTAAATTATTACAGAATACCTTCTTTATGATGACGAAAAATCATTAAAACTTTTCACTTAAAAATAATCATAAAAAATCATAAAAATCCATTTGTCGACTAATTAAACTTCTTAAAATACAAAATTTTATGACGACAATTTTTTATTTTTTTTTTTTGCTTATCTCATTCTCGATACTGTGTATAGTGCCGCGCAAAGTATTAAACGATCAATATAATACACCACCTGAACCAGACGAACCGAATCAAATCGATGCGGATAAAATTGAAAAGCAACAACGTGAAAATCAAGTTGATGAAATTTATGATGAGGATCCATTTTATCGGGAATCTGAAGCAATACCGCCCGCCCCAAAATTACAAGGTGATTTAACAAAGACACGAGCAGATGGTAGTGTTGAAACAACAGATGTGATTGGATCACAGGCACCACCGTTTAAATCACTTGATGGCGAGGATAATGGCAGTTCATTAGAAGGTTAGATTTGTATATAGAATTTGGATTTTTTTTTTTTCTTTCAGCTGCATGTATTGAAATATTATTTTGTATATGTTTGGATGCATGAATTTCAGGTAATCCTGATTTAGTTTGTTACTATCGCCTATATACATATAAATCGATATTATTTTACAGATAAAACCAAATTTAACAAAATTCAATTCCATATAGGCTGGTGATGAAATCCAATTTTTATTTCGCCAAATCGCCTTTTGGACAAATTAATTTTTTTTTACGACATCTCTTCCATCCACCAAAAGTAAATGTGAACGTAGCTAAAAAAAAATCCAAATAAATTCTCCAAAGCTTTAGTATACCGTATGGGTTGACAACTTTTTTTTTTTGAAACTTTTCGATTATGTTGTGCTTTTTTATTTTTATGACTGTGTTTTATTATTATACACTATATAAACTGAAACGAGAACTTTAATCAAAATTAAAGTTTTCTAATTTAAAATTCCGATTGGTTCGCTGCTTATATGCGTCGAGTAGATAGACTTAATCGAAAGTCTATGTTGTTATGGAAATTTTATGTAGTATTTGAAAGTTTTATTATTAATTTTATGTTGTTATTGTTGTGTTATTATTTCGTATTAAATTACAATAAATACAGACGATGTTGTGGTGGTGATTATAATGATGATGTGAACCAAACGACGACGGGTAAATCTCGTTTTTATTTTATGAGGACGATAACAACGTTTGCGAACATTACAAAAATGTAAATAAAGGATTATTTAAGAAGCTTTATTTTTAAATGTTGGTTATGCTTCATTTTATTGCTGTGGCTGCAGATTTGACTTTTGATGGGATTTCAAATGAATTGAAAATTAAAAGAAAATATTATTTTGAATCTGATTTTATGGTGAAACAAAGCACTTTCCATCGTGAAAAAATTATATGAAATATAAATGTATCAGAGGCACGATTTCTACAGTAAATGTTGCTCATTTATTATTTTAATAAAGCTTTCATTACTTAAAAGTTTATAGTATTTAAGTGAGAGGCATGATGAACGGTATAAGAGGGAAGACAAGGTTTAACTAAATATTTCTTTGGTACAAATCCGTTAGGTAGAAGCTTTTAGAATACGGTGAATTCATAATACGGAAAAGCGGTACTGAGGTACACCGGTGAGGTACTATTTGACCATCTATCGTCCGCCAATTTGTCTAGCTTCTTGTTGAAGCAGTAGGCCTTTTGTATTCCCTATACTATTGAAAAACCCTGGTACCCATATAGTACTAATCTGCTATCTCGTTAGGAATTACAAGAAGTTCTGAAGTACTTTTGACGGGAGGAGGTGTGATTGAAGCGCTTTAGTGGCAACCTAACTGTCCGTGAAAATGCGAATATCACTGGGTGATATTACTTTATACCCCAACCAGTCTACGACTTTCTTTATGTTAATTACTTCAGCTTGAAAAGCGTGACAATAGTCGGAGAGAGGGAAGGAGAGGTTTATAAAAAGCTCCTCACAGAATACCCTAGCAAAGACTTTTCCATCCCTTTTCGAACTATCCGTGAAGAAGTTTATTGGTTTCAGTCCGGAACTTTACGTCAAAATATAGTGAATGGTTAGTTTAGTCGGTAGTCTTAGGAATCTCTTTAAAATACAGAATAGATGAGTGCCCTGCATTGTTTACAGGTCCACATTGTGATGGATTTCAGTCGTATGCCAGTATATGTTGCCAACTGTTAGCCCAAGATGTCTAGAGGAGTCAGATGAAGCAAGGTTTTCAGTGTCTGAGAGAATGTGCTCCTCAGTGTACCGCTAATTCACAGGGAGACTGCTCTCTTAGCTTTCATCAACAGCTTGTGGTTGGGAGTTTTGTCTAGAGCAGGCCACCATGCTGTTGCTCCATACAAAAGTATACAATGAAGTAGAACCAGTATACAATGTGGGCTCCATCCCCATCCTTTGGCAATGATAGGTTTTCAGTAGTACAGCGCTACCGTAGCTTTCTTTACCCTTTCCAAAATGTTAGGTTTCCAAATTAGGCCCATCATTACCTTAGGCCCATCTGAAAAGAATGCACAGAGCATTTTGCTTGAGTTTATTAAGAGCACCGTGATATTTACCACAAACACCAATCATCCACTCCTAGATTCGAAAGTGCTCGAGCTATAGCCTCCCGTAACATGTTACTAAAGGTCCCCTCAAAATCCAGAAAGATTACCTCTGCTTAGTTCCTACGCAACTTCTTGCCCTAATACCCTTTGATGTTTCAGGCACAAATTTGGAACAATCCGGAAAATGAGAATCCAACAGAAGGTTCCAACGATTCCGCACTAGTAGTTGTCCTTATACCATACGGCTGTTAGAGATAACTTGAGATGGAAGGGCCAGTAAAAAGTATTTTGCCTAGCCTTGACATCTCTGAAGACTCCTAGATTCTACTGCAGTTTAGTCTCCAAGAGTGTTCTTGGAACTTCTTAATTTATATTAATATATTTTGAGGACTTCCTTAAAGGAGTCCCAGTCTACAGCAGCTCTTGTTTGCTTTGCTGTTTTTGGGAGCCTCTTGCATTTTTAAGCCGAGATTGACTATTAGGATTACTAAAAGGACTAGAGCCTACCATCGATTCATTAAAAGCGTTGGACAGGTTAATCTAAGACATCAAGCTAAGACATCAAGTTCCTGTATAGTTTCTGGAAATTTTGTCACCGGAACTGGATGTGAAATACGCAGAATAGTTTTAAAGGTATCCCAGTCGGTTTTCCTTCTGTTCCTATAGATTGGATTTAGTTTCCAGTAACTCAAGGATCTTGGATCAGAGAACATCTATCCCTTTTTCAGAATTTTAAACAGAAGAAATCTTAACATTCAGATTTCTTCACATCCAAAACGGTAATATCAGAGCCCTACTTCTTCCGTTTCCGCTATAAGAAGGAATTTGGCCGCCTCAACGATGTTCCTCCAAATAGTTCGATCCGTCCCAAGAGAACCACAGCTACGATGACCAAGTGTGTTTAGGTCTCTTGCAACGTCGTTCATCCGTCGAGTAGGTGGTCTATCACGAGGTCCTAATTTCATTTGTGCCGACTCCAATGCCTCTGTTTAGTGGTTTGATTTAAAAAGCAATTTGAGGCAAGTGTAACATCTACAATAATATCTTGTATAAGCCATATAGAGATCATTTTCAATCTCGCGATTCATTCGCATTCTGTATGTGGCTCCCTCTTTAATGGGACCGAGAATTATCCTGATGATCTTACTCTCAGTAACAGCAATTTTCTGGATGTTTTGTACTGTCAGTGTCCAAAACTTGCAACCAAAGGTAATAACTGGTCTTATCAGCGCTTGAATATTTTAATATTGGCGTAAAATATATGGTAACCTAATGTCCACAGAAACGGAGTTTTGTTGGATGATTAGTTATGATTAGTACAGCTTTTGGAAGTATACGAATAGACTGTGTACAATGATGTCCTTTTACTCTATTTGGACGGAAACCACATTGATATTCAGCCAAGATCCTCTTGCTATAAGTTGATAACTTTACCGCGACTACATTGGCCAAAAACTAGTAGCCTCTGTTCAGCAAAGCTATAATGTTTTAGTTGTTGAATTTTAACCGATCTCCCTTTTTATGAAGTAGACAAGTGCGCTGAAAAGTTAAAATTTTTGATCGGTTATGGAAGATAATTTTGAACTCAAAACGGCACCCATTGAGTAGGAGCTGGAAAAGTAAAACATTTTATTCAAGTAGTTGTCCATTTGAAGATCGATTCTCACATGATCTCCTGTTTGTCCCATATATCTTATTAATGGTGAAGAAAATGGGCGAAAAACAACCAAATTATGACGACTTTTCTTCATAAAAAATAATTCTCGCCGTAATTGAAAGTCCCCAAAGCTTTCCGATAAGATATGATTGTTGCTTTTTTGCTTGGCGTGCCCCCTGTTGTTGAAGAAATTCCATTAAATTGCCAAGCGTCTGTTTATTTAAACGCTTTGTACAAGGGTCATACTTTTAGCAATTTAGTCGATAAAATAAATCGAAAGAATCGAAGAATTGAGCAATTGAAATCATGAAAGCACTTTGCTTAATTTTCCAAGTTAGATCAAAATAATCCTGCTAGTACTGTAAAATTAAAAGAACCATATGAAGAATATGTAACCAGAAACCACCAGCATTTGTTTGCTGCCGATCACCACTGACCGCTCTCGTTAAAATTGATGTTTGATCCGGTAAACCAAAATTTGCATTAAGCTTAGCTCCTCCATTACGAACCAACTGGTTAGACCTTACTTATGTAGGCTTGTTTGAAATCTTTAAGGATACGAATTATTTAGCCCACGACGGCCGTACAACCAAATTCTAAAGATTATATTGGATTCATGGAATTAGTCCGTGAATATAACGTCTATAACTAGAAATTTCAGACCCTTTTAGGGTCCCATCGACCATTCAAGTAGCATCACTAAAATAATGATCAATTTTATACCACATTTGTCCACGTTTTCCTCTTATGTAATGCTAATTTCTATCTATTATATCCAAAACTGTTGCCTAAAAGTATTCACCTGAAATCTTCAAGCGTTTGACTTAGTTTGGGGCAAAAAAACATCTCGATAAGATAGCGGAAGCAAACATAAAATAATCACGACTTTTTCTATCGTTACTTTCAAAAAGGGCAAATGCCAAGTCAAGATAACGTTCTTCTTAGACAAAACAAAAGTTACCCCGATGACGCATTATGGTGCTGGTCTGCTGGCTGACTCGTGTCAAGTCATTTGTATGAGATGATTAGCGGTTTTGAAATTATTTATTCGTGACAGTTCGAACTTGCCCGATACTGGCTTGCCTTAAATCCACTAATCTGAGACGCACGACGCTGTGGCATCAAATTTGCACTTTTGACTTATGTTGTGACTTAAAAACGATGTTTCAGTATTACTAGATTTGCTCCTGTCGAGTCGAAGGACAGTTCAGCTTATTGCAAAATATTAAAACGCTTTTGTACCCATGGCAGTCTTGCTTCAACTTTCACAGTCTTTTTTTCTTATAGTTCACACTACCTAAGAATTTATTCATCATGAAACACGACCAACACAAATCATGGCGTTTTCTATCCAGAAGATAAAAGCTCAGGATCATGAATGGACATAATGTTGCTTGACAATTCTATAACAAGGATATATTTTGGCTCTGTCAAAAACCCGCCATCTTTCATAAATTAAATCTCCAAAAAAAGATGAATATCTTTAAATATTATGATTATCTAACGTAAATATTGAAAAAGTTCAAAAAGCTCTTATGTTTATTTTTCTCACGATTTTGGTTTGTTACGTCAAATGACAAACAATATCAAATTTGAGCTTCCGAATCAACTTCCATACCAATGAACAACAAATAACAAACCCTATTCAAATTTTTGAAAACCTTTTTAGTCATGTTTGAATTAACCAAAATCTTACGAAAAATATTTAGCATTTTTAGTGGTCTCTTAGACAAAAATACCAAAATCGCAATGGTACATAAACTGGTCCACAAATATTTTTAAATTTCAGAGACTAAGAAAAGCACACTTTAATTTAATGTTGAGCACATATTAAGATAAAAAGCTTTAAAAATTAAATGTGTAATTTTAAACTAATTTAAGCTTTAAATGATAACTATTTTTCTATAAATTGACTTACAATGGTCTTATCCTTAACTAATTTGGTGACCACCTCTTAAAAACGCATTTAAAGATTTAATTAGATCAGAGCTTTAAAAGCACAAGTTAGTAAATTTAGTTTTCAATGATCGCTTTCAATCTCAAAAACAAATTTGAGATATGGTTTTGAATCAACAAGCATACACAATTTAATTAGGTCGGAGCTTTTGCTCGATAACTATAAAAAACTATTCTAACTAAGAAGCTTTTAATTATTAATAATTTTCTTTAACTAAATAATTTACATTTAGTTAAAACATTGCTTTATTGTTCTTTATTAGGGGTTACTGTAGCTTTTTCTACTTTAATACGGTTTTCTTTTTAACTAATTTGGCTACCTGTTGAAAACACAGTGACGAAACGCCTTCAAAAATATAACTAGTTCAGAGCATCGAAAGCACATTTTTCCACATATCACATTTATCACATTTAAACAATTAATTAGTTCAGAGCTTTTGTTGTATTTGGTCCTAATTAAAAGGCTTGTAGGAAAAGCACCACTATCTTCTAGTAAAAGATAAACTAATACAAAAGCTTAAATAAATCAAGTTAGTGTAGTTGACAAAAAAGTCTTTAAAACCTTTTAATTGTTAATAGATTTCCCTACCTACTAAAAAAGCAACAAAACCACCCAAAAATGTAAATGTGTTTAAAGCTTTTAGTCTACAATTCCATACACAAAAGTATCTTGGTAGAATTGAGGAAATATTAACTGAAGCTTTTGGTCGTACCAACTACTACGATCCTAAATAAAAGCTCATTTTATTAATTCTACTGTCCAATCTTCACATTCAACCTAAAGATATACGAATTTGCTTTCTGAAAATTTTAAGATAATCAAAAAGCTTCAAAATAAATTTTTTCCGAGCTTTCACCTAATTTGGTTCTTATTGGATGTTGCTTTAGAAAAGAGCTACAGAAATCTATAATGAAGGCCCAACAATAAACAAACGTGGCCATTAACAAGTTTGTGAAAATATCAAAACTGTGAAAGCTTTTAAATGTTAATAGATACCTCCTTACTATAAAAGCGATAAAAAATGTCTACAAATTTTAAAGGATCAATAGATTGGCAAAATTGAGGAAAAGCTACTTTACACTTTTAGTTGTTGATTGATTTCTGTAAATTAGCTACCAACTATGTACTTCAGTTTTTCGACTAAATTGGCTAGTTTTTTTAAAAAACCCTTCAACAATTAAATTAGTTTATACCTTCGAAAGCATGTTGTATCGCATATATCGACCTCAAAAAATATGAATTTGGTTTTTGAACATTTTAAGATAATAAGTCTATAGCTTTTACCTGATTGGGATCTTATTAGAGGCTGCTTTAGGAAAAAGCCTATAAGAAAAGCGACAAAAAACGACTCAAAATTTTAAATTTATTAAAAGCTTCGGAAACATCTAAAAAAGTTCCAGAAACACTTAATCAAAAGTCAACAGGTTTGCAAAATTGAGTAAAAGCTGACTTAGACTTTTAATTGTCATTTGAAGTTCTATTTAAATGTGAGTTGGCTACCAACTAATTCGTTTGTTCTAATCAAATTGGCTGCTTGTTAAAAAACCAACAAAAACCGAAAAAAATTTAATAAGTTTTGGTTTTGAAAGCACAATATATCACACATATTTTTCAAATCGTCTTATCAATCCTCAAGATATATGAATTTTGTTTTTAAAGATTTTAAGATAATCAAAAAGCTTGAAAAAATTAATAAGTTCAGAGCTTTTCATTGACTTGATCCCTTGCTTGATCCTTATTAAGGGTTGTTGTAGGAAAGGTCATCAGAAATAAAACAAGCACGCATAAAGGAAGTTGGTGTACTTGATAAAAAAAATTTCTGAAAGCTCTTACTTAAAGATGACTTCCCTCAAGAAAAGCGACAAAAATGCTTTAAAATTTCCATTTTTTGTCAACTTTTAAAGAGAAAGTCAATTTGTGATTACAAATTTGTAGTGAACTTTTATTGTTAAAGTCCCAAAATTTTCTTTATGTAAACATTTATACTTTTTATTCCTTTATAAGTGGTTTGTTTAGTTTTCCTAAAGGTTCCTCTAATAAAGAACAAAGAATAAAAGCTTTTGAAAAAAAAAACACACTTGAATAATTAAAAGCTTTTAAAAGGTTTTAAGTTTACTTTTGTGCTTTTTGATTCTGTATCGGAGCTTTCGGTACCTTTTTCCAAAGGCACCCCAATCAAAACGGTAAAAAGATTAACTTAAATTTTTTAAGCTTTTCGATTATCTGAAATTGTTAAAAAACCTAAGGATTTTCAAAACGACCAAAAGCTCTGACTATATTATTATTATAATTTTTTTTTTGTTTTTAATCTATGCAATCTGTTCTGGGGCTCAAGGCACTCCATACTGTATCGCAGTTTGCTTTTACCGTCCTACTTTACGCAGTAGTTGCCAAATCGAGGACTTACGGCTATAGACCCATTTTGTATAATCCACCTGCACATTGCATTGCTTCATGCCAACCTATAGTGGTGACATGAAAGGTGGGCCGGCCCCTGGATTCTGCACTCTCAACAGGGGGTCATAGTTGTGTTCATCTTCATCACCGATCTTAATCAGATGATGAAAAATCCCTTTTGCATCCGATCCGACCGCCGCAGCTTTATGCACTGCGCCGTTTGCTCGGTGACTATATTAATTTTAAAGGCCTTTTTTCCGCTTTGACGTATACCTAGATAGAAAAGGAATTAACAATCTGCTGTGAAGCTTACGTAACCTATAAGAAAAGCGACAAAAAGCGACTTAAAATTTTAAATTTATTGAAAGCTTCGGAAACATCTAAAAAAACTCCAGAAACACTGTATCAAGGGTCAACAGGTTTGCAAAATTGAGGAAAAGCTGACTTAGACTTTTAATTAACATTTGGGTTTCTATTTAAATGTGAGTTGGCTACCAACTACTTCGTTTGATCTAACCAAATTGGCTGCCTGTTAAAAAACCAAGGAGAACCTTTAAAAATTTAATTAGTCCTTGCTTTGAAAGCACATTGTGTCACACATATTTTTCAATCTGCTTATTGAACCTCAAGATATATGAATTTCGTTTTTAAAGATTTTACGATATTCAAAAAGCTAGAAAAAATTAAATAGTTTAGAGCTTTTAATTGACTTAGTCCTTATTAAGGGTTGTTGTAGGAAAGGTCTACGAAAATACAAAAGCACGCATAAATGACGTTTGTGCATTCTCTGAAAGCTTTGAATTGTTAATACATTTCCCTTTAACTAAAAGTTGACTTCCCACATGAAAAGCGGCAAAAAATGATTTAAAATTTTCATTTTTTGTCAACTTTTAAAGTTAAATTCAATTATTGATTACAAATTTTTAATGAGCTTTTATTGTTAAATTACCAAAACTTTTTTTATGTAAACATTTATACTTTATGGTCCTTTATTAGTGTTTCGTTTAGTTTTTTTTTCTAAAGGAACCTCTAACAAGGAACAAAGGATAAAGCTTTTAAGGAAAATTTACTTGAATAATTAAAAGCGTTTAGTAAGCTTTTGTGCTTTTTGATTTTTTATCGGAGCTTCCAGTACAAAAAAAAGAATTAACTTACATTTTTTAAGCTTGAGAAACTGTTAAAAAACCTAAGGATCTTTAAAACGAGCAAAAGCTCTGACTTTTTTAATTTTAAAGATGTTTTTTTTTGTTTTGACGTATGCCTAGATAGAAAATGAATTAACAATCAGCTGTGAATTTCCTCAACTTCCACTATGAATGCTTTTGTACTTGTAGGTGCCTTATTAGGTGTTTATGTATCTTTTAGCCCCTAATTAAATTTGTTTAAGCTTTTTATTTAACAATGTTCAAAAATCAAATTTATTTATCATAAGGTTGGATGGAAGGTTAAAATGCCTTTATGTATATATTTAGACTATTGTAAGAAAAAAGTTTCCTAAAGCTTTTAGCTTCAGGAACCTAATAAAGAATAATAAGAGCAAAAGCTCAGAACTTTAGTTTTTTTAAGATTTTGTGGCATTTTAGCAGTTAGCCAACTTTTAAAGTGAAAGTTAATTAATGATACAATCTATTAGAGAGCTTTTTTGTTAATTTCCAAAACTTTCTTTATCAACGGTTTCTCAAGCTACGGAAATCCTTAAAAAAAAAAAGTGAAAAAGCTTTGAGCTAATTTAGTTTGAAAAAGCGTTGTTTTTCGCATTTTGAGTGGGTACCAAATTTGAAAGTGAAAACAATTTAAAGCTTTCAGAGTTTACATACCTTGAGGTAGGGTAGGGAAAATCTAATTTTTAAGTTGTGTTTTTACATAACTTATAGTTAAAAATAAAATAATTAATAATTAAAATTATTACTGAGCTTTTGTTAACTTATCTAAGCAACTTATATGTGGACCATTTTACCTTTTGATATTTTATTAGGTGTTTCTGAAGTTTTTTAAGCAAGGAGCAAAACCTCCAAACAAATTTAAAAGCAACTAAAAACATCAAAATTTATTGTAAAAATTACATCTGTTCAGAGCTTTTGCCCTTATTGGGTCTTTATTAGGGTTTGTGGTAAGAAAAAGATACTGGCACTTCTAGAAATGGACCAACGAAAACAAAAGCTTGTACAAATGACTTAAAATATAAAGATATTCAAAAAGCTTACAATAATTATAATTAGTACCGAACTTCCGTTCTTTTTGTTCCTCCATAGAGCTCCTAAAAAAAAAAGCTACATGAATGTATACATGACGGTCAACCTCCAAACTTCCGTCATGTACACATGACGGAAGTTTAGAGGTTGACAAAAGCTTTTAATTGTTAATTGGTTTTCTTTTAATTAATTTGGATATCTAATAAAAAAATGTAAGAATCTGTACCATTTCGTTAAGTTTTTGTTCTCAAATATAAAAGCTCCATACTTCTTGCTAACGAGTTATTCAAGAAATTATCATCACATAATCGTCCTAAGATGAATTTAATTTTTAACTGCGAAGTTCAACAAAAAGATTTAAGATTATAAAACGCTCGCATGTCACATAACACAACATAGAATGAAACATGCACATGTTATTTATTTATTTATTTTATAAATTCATATGCGTGATGTTTATCTTACGAATTAGTAATTGTTCTTTATACATTACCCAACATATCATACATAAGACTCCTATCGAGTATAAAATTTTTTGTAAAGTAACATAAATATGTACACAAAAGTAGTATTATTATGTCTCATTCTATATAGGCGCCCGAAACTTATACGACACACATAATAAATAGTACCACCATCATCATTCCACCAAAAAAAAAAACATAAAAAGTTAAGTGAAAGCTCTAACCTTTAATCTGTGTTTACATATCGTTTATTTACATATTTATGTATTATACGAGACACGAAATATTTTTTCAACTCTTGTATTCCTAAATTCAAACTACATACCATATATGCTCTGTATACATTTCTCGTTCGGCTCGCATAAATTACATGAAAATGAGAGAGCTTTTAGCATTTTTTTATGCTGGTGATTTTTTTTTTTTTTTTTGCAAAAGTTTTTACAAGGAATTTGAGGATTATATTTTTCGAATTAAATTTAATTTTCAATTTCGAATGCGACCATGAGTAGCGTATATACGTTTCATGTATGGCCGTACTCGTATGCTTAAAATTTAATTACCAAATTGGGACATTTTTTGTTTTATCTTTAAAGTGTATAATACTTGCATTATTTTGTATGATTATTAATATTATTATTATGTAAACGGTTACGTTTGCTGTTATGAACACGAGAAATTTTTTTTTTTTTTTGCCATATGTGATAAAATGGTAAATCGCCATATTCAGACGACGAAATGATAAAGTTGAATTATTTGTTTTGTTTGGATTGTGGTTATGATCTTCCGTTGTTGTGGTTAATTAAGAATTTTGAATGAAAATTTTGTGCTTACAGTTGCACATAATTCAGGTATCATAAAATTTTTTTGTTTAATTTTGAAACCATCAAACTATAAAAACTCAATTCCTCTAACCTAATTTTGAAGAGTTGATCCTTTCAAAATTTTATCTCATATGATATTATTACGAAGATTAAAATATTTAAAATTTTGGATAAACCCAACACACACTTTTGTCCAGGCAACGAAGGAAAAATAGCGGAAATAATTCATGTAGAAGCCAAAATTAGTACAGTTGTAGGGGAATGTGTCCTTAACAACATACTAAAAGTACTGAGGGATGGGGGTGAAACTAAGGGTGGCGAGAGGGGTCTCGAAAGGTCCTTTTTTCAATTTTTCGTTAATAACTCAAAAACCACTGCTTCTATCAAAAAAATGTCTAAATACTAAATTAATCTACTTAAATTCTCTACAATAAAAATTCTCTACACTTTTTTAGCTTAAGGAAATATGGAGGGGGTTAATAGAAAATTAAAAAAAAAAACAGTTTTTATTGTTAAAAATGAATTGTTTAATTTTAAAAATTAAATGTTGATGGTTAAAAATGAAATAATTACAGCTGAAGGATATATATTGAACATTAAATTTCGTCGAAATCTAAATTTTCATCATCATCGAAGCTATTTTCGACTGGGGCTCCGTTAGTACATGAGTCGATGCAAACGCAGGCACTGGAGCAGGCAGTCCCTACTTTGCGGCAACCGCAGCACACCCCACGCCCAGTCGTGCATCGGCATAATATCATGTTCAAAACGCAGCCGGGTGCCACAGGGTCGTTCGTTTCAACTGCGTAAAGGATCCCATCTTCTCCCTTCACCCAACCCCGGGAATTTACCTGTAAATATACTCTGAGCGAGTGTTGCTTTGAAGCTCCTCTGGTGGAAGGAAGAGTGGCCATGTCTGATTTGAGCTTCGCTGACGCCTTCAAAAACGCCGAGTACCTATGTTTGTTCAGGTTGTCTTGATGTGCAGGCGCGAATATTGCTGAAATATCTTGAGTGAGGGCAGGGTTTTCTGTGAAAAGCTTAGCGATTCCTACTTTACTCTTTCCATTTATCGCCAAGGTGGTGTCGTATCCGGAGAAGCTATGAAGAAGGAGAATCGTTTTGGAAATTACAAGCTGTTGAAGTTGTTGCACTGAAAACAATTTGATCTCCACATTCCCACGGCCTGGCTTCATGAAGTACATATTGATAGATGGTAGTGCCAATCACATGAGGAGAACTATCAAGTCTACATCCTCCACAACTATTGCTACAGTTGGATGTACAGCAGCTTTATCCAACCCACATCTCAGAATAGTGCTGTCAGCATCCCCTGTAGCAACAGCTGTTTCTATCCCGGCTCCTGACATTTTCTCACTGAGCAAGTAAATCAGCTTTGTTTTGTTTCTTTCATTAGCAAGAAAATGCTCTTGTTGAACTGTGATAGTCGTGCTTTCATGAAAGTTGATGTCAACAGAAGTTTTTGTAAGCGCTCTTCGCTTCCGCTCTGCTCGTTTGGCGCTGTTGTCATCACCATTGAGTTTAATGGTGCTGCTCATACTGGCTAGTGACAAGACCACATTCTTTTTAGATTGCTTCATATCACCAAATTTACTACCTATAAAACTTTGCATAGTTTTAGTTCCAATATCCAGGGCTTGGTGGCAATTTATTTTGGAATTTCCCACGATACCTGCTGACAGTGACATTCGTGTATTTTACTTCGATCTCGTGAATCTCTCGTTTGCCGTGATACCCGGATAGCAACGTGCTGCTCTCGAGTTGGAAAGACTACTTCAGCAAACTCATGACGAACCTATGGCGGTGCCTTCCGGTGATCCACAAACCCACTTGGCGTGTACAGAATCAGTAATTCCTCTTCGTCGCGTTAGGCCACCTGCACTTTTCATGGAGTGCATAAGAGTTTGTTCTATGACCATATCCGACCAATTACCTGCCCAAGGTATACCTGTGCGATTAATACTGAAGTACCCCTTATCTGGAAACTCCTTGTACGCCTCCGGATGGCTAGCTTTCAGCTGTATCATATATTGGACATAGAGATGGGCACATTTTGCATACTGGAAGTACCCACTTGCGTGGAAAAATGGGATCATCTGCTGTACACACTGTAAGTGCCCGTCCCAAACACCACGACGCTCTGAATCGATGAACTTCTTCATCAGGGTAACCATGTTAAAGTATTGAACCCACAAAGCAGCGGTAGGGCCATTATCCTTGAGGGATTTCAGATGATTCTGAAATTTCATCAAAGCTGGCACCAAGGAAGCATTCTCTTCAACTTTGTCCGGAGTAAGTTCCTCCATGTTGGTCAGCATAGTCAAAATCTCTCTCTTCTCTTCCTCTGAAACATTGGCTCCTTCCAGAACAATTCGCATAAAACAAACTTAACAAGCAAGCGTGGCCTGTTAACATCTTGTCAACAGAATTAGCGGCGAATACTTGGCATAGTACATCTTTCAGTCCAGATACAGCCATTGTGTGACCAATGCACCCCATGAAGGACATTAGGGTGTGAAACCCACCAAGTCTCACAACAATGTTCCCAAACGCGATTTCTCTAGCCTTTAGGTATAAAAGCTGGTCGAATGTTACGAAGCAAACTGTGGCCCCTATCACTTGACTATTTTTTAAAGCATACTGTAACGCTGTATGTACTGGGCTGTACTCGTTAGGTGGTGCATTGATGAATGGAAGAAAGGTTACCGAAGTTTTTTCTTTGTTAATGACTTTACTTACCAATGGCATGAAACCCTTCCTGGAGCCACTTACCACTCATCCACAGGAAATCTTGAACAATGGGTGTGAATATGTCACATGAGATGGGCATCAACACGCCAAGTCATCGATAGTAATTTGCTGCAATGCGTTGGTCTTCCTTCCCTCAAGGGCTTGCAGCTCCACAACACCCAGCTGGCCCAGTTCTTCCTGGGGGAAACAGATTTCAGTCTTTCCACTTTCGTGGATGTAAAAAAAACGTGGGTTGCTGTAACACATTTGATTCCTCCCATGCTGTGGAATGTATTCCAGCCATCGAGAGTGGATAAATTGAAGTCTGTATTATCAAAGATGTACTGACAAAATGTGTCATTTGGGATAGGCTTTTGCGAGTGGTGGATGGTGGAGAGATCCAGCTGCTGAGCGTCGTAGTAAGAGGCACTCAATCCCAACTTCGATAGTAGGGATACCAAGTTGTATATGAACAGAGCGATGCTGGTCAGAATTGGGGATATGAAACATTGAGGCCGAACAGCACTGCCTCTTTCCACCTTTTTCCCCTGCAATGCAGTCCATGAAGACTCTAATAGATTTAGGTATTAATTGTTCAGCCTCACTGCAGAAGCTAGATGAAAGGGGACAGCACTGTTGTTGTAAGCCATGGATTCAATGTCTTCCAAGATAATCTCAGCGGTTTTTTGTACAATCCTCTCACGTTCTCTTTATTCATCTTTACACCTTGAAGTGTACCATGAGTCGCTCAAGATTTTATCACTAAAACTACGAAAGGAGACGACAGTTTGTCTGGTGCGAATAGTACTGAAAAAAATTTGGTCCCCATATTTTTCCCTCATTCTCTCCTTAATGGTCTTCACATATGGTGGTTCCCCTGCAATAACTTGTTCCAACAACTTGTCCATAGAGTATTAGCAATTATCAGTTCTTTCAATATAATCACATTCTAAATTTTATTGGTGATATTAGTCCACGAGTAAACAACAAATATGTTAAACTGAATTTAACCTAATTCTAATTGTTCTTACTTCATGAAACTTGGCAAATATGTTTGGTTCTGGATTTAGTATCAGGGTCCATCTTCAAGGTCTAATGATAGAATTCTAGAACAACGAATCCTAGCCGAGATTTTGCTTGTTTAGTTTGTTTTAAATAGCAGCCAAGGTGAGGAACATGTTGAGTGCTGAATGGTATGAGGATGGTTAAAAATATCTAGCGTCACCTTAGGGCACCGGGCGCAACCCTATTGTAAGTAGCCTTGCTTTACTATACAGACCTCTGGGGACCATTGAATTGTCCGCTACTCATGGGAACAAAATTGGTACAACAATAAAAGAAAAGCATGTACATGAAGCAATATAGACGCCAGAGGGCAAGGTTTGCGACGTTGCATATCTCAAACAAGAGCTTCGGAAACAGAAGAAGAGCTCACAGTACAATTGCAGCGCTCCGTGAGTATAATGCCGCAACCAGATCACGATAAGGTGTATGAAATTTGCACAAAACGATGCTATCATCATCAGGTGATGGTATATCTATCATCAGAAGATGGACACTTGTAATCGAAAATGTGCCTTATTTACCTGACCAGCTGCAGCAAAATCTCATCAACGTCAAAAGCTTTCTGGAACAACCTCGATTCAGGTGCAGTGCCAGACGTCATTGCAGTTTTATCACAGCTGAGCAACGAGTAGTACTGTCGAGAATCATTCCATTCGTCAAAGTCACTAAATTATGCGGGACATTTGGGCAATATTCATTTCGTGGTCAAGCAGTGCTTCTTGCGCAATATATATTTGAGATAACTGAAAAACTATCAAACATGCTCCCAAGATTCTTATAGAATCTGAATGTTACCCGAAAGTTTTCGGTATCTAGAGAAGGAATACATTATTATATTATAAAAAATATTATTTTACTGCCTCTCATTCATTGATCCACAAAAAGGCTCAAAAGCCAAGTATGGTAACAAAGCATGCACTGAATTTGACAATATAGATGAGTTTGTGCGAATTTGTAAGCAGACGATAGGATCGAGAAACACTCAGTTGATGATTATTCAGCAGCTTTACCTGTTCAAGAAAACGCTGTTCAAACAGAGCCTCTCAACTATCTCTTGGGAACCGTATGCTTCCAGTACTTCCGTTATCATCATCCCAAAATATGGCCTTGCAGACGTCTGTAATGACATCCACCGATTTCGTGCAGCCCAGGTTAAAGATGAACTAGAAGTGTCCAACAATAGAGGCAAAACGTAGCTAGAAGTCAAAACGTTTGCTTGATTCTACCTATTTCTGTCGGGCATTAATGGACTTAAGGAATCACGACTGGTTCGAATTACGCTGCTACACTATTTTCAGTTTAGATTGTTAGGGATCGATACAAGATTTCAGCGTTATGCGTTAAAAACTTTCAATGGTTAGCTCAAATTAGGACCCTGGGACCGGCGACATATAGTATTTTCTAACTGTTTCTGATGTTGATCGCAGTTCATTGAATATATATATGTGAAACCCAATGCCTCATCGAAACATTTCTAGTAATATTAAGTCGTTCATAACAATGATACTTTGGACGAAAAGTAAAAGACCACTGGTGGCGTATTGAATTCCTAAACCGCGGCAGTTCTCATCTTCACATAGATGTTTGGATCGAAAATCATTTAGCATTTGATACTTTGGCAGTATATAAGAAATTGATTGAAAGTTTGTGTTACAGCTTTTAATTCAGTAGATGCCTTATCGCTTAGAGACAGACTTATCAGAAGGGTTTCATAACGTAACAAACGCTTTCTTAGCTCGGGAAAAGTGCCACCAGCAGCTGAAAATTGCCTTCAGTCAAGTGCATGCATTTCAGATTCTCGAAGAGCTATGCCCAAACAAGCTGTGACCAATGATCAGTTTGGGTTACGTCAGGCTATGAATATGGGCCACAAACAACTGTTCAACTCTTTTACGTCACACATGCAAGCTAAACACATGAATATTAACATCGGTTAAAACTTTTTGTAACTGGTGGTGCTGGAACGGGAACGACCTTCCTATTTAACTAGCTAAAAAATCAAGGTAATACGAGTAGATGCTATGAAAGCGAGTTACAAAGAACTGCGCTCTAAGTTCAGTTGCAGCACAATTTGTAGGTGGTCCTACACTGCATAGCTTGCTCGAATTAAAAGTGCAACAAGACGGCATTATAGTAAACATTTCTTTTCTCTCCTTCAATTATTTGAGGATTATGCGCCAACAACAAGGCAACATGTGGAGTTTTTGTCTGTAGACGAGATTTTCATGGTAGCTACGAGATGTTGTGCATGATTGAGCCATTTTGCGGTATAAACGTTATGCTCATTGGCGACCTAATGCAGTTTCAGTCCCTGCGTGAGAAACAACAACTCCAGCAATTCATTTATGGCGGATAATCATATTAGTGAATCAAAACAAAATCTCACCCAAAATATGTGCCAGCAAGGCAACATGATGAGAGTTGATGAGCTAAATAGTCATTACTACCATCTAGGTTATAGTACTACTGGGTAAGATCTCGAAATCCTACCGGTGAGTTTGCGCTTGAGAAAGCACTACAAATTTACCCTACAAACGGTCAAATGGAAAAGCATAACGATAAGGTCCTTAAATATTACGAACTGAGAGGTATCTAGCGTATGATATAAAAACCCAGAACCAACTATCATATCAAACGACTTAAATAAGACTGGTGGACTTCCAAGCAAACTATGAATTTGCGAGGGTGTCAAGTTTATGCTGCCATCAAATATTGATTTAAAGAAGATTTTATCAAGGACAACATTGGTTTTATCTCCAAGATCATCTGGCCACATTTTCAATGCGACCGACGAAATGAACCTCTTAAGTCAATCTTCAGCTTAACCTCCAACTCAATTTACAACTCAACCTACATCTCAATCGCAACAGAATCTTTACCGCAATCACCAAATTAACAGCAAACCCAGCCATCAATTAAATCACCAAATCAACCCTTAATCCACTTTCAAATCAACCCTTAGCCTAACTCCAAATCAAACCTTAAATAATTACCCAACCGAACAACTAACATCCCATTGCAAGCTAACTAAATCCTAATTTTACGTCAGCTTAACTTAGCTCGGCCCAAACCTCAACCCTATGCTCAACTCTACACTTGCTTTCCACCCCAATCCCAAAATTAACTCGACCTCAAATTATTTTCGTACCAAACTTCTCTTTCAAATCCAACTCAATTTCAAATCAAATCCTACTCACCATCATACCGGCGTACGTATACTATACCATTAATCATACAATCGTACCATTGTACCATAGTGATCAATCCACCATACCATCATACCACTATACCATTGTAACATCACACTATCTTAGCAAGATACCAATACCATCGTACTGTCATACCATCATACCATCATATCATCGTACAAATATATAATCATACCATCGTATGAAGAAACTTTTTTTGCCAATTCTTCGCTTAGCGGACATGCGCCTCAGTATTGAAACTAATACCGGTAGGGCAGAGTTTCGGAATTAGAAATATTATTTTAAATCCTCATTCCCAGTCTCGAATTTCATTATACTCGGTTAGGGATACCAAAGTTCCGTCCTACTTGAGCATATTCCAAAACTAAATGTAAAAATCCATTAAAATCCGAAGAGATAGAGAAGAAATCCAGAATGTAAAAATCCATTAAATCTATTGTGCTGTACCCTGCTTAATTATCCGTCCAGTCAATATTTAGGCTCTTAATGAATCTAATAATACTAGCCGCCGGTACAAGATACATACTACCTGGGCTCATTGTTCTCACTCTAAGATGTTGCAGTCTTTACTGGAAAATGGCTAGGAATTGACACAGAACATGTTCCGTTGATTCCGCTTTCAGATCGCAGAAGCGGCATCCATCTAGACCCATCTTCTTAAGGTGATACCTTAAGGGGACATGACCTGTGAGTAGGCCAGTAAGCAGCCTCAACTCAGGCTTCTTAAGTTCAAGACACTCCTTAATCCTGCTGACAGAAGTAGGTGATATAAATTTCTTCGCCTGTCGCAAATCTCGAATTCTGTGTCAGTAGGATGACTTTTGAACATCCTTTCAGCGTGTTACTGCTGCTATAAGGTGTCCCTTATTGACGCCGCAGAAGGGTTCTGGTCCAATAAATGTAGAGGCAGAACCCTAGCGGGCCAGGCCATCACCTGCCTCATTTCCTTCGATTCCAGTATGATCTGGCACCCATATAAAACTTACCTTATTTGACCCCGACCAGATGTTTAATAACCTTTAGACAATCCCATACTTGCCTTGACTCAATGGTACAAGACCTAAGCCAGATTGGCTGTCTGATACAATATAAATCTTTGCATCATTTAGGCCTTTTGCTATGCCTATCTTAGCGCAAAGTTCTATAACATGTACCTCTGCTTGAAAAACGGTTGCATTGGTACCCGAGAACTTCGAGAGGGTAGTGCCCCTCCAGTGTATTCCTACCACTGCCCCATCTTCCGTTTCTAATCCATCTGTAAACCATACCATGGACCCTCGCTCAAAGGATGATCCACCTGCACTACACACACCCCGGTCAAGTAACCTAACACAAAATGGTTTGTGGAAGTTCAGTTTAGCTGGCATACAGTCGGAAGGCATTCCTATGGTAGGGTCTGGTTTGATATTTCCTGCCGCCTGCATTTTCAGAGTCGTATTTGAAGCATCCTTTTTAACATGCAGGTGTAACGGAGTCAGTCCTAGAAGTAACTCGATCGCAGCGGTTAGACATGTTTTCATTGAGGCCGTAACTCCGATGCAGGCTATACGCTGAACTTTATTCAATAAAGTTTGCGTTGCCTTCTGCTCAGTTTTAGGCCACATTACAACCGAAGCATAGATGACCATAGGTCTATAATGATTGTAAGAAATGACCGGTAGATCATTTTTGGTTGTAGTCCCTAAATACGCCCACAGAGTCTTTGACAGGCCCAGAAAGCCTTGGTGGCTCTATCATGAACTTTCAATAAATGTTGGTTCCAGTTCAGTTTTTGATTTCGGATAACCCCTAGATATTTAACCTCTCTGGAAAGGAACAGTAGTACCATTTAGCAAGGAAGTTGTAGGCGCGAGCCCTTTTTTCCTCCTCATAAAAGGAACAATGACAGTTTTGTCTGGATTGACACTGAGTCCTTCCTGGTAACACCACTGCCATATTATATTTAGTGCATTTTGCATGCGATCAGAAATGACCTCATCAAACTTGCCTCTGATTATAATAGCCACATCATCCGCATAGCCTTGGACATCAAACCCATGGCTACTCAGAAGGACCAGTAGTCTGTCAATAACCAATGACCACAAAAGAGGAGATAGTACGCCTCCTTGGGGACAGTCCTTTACAGCCCTGATGGTTACGTACTCGCCACCTAATCTGGCAGTAATACCACGATGTTCCAGCTTGGAGCGGTTTCACCTACATGTAGAAAGCGGAACCCTTTTTTCCATTGCTGCTTTATCTTTTGATCCATAGGAGGTATTATAAAACGCTCCCTCAATGTCCACAAAGGCACAAAGGGCAATCCTCGTGACTAGACCGCTAAGGACCATCACAGTGAGTTTACCAGTTTGATAGGCAAACTGGTCTCGATGCAGCGGATTTTTTCCAAGGATCTCGCTTCTTATTTGATAGTCCAGGTTTTTTTCAATCGTCTTTAATAGAAACGATGTGAGACTAATTGGCCGATATGCCTTGGCCTGGGTGTCTGGACAACGCCCCCCTCTTTGGTATAAAGACCACATTAACCTTCCTCTACAGTTTCGGAATGTAGTTAAAAGCATAACTTGCCCGAAGGATCTGGATCAAAGCTGGAAAGATACCATCCTCTCCAGCGAATTTGAAAAGTTTGAAAGACCCAATAGTACATCGCACCTTACTGGGTGTGAAAATTTTCCTAGAGAAATTCCAGATCCTACTGTGAGGCGCATAGGCCAGCTCACTAGAAGGATCATGCGGGTCCTCTTGGGCTGCTACCACTACTGAATCCGGGTATCTAAACCCCTAGGGTTTCCTTACGGTTTTCAGTGAACCTTCCATCTTGCTTCTGGAGAAGTCCAAAATAATTTGAATTACCTCTGGAAAGGACTTTCTGGAGATGAGCTGCAGAGGGCAATTCATTGTTTCCCTAACTGGCCATATCCCAGAACTTGATTTAAAAGTCATTTTAGAATACCATTTCCAATGCATAAACCAAATTTCATCATAATTGGTTGAGAGCAAGTTAAATCATTCTTCGCCATACTCCAGAACTTCCTCCAAAAACCATTTCAGAATCCCATCTCCAACTTTAACGTCAAGTTTTATCAAAATCGGCTAAGAAATAGGCAAGTTCCACCGTGCTTGGTCATATTGCAGAACTTCATTCAAAAATCATTTTAGATTCCATCCTAATTGGCCATTCATATAATTTGCTAGAGGTCCAATTTGAAATGTAAAAGGTTCAATTTGAGGTTTGAGATATTAACAGTGACCTTTCTTTAGTCTTTAACAATATTTGTGTACAGTTTGGTTGAAATCGGCCAAGTCAAGGCGCATGGATTAGTTTAAATATTATACACATATGCTGTACATACATACATACAAACACTCACTTCTATAGATTGATCAACCGCTCACTAAACACTAATCCAACCCCAACTCAACCCCAATTCAACTCGCAAACGTCCCCCAACGCAACTCTCAACCCAACTGCTCACTATATTTTAATCCAACCCCAACTTAACTCCAACCCAACTTCAACTCAACCCGCAAATCGCCCCCTAACTTAACATTCAACTCAACCTCAAACTCAATGCCCAACTCAATATTCAAACCAGCATATATAATAAATTGGTAAATATTTCTATAATCAGGTATTTTGGGTCAATTCGTATGGCAGGTACCCGACCAGCTTGGCGTACAGGTTCCAAAAGCTTTTCAAATCTCCGCCTTGACCATAGAAACAGATTGGCGCAAAAAAATATAAATCAGACAAACCGTTCTATAGATGACATGTTGCCAAAGTATTGAAATCCTGTCAAAAATTATCAAAAATTTGGTTGGTCCAAAACCACTTTTCTCAACGTTTTGAAAGTCCCTAAGTCTACAAACGTAAAATGTCCGTCCGTCTGTCTGGACGTCTGGATATCTGGATGTCTGGATGTCTAGATGTCTGGATGTCTGTACCCATGTCATCTATAGAACGGCTTGTCCGATTTAGAATATTTTTCGCCTATCTGCTTTTCTGAAATTGAAATCTTTTGTAAGCTGTACGTCAAGAGAGTCGGGTATCTGCCATACGAATTGACCCAAAACACCTGGTTATAGAAATATTTACCAATTTTTTATGTATGCTGGTTTGAATACTGAGTTGAAGGTTGAAGGTTGAAGTTAGGGGTTAATTTGCGAGTTGAGTTGAAGTTGAGTTGGAGTTGAGTTGGGGTTAGGTTATGATGTAGTGAGCAGTTGACCAATTTTTTATATATTCTGGTTTGAGGATTGAGTTGAAAGAGAGTTTGCGGTTGGGTTGAATGTTGAGTTGGGGGCCGTTTACGGGTTGAATTGGGGTTGAGATGGTGTTGGACCAGTGTTTAGTGGGCAGTTGAGCAATCTATAAAATAAAGTGAATGTTTGTATGTATGTACACCATATGTGTATGATATTTAAACAAACCCACACGGCTTGACCGATTTGAACCAAACCTTACACAAATATTGTTTAAGACTTAAGAAAGGGCACTGTTAATATCTCAAACCTTAAATTAAACCTTTAGCAAATTAAACGAATGGCCAATTAGGATGGATAACTTATCTATTTCTTAACCGATTTTAGTGAAATTTGACTTCCGCGATGGAAATGAGATTTTAAAATGAGTTTTGGATGACATTCTGGATTATGGCCAAGTATGATGGAACTTGTCTATTTCTCATCCAATTATGATGATATTTGACATGTCCGTTGCAAATGAGATTTTAAAATGATTTTTAAATCAAGTTCTGGCATATGGCCAAGTATTATAGAACTTGGCTATGTCTCCACCGATTATGATGAAGTTCGGTAGGTAGACTAGTATTGGGATTCTAAAATTATTTTTAGATGAAATTTTGGAATATGGCCAGTTAGGATACAACTTGTCATTGTTTAACCGATTTTAATGGAATTTTGCATGTGCGCTGGTAATGGGGTTCTAAAATGATTTTTAGGAGGAGCTAAAATGATTTTTTTGGAGCTTTGCTAATCCTAAACCGAGTATAATGAAAATATTATTTCTAATTCCGCGCGTGTCCGCTACACAATATATTTCTCTAAACAAGGCCAAACGTACCGCTCTAACAGGAAATACTCAGAAAACATAACCCAAAGTTCAAAGCGATGGATTGGCAAGAAAAACCTCTAATGGAACTTGAATATTGTTACGCAGAAAATCTTGATCGTTTAGCAATTCAAATAGTAGGTGTGTTTAGGCTGCCTTAAAGAAACCTAAACAGCTGCATGATTCACAGAAACCTAAATAGACAACATTATAGAAGCCGTAATGACATATTTCTCACAACGTCGTCTAAAAATAATGTTTGGGTCACATTTAGGTCTATTCATTGGAAACGTCAAAATTCATCATAATCGGTTAATAGCTAAGTTATATTCTTATTGACCATATTACAGAACTTGACAAGCTGCATCCTATTTGGTCATTCATATAATTTGTTAAGGGTTCAATTTGAAATGTAAAAAGTTCAGTTTGAAGTGTAAAAGGATCAATTTGACGTGTAAACCTGTCAGATTGTATAATGGTATGATGGTATGTTGGTATGATGATATGATGGTATGATCGTATAATGGTAAGATGTTATGATGGTATGTTGGTACGATGGTATAATGGTAATATGGTATGATGGTATGGCGGTACGATCGTATGATGGTATCGTATTAAGATGGTATATACGATAGTATGATTGTGTAATGTTATGATGATATAGTGGTATGATTGATTGAGTGTGATGGTATGATTGTTTATATGATACAACGTACGATGGTATGACGATATTTATTCTGTAATAAGAGTATGATGGTGTCACGGTATAATGGTTGGGCGGTGTGATGATATCAATGCCTGACAGTATGATGGTAAGATTATATGATGGTATGATGGTGCGATGGTACGATGGTATGATAGTATGATTATAGGGACTGTATGATGGTACGATGGTACAGTGGTGTGATGGTATGTTGGTATGATTATATGATTGTATGATGGAACGATTTTACGTTGATATGATAAGATATAGATCATGTTGTGATTGTTTGATGTCACTATGGTACAATTGTACGATTGCATGATGTTTGAAGGTAGGATTAATGGTATGATCGAATGATTGTTTAAGGTTATGATGGTACAACGGTACTTATGCCGGTATGATGGTGAGTAGAGTTTGAGTTGAAATTAAGTTGGATTTGAAAGAAAAGCTTGATTAGGGATTAATTTGAGGTCAAGTTTAGGGTTTAGTAGGCGGTTAGATTGAGTTGAGTTCATACACGCCTATAGCCTTCCAATCGAGATAATTTTGGGATTGAGTTGGAAAATAAGTGTAGAGTTGAGCTACATCATCAGATCTCAGAACTATAAATAAAGCAAAATTTATTTAAAATCCAGGGATAGGAACGACAATAACCATGCTCGTCATTACAAATTTGGAGCTGGGGGGAATTTAGAGGTAGGAGACTGAACAAGGAATATGTAATTAGTGTTAATTTGAGGAGCAAGTTTGTGGTTAAGTTAAAGATTATGTTGAGTGTTGAGTTGAAAGTTGATTTGGGGTTGAATTGGTGACTAAGTTGAGGGTAAGGTTAGGAGTTGGTTTTGCGATTTCGTTGGAGAATACGCTGGGATTGAATTGGAGGTTGAGTTGCAGATTGAGTTGGATATTGAGGTTAGATTGTAAAGGGATTAAGAGGTTCAGTTGGAGATTGAGTTTAGATTGAGTAAGAGATAAAGGTGTTCAGTTAGGGATCGACTTGGGACAGAGACTTTCAAAACGTCGAAAAAAGTGGTTTTGGTCTTGGACTGTGGTCTTTTTAGACCAAAGTAATATCGAATAATGTCTACTCCAATGAAAGCAATCTTTGCAACATCCTGCCTATGACCCAAATTATATAAATGTCGTAAAATGGCATCTCGAAGAAACAACTATTTAAACCTAAAATTCATTTGCAAAACCTTTCATTTCAATAACCCAATTTTTTTTTTTTTTTTTTTTTTTTTTAATATTGTTACACGTGTTGAACTTTTATATAATAAGACGAAGAGCAAACTCCTTGTTACCATATTTAACCGTTGCCATTTTCGAACAAAGGTTTCCAGCCATTTTAATATTCGTATTCCAATACACAGAAAAGGTAATAAAATATTTACCGAACAAACATACGGTACTGCAAAAAAAAAAGGAAATAAAAGCACAAAATAAGCTTATTTAAATAAAATATATAAAAAAATCCAGCAGTCTGTAATTCGATTTAAAACAATATAACTACTTTTTAGCCATTGAATTCCCAGTACATATGTACATACACACACACACGGTAAAAACTTATTCCATGATGATGATACGATTTAAAACAAATGTACACAGACGAAAGCACATGAAATAAAAAAGCTCGCAAAAAATAAACTGAAACCAAATTTCAAATACAATCAAAAATTAATTTTTTTTTTTTTGTTCTGTTGTTCTAAACGAAAATGTTTTCATCCCACTACAAAAAAAAAAAAAAATCCTTGGATCAGATATTATTGTACCCGAGCTTTTGTTATTCTGTTGTAGCAAAAAAAAAAAAACTTTTGTTTTTTTTTTTAGAACAACTAACTGAATCTATAATTCAAAAATAAATGAATAATAAATTTCATTATTTGGAAAAAAAAAATAAAAGAAAATCAACATCCGGTTGTATGAGATTTTCCTAATTTTATTTTAGTGCTTGTTAAGTATGCGCTTACCACCCACCCACAACCACATTACAATGGAGATGTGAAAATCTGTTTTTAGTTCTATTTTTTTAATTATAGGAGTATAAATTTTCACTCATAAATAGCTACTCAATAAACTTATGAATTTCCATTTCGAGTTTTCTGATGAAAAATTAGTTGGGGAAAACTTTAATTATGAATAAAGTAAGTTAAGTTTAGTTGTTAAACCGCCCAAATATTTGTATTCGAAATCATATCGCCTAGTTTTTAGCTGGGAAAGGTCAATCCGAAAATTAAATCCATAAATTATCCCAAAAAAAAAAACACAAATACTTATGATTGAAATACGTATACCGAGCGAGAGATATAAAAAATCACTGTCGAAGCCATTTTGGTCCTGGATGTGCTATTACTCAATATCGTATGTAGACTTGTATTTGGTTTGGCGATATAAATAATCCAGCACCCTAACAAATAAACAAACAAACAACAACAACCAGAAAAAGAGTTATAATTTATAAAGATCCTACAGGCAAAAAAAAACCTTTTTTCACGAAATGAACGATTTCGAATTTTCTTTTTTGTTTTTGTTTTCTTTACAAAATTTTGCCAGAGGCTAAATTAAATAAAGATAACGCAGCATAATAAGAACAAAACGAACATCGAATGGGTAAAAAAAAACGGAAATTATTGGCCTATTTAAAATGAAAATTCGAATGGGAAAAATGGTAAATTATTCAATTTATTGGTAATAATTCGAGTTCGGTACCCAGGTAAAGCCAAAATGTTTGTTTTGTTTTCCGTTTTTTTTAAACAAATTGAATCAGGTGGTGCAGCATGTTGCTGGCAAAGTGGTAATCAGATGATATACAAATGTACGTACAAATACACTATCACAGAAAGAATATGCATTCTATTGAAGTGAACTTGGTGAATTGGTCACTTTTACTTTACCAACCCCTTCGTATTATTATTTCACTTCATAAAGATTATTTGTACCCTAGGTCTCTTTGTGCATTCGGTCTCCTAAACCATCATAGCCAATTTATAATCTTTTTTTTTTGTATAAACGTCGTTATATAAAATTGTTCTCAAGCTCAATTAATAATATTGAGGGTTAACATTGTCTAGTTAATGTATCTTGTATAACATCCTAGATTGTGATGAATTGGAAATAGAAAACCAGATTAGACGAAATTTTTCAAATAGGATAACATTACTTATAGAAGCCTTGATTAAGGAGGAAGAGAGAAAGATTGAGGTATCAACCATACTACACCAAACGAGTGCGCGACATCCAAAGCGTGAAATTCAAATTTGTGCAAAAAAAATAAACAAATGTTCAGGATAAATTGAAATGTTTTTGCAATTAATCATTTATTTATATAAATTAACCTTCTCGTACCACTACATATATGTTTAACGTATTAAATATCTTTTGCGTTATATATTGACACCGAGCGAAAATATCTGGACAACTGAAAATAGAATACCACACCGAAGCTGTTGTGACGGTGACACCTAGTGTGTAATAGAATAAGTTAAAATTAATAGCTCAATGTTTTACTGTACTAAAATGGAATGTTTCATGATAAAACTGTTCTAAATGTTTCAACACTATTCTTACTGGAAAAGTCATGAACTTTCTAGAGGTTTAGTTTGTGTATATAAAAAGGCGAACGAGATCGAATAGATAGTGTGAAATTATAATCGAATTAAAAAGTGATTTAAAAAGTGTTTTAGTGCGAAATTAAAAATAAAAGTGATCAGTAAAATTGTGTGAAAATTATAAAAAGTGATTTTGTGAATTATCGTCAATAAATTGTGTTGTAATAATTATTGTGTGATGATAAATTGAACTGATTTTGTTTTATTCACAATCCAGTGATACGAACCTTAATTGACATATGTATCAAAAACGTTACAATATTTTTACGTTTTTTCCTTGTCAATCAACGAATTTATTTAGTTAACACAAGAATTATTACAATTCAGTTTATCAATAAAAATTCACAAAATCACTTTATATAAATTATTCACAAGTTTTACTGTACCCTTATAAATTTTATTTCGCACTACAACACTTTTTAAATCACTTTTTAATTCCTTTATAATCTTCACACTATCTATTCGATCTCGTTTGCCTTTTTATATACACAAACTAAACCTCTAGAAAGTTCATGATTTTTCCAGTAAGAATAGCGTAGAAACATTTAGAACAATTTTTATCATGGAAAATTCAATTTTAGTACAGTTAAACATTGAGCTATTAATTTTAACTTATTCTATTACACACTAGATGTCACCGTCACACTACTCCCCACCTAAGCCTGTTCATCCCGAACAGGACCCAAATCACCTCCTCTGTATAGGGCCAGCCTCTCCAAATGGACCACTTTTGGTTTACCTCGATGTCAATTCCGTATCCGATAAACCACGTCGTTCATTCTTGTGGTGACAGTGTAAGGTCCTTCCCATGCTGGTTGCCGCTTCGGTGATAATCCCTTTTTCCGTTGCGGGTTGTGAAGCCATACTAATTGCCCTTCCTGGAAGCCCTGGTTATTTGCTCGTATGTAATATCGAGCTTTCATCCGGTCACTTGACATTCATATTTTTCCCCGTACAAAATGATGAATCTTATTAAGTTCCTCTTTCATTCGGTCTACGTAATCCTGTCCACATAAAGCCGCTGATGGTACAGACCCAAACTTTAGATCTCCAGGTAATCATAGATAATTCCTAAATAACGTTTTAGCTGGTGTCATTCCGGTTGTGTCATGTATTGCTGATCGATAGGCCATCGGAAACATCGGTAGATGCCGATCCCAGTTGCGCTGGTTTTTCTTAACGACCTTTGCTAGATATTCCTCCAATGTACCATTGAATCTTTCCACCATACCATCAAACTGTGGATGCAAAGTCGTTGTTCTCTTTTTATTTATACCGAGCATCTGGCATATTTCTTGAAATACAACCGATTCAAAATTCCTTCCTTGATCGTTAAGAATCTTCATCGGTACTCCAAATCTGATAATCCTGTTGTTTACCACGGCATCAGCTATTGTTGTCGTCTCCTGATTGGGAATGGAGTACACATCTGGCCATTTGCTGAAATAATCCAGGATTACTAGCACATATTTGTTGCCGCTCTCAGTGGTGGGAAATGGCCCCGCCACATCCATTGCAATTCTATCGAACGGTGCTCCGACGTTATATTGTTTCATTGTTCCACGACTTTTGCGAACGGGTCCCTTCACCGCCGCACATTGGTCACATTTTTGGCACCATTCTATCACTGACTGCCTACATCCTGCCCAATAGAATCATTGACGTATCTTTGCTAGTGTTTTATTAATTCCTAGGTGGCCCCCACTTGCTCCTCCATGATACTCATTCAGGATTTCCGCAATCCGGCACTTTGGTATCACCAGCAACAATTGCTTCACTTTGCCATCCGTGCTTCCCCACAATCGTTTTAAACAGCCATTCTCAAGACGGAGGCTATCCCATTGAGCCCAATAAGCCTTGACAATGGGAGTTTTGTCCGCGATCTCACTCCAAGTTGACCGGTGTTCCTTTTTCTTCCATTCCATTACAACTGATGGATCCGTATCATCCAATTGCTCTTTCATGATCATTTCGTCGGTCCACTCCCCATCATCCAGCACTTGCGTAAGCCTTATGTCGATGATACCTTCCTTTGCTTTAATATGGCCACAATGTTTACATTCTACTGGACACGGCCGTCTTGATAATGCGTCGGCATTTCCGTGTGCACTTCCCTTCTGATGTTCGATTTGGAAATCGTAGCTTTGAAGACGTTCCATCCAGCGTGCTACCTGTCCCTCTGGATTCTTGAATTGCAACAGCCACCGTAAAGCGCCGTGATCTGTCCGTAAATGAAATTTTTGGCCATAGAGATATTTATGGAAATGCTTGACACACTCCACTATAGCCAACAAATTCTTTCCGTGTCACGCAGTAATTTCGCTCCGGTTTTGATAATGTTTCGGAGAAGTACGCAATAACTCGTTCTTGGCCATTAATTTCCTGTGATAACACACCTGCTATACCGTCATTATTTGCATCGGTGTCCAAAATAAATTTCACGTTGGGTATAGGGTACGCGAGGATTGGTGCAAAACATAACCGTCTCCCTAGTTCCACGAATGCTTCCTCCTGGTCATTCTTCCATTCGATTGCCTTGTTCTTCCTGGTCAACTCGTGTAAACTCTTGGCGATGCTGGCGAATCCTGGCACGAAGCGTCTATAATAGGTGCACAATCCCAGAAAGCTTCGTAATTCGTGTAAATTTTTAGGCCTTGGCCAATCCTTTACCGCTGCGATCTTTTCTTCGTCGGTATGAATTCAATTAGTAAAATATTTTACTTCAGCTCTAAATAGCTTACACTTCTTTGGGCTTAACTTCAATCCGGCGGGCTGTATCCGATCTAAAACTTCTGCCAAGTTTCTTAGATGCTCGTCGAAATCCTTCCCCATCACGATGATGTCATCCAGATATATTAGGCACGTCTTCCAATGTAATCCCCTTAACACGCGCTCCATTAATCGTTCAAAAGTCGCAGGGGCATTACATAATCCGAACGGCATAACATTAAATTGCCAAAGTCAGTTATTCACACTGAAAGCCGTTTTCTCGCGATCTTCCTCATGGACTTCCACCTGCCAACATCCGCGTTGTAGATCTAATGTCGAAAATATTCGAGCACCCGATAACGTGTCTAACGTGTTATCGATCCTTTGCAGTGTGTAGCAGCTATCTTTGTTAGTCACAGCATTGAGTTTTCGGTAATCAACGCTGAATCTCAAGCTACCGTCCTTCTTCTCGACCAATAATACCGGTGAGCTCCATGGCCTGTTAGATGGTTCGATTACTCCTGCCGGCTACATTACTGTTACCATTTGGTCGACTTCTTGTTGTTTTGCCAATGGTAATCTCATAGGTGGTTCATGAATTGGCATCTCTGCTCCCGTACCAATTCGGTGCATTACCATTGCGGTCCTTCCGTTATTATCCGATGTACTACAGAATATGGACATATGGTGCCTCGGTAAGATCTTCGGTACATTTCTGCATAAGTTGTTCTACCATTTCTTTCCGGCCTTGCATGTCGGCTTTTTCAATCGGACTTTTCTGTTCACACTTTACTATAGTTGTAACCTCGTTATATTTGCCGATTACTGTCCCTTTCTTGATGGTTTTCGTCTTATCCGAGAGATTTAGAGTCCTAATTGGTACTCTATGGTCGTTATCTAGTTTAACTAGGGCTTTTCCGATTATAATTTCCTTGGCCCCATTCTCCCCTTCGTTAGTTTCAACAACCCACAACCTGGATGACCCAAAATCTCCTTCCAATCTTCCCCATACGATCGTCTCCGAGTTCGGTGGCAGCTTCTCACGATGATCAATAATAATTCGCTTGGTAGTTGCTCCGGCACTTCTATATTGAAGTGGCAACTCGATGTTATCGTAAATTAAAATTCCTCGTCCAACAGCCACCACGAAGCCATTTGCCCTCATGAAGTCCATTCTCATAATGACTTCATCCACAATATCTGCAATCAGCACTTCGTGTTAGAAAAGAGTTCTCCCGATTTTTATTTTCACGATATTTTTGCCTTTTATTATTGAACTATCTTCAGTTGCTGTTTGTAACCTCAATCCAATAGATGGTTGTATACCTCCATAGATCAGATCTTTCCGGGCAATCGTGCGATTTGCTCCCGTAGCCAGGGTGATGATACAATCTGTGCTATCAATGTCGCCTTCTTGCCTGGCCACTGCCTGCTCCCCGCTTGATCGTCGCTGCATAGAAGATGGTGATCTTCCCCTTTTTCTTCTTAATTCTCAGCAGTCTCGAGAGATGTGACCGATTTTATCGCATGCCCAACATTTGATTTTGCCGCTTCCGTCTCGATATCTTAGTGTTGACCGTTCTGTGTTTATGCTGGTGTCGATTTCCATTGGTATATGCTAGATGTCCTAGATATGCTAGATATGCTAGATATGCTAGACGCTCGATTGCCGATGAAAATTCCTGAAGTGATTCTCCTCCCTTTTGGTAGTGGCTTTTCAATTCCATTCGATAGATTTACCGCTTGTGGTCACTGCCATACTTTTTATCCAGCGCCTTCATATTTTCGAGATAACTATTGCGCTCTGGTTCCGGGAAGGTTTGTAAAGCCTCCGCAGCTTCGCCTTTGAGAGCTGCTGTTAATGCCGCGACACGATGTTCGTCGTTCCAATGATTTTGATTGGCTGCCGTTTCAAATTGTAATTTGAAAATGCCAAAAGATGTTGTTCCGTCGAAGTTTGGTGGTTTTAAATTAACTTATTGGACAGTTTGTACTACTTGCGTTGTTGTTTAACTTGCCTTGATATCAGTTAGATCTTTCTCGAGACATTGACATTTTTCCACAACTTGTTGAATCTCCGTTTGCAATTTCTCTTCAACATGTTGAACCTTCGTTTCCAATTTTTCGGCAACCTTTTGAATCTCCATTTGCAGCTTTTCTACATCGCCGTGTATGTTAGTAGATAATTCGAGAAGTTTATCGTCGATTCTCTTATGACCATATGTAATTTGGTCTTTAATTTCTTGATTAGATTGATTTTTTTGTTCTAACTGTCGCTCATTTGGCTGCTCAATATTGTCCATTTGTCGTTTTATTTCTTGATTCGACTGCTCTTCTTGTTGCGCCATTTGATTTTTAATGCTCCTAGCTGTCGGTCGTTTTGTTGTTTCATTAGACTCATCTGTCCCATCATCTGGTTCATAGCACCTATTAACTGCCACAAATTGAGACTTCCAGATGGTAGTTGTGTTGTTTCAACCGACGGTTGTTTATCTCCTGTCTTCTCTACAGTTGCCGCATCCGTTACTTCCACGCCAAAATCATGATGGTCAGCGATCAACCCTTCTTTCTCCATGGCGTCACATAGTCGCGCTTTTAAAGCCGCTTTACTACCATCAGTAGCCAAACCCAGTTTCTCAAGTTCCCTGTATAATTCTGAAACTTTTAATTCGTTGAGAATCATTTTCTTTGATTATTCACAAACCCATCGCTGTCACCAATTGTTACGTTTTTGCCTTGTCACTCAAGGTCCGTATCACTGGATTGCGAATAATACAAAATCAATTTAGTTTATCACCAACGAATTTATTTATTTGGCACAAAAATTATTACAATATAGTTTATCAATAAAAATTCACAAAATCACCTTTATATAAATTATTCACAAATTTTACTGATCACTTTTACTTTTTATTCCGCACATAAACACTTTTTAAATCACTTTTTAATTTCTTTTAATCTTTACACTATCGCTTACCAAATATTACTAATCCAATTCGACTTCGTTCGCCCTTTTATATACACAAACCAAACTTCTAGAAAGCTCATGATTTTTCTAGTTAGAATAGTGTAGAACAATTTTATCATAGAAAATTCCATTTTAAGACAGTTTAACATTGAGCTATTAATTTAACTTATTCCATTATACACTAGGTGTCATCGTTACAATATTTTTCTATGTTGCTCCATCTCACTTACAATATTTTCCTCAATTCAATTTCGAATTGATATTTCTCCGTGTCTCCATCTCGTTTTTAATAGAACAACGAAGACTGACATGTGATTCTTCTCGTATGCCAACACACAGAAAATTAATAACAAAAATAATATTCTACTTAAACACAGCTTCACGTTTTGGTAGATGACCAACATAACGAAAATAAAACACTTGGTGTTCGTTTTAGTTTTTTCATGCGGTCGTATTTTTGGCACACAGGATTTAGTTAGCTTGCAATGGGGTATGAGTTGTTCGATTAGGAGATTATTTATGGGTTGATTTGAAGTTAGATTAACGGTTGATTTGAAAATGGATTAAGAGTTGATTTGGTGATTTAATTGATTGTTTAGGATTGCGTTGCGATTGAGCTAGTGGTAGAATTGTAAATTAAGTTGGAGGTTAAGCTGACGGTTGACTTAAGAAGTTCATTTTGTTTTGATTTGGGGGTTGAATTAATCAATACCGAAGTTCTGATCACCTTATGAGGTTTCAGCCCTTTATATTTTTTGATATTGAAAATCAAACAATTTTGCCAATAATTGGATTTGACGGTTTGAAATGCCGGTTTATCGTTTGTGCATGGCACGATGCCTTTAAATATATAACCGTTTTAAATGACATGCATTACAAATTAACAACATTTACAACTAAGCCAGTACAAATTAATTTTAAATTAAATTGTCTAGGGAGAAAATTTTAAACAATTTTGATATAAGATTTTCATAACGCTTTTGAGAATGATTCCGAATAGGAATCGAAAGCTAAAGCTGTAATTAAGTTTGTTAAATATCAAAAGCCCTAAACCAATATTTTTAAAATTTTAAAAATAAAATTAATAAAATAAAATTAATTAATAAGTCTTGAAACCACTTAATGTGACGAGATTACGTTTTACGAGATTTTGTCCCATTCGAGATATTTTCTTTCCAGATTTTCAAAACCGATTTTCGAGATTTTGTTCAACCCAGTATTTGTTCTGTTTAGGAAACGTAGTGATCCATTGCTCTGCGAACTTGATATTCGGCGAGATTTTCCCTAAAAATGTTTAACTAAATTTCAAATATTTACATTAACGGAATTTTAAAAAGTGATTTGCACACCAACAACTTCAATTCTCCTTCATGATAATTTTACATTTTATGTATCAGGAACATTTTATTGATGAAAATAAATGCGTGGAACAGATTTAATATTCGTTAAAATTGCTGGTGAGAGTGAAGGGAGAAAAAAAATTATATTGGATCACTGAAAAAGAGGAGAGAACTAACTGCAAGAAGTACATATGCCTTCGTTACGAGATGACACCAATTTCACTTCAACCACTATTAGTTGTAGTCATTGTATTCAAAAGGGGCAATCATCTAATGCTTTGTATTTAATTATGGTCAGAGCTATTTTTAGATTCGCCGTCATTCCGAAATAGACGATGAAGAGTCTTTGGAACATATTAAAATCATATAATTAAATAAATAGAATTCTGTCTATTAGTCGGTTTCGTTGAAGTACTGTTCGTAAATACTAATATACTTCTCGTGTTAATTGAAACACACTTAAAATGGTCTAATCACAAAAAAATAAAAAAAAATTAATAAAGTAAAAATTAGCGTATACAGAAATAGAGCTGTGTGAATATCGTGAAGAAGAAAAATTGTAAGAGAGTTCATCTGTATTAGTTATGATTCGCTAGTACTTAACGCACAGCACATTCCGTACATATAGAATGTAAATTGTGGTATAATCAGTCCAGTCGCCGCGGCCTGATGAGAAGATTGATTTTTTTCATAATCATAAGCTCATCAGTTCGAAACTGGATTGAATTCTCTTACAATCTTCGGAACATATTAAAATCATATAAGATGAAGAGTCGTTCAGCTTTTGAAAGATAGTATATAGGGGCTTAAAAATCTCCCAGCGCCATTTAAAAAAAAAACACCGATCAGACTTGGTTAGGAGTCCAAATTCTAATTTTTTGTTTTCAAATTTCAATGAAATTCTAAGCAGAATTTTAAATATGTAATCCTTATCCTAAAACTGAAACACTGAACATTGAATTTCAACTGTAACCATCTTGTGGATAGCATTCCACAACATAAACGGAATTTTCGCATTTTTTTTTTAAAACACCTTTATTGATTTAGCTACTACAATCTTAAACATTATTAATTCATTAGTAAAATTGATATTAGTACTTATGAGATAAGCATAAACTTGTGTGGGTCTGCTGGACCAGTGTCCAGTTCCCTTGAGATATAATATTCATACCGTTAGCTCATGTGGTTTAATTCGTTTGAGTTGCCTTACTTCGTTTGTACTGTTCAGTAGTTGAACGGCCTCAACGTTGGTGTGGGTGAGAAGTCTCTTCTCTTGTTTAATGGCACATTCGCGGATGACGTCATCTATCAATTGTATTTTTAGATCATTGTGTATTTCCCTGTTAGTCACAAATCGGTAAGCGTTGGTGATCATTCGAAAAAATTTATTTTGGATACGTTGTATAATGTCTCTATTGGATTTATGAGTACAACCTCATAGCTGCGCACCATACATCCATATTGGTTTGAAGATAGTCTGGTAGACTAGTCTTTTGCAATACCGGTTCATTTTGGAATGATGCCCAAATAACCAGTACATTTGACGTTGTTTTAATCGTATCTGTTCAGCTTTTTGTCTCACGTGATGTTTCCAGTTGAGCCTTGAATTTAAATGAAGACCAATGTATTTTGCCGGTTCAACCCTATTTGGGCCGTTTTGAAGCATTTGGATACATACTTCAATCTCATATAGGCATTAAATAAGTATGTGATCATGATGATTACTTTGCGTGGAAGTTCCTTGAGTAGACCCGGTGATATTTCATCAATTCCTGGTGCCTTTTTTTGACTAAGACTTTTGTCGATTTCTTCAGCAATTTCCATTGGCGTGACCCTTTTAAAATCCTGATTTGGTTGATAGACAGGTGTTACGTCAATGTTGGATTGAATGTCATGGGGTTGAAACACTGTTGCTAGGTGTTGAGCAAAGAGTTCCGCTTTTTCTTTGTCTTTGACAAGAGAATTTCATTCTAATATTTCTGTAGAATTTATAAAGATAATCAAGGTTCTACTGTAAAATTAGTCAATTTGAATTTCACTTATAACTTTAAAACTTTATTGCTCACAAATTACTCAAATAAACGTTTTCATATCGCAAATGAATTAGTTTATCAAACACAACTCCTGTCCAATGGTTGTGGTGTCGAAATAAAAACTAGGGTAAATTGAAATTTTACAAAATTCTTAATTTTTGTTTACGGGGTAAAATGTTTAAAGGCCTTTGAATGGCTAATCTTATTGCTATAAACAAATTATTTGGTTCAATTATAATTACTGATTAAGGTTAATTTATTTTTAATCAAAACTTGGTAGAATTTCAAAACCTGGGTCATTAAACCACTGAAGAGAAGACAGGCTCTTCATTCAACTACTTAATTTTTAATATCAATTCCGATATGAGTTGAAGTTTGAAGGTTGGAGATTGGAGGTTGGTTATAGAAGGTGAATATAGGTTTACCTAAAAACTGATAGATTTGAGGTTCTGGAATTAAAGTCAAATAAATTCAATTATTTCAAAATTGTATTCATTAAATCACAAAATTTGCCAATACAATTTACTGTACCTCTACAATAACACTTGAAACAGTCATCCTCATTAAAATATAAAAATTAATTTACATTTTTAACTCTCTGCTTAGTACTTATTTCGATTTAAATACATTGTTAAGTTTGTTAAGATTTTGATGATGATGATGATTTTTTTTGTGTGTTCACAACCCAAAATGGAAATGAAAATCAGTTAGCAAATGAAATTTACATAAATTTACAATTAAAACATAACAAAGGAATAAAAAAAACGCGAACACAAAATAAGTTGAAAACTGGGGAAGCTTTTGATCGCTGCTTTTCGATTTTTGTTCCGCATAAAGTGGTTAGATTATGTCATAATACTTAATATCAAAAATTCCAATTTCCACTGTGCCAAAGTTTATGATCTGATGACTTTTTATTGGAAAAGTTCGTGATTTGATTTTTGATATTTACACGCACATAAAGAGCACTTTCAATAATTTTCAACTTTAAATAATTTTCCACTTTAAGGTTAAAAAAAAAATGTATAAATAAATATAAATTTATACTTTTTAATTTTATTATTCAACAATGCAGAATAAAAATGTTATAACGTATAAAATAAATAAATTTGTAAAGCTGACACTCAGACAAAAAAAAAGCTTTCCAAATATTCATAAATATAAAAACTAAAGCGCTGATATACAAATATACAAACACACACACACATTATATTGAAAATGATGGGTTTAACAAAAAAAAAATGTTAAATAAATTTATTTATTTATCTAGTTGGTTAATTTGGATCGGTGGTTATAAGCCCTCCCAAATATGAGTATAGCAAATTTGTCAAATAAGTTCGTATTGTTTGGTATACATAAGGCGAACGTACTTTGGCATTGTACTAATGCTGCAAATTGAATTTCTCCCATTATCAGGCAAATCGTGTACACCATACCACATGATTAGCAAATTAAATTATTCATACATCATCATATTTCAAAAGAAATCGAACCAAAATCTCTATGATAAACGGATGTACGTACACATCATGTATCATTGTACAGAGATAAACGCTTTTCATATAAAAATCATTCAATCATTTCTAAACTGGTAACATTTTTATGCATATAAGACTTCGTTCTTGTGCTTTATCAGTAGCATGCCAATAGCTAAAGAATACAAAAAAATAGATTTAAACTTTAAAATACATGTACACAAAATACCGAACCGAATAAAAGCTCCCATACCAAGTATTGAATTTGTTCGCGATTTCCACCCAGTTTTCTCTCCCAATTTATTTAAAATTCTCTAGGCAAATAGTATACGAGGTTTGAAAGCTCATTTTTTTTTATAAATACAGTTACACGCGCAGCCAAATGAATTAAATTTATTTAATATAACTTTATCTTGAGCTTAACTCTTTTTTTTTTTTGTAAATTTATCTGAACATAAATAAACTGTGCTTTGGGTGATATCAGTTATCTGGAGACAAAAAAAAAAAAAAATTAACAAACTTTTCTTTTGAGGTTTATACGAATCTACTTTTGTGATAAATTTATAATACGGTTAGAGTGAGTATACCAAAATAGGAGCTAAGGTAAATACATACACTACATACCAGACCAGTTTATGATTTTGGGATTGTTAAATAAATATTACTAATCTAGTTAAATACTTAATTGTGGTGATGATCCAACAAAGCTTTTGGTTGCGTTTTGTAAAATTTAAATACGTCAGAAATGTTCAATTTATCATTTCAAAAATTTGACTAAATATTATTATAACGTGCTTTCGTGTAGTAAAGCTTGTGAAGTGAAAACTTAGTGAATTATAAAATGGCCGATTTATTGGCGCTTAAGAAAGTGCGTTCGGCAATAAAGGGTAGCTTAATCCGAATGGAAAACTTTGCTACATTAAATTCAATCAAAAATGAAGAATTTTCCATCGAAGAACTAAAGGTTCGGATAGAGACCGTGCAAGGTTTGGGAGCGCAGTTTCTTGAGGTCGAAGAAAAACTGTATATTACGCGGTAACCGGGAATCTCAACAAATCGATCCACCGTTTGAATGAAAGTGAACACTTCATCGGCAGACACGATGATTCTATATTGAACACCACCGAACCCTTGCATGCAGAAATCAAATTAAAGAAATTATCCATACCTCCATTCTCTGGTGAATATACGGAACGGCCGAGCTTTTATGATCTCTATAGTGCATCTATACACAGCAAAGAATGTCCAGCGGTGCAGAAGTTTCAATATTTGAAGTGCTTATTGAAAGAAGAAGCAGCCCAGTTATTCCAGTACTTTGCGGTTAAAGAAGCCAATTATTACATTTATTCATCAGAACATTTATGAAGCAACCATCAGTGAATTAAGTGAGCAGCACAAGCATAAGAAAGTTACGAGACACGTCGGATGAAGTTCTCCGAGGCTTAAAAGCGCTAGATCCGCACAAGAGTCTACTGCATCCAAATATCCCACTACAAAGCAGTTTTTTGAATTTATCAATAAAAGATGTGATGCATTGGAATCGATATCATCTTATTCGAAGGCCAAACCTGGTTATAAAAGAACTTTAGTTACTGAAACCGTAGAGCCAAGCAAAGCTAAATGGAGCTGTCCTACAACTAGACAAATTGCAGTCACTGAACCTTGCCGATCCGAAATTCAACCAAAATGGCCACATCAATGTCTTGCTGGGTGTCGAAGTGTTTTTTGCAATAATTGAAAGTAAGCAATTAAAGCTATCCTTAAAGGGAGTACGATTAATGTAGTCAACCTAAACGTAACCATGGATGTAGATGCTTCATTGCGGAAGTTTTGGGAGATTGAGAAGATTCCCACAACCAGTAAGCTGACTGACGAGCAAAAGTATTGCAAAGATTAGTTTCAGCGTACGACGGAAAGAAATGATGACGGAAAATTTATCGTAAAACTACCTGCATATGGGAACTTGACGAATTTGGGCTCCAATTACATGGTAGCCGAACAATGTCTTAAAGCCATGTAAAATAAGTTCCGACGAAACCCAACATTCAAGAACCAATATTCAAATTTCATGCTGGAATACGAGCAATTAGGTGATATGAGACAAATCCACGAAAGCATCAACCCTAATGATTATTTTCTGCCTCATCACGGTGTGATCAAAGAGGCGAGTACCACTACAATTAAAGCTGAGAGTAGTATTAGATGCTTCGTCAAAGGATTCAAATGGGACAGTGATTTGTAATATCCGGAGATGTAGCTAAAATGTATCGGCAAATTTAGGTCAACCCAGCAGACGCTCAAGTATAGAGAATACTATGGGGAACCAGTCCAAATGAACCAATCAAACAGTATGAATTAAAAACATTAACCTATGGAATTTCTCCCGCAACATTTATGGCCACAATTTATAGCATCATTTATAAGCTATAAAGGAAGGTTCTAAGACAATCAAGCAAGGCATCCCAAAGCCGCTGCTGACATCCAAAGAGACATATATGTTAACGATCTGATGACTGGAGCCAACGATGGGAACCATTTAAATCAGCTCAGAGTAGATATTGCCAATATTCTAGAATCATCCGGATTCACATTAAGAAAATGGACGACCAACACCTCTCCATAATAACTAGGCCTGCAATGGAAACCAGAATTAGATGCTTTTTGCTTTTCAGTACATCTGACAAGTCGAGTAAATCACAGCAAACGAACGTTGCGATCGGAAGCCAGTACGATATTGGACCCGTTAGGATGACTGTCACCTCTAACCACACACATAGAAATACTCTTTCAGAGTTTATGGCTTCGAGATCTCAAATGGGACGATCCACTACCAAATGATATATATAACAGATGGAATACGCTGCGCCAAGCAGTAAATTAATTTGAAAAGTTGATTGTTCCCAGATGGCTAAAGTTCACTGATATGGTTGAGATACATGGGTTTTCCAACGCCAATGAATTAGGATATAGTTCAGTTGTATATGCTAAAACTAATAATTCCATTAGAGTAATTGTGGGCAAAACGAGAGTTACATGACAATCCCTCCTTGATTGCCTCCGCTTTCACATTATTAAAGCCGCCCTCTATATCCAGGAAGGCCACCAAACAGAATTCCTTCTAATTAATCGATTTCTCAACCGTACACACCAAGTCGTGCAGAGCAGTGTCCACAGATCTACCGTTTCTGTACGCATGCTGAGACGGTGCCCACTTCCTGGCACCTATTTTATCTCTAATGTATACATCCAGCAGCCTATCCAAGGTTTTCAAAAAAAAGGATGATAGAATTATTGGTCTTAGGTCCTTAGGATAGACATGTGAGGTTTTCCCCGCTTTCGGTATGAACACAACATTGACCTCCGTCCAGTACCTAGGAATATAGCCCAGCTTCAAACACCCTTTGAATATAGCTTCCAGGTAGGGAAGAATAATTACTGAGTTGTTTTGAAGTTCCGCTAGTATAATTTGATCTGGACCAGCCGATTTAAATGGTTTAAAACCCCTCAGTGCCCATAGGATCCGTTTCCTGGTTACGATATCCTCTGAGAACACTGACAGTGATTCCTGATGATTGCTAAGCACCAACTGGTCTGCTAAGCTCCCGGGAAGTGTGTCTCGAAGAGAAGCTCCAGAGATTCTCCGCTAGAAGCTGTCCAAGATCCGTCCGGTTTTATCAAAAAACTGGGACTAGCTGTACTTTTGGAAAGAATCTTCCTAAGGCGCGAGGTTTCGGATACCTCTTCCATATTATCACAGAAGATTATCCAAGACCTCCTTTATGCCTTTCTTAAGTCTTTCTTATAAATTCCGAGTTTCTCCTTATAGGAGTCCCAATCCTGAGCCTCCCTTGTATTTTTGGCTCTATTAAAGACTGTCCTAAAAGCCTTACGATAGGTCCCCAGTTTGCTGGGCCACCTAGTAACACTAGCAACCATGTCCTTCAGCTCCCCAACGGTCGTCGGGGGCTCCAGAGCCCTGGACGGCAACAAATCCTCCAATAATTCCCCATATTTGCTCCAGTTGGTCATTCTAGGGTTCCTGAAGGCTTCCCGGGTAGCAGGGTGAATATCGAGTCTATAGGTTAAATATCGATGATCAGAAAAGGAGTGTTCCTTATCCACCCTCCAATTTTTAACCATATGAAAAATATTATTTGAGGCCACGTGTAGAACCGCCTGCCTGTTACTAGTAATAAATGTAGGTTCCCGCCCAATATTACACACTGAAAGGTTAGTACTCAAAAATTGACTCACCTCTTTCATTAATGTCCGTGCTTCCCCAGATAGTGTGATGCGCATTAGCATCAACTCCCAGTACCACACCTACCTTTGATTGTTCCGCTTCACGGATCAGCTCCTCCAGGTTATCCGGAGGAACCTCCTTCTCCCGGTTCATGTAGGCTAAAACTAGCCAGAATCTACAAGTGCCTACTTCCAGGCTAACTGCAGTAGTGTCACCATTGCTGTATTGAGAGAGAAGGAAAAGATTAATATTATTTTTCCCAAGAATACAAGATCTTATCTTCCCAGACTTACTAGAGGATAAAATTTTGTACCCCTTGGTTCTGATGCCACAGATCTTGTTGTTATTAATCCAAGGTTCTTGTCCTCACCCGACCTAGTCAGCCTGAAGAGTAGAGCTGCCGAAGCAGCCTTAGAAAGGTGAAGGTTAATTTGTGTTATCTTAATCATAACCTTTTTTACTTCTACCTACCTCTATAGTATGTATATTCCTGCTACATCCTTCTCCATCGGTACACCAGCTCCTTCGCTTATGTGCCTTTCCTCATCTTCCAAGTGAATCCTTGCCAGACCGAGGTCGCCGGATTCACTCTCCCCCCTACCCTCAGCTTCTCCCCCCATTCTGCTGGTACCCCCTTCAGGCCTGGGAGGGTTGCCACCATCCTCAGGTTGGCCTCCCGTACGCGCTTCCGCCCCATCCTTTTTATAAACATTGAGAGTAATTGACCAGAATCCGAAGTCAATTACTCCCTTTGTTTTGTGCAGAAGGGCAAGGGACTCCTTATTTATTACCATAAATGATAATTTCGAGTCCCTCTTCGCCTCCTCCTGCTAGACGATCTTCCAATTTCCTGTCAGGACATCGCTGCGTCCCCTGAGTTGAAGCTCGGCTTCTTGTCAGTCAGCAATTTTACCCAATTGCTGTTGACTACTTCCACCTCGTCCTGGGGCCGCTGTCTTTTCGAAACATGGTCCCTTTCCGAGCTTCCGCAGCCCACAGTGCTCCTTGCCCAACCTACTGATATTCTTTGCTCTTCGTGAACTGCCCCTCGGGGGTCGCAGCCCACTTCTCGAGAATTCGGAATGCCGAGCGGCGCTTTCTGTACCGCCTTTTCGCTGGAGGAATGTCTTTCGTCCCACTCCCCTGTGCTGCGTTGGTACCGCTAACTCCCGGGACTGGTGCCCTAGAGTCAGCCACCTTTGCAACTTTAGAGGCCCCACCCGTCTGGTTCGAGGACCTCCTTTGCTGATACCGGCTTTTGAGTAGAGCCGGTGCCCTTGGTTTTTTCGTGTTTAGATCCTTCCATTTTGATTCCCACGAGTATCGGAGAAATAAAGGTCCGCCTGCGCAGAGATCCTTATACGCAGGTAAGGCTAATTACAATTGGTGGTCGCCAGGTATCCAGAGGGCTCCGTTAGCGACTGGGCTTTGTTAAATGGGCCCCCAGCCTGGCAGATCGTCAGCACGGGTCGCTTTCCATTTGAATCCAAAGTTAAATGTTTTAGTTGTTGACCTAAATTTAAAATTCAAATTTCAAGCTACGTTATTATTAAAGAAAAATTAAAAATATTTTGAATAAACCAAAAAATTGTGGTAAAACGTAAAATAAGTGGAAATATGTAAAAATATGTGATTATGCCAAAATATTTAAAAATATTTTTTTTTCCTAAGAATCCTAAGCCTAGTCATCACCATTCATCTCATAGATTTATTGGAGTTTACAGCGATTTGGTGCAAAAATTATTAATTGTCAACCGACGATTTGATCGCTTGGGAATTGTGGAGTTTTCTTTATTTGTTCCAATACCAATGTATCAAAATTTAATAATGGTTTGTATTTATAGTTAGTGTCCTTCTCTTTCGGATCTATCGTTGAAAATGAAACCTTTAATTTTATGTTATACAGGAAATGCGCGGACTACCTAGGTAGAACAGTCAATTTCAATGAACTAAGGGAATGGGACTATGACCTTCAAATCGCTGATTTAATTAGTCCAATGAAATTAGTTTGGAGCAAGAATTTACCGAAAATCATTTAGTTTTCTACAACCAAAATATTTAAGTTACTTGGATAACCCGTTTTGGAATACTGATGTAGTCACACAAATGGATTTGGTGTTAGACTATCATCGGACACAAAAGCGACAAAATTGTAATTTTCTCAAAATAATTTGCACTAAATAATCGATCGAATATACGAGTATGTATGCATGCTTTAGACTTTTATGCGAACCAGGAATTTGTTCATTATTTAGTATACCATTTTCACAAAACAGTCAATTCCATTTATTGGAGAAATTAACGATATGGTCAACAATTGATCAAATATCACCAATGTACTAACTTATTTGGCTTATGCTGGCTCATGGGACGGTCAAATCACAATAAATAAAACTGATTCAGATAAAAGATGTGCTGAAGTCTTGTACGATATTATAACACAATTTATTGACCCTTTTTCATTAGTGTTTGGCTTCCTTACTGTCAGATTACTATTAAAACAAAAAACTCTTTCCCGAAAAAGCCGTAGGTAACGATAGACTGAATAAAATATATTGTACCAAATTTCTCTGAACAACGGCTACATTCTCGTACATCTATAGCAAGACAAACTGTTGCTATTAGCAAAAATGGCGGAATTGCTAGTGACAATTTTAGAAATAAGAAATTACATTCTCAATGCTTCTAGCAAATCCGCCAAATTATTTTTGTTCATCGCCATGCGAGATTTCACTCTGGAGGTTTTGAAAGTTCAGTTCTCAAGAAACAAATTAAAATTTTCACAGCCCAAAACGTTCAAACTTATAAACACCTGCAAATAAGTAAAGTAAATATTATACCATATAAAGTTTAATTATTCCTGGGAGGTATAGCTAAGGGTGGAATAGCTTTGCTTAGTAGAGTTGCCCGTTTCAGGTCTGCTGAAAGAAGTTCAATAATAAATTTGGCGGCATCTTTAACATCCTAAACCATTTAAAAAAATTGCATCTTCATATTCAAAGGGATTCTCCCTATCACGAAACACTTTTCTTTGAATTGAAGCGATACCTTTGACGTATTAGTAACCACTCCATTTTTAATTCTACCCAAATTTTTTAAGTTTTAACAAATCAGTTTTACAACCGAATTTTTGAAACAAAGATGGTTTATTTTTTAGAATTTTTATTAATATTTGGTTTAACACCTCAAAAACTTGATAGCAAGATTTTTCCTATTTTGATTGCTAATAGCTAGCAAAAAATGGTTGAGAATTTGAAAACTCGATTTCAGCTAGCAAAGTTGCTGAATGTATCCCTAAAGCTTCGAAGGTATACTCAACTCAACCTCAACTCAGCCCTTGTCCAAGCCCAATTCAAACTTAACTCGACCTGCATGCAACCCATCCCATAAATCAACCACAAACTCACGCCCAACTTAACTACCACATCAACATTATTAAAACTTAAATGAATACATGAACTTAACTCTAGCTAACTCTAATTTCACCGTCAGTTCAACACACAAATATATACCCAGCTAAACTTCTCCCTAAACTCTAGCCCAACTCCAAATCAACTCCTACTCAACCCTTAACTTAACCACAAACTCAACGCCCAACTCAATCCTCAAACCAGTAAATATAAAAAATTGGTCAACGTTGTAATATCAAAACAAGGTTTGTGGGTAAATTTATATATCTGGTACCCGATCCTCTTGGCGTACCAGCTTCCAAACGCTTTTCAATTCTTCGCTTTAACTGAAAAATGGTCAAAATTTGTTTTGGTCATTTGGACTGAAGTTAATAACTCCGTCTGAAACATCACCAACAGTTGTAACGAACAATTAAGTAGATTATTTAATGACCGCATGGTGTCGAAAAATCGAGCTAAATCTTTTTATAATAATAAATTAATCCACTCAGAATTCATACATCTATACCCACAATTACACCTATACCTAATAACTACGCCAATTTCATCGTTATTTCCACATATATGTATGTCACTACTTTTCCGAGCGAAATCAATGAAATAATCTTTTGGTAATTCAATTTTTCGATTTTTAATTACATTACTCCACATCAACACACAACCTTTCTTTTCCGTGTCTGACAAATTAATCCCCTGCTTTTCATTTTCATCATACATATTTATTTTAATTTCATTACACTGAACATTGGCGACATCTGTCTATCGGCACCAATTACACACAGTATACATTTTTGGCTTAGCCAATATTTCCACCATTATAATATTAATTTCGATTATGACAATTCGGCCATCCTGTAACGATGACGTCCTCGTCATTACACGGCAATATCTTAAGTTCTTTTTCATCATACTCCTTAACTTAAGATACTCTCGTGTTTACAATATTTCAATTATCAATACAAAAATTACATCTATATATATATTTAATTATATATTTTTTTTAAATGCATACATCTAAAAATCATCTATTGAAATAGTTACGACACCGAATCACACAACCTCGGACTACCATCAATCAATTCTAAGCTATCGATAGCAATTATTGCTTTGTAAGTCCTATTTGTTTGTTGCTCGCCCTATATGTCCCGTATGAGATACCGATCGTTGCCAATACATTTAACTATTTCGTAAAGTCCCTTGTTTGTTGGTAAAAGTTTCCTAATGTCTCCTGTCACCACTTTAGGCGCATGCACCATAACTACTCGTAAATCACCACATTTTAATTCCATTTGTTTTTTTCGCCTCTTGTCATAGTCGGGCTGTATTCGTCCCCTATTTTTATCTAATAATTTGGCTACATTATTCTCTTCAAGTATACGTCCCTCTTCCAACATTTGTCTATTCAAACGCTTCATTTCCTGCACTAATTCGTTATCTTTCAAATTTCTGAATGGATATCGAAATATAAGCTCTGAAGGAGCTTTCTTGGTTACACTATGCACCGTACTATTTAAGGCAATTTGCACTTGCATTAGCTTTTCGTCCCAATCTATACACTCTATGCCTGAACTAATTTTAGCCAAACATTTTGTCACCTGTTTATTTACGATCTCTACCTGCCTAATATTCATTGACTTACAAAATGATTGAAATTTCGCCACGGTGAACCCCGATCAGTTACCAATACATCTGGTTTTCCGTAATTACTCAAAACTAATCTTAAAAACTCTAACGATTTATCTGCACTTACATCCGACATAGCCCCAAACATCACGAACTTACTGAATCCGTCGACAATTACACCTACATACTTATTGTGATTTTTGCTTTTTACATACGGGCCTACGTGATCATAGTGGATCGTCACAAAAGGTTCACTTCGCTTTTCATATGGATGAAGATATCCGGGTTGTTTACCACCGGTTCTTTTGTAATAAAGACATTTTATACATCTATTTATATATCTAGCAACAAAATCTCGCATATTTGGAAAATAGAACGACGTCTTTAAATCTTCTAGGGTTTTGTCTATTCCCTGATGTCCGACTGCATCGTGTGCATCGCGAACTATATCATATAACATATCTTGAGGAACATATAAACGCCACTTGTTTTTGGTCGTTCGGTATACTCGACACTTGTACATTATAAACTTTTCGAACGTCTTTTCATCACCCAACTCAAGTTCCCTAATTTTCAAAATCTTTTCATCAGTCCGCTGTAAAGCCGCTATCCAATCAAAATTTAAATCAATTCCGTAACTTGTGTCCCTAATCTCACTATCCAACACAGACCTGCCGTAAAGGTGAATTCGGATAACCTAATAAACCATCTTCCAATTCTTGAGTTGATATCTCTTTTCCTCGCTAATAATTTTATACTGTTACAATCAGTCTTAATAGTAAACTCTACCCCCAGCAAATACACTCGCCACTTCTCCAAACACGATACTATAGCCAAAACCTCTAGTTCTACGGCTGGATATTTTGACTCCTCCGGAGTAGTCTTACGACTGTAAAAGCTAATTGGCTTAAACCATTTCGAATCCTGTTCTTGGTATAAAACACCCCCTAATCCCAACGCACTTGTATCCGTATGCACCGATATTGGTCTAGCAACTGTTGCGTAGCTTTTAATAAACCGCCGAAAATAACTTGATAATCCCATGAACGATCGCACATCCCTAATACATTTAGGTGTCGGGAATTTCTCTATATCCTCTGTTTTTATTCGACCCGGTTCAATACCTTCACTTGATATCCTAAAACCTAAGAAATCCACACTATTACACAAGAATCTACACTTCGTTAAATTCAACGTTAAATTTGCATCTCTTAGGATTTGCAAAATTATTTCCAACCTTGTTAAACCTTTGTCTATGGTCGCACTAAGTATCAAGATATCATCCAGCTATGACATAGCAATGGTATATCTGTAAATTCCTAAAACTCATTGTTGTCGCGCTGTTTTTTTATTAACCGCCCTGTAGTCTACGCACATTCGTAACTCGCCTGATTTTTTTCTAACTAATAAAATTGGGCTAGCATATCCGATGTTGAATATTTTACAATATTAGCTAACTTTAAGTCATCTATATGACTTCTAACCCATTACCGTTCTTTGAATGCTAATCTATACGGTCTAAAATATACTGGTACATCGTCCATCATTCTAAGATTCATCTCAGACATTTATCAAACCTCTCGTGATTCGGTCTCTATACTTTAACAATAGTTCATGCAATTTATCAAAATTCTTACCGACAAATTCTGTTGACACCCCTTTGATCATGGCGTCCCTTACTCGATTAACCTTCATACCTTTCCGTCTCCGCTCTGGTAATTCGATGATTTTTCTTGGTGACTATATCAACTTCTGTTAAATTAACATACGGTATTACCGTCTGTCCTCTTTCGTCACTCTTCACGACGCATCACGGTATCGCCTCACCATTGTCTCTAATTCCGCCTTCAATTAAAAATTCCATGTTGGCTTCGTCCGCTTGCACTCTAATGTGCATAACCCTATCTCTGGGAATCGTTATATCTTCTAATGCTTGAATATTACTTCTATATATTTTGTCGTGTACTCCTTCATAAACTTGGCTATCATCATTGCTGATATGCAATCCTTTTTTGTCACTAACAATCTTAATGTGTAACCAATAACGGAAAACTCTGAGACTCATTTGGAACCACCTTAACTTCGCATTTTGATTCGACACTTTTGGTATAGTCTGATTCGGCACTTTTGGCATAGTCTGATTTGATTCGATTTTGGTGCTTCCTTTGATTTCACCCACTTTGCTAGGAATATTATTCCGCCATTCTATCTTGCCTTTGTTTGAACTATTTTGTCCATGGTACTGATTTTTGTTGGACATCGCCTTATATGACGCACCCACGCGATCGGCTTCTCATAAATCCAATAATAGTTGCGCTAATATTAATTCGCAAATCACCCAATCCGTCGATCATCAATTCAATTGTTTCTTCGTTCTCCATTTTCGTTTTGTTGCATAACGCGATCTTCTTAAAATAATATCGCTGAATATCCATATTGTTTCGTTTGAAACACTCAGCCGCACGTCGTTTCTGAACAATGCTTTCACTCGATGGAAAATTTACTATCAGCACCTCCTTCCATTGTCCCCATGTTCGATTTACATTTTTTATACTGTGTCGCGCCACTCTTTCGCAACATCAGTCATCTTTAGTAGACCATAATGTCGAATGGTAATGTCATTCCATTCGTACATTAATCCACACTTTGCATTGGATCAATTCCATCAAACGAGGATAACACATCTACAACCTGCGCATAACTTTTGCATCGAACATTTTGTGCCTGATCCCGGAAACTAACATCACTTCCATGATCTGACTCGTTCGATTCATCTAGATTAATTTCTTGTAAAACGGTGGCTTTACTGTCGCTTAAATTTGTCACAGCATTATTGATTTTCTCACCTGCCGCATTTCGACCTTCCTCTTCGTTATCGGGCATTTTTAATAGTTAACACACACAAATATTTTTTATTTTTTTATTTTTCTATAAAATTCTCCAAAATTTTCTCAGCACAATATTATTCAACAAAATAATTATCTCGTTTTATCCCATCAATCGTATATATTTTTGGCTTTATATCCCACTTCTGATAATTGTCACTACTTTTCCGAGCGAAATCAATAAAAATCGTTTGGTACACGTTATATTCTTTTTTATTTATTTTTAATTACATTACTCCACATCAACACACAACCTTTCTTTTCCGTGTCTGGCAGATTAATACCCTGCTTTTCATTTTCATCATACATATTTATTTTAATTTCATTACATTGAACGTTGGCGACATCTATCTATCGCCATTAATTCCACACAATATACATTTCTGGCTTAGCCAATATTTCCACCATTATAATATTAATTTCGATTATGACATATATTAAAATTTAAAACTAAAAAAATAATTTTGTAACTAACTTTATGAAATGTAATTTCATTGTTTGTAATTATTTAAAAATTGTCCTCCGATAATAGTTTATAATGTACAAATTATGTAATTTTGTGTTGCTTGCTCTCTATTTTGAAAGATTTTGACATATCAAATACAAACAAACAACCAAGACTACAAAATGTATATTGTAGGTAACACCTTTAAGTAATAATGTTTAAGTTCAGATGTCACTTGCATAGTTATTGTTTTTATATATCACCTTGTATAATGTATGAAATAGGAAAAAGCCTACATAATAAGTTAAAGTTGTTTGAAACGGAATGTGTCTCCAATGAGGTTCCAAATGGCACAATGGCCTTGTGGCATATTAGGTAGTTTATTTGTTGTGTTTTGATTATTTTGTTGTTGTCATTGATTGAGTGTATTGGATATAAACTTAGTGTCCGAGTATTTTGTCGGTTTACTAATTCGTGAAATAGTTTAACCCAATTTCGCATTTTGAACTGCCTCTTAGGACGGATTCGAATGAACGGATGAACGATCACAACCGTGAATCCGCCTTTAAAGCCTTTAACTTTGGTCCGCATTGACCAAAGTTATTGAAATCCTGTCAAAAATGAAAAAAGAAAGTTGTTTGTCCAAAACCACTTTTATTGACGTTTTGAAAGTCGTTGAGTTTTAAACAGCAACAACAAAAACCGTCGTCTGTATGCATGTCTGTTTGTCTTGAGAATGGCTTGTTCGATTTGGATTTTTTTCATCCAATCTTTTTTTATGGTGAATACAGAGTTGAGGGTTGGAGTTGGGTTCCATTTGCAGGTTGAGTTGGGTTTGAAGAGTTGAGTAATGGTTGGATTGAAGTTCGGTGTTGTATTGGTGACTGAGTTGAGGGTTGGATTTTGTGTTCAAGGTCGAGTTGTAGGTTGAGCTGCAAATTGAGTAAGGGATTAAGGGGTCATTTAACCAGATAAAGTTAACCAGATAATTAGCGTCTGAAATACTTTTTAGTTTAATGAAAAACGTAGAGCTTTTTCCACTTAAAATTAATAAAAACGATTGGTATCGAGTATGGATAGTTCGAAAAGTCGAATTAGTTTTAAACTTTTCAATATCAGCACATATAAAACAAAAAGCTTGAAAATACGAGAAATAGAGTTTTTCATTATACTAAATTAATTAATTGGCATCAGAAACTTTTAAATATCGTTTGTAGAAATATAAAATCCATTCATATAGCAAAACTATATAAATGTCTGAAACAAAAATCCGCATCTGTTACGTCCGTCTGGTTAACATTCATTATTTATAAAATGTTGGCTTTTTTTTTTTTTTTTTAATTACCACCAGAATGCAAACACAAAATTGTTTCATTATAACATCTCATTGAAAGCTTTATTATTACCAAATATATGTTGAGGAATGTATCCAGCCGTTATTTAAAATTAAATATAGGATACATCTACCATCTCGTTATGCAAACAAAAAAAGCTCATTATAACGGAAAAATTTAAAATCGTGCATTCTTTCACTACCAAAAATTGCCTTTTTAATTATAACATGAAAGCTTTTATGCTTTAATTACATATACGGATGAATAATTCCCCATGTAAATTAGCATAGATGTAGATAGACTTATAGAGTCGATGGTATTGTAATTCATTGACCTATGTCAAATTTGAATGGCATATAAAGATGACAAAACAACTTTTGAGCCAACATATTTTTTTTGAAAACCCAAATTGACATTTATTACAAATAAAATGCCAAACTAGATGAGGACCATACATTTTTATGTTAATATCAAATTTATTTAAATTTCCGGGAAAATAATAAGGAGTCTTGTTTATCTTCCCTGATAATATGTATATTTTCCAGGAAATCGTTTGCAATGAAATTAGATTGCTTCCATGGAATATTATTTTTTTTTGTGTGAAAGCTCAAATAAAAATACTTATTTTTATTTTGTAATTGAATTTGATTGTATGTTTATCCAATTTTGAGTTGGTGCAAATCTGTTATATACTTATGGGGACTTTTTTTTTCGAAATTGAATTAGTTTTGCCACAAATAACTTGGTGTTTCGGGGAATCGCATGATTCGATTTAAGGTTGAACCAACAAGTTGTTGGTATTTCTTCTTGAGATGCTGTATGGACTTCCACCACTCAAGCGGTAATAATTTAAAATGTATACATTTTTAAATTTTACTCTCATTCTAATATAAAAGCTCTTCAAAACTTAATTACATAAATTTCCAACAATCATCTTCTATTCAACAAAGCACGCTTCAATTATACTACAAAATATTAAATTTAGTCGATTGAATCTACTACACAACAGATCACATACCACCTCCTCACAAAATTATACACCAATAACATAAATAAGCTTTTCTCAATAGCAGAGCAATAATAATAATACAAAAGCGATATGAAAACTTTATGATTACAGATTTATGAAAATCAAGTTGGTTACAAAATAAAATCGATTTACAATCAGGATGCAATTTATATAATATAAATCAAGATTTGTAAGCTTTCACAAAAATAAAACTTCGGCTGCAGCACCAACAACTAAGTATTAGTAGAGTGGGCGCGGCAAAGATTTATTTTTGTATCAAAGCGCTTTAAATTGGGTGGTTTGATACAAATTTGTTGGTATAAAAATGAGAGAGTAAGCTTTTATGTTTAAACATACAACATATATATAAAAAGCTTTTTAGATTGAATATGTTTTCATGTTTTATTTTGCTTTGGTTTCTTCGGGTTAGTATACATTTTATTTACTTGTCGAGGGAATTTCATTTGTTGTTTAAATGGACTAAAAAATACATAAAACTTGTTTTGGTGACGAAATGAATAAATATGGGTGGGGGGATGAAAGGATGATTGCGGAACAAAACTGGGAAGAATAATGTTGTGTATATATTTACGAGGAATTTCGCATCACGATTATATTGACAAAAAGCACACGAATTTATTGTTTTGCTACAGTTTTTATTTTTATTTTCAACAGGTGAATTATAAACATAACAGCTAGACGGTATTATGTACATACTTACTTAAGTGAATAATGTCTATATAAGGATAAATCATTGTCACAAAAAAAAACGTATCATAGTTGTCATGTTAGTATAAGAGTTTTATCCTATTTGGTGTATGGTTTTATGCACAATGTAAAGAATTTATTGCAGTTATTGTTTGCAAGGATTAGTATGTTCAAGTTTTTGTATGTGTACTTAAAATTGGAGCTTTCATAAAAGCTTTAAAATTGTTAAGTCCAAATTAATAAAACAAATAAAAGCGAGATATGGTCAAAAGAAATCATTTTCAAAGCTCTTATACAAATTGTAAAGCTTTCGTTCATTATCATAATTAAAAAAGTTTCAATTTTATCATACTCGCTTTTCGAAGCTTGGAAATTCATCTTACCCTATTGACGTACCTAATTTTACGATAGCACAACAAATTTAACCAATTAAATAAAAAAAACTGTCAAAATCACTCGGATTTTCGTTTCGGTTAAAAAACAAAACATACAAATACTTCAGCAGTTTCGAAGTTCAAAAAGCCGGAAAAAAACGGATAGTTCGACAGTTTGTAACTAAGAGCTAACCGAAGTCTTTATTTGCAAAGGTCTTAAGCGCTATTTAAAATTTGTGGTAAACCGGTAAACTGTAACTTAAAAAAAAAATGGAAACGCTCGAAATAATAGTTCGTTTTCAATAAATGTTAACCTGATAATATCTTACATCTTAGAGCCTCATGTCGGGAAAACAAGCAACACGAAATTTTTCGCATCACTAGTATAACACTCCAACAACCACACTGATCTGACTTCGCTGAAGTGAGATCAGCTATTTGGATTTCGCCAAGTTCAACTTTGGCCAGACCTGCCGAGTTATTACGCAAGAGGTGATACTTGATCATCTGTCATTCGCCAGCTTGCTAGCTTCTTCTTGAAGCAGCAGTTTGTATACCCCAAGAGGCATTTCAATATCCTTTCTGCTTTCTGAGAAGTGTTCCATTGTATCACGTCGAGCCAGTTCATCGGCGTTTATATTCCCTGTACTTATGAAATGTCCTGGCACCCATAAAATGTGTAACAGTTCTGGACTACTTTCGACGTGAGGAGGTACTATGATTGAAGCGCTTTAATCGTAACCTGACTGTCCGTATATATGCGAATATCACAAACCGATATTACATTATACCTCAACCAGTCTACGACTTCCTTTATGGCAGTTACTTCAGCTTAAAAAATGCTACAATAGTCGGGGAGACGGAAGGAGACATTTAACAGAAGTTCCTCGCAGAACACTCCAGCCCCATCTTTCCCGTCCCGTTTTGAACTATCAGTCAAGAAGTTTATAACTCCTGGTTCCAAAGCTGAACCCATCATCCAGTCCTCCCTGGATGGGATCCTAGTCTGGAACTTTGTGTCAAAACATAGTGACCGGACAGTATAGTCGGTGGTCTTGGGAATTTGTTTGTTGCACACAATAGATGAGTGTCCTGTATTGTTGCAGATCCACATTAAGATGGATTTCAACCGTATGGCAGTACAACCTGCCAAATGTTTCCCCTAAATATATAGAGGAGTCAAAAATAGCAGAGTCTCTAATGCCTAAGTGGATGTGCTCCTCAGTGCACCACTGAACCACGGAGAGATTGTTCTCTGAATTTTTGTCAACAGCTTTTGGTTGACAGTTTTGTCCAGAGCAGGCCACCATACTTATTACCCCATACAAGAGTATGGGTCTGACTATTGCAGTATAAAGCCAATGTACGATGCGGGGCTCCAGCCCCCATCCTTTCCCAATGACATTTTTGCAAGAGTATTGCGCTACCGTAGCTTTCTTTACCGTTTCCAGAATATTAGGTTTCCAATTTAATTTGCTACCCAAAACGAGACCCAGAAATTTCGCTTCTACTGTAAATGTCAAGCTGACCCCATTTCAAGTGGGAGGATCGATATGAGGAAGTTTATATTTCCTAGATAAGAGAACCAATTCGGTTTTGGGTGGGTTCACATTCAACCCACAGCCATTGGTCCATAATGAAAGAGTACCCAGGGCATTTGACCCTTGGTCGTGGGCAGGAAAGCTGCGACTCGAACCTTTGTAATGCTTAAGCCAATGTAGCGAAAGAACGGTACACCAGATCGGATAAATTCTGGTGTTAATTTGTGCATAAAGAAACTGTGGCTGAAATGCGTTGCACTGTGAGCAGTGCTAGATCCTACAATCGGTAATCCTGTTGCTTGAGCGCCCGTCGTTAGATGCGTCGTTAATTTATCGTAGTTTATTCTTAAGCTTGACTGATTAATATGCTGTCATCTGCATCACCATCAACATCGTTATCGTCACTATCTTTATAATGTGGCCAGAGCTTCATATTGTCGACACTCGAGGTTGCTAATTTAGGACCGCGGTGCATACCAACTCGTTCCACATCATAGCGATCATTTAAGCCAATTTTTACAACTTTATATGGTATCATATCCCGGTGGCGAACTGACACTTTTTAATGGCGACCAAATCCCCAATGTTATATTTTGAAGCTTCTTTGCGCTTTCGGTTAAATAAATATTCTACGATTTTCTTGTTGGACTTTAAATATATTTTCCCGTGCTTCATCTCGAATGGCATCCCTCTTCTTGAATTATTTCCGCTAGGCGCATGTCTTCAGGGTTCCTCATCTTCGTGCCAAACATGACTTCGAATGGGCTGCGATTTATAGTTCGTCGGAAGGAAGAATTAAGGAAGCGTTGCAAAGTACTGAAATACTTAAACCAGTTTTCAGGACATTCAATGGAAAGTTTAGTAAGTGCCGGTATTATGACACGATGTATCCTTTCAACTTGTCCATTTGCTCTTGGAACTCCTCTCTGCAGAAGTCTTGGAAACTTTTCGATGTGAATGCAGTTCCGCAGTCGGAGATTATTATGGCAGGATGTCCGAAATTCGTCATGTACTGTTCCATTTTTTGCAGAACTTCGGCAGTAGTCGTTGATTTAACAGGAAAGAGCCAAATGTACTTTGAAAAGCTATCTGCAATAGAGAGAATATAGTTATATTGCTTTTTAGTGCCTACCAGTAGCCCCAAGTGGTCGATGTATATGGTTGGCAATGGTCCATCTGCAGTTGATAGAGTACTACAGTATAAAATACACTTTATGCAACTATTTCTGCACGATTCGCAACAAATTTTGACGAATTTTTCACGAATTTTGGGGAAGTATTAGTCTCGTCGAATGATGTCTTCCTTGGTATACATAACAACTTTATTCCGTCCGATTGTAGCTGAAAAATTCCATTTTAGTTTTTTTAAAAAGCTCGACTCGATCACCATCACTACAGGGGTTCGGCTGAGGGCATCAGCATGTTTCCTTTGATCTCCACGCCTTTGCTCTAACGTATACTGAAATTCCTGTAGCTGAAGAGCCCATCATGATATTCGTGCTGAAATTTTTAATTTTTCTTCATTCTCCACTTACATGCGCTATAAGCAGTGACAATTGTAAAACCTATCCCAAGCAGGTACAACCGTAGATTTTTAAGTGCATAAATAATTGCAAGCACCACCAATTCATATGAGGAATACTTCTCTTGTGTATAGGAGATGTTTTGCGACTGTAATAATACGTTGGATGAAATTTCGAATCGTCATTCTTCTGTAAGAGTACAGCACCGAATTCCCATTTTGAAGCATCGGTGTGAAGTTCTGTCTCAGCCGTTGGTTTGTATATTGGCAAAACAGGTTGTTGCACTCACAATCCTTACGCAACAAATCGCTCAGAGGTTTAGCAACCGTTGAATAATTTGGTATGAATTTTCTAAAATACCCGGTTAGGCCTAAGAAACTTTGTACCGTCTTTATATTATTTGGTTCTGCGAATGACCTTCACACTTTGTTTTCGATAATGAAGGTTTGATAGCGCCTTAAGAGATTTCGTAACCTAAATAATCGATGTTACTATAGAGAAAAGAACATTTCTGCTGTATAATTAAGCCAGCCCTAAAACTTCTTGAAGCTTTCGAATTGACACCTCTGAAGGTCTTGCGGGTATGATTATATCGTTCTTAAATATATCATTATGAATGCTTTTACGGCCAATGGGCGGAAAACACAGTTGATATACCGCTAAAGCACGCCTGGTGCGGTGCATAAGTCGCCGAATAGTACTTTGTTAAACTCGAACTGGCCCCATTTTTTAGATCTAACGTCGAAAAAACCGAAGAATCGTAAAGCTGATCGATATAATCCTCTATTATAGGCAAATGGTATCGGTCCATGACGATTTGTCTATTTAGACGTCGGTAATCCACACAAAGTCGTATAAATTATCCTTCTTCTGAACCAGTACTATTAGGACTCGCAGACTCCGAATTGCTTGGTCTAACGACACCATTTTTCAGCCACTCACAGAGTCTCGATAGCGGCTATATATTTTGGATCACCAATGTTTAGACCATTGTCAGTATTTATGTGTTTGTTAACACTTCTGACATTTTCTTGATTCGGATTTCTTCGTGCCCGATGAAAATGTATGTACCAGTCAAAACGTCTTTACCGACAATCATCTTTGTGTGTAATGTATTAACTGGGACTACTTCAACTTTAGCATCAAATTCCCATTCGTCTATGTAGATTTTAGAATCAAAATATCCCATAGTATCCGCTTGACCATTTCCAATACCGCTATTATCAGCGCTATTTTCAGCGCTATTTTCGGTACGCAACGTGTGTTTTCAGCTCTTCAAAACAAGTTAGCCTTATACCGGAATTCGAATTTGTTCGCAACTAGTGTTGCGGCATTCTCAAAATCGTTCAACCAGTTTTTGACTGAATACGAGCCAGTACCGTCAAAATCCGGTACACATCCGTCCAAATCATGCAGCGAAAAATTTGTTGCCACGTGACTACCGTTCAACTTATCCATCGCTGTGGAATCTAAGTTAACCGTTTCTCCCTGGATCATGGTTTTACTACGTGGATTCTCTTGCGGAACGTGATTCAACGTTTTTTCAGTTATCTCCAGTAAACCCGCTTGAAAATTTTTCAAAAATTCGGATTCGTTGAACGAACTAACGGCATCGTTGGAATATTGCCTATTTTTATTTTTATGATTTGGCATTTTATTTTAGCACTAACTACACTAGTTTGTTACCCGTTCTCAATATCCTGGCCGTTATACGCAAAACTATCAATATTTTCCATTTTACGTACTAAATGGTTCATTTATTAATCAACGACAACAAATATTGACTTGCAATTTAACAACTCTTTAACAACAGGCACACTGTTATCTTCAAGCAACAAGTTAAACAATGCCCGCTAGTTCAGTATTTGTCGCGTGACTGCAACGCCGAATTAAAATCACGCCAGATTTCACCAACCGCCTTCTTTACCGTTCACTGTTTGTCGTCAATAATGGGACGATTTCAACCTCAAAGACAAAAATTTGTCAAAACACACACTAGAGCAACACCATTTAGAGCAATGTTTCAAATAACCCAAAACTCAAATAATCCGATGTTTGGATATAATGAATGCCTGGAACAAGCCACGTGCATTAATTCAAATCCAAAGATAAATGCGATGATTGTTCCGGCTTTGACGCGCTCGGTTTTATGTTGTTAGATTCACTGTAAAAAATAACCTTCTGCTTTACAGAAGTTATAGTAATGTTTGATTTTTCAGAGAACTACACGTTCACAGCCCAAGACGCAGCTCAAGCATTCCATTTTAATAATGATCAATGCACTGAATTTTCCTGTCATTCATTATTACAAGACCAATTCTGGCTTATTGCGCAATAGTTGCGTAATTTTATCTAACAGCTTACATCACGATACTGCTGCGGTTTATATTATTCAAAATCTGATTATTCCAGAAATTAAAGTACGTTACAAAAGTACGTTTCTTAAGCTTCATTTTGGGTTTTTTTAAACTTTCCCCCTCGCTTATAAATTTCACCCTAATTCATCCTCTGCTATAAATTTCACCTTAATTCAAAATGTCACAAAAGATTTCGATTGAATTCGTGTCATATGAAATTGTGGATTTTGCTTCACGTGTGTTGTAGCCCTCAAGGGTATTTTTGTGTGTCTCAGGGCAATAACTTTTACCAATGGTGATATAAAAATGTTAAAGATTTTATTTTGTGACGATTGCGGTTTTTTGCATATAAAATGAATGAAAAAATTTTGGGGTCAGCCTGACCCTTGTTAACCGTTTTTGTAACACCAATAACCATCAAATGTTTCAATGCCAGCTCTTTCGAAAAATGGAAATTCCGAAACGCAGAGACGTAATTAAATCATCAAACCGGTGTTACAATTGCTTACGTTCTGGCCATACAGTACGAGAATGCCGATCACGGCGAAATTGTCAACTTTGCCGACGTCGACATCATTCACTTATTCATCAGGCAGATCAAGATGCATCAAGTTACAATGAAACCACTGAATAAACCACAACGAACCAACCAAACATGCGGAGTCAACGCAAGTCAAACAAGCAAGTACATTTAAAATCAACTAACGTAGATACACCAGCTGTCTCATTACAATTAGTAATGTCAACGAATTGCTCCAAACCACCATCCACCATATCAGTGTTGCCGACTGCATTGCTAAAGATACAGGATAGTACTGGGCAATGGCAATTATGTCGAGCGCTATTAGACTCTGGGGCAGAATCCTCGTTCATATCGGAACACTGCGTCCAAAGATTAGGTTTAAGTCGAAAGGAATCAACCATGGCAGTATTGGGTTTGGGTGGTTAACGAGTGGGTAGAGCTAGAGGGAGTACGCAATTCCAATTAAAACCACACTTTCTGTCGGAGTTATGCTATCCATTCAAGCGTACATAGCACCAACTATAACTAATATTAGATCACCATTCGTATTGAATCATGAATTACTCGATAAATTAAAAAATGAAATGTGTGCAGATCCAAGTCCAAGCAATAGCACAAGAGTGGATGTGTTATTTGGGGTTAACCACTTTTGGTCATTGTTATTAGAAGGACAACTACGCTCCGAGAATAAAATCATTGCTCAAAACAGCAAGTTAGGCTGGATTGTGACGGGTACAGCGAACAACAGTCAAGTGACATCTGTAATGTCAATCACGATCGAAGACAGGATAGACAAAACACTATAAAAGTTCTTGGAAACAGAAGAAATATTCTCAGACTAGAATAATATCGAGCATAAGATGTGTGAACAACATTACTTATCCGGGTATACTAGAGAATCTGATGGTTGATATACTGTGAAATTACCATTTGTTGAGGCTCTTGAACCATTGGGAGAATCATATTCAATTGCAAAAACCCACCTTCTCGCGATGGAGCGGAAATTTAAGAGAGATCCACAGTTTCAAGAGTTATACAAGTCATTCATGAGATAATATATAGAGCTCAAACATATGCCGTTGATCAAGAATCCGGGATCAGAGCTACAAAATCGAAAATTTGCAATTGTGCTCCGATTCCGATGATTGATACCTCTATCGATAGGCATTGAGACCTGTAATTGTCATGCCAATGGGCATTTGGATCGTTCTAATATTTCTACACATTTTGTAGAAAATTCAATTTTATTGAAAATCACCTGGACTATAGACCACAAAATCAGAGCTACAAAATCGAAAACCTGCAATTGTGCTCATGAGAACGGTTATTTGGATCGTTCGAAAATCTCTACACATTTTGTAGAAAATTCAATTTTATTGAAAATCACCTGGACTATAGACCACAAAATCAGAGCTACAAAATCGAAAACCTGCAATTGTGCTCATGACAACGGTTATTTGGATCGTTCGAAAATCTCTACACATTTTGTAGAAAATTCAATTTTATTGAAAATCACCTGGACTATAGACCACAAAATCAGAGCTACAAAATCGAAAACCTGCAATTGTGCTCATGACAACGGTTATTTGGATCGTTCGAAAATCTCTACACATTTTGTAGAAAATTCAATTTTATTGAAAATCACCTGGACTATAGACCACAAAATCAGAGCTACAAAATCGAAAATTTGCAATTATGCTCCAATTCCGATGATTGATACCTCTATCGATAGGCATTGAGACCTGTAATTGTCATGCCAATGGGCATTTGGATCGTTCTAATATTTCTACACATTTTGTAGAAAATTCAATTTTATTGAAAATCACCAGGACTATAGACCACAAAATCAGAGCTACAAAATCGAAAACCTGCAATTGTGCTCATGACAACGGTTATTTGGATCGTTCCAAAATCTCTACACATTTTGTAGAAAATTCAATTTTATTGAAAATCACCTGGACTATAGACCACAAAATCAGAGCTACAAAATCGAAAACCTGCAATTGTGCTCATGACAACGGTTATTTGGATCGTTCCAAAATCTCTACACATTTTGTAGAAAATTCAATTTTATTGAAAATCACCTGGACTATAGACCACAAAATCAGAGCTACAAAATCGAAAACCTGCAATTGTGCTCATGACAACGGTTATTTGGATCGTTCGAAAATCTCTACACATTTTGTAGAAAATTCAATTTTATTGAAAATCACCTGGACTATAGACCACAAAATCAGAGCTACAAAATCGAAAACCTGCAATTGTGCTCATGACAACGGTTATTTGGATCGTTCGAAAATCTCTACACATTTTGTAGAAAATTCAATTTTATTGAAAATCACCTGGACTATAGACCACAAAATCAGAGCTACAAAATCGAAAACCTGCAATTGTGCTTGTGACAACGGTTATTTGGATCGTTCCAAAATCTCTACACATTTTGTAGAAAATTCAATTATATTGAAAATCACCTGGACTATAGACCACAAAATCAGAGCTACAAAATCGAAAACCTGCAATTGTGCTCATGACAACGGTTATTTGGATCGTTCGAAAATCTCTTCACATTTTGTAGAAAATTCAATTTTATTGAAAATCACCTGGACTATAGACCACAAAATCAGAGCTACAAAATCGAAAATTTGCAATTGTGCTCCGATTCCGATGATTGATACCTCTATCGATAGGCATTGAGACCTGTAATTGTCATGCCAATGGGCATTTGGATCGTTCTAATATTTCTACACATTTTGTAGAAAATTCAATTTTATTGAAAATCACCTGGACTATAGACCACAAAATCAGAGCTACAAAATCGAAAACCTGCAATTGTGCTCATGACAACGGTTATTTGGATCGTTCCAAAATCTCTACACATTTTGTAGAAAATTCAATTTTATTGAAAATCACCTGGACTATAGACCACAAAATCACAGCTACAAAATCGAAAACCTGCAATTGTGCTCATGACAACGGTTATTTGGACCGTTCCAAAATCTCTACACATTTTGTAGAAAATTCAATTTTATTGAAAATCACCTGGACTATAGACCACAAAATCAGAGCTACAAAATCGAAAACCTGCAATTGTGCTCATGACAACGGTTATTTGGATCGTTCGAAAATCTCTACACATTTTGTAGAAAATTCAATTTTATTGAAAATCACCTGGACTATAGACCACAAAATCAGAGCTACAAAATCGAAAACCTGCAATTGTGCTCATGACAACGGTTATTTGGATCGTTCCAAAATCTCTACACATTTTGTAGAAAATTCAATTTTATTGCAAATCACCTGGACTATAGACCACAAAATCAGAGCTACAAAATCGAAAACCTGCAATTGTGCTCATGACAACGGTTATTTGGATCGTTCGAAAATCTCTACACATTTTGTAGAAAATTCAATTTTATTGAAAATCACCTGGACTATAGACCACAAAATCAGAGCTACAAAATCGAAAATTTGCAATTATGCTCCAATTCCGATGATTGATACCTCTATCGATAGGCATTGAGACCTGTAATTGTCATGCCAATGGGCATTTGGATCGTTCTAATATTTCTACACATTTTGTAGAAAATTCAATTTTATTGAAAATCACCAGGACTATAGACCACAAAATCAGAGCTACAAAATCGAAAACCTGCAATTGTGCTCATGACAACGGTTATTTGGATCGTTCCAAAATCTCTACACATTTTGTAGAAAATTCAATTTTATTGAAAATCACCTGGACTATAGACCACAAAATCAGAGCTACAAAATCGAAAACCTGCAATTGTGCTCATGACAACGGTTATTTGGATCGTTCCAAAATCTCTACACATTTTGTAGAAAATTCAATTTTATTGAAAATCACCTGGACTATAGACCACAAAATCAGAGCTACAAAATCGAAAACCTGCAATTGTGCTCATGACAACGGTTATTTGGATCGTTCGAAAATCTCTACACATTTTGTAGAAAATTCAATTTTATTGAAAATCACCTGGACTATAGACCACAAAATCAGAGCTACAAAATCGAAAACCTGCAATTGTGCTCATGACAACGGTTATTTGGATCGTTCGAAAATCTCTACACATTTTGTAGAAAATTCAATTTTATTGAAAATCACCTGGACTATAGACCACAAAATCAGAGCTACAAAATCGAAAACCTGCAATTGTGCTTGTGACAACGGTTATTTGGATCGTTCCAAAATCTCTACACATTTTGTAGAAAATTCAATTATATTGAAAATCACCTGGACTATAGACCACAAAATCAGAGCTACAAAATCGAAAACCTGCAATTGTGCTCATGACAACGGTTATTTGGATCGTTCGAAAATCTCTTCACATTTTGTAGAAAATTCAATTTTATTGAAAATCACCTGGACTATAGACCACAAAATCAGAGCTACAAAATCGAAAATTTGCAATTGTGCTCCGATTCCGATGATTGATACCTCTATCGATAGGCATTGAGACCTGTAATTGTCATGCCAATGGGCATTTGGATCGTTCTAATATTTCTACACATTTTGTAGAAAATTCAATTTTATTGAAAATCACCTGGACTATAGACCACAAAATCAGAGCTACAAAATCGAAAACCTGCAATTGTGCTCATGACAACGGTTATTTGGATCGTTCCAAAATCTCTACACATTTTGTAGAAAATTCAATTTTATTGAAAATCACCTGGACTATAGACCACAAAATCAGAGTTACAAAATCGAAAATCTGCAATTGTGCTCCGATTCCGATGATTGATACCTCTATCGATAGGCATTGAGACCTGTAACTGTCATGCCAATGGGCATTTGGATCGTTCTAATATTTCTACACATTTTGTAGAAAATTCAATTTTATTGAAAAACACCTGGAGTATAGACCACAAAATCAGAGCTACAAAATCGAAAACCTGCAATTGTGCTCATGACAACGGTTATTTGGATCGTTTCAAAATCTCTACACATTTTGTAGAAAATTCAATTTTATTGAAAATCACCTGGACTATAGACCACAAAATCAGAGCTACTAAATCGAAAACCTGCAATTGTGCTCATGACAACGGTTATTTGGATCGTTCCAAAATCTCTACACATTTTGTAGAAAATTCAATTTTATTGAAAATCACCTGGACTATAGACCACAAAATCAGAGCTACAAAATCGAAAACCTGCAATTGTGCTCATGACAACGGTTATTTGGATCGTTCCAAAATCTCTACACATTTTGTAGAAAATTCAATTTTATTGAAAATCACCTGGACTATAGACCACAAAATCAGAGTTACAAAATCGAAAATCTGCAATTGTGCTCCGATTCCGATGATTGATACCTCTATCGATAGGCATTAAGACCTGTAATTGTCATGCCAATGGGCATTTGGATCGTTCTAATATTTCTACACATTTTGTAGAAAATTCAATTTTATTGAAAAACACCTGGAGTATAGACCACAAAATCAGAGCTACAAAATCGAAAACCTGCAATTGTGCTCATGACAACGGTTATTTGGATCGTTCGAAAATCTCTACACATTTTGTAGAAAATTCAATTTTATTGAAAATCACCTGGACTATAGACCACAAAATCAGAGCTACTAAATCGAAAACCTGCAATTGTGCTCATGACAACGGTTATTTGGATCGTTCCAAAATCTCTACACATTTTGTAGAAAATTCAATTTTATTGAAAATCACCTGGACTATAGACCACAAAATCAGAGCTACAAAATCGAAAACCTGCAATTGTGCTCATGACAACGGTTATTTGGATCGTTCGAAAATCTCTACACATTTTGTAGAAAATTCAATTTTATTGAAAATCACCTGGACTATAGGCCACAAAATCAGAGTTACAAAATCGAAAATTTGCAATTGTGCTCCGATTCCGATTATTGATACCTCTATCGATAGGCATTGAGACCTGTAATTTTCATGCCAATGGGCATTTGGATCGTTCTAATATTTCTACACATTTTGTAGAAAATTCAATTTTATTGAAAATCACCTGGACTATAGACCACAAAATCAGAGCTACAAAATCGAAAACCTGCAATTGTGCTCATGACAACGGTTATTTGGATCGTTCGAAAATCTCTACACATTTTGTAGAAAATTCAATTTTATTGAAAATCACCTGGACTATAGACCACAAAATCAGAGCTACAAAATCGAAAACCTGCAATTGTGCTCATGACAACGGTTATTTGGATCGTTCCAAAATCTCTACACATTTTGTAGAAAATTCAATTTTATTGAAAATCACCTGGACTATAGACCACAAAATCAGAGCTACAAAATCGAAAATTTGCAATTGTGCTCCGATTCCGATGATTGATACCTCTATCGATAGGCATTGAGACCTGTAATTGTCATGCCAATGGGCATTTGGATCGTTCTAATATTTCTACACATTTTGTAGAAAATTCAATTTTATTGAAAATCACCTGGACTATAGACCACAAAATCAGAGCTACAAATTTGCGGTCTACCTTTCGCACCACGGCATAGTTAAAGAAACTAGTGTCACAACCAAACTGAGGGTTGTCTTCGATGCGTCGGCTCGAACATCGTCTGGAGTATCGTTAAATAATACCTTAATGGTCGGACCAACCATACAAAATACTTTATATCATATCCTAATAAAGTTCCGCAAACACCGCATAGTATTCGGAGCAGACATCGAGAAAATGTACCGTCAGATACGGACCCATTCTAGTGACCGTAAATACCAACGAATACTATGGAGAGAGAATGAAGAAGATCCCATCGATATCTACGTACTAAACACCGTAACATTTTGCTACCCGCACTCTTCAAATGATTGCTGATAAAAAAGAAGACATTTCCCCAATGGCCGCACGAACGATAAAGGAAGATATGTACGTGGATGACCTGTTGAGTGGTGCTGATAGCGTGGAAGATGCGATGCGAACTTGTGGATCTGCTAACCCATGCCGGGATAAATCTGAGGAAATGGAGTTCTAATTCAACAGAATTACTAACCAAATTCAACGAAAACGTACGGTCTGAAATATCCATTAGCTTCAATCAGCCCGAGTGTAGCACACAAATATTGGGGTTGAAGTGGAAACCGAAAGCTGACCATTTTACGTACCAAATTAATCTTGATACGACACCAACCTTCACCAAACGCAGAGTATTATCAGAGTTTAGCCGAATCTTCGATCCACTTGGCCTGTTATCTCCTTTTATCGTGAAGGTCAAGATGATGTTTCAAGAATTGTGGATGCTAAAGTTGTCGTGGGACGAACCAATGCAACCAGAAGCACGTACAAAGTGGTCGAAGCAAGGTGACGAAGTTCCCCAATTACAATCAATAATAATACCTCGATGGTTAGGGCAGTTCAATGATAAAAGCTTGCTGCATGGTTTTTCAGATGCAAGCGAGAAGACTTATGCTGCTGCCGTATATTTGGTGACCGAGGTTAATGGGATCAGAAAGTGTCGATTAATTACTGGTAAGACAAATGTGGCACCACTTCAAACCGTATCGGTACCAAAATTAGAACTGAGTGGTGCCTTATTGGTAGCTGAGCTAATGCTGCACGTAAATCGCATTCTAGAAATTCCAGATGATTAAATGTATGCGTGGACAGATTCTTGCATAGTCCTCGATTGGCTGTCCGATGTTTCACAAAGATGGAAGGTGTATGTGGCTAATCGCACCAGTAAAATCCTGAAACTATTACCGCGTGAACGTTGGTTCCATGTACCATCAGTTAGAAATTCAGCGGACTGTGCGACTCAGGGCTTATCACCGCACGAATTACAACACCATCGATTGTGGTGGTATGGTCCAGATTTTTTATTATCATCACCAGAACATTGGCCTAAAATCGACAGGCGACACAAAATTGATTCAATGGAAGTTCGAAAGCAGATAGTAACAATGATGTGTCAACAAAACGTAGAAGAAAAATTCATCTACGAATTGCAAGAACGGTACTCGAGCTTCAGCAAATTTATTATGACATTTGTATATGTTTGCCGCGCGATCAACATTTGGACCAAGAAATCAGCAGCAAGAGCCAAAGGGTTACTTACCAAGAAGGAGATGTCGGAAACTACTGAAAGGGTCATTAAAGTGATGTAACACAAATATTTCAGCGTTGAGATTCAGAGACTAGCTACCGATCAACTTATACCCAATGGAAGTCAATTAACAACACTCGATCCAATCGTTGATGAAGTTGGAATATTAAGGGTTGCAGGGAGAATTGAAAATGAACCACTACATATTGACCAGAAACATCCAATTATATTACAGTCACATGATCTAATTGTAACAAAGTTAATCGTTGAAATGCACATTAAAAACTTTCATTGTGGACCATCATTCTTGTTGCATACGATACGTTAGAGGTACTGGATAATTTGTGTCAGAAAAATCATTCAGGGTATATTACGAAAATGTGTGCCATGTATTAAGCAGAAGCCAAAATTAATTTAGCAAAAAATGGGTGGAATCCGCTGCTAAAATTCCATCCATTCGATTGCACTTTGAAAATGACTAAAAATGACTAAAAAATGACAATGACATCCAGACAGATGGACGGACAATTTTTTTGTTTTTTTTTTTGTTTTTCTACACTCAGGGACTTTCCAAAACGTCGGGAAAAGTGGCTTTGAACCCACCAAATTGTTGGTTATTTTTTGACAGGATTTCAATAATTTGGTCTTTTTTGACCGAAGTTTCACCGCATTCGTAGAAAATTTTATTAAAATTGATTTAGTTTCATTCAAAACACCCCAATTTTAGATTTCGACGGACGAATTTTTGCTTGATGGCCGTCAAAACATAAAATTGGAGGTTTTTGAATAAAATTTTCTTAGAATAAGGTAAAACTTATAGATTTGAACTATTTGTTAGCAAACCAACTTAGCCAAAAATTGGCCAATTGAATTACCAATATACGCAAAATCTTCTACAATGTTTAAAGAATTTATACTTGCTTTAATGTGCAACATTTCCAAAATCGAACTTCTTTTTTTAAAAATTTTTGACTTTCCGATAATTTTGACGGTTTAGATAAACCGATTAAATGGTTTGTATCTTGCAAATGCTGTGAAAGTGCACTAATGTTTGAAATTATATTTGGATTTGCGCCTCTTTTGTGTTAATAAATCTGTTTTTCTAAAAACTACTTTGTCTGCCCTGTATTTGTTGCGCTGCAATTGCAACATACTTGGTAAACAATATTTGATTGTTTTTTTTTAAAGATATTCATCTTTCTTTTTTGAAAAAAATTTGTCATTTAAATTTGTTGTGGCTGCAAGTCCTACAATTTTAAAATAAAAAAAAACGTTAAAGTACGAACGTACTGATTTAGCGTGTCTATAAAAAAACGAAAAAAATCATTTGATAAACAGACATTCTTCTCTTAAACTTCTTAATATTGTGTGGGCTCATAAGCCCACACAAATGAGGGTTTTCCTTGAGTTTTTTATTTCGTGAATATAATTCGCTAAATCAGTACGTTCATACTTGACAAGTTTAATCGTAGCTACCTGATTAGTAGACCAATTTTTTCAGTACGAAACGAAACTACAAACACAGCAATGAGCTCAAGGAAAGTTCTCATTTTTTGTTCAGGGCTATACACTTTGCATAACTGTTGGGGTAAAGTACGGGGGTGATTGATATTTCTCCTTTTTTTTTTGAGATATATTATGAATAATTGGCCTCTTGTTTTGTTTCTGATTAACCAATCGAAAATCTTTTGAATGCCATTTTCACTAATATATTTGTATCTATAAAAAGCCGACAAAAATCATTTGATAAACAGACATATTCCTCTTAAACTTCTTGGTGTCTTTTTCGTATATTATTTCACCTGATTTGACCTGTGGAGGTCGTTTCCTCTTTTGGTTTAATTTAATAGCTTTTAAATTGATTAATTTCTGATAGTTTTAATCAATAACCAAAATTAAGACTTTGATTTTGAAAATAATTTTTTCAAATTATTCAAAGTCCAAAAAATATTTCTGTCGAGCTTTTTTAGGGATTTTGTTAAACACAATATTTTACTATTTTATTACAAGTGAAATTTTGGTGATCATTCCGGTGAAACGAAATGAAACGATTAATTGATTATATACACACAAATTTAGTAAAGCTTTTAAAATTATTAAGTACAAATCACATAACTAGTTGTCAGTTTCGACAAATGAAATAATTTATTTAATTTCTTAAAACAAAATAAAGCTGAACTTTTTATTATCTGTAAGTTATATGCTTTTATTCGATTCCAAGTTTTTTTTTTTTTTTTTGCTCAAGAAGAAATTAATCTTAATCAACATATATAAATGACAACAAAAGGCTAAATCTATAAAATTCACTTGACCTTTCCTTCTGAAAATAATGAAAAATAAAATCAAAACTAAATGGTTCAGTCGCCAAGGCAAAATATCACCCCCCTCCCATCATTATACACCAATAAAACTATTAAAATAAACAAAACACAAAAAGCTCACTTAATTTCTATAGTGAATTAAAATAAAAGAAAATTACACAAAACAGAAATGAATTCTTTATGTATTAAAAATATAGAATAAAATACTGAGCTTAAAAGCTCTACTTCACATTTATGTTGTGTGTTTTTCAAATAATACATTCCCATATAAAAATTGCTTCGTGCTCGTTCAAAACTTATTTATTTTGAAGAAAAACTTTTTGGTAAACAAAAACAACAAAAAAAAAAAAAAGTTCAAGTAATTCAAAAAGTCATTTAAAATGTGTCAATTTTTTTTTTTTTTTTTTAGCAGCGCGACACAGAGAGTACGTTATTATTCAACAATGGTAATATTCTCTTTTTTTGCTTAGCGTTAGTTTTTCCGTGTGTCTTTACCGAGAGACACACACACCAAACCAAAAGTTTTTCCGAATTTTCATTTCTTTTGTTTTCTCGAAGATAAATAATAAAAAAAAAAATTGTATACAAAACAATTGAAATTATTATTATTGTTATTATGAAGAAAAACTTTAAAGCTTTTTATATTCATCCGTCTTTCATTTGTTAAAAAAATAAAAACAAAAATGGAAAAATAAAAATAATTCCTGCTTTAATATTAACAGAGGTGTGAGTGTACCTGTACATAAAAAGTTTATGTATATATATATTTTAAGCTGAAAGACAAAATAGGTAAAAGTTTTGTATTTTATGTCGAACAAAAATAAAAGTTTTTCATTCGATATACACGAATAGGTGTACCTGTCGTTTGCAAGAGCTGGTATTTTGTATTGTACTCACTCAGCACGAGTATATACTTCATACAATATTTTCCGGATGACCGTTTCGAATGAAATGTTGAAAAAATTTTTGTTTGGTGTGCTGCGAGTGAATTTGGCGAGAAAGCGACAATGACATAAAATATTGGAGGAAGGACGTATTTAACAACAAAAAAGAAAAAAAAAAAAAGTTGTTGAAAACTTGAAAGCATATAACTTTAATAACTTTTGTAATTTTTCATTATTCTCGAATTTGGGGAAATTTTTTTTTTTTTTTTGACATTGTGTCTGTCGCATTTAAAATTTGGAGAGAGGTGAATTTATTGTCCGGTTTATTGTGCGATCATTTAATTAGATGGGTGGCTCACCAATTATATTCTGGTCCACTGCGGAGAAATGTAATTTATTTTTTGTATACAGAGGATTTGTAAAAACTTTTTGCGGTTTTCAGTTAGCTTAAAGTGAAGCATATTGGTGATCGTTTAAAGTTGTAAATGATTCGCCTGGTTATGGTAAAAGTTCTTATTGGCAGCTATAAATTTTCAAACGATATCTTAACTATCCTGGGAATTAACTTTACTGATACTGTTTGTAGCAAAAATCAGGGAGTGATGGATTGGGGAATTACGTCGAAAAATATCGTATAATAGAGGAGGGTATTGTACATAGATAATGTCATCTGTCTTGATTTCCTTATTATATAGGCACCACATACTATTACCCCGACAGGTTGACGGAGCTCTCTATGATTGTATATGGTCTTTTCCAATTTTGTTTTAATTTTCGAGATTTACCAGATGTTTTTTGGAGGTTTTTCAAACAAAACAAACCTCTCTCTACAAATTCCGTACTAGAGAGTATCGTATGCGACTAAGCTGTTTTGCGGGCTATTTTTCTTGTTAATTAAACGATTTCTAGGATTCAGGGATTTAAAATATCGATTGATGACGGGATCTTCCGCGTCGTTTGTTTTGGAAGCCCTATCTTTTCCACAAACAAGGCTTCTCACTGCGCAATATTATCTACGACGGGTTTACTTAAATTCAATTCTGTAGGTGAAAATTCAGTTCTCAACTCCAAAACCACTTTCTCGACGTTTTGAAATTCCCTGAGTCCAAAAAAGCAAAAAAAAGCGCCCCACCTTCTGTCTGGATCTCTTATTTGCGGAATTATGTTGAGAGTTGAGTTGGAACATAGCTTGAGCTGTTTTTAGTTGAGTTCATATACGAATGTAGTTTTTCGAGTTGAGTTGAGTTGAGAATTGAGTTACACGTTCTGTATGTGGTCAAGTTGAGAGTTGAGCTGGGGGTCGAGTTAGATGTCAATTTAGGATTGAATTGAATTCATAAACACAAGCAGCTTTCGGACCGGCTGGTCTAAAGATTGAGTTTGGGGTAAGTTGAAGATTATGTTGGAGATTGAGTTGAGGTTGAGCTAAGGTTCAGTGAGGGGTTCAGTTGAGAGCTATGGGTTGGACTGGAAGTTAGTTTGAGTTGAATTTTCGTACTATGTTGATTTGGGAATTGAGTTAGTCGTCGAGTTTGGGTTAGGTTAAGGTTTTGATTTAAAAGTTGATTTGGGGTTGAATTGATGATTGAGCTGAGGGTTGGGTTGGTGATTGATTTAGTAATTACGAAGTTTTGATTGCCGCCTAAGGTTTCAGGCTTTTATATTTTTTGGATTGCGTTATTCTCGAATTTAACTGGTTACCTCGTTATATCTTGTTTCACGTATTGGTGGCGTTCTCTTTAACCTGAAGGTGGAACTCTCCGTACTTTACCTCAAAATCACTCAAAATTTTCGCGTTGCTCATCTCCTTTACGAATATGGCCTCTAGCGCAGTATCAGCTGCCTTTCCAGATAGGATTAATGTTGAAGCGGATAGAGCTCTCCCTCGGCAGACCACTGTTTAACCTATATCGCTGCGTAGAATTTCACTTTGAAATTCCCAGTTTTTCAGTTTATAGTTTTGTTGCTTAAATTGTTGTGTTTTGTGATTCAACGAGTATAGTGACAACGAGTTGGTTTCTTTTCACCGCATGACGTTAAGATTAGAAAGTACCGAAATTGGTTGTTTCTTTCCGTTAATCCGAGACCTCCTCTTACACCTCTGTCCTCTTTCTAATGGAAGAATATCCTGCCTTCGATCAATGGGTTTCCTAAAAACTCGATATTATCGCCAATAATCCCACTCTTTATTTCTCAATATTACTTCAACTTCTTTCCCTACTAATTTAATTTTAACAGTTTAATTTAACCAAAGCAAGAGTGACAATAAGTGATCGACTGAATGTAGTAATAGTGAAAATTGCTAAAATAAAGATTGGTTACTAAAAATACTTTTTCAATTATTTCAAAATCCAGCAAACTTCAAGCCACTTTGACATCGAATCAACTGCGAGTAGAATTGTTGAGAAATAGCAAAGTGCGAAAATACGACGAGTGTATGGAATGGCAAATTTCAAAAGTAACAAAGGTTTGTCAGTTTCCCCTCCAACACGTATCCACTAAAATAAAGAGCTAGCATATTCATTATTCCTATATTACTATGATCCTCAAGGAATGATTATTCGGCTTCCCCACATAACGCATCCACTCTGGTAGTATTACATATTTCCTTGTTTATTTTTATTCAAGGCCAATGTAATTGCTCCTGCCTTGTATCATTTATAACGAAAATTGAAGCTCCTTGTCCAATAGACAATAATTATTTTGAGCTGCTTCCACGCCAAACGAATTTCGTATTTTTTTGCATCAGTCTGTACAATGGCGTCAATTCTGCAGAATTTCTGTAGAAATGATTAAACGAACACTTTGTAACGTTTTCTTTGGTCGTGTGCATAGATCGTTTCTAAATTGTAGTTAATTATTTGATCCTCATTTGATTTGCCGCTACAGAATATTTCAATATGCAATCACTTCGTTTTCGGTTTTTAGAATTCTTTACTTTGTTACTGTGGTGAAATCAAAAAATTATATTGTGGAACTCATAGCTACTTCTTGATATCGCGCCACCCTGTTTCCACGTGACACATTTCTTGAAAAAATATTCAGGAAGGTTTGACAAAATTTCCCCGAAATATTACCTCTCATGAAAGGAAACACTTCAACGATGAATGACCGCACACTTTCTAGGATGGAGCACAAATGTTCTAAGGAATCTTCAGAAAATTATACACATATTTGATGAGCTTCTCCAAATTTGTATGGTGTTCTGTGTCTTGAGTGAATCGTAAGATTTGCTTTAATCTTTGAAAGCAGCGGGAGCAGTGGTACATAAAACCCAATTGAAGTCGTTGCGATAAATTCAGGGTGAGCCATCTGTTAATCCTTTTTTCAATCAATGAATTTTAGTACTTAATATTATCTGTTCTAAAAAATTCTTTGACATATGAAAAGTCAAAAATATGCCATTTGTCATAATGGAGCCGCTAAGAATACAACAACGCGTTCAAAAACAATAACATTTCGTAGATTCCGTGAGTGTGTTTTGTGTGTTTTATGGGCTTGTGCCATCATTGGGCCGTTTTTTTTTTTTTAAAAACGAACAGGAAAATGCCCTTACAGTGAATGGGGAACGTTATCACAACATGTTTACTTGTTTTTTGTGGCCCAAATTCAACGAATTGCGTGTCAACGACTTTTGGTTTCAACAAAACGGAGCGACATGCCACACAAATCGTGCAGCATATGGTGCATATTGCTCAGAAAAATCGTACTGTCGTTTAGGGTGTCAATTATATGATTCTTGTTGAATTGGTAGCTACATTGGGTATCTAATCCCCTTATGAGCTGGTTGATGGAGTAGTCGGCCTTTAATACTTCCAGACTGTTGATTTCGCAAAGTATGGTTTGACGAAAAAGTTTGCATTTTCGAATAATCTCGAACATTTCGTCTTGGTTTACCAGAAGTTCGTTGTATTCCAGATATTTTTGTTTGTTGTTCTCAATCGTTGATCTTAACATGACGTGATTGTATTCCGTCTGGTTATTCTGCAATTCACTTCCATGCGGAACCGATCCAGTTGATTTATCGGCGAGATCGTGATTTTTGACCTTTGAGTTCTGATATTAGCTGCTTGGGTTGGTTCATTTGGTGAAATGACATGGATTAAATTGAAATTTCCATTAATGATTCGTCCATTGCCTTGTTTGAGAGTTACTATTGGTATAGTATATTTGTAGATGATAAGTGAGCTTGTTAAGCCTAATATCCAGAAACTGGAAAGAAGAAATTATTATTGCGTTTAACTTTTTTTTATTTGAATTTTGTGAACTCGTTTCCCGGAGGTGGTTGTAATTGTGACTCGATTCACAGTTTCTTCTTTTAATCTCGGTTTCTCTTTTCCGTGTATTTGACTGTAGTGTTGTATATTGTTTCTCCAGGCTGCTGAGTTCTCCTCGTTTACCTCTGTCAAATATTTTGTAAATATTTTCCAGATGGCCTTTCTCGTTCTCTCCTCCGAATATGATGGTATCATCAATATAAACATTTCCCAACGTGTTTGATATATCTGGTATTGGATATGTGTCCGATACTGTAGCCCCAATTGGTTAGTTATAGAAGCTTTTAGATGGCCTTATGATTCCATCCTTTAGAAATTGATCTATTTGCTTCTCCACGCCTTGTCTCATGCAGATTGGAAAGGGATAGAAGTTCGTCTAGTTTAACTCATCTGTTGTTGTTTTTATTTCTGCTTTTACATTAGTATCAATTGTTTCAATGTTGTGGACTGGTTTAAATAGTGTTTTGAAGTTTGCAACAATTTCTTGAAGATTTTGTCTGGCTTCTGAAGATAGGTGACTATCCCGAATTTCAATATTGTTTACTTCAACTGAGTGTTTTTCCTTAAGTGGAATTTTGAAATTTGGGGTTATGGTCAAAATATTATTTTTTTCGGTCGATAATTGCTCCAAGTTTGTTTAGAGTGTCGTGTCCGATTAAACGGGACGTTAGTGGGAATTGCTCCTTCAGCTAGTTCAGGTTTGATGAATTTCTTGTTGGCTCCCGTGTCGATTAAAAATTTGAGGATGATGTTTTTTGCTGTTTTGTACTCTAGGTATGGTATGCTAGAGAGGCTTTCTCTATTTTCGTTAACTAATTGATTATATTCCTCGTCCTCCTATGTCTCTAAATGATAAATTCTTTGCTGCCTTGGGCTTTCGCCGTAGCTGGGATGTTCTACTTTTGGTGGCTGGTTATTTTGATATGCTGGTCTGTTTATGTAATTTACCCATTTGGTTTGAATTTACTGGTCGATTTTCATTGATGTTGTAGGTTTCGGATAAATTGGCCTAGATGGTATTTTTTGATTCAGGTTTTGATTGTTGTATGATGCTTGGTTGTTATAGTGTTGATTATTGTATACCATATTTTTCCGTTGCGGTGGTAATGAATTGTGGATTACTCGTGGATTTTGTGGATTGGTATACGAAACTTGGTTAACCGAGTTACTAATTCGTGGATTTTGTGGGTTCATATACGAAAATTGGTTGATTGGAGCTGTTACCGAGTTATTAAGGTTCCTTTTATCAATTGCCAAATTTCTGAAATTCATATTTTGAATCTCAGTTCACATTTGCGTAGAATTCATCGATCGTCATATTCCTTTGTGCAAGTTTATTTAACTATGGCGTTCTAATGTTCGAAGATCCCTCTTATCTGCGTAGTGAAGCGATAGGCATTTTTTTATATATGATAATGCTGCATCGGCGTTTTCTCTAATCTTCCGACGTATGTTAGATGTTTACTTGTAGATTAGTTTTGCCACAAAGGTCTTTATAGTACACAGCCGGTTTTCGTTCACTCGGAACCCGTTCGAGTGTCTTCTGAATAACTGCTGGATAAAAAATAGTAAAGCGCTCCAAAGCTTTTTGACCCTTTGAGTTACAGTGAGATCTAACGACGTAAAAGGAAGTGTAATATTCTCCATTAATTTTATATAAGCAACCGTAGCTTCACTATTTTTGCTATTAATACTTATACAATTCACTACACTAGGATAGTCCATTCTATCAACATTATTTAAGTCTCCTTCACATAATCTATGGTGATCTTTAGACACTTTCCTAATCATTTCCTCAATATGTTCAGGCGTTACCGTAAAATTACCTAAAATTAACAATTCTTTATAATATTTTCTAAATCAACATATTTTTCAGAAATTACCAATTTTTAACGGGTTTGTACAATTTAAAAAACGGTTTTGTAATTTATTGCCAACACGCACGCACTATGCCTTGAATACAAAAAATATCTTTGCCAAATTCGGCATTAAAGAAGAATTTCCATTTTTTAGGAGCGTTGATCGAAAAATTAGATAACCTACATTTCGTTTTCATGGCTTTTAAAAGTCGACTATCCCCAACGGCCGAGTAACCTATCAGTTTTATTCCTATCTGTTTAAAACATGGTTGAAAGTAAACTTGTTATCAGTTCCATATACCAATAAAGAAAATGAAGGTGCATTAGGTGATAGAAGCTGTGCCATAACCATGTAGACATACTCGCTTTTACAGTTGACATCATTAAATTGTTTTACTTTTAATGCGCATGTGACCGGAAACGAAAATTTTAATACATCCCATTTGCATCTAGTTTTGGAACTAAACCTAAACCTAAAATTCAATTAAATTAAAAATTTAATTAAACGGAATAGAACATAATTAAATTTCGTTACACTTACCGACTATTGCAGAATCGAATGCGTGTGTTCTAAGAAGAAGAAATTGAAAAAATTGAATTTCGTCGATTACAACGCCATATATCATGAACCGAACCAAATATTTCATTCAAATCATACGTACTTTTAGTCGTAGAATCGGTATCTGCAATAAAAAATATGGCTTCCTATCTTAGTTTAAAAGTTACCCCCGCCCCACCAACAAAGCGAGGGGTGGGGGACTATTTTTTTGCACTAATGTATTTCCCCCGCGGTATGATTAAATTTTGATTATGGACATTTTTTCCGTAGAGTGGCTATTTTTCGAGATATTTGATCGTCTCAGTTTAAAAGAAACACCCGGTATATACCGTTAATATTGGTGATTGTCACGTGTGGCTCCATTACTTTATCTATATTTTTAAAGAGTAATACATTGGTGTAAACTCTTGGCCCTTGGGCTAAAATTACAGGGAGGCGGGAATGATATTTCTATTTTTTGTAGTAGATATGTTATGAGGAATTTGCCTCTGAATTTTTCTAGACTTACAGACAGACAAATTAAATTCTTAATATATATTTTTATCGTATTCCGGATGGTTTTCTTCGTTAACTCTAACATATTCGCCATTGTTTTCCATGTAATTACGGAACCATTCATGTGAGCTTTTTTATTATTTTCATTAGAGGTGGAATCTTCTACATATTTGCTGGTTTCCACATCTAAATCTGAGCTAGATTTTGCCGAGAAGGTTTTCATTTTATTATTTAAAGAGTTAAAATGTTTATCTACCATTTCTTTAGCAAAAAAATTAGTTTTCTATGCCCAGCAACAAAATGGAAAAGCACTGGATTATTAACAAATATGTAAAAAAATTCTACTTTGAAGGGCACGATTTCTGGTAAAATATTTTTAATAAAATTTTCCATTAGCATCACATCTATGATTTTTCCAACTTAGAAAAAGCTCCTACACTCGAAGAAGAAATGCACTCTTAAGAAATAACTTAATGTATTCGAAAATAAAATTGTTAAATTTTCACCTCGATAATTACCTTATTATATGTAATAGTAGTGAAATCATCCGTAAAATCAGATTGTGGTACAATTTGTGTAGTGGCATTACTGCCGTCAAATATTTCAATTTCAGTATTCGGTTGACTCGGTGCCTTGCTCCAAGATTCGCTCGGTATCGATTTAAAATTATCGATACCCTCGTCCCCACACCTTAAAGATTATGTGTTAACACCAATAACAATTTTCCTTTCTAATTAATTTGTACACCAAAAAAATCGTTCGATTTTGTACTTCGATACTTCATCGACTTCATCCAATAAAACACTATATTAAAATAACCGAAACTGAAATACAAAACAAATTACCGATTAAACGCATCGGTCAAAAATATTTGAGGTATTAGCCCCTCGATATTATTTAACGAGCTGCTCTTGTTTGTGCAACCGAGCTTTCGATTTTAATGAAATGATTTTATCTGCACAGGAAACTTTTAGACGTTCCTATTGAAATGGCCTCTCCGAGCTGTAAAAACGTACTAAACAATAAATTTTCTGTTTTTTGTTGTAAATTCCCCACCTTTTTATATTTTTGTTTTAATTTAGATCCGAAACCGTTAATATTTCAGTTTTTTTTCAGTTATTTCAGTAATATTTCAGTTTTTTACATTATTTGGGTCATGTTTGATCATGTATGTTGAACCACAAAATTAGTTTAAATTTTTTATTGCAAGTCGCTGCAATCTGCTGTCTTTTTTAAACAAGTCGCTGAATGTTAATTCATTAACTTGAAATGGCTCTCCTCGGTTTTTTGCAGTACGTACGAGTATAAGAGAAACGATTGAATTTTGGACCTTGGACCGAAAATTTTGGACCTTGAGATTTTTAGAGATTTATTTGTTTTAAGGTCCCGGTCCGAGAAAGTGGGTTTCGAAATGGTGTCTGTCTGTCAGTCTGTCAGTCTGTCAGTCTGTCAGTCTGTCAGTCTGTCAGTCTGTCAGTCTGTCAGTCTGTCAGTCTGTCAGTCTGTCAGTCTGTCAGTCTGTCAGTCTGTCAGTCTGTCTGTGTATTCTCTACAGCCCATATGGTTTAATCAATCGAACTGAAACTTCAGATTTAAGCTTTTTTGATAAATTGGGAGGTCCCAGTGAACTTTACTCCAAATCGGATAACCGGAAGTGGCCACTCGCTTGGTCCAGAAGATTTGTTTTGCAAATATCTTAAAAAGTATAAGGTTTTCAAAAACTCTTTTATCCAAAAATTTAAAAATTAAAAAAAAAAAATTAAGAAAAAAATAAAATTTCTCAAAATTCTCTGTTCGTAAAAGAAAGTTGTGTGTTGGCCACACCTCAATTTTAACTAGGTAATCAAGGGACCTATTCCATGTGCTAGCGAAACATTAGTCATCATTGTTGGCAATGGCCGATATTGGCTCTTGGGAGTTGAGTGCGATTTCAAAAAATAATTTTGCAGGACTTTTACTAAACAAACGATTCGTATGGATTAAGGTTTTTTAACTAGGTATTTGAGGGACCTATTTTATGTGCTGGCGAAACCTTTGTCATCATTTTGGCAATGGCCGATATTGGCCCTTGAAAGTTGAGTGCGATTTCCAAAAAATAATTTTGCAGAACTTTTATTAAACGAACGATTCATATGGATTACGGTTTTTTAACTAGGTATTTGAGGGACCTATTTTATGTGCTAGCGAAACCTTTGTCATCATTTATGGTAATGGCCGATATTGGCCCTTGGGAGTTGAGTGCGATTTCCAAAAATAATTTTGCAGAACTTTTACTAAACAAACGATTCGTATGGATTAGGGCTTTCTAATTAGGTATTTGAGGGACCTATTCTATGTGCTAGCGAAACCTTTGTCATCATTTTTGGCAATGGCCGATATTGGCCCTTGGGAGTTGAGTTCGATTTCCAAAAAATAATTTTGCAGAACTTTTACTAAACGAACGATTCGTATGGATTAGGGTTTTTTAACTAGGTATTTGAGGGACCTATTCTATGTGCTAGCGAAACCCTTGTCATCATTTTTGGCAATGGCCGATATTGGCCCTTGGGGTTGAGTGGGATTTCCAAAAAATAATTTTGCAGAGCTTTTACTAAACGAACGATTAGTATGGATTAGGGTTTTTAACTAGGTATTTGAGGGACCTATTCTATGTTTTAGCAAAACTTTTGCCATTATTGTTGGCAATGGCCGATATTGGCCCTTAGGAGTTGAGTGCGATTTCCAAAAAAGAATTTTGCAGAACTTTTACTAAACGAACGTTCCGTATGGATTAGAATTTTTTAACTAGGAAATTAAGGTACCTATTCCATGTGCTAGCGAAACCTTTGTCATCATTGTTAGCAATGGCCGATATTGGCCCTTCAGATTTGAGTGCGAATTCATAAAATTAATTTTTGCAGAACTTTTACTAACCAAACGATCCGTATGGATTAGGGTTTTCTAACTAGGTATTTGAGGGACCTATTCTATGTGCTAGATAAACCTTTGTCATCATTGTTGGCAATGGCCGATATTGGCCCTTGGGAGTTGAGTGCGATTTCCAAAAAATAATTTTGCAGAACTTTTACTAAACGAACGTTCCGTATGGATTAGTGTTTTCTAACTAGATAATTAAGGGACCTATTCCATGTGCTAGCGAAACCTTTTTCATCATTGTTGAGTGCGATTTCCAAAAAATAATTTCGTAGAACTTTTACTAAACAAATGATCCGTATGGATTAGTGTTTTCTAACTAGGTAATTGAGGGACCTATTGTATGTGCTAGCCAACCCTATGTTATCATTGTTGGCAATGGCCGATATTGGCCCTTCGGTGTTGAGTGCGACTTCCAAAAAAAAAACTTTTGCAGAACTTTTGCTAACTGAACGATTCGTATGGATTAGGGTTTTCTAACTAGGTATTTGAGGGATCTATTCTATGTGCTAGCGAAACCTTTGTCATCATTGTTGGCAATGGCCAATATTGGCCCTTGGGAGTTGAGTGCGATTTCCACAAAATAATTTTGCAGAACTTTTACTAAACGAACGATTCGTATGGATTAGGGTTTTTTATTTTCTTTTACTCTAGTAAAATAAAGTATAGTAATCATGAAAATTTTGGGACCTTGAGATTTTTAGAGATTTATTTGTTTTGAGGGCCCTTGAGTCCGAAAAAGTGGGGTTCGAAATGGTGTCTGTCTGTCTGTCTGTCAGTCTGTCAAACTGTCAGTCTGTCAGCCTGTCTATGTCCTCTCTACAGCCCATATGGTTTAATCAATCGAACTGAAACTTCAGATTTAAGCTTTTTTGATAAATTGGGCAGGTCCCATTGAATTTTACTCCAAATCGGCTAACCGGAAGTGGCCACTCCCTTGGTCCAGAAAATTTATTTTGCAAATATCTTAAAAAGTATAAGGTTTACAAAAAACTACATAATTCAAAATGTTTCCAAAAATTAAAAACAAATAAAAAAAAAATTAAGAAAAAAATAAAATTTCTCAAAATTCTCTATTCGTAAAAGAAAGTCGTGTGTTGGCCACACCTCAATTTTTTTATATTCTGATCTATAACAGAATGGACTGTATCTCCCTCATTTTGAGTGTGGCCTCTTATAAGAAATTTGTGGGTTATGCTGTTTATATTTAAATTAGTAACTGCATTTTTTTTAATAAATTAGCTATCATCTACTTTCATTGTTTTGGCATGTTTTAGGAGGATTGTTATTAAAATCAGTCTTCCGTATTTCCTCCGGATTTTTGAGAATTTGTTGCCGCGGTCATTTCAGATAAAAATTTAAAAGTTTTTGATGTAACGGTTAGATTTCGTTTTTCTAGTGCTAATCGCATTAACTTTAGCCCTCGAGGCTCCACGTTTTTCAAACTAAAATATTATTAAAATTAAAAATCACTAACAGAACACAATAATTAACTGTTTAGTTTCACATAAAAATGACTGTTATTCAGAGGAGCAAAGACATGTGATTACTCAGTAGTACAGTTTTCATAAATTCATAATGGCATTAAAATTGAAAAAACATCGACATAAAGTACAATACACTTGGGTCTTTGTTAATCCAAAATAAATTATTACATTTTTGTCATAATGACCTTTGTGACGTTGTAGTACACCTCCACTCGATAAGAAATCTGGTTTATAACTGCATTCGCACAAATACAACAAAGAAACAACGCATTCTAGCGATGAGTATTCGACGTACAATTAGGTCTTTGTAAATATAGATTGTATTGAAATTTGTTTTCTGTATTTTTGGGTTCATAAATCGTGTTTTCAGATGTGAACGCACAACGCACCAATATTGAAATATGGAGCAAAAAAGGCAATTTTGTACACTGCTAACATTATATTATATTTTAAATTATTATTCTCTTATTACATTCACGTTATTTTTTATGTATGTGTGAGAGTGTGCGTAAGCTGATGTTATTTTCTCTCGTTTTTGGTTTTTGTTTTGTATTAAAAAGAAAACTTTAGTTTAGATTCGAGTATTTCGCTGAACGTTAAACAACTCCTAACCTAACTGTTAATTGTAGGGAGAAACTTTTTTCCCCCAGGTCGAAGAATTATTAGGTTTGAGTGAATCACTCAGGCGTGCTATTTAACTCTGCACATTCAATTTCCACCCTTTAGCCCTTTTTTCTTGTCACTTATGTCACTTATAAGGGAAAATTTATGCAACACTGAAGAAAATTACACTTTTACGTTAGATTATTATAATTTCATTTTTTATTAACAATATTTACTGATTTATTTATAATTATAATTTATTATATTATATTCTATTTTTGATTTTTAATTTATAATATTTATTAAGTTAAACTACAATTATAATTTTATATTTTATTAAATTTTATGTTAAATGCACGCCGGCTGATAAGTAACTAACAAAAAAAAAAAAACTTGTTAATTTTACAAAATATAAAAAAAAAATAAAAACCATATACCGTACACTCGCTTGATTGCCACTCCGCTTGCACTGACCTTTATTACCAATACACAATCAAACAAAATGAAACGGAATGACAACCAAGCAAATATATCACAGTTGCACCAAACAAAAAATAATAACCCTTTAAGTTGATTGCCGATCATTAACATACTCCCCGCCTTGATCCTTGGAATGAATAGGATCAATTGGTAATGGTGCGATCTTCGTAATAGCGCGTTTACATTCACCAGTCGCAGTTTTAATAGTTACTACGTGGACGCGGCCATCAACTCCAGGATGGGTATCAATTATCTTGCCCAATTTCCACTTGAGCGATGGAATATTGTCTTCCTTTATGATAAGTATTGTACCAATTTTAACATTTGATGCTTCTTTTGTCCAACGATGGCGATGTTGGAGTTCTTGGATATATTCCTTGGACCAACGGGACCAGAAGTTTTGAAATATACCTCTTGTAAGATTCCAATGTGTAATATGATATAGATTAGAATTTGAAGATCCTACTTCTAGTATTGAATTAAGGGGCCGACCAACGAGAAAATGTCCTGGAGTAAGTACCTTAGTTACATCATCGGTAGATATTGGAACAAGCGGCCGAGAATTCAAAACAGATTCGACCTGCTTAATCAGTGTGCTAACGTTAGTTTGGCGTTTAGCGTTAAGCGGCGAAGATGATATTTTGCCGACTTAACGGCCTTTGTGACAAAGCAAACAAAGACAGCTAAGTAGGCCTTGATCGGTACTCGCCCGCGAATCGTGAAATGCCCGTAAAATGGGCCACAGTAATCTACACCCACGTAATAGAAAGGATACGCTTGATTAACTCTTTCAAACGGAAGGTCGCTCATCTTTTGCCGCATTAACGTCGGTCTTGCTCGAGTGCAGCTCACGCATTTTTTAAACACAGTTCGAGCGAGGCGACGCCCATTTATTGGCCAATAGTTTTAACGGACGGCAGCAAGGAGCCCTTGTGGACCGACGTGAAGGTGTTTTCTGTGAATAAATAAAAAAACTGCTTGTGTAAAGAAATGATTCGGTGGAAGCAATGCCGGATGCTTTGATGTGTAAGACAATGCAGAGAATTTTAATCGGCCGCCAACACGAATGATTTTGTCATCACCCATGAACAATGATAACGACTTCAATTTCGGATCGCGAACGCTAAATGAAGGATTCTGAAGCCCATAATATTCAGATGAGAGCCCATTAGCGGCTTCCAAAAACAAAACGGACCCGAGCGACGAGTAGCAGGATTTCTCGTATTATAAATAAAGCGCAAAACGTAACTTATAGTATTTTGTATAGTGAGAAATGATCCTCTTGCGTGTATACGAAGAAACATCTCTTTTATGTCTTCTAATTGCATGGATTGGTGTTTCATCATGTTTGTAGAGCTCATCGCAATTAAAAATTGTGTAGGTTTTTTTTTGTTCGGATAATTCGATTTCCTTCGATGGTACAAACGATTGGGACCAAGATTCATCGTTCAGAATTAATTAGTTGTTCTGGAAGTAATCCACGAGAAATCAAATCGGCCGGATTGTGATTGGTACTGATATGGCGCCAATTTTTTGTTGCACCCAAAGACTGAATGTTAGATACACGGTTAGCAACGAAGGTTTTCCAACGATCAGACGATGCGTTAAGCCAGTGCAACACAATCATGGAGTCAGTCCAGAAAAAATAGTCGTCTACTGAAAAGTTCAGATTAGGTTTGAGTTTTGCAACCAACTTCGACAATAACTGAGCATCTAGAAGCTCAAGTCGAGGTAGAGTCGTTTGTTTAACGGGAGCGACTCTATAGACTTTGAACACAATAGTAAAACCATGTATTTGGATATTTGTTGGAGTTCGACAATGATTGAATATATGTCGCGCTATGTAAAGCCCTTGAAGTTTTTGTAAATTTTTTCGATAATGATACCAATTCCTGTGTAGATCCATGGGCAGACTTTCGCCCCATGTAGCTTAAGTTGCCATAATTGCTGCATAAACATTTTACCTAGTATGACTACCGGCGATATCAGACCAATAGGATCAAATATTTTGGCTATTTCAGAGATAAATGTGCGTTTTGTTATTTTCGGAGATTCCATTCCAAGGTTGACATTAATATGAAACGTATCGGAATTGGAATGCCAATATAAACCCAAAGTTTTTATAAATTCATGATCGTCTATTTGCACAAATTGTTCACGGTCAACAACGGGAATATCGGCAAGTATAGAGGCTTCATTTGAACACCATTTATGGAGTGACATACCAGCAGATTGAAGAATGAAGGATATCTTGTCCTTGAGAGCAATGACTTCTTCTTCCGAACTAGATCCACTCAGAAGATCGTCAACATACATATCATTGGCAATTGTAGAGCTCGCCATTGGAAATTCTGACTCATGATCTAGAGCCAGTTGACGAAGGCAACGAGTAGCCAAGAAGGACGCCGGAGTTGTGCCGTATGTGACCGTTTTGAGCTTTTATGTTAGTAATGGTTCATTCGGATCAAACCGCCAAAATATATACTGAAATCTTCGATCATCCGGATAGACTTCGATCTGACGATACATTTTTGTGATGTCTGCACTTATTGTATATGCATGTGAGCGAAATCGAAGTAGAATCAAGAAGAGTTCATTTTGAATGACAGGACCGCACATCAGAATTCGATTTAGAGACGTGCCGGAGCTAGTTTTAGCTGAGCCATCAAAGACGACCCTCAATTTGGTAGAGGTAGTCAGGTTTAAACACACAATGGTGTGGTAGATAAAAATGATTTGATTCAATCGCCTTGGCTAATTCCATATGGCCAAGTGACACATATTCACTCATGAATGCATTATATGAATCGCGAAGCTCAGAATCTCGACTTAATTTTGCCTCAAGATTGAAGAATTGTCGGCGTGCTAGGATTGCTGAGTTGCCTAGTTCACTTTCAGCACTAGAAAATGGCAACCGAACCATGAAACGACCATCCATATTCCTTGCATAATTTTGCACAAAATTCTTCTCGCAAACATTGTTTGAAATATTATCTTGTGTCACATCCTCTATTTCCTCTATAGCCCAAAATCTCTCCATAAGCGTATCCAAATATGTACATGGAGAGTTCACGACCGCTAAATTGCAAATTTGATAATCTAAAGGTGAACCATAGGCCTTACCTGAGACGACCCAACCCAATCTTGCATTCTGGAGAATGGGGAGGTTATCACCTAATTTTATTTGACCGATAGATTAAATTCAAAAAATAATTCTGCGCCAATGAGCAGAACAATTTTTTGAGGTAAATAGAAATTTGGGTCTGCTAGTTTGATGTTAGCTGGAATAGACCATTTGGATGAATCATACTGAATAGTCGGCTGATAATCGGAAATTTTTGGTAAAATGTGTGCCTCTATTGAAGCAGAATAGAGTTACATTCCATGATGGATGAACCGCCTATACCTCGGATTTGAGCCGAGGATTTCATTGCCTTAACGCTTAATTTGGATGCTAGTGGTTTTGTAATGAAATTAAGCATGGAGCCTGAATCTAGCATTGCCCTTGCAATAACAGTGCGGATTGTTGGCATCAGATAATTCAACGAGAGCCGTGGCGAGAAGAACATTAATTGGGTTTTTATTAATTGCAGCTAGCGCAGTGCCGAAATTATGCTCGGGAATCAATTGTGAAGATACGGCTAGATTAATTGATGATGATTGCTTTAATGGCGAATTTTGATCTTTCGACGGATTATTAGTTTTGGCTAATGACGAACTCTCAGCTGTAGAAATACTGTTAGAGATATGAAGAAAGCTGTGATGTTTACCATTACAGGTACGACATCGATCCTCAACAGTACAATCGTCAATACGGTGACTTGATCGCAAGCAATTTGAGCAGATTTTTAATTCCTCGACACGTTTGCGTCGTTCATCGGCAGCAAGACTTAGAAATTGGAAGCAACGCATGATCGAGTGTTTTGTTTGTTTACAATGGATATATGAATATGTTCCAGTTGCATGAAAACTTTGATGAAAATAATTACTAGATTTTTTTGTAGTATTCACTGGCTTTGTCGACTAATGGGAAGTATGTGAAGTCTCGAATTTTTGCCCTTCCAATTTATAGCTCCTTTTTTTTAATAAATTTGGAAATGTCTTCGAATGTGGGAATAGAATTAAGTGGAGTTTCATCGCTCCACCTTAATTTTGTCTCCGAATCAAACTTTGAAGCCATCAAATACGTAATTAAATCATCCCAGTATTCAGTAACCAATTTGGTTTGGCCCTGAACATTGCATTTATATGTTCTTCTACAATACGGTTCGTTTTATTAAATCGTTCAAACAATAATTCCCTAGCTTGTTCATATTTTGCCGCAATGAACTCTAAATTTTCAAATGGCTTAGCCCCAGGACCCTTGCAATAACTTTTGAGATATTGGAATTTAGTGAAATCAGTCAACCGAGGATTTTTATTAATGTGAGTATCGAAGGATTCAATAAAACAGCGAAATGTTATCGGCTCACCACAAAACAATTCGAATGTCAACTCAGGTAATTTTGGTAGAAACCCAAGATCCTCAATTATCTTAATGGGGAATTTTTTAGAGGTCTCCTTTAATTCTTCTATCCTATCTTCCAATAACGGCCTCAATTTGTAATAGTGTCGATCTACGTCGGCTCGAGTCGTGGTCTTCACTTCAGCTTCTTCTTCTAACTCAAGAGTAGCTTGATGTTCCAAGAATTGAGCATAATTCGACACTAGATTGTCACGACGCAATCGTAGTTGAGAAGCGGTAGCACTTGCAAGATCATTAGTCACAAATTTGTCAAATTTTTGATTTTATTGATAAATTCAAACAAACCCTTAAAAATGTTAATAATCGGCAACCAACCAAATACAGCTAGTTCTGAAGAACAGCAAACTGACAGAAACTGTTAATAAACAGCACAGCAATAATTCAGCTTAAATTTGACGATCAGCAACCGGTATGAACTGTTATAGATCAGCAACAAACAAACAATACAATTCAAATTCCAAGAGCAGCAAATGGCAAGAACTGTTAATAATCAGCAAACAACAATACAAGAAATCGTTCAGAAATAGTGAACAACATTGTAACGGAGCTAATAGTGTGTACATAAATTATATCCAAATCGCTTTAGGTTAAGTCAATAAATTGATTAATGATTATTCGAAATATAAATTCATCATAAAATATGATGAATCAATATAAATTTGGCCATAAATCAATCAATCTGTGTAAACCGAATAAAATGCTTTTAACTCATTAACTGCGCTTATATCCTTTAATCCACTTAAGATGAAAAGTTTAATTTATAAATTAAAACAAAAAAATTTCTAATCAACAAGAAAACTCATAAAATAATAACAATATAATAAAATTAAAATTAATTAATTCAATTAGGATGGGCGGATATCTAGGGGCTGTGTATAACCAGAAACAAAATTTTTTTAATTTGTCTAATAAAAGCTTAAAGTTAAAAATGTTTTTTATGGCTCATTAATATTTTGGTATTTTGTATACACAGAATTAACGTACAAGTGTTTATCTTAAAATCTTGATATTTGCGTCTAAATTTATTTATCCAGGTCGAGATATGTGTATATATATCAGCATCCGACCAAAAACCAACAATTTTGTGTATAATGCTCTGATAAACATGTCACACTTCTAACAAATTTGTATGCACAAAGTTTTATGTTTAACTAGTGTAAAGGTTGTACTCAGAATTATGCTAATTTTAATACATTTTGATATATACAAAAAAAAAAAGGACGACGACTTCTGTTCCTGTTCTATCCAACAACTCTCTATAACTATTGTATAATAGAATGAAAGTTTGTTTGTTTGGTTTTAAACTTTTTTTTTGTTTTTTGATTAGGATATAAGTGTTACAAATAGTTTGATAACATAAAAAGTGTTTTTTATTAACATTTTTTTTTTTTGTAGTAACTATGTACATATATCAAAGGGGTGCCAGATATAGTTACATAATATGCTACCTAGTACCTAGTACCTAATGTAATAAAAAATAATTAAAAAGTTTTGAAAATTAAATTTTTTGTGCTCCCATAAGGATTTGCTTTAGTTTAGTTCCCCCAAAAGCTTTTGATCTATAGGTATATCCCACTCATACATTGCGGTGATATGAGAAAAGTTTCGTTTTATTTCATTAATAAAATTCTTGAACTTTTGAGATTTTTTTTTTTATTTTTGTTTTATTTGTTGCTGACGATATAAGCTGGATCAGACAGAATTGTTCAAAATTACTCTTGACACATTATGTACAGAAGAAAGCATTTGCCTTATATCAACGCTTACAATCAATCAAGTCTATCGATCACAATTACGAGTATGTTCCGTTAATTTTAGATGGAAAAGTTCGCAAAAGTTTTTTTCTACTTTGATTCTGTTGATTAGATTCGGTTAAAGGCTAAACTCAATTATGGTACATTTATTTAACAATAGACGGCTAAGGAAAAGTCTTCTCGCGTAGTTAATTTTTAGTTTAGTTGTCAGTTAATATTGTAAATTTGATTGATTTGTTGTCAGGGACAGTTTGTTTAGTTGAATGGATATTACCAACCAATACAGGGTTGCCAACTCGTGATTTTTAGCGGAAGCATCCGGTTTTTTTACGACATCTCCTGTCTTCAGTTATTGCAATAAAATCCTTCTGTTTTTGACCATTTGTTCTTTTCTATCTTAATTCGAATCTAGCTGAAACAATTGGCAACAGACTTCTAATGACCTTGTAACGACAAGGTCTTCATATTGGTTTTGATATTGTGAATGATTAGGTTTTTCGAATGACTCTAAATGCATGACATTTCATTGAGACTTGTTACGATGATATTTAAATGAGAGGAAAGAAGGGAAATTATTGCTTTTTTGTTGGTTTTTGAAGTCAGTCGATGATAGTTCAATACTGCTGTTATGTTTGGTTGCTAATTTAATAATAAAAAATACTAGTTAGATTAATATATATTTATTTATTAGAGCACAACTCATCAGTATGGCGTTCTATATCTAACTACCCTAGTGACATACGTATAACAGTATAAGAGTATAACATATAACAGTAAACATCTTCCCTGTTTTAATTTTATTTAAAAATAATATAGTTATATAATTCAAAATTTTACAGATATCTATTTTATTTAAACTACTTATATAATTAAAAGTCATCAAATTTTTTTGGAAGTTTTATATTTCGTTTCGGACGACTTACTGATGGTTGATTCGCTTCTAAGACATCGTTTGTGTTGATATTTTGAGTAAACATTTGAGTTTTACCAGTAGAATCGTTAGCAGTATCCTGAGAATTAAACTGTGTTGATACTTTTTCCGGTTTTACCGTATTATGTTCGATTATTTCGTCTTCCGAAGTACAAGGTTTGACATGTACAATATTTCGTCGATATAAATTTCCTTTAACATTCACCAAATAGGATCCATCTTTAAGCTTTTGGTGTATAATTCCTTTTGACCATAGTTTGTTGGATTGTGGATGTGTTTGAACAGCCACATGATGTCCAATTTCTAATTCAGGTAACTGCCTTGTTTTTTTATCAAAATAGAATTTACTATCACGACATAATTGTACCATTTGTTCCGGTACACATTCCACAATTTTCGGACTGTACTCCTGTACAGCCGTAGGTATAGAAGTTCGAGTTTTTCTAGAGAAAATTATTTGTACTGGACTCGAATTCATTTTGTTCGGAGAATTACGTAGATGTAATAGACTAAACCATAAATCTTCGCTAGATTCTTCAGCTTTCTGTATTAAATCTTTAGCAATTTGAACTCCTGATTCCGCTTTACCGTTTCCCTTTTGATAATGAGGAGAAGTATCATGTTCGAATCCCCATTTTCGAGAAAATTCCTCAAACTGCTTGTTAACAAAATTTGTTCCATTGTCAGAACCAACACGTTGAGGTATTCTGTGGCGGCTAAAATTTCGTTTACAAATTTCAATAAGTACTGTTGCCGATAAGCTGTTTAGTATATCCAGTTCGAAAAAATCAGAATATTTATCTATTGTAATCAACATTGTATATGGTTTTCCTTTATATGTAATTGAAAACACATCCATGGAAACAAATTAAAAAGCATATGTTGGAATTGCATGTGACTGCATCGGTGGATTGGGTTGCGATTTAGAAAACTTCATACATATATCGCACATTTGCACTTTCTCTTTTATTTCCGAAGACATGCTAGGCCCAAATATGTTTTCCTTTGCAAACTTAACTGTATTTCCAATTCCTAGGTGAGAAACAAGACCTTTTTCTATCATTAGTTTTCTCAAAATATACGGAATTAAAATTTTATTGTTACGAAATATCAATCCTTGTGGCGCAGATAACTCATCTTTATATTTAAAATACATTTTAATATTTTCAGGAACATCACGAATATTCTTCGGCCATCCATTTGCAATAAACTTAACCAATGTTTGTAGAGATGGATCACTTGAAGTTTCTAATTGTATATTTTCCACTCGTTCATTGGAAACATCTAAACACTTTATTAAATTTAAACCTTGAATATTTTCGAATACTTGTTCTTCCGAAGATATTTTGAAAATATTTGCACGATTGATTTCCCTATTAAATGAATTATTTTCGCATATGTCGTATAAGAAGCTCTTGACAAAGCATCTGCGATAATGTTTGCTTTACCTTCAACATATTGAATATTATTGTTATATCTCTGCAAAATCATTAACATTAGCTGTAGTCTCTTTGGAGCTTTCAGTAGAGGCTTCTTGAAGATCGGAACCAATGGTTTGTGATCTGTTTTTATTATTGTTGTCACATTTCCCACTATCATCTGATCAAAACGAACGCAGGCAAAAACTATTGCTAATAGTTCTTTTTCGATCATCGCATAATTTTTTTCGGCTGATGTCAAAGTTCGCGATGCATAGCCAATAATCTTATCATCTTGAAAAACAGCTACACCGTCCTGTGCTACTAGCATCACATTCTATCGTAATTTGTTTTCCAACTTCAAAATATTTTAAATTTTTTACGTCAGAGACTAGATCTTTTAGTCTTTGGTATTGATGATCTTCACTCGCAGTCCATTTCCACTCAGCTTTTTCTAATGTCAATTTCCTAAGTTCAGCACATTCTGTACTCAAATTCTTGATATATCTACTTAGGTAATTAAGCATACCAATAAAGCGTTGTAAGTCCAGCTTGTCCTTGGGAGATGGCATATTTTTTATTGCTAATATTTTAGTTTCATCTGCCATCAGACCTTGATCGGTTAAAATATGTCCATAAAATTTTACACTTCTTTGACGGATTGGTTTAGTTTACAATTATTTTGTCTTAATCGTAATAAAAGACCTTCGAGATTTTTATCATGGTCCATTAAAGCATCAGACATTGTTTCACCACAACCGTATATCAGAATATCATCCGCCAGAATCTCAATACCTTTGAGATCATGTATGACTTCATATATTTTTCTTTGAAATATTTCTGGTGCCGACGCTATCCCAAAAGGTAATCTTAGCCATCTATATCGACCATAAGGCGTCCAGAATGTTGTAAGTTTACTACTTGATTTGGTGAGTTTAGCATGTCAAAATCCCTTCGTTGTGTCAACTGTAGAAAATATTTTAGCTTTTCCTAGCTCAGGCAAAATTTCATCCAATGTATTGAACTGGTAGAGAGGACGTTTGATAGCAACATTTAATGGAATCGGATCTAAGCAGATTCTAAATGAGTGGTTTTTTTTACTAACAAAATGTTGCTCACCCAATCGGTATTATTTTCTTCTTTTGTTATAATTTCATCATTCTCTAATGTATTCAGTTCCGTTTTTAATCGTTTTCTTAAGGCCATCGGAACCCGTCGAGCTGATTGGATAACTGGTTGTACAGATTGATCTATCTCCAGTTCTACTTCACCGCGCAATAAACCGTAGCCAGTAAACACATAACTATATTTTTCTATAATTTTTTCTGCATTCCTATTTATTACACTACTGTTTATATTTTTACTTAACGCGACTTTAATATCCAATTCGTTATTATTTCGGTTCTTATCGAATGGTAGCTCATTTTTTGTTATAACATTACAATACTTTATAAGGCCGAGAGATATATACGCACTATTTGACAACAATGGTCCTTGGTTAACATCAACTACTTGGAAAGTTATAATATATCTTTTATTTTTATGATCACATGGTACTTCAATTTCACCAAAAACTTTTATCGGATTACCACCAAAACTGCTCTTAATTTTATTTTTGATTTATTTAGTTTCGGACATTCCACTAAACTATAATACTGTTTACATCCGATTAAACATACATCTGCACCTACTACATATATCGAGATCGCACAATATTTTTTCCCATTTATCAAATTTTAGTTTTGATTCCGCTTTTGTACCACCACCGTATTTTAGAGTTGTCAACAATCTTATCAATTTTTAATGGATATTGTGAACATGAATCGCTGCTATTAGAACTGTCACTTTCATAATTCAATTCTCTCACATTTTTAATTTTCTTTTTACACACTGTATCAAAATGATTTTTCCCATTACATGCTGTACACTTTTTTCCGTAGGCTGGGCATACATTTTTATCGAATACGTGATATACACCACAGAATTTACACTTACGATCATTGTTTTTCTTCTTATCTTGAATTTTTTTTTGTTTTAGTTTATTGACAGATTTATTTTCGTCCACAATTATTTTATTAAATCTATCCTCCGTGACTTCATTTATTTTACATTCCTGTATAATTTTTTCCAGCGTTAATATTTCCGGATCCTCAGCTAAGAATTTTTTCTTTAAATATTGATCTTTTATACCGAACGTAATTATGTCTCTTAGCATATCGTCGGCTGTAACCGCTTGATCGTATTTACATACATCCACTATACGACGTAACCTGACTAAATAAGCATCAAATGTTTCATCACTTAATTGATTGCAAGTATGGAATAGATATCGGTCGTATAACACATTTCTTTTACAAACAAGACGCTCGCCTATAAGCTTCAAAACATTTATAGATATGGTTTTTTCATCCTCTGTCAATGAAAAATGCGAATTTTTTTTTTTGCCTCGTCCCCGATCAACGTATCAACGTCCCCGATCAACCAATAGATTAATCTTTTTCTTTTCATCTTCTTCCGGCCATTTGTCTATACCAGCTGCGATTACATACTCGTTCCAATTATTTTTAAATAGTTCGAATTTCTCGCTGATATCGCCATTTTCGACGTCTAAGTGTTTTGAAAATGGAACATTTTGAGATCGGCTAATCGAATTTCCACCTTTCAGATTATGTTTTTAATTCTTTTGCATTTCTATCATGTTTACATTTAGCATTTGTAAATTGTCCGATATGAGTTTAAAATTTTCCGAAAAATCCTTAAACACGTTCTTCAACTCGTCAGCCATTTTGTTTTTATGTTCACTATGTGATTTTTATTTTTATTTTTTTATTTTATTATATTTATCTATAATTTAAGAAATAATTTATGTATTATGAAAATTCTTTTCTTAAATCACCACATCTGACACCATGGTGTTTGGTTGCTAATTTAATAATAACAAATACCATCTGGAAATATCGTTTATGGCTGGTCATAATCATCATCATTCATTATTGTCGACGGGCCGTGTGTATGCAATTGTGTTGTTGTTCATTTTAGTCATCAATCACTAAACCACCCCTCCCCTTGTATGCTATATCTCGGATGTTTTTTACCGACCTTGATCTGCTGATCCAGTTGTTTACGAATTCTCCGGCCACTGTTCGTACTTCATGGTTTGGTATTGGATAGACTTCCGGCCACTTACTGAAGTAGTCTATACATACAAGGATGTATTGAAGTTTTGTGTTTATTAATAATTAAAACTTTCATTTATTATTTACTTTTAATTTTAGTACAATTATTATTATTTAATATTTATCACCACTGATTTTATTATCACCGAAAAGAAAAACACGGAAGAAAAATGGCTACGAGCCAAAACTTGAATGAACGTGTTGAAAGAGCACCAAAAACCATGTTTCTTTTTTTTGTTTCATCATGCGCGCGAGATTTTTGACATTTGTTTTACAAGCAGTGATGCCAACATAATATTTTGCAGGTGCGTTCATGGAAAAATGTTGGTGTGTTCATGAAAATGGATTCAAATTTGAATGCACGTATTATGTTGGTGGTGTGTGAATGTTTGCTTGAATTGATATATGGGTGTTTTGAATGAATGAATTGTGTGGTGTGTGCGCCAATATACATGACTGGTATATTGTGGCGATGAGCGAGTGATGAATATATTTTGAGTATTTGAATTTTAAAAATGAGTGAGTCGCTACAGATGTATCGATTGCCACCAACTGTTCACGGAAACGGCCCAGCGATATTCATAGCCACTCGTTCAAATGGAGCTTCTACGTTAAACTGCTGCATTCTGCCTCGGATTCGTCTTGCTGGTCCTTTGCTAGCTGCGTAAGTGTGACACTTTTTGCACCAATCTTCAACATCATTGCGACAGTTGACCCAGTAGAAACGTTCCCTCACTTTGGCCAAAGTTTTATTAACACCAAGATGTCCGCCGCTTGATTCATAGTGGACTTCATTTAACACTTCCGGAATGTTGTATAAGGATAGTTTTTCCATCCACACTTTCCCAAGCTCGTTTTAGCACACCGTTCTCCATCTTCAAGGAGTCCCACTGCGCCCAGTAGCCTTTTAGCGTTGGAGAAGTCTGGAATATCTCGTGCCATGCAGGTTTCTGTCCTTTGATAATCCAACCTCTTACTGAGCGAGTGTTGGATCTTTTTCCTGCTCTTCGACAACACTCATCGTTGTCCACCTTTCCGGCACCTCCACGCCTACCGTGCACTCTACCTTTCCTGTGTTCGATGTTGAAGGTGTAGTTCTGCAGTCGTTCTATCCATCGCATTTTAAAGCAGCGTGGCCCGTTCGAATTAGAAATGATTATTTGTAGAAATGTTCGGCCAGTAATTCTCGTCGGATTACAAAATAATTTCTTTTTAACCTAGATAGGATCCTGCTGAAGTAGCAAATGACTCGCTCTTTCGCTCCATGTTGTTAAGACAAAACACCTCCAATTCCCACGTTGCTGGCATCCGTGTCCAACATGAATCTTTCACCTGGCCGAGGATATGCCAATATCGGTGTTTGGCATAACGTTGTTTTTAGCCGCTCGAATAACGTTTGGCAGGCTTCAGTCCACTGGAAAGGCTGGCTTATCTCGATTAGTTTGTGTAGGCTGGCAGCTATATACCAGAAGTTTTCGACAAATCTTCGGTAGTATGTGCAGAGCCCCAAGAAGCTTCTAACCTCATGCACATTCCTTGGTACTGGCCAACTTCGTACTGCGTCTAGTTTCTCTGGATCAGTACTAATTCCTTTCTCCGGCACGATATGCCCAAGTACTTCACTTTGGTTTTGATGAGTGCACACTTGTCCGTAACACCTCGCACAGATTTTTGAGGTGCTCGTCGAAACTTTTCCCGATTCCAATGATGTCATCTAGGTAAACGAGACATGTCTTCCAGTGGAGCCCTCTCAAAATTTGCTAGATCAGTCTCTCGAACGTAGCTGGTACATGGCACAGGTCAAATGGCATAACGGTTAATTGCCATAGACCGGTGCCCGTAGAAAATGCTGTTTACTCTTGGTCTTCTTCTTGAATCACAACTTGCCAATATCCACTCTTCAAGTTCAGGGTGCTGAATAACTTTGATTCTGACAGTTAGTCAAGTGTATCATCTATCCGGTGAACTCCGAAATTTAGATGTTTAGCTTACTCCGTTATGTTCATTATTCGGACAGGAAAGCTTGCTCCGAGTGATGTTAGTGTTTTTCCATACAGTAATCCTGTTCGGTATATCCCTGTCGTTGGCTCTAATATTCCCATTTTTATGCTCCCAGGATCCCCATCCACGTATGCATATGCTAACGCCTCGCACACTGGTTCAATATCCAGAGCATCCCTTAGAATAACTCTGACTTTATTTCCTGCATCAGTAAGGCCCAAAGGGATTTCAATATTCTGCCATCGTAGTAAGCACTCCTTCATGTCGAGGGATGTTCCGTGTTCTGTCATGAAAACCAATCCCAGGATGCACTCGTCTATAATGTTAGCCACAATGAACTTATGACGAAAATTGAGGCTTCCTATCTTTATGGCAATATCGCGTTCTTCTTGGACAGCCACGCTCTCTCCGTTAGCAGGTTTCAGTCGATATTGAATCTCTCGATTAATGGCTTCTTTCGTTACTATGTCTGGTCTTATCACGGATTTTGATGCGGCGGTGTCAAGAGTACTCGGTGGTTGTTTCGCGATAGCTGTGCAATTATGAAGGTGGTCCTGGTGCTTTTTGTTTCTCCGGCCAACTTTTGCACGTTAAAACTGGCGGAATTTAGTTTAACGGCTTCATGTCGTTGCTACTTGAAGGGTCTCCTTCAGAGTTGATAACCCTTATTGGCGCTCTTTTGCTTGACTGGTACGATGGACGAGGATTTTGATCTGCCAGTTTTACTCTTAGAGCTCGGCATGCTCTGGCAAAGTGTCCTCGTTTATGGCACCTGTAGCACCTTGATCCGGATACTGCTGCTGTGGTCATCGAACTTTCCTCCTTAAATGCTTGTAAGGACTGAATTTGACCATAGCCTGAATTTGACTCACGTCTTCAGCTTCTAATTTCATTAATGTAGCAGTTTCCGGATAGAGCGTCTGTTTTGCGGCCCGATATTCTAATGCGGCTATAAGAGCTTCACTTGGCGTAGCTCGCTTAACCGTTCGCGGGAGCTGTGACATATGCTAGCCTGGCAAGCCGTGTGATTTCTGCTTCCTGTTTTAGTAGACTTTCAACTTTGGCTTGCATGCGGTTTTGTTGTTGTTTTTTGTGAAGCTTCTGCCTATGGGAGTCTCCGATGGGAAGATAGCTGCGATGACATTTTCTCCTCTTGGGATTTGAACTGCGATGACATCTTCTCCTGTAGTCCTAATACTAGCGCAGTTAGATCCGATAGTCCGGTTGGCCGTGATGTTGAGGGGTTTTGATCTTCTGAAGCTGACGCCTTTTATTCCCTGCGTAAAAGTTAAAAAAAATCATAAGTTATTCTTGTGGTTGTTTGATATTGAGCGTCAGTTGCGAAAAATAGGGGATCTAATGAAAGACCAGATTCAGTAAAATACCCACAAAACAACTGCAAGTAACCGATGGTGAGAATGAGCTCGAAATAATTGCATCCCGATTATGTCTTTTCCGAGGAAGTCTTCAACGGTTATTAACCGTCCAAGCAGTTCAATCTATTGTACCTGCTTTTATTAAAAATTGTCAAGATTCAATGCTTAACATCAATGCTTCAAGAGCTGGGATAATTGCTATAAATATTGACAGTTTTATTGACGAACCAATTCCGGAGGTTACTACAACCGAAAGAAGAGAAGGCGAGATATCGTCGACCCCGCAAATTTGAGTAATACCAACGTTCTTCAAATGTGTAACGCGCAAACTTATATCCGGTGACCGATAGGACCGCTTAAAATGTGTTAGGCAGAAAAAGGGAGAACAGTTAACAAGTAGCGTGTGTATTTACTACGAATATAGCGCGATGACCCCCTCTCGACAGGCAATATAAATTAATAACAAATTGTTGGGCACCAAGAATAAATGAAAAGATCCTACTTGATTCTACCCAAATTCATAAAAATATTCTAATTTAATTTCCCAAGATTATCCCTCAAACTTCAATAAATCATTGGCAAGAAATTTGCCAACCATTTTCCCGTCTAAATCTTCCAATTCATAAGTATTGGATCCTACCCTTTTCGAAATGACACATTTAACAAAGATGTGATCTAACTTGGAGTTATATGCGTCTATAGCCTTCGATTGTTTGAAGTTTCTCTTCAAAACCACCTCTCCCACCTAAAAACTCCTATTCTTGGACCTGAGGTTGTATCTGTGGGAATAATTTTTGTAGGCATCAGTCAGATTTTCTTGAACCTTATCAAAAATACGTCACATTTTAGCATATTCCCTTGTCATCTACTTCGAGATGCGGCAGATTGTTAAAATGCATATTGCGGCCGAAATTCACTTAATACGGAGAGAATTTGGATGAGTCATGAATGGATGTCGTCCCAATATCATTGATCGTCTCCCAAATAACTCCGTACGGCAGAAAGCACACTCCGGTTAACCCACTCGGCCGGATTATTTTGGGGATGGTAAAATGCATGTCCAATGTTTGACTCCATGATGTTCCAAAAATATTTTGAAATTTCGCGAGATAAACTGCTTGCCGTTGTCGGTCACCACCACATCCGGCACTCCAAAAACAAAAAATAACGAATCCTTCCAATAATTTATCAAGGACTGAGATTCGACCCGGCGTACCAACTGACACGCTTCGCAATTCGTCAAGTACACCTCCACGTCTTTTGCCATCCGAGGCCAATAATATTTTCTTTCACTCTTAACAAAGTTTTAGCGAATCCCATGTGCCCAGCGAGCGGATCATCGTGACAACACCTTAGAACCTCTCTACGTGATCCAGCCGGGACGTATAAACGTCAGGCACTCTAATAACTGCCAAATACGCTTTTCATTTGCATGCTATTTGTACAGTTTCCCTTCCTTTACTTGAAAGTCGGAATACTTTTTGGGGTGGTTTTCGACGTCATTCCGCAGCTTCTCATATGCTAGATGTTTTGTCTCGGCACAACATTTAATTTCTCTTTCTGTGCACCAACTCAACCCGTACCGTTGCAGCCTCATTGCCCATCTCACTAACCAAGAAGCTCGGTCTTTCAGATTTTTCAGCCACAACAACGAAGCACAATCGGTTTTAACCTTAAGTCACATTCCTTCAATGTAAGGTCTAAACTTTTCCGTCGCTAGGACCACTGCCAAACATTCCCTTTCTGTTTCCGGATACCTACGTAGTGTTTTCGAAAGCTTTTGGCTCATACTGGCAAAATAATTTGCTCATTTTGTCCCTCTCCCTGAGTAAGCACTGCTGGGCCCAATATCTGAAACGTCAATTTGAATTGTAACTGGTCGCCGGAAATCTGGGTTCGCCAATATATCTTGGGGCTGCCACCAACCTCGACTTTAATGTGGTGACAACCGCCTGTGCTTCTGCCGTCCATTCGAATTTCTTGTTAAAGCCCTTCTTTAGTAAATCCGTTATTGGTGCCGAGTCTTGAATGTCATTATTCCACTGATTTTGGCCAGATCCACTCTCAAGCCATACTCGTCCAAGATATAGCCGAGGTATTTAATTTGCTTCAAGCAAAAGTGAGACTTCTTAAGATTGACCATTAAATTTGCTGTACATAATCGTCGCGCTACTTCGCCTAATAGATCCAGATGTTCCTCTAAGGTTTGGGACATAACAATTATGTCATCGAAATATACAAATACTTTGGGTTCTAAATCGTATCCAAGCACCTTGCCCTATAGCCTGGCGAGTGTCTAAAGCGCGTTGCACAAACCAAATTACATACGTCGGTATTGAAACAGTCCACGGCCAGGAACAATGAATGCAGTTTTCGCCCTGTAGATTCGGGGTGTAATTCAATTTGCCAAAAGGTGTCGCTCAACTCTATGCTCGAAAGATACTTTGTCTCATTCAGTCGCCCGAGTATTCTGCTAATGTACGGCAGATGGTAGGTGTCCGTTTTAGTCGTGCGTCCAGGCCAAATCTAAGCTTTCCAGAGGGTTTTCTCACACACACAACCGGATGAGCCCAGGTTGTCGGCAACGCCTTTTCTATAACTCCCAGTTTAAGCATCCTGTCTATTTCCCTTCCCATTTCGTCTTGTATATACGGTGATATAGGTCTAGCTTTTGTCTTCGTTCCTGGTGCGTCACCGGTGTTTATCCTATGTTGAATTAAGTGGGTACACCCTAACTTATTGGATTCCGTTACCAAAAATTGGCCCTTGATTTTATTAAGCTCCTCATTCTGCCTTTCATTCAAGTCAAGTTTAATCGAGCGGTTTTCCACTGGTTCCAGGTTGCTTATGTCATCCTCCTCAATAAACAAACACTTCTATATTTTCGACTCATCTATCATGGGTTTTATGTGAATAACTCCCACAAATCTATCCCAAGTATCAAATCTCGGGGAAACGCCGGAGCCACCAATGTCGATATTATTGTGACCGTACCGATTACATTTCCAGCAAATAAGACCAGGCGGCTTGCGTCTTTGCCCAAAGCTATTCTTATGTCCAAATTTAGGAAGATTTTGCCTATTATCCGTCGAGATTGCTTGTACCTCTGCTTTATTAACCTAGTAACAGCCTCTGCTTCTATCTTTTGGCATTCCGAACGTAGGTTCAAATGGTTTTGGTACCTGCTGTGTTGTCGCTCTTCGTGCTTCCATAACTTTTGATTCATCAACCTTTTTACACAACCTCTTGAGTTTAGCCAGTGACAAATGCTGATTCAGTTTTTGTGCCATCTACGTCCACCATTTTTCCGGGTACTCAGACCTTTGTGCACCCAAATTATTTTCCTTTCATGCTTTACTCACGGTTTCATCGAGTACCTATATGGGTGCTCCACCGGGAATCAATTTTGAACTGCCAAATTTTAATGGGAGCACCTGGCTTTGACCCACAATGTGCCGCTAGACAAATTATTAAACGGCTTGGCTTACTTACTAGATGGTCTAGCGCAAGAGCAGAAGTTGATCGAACAAAGGAAACAAAAGCCTACAGAATCTTTCGTCGATTACTACTATGATATTCTGACCCTTGCTACGCCTTTGAAAGTTTCTTTCCCTGAATTTGAACTTTGACTTGTTAAACACATGCATATTTACGGAAGATGCGCGGAAAAGCATAGGATATATACCAGAAATGTACACTGGATGAAAACCATACAATGTGCACGAATTTTATGCTCCACCTTTGATCCAAGTGGTAACTCTAAGAAAACCTGTAAGTTTTCTAGGAGTAATTTTGAATTCCTAAATTATTCGGTTTCTCAGTTGTCGTTATCGCAGTCTTTGGATGCAATTGCGAAAGCTGCTATCCAGTTGTATAGTGGAGCCAGTATTACTGCACTTAATAAAGGATCTGTCATTATAATCTGCCAACATCTTCATGACTCCCATTAAAACAGCTTGTGGGTCATCGAAACCCTTTTTTGTTACGTAAATGGTAAGGTCTCATTTCATGGTAGAACCATTACTATCAAAATTTTCTTAGTTCTATCACTCCAGCACGTTTTGTATCTGGGCTGTGACTTTTGGGAACTCTTTGGCTTAGCTCCTAGAGTAGTAGCCGATTTAACTGTCAATCCCGCCCTTATTACTAAAGAATCTGCTCTACACCATCATCTCACCGACAACCAGCGGCAGAGGCTCCAGGACATAGTCGCTTGCTTGTCCAGCCTTGTAAAATTACGTCTCGGCCGAACAAGTTTGCTAAACCACACTATTGACGTTGGAGAATCTCCTCAAAGTAAACAGCGTTTTTATGATGTGTCACTCGCTAGACAAAAACTCATCTATAAAGAGTTGGACCGCATGATCTCCGTTAAAGTCACAGTGGCAATGGTAAAGAAGGTAAATGGTGGTATTCGATTGTGTCCGAATGTCAGGTGATCGAAGGCATATTGAGCCGGCTGAATCAGATAAAAATACATCGAGCTTGGATGTCAATGTTGCATTTTGACAGATTCTGTTGGATCTAAGTTCGAGAGAGACGAAGGCTTTTTCTATCCAGGGACACCCATTATATCATTTTAAATAATACCGTTTGGGAGGATTAAGACCGAAACCTGAGTAGGACAATGCCATTGCAGAGTTCCCCGTTCCAAAGACAGTGAGACAGCTATGGAGATTTTTGAATGTTACTGGGTGGTATCACCGTTTTTCGACCTCCTGAATAAGGAACAAAAATTCAAATGGACCGAAGAGTGTTAAACTGCCTTTGATTTGCAGAAACATGCTTCAATCAGCACATCGGTTCTCGCTACGCCTGACTGTAGCCAGCGTATTTATTTTCAGTGCGATGCCAGTTCGACGGGAGTTGAAACTGTGCTATTGCAGAAGAATTTAGATGGTGACGATAGGCCTTTGGCGTAGATGTCACAGATGACAGCGCATAAATTCCGGGCATATGTGGAGGGATTGCCCTTCACGGTCCTTACCGAACACGCTAGTCTGACCTGGTTAATGTCCACCAAAAATCTGACCGGTCGCCTAATAGGCTGGAGTCGAAAGCTCCAGGGTTACGATTTTCCTTTTTAGTACCGAAAGGATTCTCAGAACTGCGTTCCTGATGCCTTATCTTGAGTACATATAGAAGAATTTGCGTTCCAACTATCTGAATTTCTTGAATTTTCTCCACGTGAGTTTTCTTGGTAGGTTGCTTTATTTGCTTAGATGTTAGATGCCTCCCCGGTGAAAATGAAATTTGTGACCCGGGATCCATTAGCATTCGTAGCAGCTTTGATTATTGTCTGCCAGTCTGCACTTCGATCATTGCCGTGGCTAACAACATGCCAGTTGGTTGCTCATATTTGTTCACTAGATGATTTGCAAAGTTGGAGGTGAGCAATGATTTTAGATCGCTCTAAAGTGGACATTTCTTGGAATTTCTTACAGTCCTATAAATCATGTCCCTGGTTACATAACGCACGTGTCTTTTTTGTTTCTGTGTGACATGTATTGACCCTTGCTTTTTGTGGAGCGGGAGCTCCAGGACTGCGAATTATTGGTTTTAGTTTAGTTGCCTCTAATGCTTGGAATCGGCGTTCTAGAAAACTGAGAAAGTCCCCTATTATTGGCATTTCTGTAGGATCCACAATAGACATCTCAAATAATCGTGATGTCTCATTGTCTAATTTTTTCATGATTATTGGAATTATGATGTAATTCCAAGATACTGTGAGGATGCCTAAGGTTTTGATGGCATACAAGTTTTCGGTTAGTAAGTCATGTAACGACTTTATTGCTGTTGATGATTCGGAGTGAATTACTGGAGCGTTCAGCATCGCATTGACATGATTGGACGCCAGCTGCCTTTTGTTTTGGTATCGATTTACCAACAGTCTCCAAGCGTCATCATAATTATCACCCGTTGCCTCCAAGTGGCTTATTATTTTGCCCGTGCTTCCAAGTACCGTGGTTTTTAATTGGTGCATCTTGACAGTGTCACTTCGTTCGTTAATGATTCCTCTAAATAAATCATGGAAAGATGCTCATTGCAGGGGATCACCAAGTAAGTGTGGAATTTGAATACGCCTTAATTTGATCTCGTCTTTTTCTGGACCCCTTGGTTTTGGTTTATTCAGCACCCCGGTGATTCTGAATCTCAGCGTCTCAAAGTTGTTGACTAAAATTGCATAGTAGTCTTCATTGAAGTAGGGCTGTTACGGACCATCCTAATGAACGTACGTCTGGATCCGGGTAGATTCATGGCTAGGGGAGTTCTCATCATTAGGACTTAGAATTTTTAATGGATAACTCGCGTAATCCTATAGTGTATAGTTGCAAATTCCTCTCGGTCCTATTGGGCAAAATAGGCATCAAACCATAGTTGAAATACATCAACTAACTGCATTCAAACCTTCTTATATCTTCATCTATGTGCTTTCGGTTAGTTTTTCACCAACCCAAAAATTATCGAGAGGCCGACTATTATGCAATTTCGCTGAGATGTTTGTCCCATTTCGTGTGCTTATCCTTAATGTAAGATCGTATAGCACAGATTATTGAGCGATTTACCCGCTTAGACGTGTTTGACTAAGGTGAGTAAACAGCCGTTTTTGAATCGATTACTCCAAATTGATTCAGTAATTCCCTGTATTCGGCACTTCTAAACTGACTTCCATTGTCAGAGTGTATTGTTTCAGGCACCCCGTAAACGCAAAATAATTCGTTTTTCAGATATTCCGTAATTTGTTGAGCGGTCCCTTTACCCAGTGTAACAAAACAAATTTTGTGAAGTGATCTAACACGATTAATATGACTGTTTTTCTTTGACTAGAACGCGGATAAGGTCCTAGTAAATCTATATAAACTCTTTGCCAAGGCCTTTCTATATCGAACATTTTTCCCTTTGGTGGACGAGTAATTTTGTTGAGTGACTTCGTAGTTTTGCAAATCATACATCGAGATATATATTGGTGAACCTGTTTTGCCATTGAAGGCCAGAAATAATATCTGCGGTTTTTCATCGTAATTCCACTATGAGCGGATAATGGATCTTCGTGTTCATTTCTTATGAATGTCTCTCTTAAATGTTGTGGCACCAATAGTTTCCACACCGATAAATCCGACAATTCATCTCTACGTCTTGGTTCTAGCCTTATATAAATAATTTGATCGTGAATCCTAAATGCTGAATATTTCTCAGGATCTGAGCTTATTTTCGTACGCAAAGCGGCATATTCCGGTTCTTTTAGATCTTTTAACTGTTTATCACTGGTCTGAAACTCCTCAAGCGAATCGCAATATATACGGGCTAGCATGTCTGGAACCACGTTTTCTTTCCCCTTTTCGTGCTTTATCTTGAATCTAAACCCTTGGAGTTTCAAACTCCATCGAGCTAGCCTACCACTCAAGTCTTTCTGGGACATCAACCATTTAAGACTTGTGTGGCCCGTTTGGAGAGTGAATTCATAGCCTTCCACATATGCCCTGAATTTTTTTATGGCCAAAATAGCAGCTAAACATTAAAGCTCTGTAAGATTATAATTTTTCTGAGGTTTGTTTAATTTTTTGGACATAAACGAGATTGGTCGTTCATGGCCATCCAGATCGAGTTGAAATAAAACTGCTCCGACCCCTTCAGTGCTGGCGTCACACCGTATGTAAAAGGGTTCATCATATGATGGGTTAATCAAAACCGGAGCAGTGGTTAATAATGATTTTAGACATTCGAATGCGTTTTGTGCTTTATCGGTCCATGCAAAATGTACCTTTCTTTGGTGCCGTGACGTCAGAATAGTTTAAAATAAATCTCCTATACCAGCCAGCCATCCCTAGTAGTCGTCGAGTTTGTTTGGTGTTGGTTGGTGCATGTAGATCTATTATCGCGTCAATTTTAGAAGGGTCTGGTTTTAGACCATTCTCCCCTACCAAGTATACAAGATATTTTATTTCCCGCATCACAAATTAACTTTTTTGTATATTAAGGGTCAGTTTTGATGTCTGTAATAAGTCGCAGACCAACTCTAGCAGTTCATAGTGCTCCTTCAATATACCGCTGATGATCAGTAAATCGTCTTAATAAAAACGTCAAATATTCTGTTCCGCAAGCGGAATCTGTCAGAGTGCGTCCTTCAAGTCCAGTCCAGTAATGTCCTTCGTCTCAGTAAGCCGTCCTAATAGTCTGTCAATAATCGGTAATGGGTATGCGTCTTTGATCGTCACTGTGTTTAATTTACGCGCAACCAAACATAAACGTCTCTTACCGTTGGCTTTTTTGACAAGAGTCACGGGTGAACTTCATGAGCGCGTGCTTACCTCTATTACGTCTAGTTACAGCATACTGTCTATCTCTTCATTCAACTCTTTTTGAATTGCTGGTGACACAGGGTAGTGTCTTTGCTTGATGGGTTTGATTTTGTCGTCAATTTCAATTAGTCGGTTTTTACTAAATGATGGAAATCGACCTATGAGTTCGTCTAATCTGATTTGATCTTCTGTTTCTTATTTATGAACATCCGGTTTCTGCTGGATGACACCATCACTTATTTGGTTTATGGAAAGATTAGGAAATAACCCAAATGTTTGCAAAAAATCTATGCCGAGGTATAAAACAGATTGAAGGGTTGGAACTATGCAAAATTTAATATTAGCCGTCTTATTACCAAAACTCAAAGGCAACCAAATATATCCCTCGATATATTTGATTTTAATTTACGATAAGCAAAATTGTTTGATGTCAAAAATTCTTTGGAACCTCTCCCCAATACACTCACGGATCCACCACTATCTAATAAGCCACACATTTTTGAGTTTGCTATATTTACCTCTGCTTGGAGTCGAGGATCAGTTACAGATATTGTTTTGAGTAGCGACGCTACACTGCTATTCTGGATATTGATTTACGTTTTATTGTGATTTTCGGTTTTACAGGAATATCATTGAAATTAGATTTGTTAGATGAATTATAGGTGTTTAATATGTGTACGTTACTTACTTCGAGGGTGGTTTGGTTGACCTCATGTTCTCCTCCGAGCGTGACTGCATTCCCATTCGGACTTATGTTTTCCTATGCATAAAGCTGACACCTGGGGCAGTTAGGTTTGCGGACATTGGGTGCCCCACATCCGAAACTAAAAACATTTAAAAACGACTTCGAACAATCTTGGCACCTGTGACCTATGTCTTTGCAATTCCAACATATTAAATTGTTGGGAGTTGTATCTGGTAGTCGGCTACGCTGATTTTGATTAAAGGCTTCAATTTCTATTTGCCGTTGGATAAGGTTTACATCATACTTAAACGCCACTTCGTTTACAATTGGCCTTCGTTTAGATATCGATTGCTCTCCAAAGTACCTTGGATCGTAGCCGGTCTACTGCCACATCCTTTCATATCTTTGGCACAACACTCTCAATTCTTCTAAAGATCGTACCGAACTTTAGCTTGATAACGTCACGTTCTTCAACGCCGGATTCATGTTCTGGCATAAACGATATATCAGTTCTCTCTCGGACAATCTATTTTGAAGGCGGCCATTCAATTTTTGAACACTCAACGCAAAATCCGAAAATGACTCTCGTTGTTGATGATTGCGGAGTATTTGTTCCCTGATTTCTTCTTCAAAATCATACGAGCTGAAATAGGCTATCAATGCTGACTTCATTTGGAACCATTCTACATCTGGATGATCTAGTTTATAGACCCAGTACCAGTCTTCGGCTTTTTTTGTTAAAAACAAATGCAACGCTCTTGTAAGTGTGGATTCTGGAAACGTTTGGTTCGATCCCGGTAAAGAATAATTTTCCCGAGTGTCTTTGCTGCTACTTCTAGGGAAACTATATTTTTGAGCTTTTGCGTTGACTTTCACGCCAGTGGACGTGTTTTTCTTCTGGAAATTATTTTTTTTAAATTTTTTTTTGTCGCAAATCAAAATTTACGTCAACGCTCGAGCCATGCAGATGTCATCCCGAAAACTAACAGAAAAGGTGGAGAAATAACAGAAGGATGAAGAAATCCTTCTAAATTCCTTTTCTTACAAGTTCGGTAAAGTTTGCGGGTCAAGGGCCTCACTTGAGGCTAGGAATTAGCGCTGCTACAGGGCATAGTAGCTTCTTTTTCAGGCGTGGCGTCTATTAATAGATCTTCATGCACCTGCTCAATTTGTGTGATCCTCGCATCGAGTTGGTGCAGCTTGTGTTGCACATGATCGTGGCTGCTTTCAGCTGCTAAAAAATGTTCCGCATCGTCCATTATTCTATAACACAAACGCATTTTCACCTCTTGTGCTTTATATTTTCGTGGTTGTATAGCCGAATTCCCTACAACGTTGTTGTTTAATGCAGTTTCGCTCGTATTGCTTGCCTTCTGAGTATTGGTAATTGGCATAGCAGAAAAAGTTATTATGTCTTCTAGAGTCAGCGACACCCCTGAAGATCTGGGCATGTTGTTTGTTGGTTTAATCGATATATATATTCATCGCTTCGTACTTATATTTCTAAAGTTTTTAATTTAGCTTCTAACTCAGCTCGATATTTCGTTTCGATACTCGCCAGCCTTTTCTGCAAGTACAGTCACAAGATTGAACAGTGTAACATATGTTCAATGTAAATTTATCTTGATCTATAATTCCTTTAACTCCAACTAGTAGCGTTCTTAAATCGTGATTGTTTTTATTGCAAAGAACCAGCCTCGCTACGTAGCCCTGCAAGAGTGGTTTCAGTTACCCGACACCCGCGTTTTCCCATCGATAACTGTATAAATTATGTAAATAACAATTGTTCATTGCTTACATTCAGGCGAATTAATAAATTCATAATAAAATTACTACATCTATTGTAAAATAGATGTCACCACAATTCATAAAAAATACTGCACCACATACAAATTTATTAGCGTTGATTATGAAATGATTTTCTATTTAATTTCTAAATATTTTTCCAGTACCAAAGATTATTAATGACAACAACAATTTCAATAGTTCGAACGTCGTTGAGCATAACGATAATTTAGTTAATTTTATAATTTTTTGGACTAGTTTCTTTATTGTGATCGCAAGTAAGTTGTTAGTTTATAAAAAAAAAATGTTTTGTTCGTTTGTTATGATTTGAATGCACTCCCAAAATTTAGTAGATTTGTAAGTAGATTCATGTTTTGGACACTTTTTAGTTTTGTTATTTTGAGTTGTTTAGTTGTTATGTTGATGTTTTGTTCATACTGATCGCGATTTGTATTTGATTAACTTTCAGAAAACCAAGAACGGCTCTATTTGTATTTGATCATCTCGGTGACAGCAGCGATATTATTGTGTCTAACACTAGTGATCGGACGACTAATGATGCAACGGCGAAGTATGCCGAACGATCCAAAAATCCATCAATCAAATACGGGAGAAACAACCCTGCCGAACGGATTTACCGATGATATATCGGAAATTGATGCGGACATTGATTTAACGACGCCCATACAAATATCGAGCGTAAGTCGTAATGAACCGACCTACAGTTCTTATAACCCATCACCAATTGGCCCATATTCAACGTCCACATCCAATTTTGGGCTGAACAGTAACATATCATCTTCCACGTTGACGACGGCAAGCCATCCAACTCCAATGTTAATACCGGCCAGTTCAATTATTAGTAACATGCCAACGCATACGGCGATCCGGGGTGGTTCTATTCTGGTGCCGTCACATTCTATAGGTAGGTTTGACCGAAAAATTTGATACATCATTTCGAAAGTGCCTAATATGCGTACAAAAAATTTTTTTTTTACAGGTCAACTCGGTGGTATGCAACAACACTTGACAGGCACTCTACCACTACACCGGACACCAAGTACGTGTAGCGGAATAATGGGTCCACAAAATTATTTGTCCGGTTCAATTGTAGGCCATGGAACACTGCGCCGCCCATTCCATCAATCACAGCTAGCCGCAGCTCATAGTTACGATTTAGATACAACACTACCACGTTCATTAATCCGTGGCGGTGATAATTCACAATACTACTATGGATGACATATACTACATCCGCTCAACATGTCATCAGCTAATCAGGGCGCTTTAATGTCGAGCCAATGTCAAATCAAAGAGACACCACTTAGTTATCATAATTTTCCAACATCAGGAGCAATACTAGACCATTCAAATACAATATCGACCACATTGGCCACAACACCAACAATAGGCGGCGGAACAATTAGTGCAAGTCAACAATCAACATCATCTACATCATCATCAATAAATCCATTATCAGTTACATCTAGCCAATCACCATCAGCCACAACAACAACAAATACAACAACAAATAATACAATTGTGTGTCAATCGAGTCGAACTTATTGTTTCTAGAATCAAATTACAAATTATTTTTATGTGAATAGTGATAAAACAAATGAATTAGTGTACTTGTAATTATAACCAGCCGAGATCGATCGAACATAAAACACTTCCGGATGCAAAAACAAAAAAACAAAAAAAAAACCCGAACAATTTCGAAATTCGAACGAAATCGAACATTTTCGAAAACGACTGTGCACTACGCGCACTCATCTGTGTAAAACCAAAAATGATTTATTTCGAAAGTTTTCGAATGAAAACGAAAACACAGGGTAACACTGAATTTATGATTTTTATAATTTTAATTTGGTTTTGTTGGTGTACTCAAAAAATGGTAAGTTAGATGATTTGGTTTTTTTTGTCGCCGTAAATTTTATAACAGAACGTTAAATTATACGTTGAAATTGATTTTATGAGATTTAACACTAGGATCATGTTTTAGACAGATTCGGAGGGGGGGACCTAATTGTCACAATTTCGTAGTGTAACACAAATTTCCCACATTTACCAAAATATTGAGCTATACTGCCTTGCACAATCCTTCACTTCAATTTTTTCCGTTTACGCTTCAAATTGTACCTTCAACAAATTATATGTATGGGCAATTAGGATGGAACTTGGCTATTTTTTAGCCGGTTTTTAGTGAAACTTAACATCCATGATTGAAATGGGATTCTTAAATGATTTTTGGATAAAATTCTTCAACTTTATCTAAAATTCGTTTTTGAACCCCATTTCCATCGCACATGTCAAATTTCATCATAATCGGTTGAGAAATAGGAAAGTTCCATCCTAATTTTTTCATATTCCAGAACTACATAAATCTTAAATTTAGAATATTTATCTTCAATGAGCTTTAAGCTTAATAATTAATTTATACTTTTTGGGTTTGAACTTAACATTAGTGAGCCTTTTTATAATTTCAGGTTTTTGTTAAAATGTTTTATGAACTTTCAGTTTTAAGAGCTTTCAATTAGAAAAGCTTTTTAAACCAAGGGTAGCGGAATTTAAGAATAATTTAGTTGGTTCTCAATGTAAATTATTAAGAGCCTTTAGTCAAACCAAACTATTTTACTAGGAAATTTGGCATTATAATATAAGCTTTCGTTCATCGAAGCTTTTTGCTTAATAATTAATTTATACTTTGTATTTGTGTTTAAACTTAACATTTCTGAGCCTTTTCATAAATTGAGGTTTTTGTTACAATGTTTTATGTACAAAAAAATAAGTATTTGCAAAAAGTTTCAAAAGCTTTAAGTTTTAACAGCTTACACTGATCGAAACTTTGTAAACAATTTATCTCAAAAATTCCGTTACCCTTTGTAACGGAATTTTGCGATAAGTTTAGAATGTTTGTTTCCAATGAGCTTTAAGCTTGATAAGGGTACTTAGGTACTTTTTAGGTAATTTTTGAGCCTTTCCATGAATTCTGTTTTTCGTTAAAATATTTTGTGAGCATAAATCGTGCATTTACTATCGTGCTAATCGTGCTAATCGTCATAGTAGAGTTCTAAATATATCGATAAAGCATCGATAATTTCTAAATAATCTCGAAAATGTTGAATTTTCAAAGTATCTTGAATATTCTTGAAAGTTCTCAATTATCAAATAATTCGTAATACTTAAATAATTTCGAATAACCTAGGGGGGCCTGGAAGCGAAAGCTTCCCTATACTCCTATAGAGTCCCAATTTTCCTTAATTTCCTTTCCTTAACAACTCAAACTACCTGTAAATAAAACACTTGTGCTGGAAGTTAGCCTGAGTTGTCATGTAATTGAGATCGGGTTCGCGTGTTGATTTAAGGATTTGCTTGGCCGCTGAGTTTGGGAATAAGTTGAGGGTCGTTTAGTTCATTAACGTATGCAGTTCTCGACCATGTTGATTTAAGGATTGAGTTTTGGGATGAGCTGGTTGTTAAGTTGAAATTGAATTGTGGTTGTATGAAGGGTTCAATTGGGAATTTATATGTGGTGAGTTCACGTAGGCTAGGAGTTTTTTGGATCATGTTTATTTGAGGATTGATTTGGGCATTGAATTTTAAGTTGAGTAGAGGGTTGTGTTCTGGTCCACTAGGGTATTGACTTGGGTTTGAGCGAGAGTCTAGTTGCTCATTCAGTTGTGGGTTGAGTCGAGAATTGACTTAGAAATGAGGGGTAAGTTGGAAGTTAAACTTGTGTCGAGGTTGAATTGGTGATTGAGTTAAGAGATGTGTTGGGAGTTGATTTGATGATTGCATTGAGATTGAGTTTGAGGTTGAGTTGGAGCTTGAATTAGAGATTGCGTTAGAGTTAAGGGATTAAAGAGTTCAGTAAAGGATTATTTTGGGGGTTAATTTGGAGATTACATTTAGTTGACCTGAAATAAGTTCACATGAACATGTTCTGATCACAGAACGGTTAGGTTTCAATCCTTTATATTTTTTCTACTGGATTTGCATCAAAATATTATCCATTTACATTTGTTGGAATAGCCAAAGAATTCACAAGTTTTGAGATTGCCATTACTAAGGGTACCAGCTTCTAAAGTTTCTTGTTGCACTTCTCTTCAAAGAGCTGACGGACCTCTGTAGGATGGACGTCAGGAGTATCCAGCGCTTTGTTAACAGCTCAAAATGGTTTCAATGAGTTGGCGGAAACAATTATTCGTGGTATGGCTACGGACCATTTTTGTGTCTATGCCTGGTCCTAGTGGACCGCCACCCAAACCTAACCTAACCTAAGGGTACCAGCATACAGTGAGATAATATTGCCATCTAACAAAAACGTTTACAGAATTTGTGGAGGAATGGCGGATAGTGCACTTCTCACTTTTGGTTTACTGTCGAATAGCCTATAGGGTGTACCGTTCATCCAATGCGGTCAAATATCATGATTGACTTGTGACGAATGAACATAATCTTCCCTAATATTGTTCCTCGCTATCATTTTCATAAAAAGGTAAACTAACGATAAACGCTGGCCTTACGGACAGCATATACGAACCCTACCATGTCTAGAGTAAGCTTCATTAAAACAACAATGATTCGGTATGGTACTTCCAAATATGCTTGGATTCTCGCGGAATACACAAGGGGCCACAGTAACCTTTCCCTATATTCAGTCACCTGATCCCTTGATTTTTTACTCCGTTGTGTATTACTTAGGATAACAATGCTCCTATGGCAAAGCCAATTTTTTTATGAAGCATTAGGTAGCACTAAATATGACAGACCCTGAAGAAGTTCGCAGATCGTTAAAGGTTAATTCCCCTAACAGGTACCTAGGTGTCCTAGACAGTACTTAGGGATCAGTTTTCATTCTGTAGGATGAAATGAAGACACCCAAATACCTGACAGCAGCTTATGAAAAGATAGGACGAAAAGGCTTTTTTTGCAAAATATGTGTCTGGACTAAAATTTAATGAAATTTTCATTCCATTCCAGGCCGAAACACATTTGTACGGAAAATGATTGAAATTTGACACTAGCTTACAGTGAATAAACAAAAGAGTTGAAATTTCAATTTCTCCGTATGGTGTTTCGATCTCAGAGATGTCTCCTTGAAATGGCATATGGTGCCTGACCTCTTAACCTTTGGGGCAATTTAAAACTCGAGCCGCATTTAAATATTACGGAGGTTAATAACTCCGTGATTTCATAATGAGGCTCCCATCTTAAATTGCCTAAAATCAAGGAAGTCGAGTACCATATGCTCGGGGTTTAAATTGTCTGTGTGTTGAGAAGAAAAGGAAGAGGGTTGATTTAAGACCTCTTAGTGTTTATTCACTGAAAATATCAATTAATATTTTTTTCTGAGTGGAATGAACATTTTTAAAGCATAAACAGATTTTTTTTAAAAAGCCTTTTCGCTTTGAACATTTCGGCCAACTTCTCATACGTGGATACTGGTTGGTCGATTGATAATCCTTACAGTACAAGTTGTATGAATCTTTCGAAAACGGTGAATGTTGATTTGACTCATCTGTTTTTGTCACAAGAAATACTGGAAATGACCAAGGGCTATTAAATTACGTGTTACCAAACTCGACGATGATCGATCTTGAAATATTTATGTGTTGGAGAGAATATTTTTGCTTGAATGAATGGTGCAGATATTCTCATGTGAAGCCAAGCCACATTAATACAAAAAAAATCCTTTTCGTCTTGAACATTTCGTGCTAACTTCTCATGCATTCTTACCCTGAATGACAATTCGAAAGCGGGTTTCAAGTAAATTAGCTAGTTGGCACCATGCAGGTTGGTCGACTTATAATCCGTGCAGTACAAGTTGCATCAATCTCTCGAAAACAGTGAATGTCGATTTGACTCATCTATTTTTGTCTGCTTGTTAATCAGAATCAGCCATATAGTAACGTATTACAGCTTTCACCAAACCAGAGATTTCACTTCCCTCTTAGACCAATATTATTACCCCTGGTAATTTTTCAGCTACTGGTATAAAGCCCTTAATCAAAGAGGGCTGAGCATTCGTATCCACAAGAGTATTCCTTACTCTCTCGCAAATTCCAGGTCCCTAACATCCCTTCTTCCCTTATGTGGTATCTTTAGTAGACCTCTAGCAAAAATGTTTACAGAATTTATGGAGGAATGGCTGATAGTGCACTTCTCACTTTTGGTTGGTTGTCGAATAGTCTAGGGTGTAGCGTTCATCCATTCCGGTCAAATCTCAATATTGTTACTCGTCATCATTTTCATAAAAGGGTAAACTAACTATATATACTGACCCTACGGACACCATATACGGACCCTACCATATTGTTTCATTAAAACAACAATGATTCGGTATGGTGCTTCCAAAGGGGCCACAGTAACCTTTCCCTATATTTAGTCATCTGCTAATTTTTTTTCCCCCATTGTGTATTGCTTAGGATAACAATGCTCCCGTGGCAAGGACAATTTTTTTATGAAGCATTAGGTAACAGAACCTTAAAAAGTTACTTCAGTTCGTTAAAGGTTGATTCCCCTAACAGGTACTTAGGTGTCCTAGACAGTACTTAGGGATCAGTTTTCATTCTGTAGGATGAAATTAAGACATCGAAATACCTGGCAGCAGCTTAAGAAAAGATAGGACGAAAAGGCTTTTATTCTTCAAAATATGTGTCTCGAATAAAATTTAATGAAATTTTCATTCCATCCAGAAGAAAATATGCAAAACATTAAACGAGACTGTATTCAGGCCGAAACATATTTGTAAGGAAAATGATTGAAATTTGACAATAGTTTACAGTGAATAAACAAAAGAGTTGAATATTCAATTTTTCCGTATAGTGTTTCGATCTCAGATATATCTTCTTGAAATGACATATGGTGCCTGACTTCTTAACCATTGGGGCAATTTAAAACACAAGCCTCATTTACAAATTACAATGGGTAAGGAGTAAAACTTAACCGCAACTTCTTACATAATACTTAAAATTAAAAAGGGCTCATTTCTAAATTGCTCGCTTAAAAGTTAAGAAATCAGATTTTACGCCATTTTAGGGAGACATCTCTGAAACCGGCTCAAGAAATTACGAAAATGGCCGTGTTTAGTTTTAAGTCTTATATTGCCACATGTTTGACTCTTACTTAAACTCCGTGATTTCTAAATTATGCTCGGGGTTTAAATTGTCTAAGAGTTAAGAAGAAAAAGGAAGGCGGTTAAATTAAGACCTCTTAGTGTTTATTCTAAGTCGAATGGAAATTTCTGAAGCATAATGAATTTTTTTTTTAAAAAGCCTTTTCGCTTTGGGCATTTCATGCAGGTTGGTCGATTGATAATCCTTGGAGTACAAGTTCAGAATCTTTCGAAAATGGTGAATATTGATTTGACTCATCTGTTTTTGTCACAAGAACTACCAGAAATGACCAAGGGCTATTAAATTACGTAGTTGCCAAACTCGACGAGCATCGATCTTGAAGTGTCCGCGTGTTGAAAAGAACATTTTTTGCTTGAATCAATGGTGCCGATATTCTCATGTGAAGCCGAGCCACATTACATAAAAAAAGCCTTTTCGCTTTGAACATTTCAAAATCGGGTTTCAGGTAAATTAACTAGTTGGCAAGTTCACCATGCAGGTTGGTCGACTGATAATCCGTCAGTACAAGTTGCATCAATCTATCGGAAACAATGAATGTCGATTTTACTCATCTGTTGTTGTCACAAGAACTATTGGAAATGGCCAAGGGTTATCAAATTTCATATTTGCCGAACGTATTAAAATGTTCATGTGTTGAAGAAAACATTTTTGCTTGAATGAGTGGTGCAGAAATTCTCATGTGAAAAAAGCTTTTTCGTTTTTTTTTGTTCGTGCTAACTTCTCATACATAGCTTAGCATGAACGACAATTCAAAAGCGGTTTACAGATACATTAATCAGTTGTCAACTTCACCATGCAGGTTGGCTGACCGATAATCCTTGCAGTACAAGTTGTATGAATCTTTCGAAAACAGTGAATGTTGATTTGACTTATCTGTTTTTGTCACAAGAACTACTAGAAATTACCAAGGGCAAATAAATTGCGTAGTTGCCAAACTCGACGAGCATCGATCTTGAAGTGTTCGCGTGTTGGAGAGAACATAAGTGAAGCCGAGTCACATTTCATAAAAAAAGCCTTTCCGCTTTGAACATTTCAAAAGCGGGTTTCAGGTTAATTAACTAGTTGGCCAGTTCAGTTCGTGCAGTACAAGTTGCATCAATCTATCGGAAACAATGAATGCCGATTTTACTCATCTGTTGTTATCACAAGAACTGTTGGAAATGACCAAGGGTTATCAAATTTCATAATTGCCGAACTCGATAAGCATCGATATTAAACTGTTCATGTGTAGGAGAAAACATTTTTGCTTGAATGCGTGCAGATATTCTCATGTGAAAAAAAGCCTTTTCGTTTTTTTTTTCGTTCTAACTTCACATTCTAAACTTACCATGAACGACAGTTCAAAAGCGTTTTGCAGATAAATTAATCAGTTGTCAAGTTCACCATGCAGGTATAAGTTTCACCAATCTTTCGAAAACAGTGAATGTCAATTTGACTCATCTATTTTTGTATGCTTGTTAATCAGATTCAGCCATATAGTAAAGTATTACAGCTTTCACCAAACCAGAGATTTCACTTCCCTCTTATACCAATATTATTACCCCTGGTAATTTTTCAGCCACCGGTGTAAATCCCTTAATCAAAGAGGGCTAAGCATTCGTATCTATAGGAGTATTCCTTAATCTCTCGCAAATTCCAGGTCCCGAAACATCCCTTTCTCCTTTTTGGTTATTACGGATTTGATTCTTTGTCAGACAATCTTTAGTAGACCCTTCTACTAATAAGCATTCCAGAATAATTATTCGAGACGATAATAAATGTTCACTCGCCGTTCAGGATTAAGCCGAGATCAAATTCTGTATCAATCTTGTAAAACGGTTAACTTTCGAAAACCTAACATGTTTGTCATTGATCCATTCCACTTTAAACCACAAAACGTCTGATTAGATTTAAATTTAAAGAAGAAACGTGTCCCATTGAAGTCACACACCTTTTCACCATTTTTCAATAAGAAAAATCCCCAAAGATTTACGCTGAGATTTACACAAAAAAAACCTTAATTTATTTCATCCTGATGCTGAATTGAATTTATAAAATCCCGCATCAAAACTTTATGTAAAGTGAAATATTTATCATTGGCGCGCACGCATTATTAATAAACAAAAAGGTATCACAAACAAAAAACCAAAAAAATAAAAAGGATTAAGGTGTTCAGTTCATATACCAAACACCATTAAGCACCTGTATGTTTACAACAAAAATTTAATCGGTATTTTAGATTTCAAGTTGCGTTCGACCAAAAAACCATTTATTATCACAAATACAATTGTTAATCTTGAGAATTCGCTATATACGAGTCCACATAAATATGTGCGGCACCAAAATGATTAACGCCATTCACGTATTTTGTTCTTAAATTATACATACACACACAAAAAAAAAAGCTTAAAACCATTACACAAAACTTCTTATATTCTACGGTGTCCCATATACATATACCCGTCCATATTCATTGTCGAAAAGTCACGTTCACACAACCTTTTTATTGGCCCATAAATCTTCGGCAAAGTGTTTATATATCGCGCAGAACACAAAACTGGAACCAAAATTGGTAAAAGCACAACTTTATTTTTAAAAGAAGCGTTCCTCTAAATGCATACTCGTACATACATAACACACACAACCTGAATGAAGTATGTACATCGAACAAAAACTTTTCCAAACAATTTGTGTATTGTGCCGTAATCATTTTTATTATGAAAATTAAATTTTCACAATAAAAAACTTAAATAATTTTTTTGTTTTGTGTGTATATGAACGAGTACGGTACTAGGTAATACAATACATTGTGTACAACAATAATGATAATATAATTTTCTATGTACATAGAAAAAGTTCTTGCAAAATTTTGTTGTTGTAACAACATAACGAATAAAAATTTGCATAAAAAATGCGACTTCATTATTTTTAACTTAACCTAACATTTTGTTCACAAAACAGAGCTTTTTGCCGTTGTACTTGTATGTATATGTACCTATGCTGGTTTCGCGAAGATGAGGCAACATATATTTATGAGCTTTTTCACATTTTCTTATGTATATGTATATACTTATGTGCTCAACGAACATGGAATTTTTATTTTTATTTTATTTACAACCAAAGCAATTTAAAACTTAAGGAAGTTTTTATACGCTATACGATGCTCAATGGTCGTTTCATTCTCCGTTGTTGTGTATACAAGTAGTTATTTACTGTGGAGCATTAATTTGTATAGTCTGATATAAGTAAAAGAGTTTGCGTGATGATAAACGAGCTTTTAAATTACTGTTAATAGAAGGTGTTTAATTGTATGAACAAATTTGGTACGTGTGCACTGATCTGCATAATTTTAAAGTTATTTTTTGTTACAATAGATTTATGTGCAGCTTTCCACTATAAGTTTTGTATTTCTTTTTTTACAAAATATGCAGAAAGCTTTAAAAGAATAAATTTGGAATTTAAATTTCCATTTTTCATTTTTCTAAAAGCTTAACTAGAAGCCTATATTTTATTTAAGTTGTTAATGTGTAAAAAGCTCTTAACGTAACCCTGAAAAGCTTAACAATTTCAAACTTTTTTTGCAGTTCTTGAACCATAACAATCAAAAATTTAACCAATTTGTGTTAAGATTTTGTTAAAGATGCCTAAAGCTTCAACATTCACACAAATTTGAAGAGTAATAGCCTATTAAAATAAAAATCTATTATAAGAGCTTTAATTCAACTAGTGTAATATGTCTAGCTAAATATTTGACAGCGAGTTTTAAAAGCTCGTTAACCATTTTAATGCATATAAGACAATCATTGAAACTATTTTGTATATGTATATAGCTTTTAGTAAAAAGTCCTTGTCTCTTAGGACGAGCCAAAGCTATTCAAGACTACTAACGATATACTTGGTATTTAGACAATTAAGAAAGTTTTAATGTTTTAAATTACGATAACACTTATCTTTTATGTTAGCAGCTTAAAAGCTCAACATTTTTTTTAATTAAGTAAGTTACACTGTTTGAAGTCATAAAAAATTAAATCAAATTGAAAAAAAGCTTGAATTTTGAAAGTTTATCTAGTTAAAAATTCAAAAATCGAAGTTAAAACTAAAAGCTCAATTAACTGAATTGTTAAGTATTAACAGTCAGTGCGGGTGTAAAATAGCAGCTGAACTTTGAACATGGTGCAGCTATTCCATTTTTTGTTTGAAATGTCGTTTATGCTTTTGTTTATAGAGAAGCTTGCCAGGAGCTGTGCCACTTTACGACTTCACAAAAGCTCGGTGGCTAAGTAAATAGGGATTAAATCAGAAACTACTAAATGAAGATAATTCAAATACAAAACTTAATAATTTATAAAATTGCAAATTATCAATTTCCAGAGCTTTTAAGCCTATTAAAACACATAAATCTAAAAGCTCCTTAATTTTAACTTAATATTGAACTTTAAAAAGAAGTTCCTTCTTCTTAAAAAAACGAATTATTCACTTGGCTCAACCATATGAAATTATAATGATCTAAAGCTTTTATCAAGCTTTTGCGTATTGGAATAATTATAGTGGAAGTTTGTTTTTTTTTAAAAAGCGAAGATCATTGAAGATTTGATTTACCCAAATAAATTGCAATTTTGGTGTCATTGGAGATGTTGTTGGCCTGGCCTTGTTGAAATGAAATCTGAATAACAAACCTAAAGAACATACAACTTTGCCCTGCTTTCGAATTGTTCTTTCAATTTATTTTGGTAAAATTTTCAAATAAAAAAAATAATTAAATTGTTGATCTTTTTAGGGCTTTTGAAATCGGAACGTTTTTTAAAGTTGGTAAGAACATTAAAAGTTATTGTTCAAATAAGCTTCTGGAATGATTCATTTTTTAATTTGGATTTTTAACTTTAGATTACTAGTTGATACATTTTGAACTTTTAAATCAATCTTAATGATAAAAGCTCACTGAAAGGTTATTTTATTTAGATTAGTCAATTGGTCAATAGAACATTGCATCAACGTATTTAGTTAAAATTCTGGAAAGCTCGTTTCGTTTAGTTTGTTTAACTTTAAATTCGAAAGCTTTCATTTATCATCAACTTGAATCAAAAGATCGAACTACTAAGTACTTTGATTTGGATCACAACCAGAAATTAAATGGAAAAGCTCAATAATTAGCAGCGAAGGTAAAAACAGATTGACATAAATTTTATTGGAGTGAAAATTGGTCCAAAGCTTTACCGAAAATTAAAGTATATAAAAGATACTGGAAATGGAAAAGCAGCAGGCTCAGCATTTTTCAAACGCATTGTAAGTGTTGGAAAGTTGTGTGGCTCACTTAACGCAGATTTCTTTTGAAAACAGAGCTTTTAAAATGAGCAATGATCTTAACAATAAAATTCGTTTTAAATTAAGAGGTTTTTAAATTGGATCAAAATTTATATTTTCTGTTAAAATAAATCAATTAGTGAAAGCTTCTCGAAAGTTTCTGGAAAGTTTCTGGAAAGAAAACATAAACTAGGACACGTCTTTTCATAATAATCAATTTTGACAATATTATATATATTGTTAACAATAATAATTTTTTTAAAAGCTCGTTGCTCGTAGCTTAACTAACTTTTATAAAACATGACTTTCTCAATTCAGCCTTTTGATCCAAAGTACAACTAAAACTTACGAATGAAGCGCAACAGTTAAAATCAAAGGTAAAACTAAAAGCTCTTAAAATTACTTAATAAAATAATCTCAGGAAATTCAGTGAGATTAGTGCAGGTGTAAAATAGCAGCCGAACTTTGAACACGGTGCAGCTTTTCAAATTTTGGCAAGAACATTAAAAATTTAGTTTCTAAAACATTAGGCTCTGGTTTTAGAGCTTTTGAGCTTTAATCAATATACATAATGAAACCTTCAAGTAAGCTCCTGGAATGAAACGTAAAAATATCTAATTCAAATTAAATTATAATTGGTGGATTTAAATGTTAAATGTTCAAATTAAATTGTTGAGCGTTTTGGAACTTTTAAAATGGTAATCGATTTTTTATTTTAATTTGAAAATTACAAAGTAATTGTGTAAAACTTTAAACTTTTAGTTCAAAGATTTTGAACTTTTAAATTATTATTGATGTTAAAAGCTTACTGAAAGCTTATGGAATTAAATCTTAAGTTAAGACACATTTTATGCAAACAAATACCTAGTCTTATCCAAACTATTTAATAAATATTCTGAAAAGCTCGTTACGAAAGAACTTTGTACTTTAAATTCGAAAAGGTTTAAAATGGAAACCTATGTAACAAAAAACTCATTGGCTAAGGAAACAGGGATTATGGGATTCCAGTGGTTTAAAGTCTACTAAAGAACGTAAATTTAAAAGCTCTTTAATTTAAAATATTGAGCTTTTAAAAAGCTTCTGTTTTTTAAAGGCGAATTATTCTCTTGGTTCGATCATATAAAATTAATTTAAAAATAAAAATTTAAGGTCTAATTTGAATAACGAGCCTTGTGGTATAGTTTCGAATTGTTTGTTAAATTTATTTATTTTTTTTTTTGATGGTAAGAACATTATTGTTTAATACATTAAACTCTGAATTTAGAGCTTTTGGGCTTGAATATATTTTGATAATTAATCCTTCAGGATTAAATCTTAAAATGTTCAAATCAAACGATTTAGCTTGGACTAAATATTTGCGGATTAATTAATCAATTCAAATTAAAATACCCTGGTTAAATTAAATTATTTGGAACTTTTAAAACGGGAACCGAGCTTTTTACTTTAAAAACTGTGAAAAACTTTAAACTTTCAGTTGAGAGGTTTTGAACATTTGAGTCAATATTGATGTAAAAAGCTTATGCAAATAAATCTGAAGTTTGGGAACGTTTTATTTAAAATAGTCGTTAATAGTGCTATACAAACGTATTTAGTAAAAATTATGTAAAGCTCATTACAAAAGTTCGTTAAACCATAAATTCGGAATCAGTGACTCCCTGTTTAAGATGATAACAGCTGACCTATAGTCAAGTCAGCCTTTATTTCTTCGAGCTTAGCAACTTTCCAATTGTGCGTTGAAAAATCTTGGCTGTCAACCTGCAACAACTGGAGGATTACTAGGCTCCGAAGAAATGTACACCCTAGCTCTTGGTCTGCCGGGGATCTCCTCCCTATTAATCACAGCCAGGCTGGCTCCTTACCATACCTCGCCAAGTCTCCCCACTGCCATGTTATAAAGCAGCAGGAACCTCTGGTCTGCACATGCAGTCAGTTTCACCTGATTCCTGTGCCAGTCCGCATCCCGACAAGTCGGAACAGGTCCTGGATTTTCCGACAGGACTTTCAGGGAGATGGTAACTAAAGCCCCTTCCACCTTCCTCCAATTGGTGGGCGTAATACTGCCGTCCTCTTGGGATTTGTCAATAACTGCCAAAACCAGCTGATCCTTGAGGACCTCGTTAAAAGGCCTCATGGCGGTAGCCTGGAGTTTTGTTCACTTTGCGATCTTAGGACTTTCCTCCTGAGCCAGCTGAAGGGCCTTCCGACATTTTCTCTGTGACTTTTTTTGCCCACGCAAGCGTGGCTTTGTCTTTATCCATTCTGTCCTCTGGCAAGATGTTATTAATCTGAACCAGGGCCCTCCAGGCCTTCCTCCTAGTATTATACTTTGGTTTTGAGGAACCAGCTTCATTCGTGCTTTGGTTCCGCTTTGTATTTGTATACTCAGATTTGGTGACCCGAGTGGAGAGACCAGCCTTGCTTGAGCTTATGTCCCGTCGATTATTTGTAGACTTAGAGGCAGGCCTGGGTTGTGTGTTTTTGTTTGGATCCATGATTGGTCCCACGAGTATCAGAGAAAGAAATGTCCATCTGTGCAAAAAACCGCAGTACACGGATAAGGCTACTTAATCCGGAGGGCGCCAAGTATCCGGATCCACCGTTAGCGACTGAGCTAGTTTTAAAGCTGGACCCCCAGTCTGGTCGATTATCGGGACGTTACGATTAACAACTTAACCCAGCCCAGCGATTTGTTTAAGGTTGACTCCTTTAGCGCCGTGTTTTACCCTAGAAGCCAAAGAATCAACAATTTAGTTACCAGCGGTCACCACGTGGAGGTAACACGAGCACCTGTGGAAGTTGCAAGTTACGGAGCTGGCCACAAGTGCCAAATTGAATCTCCCGAGCAACTTCACACCTGACCACCAGTCTACACTAAAAAAAAGATAAAAAATGCCCATCTCTCTTATGTTATATTCTAAAAAAGTTACCAAAAATAATACAACAAAAAAACCATTTGGTAACTTTTTAGAATATAACATAAAAGAGATGGAAAAATTTTATCTTTTTAGAGTAGACTGCGTATCGAAAAACCTGAAAACTTTTGGCATACGTTTACCCTAAGAAACGCAGTTTGGAGCAAATATCAGAACTTTCGGCTGCACCCGAACAGTAATAATGTACCAAACATTTCATTTTCTCATTTGTTAATCAACATTCTCCGTTTTACTAATTTCTAGCTACAGCTTTGTAGTGAGTGTGACAATATGAACCACCCTATTCTATACTAACACATACTTATGTAAAACCACTCTTATAAGGTCAGTCATTAAAGATTATTCAATCGATACACACGTATTATCATTTTATATTACGGCTCTCTCAATATTAGATACCCATAAGTATTACAGTAAGGTCAGTTGGATTCTATAGGGTTACACTTTAAAAAAAATAAAACTACTCTCTCTCTCTCTCTCTCTCTTTATTCTTTCGCCATTACACCTCGCCTTTTTTTATTATTATTATCTTTTTATTACTACCTATGCGCTTCGTTTTCCTTGCGTTAGGCTTACGAACTAAACGATATTTTGTTTATTCAATATAGTGACATCTATTATTTGTTATAATATGTAAGGTTAGGTTGGAGTGGCTGCTTATACACACTTAGACCGGTGACGATCCATTGTGATACCACAGAGTATCTCCCCTTTTACCCCTATTGGAACCATTTCGAGTTACTTATGTAGCGTAAGACGTCCCACACTTTACTGTTTTCGAGATCCGAGTGGCGGTCCATCCTGAACTTACCCAAGTGTGTGTGCCTCCTGAGAGCCAATGCTGGACACATGCCAAGGGAGTGGACCAACGTCTCTTCCTCCTCTTCGTCCAAGCAGCTTCTGCAGAAGTCATTTGCCTCCAGACCCAGCCTTCTTGCATGTTCTCCAAAAAGGCAGTGTCCCGTGAGAATTCCTACGACCGTTCTTAATTCACGTCTGCGTAGGGATACTAATGCCCTAGTGCGCCCCAAGTCCAGCTTTGGCCAAACTTGTCTTGCAATTCTACAGGTGAGGGTGTTAGACCACCTTTTCCCCGCTGAGGATAGCGCCTGCTTCCAATTTGCTTGTCTCAGCGCTGTGATAGGCCTCCATAGACTTGCCCTTTCCGGTTGCAGCTGGAGAGTCGTACCATGCCTAGCAAGTTCATCCGCCCTGCAGTTCCCCATGACGCCCGAGTGACCTGGGACCCAGATTACCTGGATATTAAAACCTCATTTAGAGTTGAGTGACAACTCAACGCCACCCGTGACGCCAAAGACCCAGATTCTAACGACTGGATCGCCGTTTGACTGTCCACATAGATTGTGATATCGTCTGAGGATAACACATTATGCTTCAACCACGTCTTGACCTTCTCTATCACTACGACTTCAGCTTGGTACACGCTGCAGTAATCAGGGAGACGAATAGAAATGTTTACATTTAATTTGTCACAGAATACTCCAGCTCCAGGTCCGAAATCGCTTCTCGAAGCGTAGAGTAGGTTTAATGTAGTCAAGATTCGCCAGCTCATCCTTCAACGATCTAACGATAGTAGAGTGCCCTATACTAAGCCACATCCATTGAGAGACGGCTGCAAGTCGTACAGCCGTATTTGCCGCCATCTGTTTGCCAAAAATTTCGACCGGAAGAAGGTGCAACATCACCTCTAAGGCACTTGTCGGTGTCGACCTCAATGCCCCGCTAACAAGCATACAGCCCGTTCTTTGCACTATCTCAATCTTACTTTTATAACTTACCTTATCCAGAGCTGGCCACCAAACACCCACCCCGTACATGAGTACAGGTCTCACTACAGCGGTGTAGAGCCAGTGTACCAGCTCCGGCTTCAGACCCCATCTATGACCAATCGCGTTCATACAGAAGTACAAAGCTATAGTAGCTTTGTTTATTCTCTCCAACATGTTGGGCTTCCAACTAAGCTTATTGTTCAAGATAATGCCCAGATATCTAGCTCTATCAGTAAAAGCAAGTCTCGTGCCGTTTAAGGTAGGAGGGACAACTACCGGTAGTTTGCATTTCTTAGTGAAGATTACCAGCTCTGTCTTGGACGGGTTAATACCAAGTCTACATTTGACAGCACATTTCGTAATGATGGTACGCGCATTCTGCATTACGTTTACAGTCGTGCTCAGGAATTCCGCGATAACAGCTAAAGCTACGTCATCTGCGTTAGCGATAATTTCAATCATCTCTCTCTCGAATTCTAGTAGTAACCCGTTTACCACTATACTTAAGAGAAGAGGGGACAGAACCTCCGCCCCTGCGGGTTTCCCCTAGTTACTCGTCTCTTGATGGTGGAGTCCCCCAACTTCTAGCTAACAATCCTGCTTCCCAGCATATAATTGATTAACCCTATCAGAGGAACGTGCACCTCCAAAAATGATAATCCCTCCTTGATTGCCTCCGTTTTCACATTATTAAAGGCGTCCTCTATATCCAGGAAGGCCACCAAACAGAATTCCTTCGAATTAATCGATTTTCCAATCGAACACACCAAGGCGTGCAGAGCAGTGTCCACAAAGAAAAAAAGGATGATAGAGTTATTGGTCTTAGGTCCTTATGATAGATATGTGAGCTTTTCCCCGCTTTCGGTATGAACACCACATTGACCTCCGTCCAGTACCTAGGAATATAGCCCAACTTCAAACACCCTTTGAATATAGCTTTCAGGTAAAAAAGAATAATTACTGAGTTGTTTTGAAGTTCCGCTGGTATAATTTGATCCGGACCAGCCGATTTAAATGGTTTAAAACCCCTCAGTGCCCATAAGATCCGTTTCCTGATTACGATATCCTCTGTGAACACTGACAGTGATTCCTGATAATTGCTACGCACCAACAGGTCTTCAAAGCTCCCTGGGAAGTGTGTCTCGAAGAGAAGCTCCAGAGATTCTCCACTAGAAGCTGTCCAAGATCCGTTCGGTTTTATCAAAAACTCGGACTAGATGTACTTTTGGAAAGAATCTTCCTAAGGCGGTAGCTTTCGGATACCTCTTCCATTTTATCACAGAAGATTCTCCAAGACCTCCGTTGTCCTTTCTTAATTGTTTCTTATAAATTCCGAGTTTCTCCTTATAATTCAAGTCCCAATCCTGAGCCTCCCTTGTATTTTTGGCTCTATTAAAGGATGTCCTACAAGCCTTACGATAGGTTCCCAGTTGCCTGGACCATTATACTGATTTTTGCCTACCCCTAGGCTTAACCAGTGGGCAGGCAGCGCGAAAGGATCGGTTGCATGCGCTAGTAACGCTAGCCACCATGTCCTCCAGCTCCCCAATGGTCGTCGGGGGCTCCATAGCCCTCGTCGGTAACATTTCCTCCAATAATTCCCCATATTTGCTCCAGTTGGTCCTTCTAGGGTTCCTGAAGGCTTCCCGGGTAGCAGGGTGAATATCGAGGCTATAGGTTAAATATCGATGATCAGAAAAGGATTGTTCCTTATCCACCCTCCAATTTTGAACCATATGAAGAATATTATTTGAGGCAAGGGTCACGTCTAGGACCTCCTGCCTGTTACTAGGAATAAATGTGGGTTCCCGCCCAATATTACACACTGAAAGGTTAGTACTCATCAAATAATCAAAAAGCGACTCACCTCCTTCATTAATGTTCGTGCTTCCCCAGATAGTGTGATGCGCATTAGCATCAGCTCCCAGTACTCACTACTTCCAGGCTAACTGCAGTAGTGTCACCATTGCTGTATTGAGAGAGAAGGAAAAGATTAATATTATTTTTCCCAAGAATACAAGATCTGATCTTCCCAGACTTACTAGAGGATATAATTTTGAACCCCTTGGTTCTGAGGCCACAAATCCTCTTATTATTAATCCAAGGTTCTTGAATTAATATCACATCCTCACCCGACCTAGTCAGCCTGAGGAGTAGAGCTGCCGAAGCAGCCTTAGAATTGTGAAGGTTAATTTGTGTTATCTTAATCATAACCTTTTAACCTCTACCTACCTCTATTGTATATTCCTACTACCGCAGGAATATTATTTCCCGGTATTTTGGGATGCGCCGGATTCGTCCGTCTCGCTAACCCTCATACCCTCTGTAGAGGATTTGTCAGTGCCCCCCGTCTGACCGGGCAGCCGACATCCTCCTCCATCGGTACACCAGCTCCTTCGCTTATGTGCCCCTCCTCATCTTCTAAGTGAATCCTTACCAGACCGAGGTCGCCGGATTCACTCTCCCTTCTACCCTCAGCTTCTCCCCCCATGCTGCTGGTACCCCCTTCAGGCCTGGGCGGGTTGCCACCATCCTTCGGTTGGCCTTCCACACGCGCTTCCGCCCCATCCTTTTTTTAAACGTTGAGAGTAATTGACCCGAATCCGAAGTCAATTACTCCCTTCGTTTTGTGCATGAGGGCAAGGGAATCCTTATTTATTACCATAATTGATAATTTCGAGCCCCCCTTCGCCTCCTTCTGCTTGACGATCTTCCAATTTCCGGTCGGAAGATTCGGATTACTGGCCTGAATAATTTTCAAAGCCTCGTCAAGGCTAGCCCGTTCGGATGGCAGTTCGACACGTGCTCTCGGCCTGCTGAGAATTTCCTCCCGGCTAACTGCCGCAAGCTTTGCGCCTGGCCACACCTCCCTTACTTTGGCTATATACTTTTAATAAAGATCCACAGATCTAGAGTCCGAGCATGCAGTCATCTTCACACGCCCTTGATACCATCCCGCACCTCTGCAGGATAGTGGTGGTCCTGGATTTTCTCCCAGGACCTTTCAAAAAAACGAGGTTGAGTATTATACACCAACCTCCATTTTTTCGCCGTGACAGCTAGCATCAACGCATGCTCCCTCAGGACATCGCTGAACACCTTTGTCCCTGAGTTAGAGCTCGGCTTCTTGTTAGTCAGCAACTTGGTTTGGTTGCTGTTGACTACTTCCACCTCGTCCTTGGACCGCTGTCTTTTCGACACATGGTCCCTTTACGAGCTTCCGCAGTCCAAAGTGCTCCTTGCCCAATCTACCGATGTTCTCTGTTCTTCTGTGAGCTGCCCCTCGGCGATTTCTGTACCGCCTTTTCGCAGGAGGAATTTCTCTCGTCCCCCTCCCCTGCGCTGCGTTGGTACCGCTAACCACTGGAACTAGTGCCCTAAATTCAACCATCTTTGCACCCTTCGAGGCCCCATCCGTCTGGTTCGAGGTACCTCCCTTCGCTGATAACGGCTTTTGAGGAGAGCCGGCGCCCTTTGTTTTGTTTTTGCTTGATTCTTCTATTAGATTCCCACGAGTATCGGAGAAATGAAGGTCCGCCTGCGCCGAGATCCGTATTCGCAGGTAAGGCTAATTACAACTGGAGGTCGCCAGGTATCCAGAGGGCTCCGTTCACGACTGGGCTTTGTTAAATGGGCCCCCAGCCTGGCAGATCGTTAGCACGGGTCGCTTTACACCTTAATCCGGCCCATTTGCCATCATTTAGCGTGGCCCGCCTTATACCTAGGTCACTTATTAACAACCGCTCAATGAGCGTGGACCCGGAGGCGACGGCAATTATAAGGCATTTGTTATGATAAGTATTTTACATTAAATATTGTTACCGTTCGTATCATTGGATTGTGAATAAAACAAAATCAATTTAATTTATCACCTACGATTTTATTTATTTCACACAAGAATTATTACAACACAATTTACTAACGATAATTTTCAAAATCACTTTTTATAATTTTCACACAATTTTATTGATCGCTTTTAATTTATTTATCGCACTAAAACACTTTTTAAATCACCTTTTAATTCCTTTTTAATCTTCACACTATCGTTTATCAAATACTAACAATCGTTCGCCCCCTTATACACACAAACCAAGCCTCTAGAAAGCTCAAGACTATTCCAGCAAGAACAGTGTAGAAACCTTTAGAACAGTTTTATTATGGAAAACTCCATTTTAGTATCGTAAAACATTGAGCTACCAATTTAACTTACTCTATTACACCCTAGGTGTCACCGTCACAATAAAAGACCCTACAATTTATATTACTGATATACATTCAGATATTTGTAAACCGTCAAAAATTTCAATTCAAAATCATAATACCAACCTCAAACGACAAAACCAAATCGTCTAACTGCCACAATCAAACCATAAACATTCAACAAACAAAAACCCGTACATAAATCCTGTCAAACAAATAATCAAACAAAACAAACGCCTTCATTATACTTGATTGTTATTATATTCAATTAAACAAAAAAATTAAAAAACTTTTATTCTTATTTATTTCCTCATCATTATTTCTTATTAAAAACAAAAAAAAAAAAAAAATTAAATATTTATTATTAACAAGAAATAAAATTATAAAAATATATTTTTTTATAATTGAAAATCTTTTTTTAAATACAAAATAATTTCTACTTATTTTATATATACATAAATAATATCGAAAGTAAAAATATTATAATTGTTAATTTATAAAACAAGAAAAAAAAGTAAGAATTTAAAAACTTTTTTATAGTAAAAAAGTTAAGTTTATAAAAACACAAAAAATATTCCTTCCTATAAAAATAAAGAAAATTTTGAAAAGCAAAACACACACACAAAATTAATTTTAATAAAACGTAAGATGCAAATAAATAAATTAAATTTAATGTAAATTATTAATTAATATTATAATTATTATAAATACGTACTTTAATTAATTAAATTTATACAGTATATAGCGAAATAATTTATTTATCTAATTTAGGAGCACATACCCATTACATATACATACATACATAAATTTTATTAATTTTGGAAGGCATGCGAAGGAGGAGGAGGAGGGTTACGAATTATTGTTGTTATAAGAGAATTTATTATGTTAAGACGTTTTATTATTTAGGAGAAATTTGTTTACGTAAATATGTAATTTAGACGAACAAGGGCAAAAATTTTGTTATTTGAAATATTTTGTTTGGTTTTGTAAATTTATTGTCATGTGTGACGAAGGTAGGTGGTGAAATCAAATATTGATATAATTGATTTATTTGGAACTTAATTAGTGTTTGGAAATTTGATGTTTAGTAAATATGATTTACGTTACTGTCAATATATGTACAGCATTACCGTAATACAAGAGTTTACCGAAAAAATTTTGTGTTTGTGTAAGGCGGAAACCAGAGTATAGAATAAGTGTAACGATCGTTCGCATGAAACTTTTTATCTACTAAGTATATAAAAAAATATATAGTTGACCTTGATGGGGCATTACAAGGTCATCAACAATAAATTCGGCATTTTCGTTCTAAAACAACAACATTCTTTTGTGGCAGACATTTTTAATAATGCAATAGAGTATAAAGATTTGGAAAGTACTTTGGTCTATATAGTCCGAGCAAAGTTCTAAAAGTATCTTGATTCTATTTTTTTATGAAACTGTAGACTGAACAATTTACGTATTGCTCAAGCGGTATTTTTGGGCAGGCAAAAGAAGTATGACAACATTTTTGATGATTCTCAGCCTTCAGCATCGCTTCGGTAAAACTTGCAGTATTTAATATCAGAAATATTATATTCAGTACTATTACTCAAGTACTTCAAAATCTAACAAGTATCTTTGTTCTGTTCTGGTATTAAAAGAAATCTAAAATAAAAATTAAAACAACTCGGAAATGTGGCCTATATATTTTGAAAACTTTGGAAAATTAATGGCCGATGGTTACTAACATCCAAAAATAAATTTAGATCTACTCAATAGTAGCTCAATAATGTATTATTACTGGTACAAGATAGATGATGATACAGGATTTTAATATCTTAACCGTTTCGAATTGTAACTAAAAAATTTGGTGAGCACATCACATTTTGAGTCTCCTTCCTACTAGCTTCCCTATCCAATATCTTAATTATCGATGGTTTAAACTAATATGCTTCTAAATAAATTGTAGTGTTTGTCCAGTGTTTCGTCACATTCGCGTTCAACTTGGTAGACAACATTTGATTTTTAATTTATATGATTTTTATATGTTCCGAAGATTGTAAGAGAATTCAATCCAGTTTCGAACTGATGAGCATGTGGTTATGAAAAAAATGAATCTTCTCATCAGGCCGCGGCGACTGGACTGATTACACCACAATTTACATTCTATATATACAGAATGTACTGTGCGTTATGTACTAGCGAATCATACTAATACAAATAAATTATCTTACAAAATTAAAAATTAAATAAATAAAATTCTGTCTATTAGTCGGTTTCGTTGAATGCTTGTTCGTAAATACTAATATACTTCTACGTGTTATTAAAAACACATTCAAAATGGTCTAATCACCGGTAGCATATTAGAAATTACATGAATTAATTAACATTCAAAAAAATTCAAAAAGTAGCATTTGATTATTTCTTTAGTGGAACTACGTAGATCCTTAAGTTAAGAAAAAAAAAGAGATGCGTTCAAATTAGATGCTGGTCTTTCAACAATTTTGAAATTTGTGTGCATTTGTATAAAAGTACATATTTATGAGCCCAACGAATTGATTTCTTCATTTAATTCGACCGCCACCAAAATGTTTGTATGTGTCATAATGCTGGAAACATATGAGCAGAATTTCTGCAAGCAGCGCTGCCGGCAGAAACATGGGTGAACATGGGGATAGCAGCAATCCATTGAAGAGGCGGGCAGATCAATGCTTTTATCAAAACTTATATGGAGCAGCCAAGCATATTGCAACCAAACGCGGTCAATATTAGAAAACTAACGTCAAGTCAATTCGAGGGCACAAAGCGCTAGGCTCAAATGCCGGAAAAAGTGATACATGCCTGATATATACATCGCAATAAACAGGTTAAGCCGAGAAACAAGATCTCATTGGGCGCAAAAGAAGATTTTCTCACATTCCTTGAAATGCGAATAGACATGATCGACTCATTTAAGGGCTATACCAAGAAGATCCAACCAAGCCGACCGAATGTCCGCATATTAAAGGTTAGATTAGGGTTTACAACTGTATATTACGAGAACAATGCCAACAGTGCTACAGAAAACATTATACTTAGTTGCATGGCTCATCAGAACAAAAAACTCAACCAAGAATGACCATCGTTCGAGTACACAAGTACATGAAGCCATCATATCAACACACGAAGACACCGGTGAAGTAAACAACATTACTAAAACGCAGACACTTACCATAAAATTCTCTATCTATCAAATCGTACTGCCCACTCCGTTGACAAAAATTCGAGATGTTAATGGACAATTTCATACCTACCAAGGGCTACTAGACTCCGCATACCAGGTTTTCTTTATTTCTGAAGCATGTATAATGAACTATGTAATTCTCAGTTCCAGCAGGAATTCCGTTGAAATAAAGTTTAGTTTATCAAAAGGAGGTCTACAACTACAAAAGAAGCTGCAGGTAGCCGATCCAGCATTTAATAAATATGACCAAGTTGATGTGCTGCTGGGACTCGATGTCTTCTTTAAAACTTTGCTGTCCGACAGTCTGAACCTGACAAGTGAATTAAAAGCAATTAGTAGTAGGAGGTGGAAGAAATACCAAGAATTGTTAAAGGAACTGCAGAAGAACTGAAATGAGATTAAATCTTCCAATCAAGTGAAGCAGCCATTCAAACAACAGGAAATCATGGTCGGAACATCACACAACGCGGCTTTCAATCGATATGGTACAAAACACGATAATTCAAAACGCGATATTTTAAAACGCATATCCTAATTCCATCGTATATGTTCAATTTCATCATAAAGGTGAAGAAAAATTTTAAATGTAAAATGAAGGAAGATTAATAATTGAAATATCGCGTTTCGAAATATCGCATTTTGTACCATATCGCGTTTTGTACCATATCACATTTTGAAATATGGTGTTTTGTAATGTTACGTTTTGAAATTCAGCGGATCATTTATTCTTAAATGCAGCAGATCATTTAGGGTGCAGCCAAGAAGAAGAAGAGGTACCAATGAAGCCTTGTTTACGAATTGGTGTTTTTAAGCATAAAAGTGGTCCACTGTGGCATTATCTCAAATCAAAGGTATCTGATATAGGTGCTGCACTTCTACAATATATGTAAGATTGAGTGGAAGTTTATCCCGCCTGGAACATTTCACACAAGTAGGATATGGGAGGCGGCTATGAATCAAGCGAAAATACACCTTGGACGAGTAACTGGGGACACAATATTCGCCTTAGATGAAATTTCAAAACTGTTAACAAGCAGAAGATGAAGACAAAAATAGTAAAACTTCAATTATTCCAGCAATGGCTAGATGGTGATTAATTGGTTAAGCAAATGCAGCAGCGCTTTTGAACTACATGGAATCGAGACTATCTTACGATACTTCAAAAGTGTTACAAATGGAGTGACCAGTCTGACCGGCCGAATCTGATGAAATGAGTCTGATGACTCATGGCCGACCAAATTTTAACTTTACATCCCGAGATGAGCGGACCTGAAAAGGAAACACAAAATTAATAATTTTGTTAATTTATTGTTAAATTAATTATTCGGTTACGGTGACACCTAGGGTGTAATAGAATTAGTTAAATTAATGGCTGAATGTTTTATTGTACTAAAATGGAATTTTCCATGATAAAACTGTTCTAAATGTTTCTACACTATTCTTACTTTTTATATACTTACATAAACCAAACTTCTAGAAAGTTCATGACTTTTCCATTAAGAATAGTGTAGAAACATTTAGAACAGTTTTAAGCTTGGAAAATTCCATTTTAGTACAATAAAACATTGAGCAATTAATTTAACTTGTTCTATTACAATCTAAGTGTCACCGTCACATTATGATTAACTGCTTCCATAACTTTAACTGACACTAACTAACAGCTTACTTTCGAATGAAAACGTTTTTTCTTCTCCACTATACAATTAAGCAATCGAATCAATTTAGGCCTTTTCCGACTAGAATCAGTATATTTCAAGATGGTTTTCCGATAATGCTGACTCTATCGGTTAATGTTCACTCTATCGAAAATTGGCCAGACGCCATTCGAAGGGCCGAATGTCGGTGGGCCGAATGTCAAAGGGCCGAATGGGTCGATTTTTTTTTTTTTTTTTTGTTTTGTATTTAGAAATATAATTTTTTAAATTTGTTATTTTAAGGAATATTTCTTACGAATTTATGTATTTTATTATGTTTAATCTTTGGATATTCTATCTTTGGCTACTATATTTTTAAATTAGTCGATGTCATATTTCTTTAATTTATTTTCCTCAGAATAGAGAAAAAATTGTACGGGAAATTGTAATGCAAGATTTTGTATTCGGCCCAATATAGTAGCCCAATAGTTTGGTATGCATTATTTTTTTCGATAGAGTATCCAAAGATTAAACATTGTACATAAATTCATAAGAAATTAATTTATATTTGATAAAGAAATTTACAAAATATTCCTTAAAACAACAAATTTAAAAAAGTATATTTCTAAAAACAAAACAACAACAAAAAAAATAGGCTCTTCGACCCATTCGGCCCTTCCGACTTTGTGGGGGTTTGCGTAATGCCCCACAATTAAATATTCTTTAAATAAATAACGTTAAAGTTATTTATTTTTTTATTTTTAATAAGTTTATTATATTATTTTAATTTTTAAAAAACAAAGCTCGTTAATATTCACAATTCAGAATATTAACGCGTCTATGGTTTAGTTAATTTTCTTGTTAATAGATCGCCATGCACGTTGTGTAAATTTGTCGTGGATATTACGTGCAAGCGACCATAAGCGATTCTTTTTATTTCTAATGAACCCGCATTATTGTTTCGCGCTGCTATCACGACGAAATATGTCTTTGCTAACTAAATTCACCAAACTATCAAATTGTTGTTACTGATGTCGGTGTCGACAGCTAGATGGCATGCCGCTCGGGAAAAAGACGAAAATAATAAATATGGGAGCTAAATGTTATATCGTACTTCATTAATTGAAACGTCACCGATGTTTGACACATTTATTGCTTGTGGCAATGGCATGTTGACATTTGTTAAATTATTGAAATATGGTAATTAAAATAAACACGTTACCTGATGAGTGGTACGCCACATCACCTCCTTACCAGCGAATTACTGATAAGCGATATCACGTAACGTGCCGGCACTTTTGTAGTCCTTCCGGTTCTCGTTGTGACTGGTTTTAGGTTGATACTGGGGTTGTCTCAGTGGCTTTTAAACAGTGTTTCTGACTGATCTGCGGACCAGCTGACTTACCCTTTGCTGTCGGTTGTGGTTGAGAATTGAAACGGACTTTTGATCGGATTTTACTTTGATGACAGCTTGTGTTTCGTCTACTGAAGTGTCCTCCGTGAAAACACGGATTCAATCTGTCGATTGAAATGTTACTGACTTTGCCTTTAATGTTTAATATAAATGCTTTCTACGGCCCTTCATATGGTGTCTGCAGTGACTTCTTGCATAGGTCGATTCGCACAAAAACGTGTGTACATTTGTTGAGTTCCTGTGAAACAAATACCTTCTTACTACAGTATCGTGAAGGCGGAGTCGGACGAATTTTGCTAAAATGATCCCTTAGTTCTTTGGCGAATTCCGATTGCTCTGTATGATTTTTTGTTTCTACCAGCAATTGGCTAGGAATGCGTAGTTGTTCGCCAAAAACCAATTCGGCTGAGGTACTTTTTAAGTCCTCGCGGTATGTCGTGCGAAGTCCCAACAAAACAGTAGGTAAAACTCGTGTGCAATCGTTTCTGCCGTGACATATAATGGCCGCCTTCAACGACCTGTGCCATCTCTCCACGAATCCGTTACACTTTGGATTGTATGCTGTAGTTCGCCTGTGTTCGAAACCCAGTAATTTAGAGAACTCAGCGAATAGTTCTGATTCAAATCAATCTGGATTTCGTGCCAAGCACAGTACTACAACTGCCTTGTTGAAAGTTACTGATGATATTACTATTAATATTGAAGATGGTAAAGTTGCAGTTTTGGTTCTCTTAGGCTTTTCTAAGGCATTTGATAAAGTAGACCACGCTATGTTGTTATCGAAACTATGTTATGAATATAACTTTTTCAAGAGTGCTTGTCAACTTATAGGTTCTTATTTGCATCTGCGACAACAATCTGTAAAATATCATGGCAACTTTAGTGACAACATTTTTGTCACATCTGGGGTTCCTCAAGGATCTATTTTAGGACCTATTCTGTTTTCATTGCACATAAATCAAATTTGTCAATCAATTAAACAAACGGGAAACATTTGCTATCACCTTTTTGCGGATGATTTGCAAATCTATTCTTTCGGGGTTATTGATCTAAATCAAGCTTTGTGTAATATTTTGGAATGGTCCAAAGTGCACAAACTTCAAATCAATCCTGCGAAGTCACAAGCCATACTAATAACTAACAAAAAACGTATAAATTTACCAATAAACAGTCTTTTAATTGACAATCACAGAATTGAGTTTTGTGACGTTATCAAGAGTCTGGGGTTGATCATAGACACTAAATTAAATTGGAGTACCCATGTTAATAACCTATGTGGTAAAATTTATGGTATCTTAGGTAAATTGTGGTGCACGGCGAAATTTATTTCAAGTGATGTGAAATGTCATATCATTCGTATTCTTGTGGGACCTTTACTTTCATATTGTTCTTCGATATATTCGCAATGTTCCAAGAAGTCCCGAAGCGAATGGGCGATCCAATTTCGCACCTTTCTGAACAGATATTTGGTGTAAGCTTGAACCAGTTTTTGAAACTGTCGCTGTTGACTGTGATGTTTGGTTTGACTAAAAATAAAATTCCGAACTACCTTTATGATAAACTGAAATTCTCGAAATCGCAGAGGACATTAAATTTAAATTTGCCTAAATCATGCAAAACTAAGCCAAGACAACGTGCTTTCTTTATCCATGGAGTGAAGCTCTGGAATAGTCTGAATCCGTCTATAAAGGCAGCATCTAATTTGCGTGGTTTCAAGGTACTGTACCTCGAGGGGCTGATTGGCACATAATTCGTTTCCATTAATTCGTTTTTTTTCTTTTTTCTTTTTTCCATTATCACGTCTTCTAATGTTTTATCTTTTGTTCTTAATCTTTACTTCTGTATTTTTAATTATATTATATTTAATTTTAATTATTGTTCTAATTATTTTTCTGTGTAATTGCTGGAATACACATAGGAATATATCCCTGGATATTGTAAAAAGACTATGCCTTATTTGTGTATAATTAACCAATGATTTGTGATCCGTGTATAACGTAAATGGACGTCCTTCAATCATATGCTGAACTTTTTTGACCGCCGAGTACGCATCTAACAGCTCTCGATCATATGCGCTGTACCTCTGTTGTGTGGAAGATAATTTTCGATTTTAGCTCCAATTGCCGTATCAGACGCGTCGGCCATCAGGGCTAACCTGGCTGATGGCGATGGATGTACCAAGAGTGTGGCTTCGTTTAGCTGTGATTTTGATCGTTCAAACGCTTCTTCCGCCCCTTTGGACCACTTGATGACTCTGGAGTCGTTTTTTCTGCTGCCCCTTAGATAGTCTATAATAATCAAAAACTCCCAAAAACCGCCGTAACTGTTTAACCGTTTTCGGCTGGGTCATCTTTGCTATGACTTCGACACGTTCCGGAAGCGGCTTAATTCCTTCCGAGGTTACCTCATGTCCCAGGAAATTGATCTTCGTTTGACATTTGGCTCTTCAAAATTCGGCCCTTTGACAATTTCGGCCCTACGACCCATTCGGCCCTTCGACCCATTCGGCTCTTGCATATTCGGCCTATTTGAAATTCGACACTTCATACCCATTACAAATATTTCCATCATTAAATAAACCTAAACGTCAATCTGAAATAGCATGACGTGCCTCTATGATAGTTTACGAATAAATTGTGGGACAACTGTGTCTCCCCTAAATTTCATTTGAATGTTTTATGTTAATTTTTTTTAAGGTACAAAGATTTACGGCAGTAAAGTATTTCTAAAAAAAAATGTAACACCATCAAAATTCAATACAAATACTTTTTTCCCACCAAACCCTCAAAGCAAAAAAGAAATCCACCACGGCAAACACTCGCACAAAACCATAAAAAAAACCGAAAAACAAAATAATTTTAATAACATATTTTGGTTAATTAAAAATTTTATAATTAATATTATTTCGTATAATCACAACACACCAACAGTTTTCACTTACTTAAAAATAAAAAAAACCAAACTTTTATTTTTGAATTTATTTACTTTTATTTATTTAAAATTACAACTAGTTTCGATCTTGTAAAGATCATCTACAGGTAATTTTTTGCAATTGCAAAAAATTACCTGTAGATGATCTTTACAAGATCGAAACTAGTTGTAATTTTAAATAAATAAAAGTAAATAAATTCAAAAATAAAAGTTTGGTTTTTTTTATTTTTAAGTAAGTGAAAACTGTTGGTGTGTTGTGATTATACGAAATAATATTAATTATAAAAAGATCACTTACGTCACTCCGCTTCAAAAAATTTTTTTTTTAAAAAATGTTTAATATAAAAATTTTATATTAAATATTTATTTTGTTATTAATGAAAATACCAAAAAAAAAAAAACACAAAAATATTTATTATCGTTACTATTATTACATTATATAATAATAGATGGCAAAAAATTTATTTATATATTTATTATAAAAAAGGCTAATTTATTAATTACAATTTTTATGGAATGGTTTCAGACAAAAACATAAAACACATTAAATTAATTAATTATAATAGATTTAATTATAATATAAAAATAAAAACTAAGTTAAATACTTTAAATACATTATAATAGTTTTTAATTAGTTAAAAAAAAATTATATAAATGAATTAAATTAATTAACGTTTAAACAAAAGAATTTTATATAAAAAAACAAAAAAAGAAAAAATTTAGGTTAATTAAGAATTTTTTTGTTTATTTGTTTTGTAAATATTTTTATACGACACACAATTAATAACAAAAATGAGGATTCTATTCAGCAATAATTCGGTTTTATTTTAAAAATAAAATATTTATGCAGAATATGCCTCATAGGACATAGAATACTAATTAAAAAAAAAAAAGAAAGAAATGGATACCAAAATGTAAAAAATAAAATTGTTCCTGAATGTTTGTCTCTATTAAACCTAAAACCCATTTCGCTCAAACACAAACACACACACACACACACACACACACACACACACTTTTTGTGAATTTTGTATGAATGATATTAATTCAAAAATATAAAAGAAAATGATAAACAAATGATTTGATTTTTAAAAAAATTTAATTTTGTTTTTTTTTTTTGTATCGCATGAGAAAACGAAGATGAACGAAAAATGCCGAAGTGTTAAAATGAATCAGGTAAGTTTGTTTGTTGTTTGTTTGTTGTTTGTTTATGCTTAAATCTTTCAAAACAGTTCGAAAATATTGACAACAACAAAATTATTTGTCCCAACAAAAAACAAGCATTAAACGTTGACCTTACCTTTAAATGTCCGTCCAGAATGATTAATTATGAGAATAATAACAAAATAATTACCTCAACCTTTTTTTTGTCAACTCAATTTTGAATTATATGCGAGAGATTGCGATTTAAAAGTTCATTAATAAACGGTCAAGTGCTTTTGTAAAAAAAAATGGTTTTGTTTTGTCAACTCACCATTGAATTTCTAGGAAAAAGGCGCCTTTTCCCTACAGGTCAATTTTTTTGAGAAGAGATGGAACACAATGGTTTTCGTTTGCGTACAATAAGCAGCCGACCTTTTTTTTTTGTTGATATTATTGTTTGTGTCTTCCAATCATAATTTCCCAGAAATCACAAACAAGATGTAGCAACATAAAAGCAACAATAAACATTTTAGCAATAATAAGTTCGTATATAATACACACACCTATATACAGAACAAGGTTTAATTTTTTATTTTGGCCAAATTTTAAATTATTGAAATGTCTTACGTTTAGGTGCGTGACACATTAGGTTCTTTAAGAATTTTTTTATTCTAATCCGCTCTCCCTCCATTAATAGATGTGAAGACCTATGTAATTGTTACACCACCTTGCAATATGCGATTTCTCGATGAGCCAACGTATAAGGAGATCTTTGGCGCTGAAAAATTGTGAGCTAAAGACCATTTGATTTTGATGAGAAATAATTAAGCGAGCCATACCAAAAGTTAGGCACAACAATTACAGGTTCGGCAATTCGCTATTGGAGGGATTGACCATAGTAATCGTAGATTTTTCGTTTTTGGGGCCAGAGAAATATTCGAGCAATCCAAATGCAACTTAGCTCGAATCCCAGGTAGAACAATAAATAAGGACCCAAAAACCTACCATAAAAGATATTAAGAACCATAATCACAACACAATTGCAGATTTTAAATTTTTTGGCTAAGAATATGTTGAATTATAGTAAGGTGCTTTTCAAAAAAACTCAAGCAATCTTAATAAAAGTTGGCACAACAATTACAGGTCCCAAAATTTATCTTTAGAAACCGTAATCGGAGCACAATTGCAGATTTTGAGCTTTTTTGATACAGAAACTGCTGACTTATAGTAAGGTGCTTTTCAGAAAAATCAAGCAATCTCAATGAAAGTTGGAACGACAATTACAGGTCCCGAAACCTATCTTTCGAGGTATTAAGAACTGTAATCAGAGCACAATTGCAGATGTTGAGCTTTTTTAGTACAGAAACTGTTGACTTATAGTAAGGTGTTTTTCAGAAAAATCAAGCAATCTCAATGAAAGTTGGCACGACAATTACAGGTCCCGAAACCTATCTTTAGAGGTATTAAGAACCGTAATCAGAGCACAATTGCAGATTTTGAGCTTTTTTAGTACAGAAACTGTTGACTTATAGTAAGGTGATTTTCATAAAAAACGAATTTTCTATGAAATGAATGGAAGTAATCGAGCAATTCGAATGTGCGTTGGCACGACAATTACAGGTCCCCACACCTATCTTTAGAGGTATTAAGAACCATAATCCGAGCACAATTGCAGATTTTGAGCTTTTATGGTACAGAAACTGCTGACTTATAGTAAGGTGCTTTTCAGAAATATCAAGCAATCTCAATGAAAGTTGGCACGACAATCAGGTCCCGAAACCTATCTTTAGAGGTATTAAGAACCGTAATCAGAGCACAATAGCAGATTTTGAGCTTTTTTAGTACAGAAACTGTTGACTTATAGTAAGGTGTTTTTCAGAAAAATCAAGCAATCTCAATGAAAGTTGGCACGACAATTACAGGTCCCAAAACCTATCTTTAGAGGTATTAAGAACTGTAATCAGAGCACAATTGCAGATTTTGAGCTTTTATAGTACAGAAACTGTTGACTTATAGTAAGGTGTTTTTCAGAAAAATCAAGCAATCTCAATGAAAGTTGGGACGACAATTACAGGTCATGAAACCTATCTTTAGAGGTATTAGGAACCGTAATCAGAGCACAATTGCAGATTTTGAGCTTTTTTATTACAGAAACTGTTGACTTATAGTAAGGTGTTTTTCAGAAAAATCAAGCAATATCAATGATAGCTGGCACGACAGAGGTATTAAGAACCGTAATCAGAGCACAATTGCAGATTTTGAGCTTTTTTGGTACAGAAACTGCTGACTTATAGTAAGGTGATTTTCAGAAAAAACGAATTTTCTATGAAATGTATGGAAATAATCGAGCAATTCGAATGTGCTTTGGCACGACAATTACAGGTACCCACACCTATCTTTAGAGGTATTAAAACCCGTAATCGGAGCACAAATGCAGATTTCGAGATTTTTTAGTTAAGAAACTGTTGACTTATAGTAAGGTGCTTTTCAGAAAAATCAAGCAATCTCAATGAAAGTGGGCACGACAATTACAGGTCCTGAAACCCATATTTAGAGGTATTAAGAACCATAATCAGAGCAAAATTGCTGATTTTCAACTTTTTTGGTACAGAAACTGCTGACTTATAGTAAGGTGTTTTTCAGAAAAATCAAGCAATCTCAATGAAAGTTGGCACGAACATTACAAGTCCCGAAACCTATCTTTAGAGGTATTAAGAACCCTAATCAGAGCACAATTGCAGATTTTGAGCTTTTTTAGTACAGAAACTGTTGACTTATAGTAAGGTGTTTTTCAGAAAAATCAAGCAATCTCAATGAAAGTTTATACGACAATTACAGGTCCCAAAACCTATCTTTAGAGGTATTAAGAACCGTAATCAGAGCACAATTGCAGATTTTGAGCTTTTTTAGTACAGAAACTGTTGACTTATAGTAAGGTGTTATTAAGAAAAATCAAGCAATCTCAATGAAAGTTGGCACGACAATTACAGGTCCCGAAACGTATCTTTAGAAGTATTAAGAACCGTAATCAGAGCACAATTGCAGATTTTGAGCTTTTTTGGTATAGAAATTGCTGACTTATAGTAAGGTGATTTTCATAAAAAACGAATTTTCTATGAAATGTATGGAAATAATCGAGCAATCCGAATGTGCGTTGGCACGACAATTACAGGTCCCGAAACCTATCTTTAGAGGTATTAAAAAGCGTAATCGGAGCACAAATGCAGATTTCGAGATTTTTTAGTACAGAAACTGTTGACTTATAGTAAGGTGCTTTTCAGAAATATCAAGCAATCTCAATGAAAGTTGGCACGACAATTACAGGTACCAAAACTTATCTTTAGAGGTATTAAGAACCGTAATCGGAGCACAATTGCAGATTTTGAGCTTTTTTGATACAGAAACTGCTAACTTATCGTAAGGTGATTTTCAGAAAAAACGAATTTTCTATGAAATGTATGGAAATAATCGAGCAATTCGAATGTGCGTTGGCACGACAATTACAGGTCCCCACACCTATCTTTAGAGGTATAAGAAACCGTAATCAGAGCACAATTGCAGATTTTGAGCTTTTTTAGTACAGAAACTGTTGACTTATAGTAAGGTGTTTTTCAGAAAAATCAAGCAATCTAAATGAAAGTTGGCACGACAATTACAGGTCGCGAAACCTATCTTTAGAGGTATTAAGAACCGTAATCAGAGCACAATTGCAGATTTTGAGCTTTTTTAGTACAGAAACTGTTAACTTATAGTAAGGTGTTTTTCAGAAAAATCAAGCAATCTCAATGAAAGTTGGTACGACAATTACAGGTCCCGAAACCTATCTTTAGAGGTATTAAGAACCGTAATCAGAGCACAATTGCAGATTTTGAGCTTTTTGTAACGCTGCTTGGTGCTACGGTGCACATGCTTGCTCATTTTAATATATATCCTGAGTGCTCAGGGCTGGGAGGGTTCACTATTTGATAAATCAGCGACCATTAGCATTACAAAAAAAATATATTCATGTGCAAAACTATAACCCATAACGCACACCACATTACGTCCACTGCCTCATCTGCTACCGCCCCACAAATTGATCACTTAATCAGACATCATAAATAATAGAAAATCCAAAGAAAATAAATTCATATTTAAATGATAGCTTTAATAAAAATTAAATTAATTTCACAATGAAAATAGGTATAAATGTATATATATATATAAATACAATCGTCCTTTAAGAGGATTTCAAACATGATTTTAAGTCTTTAATTAGATAGTAAACAAAAACTCGAAGTAACCAATGTTATTCTGGCAATTCTGTTTTTTTTTTTCCGTTTTATTTTAATTTTTTTTTTTTTTTTTTTAAAAAAGTAAGCAAAAAAAAAAAATAATAAAATGGTTGATTCCACCAAAATAGGAACGTTAAATCAACTAGTTATATTCACCCAAAAGGAATTAGTGGCAGTTGTAAAATTTCAGCTATGCACAATCAAAATTTAATAAATATAATGTATAAAAAAAAAAAACTCACCAACAAACTCCTGAGCGCTCTGGGTTGCTGTGGAAAGGATAATTACATCCAACCTAAAATAAATTTTGGTTATGCACAAACAACGAAAATTTTCACAACCATAACAACCAAGTAACCAAATGATTATTCTTAACAGTTTTTTGTTTTTTTTTTTTTTTTGCTTTCTTCTTTGATTACTTCTTCTTTGAGTCATTAACTCAAAAGTATCACTATGCACTGAAACACCCTATTACTTAGTGAAAGAAAAAAAAACCACCAAAAATAATATAAATTAACACTTTGGTTCACGAGAAGAAAACTTAAAAATAAAAATAAATTCACGATTGCAATTATTAAAATACCGTTAACCAATGAATATGAAATTATTAATGAAAAATTAAACAAGAATTAAATAAACTTTTCACAATAGGACAACGGTATCAGTCGAACAAAACGGCTTTGCTTTTATCCTACGTATATTTGATGAGTAGTAGCGATGTGGTTGTTTAGGTTTCTCGCCCTTCCTTTGATTTCGCTGAATTTAATTCTGCCCAAATAAGTATGCTGACGTACCGCACATACTTTGGATTTGTGTTCTGTTTTCCGTTACTTTATTTTTAAATATAAAGGAATAATAAAATACTATAGCCGCGGTGCGCATTAGCGGCGGTAAACAGCGAAATACGCTATATGATAATAGCGCTTTATATATTGTTTTTTTTTTTCCAAACAAAATTAAGAAAAAAAAATCTTAGTGTACACCCGGCTATTAGAAAAAAAAAATGAAATATTCCCAAATAAATAATTGTATAAATAATAAACCCCATGATAATAGTTACCTATAGTATCGCTGCAATTAAAAAAAAAAATGACGAGATTAGAAATTCCTGAATGGAAATTTCTTTCGTTTTGTTTTTATTTATCTTTTATTTAGTTTGCGCACTTTTTATAATTGTGTAATTTTTTCTTGATTTGTACAAGATAATCCAATTAATTTTTCGTTGCTGTTTTGATCACCACCGCAAGTAAAGAACGAATGATTAAATGTGATTGGGAAATCGCATAAACTTGAACTAGGCTGATACCGTTGTCAAAAGGTGGGAGTGTAACGATTATGTCCGACCAAAAAAACAAACGTATACGAAATTTAACCGGATGAACTAAAATAATAACAACTTCCACAATAAAAATCTTCCCCTGACCACACAGATGAACACATTACATTTATTCCGAATTACATTAGAGATGAACGCGACGCAAATGAAAATATTTGGATATCAACTTTTAGGGGTAAATCAAACAACAATTCACTACAATCAAGTACGTACATATATCAAAACGTTACATTTTTTAGTACAGAAACTGTTGACTTATAGTAAGGTGATTTTCAGAAAAAACGAATTTTCTATGAAATGTATGGAAATAATCGAGCAATTCGAATATGCATTGGCACGACAATTACAGGTCCCGAAACCTATCTTTAGAGGTATTAAGAACCATAATCCGAGCACAATTGCAGATTTTGAGCATTTATGGTACAGAAACTGTTGACTTATAGTAAGGTGCTTTTCAGAAAAATCAAGCAATCGCAATGAAAGTTGGCACGACAATTAAAAGTCCCGAAACCTATCTTTAGAGGTATTAAGAACCGTAATCAGACCACAATTGCAGATTTCGAGATTTTTTAGTACAGAAACTGTTGACTTATAGTAAGGTGTTTTTTAGAAAAATCAAGCAATCTCAATGAAAGTTGGTACGACAATTACAGGTCCCAAAACCTATTTTTAGAGGTATTAAGAACCGTAATCAGAGCACAATTGCAGATTTTGAGCTTTTTTAGTACAGAAACTGTTGACTTATAGTAAGGTGTTATTAAGAAAAATCAAGCAATCTCAATGAAATTTGGCACGACAATTACAGGTCCCGAAACCTATCTTTAGAGGTATTAAGAACCGTAATCAGAGCACAATTGCAGATTTTGAGCTTTTTTGGTACAGAAACTGCTGACTGTAAGGTGATTTTCAGAAAAAACGAATTTTCTATGAAATGTATGGAAATAATCGAGCAATTCGAATGTGCGTTGGCACGACAATTACAAGTCCCGAAACCTATCTTTAGAGGTATTAAGAACCGTAATCAGAGCACAATTGCAGATTTTGAGCTTTTTTAGTACAGAAACTGTTGACTTATAGTAAGGTGTTTTTCAGAAAAATCAAGCAATCTCAATGAAAGTTGGTACGACAATTACAGGTCCCAAAACCTATCTTTAGAGGTATTAAGAACCGTAATCAGAGCACAATTGCAGATTTTGAGCTTTTTTAGTACAGAAACTGTTGACTTATAGTAAGGTGTTATTAAGAAAAATCAAGCAATCTCAATGAAAGTTGGCACGACAATTACAGGTCCCGAAACCTATCTTTAGAGGTATTAAGAACCGTAATCAGAGCACAATTGCAGATTTTGAGCTTTTTTGGTATAGAAACTGCTGACTTATAGTAAGGTGATTTTCAAAAAAATCAAGCAATCTCAATGAAAGTTGGTACGACAATTACAGGTCCCAAAACTTATCTTTAGAGGTATTAAGAACCGTAATCGGAGCTCAATTGCAGATTTTGAGCTTTTTTGATACAGAAACTGTTGACTTATAGTAAGGTGTCTTTCAGAAAAATCAAGCAATCTCAATGAAAGTTGGTACGACAATTACAGGTCCCGAAACCTATCTTTAGAGGTATTAAGAACCGTAATCGGAGCATAATTGCAGATTTTGAGCTTTTTTAGTACAGAAACTGTTGACTTATAGTAAGGTGTTTTTAAGAAAAATCAAGCAATCTCAATGAAATTTGGCACGACAATTACAGGTCCCGAAACCTATCTTTAGAGGTATTAAGAACCGTAATCAGAGCACAATTGCAGATTTTGAGCTTTTTTGGTACAGAAACTGCTGACTGTAAGGTGATTTTCAGAAAAAACGAATTTTCTATGAAATGTATGGAAATAATCGAGCAATTCGAATGTGCGTTGGCACGACAATTACAGGTCCCGAAACCAATCTTTAGAGGTATTAAGAACCATAATCCGAGCACAATTGCAGGTTTTGAGCTTTTATGGTACAGAAACTGCTGACTTATAGTAAAGTGCTTTTCAGAAAAATCAAGCAATCTCAAGGAAAGTTGGCACGACAATTACAGGTCCCGAAACCTATCTTTAGAGGTATTAAGAACCGTAATCCGAGCACAATTTCAGATTTTGAGCTTTTATGGTACAAAAACTGCTGACTTATAGTAAGGTGCTTTTCAGAAAAATCAAGCAATCTAAATGAAAGTTGGCACGACAATTACAGGTCCCGAAAATTATCTTTAGAGGTATTAGGAACCGTAATCAGAGCACAATTGCAGATTTTGAGCTTTTTTAGTACAGAAACTGTTGACTTATAGTAAGGTGTTTTTTTAGAAATATCAAGCAATCTCAATGAAAGTTGGCACGACAATTACAGGTTCCAAAACTTATCTTTAGAGGTATTAAGAACCGTAATCGGAGCACAAATGCAGATTTCGAGATTTTTTGGTATAGAAACTGCTGACTTATAGTAAGGTGCTTTTTAGAAATATCAAACAATCTAAATGAAAGGTATCACGACAATTACAGGTCACGGAACCTATTTTTAGAGGTGTTAAGAACTGTATTCGAAGCACAATTGCAGGCTTTGAGCTTTTTTTGGTACAGAAACTGCTGACTTAGAGTAAGGTGTTTTTCAGAAAAATCAAGAAATCTCAATGAAAGTTGACACGACAATTACAGGTAGCAAAACTTATTTTTAAAGGTATTTAGAACCGTAATCGGAGCACAATTGCAGTTTTTGTGCTTTTTTGTTACAGGAACTGCTGACTTATACTAAGGTGATTTTCAGAAAAACCAAGCAATCTCACTGAAAGTTGGCACGAGAATTACAGGTACCGAAACTTATCTTTAGAGGTATTAAGAACCGTAATCGGAGCACAATTGCAGATTTTGAGCTTTTTTGTTACAGGAACAGCTGACTTATTGTAAGGTGCTTTTCAGAAAAATCAAGAAATCTCAATGAAAGTTGGTACGACAATTACAGTTATTTTAACTTATTTTTAGATTCATTGAGAATCATAGTGCGAGCACAACTGCAGATTTTGAGATTTTTTGGTACAGAAACTGCTGACTTATAGTAAGGTGATTTTCCGAAAAATAGAATTTTCTATTAAATGTACGGAAATAATCTAGCAATCAGAATGACCATTGGCACGACAATTACAGGTTCCGAAACCTATCTTTAGAGGTATTAAGAACCGTAATCGGAGCACAATTGCAGATTATGAGCTTTTTTGGTACAGAAACGGCTGACTTATAGTAAGGTGCTTTTCAGACAAATCAAGCAACCTCTATGAAAGTTATCACGACAATTACAAGTTCCAAAACCTATCTTTAGAGGTATTAAGATCCCCAATCGGAGCACAATTGCAGATTTTGAGCTTTTTGGTACAGAAACTGCTGACTTATATTTAGGTGCTTGCTTCTCAGAAAAAAACGAATTTTCTATGAAATGTATGGAAATATTCGAGCAATCTCAATGCGCTTTGACATGACATTTTAAGGTCCTCTAATCTATTTATAGGGGCATGTACCATCGTAATCAGCTTACATTCGAGAATCTAAAATTTTGCTAGGATGTCGTGCAAAGGATTAACGATGTTGTTGTAAACATTAACCGTTAAATTAATCTTTAAATCCAGATAAAAGTTTCCACTGACAAATGTCAGAAATGTCTAGCTGAAAATCTCATCAAGTTTTCTGTTTCATATATTAAATTAGGAAAGGTCCAGTCTAAAATATTAACCTTTGACATGTTCAAATATTTTTAATTGAACCGTCCTCGAGTTGAAAACCACTAATTTTAGAAAAAGTTAGTTAAATTTGCCCAAATCATATTCTTCTGAAGTAAGAAGCATTTATTTTATTATAGCAGTTCAGCCGATTTGGTATTCCAAAGAGAAGTGAAGACGTTTTAATGTCCAAAATGAGTGCCCAATGAATTTTAATGCAATATAATATTATGGCCCCCACCATTTTTAAGGTAAAATTAATTATAACTTTACGAAATTTCTATACATTAAAGCTTAATTTTGGTATACAGAAAACAAAAACATTTATGCTTTTACATTAAACATTTTAATGAAAAATTTTAGACAAATCTAAAGGACAAACTTTCAACCAATAAATTTTTCACTTCAATCGCCAATAAATCTTCAAGTTTCAACTTAATCTTGGGCTTAACAATTTGTATAATTGAATTTGCCAACCAATCATAAATCCGATTGCCATTAAGTTCAACGTGAATTGTATCGATGGATGACTCATATCGCACCAAATTCATTTCCATATTTGTCAAATCAATGCGCAAATGTAAATTTAATTTGACTTTTTCAATTGAGCCTCCAATCGTACCGGTGGGCGAGAAACCCAATATGTTGGCCGTGTACTCGTACTGAAACTAAAAAAAAAATTAAATAAATTATTTTAATGCACTTAATGCCAATCAATTTACGAATAATTTCTTAAAGGTGATCCCCATTTCTATGTACATCGCACTGTCACGGTACGTGACTTGCGTATCTGAGTGCTGATTAATTTCATGTAAATTCGATAGTATTCCCCCGGTTAAATATAAACTGTATTCACGCTCTGTGATGTTTGGCAAATCAATTTCATCGAATCCTTGAGATTTCATCCATTGGCCAATGTCAAGCAGGGCCACGCTCATCAAATCAAAAAAACTAATGTTTACTTGTTGTGGTGAGACTACCGTTGATTTAGTGTGAATCACCGATACGGTTAGAAAGAATAACAGACCGAAATTCATTGTACGCCGGTTGAATGTCCGATAAAAACTGAGTTTTATCGTATTTGCTTGTTTGATGACAGCGTGCCTGAAATATTTCTTAATGCGCATGTGAACAGTTTACGATTTGTTTATCGAAAATATTTAATCGTTAGCCTGCAAGTTATCTCATTGGTAATACAAACCCATGACACAATTTTTTAGAAATAGCTTGGAACACTAATCCACAATTTACTGCACCTTAATAATTTCTCAAATACCTTCTCATTTCACACTAGCTATGTACCTCTAATTTGATTTTTTGATTTAAAGAAAATCAGTGTAAATGATTTTAGTTTGGTCAAGTTGCCCGGGTTGGTTTTGTTTATCAATTTGTTTGGCCTTGTTGTCAATGAATTGATAAACAAAATAAACAAGGGTGACTTGATGACTTTGGTTTCATTTTTGATTTTGTTTTAATTTAAAGAAAATTCACAAATTTCAAAGCAATACGACATTATTCATTTTTACAAATATGTATACCAGAAACTAGATGAGATAATATGTACTGGTTACGTACTGCGATAATTGTATCCAAATGTAAACAAACCAATACCATAAAATTTCTTATCAGTACTTATTCACAAAATTATTTTTTTAAGGTATAACGCCACTTTGGTCGAAACCATTTTATCGTTGAAATAATTTAGTGAACGATAGTAAATATTTCATATTTCGCTCATATGAAACACAGTAAAGAGCCAACCAGTCAGAAATTATAGGTAAACTTTTCACATTACAACCATAGAGAAATATTTGTGACGGTGACATCTAGATTGTAATAGAACAAGTTAAATTAATAGCTCAATGTTTAACTGTACTAAAATGGAATTTACCATGAAAAAACAGTTCTAAATGTGTCTACACTATTCTTACTGGAAAAGTCATGAACTTTGGAGAAGTTTGGTTTGTGTATATAAAAGGTGAACGAGATCGAATTGAATTATTAGTATTTGGTAAGCGATAGTGTGAAGATTAAAAAGAAATTAAAAAGAGATTTAAAAAGTGTTTTAGTGTAAAATAAAAAGTAAAAGTGCTCATTAAAAAATTGTGTTGTAATAATTTATGTGTCAAATAAATTTATTCATTGACAAGGCAAAAATGTAACAGTATTATTGAATATTATGTGGCACCATCTTTAAAATAAGAGAATTGTTCGAGAATGTTTTAACAGAATTGGTGAAATAAAGAGTGAACGATTTAATATTTTTGTAATTGCCGCGAAAATTTTATTACTACGTAGTAATTTTTATGGCTCTAATCGACTGATGTATAGTAAGGTGATGTTCAATGGAATCAAGGAACCTAAATACTCGTTGGCATATAAAATACAGTAACCCAATTTATATTTTCTGTTAAGCGCAACATTTTGATGATTAATAAAAATCAACTGTTAAATAAAGGGTCTTCTAATAGGGACACTCGAAATTGGTTGGGTTATAGCAGCCCTATTGTTAAAGCAACATCAGTCAAATTTGTTGTGAATTGTTCAGTAGTGCATGGCAATTCACCATGAAAGGTTATAGCATTGAACAACGGGTGCAAATCATCAAATTTTATTTTCAAAACGATACTGGCATTGCCATAACCGTCAACGACAAGCGCTATAGATCAATGATAAGCAACTTTTTGTGGCCTAAACTGGATGATATGAATATCAACGACATGAGTGACCTACACGTCACACAGCACATGCCACAACAAACTGCCCATCGATATCGTGCGATTTAATGCCTTTTATTATTATTATTGAAGGGTCATGTGGGCGATAAGCCATCTCGCACTGCGACCTAAAAGATCAATTGTGCTGAAGTTCCGCTGAGTTCCGCTGATTCCGCTCCCAAATCGCAGGAGCAACATCCATCTTTCGTACTTAGGCCCATCTTATTAAGGTGATACCTTAAGGAAACATGGCCTGTGAGGAAGCCAGTAAGCAGCCTCAACTCAGGTTTCCTTAGTTCAAGACACTCCTTAATCCTGACAGACGAAGGTGATATAAATTTCTTCGCATGTCGTAAACCTGGAATTCTGCGCCAGTTATTTGAGCCTGCCAGATGTTTAATAACCTTCAGACAATATCATACTAGCCTTGACTCAACGGTACAAGACCTAAGAGCCTTTAAGGCCGATTGGCTGTCTGATACAATATGAATATTTGTATCGTTTAGGCCTTTTGCTATGCCTATCCTAGCGCAAAGTTCTATAGCATGTACTTATGCTTGAAAAACGGTTGTACTGGAATCCGAGGAGGACTTCGAGAGGGCATCTTCCGTTTTTGATCCATCTGTAAACCATACCACGGACCCTCGCTCAAAGGATGCTCCACACACCCCGGTCAGGTAACCTAACACAAAATGGTTTGTGGAAGTCCAGTTTAACTGGCTTACAGTCGGAAGGCATTCCTATGGTAGGATCTGTCTGAAATTGCTTAAGGATTTTCAGATGACCCACCATATTGTCTGGTTTGATATTTCCTTCCGCCTGCATTTTTAGGGCCATAATTGCAGCATCCCTTTTAACATGCAGGTTTAATAGTGTCAGTCCTAGAAGTGACTCCATCGCAGCGGTTGGAAATGTTTTCATTGACCCCGTAACATCGATGCAGGCTATACGCTGAACCTTAACAATAAAGTTTGCGTTGCTTTCTGCTCAGTTTTAAGCCACCATACAACTGATGCATAGGTGACCATAGGTCTAATGATTGTAAGAAATGACCAGTAGTTCATTTTTGGTTGTAGTCCAAAGAACGCCCATTGAATCTTTGAAAGGCCCAGAAAGCCTTGGTGGCTCTATCTTGAACCTTCAATAAATGTTGCTTCCAGTTCAGTTTTTGATCTAGAATAACCCCTAGATATTTAACCTCGCTGGAAAAAGGAACAATAGTACTTCTCCTCCTCGTAAAAGGAACAATGACAGTTTTTTTGGGATTGACACTGAGTCCTTCCTGGTAACACCACTGCCAGATTATATTGAGTGCATTTTGCATGCGATCAGAAATGACTTCATCAAACTTGCCTCTGATTATGATAGCCACATCATTCACTTAGCCGTGGACATCAAACCCATGGCTACTCAAAAGGACTGGAATAGATCCACCTAATTGTAGAAAGTCGAACCCTTTTTTCCATTCCCGCCCTCTCTATCGACCCATAGGAAGTATTATCAAATGCTACCTCAATGTGCACAAAGGCACAAAGGGCAATTTCTTTATATGTCCGAAAAATCTGGATCAAGCTGAGGAGTATTTCCTCAATACCTTTTTGAAGTAAAGCTGGAAAGATACCATCCCCTACAGCGGATTTGAAAGGTTTGAAAGACCCAATAGCCCATCGCACATTGCTGGGTTTGAAAATGTTCCCAGAGGGACTACAGATCCTACTGTGAGGCGCATAGGCCACCTCACTTGAAGGATCATGCGAGTACTCTTGGGCTCCTACCACTAGTCAATCCGGAAAGTGGGTATTTAACAGTACCTCTAAGGTCCCCTGCCGATTATGGAGAAGTCCTAAACCATTTGAATGGTCCCTGGAAAGGACTTGCTGGAGACGAGCTGCAGAGGGCAATTCATTGATTCCCTCACAGAAATTCCTCCAGGTAGCCCTTTTGGATCTTTTTAATTCGAGATTATATTCCGTCAAGGCCATCTTATACTCACCCCATTCACCGGTGCGTTTAGCCTTGTTAAATAATCTTTTCGATTTTTTCCTCAGTTTACCAAGCGTCCCGTTCTACCAAGGGACCACCTTTGTGGACTCTCTTCGCTTAACCGGACAGCTGTTCTCGTAAGCCAAGTGTATAGAATAATGCAGCTGGTTCGAACAGAACTCCAAACTCTCTGGAGACTCTATGTTCCCCACGACCGATGGCATTTCTGATTCGAGTGAAACTCTATAAGAGTTCCAGTCGGTCAGTTTTGGAATTGTAATTTCCTGCCGCTGCATGGTCTCGGCCGCAAATCGAATCTGATGTGCAAGTGATCTGATAATGAGGCCTCTCAGACACATGCCAGTTTTTGACCAAGTCGTTAAAATGCGGACTATCAAGTGTCAAATCTAGGGCTTCTTGCCTAATCGCATTTATAAAAGTAGGTTTCCTTCCCCTATTGACAATGTCTACATTATTTGAGATCAGAAATTCAAAAAGGTACTCACACCTGTTATTGATGTCCGTGCTACACGGACCTAGGTAGGCCAGCCCATTGCGTGTGCAATGAGCTATGAGCCGCCTAACTTCAAGTGGAGGTATCAACTCTGAGTCTCCAGGAAAGAAGGCGGAGGCCATTATAGCCTCCTGTTTGCCTCATTCACCGAGAACCTTCACCATTACTGCAACCAAGTCCCTGGAGATGAACTCTGAAATGGGGATTATATTAATTAGCGAACTGGCCAAAATAGCCGCTTTTGGACTCTCAGTTCCGTTATGATAAATCAACTTACCCACTTGATTTGGTATACCTTTAATTTGGTTACCAATCACCCATGGCTCCTGGATTAGAGCCATGCCAATATTTTGGCAGATAAACCTACGACAAAGGATGTCCGAAGACGCCTTTGCTTGATGCAGGCGATGTATGCCTTCATTTTTTCGAATGCCTCTTCCACCCTTATGATTTTTTTTGACCCACCGATGGCTGACCAATGTCCTCCATCTCCGTTTTGCTGGCTCCCGCTACCTGAGACCATCCAGGCCTCACCAGTGGCTTGCATGGAACCCCTGACGTTTTCTTCACCCTTTCCCGCCTTCTCCTCACCTTTCTCCTGGAGAGGGCCGCTACCAAAGTGGGCTTGGCTATTGGCAAGGGTATGCAGTAACGAATTACATGTATTTAAATTACGTAATTGAAATACAAATTACAATTTGTAATTTGTATTTTAATTACCCATTTTCCAAGCTACAGTATCTTGTATTTTAATTACTTCAATTCTAAGTAATTGTAATTTGTATTTTAATAACCTCAGTTTGCTGTAATTTGTAAAAGTATTTTAGTTACTCAGTTTAATGTAATTTGCCCAGATTTGGCTATAGCACAGTTGATTTTCAATAAAATTGAATTTTCTAAGAAATGTTTAGAAAAAATCGAGCAATCAAAATGAAAACTGTCACAGCAATTACAGGTCCCGACACCTATTGATTGAGGAATCAACCATCGTAATCGGACCATTTTAGAGTTTTGCCGCCCAAAAACTTGTGGGCTATAGCACAGTTGATTTTCAATAAAATTGAATTTTCTAAGAAATGTTTAGAAAAAATCGAGCAATCAAAATGAAAATTGTCACAGCAATTACAGGTCCCGACACCTATTGATTGAGGAATCAACCATCGTAATCGGACCATTTTAGATTTTTGCCGCCCAAAAACTTGTGGGCTATAGCACAGTTGATTTTCAATAAAATTGAATTTTCTAAGAAATGTTTAGAAATAATCGAGCAATCAAAATGAAAATTGTCACAGCAATTACAGGTCCCGAAACCTATTGATAGAGGTATCAACCATCGTAATCGGACCATTTTAGATTTTTTCCGCCCAAAAACTTGTGGGCTATAGCACAGTTGATTTTCAATAAAATTGAATTTTCTAAGAAATGGTTAGAAAAAATCGAGCAATCAAAATGAAAATTGTCACAGCAATTACAGGTCCCGAAACCTATTGATTGAGGAATCAACCATCGTAATCGGACCATTTTAGATTTTTGCCGCCCAAAAACTTGTGGGCTATAGCACAGTTAATTTTCAATAAAATTGAATTTTCTAAGAAATGTTTAGAAATAATCGAGCATTCAAAATGAAAATTGTCACAGCAATTACAGGTCCCGAAACCTATTGATAGAGGTATCAACCATCGTAATCGGACCATTTTAGATTTTTGCCGCCCAAAAACTTGTGGGCTATAGCACAGTTAATTTTCAATAAAATTGAATTTTCTAAGAAATGTTTAGAAATAATCGAGCATTCAAAATGAAAATTATCACAGCAATTACAGGTCCCGAAACCTATTGATAGAGGTATCAACCATCGTAATCGGACCATTTTAGATTTTTGCCGCCCAAAAACTTGTGGGCTATAGCACAGTTGATTTTCAATAAAATTGAATTTTCTAAGAAATGGTTAGAAAAAATCGAGCAATCAAAATGAAAATTGTCACAGCAATTACAGGTCCCGACACCTATTGATTGAGGAATCAACCATCGTAATCGGACCATTTTAGATTTTTGCCGCCCAAAAACTTGTGAGCTATAGCACAGTTAATTTTCAATAAAATTGAATTTTCTAAGAAATGTTTAGAAATAATCGAGCAATCAAAATGAAAATTGTCACAGCAATTACAGGTCCCGAAACCTATTGATAGAGGTATCAACCATCGTAATCGGACCATTTTAGATTTTTGCCGCCCAAAAACTTGTGGGCTATAGCACAGTTAATTTTCAATAAAATTGAATTTTCTAAGAAATGTTTAGAAATAATCGAGCAATCAAAATGAAAATTGTCACAGCAATTACAGGTCCCGAAACCTATTGATAGAGGTATCAACCATCGTAATCGGACCATTTTAGATTTTTGCCGCCCAAAAACTTGTGGGCTATAGCACAGTTAATTTTCAATAAAATTGAATTTTCTAAGAAATGTTTAGAAATAATCGAGCATTCAAAATGAAAATTATCACAGCAATTACAGGTCCCGAAACCTATTGATAGAGGTATCAACCATCGTAATCGGACCATTTTAGATTTTTGCCGCCCAAAAACTTGTGGGCTATAGCACAGTTGATTTTCAATAAAATTGAATTTTCTAAGAAATGGTTAGAAAAAATCGAGCAATCAAAATGAAAATTGTCACAGCAATTACAGGTCCCGACACCTATTGATTGAGGAATCAACCATCGTAATCGGACCATTTTAGATTTTTGCCGCCCAAAAACTTGTGGGCTATAGCACAGTTAATTTTCAATAAAATTGAATTTTCTAAGAAATGTTTAGAAATAATCGAGCATTCAAAATGAAAATTGTCACAGCAATTACAGGTCCCGAAACCTATTGATAGAGGTATCAACCATCGTAATCGGACCATTTTAGATTTTTGCCGCCCAAAAACTTGTGGGCTATAGCACAGTTGATTTTCAATAAAATTGAATTTTCTAAAAAATGTTTAGAAAAAATCGAGCAATCAAAATGAAAATTGTCACAGCAATTACAGGTCCCGAAACCTATTGATAGAGGTATCAACCATCGTAATCAGACCATTTTAGATTTTTGCCGCCCAAAAACTTGTGGACTATAGCACAGTTGATTTTCAATAAAATTGAATTTTCTAAGAAATGGTTAGAAATAATCGAAAATTCAAAATGAAAATTGTCACAGCAATTACAGGTCCCGAAACCTATTGATAGAGGTATCAACCATCGTAATCGGACCATTTTAGATTTTTGCCGCACAAAAACTTGTGGACTATAGCACAGTTGATTTTCAATAAAATTGAATTTTCTAAGAAATGGTAAGAAAAAATCGAGCAATCAAAATGAAAATTGTCACAGCAATTACAGGTCCCGACACCTATTGATAGAGGTATCAACCATCGTAATCGGACCATATTAGATTTTTGCCGCCCAAAAACTTGTGGGCTATAGCACAGTTAATTTTCAATAAAATTGAATTTTCTAAGAAATGTATGCACATTTTGTGGGCTCTAGCACAGTTGATTTTCAATAAAATTGAATTTTCTAAGAAATGTTTAGAAATAATCGAGCAATCAAAATGATAATTGTCACAGCAATTACAGGTCCCGAAACCTATTGATAGAGGTATTAACCATCGTAATCGGACCATTTTAGATTTTTGCCGCCCAAAAACTTGTGGGCTATAGCACAGTTAATTTTCAATAAAATTGAATTTTCTAAGAAATGTTTAGAAAAAATCGAGCAATCAAAATGAAAATTGTCACAGCAATTACAGGTCCCGAAACCTATTGATAGAGGTATCAACCATCGTAATCGGAGAATTTTAGATTTTTGCCGCCCAAAAACTTGTGGGCTATAGCACAGTTAATTTTCAATAAAATTGAATTTTCTAAGAAATGTTTAGAAATAATCGAGTAATCAAAATGAGAACTGTCACAGCAATTACAGGTCCCGAAACCTATTGATAGAGGTATCAACCATCGTAATCGGACCATTTTAGATTTTTGCCGCCCAAAAATTTGTGGGCTATAGCACAGTTGATTTTCAATAAAATTGAATTTTCTAAGAAATGTTTAGAAAAAATCGAGCAATCAAAATGAAAATTGTCACAGCAATTACTGGTCCCGAAACCTATTGATAGAGGTATCAACCATCGTAATCGGACCATTTTAGATTTTTGCCGCCCAAAAATTTGTGGGCTATAGCACAGTTAATTTTCAATAAAATTGAATTTTCTAAAAAATGTTTAGAAATAATCGAGCAATCAAAATGAAAATTGTCACAGCAATTACAGATCCCGAAACCTATTGATAGAGGAATCAACCATCGTAATCGGGCCATTTTAGATTTTTGCCGCCCAAAAACTTGTGGGCTATAGCACAGTTAATTTTCAATAAAATTGAATTTTCTAAGAAATGTTTAGAAATAATCGAGCAATCAAAATGAAAATTGTCACAGCAATTACAGGTCCCGAAACCTATTGATAGAGGTATCAACCATCGTAATCGGACCATTTTAGATTTTTGCCGCCCAAAAACTTGTGGGCTATAGCACAGTTGATTTTCAATAAAATTGAATTTTGTAAGAAATGTTTAGAAAAAATCGAGCAATCTAAATGAAAATTGTCACAGCAATTACAGGTCCCGAAACCTATTGATAGAGGTATCAACCATCGTAATCGGACCATTTTAGATTTTTGCCGCCCAAAAACTTGTGGGCTATAGCACAGTTGATTTTGAATAAAATTGAATTTTCTAAGAAATGTTTAGAAAAAATCGAGCAATCAAAATGAAAATTGTCACAGCAATTACTGGTCCCGAAACCTATTGATAGAGGTATCAACCATCGTAATCGGACCATTTTAGATTTTTGCCGCCCAAAAACTTGTTGGCTATAGCACAGTTAATTTTCAATAAAATTTAATTTTCTAAAAAATGTATAGTAATAATCGAGCAATCAAAATGAAAATTGTCACAGCAATTACAGGTCCCGACACCTATTGATAGAGGTATCAACCATCGTAATCGGAGCATTTTAGATTTTTGCCGCCCAAAAATTTGTGGGCTATAGCACAGTTGATTTTCAATAAAATTGAATTTTCTAAGAAATGTTTAGAAAAAATCGAGCAATCAAAATGAAAATTGTCACAGCAATTACTGGTCCCGAAACCTATTGATAGAGGTATCAACCATCGTAATCGGACCATTTTAGATTTTTGCCGCCCAAAAATTTGTGGGCTATAGCACAGTTAATTTTCAATAAAATTGAATTTTCTAAAAAATGTTTAGAAAAAATCGAGCAATCAAAATGAAAATTGTCACAGCAATTACAGATCCCGAAACCTATTGATAGAGGAATCAACCATCGTAATCGGGCCATTTTAGATTTTTGCCGCCCAAAAACTTGTGGGCTATAGCACAGTTAATTTTCAATAAAATTGAATTTTCTAAGAAATGTTTAGAAATAATCGAGCAATCAAAATGAAAATTGTCACAGCAATTACAGGTCCCGAAACCTATTGATAGAGGTATCAACCATCGTAATCGGACCATTTTAGATTTTTGCCGCCCAAAAACTTGTGGGCTATAGCACAGTTGATTTTCAATAAAATTGAATTTTCTAAGAAATGTTTAGAAAAAATCGAGCAATCAAAATGAAAATTGTCACAGCAATTACAGGTCCCGAAACCTATTGATAGAGGTATCAACCATCGTAATCGGACCATTTTAGATTTTTGCCGCCCAAAAACTTGTGGGCTATAGCACAGTTAATTTTCAATAAAATTGAATTTTCTAAAAAATGTTTAGAAATAATCGAGCAATCAAAATGAAAATTGTCACAGCAATTACAGGTCCCGAAACCTATTGATAGAGGTATCAACCATCGTAATCGGGCCATTTTAGATTTTTGCCGCCCAAAAACTTGTGGGCTATAGCACAGTTAATTTTCAATAAAATTGAATTTTCTAAGAAATGTTTAGAAATAATCGAGCAATCAAAATGAAAATTGTCACAGCAATTACAGGTCCCGAAACCTATTGATAGAGGTATCAACCATCGTAATCGGACCATTTTAGATTTTTGCCGCCCAAAAACTTGTGGGCTATAGCACAGTTGATTTTCAATAAAATTGAATTTTCTAAGAAATGTTTAGAAAAAATCGAGCAATCAAAATGAAAATTGTCACAGCAATTACAGGTCCCGAAACCTATTGATAGAGGTATCAACCATCGTAATCGGACCATTTTAGATTTTTGCCGCCCAAAAACGTGTGGGCTATAGGACAGTTAATTTTCAATAAAATTGAATTTTCTAAAAAATGTTTAGAAATAATCGAGCAATCAAAATGAAAATTGTCACAGCAATTACAGATCCCGAAACCTATTGATAGAGGAATCAACCATCGTAATCGGGCCATTTTAGATTTTTGCCGCCCAAAAACTTGTGGGCTATAGCACAGTTAATTTTCAATAAAATTGAATTTTCTAAGAAATGTTTAGAAATAATCGAGCAATCAAAATGAAAATTGTCACAGCAATTACAGGTCCCGAAACCTATTGATAGAGGTATCAACCATCGTAATCGGACCATTTTAGATTTTTGCCGCCCAAAAACTTGTGGGCTATAGCACAGTTGATTTTCAATAAAATTGAATTTTCTAAGAAATGTTTAGAAAAAATCGAGCAATCAAAATGAAAATTGTCACAGCAATTACAGGTCCCGAAACCTATTGATAGAGGTATCAACCATCGTAATCGGACCATTTTAGATTTTTGCCGCCCAAAAACTTGTGGGCTATAGCACAGTTAATTTTCAATAAAATTGAATTTTCTAAAAAATGTTTAGAAATAATCGAGCAATCAAAATGAAAATTGTCACAGCAATTACAGGTCCCGAAACCTATTGATAGAGGTATCAACCATCGTAATCGGACCATTTTAGATTTTTGCCGCCCAAAAACGTGTGGGCTATAGCACAGTTAATTTTCAATAAAATTGAATTTTCTAAGAAATGTTTAGAAATAATCGAGCAATCAAAATGAAAATTGTCACAGCAATTACAGGTCCCGAAACCTATTGATAGAGGTATCAACCATCGTAATCGGACCATTTTAGATTTTTGCCGCCCAAAAACTTGTGGGCTATAGCACAGTTGATTTTCAATAAAATTGAATTTTCTAAGAAATGTTTAGAAAAAATCGAGCAATCAAAATGAAAATTGTCACAGCAATTACAGGTCCCGACACCTATTGATAGAGGTATCAACCATCGTAATCGGAGCATTTTAGATTTTTGCCGCCCAAAAATTTGTGGGCTATAGCACAGTTGATTTTCAATAAAATTGAATTTTCTAAGAAATGTTTAGAAAAAATCGAGCAATCAAAATGAAAATTGTCACAGCAATTACTGGTCCCGAAACCTATTGATAGAGGTATCAACCATCGTAATCGGACAATTTTAGATTTTTGCCGCCCAAAAACTTGTGGGCTATAGCACAGTTAATTTTCAATAAAATTGAATTTTCTAAAAAATGTATAGTAATAACCGAGCAATCAAAATGAAAATTGTCACAGCAATTACAGGTCCCGACACCTATTGATAGAGGTATCAACCATCGTAATCGGAGCATTTTAGATTTTTGCCGCCCAAAAATTTGTGGGCTATAGCACAGTTGATTTTCAATAAAATTGAATTTTCTAAGAAATGTTTAGAAAAAATCGAGCAATCAAAATGAAAATTGTCACAGCAATTACTGGTCCCGAAACCTATTGATAGAGGTATCAACCATCGTAATCGGACTATTTTAGATTTTTGCCGCCCAAAAATTTGTGGGCTATAGCACAGTTAATTTTCAATAAAATTTAATTTTCTAGAAAATGTTTAGAAAAAATCGAGCAATCAAAATGGAAATTGTCACAGCAATTACTGGTCCCGAAACCTATTGATAGAGGTATCAACCATCGTAATCGGACCATTTTAGATTTTTGCCGCCCAAAAACTTGTGGGCTATAGCACAGTTAATTTTCAATAAAATTGAATTTTCTAAGAAATGTTTAGAAATAATCGAGTAATCAAAATGAAAATTGTCACAGCAATTACAGGTCCCGAAACCTATTGATAGAGGTATCAACCATCGTAATCGGACCATTTTAGATTTTTGCCGCCCAAAAACTTGTGGGCTATAGCACAGTTGATTTTCAATAAAATTGAATTTTCTAAGAAATGTTTAGAAAAAATCGAGCAATCAAAATGAAAATTGTCACAGCAATTACAGGTCCCGAAACCTATTGATAGAGGTATCAACCATCGTAATCGGACCATTTTAGATTTTTGCCGCCCAAAAACTTGTGGGCTATAGCACAGTTAATTTTCAATAAAATTGAATTTTCTAAAAAATGTATAGTAATAACCGAGCAATCAAAATGAAAATTGTCACAGCAATTACAGGTCCCGAAACCTATTGATAGAGGTATCAACCATCGTAATCAGACCATTTTAGATTTTTGCCGCCCAAAAACTTGTGGGCTATAGCACAGTTAATTTTCAATAAAATTGAATTTTCTAAGAAATGTTTAGAAATAATCGAGTAATCAAAATGAAAATTGTCACAGCAATTACAGGTCCCGAAACCTATTGATAGAGGTATCAACCATCGTAATCGGACCATTTTAGATTTTTGCCGCCCAAAAACTTGTGGGCTATAGCACAGTTGATTTTCAATAAAATTGAATTTTCTAAGAAATGTATAGAAAAAATCGAGCAATCAAAATGAAAATTGTCACAGCAATTACAGGTCCCGAAACCTATTGATAGAGGTATCAACCATCGAAATCGGACCATTTTAGATTTTTGCCGCCCAAAAACGTGTGGGCTATAGCACAGTTAATTTTCAATAAAATTGAATTTTCTAAGAAATGTTTAGAAATAATCGAGCAATCAAAATGAAAATTGTCACAGCAATTACAGGTCCCGAAACCTATTGATAGAGGTATCAACCATCGTAATCGGACCATTTTAGATTTTTGCCGCCCAAAAACTTGTGGGCTATAGCACAGTTGATTTTCAATAAAATTGAATTTTCTAAGAAATGTTTAGAAAAAATCGAGCAATCAAAATGAAAATTGTCACAGCAATTACAGGTCCCGAAACATATTGATAGAGGTATCAACCATCGTAATCGGAGAATTTTAGATTTTTGCCGCCCAAAAACTTGTGGGCTATAGCACAGTTGATTTTCAATAAAATTGAATTTTCTAAAAAATGTATAGTAATAATCGAGCAATCAAAATGAAAATTGTCACAGCAATTACAGGTCCCGACACCTATTGATAGAGGTATCAACCATCGTAATCGGAGCATTTTAGATTTTTGCCGCCCAAAAATTTGTGGGCTATAGCACAGTTGATTTTCAATAAAATTGAATTTTCTAAGAAATGTTTAGAAAAAATCGAGCAATCAAAATGAAAATTGTCACAGCAATTACAGGTCCCGAAACCTATTGATAGAGGTATCAACCATCGTAATCGGACCATTTTAGATTTTTGCCGCCCAAAAACTTGTGGGCTATAGCACAGTTAATTTTCAATAAAATTGAGTTTTCTAAAAAATGTTTAGAAATAATCGAGCAATCAAAATGAAAATTGTCACAGCAATTACAGATCCCGAAACCTATTGATAGAGGAATCAACCATCGTAATCGGACTATTTTAGATTTTTGCCGCCCAAAAATTTGTGGGCTATAGCACAGTTAATTTTCAATAAAATTTAATTTTCTAGAAAATGTTTAGAAAAAATCGAGCAATCAAAATGGAAATTGTCACAGCAATTACTGGTCCCGAAACCTATTGATAGAGGTATCAACCATCGTAATCGGACCATTTTAGATTTTTGCCGCCCAAAAACTTGTGGGCTATAGCACAGTTAATTTTCAATAAAATTGAATTTTCTAAGAAATGTTTAGAAATAATCGAGTAATCAAAATGAAAATTGTCACAGCAATTACAGGTCCCGAAACCTATTGATAGAGGTATCAACCATCGTAATCGGACCATTTTAGATTTTTGCCGCCCAAAAACTTGTGGGCTATAGCACAGTTGATTTTCAATAAAATTGAATTTTCTAAGAAATGTTTAGAAAAAATCGAGCAATCAAAATGAAAATTGTCACAGCAATTACAGGTCCCGAAACCTATTGATAGAGGTATCAACCATCGTAATCGGACCATTTTAGATTTTTGCCGCCCAAAAACTTGTGGGCTATAGCACAGTTAATTTTCAATAAAATTGAATTTTCTAAAAAATGTATAGTAATAACCGAGCAATCAAAATGAAAATTGTCACAGCAATTACAGGTCCCGAAACCTATTGATAGAGGTATCAACCATCGTAATCAGACCATTTTAGATTTTTGCCGCCCAAAAACTTGTGGGCTATAGCACAGTTAATTTTCAATAAAATTGAATTTTCTAAGAAATGTTTAGAAATAATCGAGTAATCAAAATGAAAATTGTCACAGCAATTACAGGTCCCGAAACCTATTGATAGAGGTATCAACCATCGTAATCGGACCATTTTAGATTTTTGCCGCCCAAAAACTTGTGGGCTATAGCACAGTTGATTTTCAATAAAATTGAATTTTCTAAGAAATGTATAGAAAAAATCGAGCAATCAAAATGAAAATTGTCACAGCAATTACAGGTCCCGAAACCTATTGATAGAGGTATCAACCATCGAAATCGGACCATTTTAGATTTTTGCCGCCCAAAAACGTGTGGGCTATAGCACAGTTAATTTTCAATAAAATTGAATTTTCTAAGAAATGTTTAGAAATAATCGAGCAATCAAAATGAAAATTGTCACAGCAATTACAGGTCCCGAAACCTATTGATAGAGGTATCAACCATCGTAATCGGACCATTTTAGATTTTTGCCGCCCAAAAACTTGTGGGCTATAGCACAGTTGATTTTCAATAAAATTGAATTTTCTAAGAAATGTTTAGAAAAAATCGAGCAATCAAAATGAAAATTGTCACAGCAATTACAGGTCCCGAAACATATTGATAGAGGTATCAACCATCGTAATCGGAGAATTTTAGATTTTTGCCGCCCAAAAACTTGTGGGCTATAGCACAGTTGATTTTCAATAAAATTGAATTTTCTAAAAAATGTATAGTAATAATCGAGCAATCAAAATGAAAATTGTCACAGCAATTACAGGTCCCGACACCTATTGATAGAGGTATCAACCATCGTAATCGGAGCATTTTAGATTTTTGCCGCCCAAAAATTTGTGGGCTATAGCACAGTTGATTTTCAATAAAATTGAATTTTCTAAGAAATGTTTAGAAAAAATCGAGCAATCAAAATGAAAATTGTCACAGCAATTACAGGTCCCGAAACCTATTGATAGAGGTATCAACCATCGTAATCGGACCATTTTAGATTTTTGCCGCCCAAAAACTTGTGGGCTATAGCACAGTTAATTTTCAATAAAATTGAGTTTTCTAAAAAATGTTTAGAAATAATCGAGCAATCAAAATGAAAATTGTCACAGCAATTACAGATCCCGAAACCTATTGATAGAGGAATCAACCATCGTAATCGGGCCATTTTAGATTTTTGCCGCCCAAAAACTTGTGGGCTATAGCACAGTTAATTTTCAATAAAATTGAATTTTCTAAAAAATGTTTAGAAATAATCGAGCAATCAAAATGAAAATTGTCACAGCAATTACTGGTCCCGAAACCTATTGATAGAGGTATCAACCATCGTAATCGGACAATTTTAGATTTTTGCCGCCCAAAAACTTGTGGGCTATAGCACAGTTAATTTTCAATAAAATTGAATTTTCTAAAAAATGTATAGTAATAACCGAGCAATCAAAATGAAAATTGTCACAGCAATTACAGGTCCCGACACCTATTGATAGAGGTATCAACCATCGTAATCGGAGCATTTTAGATTTTTGCCGCCCAAAAATTTGTGGGCTATAGCACAGTTGATTTTCAATAAAATTGAATTTTCTAAGAAATGTTTAGAAAAAATCGAGCAATCAAAATGAAAATTGTCACAGCAATTACTGGTCCCGAAACCTATTGATAGAGGTATCAACCATCGTAATCGGACAATTTTAGATTTTTGCCGCCCAAAAACTTGTGGGCTATAGCACAGTTAATTTTCAATAAAATTGAATTTTCTAAAAAATGTATAGTAATAACCGAGCAATCAAAATGAAAATTGTCACAGCAATTACAGGTCCCGACACCTATTGATAGAGGTATCAACCATCGTAATCGGAGCATTTTAGATTTTTGCCGCCCAAAAATTTGTGGGCTATAGCACAGTTGATTTTCAATAAAATTGAATTTTCTAAGAAATGTTTAGAAAAAATCGAGCAATCAAAATGAAAATTGTCACAGCAATTACTGGTCCCGAAACCTATTGATAGAGGTATCAACCATCGTAATCGGACTATTTTAGATTTTTGCCGCCCAAAAATTTGTGGGCTATAGCACAGTTAATTTTCAATAAAATTTAATTTTCTAGAAAATGTTTAGAAAAAATCGAGCAATCAAAATGGAAATTGTCACAGCAATTACTGGTCCCGAAACCTATTGATAGAGGTATCAACCATCGTAATCGGACCATTTTAGATTTTTGCCGCCCAAAAACTTGTGGGCTATAGCACAGTTAATTTTCAATAAAATTGAATTTTCTAAGAAATGTTTAGAAATAATCGAGTAATCAAAATGAAAATTGTCACAGCAATTACAGGTCCCGAAACCTATTGATAGAGGTATCAACCATCGTAATCGGACCATTTTAGATTTTTGCCGCCCAAAAACTTGTGGGCTATAGCACAGTTGATTTTCAATAAAATTGAATTTTCTAAGAAATGTTTAGAAAAAATCGAGCAATCAAAATGAAAATTGTCACAGCAATTACAGGTCCCGAAACCTATTGATAGAGGTATCAACCATCGTAATCGGACCATTTTAGATTTTTGCCGCCCAAAAACTTGTGGGCTATAGCACAGTTAATTTTCAATAAAATTGAATTTTCTAAAAAATGTATAGTAATAACCGAGCAATCAAAATGAAAATTGTCACAGCAATTACAGGTCCCGAAACCTATTGATAGAGGTATCAACCATCGTAATCAGACCATTTTAGATTTTTGCCGCCCAAAAACTTGTGGGCTATAGCACAGTTAATTTTCAATAAAATTGAATTTTCTAAGAAATGTTTAGAAATAATCGAGTAATCAAAATGAAAATTGTCACAGCAATTACAGGTCCCGAAACCTATTGATAGAGGTATCAACCATCGTAATCGGACCATTTTAGATTTTTGCCGCCCAAAAACTTGTGGGCTATAGCACAGTTGATTTTCAATAAAATTGAATTTTCTAAGAAATGTATAGAAAAAATCGAGCAATCAAAATGAAAATTGTCACAGCAATTACAGGTCCCGAAACCTATTGATAGAGGTATCAACCATCGAAATCGGACCATTTTAGATTTTTGCCGCCCAAAAACGTGTGGGCTATAGCACAGTTAATTTTCAATAAAATTGAATTTTCTAAGAAATGTTTAGAAATAATCGAGCAATCAAAATGAAAATTGTCACAGCAATTACAGGTCCCGAAACCTATTGATAGAGGTATCAACCATCGTAATCGGACCATTTTAGATTTTTGCCGCCCAAAAACTTGTGGGCTATAGCACAGTTGATTTTCAATAAAATTGAATTTTCTAAGAAATGTTTAGAAAAAATCGAGCAATCAAAATGAAAATTGTCACAGCAATTACAGGTCCCGAAACATATTGATAGAGGTATCAACCATCGTAATCGGAGAATTTTAGATTTTTGCCGCCCAAAAACTTGTGGGCTATAGCACAGTTGATTTTCAATAAAATTGAATTTTCTAAAAAATGTATAGTAATAATCGAGCAATCAAAATGAAAATTGTCACAGCAATTACAGGTCCCGACACCTATTGATAGAGGTATCAACCATCGTAATCGGAGCATTTTAGATTTTTGCCGCCCAAAAATTTGTGGGCTATAGCACAGTTGATTTTCAATAAAATTGAATTTTCTAAGAAATGTTTAGAAAAAATCGAGCAATCAAAATGAAAATTGTCACAGCAATTACAGGTCCCGAAACCTATTGATAGAGGTATCAACCATCGTAATCGGACCATTTTAGATTTTTGCCGCCCAAAAACTTGTGGGCTATAGCACAGTTAATTTTCAATAAAATTGAGTTTTCTAAAAAATGTTTAGAAATAATCGAGCAATCAAAATGAAAATTGTCACAGCAATTACAGATCCCGAAACCTATTGATAGAGGAATCAACCATCGTAATCGGGCCATTTTAGATTTTTGCCGCCCAAAAACTTGTGGGCTATAGCACAGTTAATTTTCAATAAAATTGAATTTTCTAAAAAATGTTTAGAAATAATCGAGCAATCAAAATGAAAATTGTCACAGCAATTACAGGTCCCGAAACCTATTGATAGAGGTATCAACCATCGTAATCGGACCATTTTAGATTTTTGCCGCCCAAAAACTTGTGGGCTATAGCACAGTTGATTTTCAATAAAATTGAATTTTCTAAGAAATATTTAGAAAAAATCGAGCAATCAAAATGAAAATTGTCACAGCAATTACTGGTCCCGAAACCTATTGATAGAGGTATCAACCATCGTAATCGGACCATTTTAGATTTTTGCCGCCCAAAAACTTGTGGGCTATAGCACAGTTAATTTTCAATAAAATTTAATTTTCTAAAAAATGTTTAGAAAAAATCGAGCAATCAAAATGAAAATTGTCACAGCAATTACAGATCCCGAAACCTATTGATAGAGGAATCAACCATCGTAATCGGGCCATTTTAGATTTTTGCCGCCCAAAAACTTGTGGGCTATAGCACAGTTAATTTTCAATAAAATTGAATTTTCTAAAAAATGTTTAGAAATAAACGAGCAATCAAAATGAAAATTGTCACAGCAATTACAGATCCCGAAACCTATTGATAGAGGAATCAACCATCGTAATCGGGCCATTTTAGATTTTTGCCGCCCAAAAACTTGTGGGCTATAGCACAGTTAATTTTCAATAAAATTGAATTTTCTAAAAAATGTTTAGAAATAATCGAGCAATCAAAATGAAAATTGTCACAGCAATTACAGATCCCGAAACCTATTGATAGAGGAATCAACCATCGTAATCGGACCATTTTAGATTTTTGGAGCCCAAAAACTTGTGTGCTATAGCACAGTTAATTTTCAATAAAATTTAATTTTCTAAAAAATGTTTAGAAATAATCGAGCAATCAAAATGAAAATTGTCACAGCAATTACAGGTCCCGAAACCTATTGATAGAGGTATCAACCATCGTAATCGGACCATTTTAGATTTTTGCCGCCCAAAAACTTGTGGGCTATAGCACAGTTAATTTTCAATAAAATTGAATTTTCTAAAAAATGTTTAGAAATAATCGAGCAATCAAAATGAAAATTGTCACAGCAATTACAGATCCCGAAACCTATTGATAGAGGAATCAACCATCGTAATCGGGCCATTTTAGATTTTTGCCGCCCAAAAACTTGTGGGCTATAGCACAGTTAATTTTCAATAAAATTGAATTTTCTAAAAAATGTTTAGAAATAAACGAGCAATCAAAATGAAAATTGTCACAGCAATTACAGATCCCGAAACCTATTGATAGAGGAATCAACCATCGTAATCGGGCCATTTTAGATTTTTGCCGCCCAAAAACTTGTGGGCTATAGCACAGTTAATTTTCAATAAAATTGAATTTTCTAAAAAATGTTTAGAAATAATCGAGCAATCAAAATGAAAATTGTCACAGCAATTACAGATCCCGAAACCTATTGATAGAGGAATCAACCATCGTAATCGGACCATTTTAGATTTTTGCCGCCCAAAAACTTGTGTGCTATAGCACAGTTAATTTTCAATAAAATTTAATTTTCTAAAAAATGTTTAGAAATAATCGAGCAATCAAAATGAAAATTGTCACAGCAATTACAGGTCCCGAAACCTATTGATAGAGGTATCAACCATCGTAATCGGACCATTTTAGATTTTTGCCGCCCAAAAACTTGTGGGCTATAGCACAGTTGATTTTCAATAAAATTGAATTTTCTAAGAAATGTTTAGAAAAAATCGAGCAATCAAAATGAAAATTGTCACAGCAATTACAGATCCCGAAACCTATTGATAGAGGTTACAACCATCGAAATCGGACCATTTTAGATTTTTGCCGCCCAAAAACTTGTGGGCTCTAGCACAGTTGATTTTCAATAAAATTGAATTTTCTAAGAAATGTTTAGAAATAATCGAGCAATCAAAATGAAAATTGTCACAGCAATTACAGGTCCCGAAACCTATTGATAGAGGTATCAACCATCGTAATCGGACCATTTTAGATTTTTGCCGCCCAAAAACTTGTGGGCTAATTTTCAATAAAATTGAATTTTCTTCACAGTTAATTTTCAATAAAATTGAATTTTCTAAAAAATGTTTAGAAATAATCGAGCAATCAAAATGAAAATTGTCACAGCAATTACAGGTCCCGAAACCTATTGATAGAGGTATCAACCATCGTAATCGGACCATTTTAGATTTTTGCCGCCCAAAAACTTGTGTGCTATAGCACAGTTAATTTTCAATAAAATTTAATTTTCTAAAAAATGTTTAGAAATAATCGAGCAATCAAAATGAAAATTGTCACAGCAATTACAGGTCCCGAAACCTATTGATAGAGGTATCAACCATCGTAATCGGACCATTTTAGATTTTTGCCGCCCAAAAACTTGTGGGCTATAGCACAGTTAATTTTCAATAAAATTGAATTTTCTAAGAAATGTTTAGAAATAATCGAGTAATCAAAATGAAAATTGTCACAGCAATTACAGATCCCGAAACCTATTGATAGAGGAATCAACCATCGTAATCGGGCCATTTTAGATTTTTGCCGCCCAAAAACTTGTGGGCTATAGCACAGTTAATTTTCAATAAAATTGAATTTTCTAAAAAATGTTTAGAAATAATCGAGCAATCAAAATGAAAATTGTCACAGCAATTACAGATCCCGAAACCTATTGATAGAGGAATCAACCATCGTCATCGGGCCATTTTAGATTTTTGCCGCCCAAAAACTTGTGGGCTATAGCACAGTTAATTTTCAATAAAATTGAATTTTCTAAAAAATGTTTAGAAATAATCGAGCAATCAAAATGAAAATTGTCACAGCAATTACAGATCCCGAAACCTATTGATAGAGGAATCAACCATCGTAATCGGACCATTTTAGATTTTTGCCGCCCAAAAACTTGTGTGCTATAGCACAGTTAATTTTCAATAAAATTTAATTTTCTAAGAAATGTTTAGAAATAATCGAGCAATCAAAATGAAAATTGTCACAGCAATTACAGGTCCCGAAACCTATTGATAGAGGTATCAACCATCGTAATCGGACCATTTTAGATTTTTGCCGCCCAAAAACTTGTGGGCTATAGCACAGTTGATTTTCAATAAAATTGAATTTTCTAAGAAATGTTTAGAAAAAATCGAGCAATCAAAATGAAAATTGTCACAGCAATTACAGATCCCGAAACCTATTGATAGAGGTTACAACCATCGAAATCGGACCATTTTAGATTTTTGCCGCCCAAAAACTTGTGGGCTCTAGCACAGTTGATTTTCAATAAAATTGAATTTTCTAAGAAATGTTTAGAAAAAATCGAGCAATCAAAATGAAAATTGTCACAGCAATTACAGATCCCGAAACCTATTGATAGAGGTTACAACCATCGAAATCGGACCATTTTAGATTTTTGCCGCCCAAAAACTTGTGGGCTCTAGCACAGTTGATTTTCAATAAAATTGAATTTTCTAAGAAATGTTTAGAAAAAATCGAGCAATCAAAATGAAAATTGTCACAGCAATTACAGGTCCCGAAACCTATTGATAGAGGTATCAACCATCGTAATCGGACCAATTTAGATTTTTGCCGCCCAAAAACTTGTGGGCTATAGCACAGTTGATTTTCAATAAAATTGAATTTTCTAAGAAATGTTTAGAAAAAATCGAGCAATCAAAATGAAAATTGTCACAGCAATTACAGATCCCGAAACCTATTGATAGAGGTTACAACCATCGAAATCGGACCATTTTAGATTTTTGCCGCCCAAAAACTTGTGGGCTCTAGCACAGTTGATTTTCAATAAAATTGAATTTTCTAAGAAATGTTTAGAAAAAATCGAGCAATCAAAATGAAAATTGTCACAGCAATTACAGGTCCCGAAACCTATTGATAGAGGTATCAACCATCGTAATCGGACCATTTTAGATTTTTGCCGCCCAAAAACTTGTGGGCTAATTTTCAATAAAATTGAATTTTCTTCACAGTTAATTTTCAATAAAATTGAATTTTCTAAAAAATGTTTAGAAATAATCGAGCAATCAAAATGAAAATTGTCACAGCAATTACAGGTCCCGAAACCTATTGATAGAGGTATCAACCATCGTAATCGGACCATTTTAGATTTTTGCCGCCCAAAAACTTGTGTGCTATAGCACAGTTAATTTTCAATAAAATTTAATTTTCTAAAAAATGTTTAGAAATAATCGAGCAATCAAAATGAAAATTGTCACAGCAATTACAGGTCCCGAAACCTATTGATAGAGGTATCAACCATCGTAATCGGACCATTTTAGATTTTTGCCGCCCAAAAACTTGTGGGCTATAGCACAGTTAATTTTCAATAAAATTGAATTTTCTAAGAAATGTTTAGAAATAATCGAGTAATCAAAATGAAAATTGTCACAGCAATTACAGATCCCGAAACCTATTGATAGAGGAATCAACCATCGTAATCGGGCCATTTTAGATTTTTGCCGCCCAAAAACTTGTGGGCTATAGCACAGTTAATTTTCAATAAAATTGAATTTTCTAAAAAATGTTTAGAAATAATCGAGCAATCAAAATGAAAATTGTCACAGCAATTACAGATCCCGAAACCTATTGATAGAGGAATCAACCATCGTAATCGGGCCATTTTAGATTTTTGCCGCCCAAAAACTTGTGGGCTATAGCACAGTTAATTTTCAATAAAATTGAATTTTCTAAAAAATGTTTAGAAATAATCGAGCAATCAAAATGAAAATTGTCACAGCAATTACAGATCCCGAAACCTATTGATAGAGGAATCAACCATCGTAATCGGACCATTTTAGATTTTTGCCGCCCAAAAACTTGTGTGCTATAGCACAGTTAATTTTCAATAAAATTTAATTTTCTAAAAAATGTTTAGAAATAATCGAGCAATCAAAATGAAAATTGTCACAGCAATTACAGGTCCCGAAACCTATTGATAGAGGTATCAACCATCGTAATCGGACCATTTTAGATTTTTGCCGCCCAAAAACTTGTGGGCTATAGCACAGTTGATTTTCAATAAAATTGAATTTTCTAAGAAATATTTAGAAAAAATCGAGCAATCAAAATGAAAATTGTCACAGCAATTACTGGTCCCGAAACCTATTGATAGAGGTATCAACCATCGTAATCGGACCATTTTAGATTTTTGCCGCCCAAAAACTTGTGGGCTATAGCACAGTTAATTTTCAATAAAATTTAATTTTCTAAAAAATGTTTAGAAAAAATCGAGCAATACAAATGAAAATTGTCACAGCAATTACAGATCCCGAAACCTATTGATAGAGGAATCAACCATCGTAATCGGGCCATTTTAGATTTTTGCCGCCCAAAAACTTGTGGGCTATAGCACAGTTAATTTTCAATAAAATTGAATTTTCCAAAAAATGTTTAGAAATAAACGAGCAATCAAAATGAAAATTGTCACAGCAATTACAGATCCCGAAACCTATTGATAGAGGAATCAACCATCGTAATCGGGCCATTTTAGATTTTTGCCGCCCAAAAACTTGTGGGCTATAGCACAGTTAATTTTCAATAAAATTGAATTTTCTAAAAAATGTTTAGAAATAATCGAGCAATCAAAATGAAAATTGTCACAGCAATTACAGATCCCGAAACCTATTGATAGAGGTTACAACCATCGAAATCGGACCATTTTAGATTTTTGCCGCCCAAAAACTTGTGGGCTCTAGCACAGTTGATTTTCAATAAAATTGAATTTTCTAAGAAATGTTTAGAAAAAATCGAGCAATCAAAATGAAAATTGTCACAGCAATTACAGGTCCCGAAACCTATTGATAGAGGTATCAACCATCGTAATCGGACCATTTTAGATTTTTGCCGCCCAAAAACTTGTGGGCTAATTTTCAATAAAATTGAATTTTCTTCACAGTTAATTTTCAATAAAATTGAATTTTCTAAAAAATGTTTAGAAATAATCGAGCAATCAAAATGAAAATTGTCACAGCAATTACAGGTCCCGAAACCTATTGATAGAGGTATCAACCATCGTAATCGGACCATTTTAGATTTTTGCCGCCCAAAAACTTGTGTGCTATAGCACAGTTAATTTTCAATAAAATTTAATTTTCTAAAAAATGTTTAGAAATAATCGAGCAATCAAAATGAAAATTGTCACAGCAATTACAGGTCCCGAAACCTATTGATAGAGGTATCAACCATCGTAATCGGACCATTTTAGATTTTTGCCGCCCAAAAACTTGTGGGCTATAGCACAGTTAATTTTCAATAAAATTGAATTTTCTAAGAAATGTTTAGAAATAATCGAGTAATCAAAATGAAAATTGTCACAGCAATTACAGATCCCGAAACCTATTGATAGAGGAATCAACCATCGTAATCGGGCCATTTTAGATTTTTGCCGCCCAAAAACTTGTGGGCTATAGCACAGTTAATTTTCAATAAAATTGAATTTTCTAAAAAATGTTTAGAAATAATCGAGCAATCAAAATGAAAATTGTCACAGCAATTACAGATCCCGAAACCTATTGATAGAGGAATCAACCATCGTAATCGGGCCATTTTAGATTTTTGCCGCCCAAAAACTTGTGGGCTATAGCACAGTTAATTTTCAATAAAATTGAATTTTCTAAAAAATGTTTAGAAATAATCGAGCAATCAAAATGAAAATTGTCACAGCAATTACAGATCCCGAAACCTATTGATAGAGGAATCAACCATCGTAATCGGACCATTTTAGATTTTTGCCGCCCAAAAACTTGTGTGCTATAGCACAGTTAATTTTCAATAAAATTTAATTTTCTAAAAAATGTTTAGAAATAATCGAGCAATCAAAATGAAAATTGTCACAGCAATTACAGGTCCCGAAACCTATTGATAGAGGTATCAACCATCGTAATCGGACCATTTTAGATTTTTGCCGCCCAAAAACTTGTGGGCTATAGCACAGTTGATTTTCAATAAAATTGAATTTTCTAAGAAATGTTTAGAAAAAATCGAGCAATCAAAATGAAAATTGTCACAGCAATTACAGATCCCGAAACCTATTGATAGAGGTTACAACCATCGAAATCGGACCATTTTAGATTTTTGCCGCCCAAAAACTTGTGGGCTCTAGCACAGTTGATTTTCAATAAAATTGAATTTTCTAAGAAATGTTTAGAAAAAATCGAGCAATCAAAATGAAAATTGTCACAGCAATTACAGATCCCGAAACCTATTGATAGAGGTTACAACCATCGAAATCGGACCATTTTAGATTTTTGCCGCCCAAAAACTTGTGGGCTCTAGCACAGTTGATTTTCAATAAAATTGAATTTTCTAAGAAATGTTTAGAAAAAATCGAGCAATCAAAATGAAAATTGTCACAGCAATTACAGGTCCCGAAACCTATTGATAGAGGAATCAACCATCGTAATCGGACCATTTTAGATTTTTGCCGCCCAAAAACTTGTGGGCTATAGCACAGTTGATTTTCAATAAAATTGAATTTTCTAAGAAATGTTTAGAAAAAATCGAGCAATCAAAATGAAAATTGTCACAGCAATTACAGATCCCGAAACCTATTGATAGAGGTTACAACCATCGAAATCGGACCATTTTAGATTTTTGCCGCCCAAAAACTTGTGGGCTCTAGCACAGTTGATTTTCAATAAAATTGAATTTTCTAAGAAATGTTTAGAAAAAATCGAGCAATCAAAATGAAAATTGTCACAGCAATTACAGGTCCCGAAACCTATTGATAGAGGTATCAACCATCGTAATCGGACCATTTTAGATTTTTGCCGCCCAAAAACTTGTGGGCTAATTTTCAATAAAATTGAATTTTCTTCACAGTTAATTTTCAATAAAATTGAATTTTCTAAAAAATGTTTAGAAATAATCGAGCAATCAAAATGAAAATTGTCACAGCAATTACAGGTCCCGAAACCTATTGATAGAGGTATCAACCATCGTAATCGGACCATTTTAGATTTTTGCCGCCCAAAAACTTGTGTGCTATAGCACAGTTAATTTTCAATAAAATTTAATTTTCTAAAAAATGTTTAGAAATAATCGAGCAATCAAAATGAAAATTGTCACAGCAATTACAGGTCCCGAAACCTATTGATAGAGGTATCAACCATCGTAATCGGACCATTTTAGATTTTTGCCGCCCAAAAACTTGTGGGCTATAGCACAGTTAATTTTCAATAAAATTGAATTTTCTAAGAAATGTTTAGAAATAATCGAGTAATCAAAATGAAAATTGTCACAGCAATTACAGATCCCGAAACCTATTGATAGAGGAATCAACCATCGTAATCGGGCCATTTTAGATTTTTGCCGCCCAAAAACTTGTGGGCTATAGCACAGTTAATTTTCAATAAAATTGAATTTTCTAAAAAATGTTTAGAAATAATCGAGCAATCAAAATGAAAATTGTCACAGCAATTACAGATCCCGAAACCTATTGATAGAGGAATCAACCATCGTAATCGGGCCATTTTAGATTTTTGCCGCCCAAAAACTTGTGGGCTATAGCACAGTTAATTTTCAATAAAATTTAATTTTCTAAAAAATGTTTAGAAATAATCGAGCAATCAAAATGAAAATTGTCACAGCAATTACAGGTCCCGAAACCTATTGATAGAGGTATCAACCATCGTAATCGGACCATTTTAGATTTTTGCCGCCCAAAAACTTGTGGGCTATAGCACAGTTAATTTTCAATAAAATTGAATTTTCTAAGAAATGTTTAGAAATAATCGAGCAATCAAAATGAAAATTGTCACAGCAATTACAGATCCCGAAACCTATTGATAGAGGAATCAACCATCGTAATCGGGCCATTTTAGATTTTTGCCGCCCAAAAACTTGTGGGCTATAGCACAGTTAATTTTCAATAAAATTGAATTTTCTAAAAAATGTTTAGAAATAATCGAGCAATCAAAATGAAAATTGTCACAGCAATTACAGATCCCGAAACCTATTGATAGAGGAATCAACCATCGTAATCGGACCATTTTAGATTTTTGCCGCCCAAAAACTTGTGGGCTATAGCACAGTTAATTTTCAATAAAATTTAATTTTCTAAAAAATGTTTAGAAAAAATCGAGCAATCAAAATGAAAATTGTCACAGCAATTACAGATCCCGAAACCTATTGATAGAGGTTACAACCATCGAAATCGGACCATTTTAGATTTTTGCCGCCCAAAAACTTGTGGGCTCTAGCACAGTTGATTTTCAATAAAATTGAATTTTCTAAGAAATGTTTAGAAAAAATCGAGCAATCAAAATGAAAATTGTCACAGCAATTACAGGTCCCGAAACCTATTGATAGAGGTATCAACCATCGTAATCGGACCATTTTAGATTTTTGCCGCCCAAAAACTTGTGGGCTAATTTTCAATAAAATTGAATTTTCTTCACAGTTAATTTTCAATAAAATTGAATTTTCTAAAAAATGTTTAGAAATAATCGAGCAATCAAAATGAAAATTGTCACAGCAATTACAGGTCCCGAAACCTATTGATAGAGGTATCAACCATCGTAATCGGACCATTTTAGATTTTTGCCGCCCAAAAACTTGTGGGCTATAGCACAGTTGATTTTCAATAAAATTGAATTTTCTAAGAAATGTTTAGAAAAAATCGAGCAATCAAAATGAAAATTGTCACAGCAATTACAGATCCCGAAACCTATTGATAGAGGTTACAACCATCGAAATCGGACCATTTTAGATTTTTGCCGCCCAAAAACTTGTGGGCTCTAGCACAGTTGATTTTCAATAAAATTGAATTTTCTAAGAAATGTTTAGAAAAAATCGAGCAATCAAAATGAAAATTGTCACAGCAATTACAGGTCCCGAAACCTATTGATAGAGGTATCAACCATCGTAATCGGACCATTTTAGATTTTTGCCGCCCAAAAACTTGTGGGCTAATTTTCAATAAAATTGAATTTTCTTCACAGTTAATTTTCAATAAAATTGAATTTTCTAAAAAATGTTTAGAAATAATCGAGCAATCAAAATGAAAATTGTCACAGCAATTACAGGTCCCGAAACCTATTGATAGAGGTATCAACCATCGTAATCGGACCATTTTAGATTTTTGCCGCCCAAAAACTTGTGTGCTATAGCACAGTTAATTTTCAATAAAATTTAATTTTCTAAAAAATGTTTAGAAATAATCGAGCAATCAAAATGAAAATTGTCACAGCAATTACAGGTCCCGAAACCTATTGATAGAGGTATCAACCATCGTAATCGGACCATTTTAGATTTTTGCCGCCCAAAAACTTGTGGGCTATAGCACAGTTAATTTTCAATAAAATTGAATTTTCTAAGAAATGTTTAGAAATAATCGAGTAATCAAAATGAAAATTGTCACAGCAATTACAGATCCCGAAACCTATTGATAGAGGAATCAACCATCGTAATCGGGCCATTTTAGATTTTTGCCGCCCAAAAACTTGTGGGCTATAGCACAGTTAATTTTCAATAAAATTGAATTTTCTAAAAAATGTTTAGAAATAATCGAGCAATCAAAATGAAAATTGTCACAGCAATTACAGATCCCGAAACCTATTGATAGAGGAATCAACCATCGTAATCGGGCCATTTTAGATTTTTGCCGCCCAAAAACTTGTGGGCTATAGCACAGTTAATTTTCAATAAAATTGAATTTTCTAAAAAATGTTTAGAAATAATCGAGCAATCAAAATGAAAATTGTCACAGCAATTACAGATCCCGAAACCTATTGATAGAGGAATCAACCATCGTAATCGGACCATTTTAGATTTTTGCCGCCCAAAAACTTGTGGGCTATAGCACAGTTAATTTTCAATAAAATTTAATTTTCTAAAAAATGTTTAGAAATAATCGAGCAATCAAAATGAAAATTGTCACAGCAATTACAGGTCCCGAAACCTATTGATAGAGGTATCAACCATCGTAATCGGACCATTTTAGATTTTTGCCGCCCAAAAACTTGTGGGCTATAGCACAGTTGATTTTCAATAAAATTGAATTTTCTAAGAAATGTTTAGAAAAAATCGAGCAATCAAAATGAAAATTGTCACAGCAATTACAGATCCCGAAACCTATTGATAGAGGTTACAACCATCGAAATCGGACCATTTTAGATTTTTGCCGCCCAAAAACTTGTGGGCTCTAGCACAGTTGATTTTCAATAAAATTGAATTTTCTAAGAAATGTTTAGAAAAAATCGAGCAATCAAAATGAAAATTGTCACAGCAATTACAGGTCCCGAAACCTATTGATAGAAGTATCAACCATCGTAATCGGACCATTTTAGATTTTTGCCGCCCAAAAACTTGTGGGCTAATTTTCAATAAAATTGAATTTTCTTCACAGTTAATTTTCAATAAAATTGAATTTTCTAAAAAATGTTTAGAAATAATCGAGCAATCAAAATGAAAATTGTCACAGCAATTACAGGTCCCGAAACCTATTGATAGAGGTATCAACCATCGTAATCGGACCATTTTAGATTTTTGCCGCCCAAAAACTTGTGGGCTATAGCACAGTTGATTTTCAATAAAATTGAATTTTCTAAGAAATGTTTAGAAAAAATCGAGCAATCAAAATGAAAATTGTCACAGCAATTACAGATCCCGAAACCTATTGATAGAGGTTACAACCATCGAAATCGGACCATTTTAGATTTTTGCCGCCCAAAAACTTGTGGGCTCTAGCACAGTTGATTTTCAATAAAATTGAATTTTCTAAGAAATGTTTAGAAAAAATCGAGCAATCAAAATGAAAATTGTCACAGCAATTACAGGTCCCGAAACCTATTGATAGAGGTATCAACCATCGTAATCGGACCATTTTAGATTTTTGCCGCCCAAAAACTTGTGGGCTAATTTTCAATAAAATTGAATTTTCTTCACAGTTAATTTTCAATAAAATTGAATTTTCTAAAAAATGTTTAGAAATATACGAGCAATCAAAATGAAAATTGTCACAGCAATTACAGGTCCCGAAACCTATTGATAGAGGTATCAACCATCGTAATCGGACCATTTTAGATTTTTGCCGCCCAAAAACTTGTGGGCTATAGCACAGTTAATTTTCAATAAAATTGAATTTTCTAAAAAATGTTTAGAAATAATCGAGCAATCAAAATGAAAATTGTCACAGCAATTACAGGTCCCGAAACCTATTGATAGAGGTATCAACCATCGTAATCGGAGAATTTTAGATTTTTGCCGCCCAAAAACTTGTGGGCTATAGCACAGTTAATTTTCAATAAAATTGAATTTTCTAAGAAATGTATAGAAAAAATCGAGCAATCAAAATGAAAATTGTCACAGCAATTACAGGTCCCGAAACCTATTGATAGAGGTATCAACCATCGTAATCGGACCATTTTAGATTTTTGCCGCCCAAAAACTTGTGGGCTATAGCACAGTTGATTTTCAATAAAATTGAATTTTCTAAGAAATGTTTAGAAAAAATCGAGCAATCAAAATGAAAATTGTCACAGCAATTACAGGTCCCGAAACCTATTGATAGAGGTATCAACCATCGTAATCGGAGAATTTTAGATTTTTGCCGCCCAAAAACTTGTGGGCTATAGCACAGTTAATTTTCAATAAAATTGAATTTTCTAAGAAATGTTTAGAAAAAATCGAGCAATCAAAATGAAAATTGCCACAGCAATTACAGGTCCCGAAACCTATTGATAGAGGTATCAACCATCGTAATCGGACCATTTTAGATTTTTGCCGCCCAAAAACTTGTGGGCTATAGCACAGTTAATTTTCAATAAAATTGAATTTTCTAAAAAATGTTTAGAAATAATCGAGCAATCAAAATGAAAATTGTCACAGCAATTACAGATCCCGAAACCTATTGATAGAGGAATCAACCATCGTAATCGGGACATTTTAGATTTTTGCCGCCCAAAAACTTGTGTGCTATAGCACAGTTAATTTTCAATAAAATTGAATTTTCTAAGAAATGTTTAGAAATAGTCGAGCAATCAAAATGAAAATTGTCACAGCAATTACAGGTCCCGAAACCTATTGATAGAGGTATCAACCATCGTAATCGGACCATTTTAGATTTTTGCCGCCCAAAAACTTGTGGGCTATAGCACAGTTAATTTTCAATAAAATTGAATTTTCTAAAAAATGTTTAGAAATAATCGAGCAATCAAAATGAAAATTGTCACAGCAATTACAGGTCCCGAAACCTATTGATAGAGGTATCAACCATCGAAATCGGACCATTTTAGATTTTTGCCGCCCAAAAACTTGTGGGCTATAGCACAGTTGATTTTCAATAAAATTGAATTTTCTAAGAAATGTTTAGAAAAAATCGAGCAATCAAAATGAAAATTGTCACAGCAATTACAGGTCCCGAAACCTATTGATAGAGGTATCAACCATCGTAATCGGACCATTTTAGATTTTTGCCGCCCAAAAACTTGTGGGCTATAGCACAGTTAATTTTCAATAAAATTGAATTTTCTAGGAAATGTTTAGAAAAAATCGAGCAATCAAAATGAAAATTGTCACAGCAATTACAGATCCCGAAACCTATTGATAGAGGTTACAACCATCGAAATCGGACCATTTTAGATTTTTGCCGCCCAAAAACTTGTGGGCTCTAGCACAGTTGATTTTCTATAAAATTGAATTTTCTAAGAAATGTTTAGAAAAAATCGAGCAATCAAAATGAAAATTGTCACAGCAATTACAGGTCCCGAAACCTATTGATAGAGGTATCAACCATCGTAATCGGACCATTTTAGATTTTTGCCGCCCAAAAACTTGTGGGCTATAGCACAGTTGATTTTCAATAAAATTGAATTTTCTAAGAAATGTATAGAAAAAATCGAGCAATCAAAATGAAAATTGTCACAGCAATTACAGGTCCCGAAACCTATTGATAGAGGTATCAACCATCGTAATCGGACCATTTTAGATTTTTGCCGCCCAAAAACGTGTGGGCTATAGCACAGTTAATTTTCAATAAAATTTAATTTTCTAAAAAATGTTTAGAAAAAATCGAGTAATCAAAATGAAAATTGTCACAGCAATTACAGGTCCCGAAACCTATTGATAGAGGTATCAACCATCGTAATCGGACCATTTTAGATTTTTGCCGCCCAAAAACTTGTAAGCTATAGCACAGTTAATTTTCAATAAAATTGAGTTTTCTAAAAAATGTTTAGAAATAATCGAGCAATCAAAATGAAAATTGTCACAGCAATTACAGGTCCCGAAACCTATTGATAGAGGTATCAACCATCGTAATCGGACCATTTTAGATTTTTGCCGCCCAAAAACTTGTGGGCTATAACACAGTTGATTTTCAATAAAATTGAATTTTCTAAAAAATGTATAGTAATAATCGAGCAATCAAAATGAAAATTGTCACAGCAATTACAGGTCCCGACACCTATTGATAGAGGTATCAACCATCGTAATCGGAGCATTTTAGATTTTTGCCGCCCAAAAATTTGTGGGCTATAGCACAGTTGATTTTCAATAAAATTGAATTTTCTAAGAAATGTTTAGAAAAAATCGAGCAATCAAAATGAAAATTGTCACAGCAATTACTGGTCCCGAAACCTATTGATAGAGGTATCAACCATCGTAATCGGACCATTTTAGATTTTTGCCGCCCAAAAACTTGTGGGCTATAGCACAGTTAATTTTCAATAAAATTTAATTTTCTAAAAAATGTTTAGAAAAAATCGAGCAATCAAAATGAAAATTGTCACAGCAATTACTGGTCCCGAAACCTATTGATAGAGGTATCAACCATCGTAATCGGACAATTTTAGATTTTTGCCGCCCAAAAACTTGTGGGCTATAGCACAGTTAATTTTCAATAAAATTGAATTTTCTAAAAAATGTTTAGAAAAAATCGAGCAATCAAAATGAAAATTGTCACAGCAATTACAGATCCCGAAACCTATTGATAGAGGAATCAACCATCGTAATCGGGCCATTTTAGATTTTTGCCGCCCAAAAACTTGTGGGCTATAGCACAGTTAATTTTCAATAAAATTGAATTTTCTAAGAAATGTTTAGAAATAGTCGAGCAATCAAAATGAAAATTGTCACAGCAATTACAGGTCCCGAAACCTATTGATAGAGGTATCAACCATCGTAATCGGACCATTTTAGATTTTTGCCGCCCAAAAACTTGTGGGCTATAGCACAGTTAATTTTCAATAAAATTGAATTTTCTAAAAAACGTTTAGAAATAATCGAGCAATCAAAATGAAAATTGTCACAGCAATTACAGGTCCCGAAACCTATTGATAGAGGTATCAACCATCGTAATCGGACCATTTTAGATTTTTGCCGCCCAAAAACTTGTGGGCTATAGCACAGTTGATTTTCAATAAAATTGAATTTTCTAAGAAATGTTTAGAAAAAATCGAGCAATCAAAATGAAAATTGTCACAGCAATTACAGGTCCCGAAACCTATTGATAGAGGTATCAACCATCGTAATCGGACCATTTTAGATTTTTGCCGCCCAAAAACTTGTGGGCTATAGCACAGTTAATTTTCAATAAAATTGAATTTTCTAGGAAATGTTTAGAAAAAATCGAGCAATCAAAATGAAAATTGTCACAGCAATTACAGATCCCGAAACCTATTGATAGAGGTTACAACCATCGAAATCGGACCATTTTAGATTTTTGCCGCCCAAAAACTTGTGGGCTCTAGCACAGTTGATTTTCAATAAAATTGAATTTTCTAAGAAATGTTTAGAAAAAATCGAGCAATCAAAATGAAAATTGTCACAGCAATTACAGGTCCCGAAACCTATTGATAGAGGTATCAACCATCGTAATCGGACCATTTTAGATTTTTGCCGCCCAAAAACTTGTGGGCTATAGCACAGTTAATTTTCAATAAAATTGAATTTTCTAAAAAATGTTTAGAAATAATCGAGCAATCAAAATGAAAATTGTCACAGCAATTACAGGTCCCGAAACCTATTGATAGAGGTATCAACCATCGTAATCGGACCATTTTAGATTTTTGCCGCCCAAAAACTTGTGGGCTATAGCACAGTTAATTTTCAATAAAATTGAATTTTCTAAAAAATGTTTAGAAATAATCGAGCAATCAAAATGAAAATTGTCACAGCAATTACAGGTCCCGAAACCTATTGATAGAGGTATCAACCATCGTAATCGGACCATTTTAGAATTTTGCCGCCCAAAAACTTGTGGGCTATAGCACAGTTGATTTTCAATAAAATTGAGTTTTCTAAAAAATGTTAAGAAATAATCGAGCAATCAAAATGAAAATTGTCACAGCAATTACAGGTCCCGAAACCTATTGATAGAGGTATCAACCATCGTAATCAGACCATTTTAGATTTTTGCCGCCCAAAAACTTGTGGGCTATAGCACAGTTAATTTTCAATAAAATATAATTTTCTAAGAAATGTTTAGAAAAAATCGAGCAATCAAAATTAAAATTGTCACAGCAATTACAGGTCCCGAAACCTATTGATAGAGGTATCAACCATCGTAATCGGGCCATTTTAGATTTTTGCCGCCCAAAAACTTGTGGGCTATAGCACAGTTAATTTTCAATAAAATTGAATTTTCTAAGAAATGTTTAGAAAAAATCGAGCAATCAAAATCAAAATTGTCACAGCAATTACAGATCCCGAAACCTATTGATAGAGGTTACAACCATCGAAATCGGACAATTTTAGATTTTTGCCGCCCAAAAACTTGTGGGCTATAGCACAGTTAATTTTCAATAAAATTGAATTTTCTAAAAAATGTTTAGAAATAATCGAGCAATCAAAATGAAAATTGTCACAGCAATTACAGGTCCCGAAACCTATTGATAGAGGTATCAACCATCGTAATCGAACCATTTTAGATTTTTGCCGCCCAAAAACTTGTGGGCTATAGCACAGTTAATTTTCAATAAAATTGAATTTTCTAAAAAATGTTTAGAAATAATCGAGCAATCAAAATGAAAATTGTCACAGCAATTACAGATCCCGAAACCTATTGATAGAGGAATCAACCATCGTAATCGGGCCATTTTAGATTTTTGCCGCCCAAAAACTTGTGGGCTATAGCACAGTTAATTTTCAATAAAATTGAATTTTCTAAGAAATGTTTAGAAATAGTCGAGCAATCAAAATGAAAATTGTCACAGCAATTACAGGTCCCGAAACCTATTGATAGAGGTATCAACCATCGTAATCGGACCATTTTAGATTTTTGCCGCCCATAAACTTGTGGGCTATAGCACAGTTAATTTTCAATAAAATTGAATTTTCTAAAAAATGTTTAGAAATAATCGAGCAATCAAAATGAAAATTGTCACAGCAATTACAGGTCCCGAAACCTATTCATAGAGGTATCAACCATCGTAATCGGGCCATTTTAGATTTTTGCCGCCCAAAAACTTGTGGGCTATAGCACAGTTAATTTTCAATAAAATTGAATTTTCTAAGAAATGTTTAGAAATAGTCGAGCAATCAAAATGAAAATTGTCACAGCAATTACAGGCCCCGAAACCTATTGATAGAGGTATCAACCATCGTAATCGGACCATTTTAGATTTTTGCCGCCCATAAACTTGTGGGCTATAGCACAGTTAATTTTCAATAAAATTGAATTTTCTAAAAAATGTTTAGAAATAATCGAGCAATCAAAATGAAAATTGTCACAGCAATTACAGGTCCCGAAACCTATTCATAGAGGTATCAACCATCGTAATCGGGCCATTTAGATTTTTGCCGCCCAAAAACTTGTGGGCTATAGCACAGTTAATTTTCAATAAAATTGAATTTTCTAAGAAATGTTTAGAAAAAATCGAGCAATCAAAATCAAAATTGTCACAGCAATTACAGATCCCGAAACCTATTGATAGAGGTTACAACCATCGAAATCGGACAATTTTAGATTTTTGCCGCCCAAAAACTTGTGGGCTATAGCACAGTTAATTTTCAATAAAATTGAATTTTCTAAAAAATGTTTAGAAATAATCGAGCAATCAAAATGAAAATTGTCACAGCAATTACAGGTCCCGAAACCTATTGATAGAGGTATCAACCATCGTAATCGGACCATTTTAGATTTTTGCCGCCCAAAAACTTGTGGGCTATAGCACAGTTAATTTTCAATAAAATTTAATTTTCTAAAAAATGTTTAGAAATAATCGAGCAATCAAAATGAAAATTGTCACAGCAATTACAGATCCCGAAACCTATTGATAGAGGAATCAACCATCGTAATCGGGCCATTTTAGATTTTTGCCGCCCAAAAACTTGTGGGCTATAGCACAGTTAATTTTCAATAAAATTGAATTTTCTAAGAAATGTTTAGAAATAGTCGAGCAATCAAAATGAAAATTGTCACAGCAATTACAGGTCCCGAAACCTATTGATAGAGGTATCAACCATCGTAATCGGACCATTTTAGATTTTTGCCGCCCATAAACTTGTGGGCTATAGCACAGTTAATTTTCAATAAAATTGAATTTTCTAAAAAATGTTTAGAAATAATCGAGCAATCAAAATGAAAATTGTCACAGCAATTACAGATCCCGAAACCTATTGATAGAGGAATCAACCATCGTAATCGGGCCATTTTAGATTTTTGCCGCCCATAAACTTGTGGGCTATAGCACAGTTAATTTTCAATAAAATTGAATTTTCTAAGAAATGTTTAGAAATAGTCGAGCAATCAAAATGAAAATTGTCACAGCAATTACAGGTCCCGAAACCTATTGATAGAGGTATCAACCATCGTAATCAGACCATTTTAGATTTTTCCCGCCCAAAAACTTGTGGGCTATAGCACAGTTAATTTTCAATAAAATATAATTTTCTAAGAAATGTTTAGAAAAAATCGAGCAATCAAAATTAAAATTGTCACAGCAATTACAGGTCCCGAAACCTATTGATAGAGGTATCAACCATCGTAATCGGGCCATTTTAGATTTTTGCCGCCCAAAAACTTGTGGGCTATAGCACAGTTAATTTTCAATAAAATTGAATTTTCTAAGAAATGTTTAGAAAAAATCGAGCAATCAAAATCAAAATTGTCACAGCAATTACAGATCCCGAAACCTATTGATAGAGGTTACAACCATCGAAATCGGACAATTTTAGATTTTTGCCGCCCAAAAACTTGTGGGCTAGAGCACAGTTAATTTTCAATAAAATTGAATTTTCTAAGAAATGTTTAGAAAAAATCGAGCAATCAAAATGAAAATTGTCACAGCAATTACAGGTCCCGAAACCTATTGATAGAGGTATCAACCATCGTAATCGGACCATTTTAGATTTTTGCCGCCCAAAAACTTGTGGGCTATAGCACAGTTAATTTTCAATAAAATTGAATTTTCTAGGAAATGTTTAGAAAAAATCGAGCAATCAAAATGAAAATTGTCACAGCAATTACAGACCCCGAAACCTATTGATAGAGGTACAACCCTCGAAATCGGACCATTTTAGATTTTTGCCGCCCAAAAACTTGTGGGCTCTAGCACAGTTGATTTTCAATAAAATTGAATTTTTTAAGAAATGTTTAGAAATAATCGAGCAATCAAAATGGAAATTGTCACAGCAATTACAGGTCCCGAAACCTATTGATAGAGGTATCAACCATCGTAATCGGGCCATTTTAGATTTTTGCCGCCCAAAAACTTGTGGGCTATAGCACAGTTAATTTTCAATAAAATTGAATTTTCTAAGAAATGTTTAGAAAAAATCGAGCAATCAAAATCAAAATTGTCACAGCAATTACAGGTCCCGAAACCTATTGATAGAGGTTACAACCATCGAAATCGGACCATTTTAGATTTTTGCCGCCCAAAAACTTGTGGGCTCTAGCACAGTTAATTTTCAATAAAATTGAATTTTCTAAGAAATGTTTAGAAAAAATCGAGCAATCAAAATGAAAATTATCACAGCAATTACAGATCCCGAAACCTATTGATAGAGGAATCAACCATCGTAATCGGGCCATTTTAGATTTTTGCCGCCCAAAAACTTGTGGGCTATAGCACAGTTAATTTTCAATAAAATTGAATTTTCTAAAAAATGTTTAGAAATAATCGAGCAATCAAAATGAAAATTGTCACAGCAATTACAGGTCCCGAAACCTATTGATAGAGGTATCAACCATCGTAATCGGACCATTTTAGATTTTTGCCGCCCAAAAACTTGTGGGCTATAGCACAGTTAATTTTCAATAAAATTGAATTTTCTAGGAAATGTTTAGAAAAAATCGAGCAATCAAAATGAAAATTGTCACAGCAATTACAGATCCCGAAGCCTATTGATAGAGGTATCAACCATCGTAATCGGACCATTTTAGATTTTTGCCGCCCAAAAACTTGTGGGCTACAGTTAATTTTCAATAAAATTGAATTTTCTAAGAAATGTTTAGAAATAATCGAGCAATCAAAATGAAAATTGTCACCGCAATTACAGGTCCCGAAGCCTATTGATAGAGGTATCAACCATCGTAATCGGACCATTTTAGATTTTTGCCGCCCAAAAACTTGTGGGCTATAGCACAGTTAATTTTCAATAAAATTGAATTTTCTAAGAAATGTTTAGAAATAATCGAGCAATCAAAATGAAAATTGTCACAGCAATTACAGGTCCCGAAACCTATTGATAGAGGTATCAACCATCGTAATCGGACCATTTTAGATTTTTGCCGCCCAAAAACTTGTGGGCTATAGCACAGTTAATTTTCAATAAAATTGAATTTTCTAAGAAATGTTCAGAAAAAATCGAGCAATCAAAATGAAATTTGTCACAGCAATTACAGGTCCCGAAACCTATGGATAGAGGTATCAACCATCGTAATCGGACCATTTTAGATTTTTGCCGCCCAAAAACTTGTGGGCTATAGCACAGTTAATTTTCAATAAAATTGAATTTTCTAAGAAATGTTTAGAAAAAATCGAGCAATCAAAATGAAAATTGTCACAGCAATTACAGGTCCCGAAACCTATTGATAGAGGTATCAACCATCGTAATCGGACCATTTTAGATTTTTGCCGCCCAAAAATTTGTGGGCTATAGCACAGTTAATTTTCAATAAAATTGAATTTTTTAAAAAATGTTTAGAAATAATCGAGCAATCAAAATGAAAATTGTCACAGCAATTACAGGTCCCGAAACCTATTGATAGAGGTATCAACCATCGTAATCGGAGAATTTTAGATTTTTGCCGCCCAAAAACTTGTGGGCTATAGCACAGTTAATTTTCAATAAAATTTAATTTTCTAAAAAATGTTTAGAAATAATCGAGCAATCAAAATGAAAATTGTCACAGCAATTACAGGTCCCGAAACCTATTGATAGAGGTATCAACCATCGTAATCGGACCATTTTAGATTTTTGCCGCCCAAAAACTTGTGGGCTATAGCACAGTTAATTTTCAATAAAATTGAATTTTCTAAGAAATGTTTAGAAAAAATCGAGCAATCAAAATGAAAATTGTCACAGCAATTACAGGTCCCGAAACCTATTGATAGAGGTATCAACCATCGTAATCGGACCATTTTAGATTTTTGCCGCCCAAAAACTTGTGGGCTATAGCACAGTTAATTTTCAATAAAATTGAATTTTCTAGGAAATGTTTAGAAAAAATCGAGCAATCAAAATGAAAATTGTCACAGCAATTACAGATCCCGAAACCTATTGATAGAGGTTACAACCATCGAAATCGGACCATTTTAGATTTTTGCCGCCCAAAAACTTGTGGGCTCTAGCACAGTTGATTTTCAATAAAATTGAATTTTCTAAGAAATGTTTAGAAATAATCGAGCAATAAAAATGAAAATTGTCACAGCAATTACAGGTCCCGAAACCTATTGATAGAGGTATCAACCATCGTAATCGGACCACTTTAGATTTTTGCCGCCCAAAAACTTGTGGGCTATAGCACAGTTAATTTTCAATAAAATTGAATTTTCTAGGAAATGTTTAGAAAAAATCGAGCAATCAAAATGAAAATTGTCACAGTAATTACAGGTCCCGAAACCTATTGATAGAGGTATCAACCATCGTAATCGGACCATTTTAGATTTTTGCCGCCCAAAAACTTGTGGGCTATAGCACAGTTAATTTTCAATAAAATTGAATTTTCTAGGAAATGTTTAGAAAAAATCGAGCAATCAAAATCAAAATTGTCACAGCAATTACAGATCCCGAAACCTATTGATAGAGGTTACAACCATCGAAATCGGACCATTTTAGATTTTTGCCGCCCAAAAACTTGTGGGCTCTAGCACAGTTGATTTTCAATAAAATTGAATTTTCTAAGAAATGTTTAGAAAAAATCGAGCAATCAAAATGAAAATTATCACAGCAATTACAGATCCCGAAACCTATTGATAGAGGAATCAACCATCGTAATCGGGCCATTTTAGATTTTTGCCGCCCAAAAACTTGTGGGCTATAGCACAGTTAATTTTCAATAAAATTGAATTTTCTAAAAAATGTTTAGAAATAGTCGAGCAATCAAAATGAAAATTGTCACAGCAATTACAGGTCCCGAAACCTATTGATAGAGGTATCAACCATCGTAATCGGACCATTTTAGATTTTTGCCGCCCAAAAACTTGTGGGCTATAGCACAGTTAATTTTCAATAAAACTGAATTTTCTAAGAAATGTTTAGAAATAGTCGAGCAATCAAAATGAAAATTGTCACAGCAATTACAGGTCCCGAAACCTATTGATAGAGGTATCAACCATCGTAATCGGACCATTTTAGATTTTTGCCGCCCAAAAACTTGTGGGCTATAGCACAGTTAATTTTCAATAAAATTGAATTTTCTAAAAAATGTTTAGAAATAATCGAGCAATCAAAATGAAAATTGTCACAGCAATTACAGGTCCCGAAACCTATTGATAGAGGTATCAACCATCGTAATCGGACCATTTTAGATTTTTGCCGCCCAAAAACTTGTGGGCTATAGCACAGTTAATTTTCAATAAAATTGAATTTTCTAAGAAATGTTTAGAAATAATCGAGCAATCAAAATGAAAATTGTCACAGCAATTACAGGTCCCGAAGCCTATTGATAGAGGTATCAACCATCGTAATCGGACCATTTTAGATTTTGGCCGCCCAAAAACTTGTGGGCTATAGCACAGTTAATTTTCAATATTGAATTTTCTAGGAAATGTTTAGAAAAAATCGAGCAATCAAAATGAAAATTGTCACAGCAATTACAGATCCCGAAACCTATTGATAGAGGTATCAACCATCGTAATCGGACCATTTTAGATTTTTGCCGCCCAAAAACTTGTGGGCTATAGCACAGTTAATTTTCAATAAAATTGAATTTTCTAAGAAATGTTTAGAAATAATCGAGCAATCAAAATGAAAATTGTCACAGCAATTACAGGTCCCGAAGCCTATTGATAGAGGTATCAACCATCGTAATCGGACCATTTTAGATTTTTGCCGCCCAAAAACTTGTGGGCTATAGCACAGTTAATTTTCAATAAAATTGAATTTTCTAAAAAATGTTTAGAAATAATCGAGCAATCAAAATGAAAATTGTCACAGCAATTACAGGTCCCGAAACCTATTGATAGAGGTATCAACCATCGTAATCGGACCATTTTAGATTTTTGCCGCCCAAAAACTTGTGGGCTATAGCACAGTTAATTTTCAATAAAATTGAATTTTCTAAGAAATGTTTAGAAAAAATCGAGCAATCAAAATGAAAATTGTCACAGCAATTACAGGTCCCGAAGCCTATTGATAGAGGTATCAACCATCGTAATCGGACCATTTTAGATTTTTGCCGCCCAAAAACTTGTGGGCTATAGCACAGTTAATTTTCAATAAAATTGAATTTTCTAGGAAATGTTTAGAAAAACTCGAGCAATCAAAATCAAAATTGTCACAGCAATTACAGATCCCGAAACCTATTGATAGAGGTTACAACCATCGAAATCGGACCATTTTAGATTTTTGCCGCCCAAAAACTTGTGGGCTCTAGCACAGTTGATTTTCAATAAAATTGAATTTTCTAAGAAATGTTTAGAAAAAATCGAGCAATCAAAATGAAAATTATCACAGCAATTACAGATCCCGAAACCTATTGATAGAGGAATCAACCATCGTAATCGGGCCATTTTAGATTTTTGCCGCCCAAAAACTTGTGGGCTATAGCACAGTTAATTTTCAATAAAATTGAATTTTCTAAAAAATGTTTAGAAATAGTCGAGCAATCAAAATGAAAATTGTCACAGTAATTACAGGTCCCGAAACCTATTGATAGAGGTATCAACCATCGTAATCGGACCATTTTAGATTTTTGCCGCCCAAAAACTTGTGGGCTATAGCACAGTTAATTTTCAATAAAACTGAATTTTCTAAGAAATGTTTAGAAATAGTCGAGCAATCAAAATGAAAATTGTCACAGCAATTACAGGTCCCGAAACCTATTGATAGAGGTATCAACCATCGTAATCGGACCATTTTAGATTTTTGCCGCCCAAAAACTTGTGGGCTATAGCACAGTTAATTTTCAATAAAATTGAATTTTCTAAAAAATGTTTAGAAATAATCGAGCAATCAAAATGAAAATTGTCACAGCAATTACAGGTCCCGAAACCTATTGATAGAGGTATCAACCATCGTAATCGGACCATTTTAGATTTTTGCCGCCCAAAAACTTGTGGGCTATAGCACAGTTAATTTTCAATAAAATTGAATTTTCTAAGAAATGTTTAGAAATAATCGAGCAATCAAAATGAAAATTGTCACAGCAATTACAGGTCCCGAAGCCTATTGATAGAGGTATCAACCATCGTAATCGGACCATTTTAGATTTTGGCCGCCCAAAAACTTGTGGGCTATAGCACAGTTAATTTTCAATATTGAATTTTCTAGGAAATGTTTAGAAAAAATCGAGCAATCAAAATGAAAATTGTCACAGCAATTACAGATCCCGAAACCTATTGATAGAGGTATCAACCATCGTAATCGGACCATTTTAGATTTTTGCCGCCCAAAAACTTGTGGGCTATAGCACAGTTAATTTTCAATAAAATTGAATTTTCTAAGAAATGTTTAGAAATAATCGAGCAATCAAAATGAAAATTGTCACAGCAATTACAGGTCCCGAAGCCTATTGATAGAGGTATCAACCATCGTAATCGGACCATTTTAGATTTTTGCCGCCCAAAAACTTGTGGGCTATAGCACAGTTAATTTTCAATAAAATTGAATTTTCTAAAAAATGTTTAGAAATAATCGAGCAATCAAAATGAAAATTGTCACAGCAATTACAGGTCCCGAAACCTATTGATAGAGGTATCAACCATCGTAATCGGACCATTTTAGATTTTTGCCGCCCAAAAACTTGTGGGCTATAGCACAGTTAATTTTCAATAAAATTGAATTTTCTAAGAAATGTTTAGAAAAAATCGAGCAATCAAAATGAAAATTGTCACAGCAATTACAGGTCCCGAAGCCTATTGATAGAGGTATCAACCATCGTAATCGGACCATTTTAGATTTTTGCCGCCCAAAAACTTGTGGGCTATAGCACAGTTAATTTTCAATAAAATTGAATTTTCTAAAAAATGTTTAGAAATAATCGAGCAATCAAAATGAAAATTGTCACAGCAATTACAGGTCCCGAAACCTATTGATAGAGGTATCAACCATCGTAATCGGACCATTTTAGATTTTTGCCGCCCAAAAACTTGTGGGCTATAGCACAGTTAATTTTCAATAAAATTGAATTTTCTAAGAAATGTTTAGAAATAATCGAGCAATCAAAATGAAAATTGTCACAGCAATTACAGGTCCCGAAGCCTATTGATAGAGGTATCAACCATCGTAATCGGACCATTTTAGATTTTTGCCGCCCAAAAACTTGTGGGCTATAGCACAGTTAATTTTCAATAAAATTGAATTTTCTAAGAAATGTTTAGAAATAATCGAGCAATCAAAATGAAAATTGTCACAGCAATTACAGGTCCCGAAGCCTATTGATAGAGGTATCAACCATCGTAATCGGACCATTTTAGATTTTTGCCGCCCAAAAACTTGTGGGCTATAGCACAGTTAATTTTCAATAAAATTGAATTTTCTAAAAAATGTTTAGAAATAATCGAGCAATCAAAATGAAAATTGTCACAGCAATTACAGGTCCCGAAACCTATTGATAGAGGTATCAACCATCGTAATCGGACCATTTTAGATTTTTGCCGCCCAAAAACTTGTGGGCTATAGCACAGTTAATTTTCAATAAAATTGAATTTTCTAAGAAATGTTTAGAAAAAATCGAGCAATCAAAATGAAAATTGTCACAGCAATTACAGGTCCCGAAACCTATTGATAGAGGTATCAACCATCGTAATCGGACCACTTTAGATTTTTGCCGCCCAAAAACTTGTGGGCTATAGCACAGTTGATTTTCAATAAAATTGAATTTTCTAGGAAATGTTTAGAAAAAATCGAGCAATCAAAATGAAAATTGTCACAGCAATTACAGATCCCGAAACCTATTGATAGAGGTATCAACCATCGTAATCGGACCATTTTAGATTTTTGCCGCCCAAAAACTTGTGGGCTATAGCACAGTTGATTTTCAATAAAATTGAATTTTCTAAGAAATGTTTAGAAAAAATCGAGCAATCAAAATGAAAATTGTCACAGCAATTACAGGTCCCGAAACCTATTGATAGAGGTATCAACCATCGTAATCGGACCATTTTAGATTTTTGCCGCCCAAAAACTTGTGGGCTATAGCACAGTTAATTTTCAATAAAATTGAATTTTCTAAGAAATGTTTAGAAAAAATCGAGCAATCAAAATGAAAATTGTCACAGCAATTACAGGTCCCGAAACCTATTGATAGAGGTATCAACCATCGTAATCGGACCATTTTAGATTTTTGCCGCCCAAAAACTTGTGGGCTATAGCACAGTTGATTTTCAATAAAATTGAATTTTCTAAGAAATGTTTAGAAATAGTCGAGCAATCAAAATGAAAATTGTCACAGCAATTACAGGTCCCGAAACCTATTGATAGAGGTATCAACCATCGTAATCGGACCATTTTAGATTTTTGCCGCCCAAAAACTTGTGGGCTATAGCACAGTTAATTTTCAATAAAATTGAATTTTCTAGGAAATGTTTAGAAAAAATCGAGCAATCAAAATGAAAATTGTCACAGCAATTACAGGTCCCGAAACCTATTGATAGAGGTATCAACCATCGTAATCGGACCATTTTAGATTTTTGCCGCCCAAAAACTTGTGGGCTATAGCACAGTTAATTTTCAATAAAATTGAATTTTCTAAGAAGAGCAATCAAAATGAAAATTGTCACAGCAATTACAGGTCCCGAAACCTATTGATAGAGGTATCAACCATCGTAATCGGACCATTTTAGATTTTTGCCGCCCAAAAATTTGTGGGCTATAGCACAGTTGATTTTCAATAAAATTGAATTTTCTAAAAAATGTTTAGAAATAATCGAGCAATCAAAATGAAAATTGTCACAGCAATTACAGGTCCCGAAACCTATTGATAGAGGTATCAACCATCGTAATCGGAGAATTTTAGATTTTTGCCGCCCAAAAACTTGTGGGCTATAGCACAGTTAATTTTCAATAAAATTTAATTTTCTAAAAAATGTTTAGAAATAATCGAGCAATCAAAATGAAAATTGTCACAGCAATTACAGGTCCCGAAACCTATTGATAGAGGTATCAACCATCGTAATCGGACCATTTTAGATTTTTGCCACCCAAAAACTTGTGGGCTATAGCACAGTTAATTTTCAATAAAATTGAATTTTCTAAGAAATGTTTAGAAAAAATCGAGCAATCAAAATGAAAATTGTCACAGCAATTACAGATCCCGAAACCTATTGATAGAGGTTACAACCATCGAAATCGGACCATTTTAGATTTTTGCCGCCCAAAAACTTGTGGGCTCTAGCACAGTTGATTTTCAATAAAATTGAATTTTCTAAGAAATGTTTAGAAATAATCGAGCAATCAAAATGAAAATTGTCACAGCAATTACAGGTACCGAAACCTATTGATAGAGGTATCAACCATCGTAATCGGGCCATTTTAGATTTTTGCCGCCCAAAAACTTGTGGGCTATAGCACAGTTAATTTTCAATAAAATTGAATTTTCTAAGAAATGTTTAGAAAAAATCGAGCAATCAAAATCAAAATTGTCACAGCAATTACAGACCCCGAAACCTATTGATAGAGGTTACAACCATCGAAATCGGACCATTTTCGATTTTTGCCGCCCAAAAACTTGTGGGCTATATATAGCACAGTTGATTTTCAATAAAATTGAATTTTCTAAGAAATGTTTAGAAAAAATCGAGCAATCAAAATGAAAATTATCACAGCAATTACAGGTCCCGAAACCTATTGATAGAGGTATCAACCATCGTAATCGGACCATTTTAGATTTTTGCCGCCCAAAAACTTGTGGGCTATAGCACAGTTAATTTTCAATAAAATTGAATTTTCTAAGAAATGTTTAGAAATAATCGAGCAATCAAAATGAAAATTGTCACAGCAATTACAGGTCCCGAAGCCTATTGATAGAGGTATCAACCATCGTAATCGGACCATTTTAGATTTTTGCCGCCCAAAAACTTGTGGGCTATAGCACAGTTGATTTTCAATAAAATTGAATTTTCTAAGAAATGTTTAGAAATAGTCGAGCAATCAAAATGAAAATTGTCACAGCAATTACAGGTCCCGAAACCTATTGATAGAGGTATCAACCATCGTAATCGGACCATTTTAGATTTTTGCCGCCCAAAAACTTGTGGGCTATAGCACAGTTGATTTTCAATAAAATTGAATTTTCTAAGAAATGTTTAGAAATAGTCGAGCAATAAAAATGAAAATTGTCACAGCAATTACAGGTCCCGAAACCTATTGATAGAGGTATCAACCATCGTAATCGGACCATTTTAGATTTTTGCCGCCCAAAAACTTGTGGGCTATAGCACAGTTGATTTTCAATAAAATTGAATTTTCTAAGAAATGTTTAGAAATAGTCGAGCAATCAAAATGAAAATTGTCACAGCAATTACAGGTCCCGAAACCTATTGATAGAGGTATCAACCATCGTAATCGGACCATTTTAGATTTTTGCCGCCCAAAAACTTGTGGGCTATAGCACAGTTGATTTTCAATAAAATTGAATTTTCTAAGAAATGTTTAGAAATAGTCGAGCAATCAAAATGAAAATTGTCACAGCAATTACAGGTCCCGAAACCTATTGATAGAGGTATCAACCATCGTAATCGGACCATTTTAGATTTTTGCCGCCCAAAAACTTGTGGGCTATAGCACAGTTGATTTTCAATAAAATTGAATTTTCTAAGAAATGTTTAGAAATAGTCGAGCAATAAAAATGAAAATTGTCACAGCAATTACAGGTCCCGAAACCTATTGATAGAGGTATCAACCATCGTAATCGGACCATTTTAGATTTTTGCCGCCCAAAAACTTGTGGGCTATAGCACAGTTAATTTTCAATAAAATTGAATTTTCTAAAAAATGTTTAGAAATAATCGAGCAATCAAAATGAAAATTGTCACAGCAATTACAGGTCCCGAAACCTATTGATAGAGGTATCAACCATCGTAATCGGACCATTTTAGATTTTTGCCGCCCAAAAACTTGTGGGCTATAGCACAGTTGATTTTCAATAAAATTGAATTTTCTAAGAAATGTTTAGAAATAGTCGAGCAATAAAAATGAAAATTGTCACAGCAATTACAGGTCCCGAAACCTATTGATAGAGGTATCAACCATCGTAATCGGACCATTTTAGATTTTTGCCGCCCAAAAACTTGTGGGCTATAGCACAGTTAATTTTCAATAAAATTGAATTTTCTAAGAAATGTTTAGAAAAAATCGAGCAATCAAAATGAAAATTGTCACAGCAATTACAGGTCCCGAAACCTATTGATAGAGGTATCAACCATCGTAATCGGACCATTTTAGATTTTTGCCGCCCAAAAACTTGTGGGCTATAGCACAGTTGATTTTCAATAAAATTGAATTTTCTAAGAAATGTTTAGAAAAAATCGAGCAATCAAAATGAAAATTGTCACAGCAATTACAGGTCCCGAAACCTATTGATAGAGGTATCAACCATCGTAATCGGAGCATTTTCGATTTTTGCCGCCCAAAAACTTGTGGGCTATAGCACAGTTAATTTTCAATAAAATTGAATTTTCTAAGAAGAGCATTAAAAATGAAAATTGTTACAGCAATTACAGGTCCCGAAACCTATTGATAGAGGTATCAACCATCGTAGTCGAACCATTTTAGATTTTTGCCGCCCAAAAACTTGTGGGCTATAGCCAAGGGTGGGCAGTAACGAATTACATGTATTTAAATTACGTAATTAAAATACAAATTACAATTTGTAGTTCCATCTTATAATACTAGTGATTAGAACTGTCGATAATTGGGAAAGTGTTTTGCTCACGGGCGAGTCGAGACTCTTAATATTCTTCAAATCGACGACCAAAAGTCTTCCGATTAGAGCTGCTGATTTCAAATCATTTTGCAAAGCCCGGGCTTTCGATCTTTTTAGAGTACAAGCTCGAATTAGAAAATTCTCTTTATCTCTTGAATGGTAAGAGTTACAAAGTTTTTAGTAATACTTTCTAATAGTAACTTGGCTATGAGGAATCTGAATCTGAAATCAAATTTTCGAAATTCGAAAAAAAAATGCTACACACGGACACACTTATCGAATTCACAGACGTACTTTTTCAAAGTTCGTCGAAAATAAAAAGATCGAGTATTTCAAGCAAAAATATCGAGTTTCTAACTCTGCAAGTTAGCTCGAGCCAGCAGCTCTACTTCCGATAGCCTAATGAGTGTTGTGTGCAGCGCAATATTTGCGAAATAACTTTATTTGGTGGCCGATCTGTAATGTTAGGAGGTAGAGTGACCACTTACGATTTGCTCGGTATATTGGTAACATTTTGTCAGGCCTGACACTTTAAAGGTTGAATTTTTATAAATTTTAAAATTATGCTCAACGGTATGTCGACTACTGGTTTCGGCTAACTTTAACAGGGTCAATTTTTGCTCGTTCTTAAGAAGGAAGATAAAAAGGGACATACCAATGTTGATTAAAACCACTTTTACCGGAATTTTGGTCGTAAAATAGGTATTGATAAATGATAGAGCTGATCCTGTTGTTTCATTCAACAGAGAAGAGAAGTCCTTTTAAATCTCTTAATGTTCTATTTAGTAGAAAGTAGTTTTCTACTAAATATAATACGTTCTAAATGTGGTAAAAGGAAAACATAAATAATTTCCCCCATACCCGACATTACATTAGAAATATCATCAACAAACATAATCAACATCATTAAATAAATTTTCATCTCGTTTCCGAAACATTCATTCGGTACCAAGGCACCATCTGTAAAGAGAATGGCAGAAGAAATAAAATCTAATTTTTCACTGAAGGAATTAACAAATAAAAAGTTCGTTACGTCTTCTTCCAGGTAGCTATATACGCGGGAAGAAAAAAAACTTTTCCTTTTCATACGTACGTACTACGTTGTTGTATGTGTGTACAAGACGATGAACTTAATGAAATTAATTTGATGATTAAATTACATAAACGAAAGTAAATTAGAATCCAAATTAGATGCACAGTACGAAAGTGAAAAGAACTCTTTACTGTCTCTAGCTGAGTGTGTTTGCAGATCATTCTCAAATTCACAAATCATTTCATTTTGATGTACACCAACCGATTGTCCTATATATAAGAACAGACGACTACAAAATGTATCTCATAAAAATGGCAACAAAGAGATTTCATTTGAAAAGCTTATCGTTTTACACTAATACATAGCAACAATTATACGTACACTGGGATTTAATGAAATTAGCTTTTACATTACTATAAAATAAATAAATAAAAGCTTACACAGATTTATACAGCTTGTCATAAATTTAATTTTGTTTCATTTTTATTTTGATGGTCCTATTAAACTTTACGATATTGTTGTGTATGTATCTTGTGTATACGAGTATACAAAGCTTTTAACACAGTGTAGCATATCTACTATATATCGTGCCTTTATTTAACTCTTTTGTTAATTATACCATGGTGATGGATAAAATCTTGTCTAGGAGATCTCTTTGTGGATAAAAGCTAATTCATATTCCTTGAATATATAGCTAAGGAAGTCATGTACGACGAAATTCGCATTAACCAAGGAAATCACGTGAGCAAATATTAATTAACTTTTTTTTGTTTTTGGTTTTGTTATTGTTTATACGGAAATGACACAAAACCTGAAAATACGTGAAATTACATTTTCTCGCGCTACCAAACCAAAAATTAAAACACGAAAATGGCATAAAATTTAGAAAATATGGCATCATAATCATTGCCTGAAACCAACGCACACGCCACCCACCCATTTAATATTTGGATACAATTTATCGAATTATACGCACCCACACACCCACAACGCAAAAAAAAATAAAAAACACAAAAACTCTATTTAAAGTATAAACATTGTTTCTATTTCAATATCGTTAAAAAATTTTGCAGCCACCTCACGTCGATCGTAAATACTCATTCGACTGTTAATACCATCGATTGTAATTTGTGCCATCTCATGTACCCTCATCGATATATAATTTACCAATGTCGTTTTGAATATGGCCGTCACCACTCTAATAATGACGTTACCAAGCCAATCGGTTAATGAATTACCACGCACCCTAACATCAAGACTACCGATTGACGTCACATGAAAATCTTGAATGTAAATATGAAAGTCGGTTAAATCGACAATAAAATTAGCATGCAAATTAACATTTGTCACCCGGCCATCAATCCAACCGTGCCGTCCTAAATTCATCACGTTCACATCGTAATCGTAGCGAAACTAAAAATAAATTTGTCTCAAATTATAACTTAGTTTAAAATAGTTAAGTTGAAGGCTTACATTTAAATTCGTCATTGACACATCGGTTTCAATTCGCATCAATTTATATCCATAGTGCATTGCAGAGTTACCACTTCGCGTTATATTCCGTAAATTATGTAGAACACCGTTCGATAAATGTAACCGGCCATGATATGTCACAAACACTGGTTTGTATTCAAATTGATTTGTAATATCGTGTAGCCGGAATGGATCTAATCCATTTTTTATAATCCATGGTGATGCGTCTGCCATTACCATATCCATATACTCATTCATATTTGCCTCGATTTGTCCCGAGTAATCGTTGCTTGATTCACAAAATGTTACGAGCAACATGAAAATCACTACGATTTGAACCATTTCGATATGTATAAGGTTTGTTGAGCACAGTCACTTTAGAACTAAAACATTTACGTTCCTATACAAGGCAGGTGCATGTACAATACGTCTGATAAGAATACAAATCAAATGTTATTTGCGTTTGTTTATATTTTTGTTTGTTTGTAAATTTTTGGAAGGTTCTTATCTGTGGTATGATAACGGCATGCTCTTATCTGATCAATTGTTTGAATTGGTTGGTTTTACAAATTATGAGTGTTTCTTGGTCAATTTAGAAAATATTTATTTCGAAATAGCAATTAACATTTCGACATTCTGCTTTTTGGACACAATTTAAGTTGACCCAGAAAGCATTTCAACATTTCATATGGAAAAGTTGAAAATTATTCGATAACGACGGCAACAGAAGGAGTCTGTTGTCTTAGAATAAAACTCTCAATTTATAGGAATACCGCGATAGTAACGAATTTGGCCCTGAAATCATAAAACGCTAAAGAGTTCAATGAAAGCCGTAGCTGTATTTTGTATTAGTTCTGGAAATTGTAAGATTGGAGACAAACGAAATATTACTGTCGAAACGTCCGATGGTTGCGATTGATTGCTGTGAAATAAGTAAATGCAAATCGCCGAGCTGGGTCATGCAGATATTGTTTTCGTTAAAGAAGCAAAGTTGTGTGAAACTTCGCGAGGTGATCAGTACTTCGGTCCGGAAAAATTATAGGCATTCGTGAACTTATTTCAGCGCAAGCCAAATCTGAGAAATTTTTAATTCAATACCGAAATCAATTCGATTCGAAGAACTATGAGCGTATATGAACTCAACTCAAATCATCTTAGTCTATAACTTCCAACCCAACCCTCAAACAAAACGGGCTCATGTAGCATGTTTGAGATTCTGTTCTAATTCGCATACGCGTACTGCAGCCTTAGCAAACTGAGTGAGTGAACCAAGGGAGCTTAGGTCTCCATGGCGAGTCCTCATCTCTAAAATCTTGGACTAGACCATATGTTGCGTATGAATTGCGATCTTGATACTTAGCCTCGATCACACTATGAATGAGAGCAATCAATTCTGCTTGAAACCCAGATTGCCAGATAATTTATGATCCATAGATAGATAGAAGAAGACGAGAGACTCAAACGAAAAAAAAAATCTGCGAGACCAACAAATCCCTAGATGTATTCAGGTAGCGCCATCTATCACTAACCATGCAATTTTCTGGTACTAGTGAGCTGAACTTGTTGAGAATTACTGCCCCACAATTAACGCGATATAGAGTCCCACATTGCAGTGTATACATACCTCAAGCAACGTTTATGACGCAAGCCTATTGTTCTCCTACGGCGGCTCATTTAGGCTAAAAATAGTTTAACACGACCACCAATGGATAATTACCATGAAGTGGTTAGTCCACGGCCAAAGATATTTATTGAACGTGTTCAAAAGCTTTTATCTATTAAGTTTCGATGAGCTTTTTGAATGTGATCAAAATAATTTACATCGTTGTCTTTTGTTGGAAGGTCATCTCATTTAAATTTTTTTTGTTGAGAGCTTTCTATATCTCATTAACCGAATATTATAAAAGCTTTTAGATTAAATAGGTTAGGTTAGGTTGGAGTGGCTGCTTATGCACACTTAGACCGGTGACGGTCTATTATGATACCACAAAATATCTCCCCTTTTACCCCTATTGGAACCATTTCGAGCTACTTATGTAGCGTAAGACGTCCCGCACTTTAATGTTTTCGAGATCCGAGAGGCAGTCCATCCTGAACTTACTCAAGTGTTTGTGCCTTCTGAGAACCAATACTGGACACGAGCAAAGGAAGTGGATCGACGTCTCTTCCTCCTCTTCGTCCAAGCAGCTTCTGCAGAAGTCATTTGCCTCCAGACCCAGCCTTCTTGCATGTTCTCCAAAAAGGCAGTGTCCCGTGAGAATTCCTATGACCGTTCTTAATTCACGTCTGCGTAGGGATATTAATGCCCTAGTGCGCCCCAAGTCCAGCTTTGGCCAAACTTGTCTTGCAACTCTACAGGTGAGGGTGTTAGACCACCTTTCTCCCGCTAAGGATAGCACCTGCTTCCCAAGTGCTTGTCTCAGCGTTGTGATAGGCCTCACAGACTTGCCCTTCCCGGTTGCAGCTGGAGAGTCGTACCATGCTTAGCAAGTTCATCTGCTCTGCAGTTCCCCATAACGCCCGAGTGACCTGAGACCCAGATTACCTGGATATTGAAATGCTCACCCATCTCATTTAGAGATGAGTGACAACTCAACGCCACCTGTGACGCAAAATACACCGATTCTAACGACCAAATCGCCGCTTGACTGTCCACATAGATTGTGATATCGTCTAAGGATAACACATTATGCTTCAACCACGTCATACGCTGCAGTAATCAGGGAGACGAATAGAAAATGTTTACATTTAATTTGTCACAGAATACTCCAGCTCCCACTTTGCCGTCTAGCTTGGAGCCATCTGTGAAGAATTGCAACGCTTCGGTTTCCAATAATGGTCTATCCCTCCAGGATTCCCTTGAAGGGAAGGAGGTCCGAAATCGCTTCTCAAGCGTAGAGTAGGTTTAATGTAGTCAAGGTTCACCAGCTCATCCTTCAACGATCTAACAATAGTAGAGTGTCCTGTACTAAGACACCTCCACTGAGAGACGGCTGCAAGTCGTACAGCCGTATTTGCCGCCATCTGCAACATAACCTCTAAGGCACTTGTCGGTGTCGACCTCAATTCCCCGCTAACAAGCATGCAGGCCGTTCTTTGCACTCTCTCAATCTTACTTTTATAAGTTACCTTGTCCAGAGCTGGCCACCAAACACCCACCCCGTACATGAGTACAGGTCTCACTACAGCGGTGTAGAGCCATTGTACCAGCTCCGGCTTCAGACCCCATCTATTACCAATGGCGTTCCTACAGGAGTACAAAGCAATAGTAGCTTTGTTTATTCTCTCCAACATGTTGGGCTTCCAATTAAGCTTACTGTCCAAGATAATGCCCAGATATCTAGCTCTATCAGTAAAAGCAAGTCTCGTGCCATTTAAGGTAGGAGGGACAACTACCGGGATTTTGTATTTCTTAGTGAAGAGTACCAGCTCTATCTTGGACGGGTTAATACCAAGTCCACATTTGCCAGCCCATTTCGTAACGATGGTAAGCGCATTCTGCATTACGTCTACAATCGTGCCCAGGAATTTCTCGGTAACAGCTAAAGCTACGTCACCTGCGTAAGCGATAACTTCAATACCCTCTCTCTCCAATTCTAGTAGTAACCCGTTTATCACTATGTTCCAGAGAAGAGGGGACAGAACCCCCCTGTGAGGTTCCCCTAGTTACTCGCCTCTTGATGGTGTAGTCCCCCAACTTCGAGCTGACAATGCTGCTTCCCAGCATATAATTTATTAACCCTATCGGAGGAACGTCCCCCTCCAAAAATGACAATCCCTCCTTGATTGCCTCCGCTTTCACATTATTAAAGGCGCCCTCTAAATCCAGGAAGGTCACCAAACAGAACTCCTTCGAATTAATCGATTTCTCAATCGTACACACCAAGGCGTGCAGAGCAGTGTCCACAGATCTACCCTTTGTGTACACATGTTGAGACAATGCCCACTTCCTGGCACCTATTTTATTTCTGATGTATACATCCAGCAGCCTTTCCAAGGTTTTCAAAAGAAAGGATGATAGAGTTATTGGTCTTAGGTCCTTAGGATAGACATGTGAGCTTTTCCCCACTTTCGGTATAAAAACCACATTGACCTCCGTCCAATACCTAGGAATATAGCCCAGCTTCAAACACCCTTTGAATATAGCTTCCAGCTAGGGAAGAATAATTACTGAGTTGTTTTGAAGTTCCGCTGGTATAATTTGATCCGGACCAGCCGGTTTAAATGGTTTAAAACCCCTCAGTGCCCATAGGATCCGTTTCCTGGTTACGATATCATCTGTGGACACTGACAGTGCTTCCTGATGATTGCTATGCACCAACAGGTCTTCAAAGTTTCCTGGGAAGTGTGTCTCGAAGAGAAGCTCCAGAGATTCTGCACTAGAAGCTGTCCAAGATCAGTCCGGTTTTATAAAAAAACTGGGACTAGCTGTAATTTCGGAAAGAATCTTCCTAAGGCGGGAGGTTTCGGATATCTCTTCCATTTTATCACAGCAGATTCTCCAAGGCCTCCTTTGTGCCTTTCTTATTTCTTTTGTATAAATTCCGAGTTTCGCCTTATAAGAGTCCCAATCCTGAGCCTCCCTTGTATTTTTGGCTCTATTAAAGGGTGTCCTACAAGCCTTACGATAGGTTCCCAGTTCCCTGGACCACCATACTGGTTTTTGTCTACCTCTAGCCTTAGCCAGTGGGGAGGCAGCGCGAAAGGATCGGTTGCATGCGCTAGTAACGCTAGCCACCATGTCCTCCAGCTCCCCAACGGTCGTCGGGGGCTCCATAGTTCTCGACGGTAACAAATCCTCCAATAATTCCCCATATTTGCTCCAGTTGGCCCTTCTAGGGTTCCTGAAGGCTTCCCGGGTAGCAGGGTGAATATCGAGGCTATAGGTTAAATATCGATGATCAGAAAAGGAGTGTTCCTTATCCACCCTCCAATTTTTAACCATATGAAGAATATTATTTGAGGCAAGGGTCACGTCTAGAACCTCCTGCCTGTTACTAGTAATAATTGTGGGTTCCCGCCCAATATTGCACACTGAAAGGTTAGTACTCATCAAATAATCAAAAAGCGACTCACCTCTTTCATTAATCTCCGTGCTTCGCCAGATAGTGTGATGCGTATTAGCATCAACTCCCAGTACCACACATACCTTTTATTGTTTCGCTTCACGGATCAGCTCCTCCAGGTTATCCGGAGGAACCTCCTTCTCCCGGTCAATGTAGGCTGAAACTAGCCAGAATCTACAAGTGCCTACTTCCAGGCTAACTGCAGTAGTGTCACCATTGCTGTATTGAGAGAGAAGGAAAAGATTAATATTATTTTTCCCAAGAATACAAGATCTGATCTTCCCAGACTTACTAGAGTACTAGAGTATCAAATTTTGTACCACTTGGTTCTGATGCCACAGATCCTGTTGTTATTAATCCAAGGTTCTTGGATTAATATCACATCCTCACCCGACCTAGTCAGCCTGAGGAGTAGAGCTGCCGAAGCAGCCTTAGAATTGTGAAGGTTAATTTGTGTTATCTTAATCATAACCTTTTAACCTCTACCTACCTCTATAGTATATTCCTGCTACCACAGGAATATTATTTGTTGGTATTTTGGGATACGCCGGATTCGTCCGTCTCGCTAACCCTCGTACCCTCTGTAAGGACTTGTCAGTGCCGGGCTGCCGACATCCTCCTCCATCGGTACACCAGCTCCTTCGCTTATGTGCTTCACCTCAACTTCCAGGTTATTCCTTGCCAGACCAAGGTCGCCGGATTCACTCACCCCCTACCCTCAGCTTCTCCCCCCCATGCTGCTGGTACCCCCTTCAGGCCTGGGCGGGTTGCCACCATCCTCCGGTTGGCCTCCCGTACGCGCTGCCGCCCCATCTTTTTTATAAACGTTGAGAGTAATTGACCCGAATCCGAAGTCAATTACTTCCTTCGTTTTGTGCAGGAGGGCAAGGGAAAGGGACTCCTTATTTATTACTATAATTGATAATTTCAAGCACCCCTTCGCCTCCTCCTGCTTGACGATCTTCCAATTTCCGGTCGGAAGATTCGGGTTACAGGCCTGAATAATTGTCAAAGCCACGTCAGGGCTAGCGGGTTTGGATGGCAGCCAGACACGTGCCCTCAGCCTGCTGGAAATTTCCTCCCGGCTAACTGCCGCAAGCTTTGCGCCTGGCCACACCTCCCCTACTTTGGCTATAGCCTTTTTGTAAAGATCCACAGATCTAGAGTCCGAGCATGCAGTCATCTTCACACGCCCTTGATACCATCCCGCATCTCTGCAGGATGGGGGTGGTCCCGGATTTTCACCCAGGACCTTTAAAAAGACGAGGTTGAGTAAATTATACACCAACCTCCATTTTTCCGCCGTGATGCTCCCATCTTCTTGACTTTCGTCAATGACGGCTAGCATCAACACATGCTCCCTCAGGACATCGCTGAACAGCTTTGTCCCTGAGTTGGAGCTCGGCTTCTTTTCAGTCACCAACTTGGCCCGCTTGCTGTTGACTACTTCCACATCGTCCTGGGACCGCTGTCTTTTTGACACATGGTCCCTTTCCGAGCTTCCGAAGCCCACAGTGCTCTTTGCCCAAGCTACTGATGTTCTTTGCTCTTCCGTAAGCTGCCCCTCGGGGGTCGCAGCCCACTTCTCGAGAATTCGGAACACCGAGCGGCGATTCCTGTATCGCCTTTTCGCCGAAGGAATCTCTCTCGTCCCACTCGCCTGTGCTGCGATAGTACCGCTAACTCCCGGGACTTGTGCCCTAGAGTCAACCACCTTTGCAACCTTAAAGGCCCCACCCGTCTGGTTCGAGGTACCTCCCTTCGCTGATACCGGCTTTTGAGGAGAGCTGGTGCCCTTTGTTTTTATGTTCGATCTTTTCATTGGATTCCCACGAGTATCGGAGAAATAAAGGTCCGCCTACGCAGAGATCCGTATACGCAAGTAAGGCTAATTACAACTGGAGGTCGCCAGGTATCCAAAGGACTCCGTTAGCGACTGGGCTTTGTTAAATGGGCCCCCAGCCTAGTTGACCATCAGCACGGGTCGCTTAACACCTTAATCCAGCCCATTCGGCTCGCTAGCACCCCGGCCTCCCTGCACCCCTCCGCCCTCCCATCCCTCCGCCCACATTCTCTCCCCCATTCACCTATTCACATGGAGAGCCCAATCCAATAGGATCCATTCCATTCACTGGGGCACCCGTTTATAGGGTCACCCCCACTCATCACCCGCGGAGACTCCGGAGGTGCAGAGAGGACGTGAGGCCCAGTCCGCCGTGGTTATTGGTCGATGGTTTTCTGGCGCCATCTGTTCGCCTTTCCATGCTGGGCATCATAGGCACTCAGAATTAAATGAACTGAGGTTAACCACTCCCCAGTTCCCTGAGACTCTCCCACCAGCTGGACTGCGGTTGGGGGCGGCTTATTTAATTCACCGCTAACCTACCTATCGATAGGTCGTCCACTATCCACCACCTATGACCCCCCCCCCCTCCGATAGCTGCAATACGCCACGGGACAGTCAGATAGGTTTCATAATTTTCTTCTTGCGTAGCGAACGTGGCTAATTGCTTCGATTTTTTTTTAATGAACGATTCGTTTTACTGTTACGTCACTGTTAGTTTTCGCCAAATAGAAGCATCTGATTTCAAAAATTGGGAACCCATTCCACCAAATATTGAGGTCTTTAAGGTCCAATGGATGAATCCCTCGAGAAGCGTAGATCTCGGCACTTCTTCTTGGCGGAGTCGCTATCTTTTGCAATACAGCAGTCGACAACAGATTTTATGTCAATAGGAATGCTACAGCAGTTCTAACCTCGATTTGAAACGATGTTTTATGGGAGCAACTTTGCTTTTTGCGACATACCAAAGAATCGCATCGTATCTTTGATTAGAAAATCTTTTTCGATTAAGTGCTCTGCCCACATTCTTCATGCATCTGGATCGGCCTTTTGCAATAAGATAAAAATAACTAACCCGGTTCCTTGTGTTCCAAATACTGTTAATCCCCTTAGTATTTCATCAGATGTGTCACAGAGCCTTCCAAATGGACCTTGGGACTTTGCACATGAAAATTGAGAACTAATGTTTGTATCAAGGAGGTAGTTACCTTATCGCAGAAAAGTGAGCTTCTCGAGCCGTTTGAATTGACTACGGGTTTTTCCGGTCGTAGACGAAACGCTTCCTTGACTACGACCATTATTTATGCCGCCTATAAACCTATTATTTTATGATATTTATTTCGTCTTCGTCTTGGCAAGTTCTCTTCATATCTATAATATACACGGTGAGTATTAAATAATCGCCAAACAATGGAAAGAGAAGCAATTTTCTGAACACAATTTACAAATCTCACCGTTACCCTTTCACGAAATATGACGCGCGAATTAAATCTGTAATATTAATTTTTTAACAATTCCGCGCGAAATTATTTCATTTAAAAAATATTTGATGTTTGGTCGTGGATTTAATTCATATTAAAGATCAAATAATTTCGCCATTGAAAAATATAAGGTGGAATTAATTCGGTGTCCCAAAATAACTTAGCAACAGTGCTAACATGTTCTAACCATCATTTTTCTCGCTTCGATTCATTTTCAATAGAAAGTTCTGTTCAGCCAGTTCTCATGCTTTTCTTAAACATGTTATACTGGGGGTGCTGGTGCTGTGTATCGACTGTAATTCACCAACTGATTTGACATTCACTGAATTAATTTATTGAATTATAATTGTTGCTTAATTTTGCACTCACTACACTTGATAAAATTACAAAATCGGTTTTTGTACCACAAAATATGGCTGACAATTTGACAAATAATTGAACGTACGAATGATGCGCGTCACGAAGTGAAGTTTTTTATTTTATTTTTCTTTGTTTTGTTTCCATCTTTTCTGTGAAATGTTTTTTTGTGGTTGCGTTGGTATGCCTGACATTAAATAGGTGAGTTCTTTTATTTTTGAATGTGTTCGCAAACGAATTGATTGAAATTATTGTAGCGGTGAGTGAATGTATGAATGATTGTATACGTGTGAGTGTATAAATGTATAAATGAGCGAGCCGCTATAAACATTATCAAAAAACTCACTATGGACATAATTTAGAATAGTTTTTAAAATAAAATTTGAATGAGACTTTCCAAATAAAATAGATCAATATTAAAGCTTAGATAACTTTTGAACATTTTTCTATCGAAAAGATTTCAAAAGCTCTTTATTAACAATAATAAATTAGCCACAATAGGTCGTGAAGCCCAGATCATTAAAAATGTATAATAGATGAGCTTCAAAAATTAGTCACGAACTAACAAATTTTAGTCCACAAGCCAACGAGGTAAATGAATCTCGATATATCAGTTGTTTGAGAGGTAGGTATATCATTCAAAACTTTTATTCGATGTGCTTCTAATTTAGTTATGTAAACGATTTTAAATCATACTTTAAGCTTAGGTATTGAAAGCAACCCCCTTTCAGAGTTTAAAAGTTTGAAAAAGTTTAACCCAATACAAATATAACTTGCGTTTGTAGCATTTCTAAATTTATTTAGATTGTTATTCTAGAGCTTTTATTTTTTTTAATTTTATGTTTTTTAATAATGTGATCCTAAAGCTTTGTAATTTTTATTTTATTAAATTACTTAAATAATTTGAATTTCAATAATCGAAAAATCTTTATTTAATTTTTTCGGAAGAGCTTTTGTAAACCAAGAATATTTATTTAATATTGCGAGAAACAGTTTCGAAACCTCAATCTGAAGTTTCAAAATTTTGAAAGTTCGATTCATGAAAGCTCCCTTGATATAAAAGATTCACATTTTTTACCACAAATTTGAACTTTAAAATTAATTTTGCTAATTCATTTTTAAATTTATTGTTTTTCAAGTTTAAACGTTGTATAATCAAAATGTACAATTAAAGTTAAGTTTAAAGCGTGGTTCTAAGAATGACGCCCAACCAGAATATTCAGATTTCAATCTCAAATAAATATCGAAAAGTGAGGTAGGTAACTGAATAAATACATTCCAAATAAACCTTAAAACTTAAACGCCTTCGACAAGATTCCTTTTAAACAAATTTAATCTGAAAGCTTTGCTATGCGATATAGAGATGAAAATCCTTACACACATACGGCATGTACACATATGTCATACAATATACATATGTACTTATACACGAATTATGATTTTTTTTTATGTTTCCACTGTTCGCTTGCCTTTTATGATTCTATATAATTAAATTCTATGTTAATTTGATAATTACATTAAAAAAGATGAGAGCTTTTTTTGTTACAATGTACGATGGTTTTATGACCATCATTATTGTGTGTGTTTGTGTTGCTCCGACAATGTTTTAATGGATTTTGTTCGTTGGAATATTATCCCATTGAGAATTTGCGATATATACGATTATGTTCAGATTATATTTAAGCAAACCAACGAATCCGCATGTTTAATTCAAATTCCGTAGTGAATATAAATATCCGTAGCAAAAAAAAAAAACCGAAATCGAAATCGAAAAATAAAATTTGGTTGAAGGTCGTACGTGTATTATTTATAAGGAATTCCCCAAGAAGTTCAAAATTGATTTGAAATTCATTTCGATTTCCTGTATATATATATTTATATAACAGTACCTAAGCTGTGGTAGCAATAACCAAATCAGAAGTAATTTTATTTTACATTATAATTTTGTGTTATATAAAATCGACGAATATCCCAAAAGTGTCCAAATCAACATCACGCAAAAAACTAAAGGTACAAAATAAAGAAAAAGCCTTTCGTTTCGGGGAATCAATTGAAAAACAATTTTGGGTTTTTTAGAAAGTCACATTGAAAATCTAAAATAAAATTTGTCAATCAATCAAAAACAAACAAATCGACCCCATCAACTAATCGCCAAATTTTGGCAAATTTGCAACCCATATTAAGACTTTGTACCGATTCATTGATTTGCCCAATCACCCTTTTACACAAGCTTCAACGACCAAATTACTCGATTATTTCTAAACATTTCTTAGAAAATTCAATTTTATTGAAAATCAACTGTGCTATAGCCCACAAGGTTTTGGGCGGCAAAAATCTAAAATGGTCCGATTACGATGGTTGATACCTCTATCAATAGGTTTCGGTACCTGTAATTGCTGTGACAATTTTCATTTTGATTGCTCGATTATTTCTGAACATTTCTTAGAAAATTCAATTTTATTGAAAATCAACTGTGCTATAGCCCACAAGTTTTTGGGCGGCAAAAATCTAAAATGGTCCGATTACGATGGTTGATACCTCTATCAATAGGTTTCGGTACCTGTAATTGCTGTGACAATTTTCATTTTGATTGCTCGATTATTTCTAAACATTTCTTAGAAAATTCAATTTTATTGAAAATCAACTGTGCTATAGCCCACAAGTTTTTGGGCGGCAAAAATCTAAAATGGTCCGATTACGATGGTTGATACCTCTATCAATAGGTTTCGGTACCTGTAATTGCTGTGACAATTTTCATTTTGATTGCTCGATTATTTCTAAACATTTCTTAGAAAATTCAATTTTATTGAAAATCAACTGTGCTATAGCCCACAAGTTTTTGGGCGGCAAAAATCTAAAATGGTCCGATTACGATGGTTGATACCTCTATCAATAGGTTTCGGTACCTGTAATTGCTGTGACAATTTTCATTTTGATTGCTCGATTATTTCTAAACATTTCTTAGAAAATTCAATTTTATTGAAAATCAACTGTGCTATAGCCCACAAGTTTTTGGGCGGCAAAAATCTAAAATGGTCCGATTACGATGGTTGATACCTCTATCAATAGGTTTCGGTACCTGTAATTGCTGTGACAATTTTCATTTTGATTGCTCGATTATTTCTGAACATTTCTTAGAAAATTCAATTTTATTGAAAATCAACTGTGCTATAGCCCACAAGGTTTTGGGCGGCAAAAATCTAAAATGGTCCGATTACGATGGTTGATACCTCTATCAATAGGTTTCGGTTCCTGTAATTGCTGTGACAATTTTCATTTTGATTGCTCGATTATTTCTGAACATTTCTTAGAAAATTCAATTTTATTGAAAATCAACTGTGCTATAGCCCACAAGGTTTTGGGCGGCAAAAATCTACAATGGTCCGATTACGATGGTTGATACCTCTATCAATAGGTTTCGGTACCTGTAATTGCTGTGACAATTTTCATTTTGATTGCTCGATTATTTCTGAACATTTCTTAGAAAATTCAATTTTATTGAAAATCAACTGTGCTATAGCCCACAAGTTTTTGGGCGGCAAAAATCTAAAATGGTCCGATTACGATGGTTGATACCTCTATCAATAGGTTTCGGGACCTGTAATTGCTGTGACAATTTTCATTTTGATTGCTCGATTATTTCTAAACATTTCTTAGAAAATTCAATTTTATTGAAAATCAACTGTGCTATAGCCCACAAGTTTTTGGGCGGCAAAAATCTAAAATGGTCCGATTACGATGGTTGATACCTCTATCAATAGGTTTCGGTACCTGTAATTGCTGTGACAATTTTCATTTTGATTGCTCGATTATTTCTAAACATTTCTTAGAAAATTCTTAAAATGGTCCGATTACGATGGTTGATACCTCTATCAATAGGTTTCGGTACCTGTAATTGCGGTGACAATTTTCATTTTGATTGCTCGATTATTTCTGAACATTTCTTAGAAAATTCAATTTTATTGAAAATCAACTGTGCTATAGCCCACAAGGTTTTGGGCGGCAAAAATCTAAAATGGTCCGATTACGATGGTTGATACCTCTATCAATAGGTTTCGGTACCTGTAATTGCTGTGACAATTTTCATTTTGATTGCTCGATTATTTCTAAACATTTCTTAGAAAATTCAATTTTATTGAAAATCAACTGTGCTATAGCCCACAAGTTTTTGGGCGGCAAAAATCTAAAATGGTCCGATTACGATGGTTGATACCTCTATCAATAGGTTTCGGTACCTGTAATTGCTGTGACAATTTTCATTTTGATTGCTCGATTATTTCTAAACATTTCTTAGAAAATTCAATTTTATTGAAAATCAACTCTGCTGATGAAAATGGTCCGATTACGATGGTTGATACCTCTATCAATAGGTTTCGGGACCTGTAATTGCTGTGACAATTTTCATTTTGATTGCTCGATTATTTCTAAACATTTCTAAGAAAATTCAATTTTATTGAAAATCAACTGTGCTATAGCCCACAAGTTTTTGGGCGGCAAAAATCTAAAATGGTCCGATTACGATGGTTGATACCTCTATCAATAGGTTTCGGTACCTGTAATTGCTGTGACAATTTTCATTTTGATTGCTCGATTATTTCTGAACATTTCTTAGAAAATTCAATTTTATTGAAAATCAACTGTGCTATAGCCCACAAGTTTTTGGGCGGCAAAAATCTAAAATGGTCCGATTACGATGGTTGATACCTCTATCAATAGGTTTCGGTACCTGTAATTGCTGTGACAATTTTCATTTTGATTGCTCGATTATTTCTAAACAATTCTTAGAAAATTCAATTTTATTGAAAATCAACTGTGCTATAGCCCACAAGTTTTTGGGCGGCAAAAATCTAAAATGGTCCGATTACGATGGTTGATACCTCTATCAATAGGTTTCGGTACCTGTAATTGCTGTGACAATTTTCATTTTGATTGCTCGATTATTTCTAAACATTTCTAAGAAAATTCAATTTTATTGAAAATCAACTGTGCTATAGCCCACAAGTTTTTGGGCGGCAAAAATCTAAAATGGTCCGATTACGATGGTTCATACCTCTATCAATAGGTTTCGGTACCTGTAATTGCTGTGACAATTTTCATTTTCATTGCTCGATTATTTCTAAACAATTCTTAGAAAATTCAATTTTATTGAAAATCAACTGTGCTATAGCCCACAAGTTTTTGGGCGGCAAAAATCTAAAATGGTCCGATTACGATGGTTGATACCTCTATCAATAGGTTTCGGTACCTGTAATTGCTGTGACAATTTCCATTTTGATTGCTCGATTATTTCTGAACATTTCTTAGAAAATTCAATTTTATTGAAAATCAACTGTGCTATAGCCCACAAGTTTTTGGGCGGCAAAAATCTAAAATGGTCCGATTACGATGGTTGATACCTCTATCAATAGGTTTCGGTACCTGTAATTGCTGTGACAATTTTCATTTTGATTGCTCGATTATTTCTAAACAATTCTTAGAAAATTCAATTTAATTGAAAATCAACTGTGCTATAGCCCACAAGTTTTTGGGCGGCAAAAATCTAAAATGGTCCGATTACGATGGTTGATACCTCTATCAATAGGTTTCGGTACCTGTAATTGCTGTGACAATTTTCATTTTGATTGCTCGATTATTTCTGAACATTTCTTAGAAAATTCAATTTTATTGAAAATCAACTGTGCTATAGCCCACAAGTTTTTGGGCGGCAAAAATCTAAAATGGTCCGATTACGATGGTTGATACCTCTATCAATAGGTTTCGGGACCTGTAATTGCTGTGACAATTTTCATTTTGATTGCTCGATTATTTCTTAACATTTCTTAGAAAATTCAATTTTATTGAAAATCAACTGTGCTATAGCCCACAAGTTTTTGGGCGGCAAAAATCTAAAATGGTCCGATTACGATGGTTGATACCTCTATCAATAGGTTTCGGGACCTGTAATTGCTGTGACAATTTTCATTTTGATTGCTCGATTATTTCTAAACATTTCTAAGAAAATTCAATTTTATTGAAAATCAACTGTGCTATAGCCCACAAGTTTTTGGGCGGCAAAAATCTAAAATGGTCCGATTACGATGGTTGATACCTCTATCAATAGGTTTCGGTACCTGTAATTGCTGTGACAATTTTCATTTTGATTGCTCGATTATTTCTGAACATTTCTTAGAAAATTCAATTTTATTGAAAATCAACTGTGCTGATGAAAATGGTCCGATTACGATGGTTGATACCTCTATCAATAGGTTTCGGTATCTGTAATTGCTGTGACAATTTTCATTTTGATTGCTCGATTATTTCTTAACATTTCTTAGAAAATTCAATTTTATTGAAAATCAACTGTGCTATAGCCCACAAGTTTTTGGGCGGCAAAAATCTAAAATGGTCCGATTACGATGGTTGATACCTCTATCAATAGGTTTCGGTACCTGTAATTGCTGTGACAATTTTCATTTTGTTTGCTCGATTATTTCTGAACATTTCTTAGAAAATTCAATTTTATTGAAAATCAACTGTGCTGATGAAAATGGTCCTATTACGATGGTTGATACCTCTATCAATAGGTTTCGGTATCTGTAATTGCTGTGACAATTTTCATTTTGATTGCTCGATTATTTCTTAACATTTCTTAGAAAATTCAATTTTATTGAAAATCAACTGTGCTATAGCCCACAAGTTTTTGGGCGGCAAAAATCTAAAATGGTCCGATTACGATGGTTGATACCTCTATCAATAGGTTTCGGTACCTGTAATTGCTGTGACAATTTTCATTTTGATTGCTCGATTATTTCTAAACAATTCTTAGAAAATTCAATTTTATTGAAAATCAACTGTGCTATAGCCCACAAGTTTTTGGGCGGCAAAAATCTAAAATGGTCCGATTACGATGGTTGATACCTCTATCAATAGGTTTCGGTACCTGTAATTGCTGTGACAATTTTCATTTTGATTGCTCGATTATTTCTAAACATTTCTTAGAAAATTCAATTTTATTGAAAATCAACTGTGCTATAGCCCACAAGTTTTTGGGCGGCAAAAATCTAAAATGGTCCGATTACGATGGTTGATACCTCTATCAACAGGTTTCGGTACCTGTAATTGCTGTGACAATTTTCATTTTGATTGCTCGATTATTTCTGAACATTTCTTAGAAAATTCAATTTTATTGAAAATCAACTGTGCTATAGCCCACAAGGTTTTGGGCGGCAAAAATCTAAAATGGTCCGATTACGATGGTTGATACCTCTATCAATAGGTTTCGGTTCCTGTAATTGCTGTGACAATTTTCATTTTGATTGCTCGATTATTTCTGAACATTTCTTAGAAAATTCAATTTTATTGAAAATCAACTGTGCTATAGCCCACAAGGTTTTGGGCGGCAAAAATCTACAATGGTCCGATTACGATGGTTGATACCTCTATCAATAGGTTTCGGTACCTGTAATTGCTGTGACAATTTTCATTTTGATTGCTCGATTATTTCTGAACATTTCTTAGAAAATTCAATTTTATTGAAAATCAACTGTGCTATAGCCCCCAAGTTTTTGGGCGGCAAAAATCTAAAATGGTCCGATTACGATGGTTGATACCTCTATCAATATCGGTACCTGTAATTGCTGTGACAATTTTCATTTTGATTGCTCGATTATTTCTAAACATTTCTTAGAAAATTCAATTTTATTGAAAATCAACTGTGCTATAGCCCACAAGTTTTTGGGCGGCAAAAATCTAAAATGGTCCGATTACGATGGTTGATACCTCTATCAATAGGTTTCGGGACCTGTAATTGCTGTGACAATTTTCATTTTGATTGCTCGATTATTTCTAAACATTTCTTAGAAAATTCAATTTTATTGAAAATCAACTGTGCTATAGCCCACAAGTTTTTGGGCGGCAAAAATCTAAAATGGTCCGATTACGATGGTTGATACCTCTATCAATAGGTTTCGGTACCTGTAATTGCTGTGACAATTTTCATTTTGATTGCTCGATTATTTCTAAACATTTCTTAGAAAATTCAATTTTATTGAAAATCAACTGTGGTATAGCCCACAAGTTTTTGGGCGGCAAAAATCTAAAATGGTCCGATTACGATGGTTGATACCTCTATCAATAGGTTTCGGTACCTGTAATTGCTGTGACAATTTTCATTTTGATTGCTCGATTATTTCTGAACATTTCTTAGAAAATTCAATTTTATTGAAAATCAACTGTGCTATAGCCCACAAGTTTTTGGGCGGCAAAAATCTAAAATGGTCCGATTACGATGGTTGATACCTCTATCAATAGGTTTCGGGACCTGTAATTGCTGTGACAATTTTCATTTTGATTGCTCGATTATTTCTGAACATTTCTTAGAAAATTCAATTTTATTGAAAATCAACTGTGCTATAGCCCACAAGGTTTTGGGCGGCAAAAATCTAAAATGGTCCGATTACGATGGTTGATACCTCTATCAATAGGTTTCGGTACCTGTAATTGCTGTGACAATTTTCATTTTGATTGCTCGATTATTTCTGAACATTTCTTAGAAAATTCAATTTTATTGAAAATCAACTGTGCTATAGCCCACAAGTTTTTGGGCGCAAAAATCTAAAATGGTCCGATTACGATGGTTGATACCTCTATCAATAGGTTTCGGTACCTGTAATTGCTGTGACAATTTTCATTTTGATTGCTCGATTATTTCTAAACATTTCTTAGAAAATTCAATTTTATTGAAAATCAACTGTGCTATAGCCCACAAGTTTTTGGGCGGCAAAAATCTAAAATGGTCCGATTACTATGGTTGATACCTCTATCAATAGGTTTCGGTACCTGTAATTGCTGTGACAATTTTCATTTTGATTGCTCGATTATTTCTAAACATTTCTTAGAAAATTCTTAAAATGGTCCGATTACGATGGTTGATACCTCTATCAATAGGTTTCGGTACCTGTAATTGCTGTGACAATTTTCATTTTGATTGCTCGATTATTTCTGAACATTTCTTAGAAAATTCAATTTTATTGAAAATCAACTGTGCTATAGCCCACAAGTTTTTGGGCGGCAAAAATCTAAAATGGTCCGATTACGATGGTTGATACCTCTATCAATAGGTTTCGGTACCTGTAATTGCTGTGACAATTTTCATTTTGATTGCTCGATTATTTCTAAACATTTCTTAGAAAATTCAATTTTATTGAAAATCAACTGTGCTATAGCCCACAAGGTTTTGGGCGGCAAAAATCTAAAATGGTCCGATTACGATGGTTGATACCTCTATCAATAGGTTTCGGTACCTGTAATTGCTGTGACAATTTTCATTTTGATTGCTAAAATGGTCCGATTACCATGGTTGATACCTCTATCAATAGGTTTCGGGACCTGTAATTGCTGTGACAATTTGCATTTTGATTGCTCGATTATTTCTAAACATTTTTTAGAAAATTCAATTTTATTGAAAATCAACTGTGCTATAGCCCACAAGTTTTTGGGCGGCAAAAATCTAAAATGGTCCGATTACGATGGTTGATACCTCTATCAATAGGTTTCGGTACCTGTAATTGCTGTGACAATTTTCATTTTGATTGCTCGATTATTTCTAAACATTTCTTAGAAAATTCAATTTTATTGAAAATCAACTCTGCTGATGAAAATGGTCCGATTACGATGGTTGATACCTCTATCAATAGGTTTCGGGACCTGTAATTGCTGTGACAATTTTCATTTTGATTGCTCGATTATTTCTAAACATTTCTAAGAAAATTCAATTTTATTGAAAATCAACTGTGCTATAGCCCACAAGTTTTTGGGCGGCAAAAATCTAAAATGGTCCGATTACGATGGTTGATACCTCTATCAATAGGTTTCGGGACCTGTAATTGCTGTGACAATTTTCATTTTGATTGCTCGATTATTTCTAAACATTTTTTAGAAAATTCAATTTTATTGAAAATCAACTGTGCTATAGCCCACAAGTTTTTGGGCGGCAAAAATCGAAAATGCTCCGATTACGATGGTTGATACCCCTATCAATAGGTTTCGGTACCTGTAATTGCTGTGACAATTTTCATTTTGATTGCTCGATTATTTCTAAACATTTTTTAGAAAATTCAATTTTATTGAAAATCAACTGTGCTATAGCCCACAAGTTTTTGGGCGGCAAAAATCGAAAATGCTCCGATTACGATGGTTGATACCTCTATCAATAGGTTTCGGTACCTGTAATTGCTGTGACAATTTTCATTTTGATTGCTCGATTATTTCTAAACATTTCTTAGAAAATTCAATTTTATTGAAAATCAACTGTGCTATAGCCCACAAGTTTTTGGGCGGCAAAAATCTAAAATGGTCCGATTACGATGGTTGATACCTCTATCAATAGGTTTCGGGACCTGTAATTGCTGTGACAATTTGCATATTGATTGCTCGATTATTTCTAAACATTTCTTAGAAAATTCAATTTTATTGAAAATCAATTGTGCTATAGCCCACAAGTTTTTGGGCGGCAAAAATCTAAAATGCTCCGATTACGATGGTTGATACCTCTATCAATAGGTTTCGGGACCTGTAATTGCTGTGACAATTTTCATTTTGATTGCTCGATTATTTCTAAACATTTCTTAGAAAATTCAATTTTATTGAAAATCAACTGTGCTATAGCCCACAAGTTTTTGGGCGGCAAAAATCTAAAATGCTCCGATTACGATGGTTGATACCTCTATCAATAGGTTTCGGGACCTGTAATTGCTGTAACAATTTGCATATTGATTGCTCGATTATTTCTAAACATTTCTTAGAAAATTCAATTTATTGAAAATCAACTGTGCTATAGCCCACAAGTTTTTGGGCGGCAAAAATCGAAAATGCTCCGATTACGATGGTTGATACCTCTATCAATAGGTTTCGGGACCTGTAATTGCTGTGACAATTTTCATTTTGATTGCTCGATTATTTCTAAACATTTCTTAGAAAATTCAATTTTATTGAAAATCAACTGTGCTATAGCCCACAAGTTTTTGGGCGGCAAAAATCTAAAATGGTCCGATTACGATGGTTGATACCTCTATCAATAGGTTTCGGTACCTGTAATTGCTGTGACAATTTTCATTTTGATTGCTCGATTATTTCTAAACATTTCTTAGAAAATTCAATTTTATTGAAAATCAACTGTGCTATAGCCCACAAGTTTTTGGGCGGCAAAAATCTAAAATGGTCCGATTACGATGGTTGATACCTCTATCAATAGGTTTCGGGACCTGTAATTGATGTGACAATTTTCATTTTGATTGCTCGATTATTTCTAAACATTTCTTAGAAAATTCAATTTTATTGAAAATCAACTGTGCTATAGCCCACAAGTTTTTGGGCGGCAAAAATCTAAAATGGTCCGATTACGATGGTTGATACCTCTATCAATAGGTTTCGGTACCTGTAATTGCTGTGACAATTTTCATTTTGATTGCTCGATTATTTCTAAACATTTCTTAGAAAATTCAATTTTATTGAAAATCAACTGTGCTATAGCCCACAAGTTTTTGGGCGGCAAAAATCTAAAATGGTCCGATTACGATGGTTGATACCTCTATCAATAGGTTTCGGGACCTGTAATTGATGTGACAATTTTCATTTTGATTGCTCGATTATTTCTAAACATTTCTTAGAAAATTCAATTTTATTGAAAATCAACTGTGCTATAGCCCACAAGTTTTTGGGCGGCAAAAATCGAAAATGCTCCGATTACGATGGTTGATACCTCTATCAATAGGTTTCGGTACCTGTAATTGCTGTGACAATTTTCATTTTGATTGCTCGATTATTTCTAAACATTTCTTAGAAAATTCAATTTTATTGAAAATCAACTGTGCTATAGCCCACAAGTTTTTGGGCGGCAAAAATCTAAAATGGTCCGATTACGATGGTTGATACCTCTATCAATAGGTTTCGGTACCTGTAATTGCTGTGACAATTTTCCTTTTGATTGCTCGATTATTTCTAAACATTTCTTAGAAAATTCAATTTTATTGAAAATCAACTGTGCTATAGCCCACAAGTTTTTGGGCGGCAAAAATCTAAAATGCTCCGATTACGATGGTTGATACCTCTATCAATAGGTTTCGGGACCTGTAATTGCTGTAACAATTTGCATATTGATTGCTCGATTATTTCTAAACATTTCTTAGAAAATTCAATTTATTGAAAATCAACTGTGCTATAGCCCACAAGTTTTTGGGCGGCAAAAATCGAAAATGCTCCGATTACGATGGTTGATACCTCTATCAATAGGTTTCGGGACCTGTAATTGCTGTGACAATTTTCATTTTGATTGCTCGATTATTTCTAAACATTTCTTAGAAAATTCAATTTTATTGAAAATCAACTGTGCTATAGCCCACAAGTTTTTGGGCGGCAAAAATCTAAAATGGTCCGATTACGATGGTTGAAACCTCTATCAATAGGTTTCGGTACCTGTAATTGCTGTGACAATTTTCATTTTGATTGCTCGATTATTTCTAAACATTTCTTGATTGCATTTGAAATTGATAGCCTCTATCTGCGCGCCATCTCAATTCCGTTACCCTAAGTCAATCGTCGGTAACAAATAAGTGACTGTGTTAACTACGATAGATTGTATTCACGTCAGTGCCAACTCACTTTTCACTCTAATTAAAAAACTTGATCGTTTTGTACATTTATTAATTCTGTTAATAAGACGGCCGTATAATACTTCTTAGTATGAATTCTGAGAAGGAAAGAAATTACACGTCATGTTGATTGACGTTTAATATTTTTGGTGTTACCGACGATTCGTAATTTGTTGGTTCAGTGTATTCGCCACCAGATGTTGCTAAATACTGTCTGATAATACTCGAAATAATCCCAAAATTCGATGGATGGATCTAATTATCCCACTTCCGATTTGTAAAAAAGGGCTCGATGATTACTTTTATTAGGAAACTCTGGAAGATTTTAGAGGTAAATTGTGGACCATTATCAGAGGCAATATATGTATGGAAAATGAAAGGGAAATATCTTTCTCTAAGAATTTTATGATATCAGAGGCGAGAGCTTTTCAAACGATTTCAGAAAAATAAATTTAGAATAATGATCCAAAACGATGAAAATGTAATCATTTCCGTGTTTGGATCTGGGGTGAGGACCAAGAAAGTCGACAAATAAACGCTGCAAGGGCCGTACAACCACTCTTTGCCACCCATCTCGGTTCTGGTGGAGTAATTTACTGGCTTAATTTTCTTACATTTATGGCATTCGCTGACATAACTCGCTGACTTAACTGGCTCATAGTCTGAGGCGCGTTACACAGACCAAATGGCATAACTTTGAATTGATACAAAGGGCTACCAGGGACTGTAAAAGCCGTCTTATCTCGGGACTCCTCATCCAACAGGATTTGCCATAATGCATCTTTCAGGTCGATACTCGAGATAAATGTTGTTTCCTCCAATCGGCTGATGTGTCCGTCGATTATAGGCAGCGCATACGCATAGAGAATATCAAAATACCTACACTAATTGCCACGATCAACGAAGAAAATGGTAAATTATGTGCTATAGAGCGCTGTTCATCACTCACTAAGGTAGTAAGGATCATCGCTTATGTCCTTAGATTTGCAAAAAGAACAACTACGTCTGTACCGAGATACCTGACAACTAAGGAATTTAATGATAGGCAAATGTTAGCAATGCAACAGTTAGCATTTAAAATAGAAAAGAACCAACTAGAACCTCAAATGGAATCTCAACTTCGATCACTTGATCCAAAAATAGATGAGAATGGGTTACTGCGAGTAGGCGGCAGACTGTCTAACGCCAGGATTGCTTTCAATTCTCAACATCCAATAATACTGCCTTAAAAGAGTCACTTAACTTGGCTCCTAATAGATTATGCACATAAGATGACCTTGCACGGAGGAAAGACGCTTCCACTGGCTTTTATTAAAGGTCCATTAGCAGTAAAAACTTACATCAATAAATGCATAATCTGCCACAAACAACGCGCGCAAACATTAAATCAAATGATGGGAGATCTTCCAATAGCGAGAGTAACTCCGACAAGGCCTTTTACTCATACTGTAGTAGATTATGCTGGGTCTTTCCAACTATGGTGTTCACCAGGTCGAGGTCGCAAAAGCTATAAAGTTACCTCTGCTTCGCAGTAACAGCTATTCACATAGAAGTAGTAAGTGATTTGTCATCAGGAGGTTTCATAGCACCATTCAAACGTTTCACATCGCGCCGAGCTGCGGTTCCAATTTCATAGGTGCTTCAAAACTCATGCGGAACGAACACACATGCAGTAAAACAACAATCGGGAAAATGGTCAGAAGAGCTTTTAAAAGAGGGTATTCAATGGCATTATATACCACCAGGAGCACCACATATGGGCGGAATTTGAGAGTCAGCTGTTAAATCTATCAAACACAATTTGCATAGGATAATTGGACAACAACATTTAACATTTTAAGAAATGACTAGGGTAGTTTGCCAAATAAAAGCATGCTTGAATTCTCGACAACTTTTTCCGATGACATCTGACCCTAACGATTTTACGAAATTAACACCAGGTCAATTTCTCATAGGCGAACCTACGAGAACGATGCCCGAACCAAGCATTCTGAACGAAAATATCAACCATTTAACACGTTGGAAGCTCCTGCAAAAAATAACTCAAGAGTATTGGAAAATTTGGGTAACCGAATATATGTTACTGTTACAAAAACGAAGCAGATAAACCAAAAAACAAGATAATATATCAAAAGGGGAGCTGGTCCTCGTTAAGGATGATAACCTACCTCCAGGAAAATGGCCTTTAGGAAGAGTTCAAGAGATCCATAGTAGAAACGATGGCTTAGTTAGAGTCGTAACCATAAAAAGCAGCAAAAGAGGATTGTTTAAAAGGCCAATCACTAAACTCAGCCGTCTTCCAATTGAGAACAGTGACGAGATGGAAGAAATGGGCCTGCCAAAACCTAACACGGAAGTTAGTCAGGCATCACCGGCTGCAGACGGTTGTAAAGTAAACACTTCATGATGGGACATACAACCGCACTAACAACAGCGAAAATCAACATAACACGGTTCACTTCCCATCCTGGTATTTATTTTGATAAAATTGGTCAAGGGAATTTGATTAATGGGGAAGGAGGATTATATGCTACTACAATCTCACATCCTATTGGGCAGAGCTAGACCACCTCGAAAGAGGCGCTCGTCAGCTAGACGAATTATGCGCTAATGCAACACTAATACCAGCGGTCCAAGCGGACACATTCTAATATTGCGCAGCAATTGTTTCGCAAATAAGAAATGTCTACGCTGAGTTAAGGGATCAAAATGAAATACTAAACGCCCTGAGTGGGAACAGGATCATCCGCCAAAGAGGATCACCTTTTGACTTTGTTTGCAATTATATTGCCAACGAGTTGTTTGGTGTGCTCGACCAACGTGCTGGCAATGCTTACAAGGATAGCATAGAAAAATTAAATTCAAACCAACAACACCACCAGAAGCTATTACGTTACGAGGAGACTGATAAGAAATTTCAGCCATTCAACAACATCGTAACCAGCATTATGTTCCATTAGGAATTCACCGACCTGGCCCTTCATGCTATGATGGAAATGATGAGACTTCGCGCCTTTCAATCCACGTTAATTGACACCATCACCGTAACTTAGACATAGCAGCTATATATAAGATAGTCGACGTCAAAACAATCAAAATTTGCAGAAACCGTAATCTTTGAAATTAAAATTCCAGTGGTACAGAGATCACGATATGCGTTATACCACGTTATACCAGTTCCCACTTACGACTGGTGAAATTTGACGTTCATCGGACATTGTCTCGAATTGTAGTGGGTTGCTGGATGGCCAATTTTGTTCTCGACTCATCAACCATTTAGGACCGGACCACCATTGATTGAAATCTTAAAGTAGTTCTGGACTAATCCCTCGTGATGCAATGTCAGCAGAATTTTCCTTAGATGGTACATAGTGCCACTGGCTTCTAGGCACTACTTCCATGATTTGAAACGTGCGATTACCAATAAAAGTGTTCCATCTTCGCGGATGATCTGATAACCAAGTCAATACAATTTTTGAGTCAGTCCAAGCAAATACTTGAAACTGGTGGTCTCGGAAGAGAAATTGATTTTAAAAGAGAATTTGATTAGCTTCATCAAAATCAAGGCTCCACATAGCTCAAGTCGTGGAATTGAGATTGGTTTGATTGGTGCCACGCGAGTTTTGGCGATGATTAGTGATATTTTAATATTGCCTGCTACATCTTCAATACGAAGAAATGAAAAAATGACGAGGAATTTGGATGGTTTCAAGTTTAGGCAAATTCAATTTTATACCCTCCCATTGTTGACTGACATCTGCCGGGATTTCATCATCCCACTTAATGTTTCGAATCCATAATTTTTGGAAAAGTATCTTCATAGCTATAACCGATGGAGATATCCAGCCCAAGGGATCAAAAATTTTGAAAATCTCAGAGAGTAAATGTCGCTTGGAATACGTCATGCTGGAAGTTATGTATGTTGGTTACGAATGAAAAAACATCTCTCACAGGATTCCATTGAACACCGAGAGTTTTGATGGTCGCAGTATCGTCGTCAAAAGTTAACATGGTAGGTTCCTTAAGCTCATTAGGAATTCTACATAAAATATCTGATGAGTTCGATTTCCACTTCCTTAAACAGAAGCCGGCTCCCTCCATGACGTGACATAGTTCTTCAAATAAGTTGATCGCGATATTAGGGTTTTCACATCCAGAAAGTAGATCATCGATATAAAAATCTCGTTTTATGATTGTGGCAATTGCCGGATAATTTTGTTCATTACAATCAGCTATTTACACTTCATACTGACCGCCAGAAATGGTGCACAAGACATTCCATATGTGACTGTGTTGAGTCGGTAAGTTTTAATTTCTTCACAAGTCACTATCATTCGTTGATACGCGAACCTGCCGATACATTTTTTCGACATCTGCGGAAAAAACGATCGAGTGCTGCCTAAAACGAGTTACAATAGTGATAAGATCATCTTGTAGAGTGGGTCCTGTAAGTAAAATGTCATTAATTGATAAGCCGGAAGAAGATTTACAGGACGCATCGAAAACGACTCGAAGTTTGGTGGTCGAGCTATCTATCTTTGGAACAGCATGGTGTGGAAGATAAAAAACGTCTTCATCAAGTCTGGCTATTTCATTCTGCGGAACTTCCTTCATATGCCCCAAATTCAAGTATTCGTTCATGAATTTTTTATATTCAACTGCAATCTGAGGGTTTCTCATGAAACAACGTTCCATAGTTATAAGTCGACGCACAGCTGCAGACCTCGTATGTCCCAATTTGCCGTGCGGTGTGATAAATGACGGTCGTACAATGTATATTCCAGCATTGTTCCGTTGGACTGACTGGTTGAAATATGATTCGCACAATTGATCATCTGACTTGTCTTTCAATGCTGTTAGAGGTTCCTCAAGCTCCCAAAATCGTTGAAGGGTTTTGTCCACAACATCAACAGTGATAGGTTGACTGTGCATATGTATGTCCTGGTAAAACGATTTTTTCCGGCTGCATTAAATCGAAAAATAAGTCAACACCAAATAAAATATCAATTTCTCTTGTAGTACCGAGAGCCAGTTCCAGTGAGGGCAATTGTTCCCCAAATAAATTACCATGATCGACTGGATGAAGGGTAAGTAGCTTCGGTAAGACGTAAGCGCTGAAATTCAGGCTATTTGATGATGAAAACCTTGACGACGCGTTGATTTTAACTACACCTCAGGTCTTAGCAGCTTGCATATGAGCCAGGCCGTTTACAGCGATTGATGATGAATATGAACGTCCAGGTCGCAGGCGCTGAACTAGTTTTTCCGATACGAATGTACATTGCGAACCTGAGTCGAGTAATGCATTGGCAAAATGTTTATTTCCATTAAAGTCACGTATGTGAATGAGAGCGAGTATCGTTACATTTCACCATATGCACTGATTTTTACCTTGAACACCCATTTAGTTCCAATTGCTGCTTTACCTGGCGGCAAATCTACAAGTTCCCAGCTTCATCGTAATTCTTCGGTTCATTTAACTCTCTAACCACATTTATTTCATTAATCAAACGCTTCGGTGGCACGCCCTTTGTTAATCTTTGTGAAACACGTACTGTTGGTTGAACTTGATCATTTTGTTGTTCATTTACATGTGTTTCTGTTGAAATCACCTCCTCCTCAGCGTTTACACATTCATTGATACTGTCATCAATGTTTACTTCATTGTCAACATTTGGTTGCTCCTCCTGAACCGATAAGCCATCGACTTGATCAACGTCATGTTTTTGTCTTCCACCCAAATCACTTGAATTTTTGCTGTCTATCGTATTTGGTGCACCAAAACGAATATCTCGACTGACTACTACTTTCTTTGTTGAAGGATTATAGCAACGATAAGCTTTTGAATGCTCGTCATGTCCAAGAAAAATCATTTCGTCTGCTACATGGTTTAATTTTCCTCTTTTTGCTGATAATACATGGACAAAACATTTAGAACCAAATATGTGAAAATTGTCTATATCTGGTTTGATGCCGTTCCACCGTTCATATGGTGTCATGTTCGTTGTTCTTATTATCACACTCACCCCAAAAACTGTTTGGTAACTTCGCGTCTATGAGAAAGCAACGAGCCATTTCGATCAAAGTGCGATTCTTTCGTTCAGCTTTACCATTTTGTTGTGGACAGTCGGCTGCCGTTAACTGAATGCCCTTTGAGTTTAAATAGTTTGTGTATTCCTTTGAAGTGTACTCACCACTCCGATCTGATCGCATTATTTTTGGTTTTCGATTAAACTTGTTTTCACACAATGCGACAAACCGCTTTATAGTGTCTTCAACCTCCGATTTGTGTGCTAACAAAACAACGAATGTAAAACATGAGTAATCGTCAATGAAGGTGACCAAGTAACGTTTTCCACTGGGAGTCGCTGTACGCATAGGTATGCAAACGTCCGTATGTATTAAATCGAATACCGTTGATGACTCACTCGCTGATTTCTTTGGAAACGGTAGTCGTGTCATTTTTCGTTTCATGCACACATCACAAACTTCCTTGATTCCGCATTCAATAATTTCCAATCCAGTAATTGTACCTTCTGATGCCATTTTCCGAATCGCTATTGGATCACGATGTCCCATTTTCCAATTCTATTCATGTATGCATTTGTTATTGTGTGCTAATACCGCACAAACTGAATCTGGTTGACGCAACATATACAATTCAACATTTTTCACCAACCGTCGGACAGAAAGTACATTCCCATAACCAATTTTGGTGCATACAAAACATTGGTTGCTTTTGCTTAAATTGCCACTACCAATTCCATGAATGCTCACTGATTCACCATTTGCCAGCTCGACTGAACTTTTATAAGATTCATCAAATTCAGTGAAAAAATCTCTATTGCTGACAACATGTTTCGTTGCGCCTGAGTCGATGATCCATCCCTTCTTTTGTTTATTACCAATCAAAAACAAAAAATCCGAATCTTGAATCCTATTCAACTTATCAGTCGATTTGCCATCAGGGCCCTTTTTGCCTTTGTTACCACTATTCCTTTTGGCAAGCCATTCCTTGTACTTTGGGAAATTTTTCTTTTGATGATTAGGTTTCTTGCAGAAAAAACAAACACCAACTTTTGCTACAGTGCAAGCCTCTCTATTCAGCAATCACATGCTGTTTCACCACATCAAGTGTGTTCTCTGTTTCATCACGCGCTCCGCTCCAAGTCCAGATATCATTGTATCGTAACTTTCTGGCAAATTACCGAGTAAAAATATTTTCGCAAACAAAGTTGCCAATGTTGTAATAAGGTTGGGTTTCGTTTATTTTTTATTTCTTTGGCTAAATAAAACACTTTTTATTCCAATTTTATTCTCACTTTTCTTTCTTTAGTTATGTTGGTATGGAATTCCCAACATAACAACAAAATTAATTACAGCCGTAGGTGGCTCCACGGTACAAAATTTCAAAGTATGTAATGGTGTGTATAAAATGACAAATATACAAAACGTTAAAATTTTATTTTTAAATTACCTATTGTTACAATCTCCCCCTCTGAATGAACACTCGTCTCGAGTGGAATTCAGAACATTTTAGGCATCCCGATACCGAGACGGTAACAAAGATACGCGGCCGAAAGATGTAACATTCTCTCTCGGATTCAGAGACTGTTTTAGTACAGATTCTAGTCCGAGCAGATGGGGCGAAATTTGCGGTACAAAATTTGAATTTTGAACAACCGCTCTAAAATCATGGTTTACATCGGTCACCGTTCGCAACTCACGACCAAATGATAGGTATGCGGGTGTGTAGCCGGTAGTAGCGGAGTGCGCTGTATTAATAGCAAATCGGATAGCCGACGTAAAATCTGGCGAGGTGTTATGTTTATCTTTCACCATTATTGATATTTGTGTTTTCAAATCACGATTTCGTCGTTCTACAGCATTTGCTGCTGCGTGGTATAATGGTACTAAATTATGCTTAATACCCATACAATCAACAACTAGTTGCATAACTGCACTTACGAATTGTCCACCGTTACCCGAAATAATTCGACGCAGTAAACCATATCGAAAGAAAAATTCGTTGATTAATTCTTTTGCACAAGCTTCGGCAGTAGCTTGTTTTAACGGATACAATTCCACCCATTTAGTAGCTAAACCTTCAACGATCAAGGTCCCCCGATATCAATGGCAATCACTTCAAATCTTTGGTTCATTACCGGGGTTTTCAATAATCCCGATGGTTTCAAATTTGAGACTTTATATTTCTGGCATTCAGGACATGATCGAACATAGTCTGAAATAAATGTTCTCATACCAGACCAAAATTTTATCTAAAGTATGTTCAACTCCGTAATGTCCGGCATAAGCTTCATCGTGAAAAGACTTCAAAATTTGAAGTCTCAAACTCTCTGGTATAACAAGCTGTGGTTCCTCGGATTCCGTATCCGGGACATATCTATACAAAAGACCGTCTTCCATAACATATCCCCGATCAGTCCAATTTGACAAATCCCAAATGGGTTATCTATAGTTTCAAAACACTTCATAATTTTACTTAGGTGTTCATCTTCTAGTTGCAACTTTCGAAAGTTAGCTGGATCCTTTGTGGGAATATCTATTTGGAACGAACAAAAACTACACTGGTCACTATTCTCACAGTTTGGTCTTGATAACGTATCAGCCACTACATTCGCCTTACCGGGACAATATTCAATTTTCAAGTAGAAATCTTGAATTAACAGCACCCATCGGGCCAATCTCCCTGATGATGTTTTTAATGACATTAGCCATTTTAACGCTTGGTGATCAGTACCGATCGTAACATCCGCGCCGTCTAAATAGCCTCGGAATTTAGTGAACGCCCAGACAACGGCTAGAGCCTCACCTTCCGTGGTACTATAATTTCTTTCTGCAAGTGAAAGCAAACGACTGGCATATTCTACAGGACGTTCTTCTACTCCCTCCCGCTGCAACAGAACTGCCCCCAGTGCATAGTTGCTGGCATCGATTCTATCGATTCTAAGTATATACGGTTGGTTAAAATCAGCCTGTTTCAAAATTGGAGCGGTTGTCAATAATGTTTTTAAGGTTTCAAAAGCCTTCTTATGCTCTTCGTTCCATTGCCATTCAGCTAATTTTTTTGTTAAGTCGCTTAATGGGCGAGCTGTGTTTGAAAAATTGGGTACAAATTTTCTGTACCAAGAACATGTTTGTAAGAACCCTTTCAAGTGACGAACAGATTTAGGAGGCAATAGTTTCGAGATTGCTTCGATCTTTTCGGGATTGGGATGAATTCCTTTTTCGCTTATTATATGGCCCAAAAATTTTATTTTGTCACAGAAAAAAACACATTTTTCTCGATTTGCTTTGAGGTTAAACAATTTCAATCTGCTAAACACAGCCTGCAGGTCGGATATGTGTGAATGGAAAGTTTCCGATATTACTATTAAGTCGTCCAAATAAGCAAGGATAGTCACATTTGGTAGGCCAAATGGTGCGTTTTTGAGCCCAAAAGGCATTCGCTTAAAACGATAGAGTCTTGATTGCGTAATGAAGGCAGTTTTATTACGGTCTTCTAATTTGACTGGTACTTGCCAGAATCCTGACTTTAGATCCATGGTTGACATAAAAATTGATTTTTGTGTCAAATGCAACAATGTATCGATATTTGGCATCGGAAATTTATCGGCAACGGTCAGATTATTTAATTTGCGATAGTCTATACATACGCCAATAGATTCATCTGGTTTGGAAACAAGCACGGCAGGAGCAGCCCAAGGCGACTCACACTCCTCGATTACATCCTGTTCCAACATTCTTACTATTTCTTTTTTTAGCAAAGCTTGCTTATTTACGTTGTACCTATAAGGTGAATCGGCTATTGGGACTACCTTTACATTCTCCAAAGTCATATGCTGTTCAGCAAAACCAGTTGGTTCTACAACTGGCGAAAATATTATATTATTTTTAGTTAATAACGAGTTTACCACCGTTCTCTCTTCTGAATTTAAGCAATTTCCTTCATTACTTCGTAAAACCTGAACAGACGACATATGTCGATTTTTGTTTTATTATCCTCTAAAGTTAACTCAAAACATGCGTTTGAACTTTCGAAAAAATATGTTTTGTTACAAAAATCTACAACTAATCCAGCCTCGTTAATAAACCCCATTCCCAGTAAAGTCTCTCTAACTTTTTGGTCCGGTAGAACTATGAAATTTGTTAAAATAGTTTTATTCTGCAAAACAACTTTAACACTTGCCAGTAACGCTCTTTGTGTTTTTTGAGATCCATCAGGTAAGACTATGGATATTTGTTTCTCCGTAAATGAAACATTATTGTCTTTAAAAACTTCAAAAAGAGATTGGCTTGCGATGCTTAATTTTGCGCCTGTGTCAATAATAGCTAAACCATTAATGCCAAAAATTTGAATTTTTAGTTGAGGGCGGACCTGTGAATTAAGTTCTATTGATGATATGGATGAGAAACCTATTGATGTTAGAGATGACCTATCGACATCCTCGTGCAAATCAACACATAAACTATTTTCTGGTTTATCATCAATAACATCGGCAACCAATGCTGATGCAACGGTTTGCTTTTTACACTCGTCGCAGTTACTCTTGATTACCCCTCGTTTCCCACACCCATAACAATAAAAATCGTTTTCTTTCTTAATAAAGTCCGAATCGAAGTTGATTGAAACTCGTATTTACATCTGCCTTGATATTGGACGATGCAAATTGTTTTTTTCTACAATCGTTGATAGTATGACCGCGATTACGACAGTAATTACAATAAGTTTTTTTTTTTATTACTTTCCTCTAGGAATGTCTCTTTAATACGTGCTAACTCTATTAGTTTCGAGAACGAGTCAAAATTGCTTCGCTTGACACTTTTTCGTATTCGACGCGACAAAAGTCCGTATATCATGACAAGTTGAATTTTTTCCGATAGATTATCTGGAAGTTTCGCGAAAAGTGCACGTTTAGTGCATACAAATGTATCGATTTTGGTAACGTCGTCTTGTGAGGCTGAGAAAATCTCCATATAAATCTCGTGCGGTTGTTTTATCTGGTCGTAATTTGAAATCAACAATTTAATCGCGCCGTTGAACGTTTCAGCATCATCTGTCAGCATCTTCTGTCAACAAAAGGGGTAACCCCTTTAACGCGTCTTTGTCCGAAATATTTTTACATTCTCTGAAAATTTGTACTGTGTTTACAAAGGTGTTCACATCAGAGTTTTTATTTTCACTAAACCTAACTGAACAATTTTCAAAATTTTCTATATTAACCCTAAAGGTATCTTTAATTGTGTCTAATATGACTTTAAACTGATCCGCCGATAACGCCATATTATTATTATTATTTTGAAAAAAAAACTTTGTTTACCTGGTTTATTATTGCTGCTTTATGGTTGTACGCAGTGTCGTAATGCTGTTGCTCTCGTTACTGGACCAGCGGCTGCTTTATATGCCCCTAGTTTCTCGATATTTGATGGCATACAATTAAGACTCGGTGTTGATATTTAGAATTTGCGATGATTATTGATGTAATTATTGTGTTCGCAACAAATGTAATCGCAATGATGATGACGAATGTCGACGCTATACTGATGATTCGTAATTGCGATGATTATGAATGTAATTATTGTGTATAATTGTTATAATCGCAATGATGATGACGAATGCCGAGGCGCTGGTGCTTCGTAATTGCGATGATTATAGATGTGATTGGAAATTTCGGAAATTACGATTTACATATATATGTTCTTTCCTTTAACCTCAAAACCGCATGGTCGATTTACTTTCGACCGTCACTTTTATTTTAAAATTTATTTTATTTATCTACACGTTGGGTTGCCACTTGTAATAAAGTTGGGTTTCGTTTTATTTTTTATTTCTTTGGCTAAATAAAACACTTTTTATTCCAATTTTATTCTCACTTTTCTATCTTTAGTTATGTTGGTATGGAATTCCCAACATAACAACAAAATTAATTTTTAACAAAAAAAAATACAAAAAAATGTTCAGCCGTAGGTGGCTCCACGGTACAAAATTTCAAAGTATGCAATGGTGTGTATAAAATGACAAATATACAAAACGTTAAAATTTTATTTTTAAATTACCTACTGTTACAATGTTCCTTCACCAAGGTCGCTCAATTTCGTGAATAGATCTTGCATTCGATTTATGTGTGCTTTCGCATCACCACCTTCTTCGAATTTCAATGCACAAATTGATCGCACCAAGTAAGCCTTGTTAGCAAGCGTACTCTTCTCATGGTAATCTTTCAATGCGTCCCATGTTTTCTTTGCTGTATCTTCCATATGAATATGTGCCAATTGATCATCTTCAACAGAAAAACCGATTGTGCCTCTCGCCTCATCATCATGTATTTCCCAATCGTCGATTTCCTTTTTATTGGATATTTCATTAATGGTAGCATCCATTTTTGCTGCCGGTTTTTCACCAATAATCACCTTTTTACACAAATGTTTTTTTCGAAGCAGCAATTCCATTCTGAACTTCCAATTCGCATAATTGCTGTCGTTCAATTTAACAAATTTTAGTTTTACTACGCCCGACATTGTTCCTTATGTAAAATTTGGTTCGTTTCCCCGTTTTGATTATTACTTTAATTATTTTGATTTTTATATTCCGAAATGTGGAAAACAACTTTATGAAAAGAAAATAAAGCACGATGTGGAAAATATATACTAATAACCTTTTATTCTAATCTTTAGGTTATGAATCACAAAAAGAAAAAAAAGAATAAAACCCTATAGACGAATTTATGTTAAACGTCAAGATTTTAAGTCGCATTCATATATTCAACAAATTTATGTTTTCTGTAATACATGACAAACTTATCCCAAAATTATGACCCTCCGATCGTCAATTAAGGCATTAAAATTGGAATGCGCAAAATCAATACAAGTAAAAGATCAAAATAAATCGTCATCCACAAAAATTCCACCACAATGTTCATTTTAAAATAAGGGCCACCGTATTAAAACATTACAAAAAAAAACAACATTCAGGCTAATTTAGAATTTCCACTTGAATAAATGCGCCCAGATGTTGCGTCAGTTTGTTAATATTTAATTTACATTCACAATTAAAGCAATCATACACTATACCCATAATATTGACAATATGGCAAATTATAAATTACATTAATTACTTTATATTTAAATTATTTTAACGGAAGTAAATTAAAGATAAAAAGTAATTTTTTTTTACTTCCGGTTATTTATTTAATACACAAACAAAACTTTCATATATATGAATAAATTTTCAAGATCGAATTGTACCGATAAACTATTCACCAAATAATTAATTGGCCCTAATCATAATTATTTAGAAAATTGTGTACAGTTTACTGTTACAATCGAAGTAGTTTGTTAGTTTTGATTGCAAAGAGATGGTGTCCCATTTCATATTCTTCATCGGAATATTAATTCTAATGTTCAGTGAATTCATTTCGTATACTTTAACGGTTGATTTGGAAAAAGCTTTGTAAGTAGTGCAATTTACACCTGAAACGCATAAAGTTAATAATAAATATTTCTTTTGAAGCCGCGAGACAAATCATCGTGTCAAACTTAACGTAAACAATTATTTCGATAGGCTTCAGCCATCAATTGGACCATTTCTAAAAAGTTCTGGATTCGATCCAATCGAATTACCACGGGTAGAAGAAAAGCTAGCCGGTGAATTATTGTATAAATTGTATACGGGAAAATTAATATTATTGAATGGAACCGTTTCGGATTTTAGTGATATTCAACGGAATGGGAATAGTTATGTACTTTACGATAATGAAACGATTGAGGCACGCGGTGGAATTAAAATACGAACGGTTAACGTAAGTGTTTCTAAAAAAATGTTTTAATTTCAAACAACAACAATACAAACGATTTAATTTCTAGTTTAAGTACGATTATCAAACCGATCTGGTAGCGCTTCAATATTTTGGGCGAGTTGTGGGTCGAGCGAATGACATAGTCGTATCTGGATCGATCACCGTTAATTTGAATTCATATTATTTACAATTGGATCGACTTGACATCGTAACTAAGGGCAAATTGCATGTTGCGTTCGAAGGAAATGCACAACTGGACTGGATCTGGAATTCAGCCACACGAATCGTAACAGAGGTTTTAAAAAAACAATTATCGCAGGTGGTTACAATAAAGGCGCGAGAATACATATCCCGGCTGTTGGTTAAAATGACAAATAACGATAAAGACAATCAAATCCAAGATGTTACCAATCTTGTAATGTTAAGTGTAGGATAATATAAAATTTATTATTGGTGGTTTACACAAAAATTACAAATTTATTTTAGCTTGGCTAACATTCGCCATAAACTCCTTGATCATTTGTTTACGTACATCGGCCGATATTTGATTGTTAATATCGTGGATCGTTTGTTGTGCAATCTCATACACTTTTCCCGAAATGTATTCAGTTAGTGTTGATCTGAATAGTGTCGTAATAATTTTTATGATAACATTGGCCATCCAATCGATTAGTATATTGCCCCGTACTCGAACATCGATGTACCCAATACTGGTCACTCTAAAATCTTGCATATACAAATGAAAATCGTATGTATCAACTATAAAATCAGCGTGAATATTTATATTTTCGATAGCACCATCAATCCATCCATTTGGTCCCAAATTCATGACGTACGCATCATAATCAAAGAAGAACTAAAATATTTTACGCACGATTCGGTTAAATTGAACAAAATAATTCCGGTTTGCACTTACATCTAAACTCTTCATTGCGACTCCAGTCCGTACACGTAACAATTGAAAACCGTACGACATAGTTGAATCGCCACTTCGTGAAATCTGTCGTAAATTCGATATTTTGCCATTGGTCAAGTACAATTGGCCGTGATACGTGACCAATAGTGGTTGATACTCAAACTCCTCCATAATGTCAGGCAAATCCATTGGATCTAATCCGTTTGCCACAAGCCATGGTCCGACATCTTGCATCACCAAATCCATATACTCGTTCATATTGGCCTCAATTTGTTGACCCACCGCATCGTGGTAAGCCACAGTCGCAAAAATCGCGAAAATCACAAATATTTTGTTAATCATCAGTTACCGTACTATTTATTAACTACTTGTGAGTTTGGGTAAATCGAAATTTCGAGTTCAACACTATCTTTAGTGCAAAGATGTTGATAAGATTTGGAGGACTTGAAGTATAGAATTTGAATGTGATTTATTTTTAGTTGTTGTTGTTGTTGTTGTTGTGATAATAATATAAAAACAACAAGCTTCAATTATTTTATCAATTATATCAAATTTTATTATTTGCTTTAAATAGTTTTGTTAGCCTTGCCTACATTTTCCAAAAACTCCATAATAATCTTTTTACGCATATTAGCCGAAATCAGCTGGTTAATATCATCGATTGTCAGCTGAGCAATTTCATAAACTTTCCCGGAGATGTATTCGGTCAAAGTCGATCGGAATAGGGTGGTTATGATTTTGATAACGACATTTGCCATCCAATCGATTAAAATGTTACCACGTACCCGGACATCAATATATCCGATGCTGGTGATTTGAAAATCTTGCATATACAGATAAAAGTCGTACATATCGACAATAAAATCGGCTTGAATATTAATATTTTCGACGGTACCTTCAAGCCATCCGCTCGGTCCCAAATTCATGACGTACGCATCGTAATCAAATAGGAACTAAAAACAAAGAAAATAATTATTTATCCAATAAACGATTTTGGTTTAAATTCTTACATTTAAACTTTTCATCGAGACACCAGTTCGTACACGCAACAATTGATAACCGTACGACATGACGGAATCACCGCTACGTGAAATTTGTCGTAAATTTGAAATAACACCGTTTGTCAGGTACAACTGGCCATGGTATGTAACGAAAATTGGATTGTATTCAAATTCTTCCATTATATCGGGTAATTCCATCGGATCCAAACCATTTGCTACAAGCCACGGACCAACGTCTTGCATCACCAAATCCATGTACTCGTTCATATTGGCCTCGATTTGGCCACTCTTTGTATTCGCACCTTCATATTTATTGGCCGCAAAATCACAGTGCGCAACACTCGCGTAAAATATGAACGCGATTGCTACTAAATTACGCATCTTTATTGGCAAAGGTGCTAATTACTTGTGTGTTATAATGAGTTGTTCGTTTTTTGCTATCAATTGATTGTTAACATTTCGAGATAAGTTTTGAAATATTTTGTTTGTGTGGATTGCAATATTTAGATTTTTTCGTTTTTTTTATTGAAATTATCAATGAACAAAGGGGGCAATACTCGGTTTAAATTTGGATTTGTGTGGAAATAAACTACTGAATTTATGATGTCTGCAGAGGCATTTTTTCTTTGTACGTGACACTAACCAGCAGTTTTCCAGCCGATAGTTCCAGTCTAACGATCGTCACCGATTTCGTGGCACCGCTAGCGCTTTTAAGGTCATTGCACATAAATCTTGAAATCATAATGGTTCCAAGTGGGTACCATCGAGCGCGAAATTGGTTCTAACCAGTTGACTCTCCGAAGCACTCTTTGCAGAATATGACACCGGCAAACATCACCTTTTGGTTGCCAAATTAGGCAAAGTGCATGATCGTTGATTTTGAGACGCTTCTCACGATGCTGAGTACGCAGAATAATAAGTTCCGTTCCAAATTTGGACAGTGAGAAGCTTCCCATCCCAAGAAAATTCGTGATTTGTTTTCGAATCTCCAAAAGCTCTTTTATCGAGCTTTTGCCCACCGTCATATCACCAAGATAAAAATTCTGACGGAACACTCCAGCGCCTATTGATAAAAGTTCTTCTTCATCTATTGCTAGAAGCGGGAAGAAGTATTGAGGATGTTCGGCATCAAAATCTTTAACGACACACAACTTATTTCCAGTTCTGCAGCAGGACATGTCTTGACCTCCCAGAAAGATCGTCCTTCCGAATTTGGTTTAATATCAGTACTGGCAGGTTTTCACCTAGTATCTTTTCCCCCACGAAGCACCAGATCCCAAAATAGTCCGGCTCCAAAAGCAGATCGACGTTCTGAATGTGAAACTCCTTTGATTATTATTATTGTTAAAGGGATATGTGGGCGTTCAGCCCCCTCGCACTGCAACCTAAAAGATTTTTTGTGCTTGGGCCCTGCTTAATTATCCGTCCAGTCAAGATTCAGGCTCTTAATGAACCCAATAAAACTGTCGGCCGGTACGCGATACATACTATCTGGGCTCAATGCGCCCTCCTAGATGTTTACTATAGCATGTAGTTCTGCTAGAAAGACGGTAGCATTGGTACCCAAGAACTCCGAGAAGGCAGTCCCACTCCCGTATATTCCTACTCCTGTCCCGGCTTCTGTTTTGATTTTGCTCTTACGAGTTCAGTTGCTGGGAATGGATAGTCGCCTGTAGGTCACCCAGCTTGACTACAGGAAGGCTAAATAAAACTTGAGGGTACTCGATATCCAGAGTCCGCATACTTTGGACTGATTAACCTATCCATCGGCATATGCTGTTCCACCTTAGATTAGGGTTTCTACCCCAACCTCAGTTACTAGTGGTTGCCACGAGGAGGCAGCAGTACACTTGCGAATTGTGATCAGATTACCCCTCATCCATCGGCATATGCTGCTCCACCTTAGATTAGGGTTTTTTGTCAAGGATTTCTCCTTTAGCGCCGTACTTTAGAATGTGCCAAATGGACAAAATCTGCAAAATGACCCCAGTTTCTTGTGGTTGCCAGGAGGAGGCAGCACGTACACTTGCGAATTGTGATCAGATTACCTCTGACACAATTGCACCATCAAGCACCTGCCTAATACAATACCAGAATAGGTCTCGTGATGTGCACCCTACTGGAAGATTACGAAGCTGGTATATTAATCTACACAACTTTGGTCCTCACTCCAATAAACGCCAAACAACCAAAAAAACTCCTTTGATGAAACGATCTGTTTTAAACTTCGAACGCATTACTGCACTGATGGATTACTTCTCTGCTGAGCTAAATTTGGGATAATGGTGAGCGGACAGAACCGGGGATGATTCCTTCCGACCGAAGTCGTTTAACCCGGGAAAAGTCGCTTTATGTTGAAATTCTTCGAAGAATTAAACAAAAATGTCTTATCACTCATCGGGGTTGTACGGGAAAATTTAACATTTAGGTGCAAAAATGAAAGTCCCCGCTAACTAGGAGGAATTTTCTCCAAAAATAGGATAAGTCCATTATGATGCAGAACTTTGTGCCTGCGAGCTGATGACAAAAATGAGGGAGATTTCGGCGGATTTTGGTCGCCGTGCTTTGTTGACTTCGGTCCTAAAGGAGCAAAGTTATTGAAATCCTGACAACTCACACTTTTCTCGACGTTTTCGCAACGGTGGAGAATTAAAAGCTTTTCTTATCATTAAGCGAATTTTAAATTCAACGCGATATTTTATGATTATTGCTCTATATTATATTTTTGCTCAATTTATTTTTATCATTGTTTGTAAGTTATTTTTGATTTGCATTTTTTATGAGTAGTAAATATAGCATACTGCACCAAAATATTAGAAGTTTAAGAGCAAATTTTGATATGTTTAGTACGTTTGTAGCCAGTCTGAATACTCTACCTGATTTGATTTTTGTTTCTGAAATTTGGATTTATTCGAACGAAACAACAGAATTCAATTTGCCTAATTACAGCTTTAAAGCTTGCTGTAACGATAATTACCGCGCCGGTGGAGTTGGTGTCTTCATACATAAAAATCTAACAGTTATATCATGCTGTACTTGTAATTGGATTTCAACTGATGTTCTTAGATTAGACATTCAACTAGGTAAAAATCTTTGGATTTTTCTGTGTTTTTACCGTTTTTGTAATAGTGATCTTAATGATTTTTGCAATGATTTAGATAATTTGCTGGGTACTATTAACAATAATAACATAGTGATCTTAGGTGATATTAATATAAATCTATTGAATAACGTAAGCTGTTTTAACTACCAAGCAATGCTTGCATCATATGGATTCCTCAGTGTATCTAACAATCCAACTAGGAATCTATCATGTTTAGACCATGTTTTTGTTAAATCCAGTAGTACATATACTTTTAGTATTGATAATTTACCAATACATTTTTCCGATCATAATTTAATTACTCTCAATATTTGGGTAGAATCGAATAGACCTGTGATATGTTATAGTGGAAAGAGTTCAAAAGTTAATTATGACAAACTTAGAGATCGTCTTCTAGTTGAAAACTGGGATCTTGTTTACCATGAAAAAAATTGTAATACAGCATTCGATATTTTCTTAAATAAATTAATTTCCCATATTGAACTTTCCAAAGAAATAATTACTTATCGCATTAGCAAGAAGTTAAAGCCCTGGATGAATTATTATCTTTTGTGTAAAATTAATAAACTTAAAAAAATTTCTAAAAAATTAAGAAGGTATCCAAATAACACTCGGTTAGAAAATTATGTAAGAAAACTCTCTAAGCATGAAAATATGACTGTTAAACGGGTCAAAAGAGTATATTACAAAGATAAATTTGGTTTAATAGGGAATAATCCTAAGCTTATGTGGAAGGAAATTGATGATATTTTGGGTAGAAATACGTCCCAAAACAAAAACCAAATAACACAAATTTATGAATATCAATCAAACGTTCTTCTTACTGATGATCAGAATATATGTAATGAATTTAATAAATTTTTTATAACTGTTTCATCCGACATGACTTCCAATATTTTTCCTAATAGTACTAACAGTGGAGAGCAAAAACAATTTATTTTTGGAAACCGTGATAGTTACTGTACTTCTTGTTATTTCGATGAAATTAATTCTTTGGAGATTATTTCTGAAATTCAGAAGTTAAAAAACAAACATTCTAAAGGATTTGATGGAGTAGATAATATCATTGTTAAAAATTGTGCCTGGTATTTGGTTGATGTATTAAAATTTTTATTTAATTTAAGTCTAAAGAGCGGAATTTTTCCAGACGCCTTAAAAATAGCTGTTGTTATTCCAGTTTTTAAAAAGGGTGATGCTCTGCAATTAAACAATTACCGACCGATCTCACTATTGAGTACTTTTTCAAAATTATTTGAGAAATTAATTAAACGACGATTAGTCTCTTACCTTGGTAAAATAAAATTTTTTAGTGATCACCAATTTGGATTCATAGAAGGAAAATCTACGGAAGAAGCTCTTTTAAATTTTCTGAGCAATATTTATTTAGCAATCAACAACTCTCAGAAATACTCAGCAGTATTTTTGGACATTTCAAAAGCATTTGATACTGTTAACCATGACATACTCATAATGAAATTGTCAAGTATTGGTGTTAGAGGCAAATTATTAGATTGGTTTATAAGTTACCTTCGTAAGCGTAGTCAAATTGTAAAAATTAATAACGTGAATAGTCCTCCAGGTCTTCTAAAATGTGGTGTTCCTCAGGGCTCAGTTTTGGGACCCTTATTGTTTTTAATTTATTTCAATTCTATCTTTGAAATTAATCTTAGAGGGTGTGCCACAGCGTTTGCAGATGATTTGGCTTTGACATATGCGTCTAATGATTACGTTGATATTCAACGGTTTATCAATTTTGATTTATGCACTCTAAGTAAATGGTTTTTTTATCACCGACTTGTTGCTAGTGAAAAATCTAGAATTATGCATTTTAGACGGCCCGACATAACAGTTGATCAAAACTTTTTCAAGTATCACGTATACCCGTGTGATAAGAATCCATGTTTTGGGCAATGTTTTGATTTGCCCTGCATAAATGAGTTTAAATACTTAGGTGTAACAATTGACTCGCAGCTAAATTGGGCCTCCCACCTAACTAATATCAGGAAAATTGTTATTACTGCAGTGCATAAATTTTATAATCTTCGACCTTTGTGCCCTTCTTTTATTTTAAGAAGGTTATATCATGCTCTTGTTGAATCTATCTTAATGTATGGTATAACTAGTTGGGGTGGAATTTACTTTGCTAATATTGCAGATCTTTTTGTAGCACAAAAAAGAATTATCAAATTAATTTATGCTTGTCCAAGGAATACACCCACTATTCCGCTTTTTCGCGAGTTAAACTTGTTGCCTCTAAGGTATTTGTATGTTTTTAAAGTATTGAAAATGTTTTTTGTTCGTAGCAATAGTTATCATAGTCGAATATACCACGTGTATAATATGAGAAATCCAAACAATTTTGTCGGTCTTCGTTGTAATAGTGAAAGGTTTAGAAGATTTTATTTATATATGGCACATTTTTGGTTCCATCTTTTACCTAAAAATGTGAAAATGCTTCCATCTGCGCAGAAGCATAAATTTAACAGGGAAATTCGGACTTGGTTACTTGACATCGATGATATCGAGCAATATTTTTTAGTATAAATGTTAAATTACATTATGTTCTAATGTGCCGTCGTGTAGTTAAATATATCTATTTTAATAACTGAGCTTGTATTTTGTTGAAGATTATTGTTAATTATGTAAACAAAGAATATTATATAAATTTTAATTAAAATTTGTTTTAAATTGCTCCACTACAGACATAATGTCTATAGGAGCTGTACTTTATTTCATATTTTATAATGTTGTTTCAATTAGATTTTAATTTTGTATTTATTTTATTGAAATAAAGATAGTAATAATAATAATAATAATAATAATTTTTGAAGGTGTATTAGCATGTTGAGCAGTTTTTTTTATATGCTGGTTTGAGGATTGAGTTGAGTGTTGAGTTTGTGGTTGAGCGGGCAGTTGAGTTGGGTTTCATTTGTACGTTGAATTACGGTTGTGTTAGAATTGAGTTGGTATTGGTTGAGGGTTTAGTAAACAGAGGATTGAGTTGAGCGTTAATTTCACGTTTGATGTGGAGGTGACTTGGGGTTGAGTTGGAGTTGACTTGGGGTTGACTTAACGTCCATTGAGAAGTTGAGATAGAGATTTATTTGTGTGTTGAATTAAGGGTTGAGTTAGAGTTAAGGTTGAAAGAAATTGGTAATTTATAGTTGGTGTTGAATTCTTGTTGAGTAGATGGTTGAGTTGGGAAGTTGAGTTCATGTAGGTATGTAATTTTTTAGTTCTATGGAGTTCGAATTTGAGTTGAACGTTGAGTTTGGAGTTAAGTAAAGGCAAGTTGGTGTTGAGTTATGATTGAGTTTCGGTTGAACGTTGAGTTGAGGTCGAGTCAGTTCGTTAGTTTGCGGTCGAGTTGAGAGTTTAGTAATTAATTTGAGTTGAGTTCATATACGCACGCATCTTTCGAATCGACTTAATTCATCCGGCAGATTGAGTTGGCAGTTGAGTGTGTAGATGAGTATAGTGTTGAGGTTTTGTTCGAGCTAAGTTGAGTTGAAGTTGATTTGGAATTGAGTTAGTTTGCATTAGGACTAAGTGGGGGGATCGGTTAGAGAATAATTTGGGGGTTGATTCCTTTATTCAGTGGAACGTTGAGTTTGTTGTTAGGTCAAGGTTGATTTGGGGTTGAATTGATAAGTTGAGGGTTGTGTTAACGGTTGATTTGGTGATTGCGTTGCGATGCTGGAGGTTAAGTTGCGAATTGAAATGGAGATTTTGAGTTGAAAGTTGAGTTAAGAGGTTCAGTTATGATTTCATTCGGGAGTTGTGTTAATTTTCTGAGAGAAACTTCTGATCACCTCGAGGGGTTTCAACCCTTTATATTTTTTTAGCTTAATCTCGATAACCGATGGGTGAATCTTCATGAACAAAAACTGTTAAAATATTTTTAAAAACGAAAATCGCAGCCCCAAGAATTGAGCTCAATTTGTAGATTTTTTATATTTTTTATTGAAGGGCAATGTGGGCGATAAGCCATCTCGCACCGCGACCTAAAAGATCTATTGTGCTGGACCCTACTTAATAATCCGTCCAGTCAATATTCAGGCTCTTAATGAATCTGATAATACTACTGGACGGTACAAGATACATACAATCCTGGCTCATTGTTCTCCCTCCTAGATGTTGCAATCTTTGCTGGAAAATGGCTGGGCAATGGCAGAGAACATGTTCCGCTGATTCCGCTTCCAGATCGCAGAAGCAGCATCCATCTGTCGTACTTATGCCTATCTTCTTAAGGTGATACCTTAAGGGGACATGACCTGTGAGGAAGCCAGTAAGCAGCCTCAACTCAGGTTTCCTAAGTTCAAGACACTCTTTAACCCTGACAGACGAAGGTGATATAAATTTCTTCGCCTGTCGTAAACCTGGAATTCTGCGCCAGTAGGAGGATTTTTGAACATCCTTCCAGCGTTTTACCGCTGCTCTAAGGTGTCCCTTAGTGACACCGCAGAAGGGTTCTGGTCCAATAAATGGAGAGGATACACCCTCACGGGCGAGGCCATCAGCTGCCTCATTTCCTTCGATTCCAGTATGACCTGCCACACACATAAGTGTTACCTTATTTGAGCCTGCCGGATGTTTAATAACCTTCAGACAGTCCCATACCAGCCTTGACTCAACGGTACAAAACCTAAGCCCGATTGGCTGTCTGATACAATATAAATCTTTGTATCGTTTAGGCCTTTTGCTATGCCTATCCTAGCGCAAAGTTCTATAGCAAGTACTTATGCTTGAAAAACGGTAGCATTGGTACCCAAGGGCTTCGAGAGGGTAGTGCCACTCCCGTATATTCCTATCCCCGCCCCATCTTAAGTTTTTGATTCACCTGTAAACCATACCATAGACCCTCGCTCAAAGGATGGTCCACCTGCACTCCACACATCCCGGTCAGGTAACCTAACACAGAATGGATTGTGGAAGTCCAGTTTAGATGGCATACAGTCGGAAGGCATTCCTTTGGTAGGGTCTGTCTGAAGTTCCTTAAGGATTTCCAGATGACCCACCATATTGCCTGGTTTGATATTTCCTTCCGCCCACATTTTCAGGGCCATAATTGCAGCATACTTTTTAACATGCAGGTGTAACGGTGTGAGTCCTAGAAGTGACTCCATCGCCGCGGTTGGACATGATTTCATTGAGCCCGTAACACCGATGCAGGCTATACGCTGAACCTTATTCAATAAGGTTTGCGTTGCCTTCTGCTCAGTTTTAGGCCACCATACAACCGATGCAAAGGTGACCATAGGTCTAATGATTGTAGGAAATGATCAGTAGATCATTTTTGGTTGTAGTCCTCAAGTATGTCCATAGAGTCTTTGACAGGCCCAGAAAGCATTGGTTGGGCTCTATTTTGGACTTTCAACAAATGTTGGTTCCAGTTCAGTTTTTGATCTAGGGTAACCCCTAGATATTTAACCTCGCTGGAAAAAGGAACAGTAGTGCCGTTTAACGAGGTAGCTGTAAGCGCAAGCTTTTTCCTCCTCGTAAAAGGAACAATGACAGTTTTGTTTGGATTGACACTGAGTTTACGGCCTTAATGGTTACTGACTCGCCACCTAGTCTAGCAGTAGTCTCACGATGTTCCAGCATGGAACGGATCCACCTAATTGTAGAAAGCGGAACCCTTTTTCTTATTGCTACCCTCTCTATAGATCCATGGGAGGTACGAGTATTATCAAACGCCCCCTCAATATCCACAAAGGCACAAAGTGTAATTTCTTTATATTTCATTGCTTTTTCAATCCTCGTGACTAGACCGCTAAGGGCCATCACAGTGGATTTACCAGTTTGATACGCAAACTGGTCCCGATGCAGCTGATTCTTTCCAAGGACCTCACTTCTCATTTGATAGTCCAGGATTTTTTCCATCGTCTTCAATAGAAACGATGTGAGGCTAATTGGCTGATATGCCCTGGCCTAGGGGTTTGGACGACCCCCGCTCTTTGGTATAAAGACCACATTTACCTTCCTCCACAGTTTCGGAATATAGCTAAAAGCATAACTTGCCCGAAACATCTGGATCAAGCTGGGGAGTATTTCCTCAATACCTTTTTGAAGTAAAGCTGGAAAGATACCATCCCCTCCAGTGGATTTGAAAACTTTGAAAGACCCAATACCCATCGCACCTTGCTGGGTGTGAAAATTTTACAAGAGAGACTCTAGATCCTACTGCGAGGCGCATAGGACACCCCACTTGAGGGATCATGCGGGTCCTCTCGGGCTCCTACCACTACTGAATCCGGAAAGTGAGTCTCTAGCAATACCTCTAAGGTTTCCTTCTGGTTTTCAGTGAACCTCCCATCTTGCTTCTGGAGAAGTTCTAAACCATTTGAATGATCCCTGGAAAGGACTTTCTGGAGACGAGCTGCAGAGGGCAATTCATTGATTCCCTCACAGAAATTCCTCCAGGTAGCCCTTTTGGATCTTCTTAATTCGAGATTATATTCCTCGTCAATGCCATCTTATACACGCCCCATTCACCGGTGCGTTTAGCCTTGTTGAATAATCTGCTCGTCATTTTCCTCAGTTTACCCAGCGTCCCGTTCCACCAAGGGACCACCTTTGAGGACTCTCTTCGCTTGACCGGGCAGCTGTTTTCGTAAGCCAAGTGTATAGAATTATGCAGCTGATTTGAACAGATCTCCAAACCATCTGGAGACTCTATGTTCCCCACAACCGAATGCATTTCTGATCCGAGTGAGACTCTATAAGAGTCCCGGTCGGTCAGTTTTGGAATTCTGATTTCCTGCCGCTGCATGGTCTCAGCCGCCAAATCGAATCGGATGTGGAAGTGATCCGATAATGATTCCTCTTCAGACACATGCCAGTTTTTGACCAAGTCGCTGAAATGCGGACTAGCAAGTGTCAAATCTAGGACCTCTTGCCTAATCGCATTTATAAAAGTAGGTTTCCTTCCCCTATTGACAATGTCTACATTATTTGAGAACAGGAATTCAAAAGGTACTCACCCCTGTCATTGATGTCCGTGCTACCCCACACCGTGTGGTGTGCGTTTACATCGCATCTTATCAGGTAGGCCAGCCCATTGCGTTTGGAATGAGCTAGGAGCCGCCGAACTTCAAGTGGAGGAATTAACTCTGAGTCTCCAGGAAAGTAGGCGGATGCCATTATAGCCTACTGTTTGCTTCTTTCACCCAGAACCCCCACCATTACTGCAACCAAGTCCCTAGAGATGAACTCTGAAATGGGAATAAAATTAATTAGCGAACTGGCCAAAATAGCCGCCCTTGGACTCTGAGTTCCGTTATGATAAATCAACTCACCCACTTGATTTGGTATACCTCTAATCTGGTTACCTGTCACCCATGGCTCCTGGATTAGAGCCATGCCAATGTTTTGGCAGATAAACCTATGACAAAGGATATCCGAAGACGCCTTTGCATGATGCAGGTTATAATTCAGGCAGGCGATGTGGGCCTTCATTTTTACGAAGGCCTCTTCTGAAGGCCCTGCTCAGCCTCCTTTCCCGCATTGCCACCACCCGCATGCTTTTTTTGCCCGGCCGATGGCTGACCAGTGTCCTTCATTGCCGTTCTGCTGGCCCCCGCTGCCTGAGAGGCTCCAGGCCACACCAGTGGCTTGCGCGGGAATAGCCCTTGCGGGGCCTTCCCGCATGGAACCCCTGACGCCTTCCTCTCTCTTTCCCGCCTTCTCCTCACCTGTCTCCTGGAGAGGGCGGCCACCCCAGTAGTCTTGGCTACAGGTGCCGCCACCGTAGCCTCCATGGGCTTGATCCCTTGGGTCCCGCCGACAGCAGCCGGTTTAGCACCACCCTGACCACCCTTGGGATGCAATTGGACAGTCCTAAACTTATAGTTGACTTTAAAGCCAACCCGCTTGAGCTTCTCAACTGAAGAGTGGTCAAAAAAGAAGGTGCAAAATGCCGAAGAGCATTTCGCCTCTCTCCTGATCACTCTAAAGTTGATCGCCTGCATGCCCTCGTTTTGGCTTTTGATAAAACCAAGAAGCTTCTCCGTGGGCAATTCAGCACTATTTGGGAACGTGCCGAACACAGTCCTGGCTCGAGGCGGGTTTTCCGCCTCGGCCACGATCAGCTGTGCACCCTCCCATGGTTTGATAGTTCCTATGGCCTCCCTGAGCCACTGAACAGTGGCCTGATCAGCACGGGTTAGTACCAGCGAACCAGGCCGAGTCGACTGCGAAGGAACTTAGGTTTAAGCTCCTTCGCCTCTTGCTTTAGCACCTTTTCTAGGATGCCGTCCTAAACAGCCTTAAGCTGCTCTCCAGTGAGGACAACCTCAGAAAAACTAGAGGGCAAGATTCCAACGATTTCCGACTCCGCAGCCTGTCTGAAGGTAAGTCCAGACAGGACCGCAGAACCCGAGACTGCCGGGACAGATTCTTCTCCCCTGACCTATTTTTGTGCCGGTGGAGTACCCTCATCCGAGCGAATTCTCTTCGACGGTGGGGCCTATGTGGGAGCACAAGACTCCCTTTTTGGCCGCATCGCCAGAAGCCTTGTCTCGCTTCCGGGAGGTTTGCCCTCAGCAAGAAGCCTCTTATACCGCTTCTTCGCGGCCCCACACATTTTCACGGGAGGGGCCGCGACAGGTTTGTCAGTGATGCTGACAACACCTTTGGAGGTGTCCATGTCGGAGTTGAGAACTAATTTCTCAAGCCCCGAACGGAGCTTCCCATCAAATGGACCACTCATCGAGAGTCCCGCAGCGGAAAGAGGGCCGAGGTCCTCGAAAATCAACGGCGAACTATCGCTGGTGCGTGACGCTTTAGCAGCGTCACCATCCTTATTATTATTTACTTGTTTTAAAATTTTGTTCCCACGGGTTTCTGGGAAAAGAAAGTCGCCTGGGGACACCCAGCTTTACTACAGGAAGGCTAAATAAAACTGGAGGGCGCCTGGTATCCAGAGTCCGCATACTTTGGACTGATTAATCTATCAACCATTCATCCATCGGCATAAGTTGTTCCACCTTAGATTAGGGTTTTTTATCAAGGATTTCTCCTTTAGCGCCGTACTTTAACCTGTGCCAAATGGTCAAAAGTACCAAAGAGCCTCAGTTACCGGTGATTGCCACCCACGAGGAGGCAGCACATACATTTGCGAATTGTGACCAGGTTACCCCTTCCACACTTGTACCCACCACACCAGCTGCCTAAAACATGACCAGAACAGCTCGCGTAATGTGCACCCTACCGAAAGGTTACGGAGCTGCTAGATTACTCTACTCAACTTTGATCCCCCCTCCAGTAGACGCCAAATCACCAATTTGTAGATAGATAAGAATAATGTTTTTTATGATATTTAGAACAACTTCCCTTACCCTTGTAGTAATATAAACAATGCAAAGAGTTTAAACAAAGAAAACAATGATTGTTGGTCCAACCAAACAAATGACCTTAATAGATGCACTTCGCTTTCGAAGTATTGTGCTTACTTATCAAAGCATTTAAAGAAAACTCGGAATATCACTGCCTTCGAGGGTATGTGTTAACCGTGGGTTTTTACTACTAGACTATACTTTGTGACAATTTTGAAATCGATCAATTTCCAAAAATTGGAACAGTTTGCGAAACACTGACTATACTAATAAATTTTTGAATAAACGTTGATCCAAAATATGTGCGGCTGAAACATGAAAATTTAATTATTGTCAGGTTCTGTATATCGAAAAAAAAAAAGTTTCAATTTAAAATTCATCGTTCACATCGTGATTCAATTACAAATCCTTGATAAAATTTTATCAATTCTCGTAGCATTATACGGCTACAGCTACCTACGTATACGTATAAGCCATAAGACAAGCAACATAAAAACGTTTTTTATTTGTGTTGTGTGTTAAAACTTAAGATCAGTATCTTGTGTGTGTATACATCTTAAAGGATACAAATATGATGTTGAAGATAATAAATTCTTCTCATTTTTTATATCCTTTAATTTTTTTTTTTTTTTGATATTTTTAGATTTTTCGTTTTTTATAGATGTGGGTCTCTTGCTCCAAACCAGCGAGACTATCACAAAAAATAAGAGACACAACAACATATACATACATTCGATTTTGGAGTACCATGTCCAAGAATATAAAATTTCATCATAACACATCATCAGCGTCGTACACAATTCACTTGAGAAATATATTTCTTAAAACTACCACACAAGAGAATAATGATGATGATTATGTTGTGCGGCAAAAAAAAGGGAAAATATCGAACCAAGAAAATATCAAAAAAAAAAAAAAATGAAAGGAACGTGACCATAAATTGAACAGCATTATTTGTACATACTTCCCTTCCACTCGTTCTGTCTTCCAAAGTAAAATGAGTTTCATGTTGATTTGAGGTTTTAGAATTCATTGAGATTTATTATTACAAAAACCAAATTATACGAAGAGCCAGAATGTATAAGTGGCATACATGTATACAATCTACCTTTTGTATACCGCATCTTAGGCCTTTTATTTATCATTTTATTAATATGGGCCCACAAGGATGCAGGTTAAGCAAGAGGTGATATAAATATGTTCCGTTTGACTTTCCAATGACTTTTCGTTTTTATAAGCAACATATGTGGATGCATCGACACACCTAAGTGTCTCAGTCGAACGCGAAATGAGTAGGCTGTATTTCGGCTTGGCTACACAGTAAACAGCTTATCATTGATTATATAAATTTAGGTAATGTGGATTCGGCAACGTGGCGGTGATTTTCAACCGAGAAATTTCCAAATTACCATTGACCCCCTTCGTCGCACACCATGAACCTTTCCTCTAATTACCCAAAAATTTTGTCGAACTAGGCTCATAAGTAAATGTATGCCTGGATGTTGATGTTGAATATGTATATCATGAATAATAGCTGTGGCTATTGGTGACTTCGAAGAAATGATTATCGGATGTTTACTATTGTACGGCAATGTTGATTTTTCTAATCTACCCCCTACTCTCATGACTTCCTCAGTATCTAGGAATGGATTCAGCTGCTGCAAGCTGCTTTTAATAAGTATTGGTTTTGACCCTTGTAAACACCGATATTCCTCAGAAAAATCTACTTTTTGCCAGTACACTACTATTTTTAGGTTAACTTCTTCAAATACTGCGGCTGTTAGCACTCCCATTCACTTCTCTAATTGACGTTTCTCGAAAATTTTCTTCAGTTTGAAAAAGCTACAATATTTTTGGCTCAACCACAATATGGTATCGTTTTGTATTTTCGGCTTGGATTCTGGCAGTGAACTGGTAAGGTTATATACTTCTATCTGGCTTTCTTCCTTCGTCTCTGGTATTTCCGGCTTAGATAGCCACGCTGGTTTATTCCACCAAAGGTTATTTCTCGAGATTCCAATAGCGGATTGCCCACGAGTTGCACAGTCTGCTGGATTACGTCTTAATGGAATGTGTCGCCACCGATCCCTTTTATACAAGCCAATGATTTCTGCGGTGCGATTGGCGACAAATGTTGTCCAGCGTCTCTGTTGACTGGAAATCCAATCCAAGACGATTTTTGAATCTGTCCACATTGTAACCACGGCTGAGTCGAATGATAAAATTTCAGTAACGTCTTTTACCAATCGACTGAGAAGTACTGCACCCATTAGCTCCAATATCGGTATACTGACTTGTTTCAATGCTGATACTTTGGTTTTTGCATAAATTAGATGTGTGACAAACCCTTCCTTGCTTCGTGATCAAGCGTAGACAGCTACTGCATAGGCCGATTTGCTAGCATCGCAAAGCCCGTGTAAGGTAATGGTATCCGACGCAGTAATACATATAGGAATTTTCAATTCTGGCGTTTGGCAAAGGTTGTTGCGCAGGCTAATCTACGATGATTGTACTTGTCTAGTAGCTGCAAAACAAAATATATTCATCAATTGTATAAACCGTAAATGTAAAGCTGTGACAGTGAATAAAAATAAAAGGATTACAACTTTTATTATTCGCGGCTGTACCCCGACATTCTGGTCCTTCGAGCCGGATAATCGTCCGAATTATCCGCACCAGCACATTAATATATAGTCAACTTCGTCATTCAGAAGGGAGCTGTAAATAAATTACAAAATCATCCGGAAATCAACGCTGAATATACAAAGCAGCCATTGTTGAGATCAGGTGATATTGCAGCTTATTGAGACGAGGATACACCACATGTTATTTAGATAAGTAGCCATTTTTTATCTTCATACTCAAAGCAAATTAAAAAATATTTTCGATAAAATAATGTGGCATAACAGTGATCAGTGTATACAAAGTGTGTTAAGATTCGGTGTATAAAGTTATTATCTTTGATCTAAACAAAGTGCTATCCACTCTGAGTCATCATGTCCGAAAATCTTGCGGCTCTCAAAAAACAACGCAGTACTAACAAGGGCAAATTAACCAATTTCGTGAAGTACGCTAAACAAGATCATGCCCACACCGACATTGGTGAATTGACCACGCGGTTGCGTCGCGTGGAAAGGCTAATGGAGGAGTTCACGGCACTCGAAACGCGCATCTTCACAGTCGACATTAACGAGGAAAGTGATTCATCGTACGAAGAAAGCTACTACACCGCCATCACATCTTTTAATAAGTGGATTCGAGCTAAGGGTCTCAATCAAGGTGCGATAAGTCTAGATGTCTCACAGAACGAAACTCACACTGGAGAGCATAATCAAATCAAACTGCCAAAGATTCACATTCCATCATTTGCTGGAGATTACTCGGAGTGGCAGTCATTTTTTGACTTATACACTAGCACCATACACGAATCGCCCAACTTGAACCCGGTACAGAAGTTTCAGTACCTAAAGGGACTCTTTCGAGGGGAAGCTGCTGTGCTTCTGCGGCATATAGCGGTAACCGAGGGCAATTATATAGGGGCTCTCAACAAACTAAAGGAGAGGTATAATCGAAAGAAGCAAATAATTAATACCTTCATTCGAACATTCGTCGAGCAACCAGTTATTCATAGCCCAAACGCAAACACTATTAAACGCCTGATGGACACTTCAGACGAAGTTATTCGAGGTCTCCACGCCCTTGGTGAGATGGCCGAAACCAGGGATCACTGGCTAATCTTTATCCTGCGACAAAAGTTGGACGACAAATCCAAGGCTCTTTGGGCAGAACATTCGGCGGAGATGGCTAATCCGGAACTCTCGGAGTTCTTCAAATTTCTGGGTCGGCGCATAGATACCCTCGAATCACTTCAAACCACACCTAAGCGAGCCAATTCAAAACTTGAAGTGAAAAGCCATGTCACTTCCAATGGCTATGAAGAACGAGTTGAAAGTCATACTGCTACAAAATCAAACGTCCCGTTCCAATGCGCCATGTGCCAAAACCCAGGTCATTCATTATTCCATTGTAACCAGTTTCAATCCTTAGATACAAAAGGACGAACAGAATTCGCGAAGAAGAACAACCGATGCATCAATTGCCTCGGCAATAATCACCCGGTATTTCGTTGTCTCTCCCGACGTAGATGCCAAAAATGTGGCAAGAAGCACAACACTCTTCTGCATCAAGCTGAAAATCTCGGTGAACTACAAGAAAACTCGCCATCTACATCATCAGATCAGGTAACAACTTTTCACATACAAAATATGACAACCTGTTCAATTCTTCCCACAGCAATCATTAATGCCGTTAATGACTCCGGAAAAACCATAACATGCAGAGCTCTCCTAGATTCCGGATCACAGGCTAGCTTTGTCACCGAATCATGTGTTCAACGGCTTCAATTAAAAGGCTTATCTGGATGTGGAGTTTCTAAAGGGCTTGTTTTGATAAATATAAAACCAGAATCCCTACCTGAATTTACCATTGAGGCTCTTATAATGCCAAAAATAACTAATGCTCTACCATCACGCAGATTGTCAGTTGATTTAAAGTCGTACACCGCACTGAAAATGGCCGATCCGCAATTTGATACACCAGGTTCCATCGACGTACTCATTGGTGCTGACCAATTTTTCAACGTTATAAGAAACGGCCAGATCAAAGGTGGCCCAAACGAGCCAATTCTTCAAAACACCATATTCGGCTGGGTAGTTTCTGGTCAAACAAATCACTCTAACGATAATCAGCTCGCTTCGTTTCAAATCTCACCGACGAAGGCAATTGAGATGGTAAATATAGATCGAAGTTTACGCAAGTTCTGGGAATTAGAGTCGCTGAATCCGCGAGGCAAAATTCTTTCTCCAGAAGAAGCTTTCTGCGAGGACCATTTTATAAAAAACTTGAAACGGAGCGCTCAAGGACGATTAACCGTCAAGCTTCCCTTTAAGGAGTCACCCGCAAATTTGGGCGAATCACTACCACTAGCAATCCAACGACTGAGGGCAATGGAGCGCCGTTTTATTCGTGATCCATACTTTGTCAAGTTGTATCACGAGTTCATGGATGAATATCAACGGCTAAATCTTATGGTGGAAATCTCTCCGAATAAACAATAAGGAAACGGTTTTTATTTGCCTCATCATGGGGTGCTCAAAGCCTCTGGTACAACCAGCAAGATTAGAGTAGTTTTCGACGGATCAGCCAAATCCAGCACCGGCCTATCACTCAATGATTGTTTAGCAATCGGGCCCACCGTGCAATCTAGCTTGTATGCCGTTATTCTACGCTTCCGAGAGCGTAAGATCGCCTTCTCCGCCGATGTGGAAAAGATGTATCGCCAGATCGACGTTTCGCCAGAGGACACAAACTTTCAAAAAATTGTCTGGCGATCTAATCCATCAGATCCCATTCGCCATTTCCGTTTGTCAACCGTAACATACGGGTTAACGTCTGCATCATACCTCGCTACCAGAGCACTTCAGCAAATAGCAAAGGAAAATGAAAATTCTGCAACTGCAGCTGCTCATGTCATAAACAAGGACATATATGTGGATGATGTCATGACCGGGGCTGACAATGAAAATACAGCAATGCAACTGAAATCACAGGTATCGGAAATACTGAAAGGCTACGGTTTCTGCTTAAAAAAATGGAAATCCAATAACAAACAAATACTATCCAGCATTCCACACGAGCATCGGGATATCAATCTCAAGGAAATCTATGACCAGACGCAACCGCACGATGACTCTGTGAAAGTTTTGGGCATTATATGGAATCCAGATTCCGATCGCTTTATGTTTACATCAAAACTTCCAGACGCTATAAACTTCACGAAGCGTACAGTTCTGTCGGAGGCGAGCAAACTGTTTGATCCGTTAGGTTGGCTATCTCCTGTGGTCATAACATTTAAGATTTTCCTGCAAATGCTCTGGGCAGACAACATAGGATGAGACGATCCGCTCCCACACGACAAAGGCGTTATTTGGTCGAAAATAAGATCTAATCTGAAAACTATAAATTCTATATCTATTCCCAGATTCGTGCAGTTTTACCAAGGCTCCATTATTGACGTTCACGGATTCTGCGATGCTAGTCAATCAGCTTATGCCACCGTAATATTCCTGCGAATAACGAATTCGGATGGAAAAATCCATATAAACCTCATTTCCTCCAAAACAAGAGTAGCACCCATCAAGCAGCAGTCGCCTCCCCGTTTGGAGCTGTGTGCCGCACTACTATTAGCCACACTCGTGGAAACCGTTAAAGAAGAATCCAGCTACAAAATAAATCAAACATATTTATGGACCGATTCCCGAATTGTGTTAGACTGGCTCAGCAGTCTTCCACGACGTTGGAGTACCTTCGTAGACAATCGCACAGCAGAAATTCTATCCACCTCACCTCGAGATAATTGGAGGCACGTTCCATCTGCTGATAATCCCGCTGACTGCGCATCCAAAGGCCTCTCTCTAAGTGAACGCATTCCCTTTGGTGGAATGGTCCGAATTGGCTATCTAAATCAATCGAATCTTGGCCAACGCAGTCCTAACACTATGGGAACAATGAGGAGATGTCAAACAAACCCATAATACTCACCTTCAATTGCGTCGAACAAAATGAGTGGCTCATCGACCTCGCAAATCAATACTCATCATTCCGGAAGCTAGAAAGAGTTTTGGGGTACGTCGTACGATTCATCGGAAATGCCAGAAATTCCAAGGAAACCAGAATCAGTGGCATGCATCTTCGGCGTGAGGAGTTGATTCATATTCGGCATATAATTTATCAGCACGAACAACGACGATTTTATCAAGACGACATATTGGCGCTTCAATCTAACGGAGCCATTAATAAGAACAGCAGCCTAAAATCATTAAACCCGTTTATAGATAGTTTCGGGATAATTCGCGTTGGAGGCCGACTTCAAAATAGCACAGTTTCTTACGCCACGAAACACCCAATTATTCTCCATCCAAAATCAGTTATCACGCTACTGATTCTTCTCGACCTTCATATAGACCATAACCACGCAGGCCCCACTCTTCTTCTGTCTCTCATGCGGCAGGAATATTGGGTACCAAATGGAAAACAACGGGCTAAAGAAGTGATTCAGAAATGCGTCATATGCACAAGGTTTAAGGCAGAGTGGCAACAACAATTAATGGGCAATTTACTTAGCTCCCGGGTCGAGTTGATACGACCATTCATTAAAACTGGAGTAGACTACGCCGGGCCCATAGTAATTCATCTAACAAAAGGACGTGAGCAAAAATCATACAAATCGTACATATGCCTCTTCAGATGCTTAAGCACGAAGGCAGTACACTTGGAGTTAGTGAGTGACCTATCTAGCGAAGCGTTTTTGGGTGCCCTCAAAAGATTCACCGCTCGTCGTGGCATTTGCTGCGAACTCCACAGCGACAATGGGAGCAACTTCGTCGGGGAGGATAGAAAACTAAAGGAAGAGTTTGCAAAAATGATCAAGGGTTCAAATAATATCTCCGATTATCTTTCTATGTGCCGTATTTCATGGAACTTCATCCCTCCTAATTCGCCACACTTTGGTGGCCTGTGGGAAGCGGCCATAAAATCTGCCAAATTCCATATTAAGAGGGTAGTTGGAAAAACCATCTTAACACTGGAAGAGATGAACACCCTGTTAGCCGAAATAGAAGGAATCCTGAACTCCCGGCCACTGTGCAGCTTCAACAATGACGACCTCGATCCCTTAACGCCAGCGCACTTTCTAATTGGCCATCCACTTACTAAAATCCCAGAGATGGACGTCACTCATCTCAAACCGGCATACCTTACCCGTTGGCAAATGGTGCAGCAATTGGGCCAGCATTTCTGGAAGAGGTGGTATATAGAATACCTTACATCCCTACAAACGCGTTCCAAGTGGAGACACCGAAAACCGCCGATCCAAGTCAATGATATTGTCTTAGTTCAAGATAAAAATTTACCCCCTAATCATTGGCTTCTTGGCAAAGTCACGCAATTACATCCCGGCTCTGATGGCTTGGTGCGAGTGGTCACTTTAAAAACACAAACCAACCAAATCAAACGTCCGATACACAAATTATGCTTGCTGCCAGTAGTCCAGAATCACTCCGAAAAAGCATAGAGCACGACCACAATATTAGTTTCAAACAATTACAAAGAAGTCAAACATCCAGTATAATTTCTGTCTAGCGCCAATTTCCCCGGAATATCTTCTCATTAATAAAACAAAGTTGCACCACAGTTTCCAGACTTACTTCGCTACTTCAACTCGTATACAACACCAACAATCAAACCACAAATATCACTTATTAAATTTCTCGCAGCATTACAGGATTGATTCACCAGTATTCAACTTTACATCGATAAAATCATTGAACTTGCCAGTTCAAGGGCGGGTGTATGTCCAGTAGCTGCAAAACAAAATATATTCATCAATTGTATAAACCGTAAATGTAAAGCTGTGACAGTGAATAAAAATAAAAGGCTTACAACTTTTATTATTCGCGGCTGTACCCCGACAGTACTTCTGGCGGTAATTGTGCATTCCATTCAATCCTTTGCAACCACAAACTTTGAAATAAGATTTTAATCTTAATAATTATTGGCGATAATAATCCGATGGGATCGAATATTTTGCTTTCCTCTGACAGGAAGCTTCGTTTGGTGTGAACTTTCTTATCCTCTAGGTGCACTTGTAAGATAAAATGATCGGAAGCAGGTTCCCACGCTATTCCCAACACTTTTAACGGTTTCGGATGATCGGAAAATACTTTTAAGCAATTAGATCCTGGATTGTTGAGTAGGTTCCGCATTTGTGGATCATTCGACGACAGTTTGCGCAAATTGAAACCCCCACTTCCTAAAATGTTCAAAACATCCTCTTTCAGCTTCAACAGCTCAGATAGTGTTGGAGCGCCGGTCATTACGTCGTCTACATAAATATCCCTTTCTATGGCTCGGCATCCTTCTGGATGTTTCTGAAGGTATAGTATGGCCAGTTCCTTTAAGCATCTGGCGGCCATGAAAGATGCAGACGCCATGCGATAGGATTATCTGATGTTTGGTATCTTCTTTTTCCACCAAAACCTGACGATACATTTTTTCAATATCGCCTACTAGCACATATGGATATTGTCGGAATCGCGTGAGAATCTCGAACAAGGCTGATTGCACATTCGGACCTATCTGTAGTTTTTGATTCAATGACGCACCTGTGGTTGATTTTACAGATGCATCAAATACAACGCGCAGTTTAGTTGTGCTGCTGATATATTTGAAAACGCCAACGGTTTGTGCCGTTTAACTTACGTGGCTGCAAATGATTAAACTCCTTATATTCTGTCATAAACTGCTGATAAAGTTGGAGGAATTGATTGTTTGACACTGCTTGCTGGTATGTTGATCCTAGGGCATTCGGTGTTTCCTTAAATGGAAGCTTCACTATGAATCTGCCTTCGTTTGATCGTCGAGTGGTTGTTTTAGCGTGGTCATCTTGCTGGTTTGAGGAACATCTTCGATGGTCCAAAATTTTTGCAACGTAGCATCGATGTCAATAAGGGTTGCAAATGACTGCGTGGCTACTCTGGTTTCTGCTTCGTACCGACCTCCTACAACCCAACCTAATTTGGATTTCTGCGCCTTTAAACCTCGACTGTCCAATTCCATGCTACCATTCTCAAGCAAATCAAATACTATGTCTGCGCCAAGTAGTATGTCAATTGTTCCTGGATTGTAAAACGTTGGATCGGCCTTAATACAGCTGATGTCAAATTCGAAAGCGGGTAGCGAGGACGTTATCCTCGGGATGATGAGTGCATCTAAATTTGACGAGATCGCCCGCTGTTTACTTAGCCAATTCCCGAAATTACACTTCGACAATTCCTCCTTGGTAATCCTAACTTCTGGACCAGTGACTCGGTTATAAATGAAGTTTGGGAAGCCGTGTCCAACAATGCGCGGCATAAATGTGATGTAGCAAGGTTATCCAAGACATTTATTATTGCTGTGGGTAATATCGTTTGCACTGTACACTTCAACACAATATCACGGCCTTGATTAGCAATGCATTCGTCATTGTGTATATGAAGAGTCGAAGTCTTATTTTCTTCAGGGTTATCGTTCGTTGCTTCTGTGCTGACGGTTAGCGCATTTGGTCTTGAATCCAAATGCAATAAAGTGTGATGTTTCTTAAAGCAGTGGCTGCATTTGCTTCGGATTCTACATTCGTAACTCGAATGTCCCGGATTTAGGCAATTAAAACATCGTTTGTTGGTGCCGACTAAGTTTCTCCGGTCTTCAACCGACAATTCCTTGAATCGAACACAATCAATTAATCTGTGCTGTTCCTTGTTGCATGCTATGCAAGTAGCACCAATAGTTTCAAACCGCGGATTGTCTCGTCAGAGGTATCTAACAATTTTCTTATATTTGACGCACTCGCTATACTTATGTTAGGTTGCTCTATAAATTTGCGGATGAATGCATTAATTGTATGTCGTTTACGATCGTACTTTTGTTATAGCTTTTTTAGTGCTTCTATATAATTGGCTTCCGTAATTTTGAAATGCTTCACACAAATGCTTTTGAACGGGATTGTTTTTGCTATGAACGCTTGAGTGGAATAAATCGAAGAAGCTCTGCCATTCGGTGTAGTCGCCAGAATATGTGGAGATTTGCAATTTAGCAAGGCGCACCTCGGGGCCTGAATTCGTAAAAGTCACGTTCAAAGTTGTGTCATTGTTTGATACACTAAGTTCACTTATACCGCGTTTGTTAATCCATTTATTCAATTTGGACACGATAGCGTAATATGCTTCTTCGGCTTCTTCTAACTTAGATTCGACCTGACTATCGATGGCGAATATTGATGCTTCTATCGCTATAATATTTTCTAAGATTTCCTTCGCACGACTTGCTTTCACGCGCAATTCCTCAACCGTCTCTTCAGATTCTTCATCGATGGCACTTGCAAAATTAGATAATTTGGTTAAAACGCCCTTAAATATGGAGCGTTGCTTTTTTAACCCCGCTATTGCACTCATTTCACTAACTTTTCACTATAATCAATTGTCTTTATTTTTATCGTTCACAGATTTATTCACTATTCTATTTACTTATCTGTCAATCCGGCTAGAAGGACCATGTATAAATTTAGGGAACGTGGATTCGGCAACTGATTTTCAACCGCGAAATTTCCAAATTACCGGATGATAATTCTTGATGCATTTATTAATAGATTGCAAGAAATAAGGCGGATTTTAACCTTATTGGATGTTTCCAAATTTCAGGAAAATATAAAACACTGTTGAGAGTATGGCTTTTAACTTCTTATAATTTTTTATTTTAGATTTTTATAATTTTTTTTTTTTTTTGGTGTTGTCGCTTTGCCGGCTGGTATACAAGAGGGCAAAACAATGTTTTTGTTTTTACAAAATGGTTTTTTGATAATGGTTTCTTTTTATGGTAGTTATTATAGCGATGTAGGTGGCCAGTATACAAATATTGAATGCATAAAAATTGTTTCACTATTCTACAACAGATGGCAGTCAATTATAAAATATTGTGACGGTGACACCTAGTGTGTAATAGCTCAATGTTTAACTGTACTAAAATGTAATTTTCCATGATAAAAATTGTTACGTAATGTTTCTACGCTATTTTAACTGGAAAAGTCATGAGCTTTCTAGAAGTTTGGTTTGTGTATATAAAAAGGCGAACGAAGTCGAATTGGGTTAGTAATATTTGGTAAGCGATATAGAGTAAAGATTAAACAGAAATTAAAAAAGTGAATTAAAAAGTGTTTTTGTGGAAATAAAAATTATAAGTGATCAGTAAAAATTTGAGAATAATATATAAAGTGATTTTGTGAATTTTTATTAATAAACTGTGTTGTAATAAATTTTGTGGGATAAATAAAAATTGATTTTGTATTATTCACAATCCAGTGATACGAAGCTTGAGTGACAAGGCAAAAAAGTAACAATATTTTTCTTGGGTGGGTTTACAATTGGAGGGTTTTTTTTTAATTGTCAAAATAAATGTAAACAAATCAAAGAGGTGAGAAAATTATTCAATTATATCAATATAAATTATTTATGGAAGGTTAAACTATTGTAGACTAATTGGGGTTGAATGGCATGCTAAGATTAGTATTACATATTACATAATTAAGGTACATGTTTTAAATACATTTTTATGTGATTTCAGGTTATCGTTTATGTCAACAAGAAAAGTAAAAATTGGCAAAGGGATTTATAATCCCGGGTAAGTTTAACAATTCCCTTAATTATAATTAATTCTAATTTAATATTTAATCTTCAGCTGGCCGGAATTGATATGCATTTGAACATTGATGAAAGTAAAATGATGGCGACTCAGCTGATTACAATTACAATTGCTTTTTTTTCAATACAATTTGTTGATGTAATCACTGTAACTCTCAATAATCCATCTATGTAATGATTTTACGGAAGCTCTGCAAAATACTGTTCCACGGCTGCAATAGCTTCTTCATTCGACGAAAAACGCTTTCCACGAAGGAATTGTTTCAGGTTTCTGAAGAGAAAGTAATCTCTGGGAGCAAACCTAGTGAATACGGTGGATGTTCAAGCAATTCGTACTTTAATTCGTTCAATTTAGCCATCGTCGAATGATTCGTGTGAACACGTGTACATTGTCCTGATGAAAAATTATTTTTTTCTTCTGTTATCCAACATCGTCCAAAAAGGTTGCAATAATATTCAGAATTAATTGTTTCACCTTTTTTACGATAATCAATCAACAAAATTACTTTTGCATCCCAAAAAACTGATGCCATGACCTTTTTTGCCGATCGTTCTGACTTCACCTGTTTTGGAGGTGAACAATAAGCATCAGTCCACTGTAAACGTTCTTGTTTCAGTTTAGGATTATGGTGATAGGTTTTATTCTGCTTAAAACGCTGAGAAATTTGTTTTCGATTCAGTTTTTGTTGAATTGTTAACGAATGCGACACCAGTTTTCCAAACAGTTTTTTCATACGTAATTCTTCGCGTAAAATATGGAGTACTCGTTCGTCATAAATGCATATGATATCAGCAATTTCACGCTTAGTCAAACTTGGATCTTCACAAACAATATTATACTACTTGCTCAATGATTTCTGGTATTGTTGCACATTTTGGACGTCCACTACGTGGTTCATCTACAACGCTTGAACGACCACGTTTAAACTCTAAAACCCATCGATGCACAGTTGGAAATGAAGGAACAGATTCCTTAAACACTTTTACCATTTTTGTATGAATTTCTGTTACTGATATACCTTCCAAAACAAAGAATTTTATCACTGCACGATATTCGGTTTTTTCCATTGTAAACGAATACACTGACACGTCAAATTCTAATGACTTGTAAATAAAGAATGAATTGCCAGATCAAAATAAATATTTGTGTGTGTTCAAATCAAAGATGAAATATTAAAATGGCGTATAAATTTTGATTCCTCTACTGGTTAATAGATGTCACTTTCAATACTTTTCAACAAACAGGTATTAATTTGTGGCGACAGTTCATCGTATCAATATACAGTGGCTGTACTGTATTAGTATAAAGAAACGAATGCTTACATCCAACGATTTATTTCATATTATTGTATACATTTTCTCACTATCTTTCTCATTTTTGTTTGTTGAAGGAGTAATGTACCGTTCTTGATCGAAGAAGTTTTCTCGTTGTAAGCATGGTGGTTATAGACAACAAGCTAATGTAAAATAAAAAAGTGTAATAAATAAAATATTGTTAATCAACAAATAAATTGGTGACCTACGACGTGAATTAAAACGTAAATTAGTGTGATTCGGAACAAAACTTTATTTTCCGACCGAATAATTTTTGAGATGATTCAAAAAGTGTTCGTAAAACTACCACCATTTTGGAAGAACAAAGTGGAAATTTGGTTCCAACAGGTGGAGGCACAATTCGTACTCGGCCGTATTACAAAAGACGATACCAAATTGTATACGTTACTAAAAGCGGTCGATACAAACATATTATCGCAAGTGAACGCCGCCCGATCATTAGGACACCGGCAGCGGAAAAGTACGACAATTTAAAAAAAGCCTTAATAGAAAGGTACGCAGTTTCGGAGCATACGAAATTCAAAACTTTGCTCGAAGGTATCCAGCTTGGGGATAAAAAGTCTTCATCTCTTCTCAATGAGATGCGCGCACTGGGGGGAGACAAAATTATCGACGAGTCAATAAAAAAAATGTGGTTACAACGGTTACCATCGCAAATCCGAATGATTGTATTAACGAGCAACGATTAATTTGACGTCATAGCTGAGATGGTGGATAAATTGATAAAATTATGCGATTCATCACAAATTAACGTGACTTCAGCGAGTGAATTTTCTCCAGCAGCAAACGCTTGAAATTCGGCGTATATGTTACGTCGGTAGAAACTAAAATACAAACTTTGATGCAATGAAAGGCATCGGCTAATAAACCAAAGTTCGAGAAGTGTTGGTGGCATCACAAATACGGTGCTTCAGCCAGAAAATGTCGTCCACCGTGTAATTTCAAAGAGTCAAAAAACTAGTTAGTAAATCACTTGGGGAGGCGCAACTGGTTGAACAAATATTTTTAAAACGACTGTACGTTTCCGATCGTTCGACAAATGTAAGATTTTTGATCGATACCGGCGCTGATGTGTCCGTTATGCCTCCAAACGAAAAAGAAAAGCTGCGCCCGAATTCTTCAAAATTTTTGTATGCTGCAAATTTGTTCCCAAATTAATACGTATGGGGAAAAAAGATTATTGCTAAACTTCGGTCTTCGTAGACAATTTATGTGGAACTTCATAATCGCAGACGTAAACAAACTAATCATCGGTATAGATTGCATTACACATTATAACTTATTGATCGACATGAGTGGTAAAAAGTTAATAGATGATGTATACGATATCAAGACATTACATTGTTGCACGACAACCGAGAGCCAGCGAAGAGAAATATTACCCATCACATTAGTACAAAAGGACTACCAGTTTTTCTTGACCGAGAAGACTTTCACCGGATAAATTAGAGGCAGCAAAAGCCGAATTTGAATATATGATGAAGCAAGGTATATGCAGGCCGTCAAGCAGTAATTGGGCCTCACCACTTCATACGGTCCGAAAACAGAACGGCGATTGGCGCCCATACGGCGACTACCGGAAACTTATTTATTTTAATCACCACACCTGACAGGTATACCATACCGTGTATTCAAGACTTTGCATGTATTTTGCACGGCAAAACGATTTTTTCAACTATTTATTTGCAAAGAGCATTTCACCAAGTTCCGGTCGAGAACACCGTTTGGCCTCCTTCAGTTCGTGTAAATGCCATTTGGTTTACGAAACGCTGCCCAGACGCAACAACGTTTGATACATAACGTAGGTACTGCAAGGATTAAATTTTTTGTTCCCGTACATTAACGACATTGCGATCGCGTAAACATCTTTAGACGAGCACAAACAGCACTTACAAATTGTGTTTCAACGCCTTCGAGAATTTCAACTTAGCATCAATGTCGCGAAATGTAATTTCGGCAGAACGAAATTACAATTCCTGGGCCACCTCGTCACAGAAAGGGGAATAGCACCGTTGCCAGAAAAGGTCGAAGCCATTCGAAATTATCAACAGGTATTTTCAGGTTTCTGGCGATGATAAATTTTTACCGAAGATTTATCCCACATGCAGTAGAGAATCAGATGATCCTCCAAAATATAGTGAAGGGAAACATGAAAGCTCGACCAAACACCGATTAAGTGGACTAAGGAATACAGTTTGGCATGCCAACGATGTAAAGAGGATTTAGCCATAGGAGCGGTGATCCATCAAGTAAATAAAAATGGTGAGCTGGGATTCTTTTCTAAAGCTCTTCCACCAACAAAACAACGTTATAATACATAAAATCGCGAACTGGAAGCTATGTATCGAGCGGTAGTCCATTTCCGACATATGCAGGAAGGTCATCAATTTTGCATTTTCAAAAAAAATCGACCAATCACCACCACGTCAAGTCCGGTATTTGGACTATATTAGCCAGTTTGACAGACATACGGGGTATATTGTCGGGTTAAACAACAGCGTCGCAGATTTCTTATCTAGGATAAATGTAATTGCTGGAAATGAGATCGACTTCAAAAGTAAGCAAAGTCATAAAGTGTTGATTCCGAAATCAAATCAATTATTAATGGCACAGCAACGGGGATGACAATATCACTCAGTTTGGTCACAATATCAGGCTCATCCTCGCAGATCTACTGTGATATAGCAAATAATCGTATCTGACCTTTCATCACTGCTGAGCATAGACGTCAAATCATGAGGAAACTACATAATTTGACGCATTCGTTTGGCCAACCATGAATCGGGATTGTAAAAATTTTGTTCAAACGTGTCTTCAGTGTCAATGAACAAAGATTCATCGTCATAACAAAACACAAATTTCTTCGTACGTCACTCCAACCGAACGTTTTCAACACATAAATATCTATTTGATTGGACCATTGCCTCCGTCAGAAAATAATCAGTATTGTTTAACAATGATAGATAGGTTTACGCGATGGCCTACTGATATTCCTATTCCTGATATAACGGCAGAAACGGTCGCTACCAATTTGATATCCGGATGGATACAAAACTTCGGAGTATACCAGAAAAAATTTCAAGTGATCTTGGTAGACAGTTTGAGTCCCTGTTATTTAGGTAATACTAAACGTTAGGTATTAAACATCTAAGAACAACACCATACCATCCACAAGCTAATGGGCTAATAGAGAGGTGGCATAGGACTGATTTGGTGAAGCTTTTGCCAAAAGTTTTATTGGGATTAAGAGTGTGCTTCAAGAAGATATTGGTGCCTCACGGTTAGGGTATTGCTTCCAATTACTCTCTCTAAATGCGTTTTCGCCGATTTGATGCCCGCTTCCCAAATTCCTTCAAAATAGGGTGGCTGTAGTGGGATGAAATGCCTCGTAATCTGGTATCTCTTAAAGATAAAATTAGATATTAGGTTAATATTAGATTTAATCAATAAATTTAACTCTTTTTAATTTGTGACTAGCGCCTCAGAAATTTGTGCCATTATCAGCAAGATATCTGTGCTGACCCCTCTTCGTGCAAAAAATCGGTTCAGCGTGGCTATAAATGAGTCGGTTGTCATATCTCCTACTAGTTCAAGATGGACAGCTTTGGTACTTAATGTACCCCACCCCGTTGTCTTTGTCCTCGTCTCAAATATGTTTTAAAGGGACCCGCAAAATCCAGGCCAATTTTAAGGAAAGGTCGGATTAGTTCCACTCTTTCCTTTGGAAGATTGTCCATTATTTGCTTTTCGGTTAGTGGTCGTGGTTTAATACACTCCACACAATTCTGGATCGTTAATTTTATAAAATTTCTACCATGGATGATCCAAAATTTCCCACGGATGATACTTAGTCTCAACGCTGCACCGCAATGTAAATTTCTTCTATGGTGTTTGATGACCAGCTTCATCGTACTCGTGGATTTTGAGGGCAAGATTATCGGGTGAAGAGTATCATAAGGTGCAACAGCTCTTGCGATGCGGCCACTTACTCGTAGCAATCCCAGAAATGGATTTAATGCCTTAATCGTGCTCTTCGGTGGTATAGGATTACCCTTCTCAATGGCTTGAATTTCCTCTTTAAAATTTTGCTTCTCGAAGATGCTTTTGACTTACTAAAGTACTTCACAATAAAATTTCGGATTATTCTCAGAATGTTGATTATCTTATAGTAACTTGATGTATCGGGACATAGTGACCATAAAGTGTAGTTTCTCTCGACGTTCTAAATTGCTCGTTTCTTGTTTCTGGAAGCCTGGCCAATATTCGGGTTCTGCTGCCGGATTGAGCTTGGATGTGAATTGTCCCCATTTGTCTCGTGGTAAAACTTCTAAGATTTCGCTGGTTTGGTTTGCCACATAAGTCTTCCATTTTCGTGGGTGATCTGGCAACCAATCCAACACAATGCTGAAGATTGACTTGATGTGTTTCATTAATCTGGATAGAAGCAAGGCACCATTTAATTTGAGTGGTGGCAGTTTAATATTTTTTATGGGTGCAATCTTCGTCTTAGCTGTTGTCAATGCGGTGACAATTTGGCCGTCGCTGCGAATGCAATTTCGATAGCATCGCAAAATCCGTGCAATTCACATTCTGCTTGATTCATGCACAGCCATCGGGGTATCTTTAAAATTCAATTTTCGGAGATTTCATCTCGAATTTTCAATCATTGGTCTCGAACTATTTATGGTAGCTCGTCATCCCATCCCAACTCCAATAACCACAACATTTGAAAAGAAATTTAATTTTTAACAGCCCCAGTGGGTCGAAGATTCGACTAGCTTTAGATAATATCGCTCTTTTGGTGGTCGGTATTTTATCTTTCATTATGACGTAGTACGTGAATGTATCGCTTCGACTTCGTCTTGATCTTCGGATAATGGTTTTGGCGTGGATATATAGTTTGGAGAGGACTTTGGGAGAATTTGAAGACCATTTACGGCGGTTAAACCCGGATTGGGTCATCGCAGCTGGGAAATTTTCTGAGCCAATTGAATTGCTTGAGATTGGTCACTTGCTCCGGTTAGCAAATCATCGATGTACATGCCCCTCAGTAAAGTTTGAGAAGCCTTGGAATATCGATTAGCGTTATCAACATCAATTTGTTTTATGCCCCAATTGGCCAAATATGGTGTCGAAGACATACCGTAAGTTAATGTCTTCAATTCATAATGCTTGATGGCTTCTTCCGGAGTTTTGCGCCATACTATCCTTTGATAACGACAATCGTTAGGTTGAATCCAAATTTGGCGATACATATTTCCGCATCTGCAGTGAAAACTATTTGGTGGGTTCGGAATCTTAACAGAATATCTCCGATCACATGTTCAACGTACAATCGCTTGACTGCAATATTTAATGACTCCTTTAACTGACATCTTTTGGGTTTGAACGGCAAATTCACCATGAAATAGTTATCTGGTAATTTCTTGGTGGTGGTTTGGAACATCTCTTCACAAATCTGGTATTCAGGTAGTAATGGTTCATTGTTATTTGTTAAACACCTCTTCACACTACCAGAATTTTCTTAGGTGCTTCACTAGAGTGCTGCTACCCATTGACAACAATCCACCCGAAATGAGTGTTGTGAACGTAAATCTTCCATGTAGAATCTCTTAATTGTTCTGGTTTAAGGATTTCGAAAAACTTGTCGGCAACAATAAGTAAATCGATTTTAGTTGTCGATTTTATGCATGTGTCAGCTAATGGCCGTGGTCTTTTACAAAATCGTATTCTTTAACTGGTTTAACCGTGGTAATAAATGGTACAATGGGCAGCAATTTCAAGGTGATACAGTAATCTCAACTATCCCACGTGTGGTAATCAGCTTCTGGTTAACGAGGCCTTAAATGTAGATTCTTCCATTTCTTCGGTTTAGACCTAACTTTTGGACTAGAGTTTCATTTATGAACGAATTCTGTGAACCAGTGACCCTCTGTGTTTAATATGGGCCCACAAGGATGCAGATTAGGCAAGAGGTGGTATAAATATTTACCGTTTGACTTTCCAATGACTTTTCGTTTTTATAAGCCACATATGTGGACGCATCGACACATCGAAGCGTTCGTACATTTTTTCATTTATAGATCAAAATGCTGGGGATATCAAATAACTAATCGTTTGATATACACGAACAGTATCAAAATGCGGAATCTTCCATGATTGACAACCCAGTCGAAACCCATTGTTAGAGGTATCAACAATAGGAGCACAATAGTACTCATAACAATTTCTGGTCTCGGAAACTAAATTGTCAAAGTAAATAGAGCACAAGAAAATTTTGTAACAGGTTAAACACTTTGAAATTTTGTGGCATCCGTTAAACGATTTCTACAAGATCGTCACCCAATAAGTGACGTACAACGTGAACATTCGTGTCAAGTATCTGTCAACCTAAAATTTAAGCGTTTGAAAACTTAAATTAAGAGTAGGAGTATCCTTTGACCAAACTGAAAAGAGGCCTTACCTGTCAGCTTTGCGACCATTTAGACATTCAACTACAGGATTTTCCAGACTTCCGAGTTCTTCCGTGTGGTTAATAAAGAAAAACTTTCAGGAAACTTTCGAAACCATTCGCCAGATTTACGCTAGCTTAACCTGATGATGCAAATTCATTTTCTATTATATTGGTCTTATGTCCATCTCACTTTTTTTGAATCTGATATTGAAAACATTTAATGTCGATGAAACAAACTACATATCTACGCAGTGCAACATCGTTGGTTCACAAAACGAAATGTTCAGCAAATTTCACTAAGCCCATAACAGATCTTTACTGGTCACAAAACGTATGGATCAATTTTCACTTTCTGTGCATACATATATTATGTTGAATAATAACGACTTAGTCAATACTTGGTACCAGTTACATTAATCTTTCGAATGTGACAATTTATTCCATGCCAATAGTCGATTTGAAGCTCGAGAGCAATAAGAACCCCCACTTGGGTCTGGGTTCGGCATCAACCTAAATTAAAAACAGCAGCAAAAACCAGATACCGGTCTAGCTAAGATTCCGCGCCATGATAAAATTAGCTGACATTGGCCTAGCATGGCATTGTTGGCGCGGTGGTTTGAAATAAATTGAAAATCATTATCGACGCAATTTTCGTTATATGTAATTTGAGAAAGAAAATTCTCAAAGAAAACTCCTACTGGTTAGTCCTATATAGAGAAATTTTAACACTTTTAAATTGATCAACTTGACGAACATTTGACTTTCTAGCTAGATAAACATAGATCTAGCACTTAATTTTGCCAATTCTAGGGCTAGCTTGATATTTCGTTAATTTTATTCGACGTTAGATCATCAAAGACTGATAAAATCTTCTGGAAACTGGACTTCTAACTGGACTAAATGAGAATCAAATTCGCATTTATCGAAAGCACTTCTAATCGCTCCCTAATTTGAAATATTAGAATTTAGAAGCCATTAAAAGCTTCGTATGGAACCACATTTCAAGGCAACTAAAACGCTTGTCAAATTAACACTGTAGAATTTTGAAAATATCAGCTAGAAATTGTGGGGCTTAGTCCTAGGTGACCTGAGGACAACGGTTTCTTTTTTCTTCTTTACTAGTCTGGCATGAACTGCAGTTTGGCAAGTGGGGTTTTTCAAGTTTGTTCTCCAATAGCTACCTGAGAGATTCACACTAAAAAATGTTTTATGTACAATTGTATAAATGTACATACATTTAGACTCAAGTTTGGTAAATGCGGCTAAACGGTGGGGAGTTACAAATGTCACACAAAGACATCCACAAATACACTTCGCCAGATGGCAGAACCAAGAAAGAACCAAATTTATCATTGGTTAATAAGAAGTTCCTAACTTCCCTTCAATATGTCAGAACAATGCGCAAAGCGGACGTTCATAGCAAAATCAACTGATAATAGCAACTTTTAAAGTCAAACCAGCCGCTGTAAAAACACACACGAGAAATAACCAACTCAATCTAGCAAGAAATGAATCCAGCACAGTCGATCAAAAATGGAAACATACAGATGATTCCTTACATCAAGACTGTTACCAGTGTACTTGGCTACCAAGACAACAGCAGAAAGTCATGGATTAGAGTATGAGACCACAGCTCAACAAGTAAAAAATATGGCAAGAAGGGATCGCAGAAAATACGCAGAAGGCATTCTCGAAATTGCAGGTGAAGCAGCTGCAATCAGAAACATGCGCACGCTACATCAATGTGTAAAAAAGGTCATCGGTAAATACACGAATATTCCACCCATAAAGGATGTAGCTGGACAGATTCCAACCACACATCGACAACAACTTAATATAGATGAAAAGAACACTTTGAGGACAACTGCGAAAATAACGAAGAAAATTACGAGCTTCCAGATGATGACAACAACAACAACTATAACGAAACCATCAACACCCACTCACTCACCAACGGAGCGAGAAGTTAGGCTTACACCACTAGACATATGAGACTCTAACACCACTAGACATATGAAATAGAGGAAAAATTCCACAGAAATAGAAAGAAGGTTAGGCATATAAACAAGCCAGCTTCAGACCAGGCAGGAGCTTTACAGATCACATCAACACAATCCATATCACTGTAGTACTTTGTGCGGGCATTCGATTCCATCAGCAGAGGCGCAATCTGAAAAGCACTGTGCAAAACAGGCATACCTGAGAAAATAATTGAACTGAAATTCAAGAAATGTATCGGGATGCTCGAAACACGGTTCAACACAGACAAGGATGTATACTATCTCCACTACTATTCCTGATAGTACTTAGATAAATGGTTATCCAATGAGGTCCACTAAGGCAGCTCAATGATCTAGATTACGAAGTATGCCGCCATACAGCAGAAAATTCAGAAGCTGTCAGACCTAGCACATGAAGTTGGTCTTAAAATCAACACCAGCAAGTTATAAGCCAACGCATAAACCAAGCAAGAAACATCTTCAACATGCTTCACAAGGTCTGGAAAGCGTCCGTCATGTCAAGAAACACAAAGCTGCAACTGTTCAACGCATGTGTGAAATCAGTTCTGCTGTATGGGTGTGAATCAACATAGTGCAACATAGAGCTTCTACGACAAACAAAGCGAGCAGACATTGAGACCGACGTAAGAAAGTGCAAATGGATACATTGAGGAAAACTCCAAATGATATAACACGAATATCATTAAGAAAAAAACGAAAAGTGGGAAGACCACCCATAACTTGGAAAAGAACCATGCTAGCTGAAGCGAAACAACTTGGTAAATGATGGGGGAAGCTGAAAACAATAGCCCCGAATACAGTCAGATGGTAGACACCCTATGCTCCTAAATCGGAGATAAGGGGAAAAAACCGGGGACCCCTAACTTACCCGGGTACAGGATGTATGACCGGCATGTACAGTAATAAAAACAACAAACAAAGGCCAAGGCTTCTCCTTAAAGAGGGTTTCTGGATTTCTCGTAGGCGTCAGGTGGAAGATGGAAACATGATCTCATTTCTTTTCTATCGTTATAGGGCTTTATAACAAAAATAACTTTTATTCATATTCGTCGTTTTTTACAGTTCGGTAGTGAAAGGTATACTAAGAATCGTCGTAAATTAGCGTGTATATCAAAGAAGGAACGCCAGACAACAAGTGGACCTTTAGAAACCTAAATATGTACGCCGAATCTGATTAGCGTAAAGAGATTATGCCAGGAACAGTGCAACTTCTATACAAATACATAAACAAATTAGGTCAATGGACTCACTAGACGAACACATAATATTTCAATAATATTAATAATTAATAATTTTAAAGCCATTAAATCCTTTCTAAATTCCCAACCTATAAATTAATTTTTAACGAAATTCCTCCGCATCCTCACCTATCTGTTTTTTTTTTATTGTCTACAACAAAATTCTCATTAATACCATTAAACCTAATCAAGATCCACATTACCTTGTTATATTCATTACCAGGGAGGGATCCTTTTCTTTTATTATCCCATATATGGTTTATACTTTCTTTTTGCAGGGGGAGGAGGGTACGGGAGGCTAGTTGATTTAAAATACAAATAATAGTAAATTTTGTTTTGTTTTAATTGCTCATAAAATTATAAAGTTAATTTTTTTTAATTTGCTGAAACCAAAAAAAAAAATGAAAAAACCAAAAACAGGACATGTACTAGATATAGACACCTACACCCTACAATAGGAACTAACAGATTTTTAATTAATTTTTAATCGGAAAAAATTAAAAATCAACAACAAAGTGAAAACAAAAAAAAAGGAGGGTTCCAAGTCCCCATATACATTTTGTGTTATTATCTGCCCTATAAAAGTTTTAGTTTTATATGGCCAAACAAATCAGGAAGGAAAACGTAAAGAGAAATAGAAGGGGAAAAGGGTATATAACTAAGTGTATCTATAACCATATGGTTATGATAAGGGTATTTAGTTTACTCTTTACCATAAATAACTATTCATGTCGATACAAAAAAAATAAAATCTTCGACTAAAGGTCCTTATATACAATCTTTTTGCCATACGAAGGATGAAAAGTAAAAAACATTTTCCGTAAATCATTTAGTTTATATTAAGTGTTTCTTCCCATGTATGTATAGTGTGCTATATGTAACAGGTCAAAAAGGTTAACATTTATTCGAATCTATATTCTTAATTTACCTTGCCCATATGGCCTAACCAACAAAAACAAATTGGCTACGATAAAATTCTAATTAAAATTCATGAAAACAAGCAACCACAACAACAATATGAGTACACCTAAGTCTTATCTCAAACGTAATAAAAACAGAAACAAAAAAACTGAAAATTAACAATTATGGCACAGAGAAGGGTATATGAAGTAGCGTATGGCTTGACTTCAATACAGATGATATCGCTTTTAATATCCAAAATGATGATGTTTGATGAATATGGAATTTAATGAGATGAATATAAAAACCATCAAGCTGAAATAAAATAAAATCTGATTTCCTATTTGTAATGCTTAGTTAGATGGGGAAGGTGTGGTGGAGGCGTTATGTCACGCTATTGTATGTAATATGGGTTAATGATAAAGCATAAACGGAAATTTAATTCGTTTAATTTATGTTGTAAAAGCTACTTAGGCTCTAAAATTGTTTGGTTAAATACATAAGTCGTCAGAAATAAGATTGGATGAGTCTGTAATAATTTTGCAACCCACTGTACTAGACTAGGGTATTTATACACAAAATTGTAAAACAGGTGGCAGCTATAGTAAACTCGCATACAATAACACTCTCAGAATGGCCGCTGGATATCCCAGTCAATCGTATCAAACTCCATCAGCATGTCACATGGACCGTACTGCAAACTAACTCCATCGCGTTGGAACAAGTTCCAGGGGAGCGGTGGTATTCTAAACACTTGTTTGCGCTAGTTTCGAATACCGTTGCCATTTCAAGCACTTACTCGAAAGTCGGATCGCTAATTTTTGTTTCAGAGACCAAATTATTTCTAGTGCCATCTATGAATGAACACAAGAAATGTCAAAAATTATCAAAATTTTGGTTGGTCCAAAACCACTTTTCTCGACGTTTTGCGAGTCTAAAAAACCAAAAAACAAAAATTTCCGTCCGTCTGTCTGGATGTCTGGATGTCTGTATATCTGGAGGTCAGGATATCTGTACCCATGGTATCTCGAGAACGGTTTGTCCGATTTAGAATTTTGGTTTCGCTAATCTGTTTCTATTTTCTGTTCCTATGGTCATGGCTGAGATTTGAAATAAAGTTAGGGGTCAATTTGCGGGTTGAGTTGAAGTTGAATTGGAGTTGAGTTGGTGTTAAGATATGGTGAGCAGTTGGCCAATTGAATTGAAAGGGAGTTTGCGGTTAGAATGAGGGTTGAGCTGGGGGTCATTTGTCGTTGCAGTCTAAAAAGTGTGTGTTTGTATGTATCTACAGCATATGTGTATGATTTGAACTAAACTGTACACAAATATTGTTTAAGCCTTAATAAAGGTAACTGTTAATACTCACACCTCGAATTGAACCTTTTACATTTCAAATTAAACCTTTACAAATTATATGAATGGCCAATTAGGATGGAACTTGCTTGTTTCTCAACAAATTACGATGAAATTCGGCTTATACATTGGAAATGGAATTCTGAAATGAATTTCGGATGAAGTTCTGAAATATGGCAGTTAGGATGGAACTTTGCTATTCCTTAACCGATCTTAATGAAATTCGAGTTTGGGAATTAGGATTTAAAATAATATTTCTAATTCTGAAACTCTGCGCTACCGTTAGTATTTTCAATATTGCGGCGCATTTCCGCTAGACACTATATTTCTACAAACATGGCCAAATTTACCGCTCTGTTAGCAAATACTCAGAAAACCTAACCCAAAGTTTAAAGCGAAGGATTGGCAAGAAAAGTTTCTGATGGAACTTGTTGGGATGCAGCCGAAAGTTTTGTATTAGCTCCAAACAGTTTTTCTTAGAGCTGCACAATTTTCCCAAGTTCTAATTGAAATAATAAAGCGCTCGAGTTTTATTTTGATGAATTGCTGGTATATTGTTACGTTTTTGCCTTGTCAATCAAGGTTCGTATCACTGGATTGTCAATAATACAAAAATCAATTCAATTTATCACCAACAAATTTATTTATTTAGCACAAGAATTATTACAACACAATTTCAATACAATTTATTAATAAAAATCACAAAATCACTTTATATAAATTATTCGCACAATTTTACTGATCACTTTTACTATCTTTGTCGCACTAAAACACTTTTTAAATCACTTTTTAATTCCTTTTTAATCTTCACACAGTCGCTAACCAAATACTACTAATCCAATTCGACTTCGTTCGCCTTTTTATATACATAAACCAAACTTCTAGAAAGCTCATGACTTTTCTAGTTAGAATAGTGTAGAAACATTTAGAACAATTGTATCATGGAAAATTCCATTTTAGTACAGTTTAACATTGAGCTATTAATTTAACTTATTCTATTATACACTAGGTGTCACCGTTACAATATTATATTGTGACGTGACACCTAGTGTGTAATAGAATAAGTTAAAATTAATAGCTCAATGTTAAACTGTTCTAAATGGAATTTTCTATGATAAAATTGTTCTACACTATTCTAACTAGAAAAATCATGAGCTTTCTAGAAGTTTGGTTTGTGTATATAAAAAGGCGAACGAAATCGAATTGGATTAGAAATATTTGGTAAGCGATACTATAAAGATTCAAAGGAATTAAAAAGTGATTTAAAAAAGTTTTATAGTGCGATAAATAAAGTAAAAGTGATCAGTAAAATTTTAGAATAATTTATATAAAGTGATTTTGTGAATTTTTATTGATAAACTGTGTTGTAACAAATTTTGTGAAATAAATAAATTCGTTGGTGATAAATTGAATTGAATTTGTATTATTCACAATCCAGTGATACGAACCTTGATTGACAGGGCAAAAACGTAACAATATTAGTACAAATTATAGAAGTTAGATAGAATGTTAATTCATAGATGTCACCGCTAATAATTTAGAAGAACAACAGAAACGTCAAACATTTTTGATATGACAGCTAGTAAAGTTTAAATTTGTGATTTTTGTGTGAACTGTGAATCAGAATAAACATTTTATCGTATTTCGATTATTTGCTAGGATTTGCTAGGAGCTTGAGTTAAGTACAATTAAATCTATAAATAATAAAATATTAATAAATACTTGAATTAATTTTCAATTTATAGCTAGTGACAGCGGCTTTTATAAAATATTGTGACGGTGACACCTAGGGTGTAATAGATGAAGTTAAATTAATAGCTTAATGCTTTACTGTACTAAAATGGAATTTTTCATGATAAAACAGTTCTAAATGTTTCTACACTATTCTTACTGGAAAAGTCATGAACTTTCTAGAAGTTTGGTTTGTGTATATAAAAAGGCGAACGAAATCGAATTGGATTAGTAGTATTTGGTAAGCGACAGTGTGAAGATTAAAAAGGAATTAAAAAGTGTTTTAGTGCGATAAATAAAGTAAAGTGATCAGTAAAATTGTGCGAATAATTTATATAAAATGTTTTTGTGAATTATCATTAATAAATTGTGTTGCAATAATCTTTGTGTGAAATAAATAAATTAGTTGGTTTTAACTAAATAAACCGCGAACATTGAAAAAAAAAAACATGTTCCACATCCTCTTGTGATCCTTTGCAGGCCGGACACTCTGGAGAGTCAGTATGCTTAAATCTGTAAAGGTATGCCCCAAAATAACCATGCCCACTTAACAACTACGTCAGGTAGTAGTTAAGTTCGCCATGCCGCCTATTTATCCACTTTTCGATGGATGGTATGAGATGGTAAGTCCACCGACCCTTTTCCGATCTATCCCACAGTCTTTGCCATTCTGTCAGAGTTGTAATGCGTTCTGATGCTCTGCTCCCTGGTTGTTCACGATGTAGATACCATTTCTTCCTCTTCTTTGCAAGTAGATCAATTGGGATCATCCCCGCAAAAACAAGTGTCGCGTCATCGGATACTGTGCGGAAACCACATATTACCCCTTAAGGCACCAAGGCGGTACATCGATACTAACTTTTGTCTATATGTCCCAAAGTTCATCGCATCAAACAGGTGATCCTTAGAGGATGATGGAGGTTACAACATTCGCCAGTGTTAGGCATAATGCGGGAGAGGGCTGCAGCTACTTTGGCAGCTTTTCTGCTCACTATCGTTAGGTGCTCCTTAAAGTTTAAGCGCGCATCAATATCGACACCCAGATATCGTAATGAAGGCTGCGAGGGTATTAAGATTCCGCCAACATCAATATTTACAATTTCTCTTACCTTCCTACTGGTAATTAAGACTGTTTCGGTTTTATGGTCAGCTAGTTGGAGTCCGAATGATATCAACCACCTTCTGATAATTATAATGTCAACCTGCATATCTCCATTATTTTCTCTATAGTCTTTGCTACCACGACAACAGCAACGTCGTCCGCGTAATGACCCAGTACTGATCCTTGAGGTACTCCACCCGTAACGTTGTATTCCATGACACCGTCATCTGTATCATATATCAGCACTCTATTGCGGAAATAGTCTGTAATGGTCCTCCTTATGTACACTGGTACTTGCAATACATGTAGAGCATTCAGAATATGGCTCCATTTGGCCGAGTTAAATGCATTCTTGACGTCCAGGGTGTCCACGGCGCAGAATTTTTTAGAGTCTGTAGCTTCCTTGGCGATTTCAACGACGTGTCGAATGGCGTCGGTTGTCGATCGAGCCTTTCGAAAACCATACTGCCGAGATCTCCGGCCCTTTCCACAGCTTTCTCCAATCGATTGTAGATTATGCGCTCTTGTACTTTACCAGCCGTATCCAGCATGCACAGTGGTCGGTAGGAGGATGGCTCTCCTGAAGGGTTCTTTCCCTTTGGCAACAATACTAGACGCTGTATCTTTCAGTGTTCCGGGAATACCCCCTCCCTCAGACATGAGTTGTAGACTTCTCTGAACTCATCAGAGTACTCCTTTAATGCAATATTTAGAATATTGTCAGGTCCAGGAGCTTTTTGATTCCCAAATCGTTGGCACGCACTGGCGAGCTCTTCTCTGGATACCGAGGGAACTTCCTCTGGGCCATGTACTACACCGATGGCAGGGATCACATCAGTTTGCTGCGGGAATAAAGCGGTAATAATTCTGTTTAGTGTCACTTCACTGGACAGGTGGGAGGCGATGCAGTGGAATTTCCGAGCCTGTTCATGACGATTTTGTAGGGTCTTCCCCATGGGTCACGATCCACTTCACTGCATATCTCTTTCCAGGTTGGCTCTTTGGCTCAACCTAAACCGATTGACGCTTACTCGCCTTAATAGCCTGCTTAAATTGCTTCCGAGCATCCAAATATGTTCCGTGCAGGCTAGGATAGGACTCCGTAGCCCAGGCACTTTGGTATTTTCTCCTTGCATGATGGCACATCCAGCGCAATTTTGCTATCTGCTCAGTTCACCAGTATGCTGGTGGACGACGACCATCTAGAAATCGTTTTACCATGGTTGCATTACAGGAGTTGGTGATCGTATTCATCATCTGTGCCGCTTTCGCGTTAGCAGTCCCCAAGAGGTTCGGATCGTCCAGGAATAGCGTAAATAGGTCTTCCTCAAACGTACTTGCCCTCCAACCCACCGGTTTCCTTGTATGTTTTATACGTCCATCTTCCCTTGAAAGTTTTATTTTAAAAAATATGGCTTGGTGGTCGCTGTGCGTGTAATGTTCGCTGACTTCCCATTTAGTCAACATTCGCATCAAGCAGCTGCTACCGAAAGTCAAATCAATCACAGAGGAGAAATCATCTTTACGAAAAGTTGATGTGTCTCAGCATTAAGCAGCACAACATCTATTGAAAAAATGCTTCGAGTAGTGCCACCCATCTTCTATTTGTATCTCTACTCTCCCATTCAGTTCCCCAAGCGTTGAAGTCACCAGCAATGATAATAGGGTTTCGCAGTTGTGCATCAGCAGTCAAGTGGTCCAATCCTGCGTCAGGGTTATTAGCTCTCTCCTGTATGGTCCGTCTGCCACAGGACCATATGGCGGCTTTGCCGGTTGGATCGGTTGCCCAATTACACCCATCCATATTTTTGTACTGTTCGCACAAGATGGCGACATCAATTCTGGCTGCATGCACTGTTTGGACTAGCACGTCCTGTGCAACCTCACAATGGTTTAGGCTGAGCTGGATGAACTTCGTAGCCGGCGTGCTTTTTTCAATGCCTCCATGTATACCATGCACCGACCACTCCCTGCTATATGGTTATGGTTCGTCCTGTTCTTGCATAGCATACATCTTGCTTCTTCCTCGCATTCTTAAAATACATGACCATTTCCTCCGCATTTGTAGCAGAGGCCAGCGCGATCCACGTCACATGTACAAGATTTGGCTATACATATGTCCGTACTGCCAGCACTTGAAGCACTTTAAGGGGCAATTTTTTTTCGCGGATTCGGCAGATCACCCACCCAACAAGTACCATGCCTTCAGCAGTCATCGTTTTGGCTATCGAACTTGGTACAGCCATCACTGCCGTTTGAGTGCCTCTACAGGCAGCTCTCAATGAATTGATACAGTCTATCGCTAAGTCTTTCGCCACCGCAAACTTAGTTATAATCGTCTTATGTACGTCTGCCTTTGATGTTGGCTCATCAATGTTTTTAACTTCGGGCATAACCTTGGATTTTTGCGTCTGCACCAAGAGAATTTTCTAATTCAGATTGGAGTCCAAGTTCCTTTGGGTGTATATCTTCCCCGAACTCAAGTAGGAGATCGCCCTTTGCTGTCCTACGTAAGCGAGTCACCTTATCAGAGAGGTCGTTCAAATTCGAATCCGCTTTATTCGAACCTTTAGCTTCTAGAACCGGGGTTCCGCCAGTTTTCTGTTTCCCTTTTTTTTGGGCGTGTTCAATAGGCGAATTTTGTTCATTCGATCTTTTCCTTTTGCTTTTGGATGCCATTTCCGCTCCCCTATCCAGCGGAACGATATCGTTCCCTTTGTTTCTCGGGTTTGAGATGGTTGGCGTGGTCTGGGTTTCACAGCATACTGTTGTAGATGATATGATGGTATGATGGTATGATGGTATGATGGTATGATGATATCGTGGTAAGATGGTATATATGATGGTACTATTGTGTGATTTTATGATGATACAGTGTTATGATGGATTGATATTATTGTATAACGGTATGATGGTATGACGATATAATGGTGTGACGGTTGGATATGGTATGATTATATGATGGTATGACGGTAAGATGGTGCGATGGTATGATGGTATGATTGTAGGACGGTATGATGTTATAATGGTATGACGGTATGGTGGTATGATGTTATGATGATATGATGGTATGATTATATTATTGTATGATGGTACGATGGTACGATGTTATGATGATATGATGGTATGATGGTATGAATTTTTGGTGGATTGATGGTAAGATATACATCACGGTGCGATGGTGGGATCGTTCAACATCACTATGGTACGATGTTATGATTGTTTGTGGCTTTAATGGTAAGTGTCATGAAGGTATGATGCTATAATGGAATAGTGGTACAATGGGATGATTGCTTAAGGTTATGTTGGTACGACGGTACATATGCCGGTATGATCGTACGTTGCTATTATGGTATAATGGTGAGCAGTGATTGAGTTGGATTTGAGAGAGAAGTTCGGTTAGTTGGAAAATAAGTGTGGAGTTGAGCAGAGGATTGAGATTTTGTTTAGTTAGGATTTAATTAGCTTGCATTGGAGTAAAGTGAGTTGTTCGGTTGGGGAACTATTTAAGGGTTGATTTGAAAATTGATTAAGGGTTGGGTTGACGGTTAAGCTGAAGATTGAGTTAAGAGGTTTATATCGTGATTGATTTGGGAGTTGAATTAATCAAGACCGAAGTTCTAATCACCCCATGATGTTTCAGCCCATTATATTTTAATTTCAAAAAATTAACAATCCTTTTGTACAAAAACCGTTTAAAATCACAGTCGATCTGCAAGTAGCTCAAATCAAAGCGCGCGCTTTTTTTTTTTTTAATTAATTGATTTATAAAAATAAAAATTGAAAAACCAAATTGAAACAATTAATTTATGGTTTATAGTATAGTTGTTCTTAAGTGCCTCAATATTAATTGTTGCCATCATTTAATTTTATTTAATTTTCGTGGAAATAACAACAACAACAACAACAAAATTGATTGGGATGAATGATAGTGTGTGTATATTATAGTGTGTGATACGGCTTTAATCAATTGAATTTAATAATTTTGATTTAATTTTAATTATTTTTATTTGTTGTTGTTGTTGTTGTTTGATGTGAATTTTTCGATTAGTATGTGAGCTGTTTGGATTTTAATTGATCGCGCGGTCGGTGTACGCTTTCTTCTTCGCCTCTTGTATAAGTTGACAGCGCATTTTTAATTAATTAATTTTAATTTAATTATTGTACAATGGAAGTGTACATGAAAATGGTCGAAAGGAAGTTGCAATATGTTATAAAAGGTTGGATTTTCTAAGAAGAAAAAAAAATTAAACAACCGGCGGAAGAAAATTGTTTAGAAACGTGCACAAGAAAACAAAAGAAAATTGGGATGGTTTTTAATTTTTTTTGTGATGACGTTTTCGCCATTGTGCGTTGCCTTTTTCGGGTGTATAAATAAAGCGAATATGACAATCTAAAAAGGATTACAAGGTGTTAGGCGATAAAAATGGCTTTAATTTTGTTTATTAGTGTTTATAACAAGGATATAATCTGTTATTATTATTTTGGGTTTACATTGTGCTGTATATATTCATAAATATATATATACGCATATAATAGGATCTCATTTTTGGCATATAGTCCGTAATTCTTTATATACCAAAGGATAAAATCCTTTTTTTTCTTGGTTGTTTTTGATAAATGATAGTCGGTCGCCCTCGTTGCGCAAGAATAACATCATAATCCCATCGAATATTACAATGTATCTATATGGATCTGTAACATATTTCTAATGTCCAACCACATGCATGGATATAAAGCATATAAATGAGTTTTGTGGCACAGTATGACAATAAGACAGGGTTCGTTCTTTCGCATGATGAATAATTTGATTTTTCTATGAATATCTATACCAAAACTAAAGTGTTCAGCACACATAACTCGTTAGAAGAGAAATCTATATATTGAATTATTCTTGTGCTGCATCTCAATGCCCGTTCACATTGCTATTAATTTAATATTCCAAAACTATCAAGTTTTCTGTTTGTTTTTCTTGAATTTCTAAGATTATCCATACCCCGCTTAAAATATTCAAACGAAATTATTTAAATCCATTCACTGCTTATTTTATGCATGAAAAGGAGGTGGAGAGCTTTAAGCGTGACACAAAAAAAAATTGCTTTATAGATTCATATTCAAAATTCAATTAGGTTTAATTTAATATTGTGCAAAAATCTGGAAAGAAAATCCATTTTTAAAATATGAATTTATTGATTTGGGTTTATTGAAATTTATTTTATCAGTATTTCACAATGCTCAGTGCTTATAAGGAAAAGTTTCAATTTGTGTGAGAATTAAATTCGGTTCTCAAGAACATACATGTCGTTTTAAAGGTCCCTAGGTCCAGACAACAACCGAACAAAAAACTCTGTATACACGGTTAAGATTTGAAAAAGTTTTGGAACCTTTACGTTAAAAGGAACGTGGTCATTAACCCTGGTTTGAGGATTGAGTTGGGCGTTGAGTTTGGAGTTGAGTTGAGAGTTAAATTGCCGGTCGATTTTCGATTAATATGTGAGAGTCCGGGTTGAGTTAGGGTTGAGTGAGCAATTCACTTGGATATTTATTTGGTGTTGAATTTAAGTTCGAGTTGAGTTCATGGGCCTTGAGTTTGAAGTTGAGTTGACGGCTGAGTTAACGGTCGAATGGGTATAAGTGCAGTTTTATTTAGCATTGAGTTAGAAACGAGTTGCGGTTGATTCAGCGAATCAGTTGAGAACATGTTAAGGGTTGAGTTGAAGGCTAAATTGGAGGAGTTACCTTAAGTTCTTTTGAGCTGAATTCATATATTCATGTAGTTTTTCAGACCGTTTTGATTTGAGCATCGAGTCGGATGTTGAACGGCTGATTTTCAATCAAATCGAATTTCCATGAAATGTTTAGAAATAATCGAGCAAACCTAATGAAATTTGCCACAATAAATGCAGGTCCTGAAGCCTATTCATAGAGGTAATGACCGACGTAATCGGAGCATTTAAGATTTTTGACGCCAAAAAATTGTGGGCTATAGCCCAGCTGATTTTCAATAAAACCGAATTTTCCATGAAATGTTTAGAAATAATCGAGCAAACCTAATGAAATTTGCCACAATAAATGCAGGTCCTGAAGCCTATTGATAGAAGTAACGACCGACGTAATCGGAGCATTTAAGATTTTTGACGCCAAAAAATTGTGGGCTATAGCCCAGCTGATTTTCAATCAAATCGAATTTCCCATGAAATGTTTAGAAATAATCGAGCAAACCTAATGAAATTTGCCACAATAAATGCAGGTCCTGAAGCCTATTGATAGAGGTAACGACCGACGTAATCGGAGCATTTAAGATTTTTGACGCCAAAAAATTGTGGGCTATAGCCCAGCTGATTTTCAATCAAATCGAATTTCCATGAAATGTTTAGAAATAATCGAGCAATCCTAATGAAATTTGCCACAATAAATGCAGGTCCTGAAGCCTATTGATAGAGGTAACGACCGACGTAATCGGAGCATTTAAGATTTTTGACGCCAAAAAATTGTGGGCTATAGCCCAGGTGATTTTCAATCGAATCGAATTTTACATGAAATGTTTAGAAATAATCGAGCAAACCTAATGAAATTTGCCACAATAAATGCAGGTCCTGAAGCCTATTGATAGAGGTAACGACCGACGTAATCGGAGCATTTAAGATTTTTGACGCCAAAAAATTGTGGGCTATAGCCCAGCTGATTTTCAATCAAATCGAATTTCCATGAAATGTTTAGAAATAATCGAGCAAACCTAATGAAATTTGCCACAATAAATACAGGTCCTGAAGCCTATTGATAGAGGTAACGACCGACGTAATCGGAGCATTTAAGATTTTTGACGCCAAAAAATTGTGGGCTATAGCCCAGCTGATTTTCAATCAAATCGAATTTCCATGAAATGTTTAGAAATAATCGAGCAAACCTAATGAAATTTGCCACAATAAATACAGGTCCTGAAGCCTATTGATAGAGGTAACGACCGACGTAATCGGAGCATTTAAGATTTTTGACGCCAAAAAATTGTGGGCTATAGCCCAGCTGATTTTCAATCAAATCGAATTTCCATGAAATGTTTAGAAATAATCGAGCAAACCTAATGAAATTTGCCACAATAAATACAGGTCCTGAAGCCTATTGATAGAGGTAACGACCGACGTAATCGGAGCATTTAAGATTTTTGACGCCAAAAAATTGTGGGCTATAGCCCAGCTGATTTTCAATCAAATCGAATTTCCATGAAATGTTTAGAAATAATCGAGCAAACCTAATGAAATTTGCCACAATAAATACAGGTCCTGAAGCCTATTGATAGAGGTAACGACCGACGTAATCGGAGCATTTAAGATTTTTGACGCCAAAAAATTGTGGGCTATAGCCCAGCTGATTTTCAATCAAATCGAATTTCCATGAAATGTTTAGAAATAATCGAGCAAACCTAATGAAATTTGCCACAATAAATACAGGTCCTGAAGCCTATGGTTAGAGGTATAAACTGACATAATCAGAGTATTATCGATTTTTAGCGCCCAAAATTTGTAGGCTATAGCACAGTTGATTTTGAACTAAATCGAATTTTCCATGAAATGTTTAGAAATAATCGAGCAAACCTAATGAAATTTGCCACAATAAATACAGGTCCTGAAGCCTATTGATAGAGGTAACGACCGACGTAATCGGAGCATTTAAGATTTTTGACGCCAAAAAATTGTGGGCTATATATAGCCCAGCTGATTTTCAATCAAATCGAATTTCCATGAAATGTTTAGAAATAATCGAGCAAACCTAATGAAATTTGCCACAATAAATGCAGGCCCTGAAGCCTATTGATAGAGGTAACGACCGACGTAATCGGAGCATTTAAGATTTTTGACGCCAAAAAACTGTGGGCTATAGCCCAGCTGATTTTCAATCAAATCGAATTTCCATGAAATGTTTAGAAATAATCGAGCAAACCTAATGAAATTTGCCACAATAAATACAGGTCCTGAAGCCTATTGATAGAGGTAACGACCGACGTAATCGGAGCATTTAAGATTTTTGACGCCAAAAAATTGTGGGCTATAGCCCAGCTGATTTTCAATCAAATCGAATTTCCATGAAATGTTTAGAAATAATCGAGCAAACCTAATGAAATTTGCCACAATAAATACAGGTCCTGAAGCCTATTGATAGAGGTAACGACCGACGTAATCGGAGCATTTAAGATTTTTGACGCCAAAAAATTGTGGGCTATAGCCCAGCTGATTTTCAATCAAATCGAATTTCCATGAAATGTTTAGAAATAATCGAGCAAACCTAATGAAATTTGCCACAATAAATACAGGTCCTGAAGCCTATTGATAGAGGTAACGACCGACGTAATCGGAGCATTTAAGATTTTTGACGCCAAAAAATTGTGGGCTATAGCCCAGCTGATTTTCAATCAAATCGAATTTCCATGAAATGTTTAGAAATAATCGAGCAAACCTAATGAAATTTGCCACAATAAATACAGGTCCTGAAGCCTATGGTTAGAGGTATAAACTGACATAATCAGAGTATTATCGATTTTTAGCGCCCAAAATTTGTAGGCTATAGCACAGTTGATTTTGAACTAAATCGAATTTTCCATGAAATGTTTAGAAATAATCGAGCAAACCTAATGAAATTTGCCACAATAAATACAGGTCCTGAAGCCTATTGATAGAGGTAACGACCGACGTAATCGGAGCATTTAAGATTTTTGACGCCAAAAAATTGTGGGCTATAGCCCAGCTGATTTTCAATCAAATCGAATTTCCATGAAATGTTTAGAAATAATCGAGCAAACCTAATGAAATTTGCCACAATAAATGCAGGCCCTGAAGCCTATTGATAGAGGTAACGACCGACGTAATCGGAGCATTTAAGATTTTTGACGCCAAAAAATTGTGGGCTATAGCCCAGCTGATTTTCAATCAAATCGAATTTCCATGAAATGTTTAGAAATAATCGAGCAAACCTAATGAAATTTGCCACAATAAATGCAGGCCCTGAAGCCTATTGATAGAGGTAACGACCGACGTAATCGGAGCATTTAAGATTTTTGACGCCAAAAAATTGTGGGCTATAGCCCAGCTGATTTTCAATCAAATCGAATTTCCATGAAATGTTTAGAAATAATCGAGCAAACCTAATGAAATTTGCCACAATAAATGCAGGCCCTGAAGCCTATTGATAGAGGTAACGGCCGACGTAATCGGAGCATTTAAGATTTTTGACGCCAAAAAATTGTGGGCTATAGCCCAGCTGATTTTCAATCAAATCGAATTTCCATGAAATGTTTAGAAATAATCGAGCAAACCTAATGAAATTTGCCACAATAAATGCAGGTCCTGAAGCCTATTGATAGAGGTAACGACCGACGTAATCGGAGCATTTAAGATTTTTGACGCCAAAAAATTGTGGGCTATAGCCCAGCTGATTTTCAATCAAATCGAATTTCCATGAAATGTTTAGAAATAATCGAGCAAACCTAATGAAATTTGCCACAATAAATGCAGGCCCTGAAGCCTATTGATAGAGGTAACGGCCGACGTAATCGGAGCATTTAAGATTTTTGACGCCAAAAAATTGTGGGCTATAGCCCAGCTGATTTTCAATCAAATCGAATTTCCATGAAATGTTTAGAAATAATCGAGCAAACCTAATGAAATTTGCCACAATAAATGCAGGTCCTGAAGCCTATTGATAGAGGTAACGACCGACGTAATCGGAGCATTTAAGATTTTTGACGCCAAAAAATTGTGGGCTATAGCCCAGCTGATTTTCAATCAAATCGAATTTCCATGAAATGTTTAGAAATAATCGAGCAAACCTAATGAAATTTGCCACAATAAATGCAGGCCCTGAAGCCTATTGATAGAGGTAACGGCCGACGTAATCGGAGCATTTAAGATTTTTGACGCCAAAAAATTGTGGGCTATAGCCCAGCTGATTTTCAATCAAATCGAATTTCCATGAAATGTTTAGAAATAATCGAGCAAACCTAATGAAATTTGCCACAATAAATGCAGGCCCTGAAGCCTATTGATAGAGGTAACGACCGACGTAATCGGAGCATTTAAGATTTTTGACGCCAAAAAATTGTGGGCTATAGCCCAGCTGATTTTCAATCAAATCGAATTTCCATGAAATGTTTAGAAATAATCGAGCAAACCTAATGAAATTTGCCACAATAAATGCAGGTCCTGAAGCCTATTGATAGAGGTAACGACCGACGTAATCGGAGCATTTAAGATTTTTGACGCCAAAAAATTGTGGGCTATAGCCCAGCTGATTTTCAATCAAATCGAATTTCCATGAAATGTTTAGAAATAATCGAGCAAACCTAATGAAATTTGCCACAATAAATGCAGGTCCTGAAGCCTATTGATAGAGGTAACGACCGACGTAATCGGAGCATTTAAGATTTTTGACGCCAAAAAATTGTGGGCTATAGCCCAGCTGATTTTCAATCAAATCGAATTTCCCATGAAATGTTTAGAAATAATCGAGCAAACCTAATGAAATTTGCCACAATAAATGCAGGTCCTGAAGCCTATTGATAGAGGTAACGACCGACGTAATCGGAGCATTTAAGATTTTTGACGCCAAAAAATTGTGGGCTATAGCCCAGCTGATTTTCAATAAAATCGAATTTCCATGAAATGTTTAGAAATAATCGAGCAAACCTAATGAAATTTGCCACAATAAATGCAGGTCCTGAAGCCTATTGATAGGGGTAACGACCGACGTAATCGGAGCATTTAAGATTTTTGACGCCAAAAAATTGTGGGCTATAGCCCAGCTGATTTTCAATCAAAACGAATTTCCATGAAATGTTTAGAAATAATCGAGCAAACCTAATGAAATTTGCCACAATAAATGCAGGCCCTGAAGCCTATTGATAGAGGTAACAACCGACGTAATCGGAGCATTTAAGATTTTTGACGCCAAAAAATTGTGGGCTATAGCCCAGCTGATTTTCAATAAAATCAAATTTTCCATGAAATGTTTAGAAATAATCGAGCAAACCTAATGAAATTTGCCACAATAAATGCAGGTCCTGAAGCCTATTGATAGAGGTAACGACCGACGTAATCGGAGCATTTAAGATTTTTGGCGCCAAAAAATTGTGGGCTATAGCCCAGCTGATTTTCAATAAAATCGAATTTTCCAAGAAATGTTTAGAAATAATCGAGCAAACCTAATGAAATTTGCCACAATAAATGCAGGTCCTGAAGCCTATGGTTAGAGGTATAAACTGACATAATCAGAGTATTTTCGATTTTTGGCGCCAAAAATTTGTGGGCACAGTTGATTTTGAACTAAATCGAATTTTTCATGAATTATTTAGAAATAATTGAGCTATCCAAATGCAAGTCCCTTTTCTATAAATTTAATTGTTCTAATTTGTTAGTTCTACGTCAAAAAATGTAATTTTTGTATTTGCTCTTACAGCTTTTACTACCCAAGCTTCCACATATGACCGATGGGAATACTTTTTTACTCAAACAGCTGAAGCAATCCCATATTTTACCGATGGTTTTATTGGTGCAATCTTGTGACGAAAGTTGTTGAACTCTTAGCCATGCTCTAATGAAATGGCTTGGCAACATTCAAAAGGATGCCACAAACTTCGTTACGCCAAATGGAAACCTTTATAGCAGGATTTGCTTCAGGTGTAGACCAAAACTCGCTCGATACTACCGGAACCGCTTCCGGATGCTTACAACAAAACTATTGGTAACGAGACTTGAATTCGAAGCTTGACATAAAACCGGGGCCACTAAAGGTTCTTCAAACAGCGATAGTTTAAAGAAGAAGAACTTCGACGGCGAGAGAGCGGATATAGAAGGCGCCAACAAAATAACCCATCGCTTCCTTCTACACACGTAACGAATTTTTACGAACCGGTAAACAAACAAGTGGTGGATACAGTGGAAATTGGCACGAATATACTATTCAGATTGGGAAAGCACGGGTGGTACTGTACTTTGACACTAACTCCAAAAACAAAATATTATTTTAGCTATCAGAATTACCGTGAAAAATTCCTGGAACATTGTCAAATTTAACATTCTTAATTCTAAAAAAATCATCAACACTGAAGAGGGTCCTTATTTATGGAAAGTATTGAGAATAGAGCAAGGAAACCGTTTGTTGTCTTAAAACCTTAATAACTAAAGATATTTTGCAATATGCTTCTTGGCTATTAAACGATAAATTTAGGTTTAGGCGGTAAATTGATACCAGAAGAAATTGTTAAATGATACCCATAAACTTCGTGTTCATCTTCTCGTAATGTAGCGACTAATCGAAACCACTCGCTCTAACTTGATTTGATTTAAAAGAAAGATTCAGGAAAGGTTTTAAACATATCTACGTGGTATTACATATAGGCTCATAATCAACGAAATATACGATTAATCAGACCGTGTACACAACCTGTACCTATTTCCGGTAACTAAACAATGTTAATGCGTCATCTAACATATGATAAAAGTACAAAAAATCATTCGGATAAAAGGTAATTTTCTTAATTAAAATCTTTTAATTAGGCCATAGCAATTCCTGATTCTTATTACACTCAATTGAATACATACAAACAACGATGGCAATGATATAAAACCCAAACATTAGGGAGAAAACAAGAAATAATAAAATAAATTTTTCTTATAACTTCTTAGTCGTCTTCTTCTTCTTCGTCTTCGTTTTCGTTTTCTTGTCGCACATTTAGAAGAAAATTTTACATAATTAATTTGGGGCAAAAAATTAATTTCCTTTTATATCTATACATATTCTACCTTCACCATATGTGTACGTATATCTATCTATCTACTATACATTCTACACGCACATAACCATATCATGATGATAATGAGAGGATAATTTACCCAGGGTAAAAGATCCTTTTCTAAATACCAAATTCTATAGTTTTTCCACAGTCACTTTCTATTGTCAATTAAAAATCAACAAACCAAAAATTTGTTGGAGACCCACACATTTGTATATACCTATGTACATACATGTACGATACAGCGGAATAAATCCTAATTCCGAAACATAAAAAGGATTCTACATAAAAGGCAATAATAGTTGTAATAATAATAACATAAAGTTGGTTGTATGATAATAGTCGTAAAAACCCCGAAAGGATATATGTACGGATAATAATAATGATAATAATAAAGGGATATGCCCGAGACGAGAAGTAAAATCTAAAAATCATATCAAACATCCTTTAAATCAAAAAAAAAAAAAAAAAAAAACCAAACCAAATAAAATTGTGTAAGGATAAAATGGAATATCTAAATAATAGTAACAGAGCCAGTGTGTGTCTGTATGGCACCAAATAGTGCCTCATCCCAAAATATTTTTTTTTTATAGTTCCCCACTCCATATTACATTCGGTAATAAGGATCAAGAAATATGTATATAAGATATTACCGAATTTATCCTTTTCTATTGAAATTTTATCACACACAACCAAAAAGTTAAAATTCAATGTGAAAATATCTGTACGAGTACATACATAAGGGATACGTGTCGTTCGTATATCGATGAAAAGGATAAAGGAAGGATAATTTTTTATATGGTCGATTGGTTGTTAAATCAGAATCAGTTTCCTTGTATCCATATGTAACTATATAGTAGTATGTCGGTCTGCATAAATAATTTGAATGTTATTAATTGGTTCTTGATTGAATATAAAATTAATGTCCTCTCTTGAAAGCATAATATTAAAGAGATACAAGGATATATAATCAATTTCAAGGTTACAATGTCAAGATCAATCATATTCTTGTGTTGAAATGCTTTTAGACAAATTTGTTTAGGATTTTTTGTAATATTTTAAGTGTGGAATTAAACAAAACGGACCTTTATAATCAAATCATAGGTCGAATAAAATTTGGTGAAAGTCTGAATTTAATTTTTATGGTCCAAAAAATTTCGTTAAACAAGAAGCATCGCTTCCATTATATGCTTTTTCGCTTATATACCGCGCCCTGTAGGTGACCATACCTGACTACTATTTTTCGTATTGCCAAATTTAATTAAAACCATTTTAGTATTTTGCTACTTAATTTACTGAAAATAACGGTAATGATTAATAATTCATGAACACAAAATAATATGGAGGCGTATTAATTACTCACCCACACCAAACATATCCTGAAAATCCCTTGCATTGTAGTTTAATAAATTTTTGAAGGTCTTATTTTCATACCGCAAGCCATAAACTAACAAAACTAAAAAGAATTTTGAGCTTTACGCTGTTGTCGCACAGGTGACAACCGAAAAGTCAATTGACGAAGTTACTTTTTAATGATCTTTCATGTATTATGAATTTGTTGTGTGTAAGCATTCCCTTATATATAATCTTCGCATGTTGGTTTGATGGGTAGTGTGTACTCACCTTTTTTTTTTTTTTTTTTTTTTAGAGGAGGTGAAACTTTTTATAAGCTGAGTGTGGGATTCTTCACGAATGACATACCCACCAAAACACCTCCCCTCCCTCTCTCGGAGCTAGCCCGGTACTGTTTTCCACATTTCTTCACATTTCTTCAGTGCTAGTCCGTTTCTTCTAATCAATCTCAAGCGCTGCTGTCCAGTTCTCTCTTTTTCCGCTTCAACACGTTTTCTACATATCGGGCCACTATACTCCAATTCTCCGCACTGTGTAGCATGATCCTCACAGCAGTCTCCGGTGACCATAGGCCAAGTTCCACTTCTAGGCGGTTTCTCTCCTCTTCGAATAACGTACATGCAAAAAATGTATGCTCCGCATCATCCGTGTCCTGGCAGTGCGGGCAGTCCGGTTCCGTTACAACATTCACCTTATGTAGGTACGATCGGAAGTACCCGTGCCCGCTTAGGAATTGCGTTACATAATACCCGACCTCGCCGTGTCCTCTTTCAACCCAAGGCTCCACTTCCGGGATTAGCTTCGCGGTCCATCTACCGCTGGTCTCCCGCTCCCATGACTCCTGCCAGTGGTTCATCGTGCGGGCTCTTTCAGATTTTCCAGCCGCCTCTTTGCTTATTTCCTGTGGCCTTTCATAGATGGCCTTCCTCTCCTTGGCCAGACGCTTAATTGGGAAGATTCCCGCTATGACCAGTACGGCCGCCTCCGATACAGTACGGTAAGCTGAAGCCACATGTAGCGCACCACGCCTCTGTACCTGTGCCAATCTCTTTCGGTACACTTCCTTGTCCAGAGCATCTGCCCATATTTCGGCCCCGTAAAGCAATACGGCCTGGGTTGCGGACATCATTAATTATCGCCTGCGGGCCTTTGGCCCACCAACATTCGCCATCAGCCGCCCAAGTGCCATCACTCCTTTTGCCGCTTTGTCTGCCGTCCTTCGGATTTGTGCGAAGAAACTTAACTTTGAATCGATCGTCACCCCCAGATACTTTGTAGATGGTCTTGTCTCCACTACCTCACTGCCGATGAACATTGGGAGTTCCGCTTGTATCCTCTTTTTGGTGAGCATCACAATCTCTGTCTTCTGCAGAGCAAGTGTCAGCCCGTGTGATGCCATCCATGTGTTTACTGACCTCATCACCTGGTTCAGTTTAAGCTGAGCGAGCTTTGTGTCACGGGGCAGCAATCAGCACCGCAACATCATCAGCATACCCCACCAGCTGAGTCTCATCTGGCATCTCCGCTCGGAGCAGGTCGTCATAAAACGCGTTCCAGAGATCGGGTCCTAAGACTGATCCCTGAGCCGCACCCGCAGTGATCTCCGTGGTCCGCTCTCCCTCTTCTGTTTCGTACACCAGTGATCGATCATGCAGATAATCCCCTAGTATCCTTAACAAATAACTCGGTGCGTGGAACGAGTTCTCCAGTGCGTCCAGTATGTCCACCCAGCTCACAGAGTTAAATGCATTCCGGACATCAAGCGTCACCAGGAAGACAATCCGTCTGGAGTAGTGGTTGCGGCCTTCAGCTATCCTAACCGCCTCGATCACCTTTCGTATTGCATCCGTTGTAGACCTGCCAAGCCTAAAACCAAACTGATTCGGCGAGAGGTCACCTGCAGCCTGGAGCGCAGCTGCTAGTCTCGGCTTGAGCAATCTTTCGAGCAGCTTGCCAGCTGTGTCTAACATACACAGTGGTCGATGGGATGTTGGATCGCGTGGGTCACCCTTTCCCTTCGGAATTAACACTAGTCTGGCTCTTTTCCAACGCGTGCTGAAAACACCTGACAACAGGCATGAGTTATACATGCTTAACAGCATATGCGGCTCATGGCAAAACACCATCCTAAGGATTTCACTAGGAATTCCGTCTAAGCCAGGGGCCTTTCCACTCTTGGCCGATAATACGGCTCTCTCCAGCTCATCCAATGTGAAACTAGGGACCTCCTCGATATGTTCGTAGTTATCCCTCGCTCTGGTGGGGTGACTTGGAAAAAGCGTTCTAACAATTCTTTCCATGGAGGAGCTATCCATGGTGCTAGATGATTTTTGGGCTCCCAACTTTTTCGTCACCAGCTTATAGCCTAGCCCCCACGGATCGCGGTTTAAATCGTCTCTTAGTTCTTTCCAGCAGCGAGCCTTACTGCTGTTAATCTCCCGTCTAAGCTGTTGTCGAGCCACCTTGTATTCGGATGATCTAAGGTTTGCTTCATTCCGCCTTGTTGTCCGCTGTGCCTTTCGCCTAAGCATCAGACATTTTCAGTCCACCAATATACAGGTGGTCTGCCGTTACGTGCGTGTCTTTTAGGTATAGAGGCCTCACAGGCTGCTGTAATGCACGCCATAGTTTCATCTACCTTTGCCTCAGTAGCAGACCTTCCACTCACACCTAGGGGGTTCAGTCCTTGCGCGCCTCTGGATATTTCTTCCTTAAACCGGTCCACATTCCATCGCTGAAGGTTCCACTTTGGTACTCTGTTTCGCAGTGCGCGTCGAAGTCTTCTGCCTACATCGTACTGTATATACTGGTGGTCACTGGCAGTGTAATCCTCCAAAACATGCCATCTCTGAACAAAAGGCACCAGTCCCTCGGATGCTAAGGTAATATCCGGTATCGACTCGGAGTAGCCTGGTCGGCGGAACGTGGTGGTTGCACCAATATTTAGGACAAGGAGCCCGGTCCTGGCAGCCATCTCCAAAATTAATCTGCCCCTTGTGTCCTGGTACGGCATCCCCCATTCAAGAGCCCTAGCATTGAAGTCTCCACCGATTAGGAGTTTTCCGCCCACATTCATTATTTCGTCTTCCAACCCCTCGAGCTTTCTCTGAAAGACGCCGATAGCCTCGTTCGGGGTGAAGTAGCAGCTGAAGTAGTTCACACCGGCATTCCTTATCCAAACAAATCCCTCCCCAGTTCCGTGGCTCTCAATGTGGACGCCCGTGTTGCGGGACCAGATAGCGGCGGTACACAGTAAGTCCGAGTACCAGGTGGACGTCTCCCTATTTTTATATTGCTCGCTGATCAGAGCAATATCCGCGTCTGCCTCAGTCATAAGCTGCTCCAAGAGTTGGTCGGCTAGCCTGCTGCGATGTAAATTTCCCTGAAGGACGCGGGTCATAGCCGCCTTTTTGCAGCCTGAAGTGCCTGACGGTACACTTTACAGCTGCCCGAGCCTGACGTATGAGAAACGTCAGTAATTCCCTGCTCCATGCACAGAACGCAACAGCCCTGTGCAGTACACTGCTTCCTTTTATGTCCCGGGCCCATGCACTTGTAGCACAGGTTCGCTCTATCCGGTCCCTGACAGTCCCTAGCTTGGTGTCCGAAATTATGGCATTTGTAGCAGCGTGTAGTCACTACTCTTTGCCGGACTCTGCAGTTTACCCATCCAATTTTTATTTTGCCCATCTGTAGCAACCTCGCTGCCCACCTGCCCTCCATCTCAACAATGGCCACCTTTTGCCCTCGCGCGACCGGAAAGAGGGTGGTATTCACCGTACCCACTTTCGGAAAAGTCTGCTTCAACGCCTCTACAACCTCGGTTTTTTCCGTGCAGCTATCTATATCCCGAATCTCTAAGGAGGCCGTATTACTGAGGTTTACCACGTTACCTCCATCTCCCAAAGCTTCTCTCAGTATTCCACAAAAACCACTTTTGTCCTTAGTGCTGGGCCCTAACTCCAGTAGTAAGTCACCGGATTTTGTTTGGCGGAATCCCCTTATTCTCAGACTCGTCTGGTTTCACCTTACTTCGGATGTCCCTTAGCACGTCCGCGTAAGTTTTTCCATCCACCGGCTTAATAAGCAGCGCCTCCGGGCGGAACTTCAGTGGCCGATTCTTCCTTGCCCTCTCCCCCTCGTTAGCAGGGTGATTGAATATGGGTGGTCTCCGCGCTAAATCACGGCTTTGCAGCCTGTTTTCTTTTACCTCACGATTCTGTGCCGCCTTTGCCCTTTTGGACTTTTGCACCTGCCATTGTCCCGAAGCAGTACCACTTCGGGTCCTCTTGTCCTGCCCCTCGTTTAAATCGGCCGGACTTGAGGCGGGTCGCTTTTTTTTTGCGTATTAGGGGTCCCGCGTAGATTGTCTTCTTGTGGTTTGTATATTTCCGGTTGAGACGGGCCTGGCCTTGGGGCCGATGCTTGGCCTTGTTCGCTCATCCCATACGAGATGGCGTCGATCGCTTCCTCCAGGATGTCCAGGCCGCGCTTGACATCCATGGAAATATTTGTCTGCTTCCCAGTTGCTAATTTCATCATTTTTAGCGTGTCTCTGCATTTACGCAACAATTCTCTTATTGGATGTTCCACAATGGCTGCTCCTGCCGGGACTATTGGGGTTTGTTTTGCCGACTCGAGTGACCCAGGCGCTTGTTCGGTATTATCTCCAGTGCCAGCAGTATTGCTGATAGCCCCTCCTTTTTCCGCCTCAATAGCGTTCCCCTTAGCCCGTGGTGTTTCCGCTGTATCATTCTTGTTTGATATCTGCGGCCTTGGTGTTACGGTCCTCACTGTCTGGATATCCATCGTTGACTGCGGTGGTGGAGTCCTCTGCAGGACGGCACTTCTCGCAAAAGTGATTTCCTTCTCCTTATCTGTAGCTCCGTTTGTTTGTTGTTGTTGTAGTTTGTTTTTTTTGTTCGATCTTATCCATTTTGATTCCCACGAGTAGCACGAGAAAAAACGGTCACCTATGACAGAGCTCTGCGTTATCATAAGAAGGCTATGGGTTGAAACCGAATGTCGCCAAATTCGGAGTTCACATACTCGAGACTAAGCATCCCCTTAGCCATGCAGCCCTCGGCGTATGTCGTACCACCTTGACTTGGGTTGTGCTAGTTTTTGGTCCGCCCCGAGTATTTGATTTCCCCGGTACCTGCCATATCTGGCGGGTTTTCCCCTATCCGCCACCTGGGGAGGCGCCCGATGGAGGAACTAGCAACCCCCCCCCCCCCCCGTGTACTCACCTTACTAATACCCAAATATATAATAATCTATCAAGACTGAAATGAATAAAATGTGTCGCAGTTCATCGTGTGCGTTCGAAGTAGTCCTTTTATTTTCTCTTTCTATCAGTTCCTATACTGTGCGTTTATAGGTTATGGGCCCAGGCTCATGTTTTAAAAAAAGCACGTTTTATTTTTCTAAAACAAAAAAAAAAAAAGTTTAGTTATATAACCAGTTATTTTTAAAAAATGGCCAAAAGTCAATCATCATTGACTGGAATACCAATAGAAAGGTTAAAAGGTCGTGAAAATTATTCTACATGGAAAATAGCGGTGAATGCATTTTTGGATTTGGATGATTTGTGGACAAATGTTGTGCAAATAACTAATGTGGCCGAGTTTGATGGCGAAAAGGATAGAAAAGCATGAAACAAATTAAAATTGTGTATTGATCCGGTATGTTATTCCCATATCCAAGATGCTAAGTCTGCGGCTGAAATTTGGAAAAATCTCACTGATGCATATGAAGATAGTGGTTTAGCGAGACGAGTCGGACCGCTACGAAGGTTAATTACAACATCGTTGGCAAAGGCTAAGTCTATGGATATGTACGTAAATGAAATAATTACGACAGCACATCAATTAAATGGAGTCGGTTTGAAAGTTCCGGATGAATGAACTGGAGTCCTGTTACTGGCTGGTTTGCCTGAAACGTATAGACCAATGATTATGGCACTAGAGAACTGTGGCATGAAAACTACGGCAGATTCTGTTAAAACAAAGTTGTTGCAGGAAAACGTTCCTTACTCAGAAAACACAGCGTTAATGAGTACCGATAACACTAACAGATGTAAGAAACCAATGACATGCTGGAATTGTGGTAAACTCGGGCATATTGCTCGAAATTGTCGAAATAAACAACAGGGTAACCTAAAAAAACACGTACAAAAATCAGGTGATGCTTTATGTACCGTATTGTCGACAATGCAAAAGAGAGATGGCATTAGCTGGTTTTTCGATAGTGCTGCTACCACACACATGTGTAGTAATAGTGAGCTATTTACCAGAAAGGAAAATAGTACTGGCAGTGTAATAGCAGCAGACGGTAATTTAATGAAAATTATCGGACAAGGAAATGTGACATTAGAACCAGAAGGTCGTTGTGATGGTTCCACTGTAGCATTAACAAATGTACAGTATATACCAGAAATTACTGCAAATCTTATGTCAATTAGCCAAATCGTAAAAAAAATCATAAAGTACTCTTCGATAATGCAGGTGTCAAGGTAATAAATGGTGATGTAATTGGTAAAGGTCGTGTAATAGTCACTGGTAAACATACCAATGATTTATTTATGTTAAATGAAGCAACTGCAAAACATAAAGTGTTTGCAGTCGGTAAAAATGCATCGTTTGATTTATGGCATAAAAGAATGGGGCATTTGGATTCAAGAATTTAAGGACAAGCGGCAAAGTGATTGTAAAGTGTGTTCCATTGGCAAACAAACTCGTGAAAGTTTTACCAATGAATTGCTCGATCTAAAAAGGGATAATACATCAAACCTCGAGTGTATACACACCAGAACAGAATGGCCTAGCCGAACGAAACAACCGATCAATTGTGGAAAAAGCAAGGTGCATGCTAAATGATGCGCAACTTGAAAAAAAATTTTGGGCTGAAGCAGTTAATTACGCGGTCTATTTATTAAATCGATCACCGTCAGCAGGAATTGATATGGCGCCGGAACATGCGTGGACTGGCAAGTTACCAGACTTATCGCATGTCAAATTGTTTGGAACGGTGGCTATGATGCATGTTCCTGATCAACGTAGAAAAAAATGGGATGATAAATCACACGAATGTATCCTAGTTGGATATGATAATAAGATGAAAGGCTATCGCCTCTACGATGTAGATAAAGATATCGTAATTAAAAGTTGTAATGTGGAGAAGAACAACTGCTTGATCACAATGTTGTATATATCCAAAGCAATCCCGAGGAGTTTGAGGTTGTTAATCTCAAGGAAACTTAGATGTTGATGAAGCAGATCAGGTTCCAATTGTAGATGCGACGCAACAGTTGAAACGGAGCGACAAAAATCGGCGATTACCAACAGCCCTAAAAGATTTTGAATTGGATCAACATTCACAGTTCGCTGCCATCACTGCACCCCATCGTATTTAAATAAACCAGTTGTAAATATCCAACAAGAGTCGAAACATAACGTTGAGGGGTGCCCGCTAGTGGATAAGTATCCTGAATATTTGTTTAAAGAAGGAAATACTTGTAGAAATTCTTCGCAGCTATTTTTGCAAGATCCTGATACACCCGAGAAAGCGTTATCCAGGGTAGATGCTGATCAGTGGGCATTCGCAATGGAAGCTGAGATTCAGGCATTGCATGAAAATGGAAAATGGGAATTACAGAATCTGCCGAAAAATCACAAAGCCATTAATTGTAAATGGGTTTTTCGAACAAAGAGACATCCCGCCAGCGCCATCGATCGCTATAAGGCAAGGCAAGTCATAAAAGGTCATTTGCAACGAAAGGGGCTGGATTATGACGAAATGTATTCACCAGTGGTTCGTCACAGTTTATTGCGATACCTTTTTGCATTTGCAAAAGGATTGCATTTGGAATAACGAACTTGACTTCGTGTTGCGCAAAATTGGCCTTAGAAAGTTCAGCTATGATGCTTGAGTCTATTATAAGAACGTCGATAGTGGAATAATTATTGTTGCTGTATATATCGACGATTTGTCATTGTTCTTTAATAACGAACAACTCATAAATACACTAAAAAATCAGTTGCATCAAAAATTTAGATGAAAGACCTAGGAAAGGTTAGTTTTTGTCTAGGCATGAGAGTGGAACAATCATCGGCTTCTATAACCCTTGACCAAGAACACTATATTGATACAGTTTTGGCAAAGTTTCAAATGAGTGATTGTAAACCAGCTCATACCAGCTCATGAATTCGAGTGAGGTGCTATCAAAAGATGATTGTCCAGTTACATCAGAAGAAGTAAATGATATTGAAGCGTATTCCATATCAGGAAGCCGTTGGATGTCTCATGTATCTGACCCAATGTACACGTCCAGATATATCGTACGCAGTAAATAAATTAAGTAGATTCAATATAAATCCAGGCCAGAAGCACTGGAGTGCAGTGAAGCACGTTTTACATTATTTGAAGGCAACCAAATCATATTGATTAACGTTCTGCAAGTCAGCGGAATCAAAACTAGTTGGCTATGTAGATGCTGATTGGGCCGCAGATAAATTCGATCGTAAATCAACAATGGGTTATGTCTTTATTGCACAAGGTGGTGCTGTCTCCTGGAATTCGAAGAAGCAACCAACAGTATCTATCTTGTCATGTGAGGCGGAATACCAGTCATTGTCCGCTAAAACACAGGAAGCTCTATGGTGGAATTGTTTAATAAATGAACTTGGCATCGAACATTAAATGGACATTTTCTATGATAACCAAAGTACCATACAACTTGCTAAAAAAAATTCTCGTATACGTATACGTACATATTTATATGCAGTGGTAATACAAATTATACGCCTGAATGTGGATTAAGAAAGAAATGGCCTAACATAAAAATCCAATTCAGTGACGATTTTGGTTCAATAAAGAAACCAAACAAGATTTGTCCTTAGTATGCACTTGATGTACAAAGTATCAAATGGTCGGTCTCTGGGGTCGGCCATATAAATAACAAGCAAAAGTTGAATCAAATATTGAACGATATTCCGCCGACGAAATTTGTTCAACAAAAATCAAAAATCCCAAGGTCAAATGATTTTTCTCGAATATCCGTTGTATGCATTTGATGTATAAATTATCATTATGTAGGATTTATTTTACTTACCATTAGATCTGCAAGCTGTATTGAGAATAATTTAAGATTTTAATGAAAGAATTTACATTCCAAACAAGAGTTGTCCAGTTTGTGGTAAGAGAACCTTGCAAGAAACGGCTAGAATCAAAATTTGGAATGGTAATCGTTGACGTACAGCCACTAGATGTAGCTACTATCTATGGAATACAAATCAAAAAGATACAAGCAAGAGTACAAATTAAAAGGAGTAATCCATTACGAAATATTGAGCAAACACTATCGAAGCTACATTCAACGACCAAATGGATTCTGGAAGATGTAAAAGCCGCAGATACATCAATTCTGAATCCGTCGATTTTGTTTTATGAACAATTAGAAAATTAAAGATTTGTTTATTTTCTAAAATTGAATTGTTATATCCTAATTTTTTTTTTTAAATGCACTAGATTTTAGTCCCTCGAAATAGCCTTAAAGTCCAGAGACTACATCTAGCGCATACTACAAACATTCGAGAAATATCATTTGACCTTGGGACTTTTGATTTTTGTTGAATAAATTTAGTCAAGTCCACTAAAACCCACTCGAATAATTCTCGTATTGTCTATGTGTATAACAGCTAACCCCTTAATTTACGTGATTTACTTCGGTCCAAACAGACAACAAAGCAGTGAAATCCTGTCAAGAATAACGAAAAATTTGGTTGGTCCAAAACCGTTTTCCTCGACGTTTTGAAAGTCCTTGAGTTCGCAAAAATAAAAAAAATGTACGTCAGTCTGTCTGCTGGTTTAAGAATTATGTTTGCGGTTGAGTTGGGTTCCATTTACAGGTTGAATTAGGGTTGAGTTGGGGTTCGATTAGGGCTTAATGAGCAGTTGAACAATCTATAGATATAAAAGTGGGTGTTTCTATGTATGTATGTATATGTGTACGATATTTAAACAAATCAACACACCTTGACCAATTTCAACCAAACCTTACAAAAATATTGTTTAAGACTTAGGAAAGGGAACTTTTAAGAACTCATCCCTCCATCTTCTTCTTGGAGGATGATAATCAGGTCTAAAGTTACTACGGAGAAATTTTGAAAACTTCACCAATTAAGTGGATTTTTGGATATGATAGTATATCATAATTCTTTTAACAGTGACGTTGGTGGTAATGATGATGGTAAGGGTTACAATGATGGTAAAATAGATGGTGATATTGATGGTGATGGTGGTATTTGTGGGGATGGTGATGGTGATGATAGTATGATGGTATGATGGTACGATGGTATGATGTTTGGATGGTATGATTATGATGTTGTGAAGATAAGACAGTATGATGTTGTGATGATGTGATGTTATGATGGTATGATATTGTGTTGGTATGATGGTAGGATGGTATTATTATATGATGGTATGATGGTATAGCGCTGTGATGGTACAGTGTCATGTTGGTATGCTGGTATAATGGAATGATTGTTTAATGGTATGATGGTACGATGATACGTATGCTGGTATGATGGTAAGAATGCACGATGATATGATGATATGACGGTATGATAGTACAATGGTATGATCATATGATTCTATGACGATATGATTTTAAGATGGTATGACGGTACAATGCTATTATGGTATGATTGTATGATGGTATAATGTACCATTCGTAAAAGCCGCCTTTGGAGGTATATCGATCAAATTTCAACGACAACACGCGACATCATCTACCGAGTAACATCGGGTATACCACATAGTTTATTTTATATGCTTGTTTGAGGATTGAGTTGGGCGCCCAGTTTGCGGTTTAATTGGGTTTAGGAGTCAGCGCTTATATTGGGAATTTATTTGTGTTAAGGGTTGAGTTAGTAGTGAGCTTGAGTGGTTTTGAGTTAAGTTCATGTACGAATATAACTTTTCGAATCGTGTGGATTTGCTTGGCATTAAGAAAGGGTTGCGTTGAAGGTTGAGTTGTTGAGTAGAGTGCTGAGTTGAAGTTCAGATAGGATTTGAGTCGGTGGTTGCGTTGGAGATTAGAATAAGTTTAGTAGCATATACGCATGTAGTTTTCGAACCATGTTGATTTTCGGTATGAGGTAAACGTTGACTTTGACTTGAGTTTAGGGTTGATTTATGGTTGAGTTAAAGATTGAGTTGGGGTTGAGTTATGGTTGACTTTAGGGTTGGGTTGAGTTGAGGGGTTCGGTTAGGGATTAATTTTTGGTTAAGGTGGAAGGTTAGATTGAGTTGATATGAGTTGAGTTTATACACCCACGTAGTTTTCCAATCGAATTGATTTTGGGGCTGGTTTGGCCTTTCATTGTGGAGTTGAGTAGAGAGTTGAAGTTTGGTTCGAGCTAAGTTGAGTTGAAGTTGAGTTAGGGTTTAGTTAGCTTGCGTTGGATTAGGTGAACTGTTCGGTTGGTCAATTATTTAAGAATTGATTTGGGGCTTAACCTAACCCGGTTGATTTGGCCTTTATTTGGTGATTGCGTTTATTTATTTATTTATTTATGTACCATCAACGGGATAAAAATCCTTTTTTGATTACAATTTTATTTTTCAATTTACAATTTAGTTTTTATTAATTTTTTAAAAGAACATTTAGAAATATTAAAATCAAACACATCAAAATTACAATTAAATTGTCGACAAATCGCCGGGACCGGAGCATTATGTGCTTAATTAGATTTAAATGTCGGCAAATACATAAAATTCCTAATCCGAGTAGGTTTACAGGGCACATGAATATCAATCTTTGCAAGTAGTTTAGGGAAGTCAATCGAACTGTTAAGCAGATCAGCGATGAATGTTGAAGCAACACATCTACGTCTTACAAGCAATGAATTCAAATCAGCAATTCTACAGCAGTCACCGTAGGATGGCAAATTCTTTTTATTCAGTCACATTGGAAGGTTCGGATCAAATGGCCAATTCAATTTATGAAGATAGTAAATAATAAATTGCTTCTGTATTCGTTCAATTCTATCGATATAAATATTGTAAGCAGGATCCAAAATAATCGATGCGTATTCCAAATTAGACCGAACAATGGAACAATACAAAGTTTTAATTGATTGTGGATCACGAAAATCTTTAGAGTAAGTAGAGAATTAGACTTAGCTACTATTAAATTAATATGGTCTCGGAAATTCAATTGATGGTCCAGGACAACACCCAAATCTTTAAATATCATAACTTGTTCTAGCTAATGATTACCAATAAGATATTGATGAAGAATAACTGCTTTTTTCCTGGAGAAGCTCATAATCTTGCACTTTTCCAAATTTAACTTCAATTTATTCATAACTGACCATTTATACAGCAAATCAAGATCACTCTGCATTTCATTACATTGTTGCGGGCTAAGAAGTGTATTCTTGATATTTTCAAGTCATCTGCATATAATTCACAGTCGCAGTACTGAAACAAAGAAGCAATTTCATCGATGAAGACATTAAATAATACAGGTCCTAGGTGGGAGCCCTGAGGCACTCCAGAATGAACTTCAATCATCTTAGATGTAAACCCGTTAATTTGAACTACCTGCTTCCGATCACGCAGATACGATCCAATCCAATCCAAAAACAATTTACTCACTCCAAATCTGTCCAGTTTCGCAAGAAGTAACTCAAACTGAGGTGAGTCAAATGCTTTTGCAAAATCAGTGACATTTAGAGTCAAAGGCACTGAATACTTTAGATGTTAAACTTAAAAGATTTGTAGTGGTAGAACGATGCCTGACGAATCCATGTTGTTGAAGTGATAATAAAGGTTTAACATTAAAATACAAATAATCAGAAATAATAAGCTCAAATAATTTTGGAATTGATGGAATTATAATTGACTTTTTCCATACCAACGGAAGTACACCACTCTTCAGAGACGCCTTAAATATCAGAGATAGTGGTAATGATAGCGAGCTGTTAAGATCTTTAAGTATTTTTGCACGTATGTTATCAAAACCACATCCCGATTTCATCTTGGATATACCAAGGCTGACATCTTTTACTGAAATACAAGGTATTCCAATTAAATTTTGATGATGCGAACTACGAGGTCCTATAATGAAATATCAATAGCATTATCATTGTATTTTTGATGATTGGAAAAATTCAGCAAATAACTCACATATGTCCTCAGCATTACAGGCAGTTACATCATTTAACGACATCATTTGTGGATAACCAGAACATTTTCTTTTGACATCAACAAAAGGCCAAAATAGTTTAGTTTTGGGTTTGAAATTAAATTATTTTCCAGCCGTGAAATATAGTTCCTATAGGCTCGGCGTTGTTCCTTATCAAATGCCCGGCGTAGTTGTAGAAAAGTATTTAGGCAATCCAAGTTGAGAGTTGTGTTGCGATTGCGTTGGAGAATGAGCTAAGGAGGAAATGTCACATTGTCAATTGGCATAATGTCCGTTGACCTTAGGTGTAGAAGGCTTATGTGTATTTAGGGTTTAAGAATTTTTGAGTTAAAGGAGTTATCTCTTAAATTATTTATTCTGCTGTTTCTCCGGCTTCGACCATGACGGCCGTGCCTTCGCTCTTAAAATGGGAAAATTATTTCAGTTTCCACAAGCAATAATCTTAAACAAGAACCACGAAATTATCCCGTTTACAAACAAAAAGTTAGCCTGTTTAATCTCGATGAATAAAGTTATTCTTGCTAAAGGGTAGACCTATCACAAAAGTTTAGGGATTATTGGTACCTTCTCTGCTCATGGTTAAAATGTTGGTCCAAAATTAATGGTTGTTGTACAATTTAATTCGGATGATCATTTGCCAACACATCACAGTCCAAATGACGAATTTTAGAAGGGTCATATGAATCAAATTAACCTCATTAAATTCCCAAGTAATAAGCAATGGTGAAATACAGCTTGAACGGAATCTCGGGAACTTACGACAATAAAGCATCCTACCCTTTAGAAAAATCCGCGTATTTTAGGTGTTAAAATGAAAGACAAAATATTTCCGGATTCAAACAGAATTGCTTATCTTCCAATTATTGCGCGAAAATTAACATATTACAGCGTTAATAATTTCTATCATGCATCAATGTAAATTGAATGACGGCAAGGTTTTCGATGCGTTGATGATGCGGGCCTAATAATGCTTAAGCCCTTTTTAAAAAGGAATGCAAAAATTCAAAAGGCATATATGTACATACATAGTGTTATTAGAATGTAAGGCAAATAACGCTCTGATGGTGAACATCATGATAGAGGCCAGGGCAAGCCCCAGGGAAGTTCATAAACTCAAATGGAAGTAATATGGGTGGTTTGTACGAAACAAAAGCCAAGAAGTATCAACTATAGGCTCTGAAGGTGCTGCAGAATTCACCCCGGCAATGACAATCTTAAACACCACTATTTACATGGTACTTTTGGATTTGGATTTTATGTAATATATGAGTAATATACACTGTTCTATAACATTTCACCTCAACCACGCAAGGCTTAACCAAACGGACTTCGTTTGTAAGACAATGGGTTAATCCCAAAAATGGTAAACACATGACTTCAGTAATCAGACACTATAGACAACCAAATACTAACGAATTTCGGGAAAATTCCCGAAGAGAATCCTTCTATAAGGCGTGAAATAGACAAATAATGGCTGCTACTAAATCTCGTATTTTGAAGCAAACTTCCGTAATCTACCGTTTATTGACCTGTAACATATTTCGTACGCACGTATTCAACCTTTCCCAATATCTTCATTGATTTTTCAAATAATTTTAAAACATTTTATCTCTCCCCCAAAAAAAAAAAAATAATTTGATTTATATATCGTTCTTTTATTTGGAAAATAAAATAAAACAAATTTTCCGATAGGAAAATTAAATTTATCATTTTTTATTATTTCCATTCTTCTACACTACGAGTATATAAGTAGAGAAATCTTCCCCAAAACAACAAAGTTTCATCGAAAATCGAAAAGATTAATCCATCAAGAATACTGTGGAACTTATATATGTATATACAATATCGAAAGATTGATTAAATAATCGGATGATAGAAAAAAAGGGCAATAAACGGATAATCATCAAAAGATGACATAACTTTAAGAGTAATCCTTATCTGTGTTTGTTTATATTAAATACATTGAGAAGAAATTGGATACACAAACACACAACCATAAACATGTATCCAAAATTTTATTTAGAATAAAAGATAAATTTTTCCCATACACATTTCCCAAGCACTTCACCCTCGCCTAATTTATTTCCTCCTCCTTCTCTCTCTCACTCTCTGCAAAATATATTCTGGCTATATTGTGTTTTATGTATCTACCACGATAATCTTGATAACATTTTGGTTTCATAGCTATTTATTTTCAATTCTTCGAGAAATTTTTTTTTTTTTTTTTGGAAAATTTCCAATCGAAATTGAAAATATCAATCATAAATAAATTTCATGGATATAAGTCAGCGGTTTTATTTTTCCTTTACAGTGGTATTTGTTCTAGCGGTGCCAGAGATTCTAAACTAAATTTATCTGCGAATATGTATGTACATTTAGCGCGGACAGGCAAATTGATTTAAGACGAGTAGATAGTAGTAACAAAAGATTTTGATTTTTTTAATTTGTTGTTCTTAATCAATTATGATAATCATTAATTTTTTTGTTGATTTCAACGTACTGCGGAGAAACGTATGAAAAATAGAGGCTCAACTGTATTTGTGTAGTATACAAACGCAATTTAACAACCCATAAAATAAATTTTAGAGACCAACCCTCAACAATAGATTTAACAACAAAAACAAGCAAAACACAACACTATGAGTATATTAGTATCAATTTTATCCATTAAATCATATCAGTAACTGTAATCAGTACAAATAAAATTAAATTATATTAAAAAATTAAACGGCGCTTTTTAATTTAACAAAACAACAACAACAATAACAATAACAAAAATATGTTTGTTTGTTATTTATATTTATATAAAGTTATAATATTAATAAAAATAATAAACAACAACAACAACAACAATAACCAAAATCAATCAAATTAAATTAATTTAAATTTTTAATTTTATTTATTTTAATTTATAAATTTTTTTATTTTTTTTTTTATTTTTGGTTTGTTTTGGTTTTCTAATTTAAATTTATTTATTTTTCCAGACAATTTTATTTTTTTTTCTGGTTTGTTTTAATTTACCCAATTTAAAAGAATTTTTATTGTTTAATGAGCTTTAATTAGGAGAATGTTGAATTTTTGAGGTGCAAAACCTATAAGCGATGAACAAAAACGGGTTGTACACTGGCACACATAACGATCAAATTGCGAGGTCAGCACATTGTTGGTGCGAGCTAGGGCGCAGGCACCGTGTAGGGCGTATCATATTTAAAGGAGCCACCAGTTTACCAGTACGCTCAAGAATTGTAAAAGAAAACAATTTAACATTTTTAGAGCAGTTTTGAAATTGTTTCCTATATGCTTATCAGACATGAGAATTTTTGTCTTCTTTTAATTTTTTATCTTTTGAAGTTTATTTTTTCATACCTACATTTGATACGGAATAAATTTTCTTTTAATAAATAAAAGATTTATTTAAATAATTAACAAAAGGGGCTTTGATCGATAAACCGAAATGAGATCTTAATTTGGGCAACTGTACGGGTTTTCTCTCTATACTAACCGAAATGAAGTTCTTAGCAAATAGCCAAAAATGTAGAAGTGCTAATACAGTAAATCGTAAACATTTAGGCGATTTTTATCTCGTACCCAGAAAACGTAGAAGTACTTCCAGCAGCTGTATTCTAAAAAAAGGAAAAAAAAACGTGAGTGGGTAACGTAATGTTCCTTAACGTGAACGTTTCTCTTTTGTCAAATTACTATTCCGATAAAAAAAACGTTTACGAACATCGAAAAAAACATAGACTACTGGAAAACAGAAAAATGGTCTGTCAAATTATGCCATTTGACAACGATTTTAATAGTAGACAAGTCTGTTTGCGAATATAACAGCAATAAAATGTATCTTTTGCTGAACAGGCGACAACAAGGAAGCCACCGAACTGAAACGTTTATTAATTATAAATTATACACATACATATCTATATTATATTATACAAGCGGCTGAACGAGTTTACCGTTATATTAACATAGAACACATAGAAAAACAAAAAATAACAAAAATAAATTCAAAAAACATTTTACGTGTATTTTATCATGGACTCCTATATTCGAAAAACTCTGTAATATTTTTGTCGATATATGTAATGAATTTAATTTTCTATGGAAATTCTTCATTTATTTTAAGAAATGTACTACTTGGAGAATGCACTATATAAAACAAATAAAGGAAAAACCCAAAACTTCATATTCATTGTCTTTTTAAATTCAATATACCGTTTAATAAATTTGATAATACTGAGTCTTCGTTATATAGGAGTCCATGATTATATATGCATGCGTATTTTATTTGTATGAAATGAAGTATGTGTAGTATTATTTACATATATACATACATACAAGTTTATTTCACCCGAATAGGAATAAATTATAAATAAAAAATCAGTTGATGCTTAACTTTTGAAGTAAAAGGTTCGTTTATACGTATTGTAATTTTACATTCTTTTGAGTTGAATATTTGTTTTTCCTTAGCTATTTAATTAAGCTTTGATTTGATTTGAATTTAATTTGATTGATCGCTTTCTGCAAATTTTATTTTACAATTTAATTTTGGTCTTACATATAGGCTTTTTATATATACACAATTTGGTTTGATTTGAATTTCTTGATTTATTGATTTTGGTTTTGGTTTTTATTTATATATATAAGCATTTTATATTATAATTTCTATTTCTATAATGGAAAGACGTGAAACAGACCGTCGTTACCGTGAAAAAAACCGTGAGCGTTTAAGAGAACTCCAACGAGCAAGAAATGCGAATCCTAATATACGTGAGTTAAATATGCAACAAAAACGAGCGCGTCTATCAGTTAATTCATTATTTAAAGCAGCTGTTCAGGGTAATTCAAATTTTGTTTACCCCGACTGCTTTAATCTAGGCAATTTAAGTGTCAAATGCTCCTATTGTGATGCAGTTTTTTTTAAAAATGAAAATAAAAGTAGTTGTTGCCACAATGGAAAATTATCGAACTTGCCTACATCAACGGAAAATTTTCTATTTGATATTAAACAACTCTTTGTTGGCACAGACGATAAAAGTAAGAATTTCCGGGAATTTATTAGACAATATAATAATGCGAATGCCTTCTGTTCGATGGGCGCTAACATTGAGCATATGTCGGGAAGTGTATATTCTTTTAAAATATCTGGGGATGTGTATCATCGATCTTCCGTTAATATTCCCATTGATTTTTCCTTGAACTCTAATAATTATCAAGAGCGTGGTGGAGATGTAAGTTATGCTGAATTATTTCTCTACGATACTGATACAGCTGTAAATATTCGAATGAACAATACTGCTAATTCCTCAGCAGATATTGGATTTCTCAAGAAAATTCGGAAAATGACTTTTACTTATATTGGATAGGGGTCATTTTGATGCGCGCTTCCCAGGATTTTCTCAAGAAAATTCGGAAAATGACTTTTACTTATATTGGATATATTTTATGAGATGCCATCAAACTTTGTTGTCCTAAACACCCAGGACCCCTACTTTTTCCAAAATTAGTATAGTTTTCGGGTAGATAGATCCAGCGACAATTTTGTATATGGGTCATTTTGATGCGCGCTTCCCAGGATTTTCTCAAGAAAATTCGGAAAATGACTTTTACTTATATTGGATATATTTTATGAGATGCCATCAAACTTTGTTGTCCTAAACACCCAGGGCCCCTACTTTTTCCAAAATTAGTATAGTTTTCGGGTAGATAGATCCAGCGACAATTTTGTATATGGGTCATTTTGATGCGCGCTTCCCAGGATTTTCTCAAGAAAATTCGGAAAATGACTTTTACTTATATTGGATATATTTTATGAGATGCCATCAAACTTTGTTGTCCTAAACACCCAGGGCCCCTACTTTTTCCAAAATTGGGATAGTTTTCGGGTAGCTTAGATCCAGTGACAATTTTGGGTATGGGTCATTTTGATGCGCGCTTCCCAGGATTTTCTCAAGAAAATTCGGAAAATGACTTTTACTTATATTGGATATATTTTATGAGATGCCATCAAACTTTGTTGTCCTAAACACCCAGGACCCCTACTTTTTCCAAAATTAGTATAGTTTTCGGGTAGATAGATCCAGCGACAATTTTGTATATGGGTCATTTTGATGCGCGCTTCCCAGGATTTTCTCAAGAAAATTCGGAAAATGACTTTTACTTATATTGGATATATTTTATGAGATGCCATCAAACTTTGTTGTCCTAAACACCCAGGGCCCCTACTTTTTCCAAAATTAGTATAGTTTTCGGGTAGATAGATCCAGCGACAATTTTGTATATGGGTCATTTTGATGCGCGCTTCCCAGGATTTTCTCAAGAAAATTCGGAAAATGACTTTTACTTATATTGGATATATTTTATGAGATGCCATCAAACTTTGTTGTCCTAAACACCCAGGGCCCCTACTTTTTCCAAAATTGGGATAGTTTTCGGGTAGCTTAGATCCAGTGACAATTTTGGGTATGGGTCATTTTGATGCGCGCTTCCCAGGATTTTCTCAAGAAAATTCGGAAAATGACTTTTACTTATATTGGATATATTTTATGAGATGCCATCAAACTTTGTTGTCCTAAACACCCAGGACCCCTACTTTTTCCAAAATTGGAATATTTTTCGGGTAGCTTAGATCCAGTGACAATTTTGGGTATGGGTCATTTTGATGCGCGCTTCCCAGGATTTTCTCAAGAAAATTCGAAATATGACTTTTACTTATATTGGATATATTTTATGAGATGCCATCAAACTTTGTTGTCCTAAACACCCAGGGCCCCTACTTTTTCCAAAATTGGGATATTTTTCGGGTAGCTTAGATCCAGTGACAATTTTGTATATGGGTCATTTTGATGCGCGCTTCCCAGGATTTTCTCAAGAAAATTCGGAAAATGGCTTTTACTTATATTGGATATATTTTATGAGATGCCATCAAACTTTGTTGTCCTAAACACCCAGGACCCCTACTTTTTCCAAAATTGTAATGTTTTTCGGGTAGCTTAGATCCAGTGACAAGTTTGAATATGGGTCATTTTGATGCGCGCTTCCCAGGATTTTCTCAAGAAAATTCGGAAAATGACTTTTACTTATATTGGATATGTTTTATGAGATGCCATCAAACTTTGTTGTCCTTAACACCCAGGACCCCTACTTTTTCCAAAATTGGAATATTTTTCGGGTAGCTTAGATCCAGTGACAATTTTGTATATGGGTCATTTTGATGCGCGCTTCCCAGGATTTTCTCAAGAAAATTCGAAAAATGACTTTTACTCATATTGGATATATTTTATGAGATGCCATCAAACTTTGTTGTCCTAAACTCGAATATTTTTTGGATAGCTTAGGTCCAGTGACATTTTTGTCTAAAGGTCGTTTTGATGCGCGCTTCCCAGAATTTTCTCAAGAAAATTTGGAAAATGAATTTTACCTATAGTCCTTAATTTATATGAAATGTCATTAACTTTGTTTTCCTAAAGACCCTAATCCCCAAATTTTGTAAAACATAGTCTTATTTCGGATTGCCTATCTATTATGCCAACTTAGCATAAAGACTAGTTTGGTGTCAGCTTCTTAGAATTTTCTTTAGAAATCGGGAAATTCATTTTTTCATAATATTTGGTATAATTATTGGGTGAGATCGTATCAAACATCGTTGTCCTAAATACCCTATTCCCCTATTTTTTTGAAAACTGAAAACTGGTTTCGGATAGCCTAGATCCTATGCCAACTTTGCATATAGGTCACTTTGGTGTCAGCTTCCTAGGATTTTCTCAAGAAAATTGGGAAAATCATTTTTTAATAATATTTGGTATAATAATTTGGTGAGATCGTATCAAACATCGTTGTCCTAAATACCCTAATCCCATATTTTTAAAAAACTGAAACTGGTTTCGGATAGCCTAGATCCTATGCCAACTTTGCATATAGGTCACTTTGGTGTCAGCTTTCTAGGATTTTTTCAAGAAAATTGGGAAAATCATTTTTTCATATTATTTGGTATAATTATTGGGTGAGATCGTATCAAACATCGTTGTCCTAAATACCCTAATCCCATATTTTTATCAAAACTGAAAATAATTTCGGATAGCCTAGATCCTATGCCAACTTTGCATATAGGTCACTTTGGTGTCAGCTTCCTAGGATTTTCTCAAGAAAATTGGGAAAAACATTTTTTCATAATATTTGGTATAATTATTGGCTGAGATCGTATCAAACATCGTTGTCCTAAATACCCTAATCCCCTATTTTTTTCAAAACTGAAACTGGTTTCGGATAGCCTAGATCCTATGCCAATTTTGCATATAGGACACTTTGGTGTCAGCTTCCTAGGATTTTCTCAAGAAAATTGGGAAAATCATTTTTTCATAATATTTGGTATAATTATTGGGTGAGATCGTATCAAACATCGTTGTCCTAAATACCCTAATCCCCTATTTTTTTCAAAACTGAAACTGGTTTCGGATAGCCTAGACCCTATGTCAACTTTGCATGTAGGTCACTTTGGTGTCAGCTTCCTAGGATTTTCTCAAGAAAATTGGGAAAATCATTTTTTCATAATATTTGGTATAATTATTGGGTGAGATCGTATCAAACATCGTTGTCCTAAATACCCTAATCCCATATTTTTATCAAAACTGAAAATAATTTCGGATAGCCTAGATCCTATGCCAACTTTGCATATAGGTCACTTTGGTGTCAGCTTCCTAGGATTTTCTCAAGAAAATTGGGAAAATCATTTTTTCATAATATTTGGTATAATTATTGGGTGAGATCGTATCAAAAATCGTTGTCCTAAATACCCTAATCCCCTATTTTTTTCAAAACTGAAACTGGTTTCGGATAGTTTAGATCCTATGTCAACTTTGCATGTAGGTCACTTTGGTGTCAGCTTCCTAGGATTTTCTCAAGAAAATTGGGAAAATCATTTTTTCATAATATTTGGTATAATTATTGGGTGAGATCGTATCAAACATCGTTGTCCTAAATACCCTAATCCCATATTTTTATCAAAACTGAAAATAATTTCGGATAGCCTAGATCCTATGCCAACTTTGCATATAGGTCACTTTGGTGTCAGCTTCCTAGGATTTTCTCAAGAAAATGGGGAAAATCATTTTTTCATAATATTTGGTATAATTATTGGGTGAGATCGTATCAAACATCGTTGTCCTAAATACCCTAATCCCCTATTTTTTTTAAAACTGAAACTGGTTTCGGATAGTTTAGATCCTATGCCAACTTTGCATGTAGGTCACTTTGGTGTCAGCTTCCTAGGATTTTCTCAAGAAAATTGGGAATGTCATTTTTTCATAATATTTGGTATAATTATTGGGTGAGATCATATCAAACATCGTTATCCTTAATACCCTGATCCCCTATTTTTTTCAAAACTGAAAATGGTTTCGGATAGCCTAGATCCTATGCCAACTTTGCATATAGGTCACTTTGGTGTCAGCTTCCTAGGATTTTCTCCAGAAAATTGGGGAAATCATTTTTTCATAATATTTGGTATAATTATTGGGTGAGATCGTATCAAACATCGTTGTCCTAAATACCCTAATCCCCTATTTTTTTCAAAACTGAAACTGGTTTCGGATAGTTTAGATCCTATGCCAACTTTGCATGTAGGTCACTTTGGTGTCAGCTTCCTAGGATTTTCTCAAGAAAATTGGGGAAATCATTTTTTCATAATATTTGGTATAATTATTGGGTGAGATCGTATCAAACATCGTTGTCCTAAATACCCTAATCCCCTATTTTTTTCAAAACTGAAATTGGTTTCAGATAGCCTAGATCCTATGTCAACTTTGCATATAGGTCACTTTGGTGTCAGCTTCCTAGGATTTTCTCAAGAAAATTGGGAAAATCATTTTTTCATAATATTTGGTATAATTATTGGGTGAGATAGTATCAAACATCGTTGTCCTAAATACCCTAATCCCCTATTTTTTCCAAAACGCAAACTGGTTTCGGATAGCCTACATCCTATGCCAACTTTGCATATAGGCCATTTTGGTCAAGAAAATTCGAAATTTCATTTATTCATATTATTCGCTACATTAATTTATAAAGAAAATATAAGAGGTAATATCTTACTTCCATCGTTTTTATGTATTACGTATAATTCGTAAATAATTTTTATTATTCTTATTAAAGAAATTCGTTATAACGAGAGTTTCTGCTTTTACACTAATACATGTAAATAATAATTTTTATTAACGATTTTTAGGACAAATTTAGGACAAACTTCACTTATGTATTTAGATTCGTGAAGTTTGTCCTAAAAAAAAATCCTAATTATTTTTTTTTTTTTTTAGGACAGATTTAGGACAAAGTTCACGCGAATCATCCAAATTAGATCTGGAAAGTTGAAATCGCCGAAAATAACAAAGTCAGTGTTATCAGAAATAAAAGGTAATAAATTACATGAGAACTTGTCAACAAAATCTTGACAAAATATCGAGGATGGCTCTAGAGGAAAGTAGACTGTGCTAATTATTAAGTAAAATGCACCTAGTTTGAGTTTAACAGCAATGAACTCAATGATTGGGTCGGAAAATAAAAATTCACAAGAATAAATATTCCGAACTGCAATAAGCACACCACCTCCTTTACGTTTTGTACTAAGGTTATATCGATCGCGACGGAAAACGCAAAAATCCGAAGGGAAAAACTCCGCATCATTGAAATCCATTGTAAGCCATGTTTCGGTCAGAATTATTACGTCGTAATCAGATTCCAATATTCCAAGATAGAAATTTTTTGATTTTGATCGCATGCCACTACAATTAAAATAAAAAATTGATAAGCTATTGATGCAATTGTTAGATCCATTGACAACATTGTTAGAATTAGATAAACATGAATTTAGAATGTTAGGATGAACTGTGATAAGATTATTGTTAAAATTTGGTAGATTAGAATTTAAAATATTGGAATTTAATGCATTTAATGAAATTAAATTGACACTTTGCTGCGAGCTCCTTCCTCGTTTTTTGAATCGCGCCTTTCTTGAAAATCGCGAACTAGAACCCCAGGTGGCCAAAAATCAGGATTTTTCAAGGTACCATGCAAGTTATTGATGACTCCAATCTTAAAAGACACAAACGTCAGTTCTGCTGGATCCCGGTCTCTAGGGAACAGTGAGAAGCAGGACACGTTTGATGGATTAAAAACGCTGTTTTTGAACGTAATGTACCGGGATATCGATTCGGAAGTAGTTGTTGGATGAAGACCGGAAATGTACAAATACTTCCTTCGAACCACAGGCACTGTACGCAATTCCATGACTGGACAATCCGAACCTGGAACATCAGACCTCTCAGCTCGAACGGCATCCTGACATGACAGTAATGGCGAAGAGTTCGATACGACAGATGAAGAAATTACCGTTGGAATGTTCGTAACAACACAATCGGACGACAACGGCGGGAAGTGTGGAGGCTGTAAGCCATCAGTGACCTGGACGTGGCGCTGGGAACTGCCATCAGTTATTTCAGATGTAGCCGTTGTAATGGTATTATTAACATTTCTCTTAGATCTTGTTTCCATATTATAGTTTGCACAATACTTTCCGTAGCTTTTTTTTTTAATTTTGAAGACGACGGCTGCTGCGATGGTGGTAATGGTTTTAATAAACTTTCCACGTTACTATTAATAGCGGCAGATGTTTTGTTTATCAAGCACAAGGACACTGATAAAGCGTCAATAGATTTACTCATGTGATCATTCTGTGCCTTGATAATTTTAAAAACATCAATGCACATACCACATCGCCAAGAAAAATTCGGAATATCCGAAATGGCATCGAACACAGGCTTTTTAATCCCTGTACATTCAAAGTGAACGAGTTGATTGCACTCACCGGCACACGTAAAAAAGTTTCCAGACACTTTCATATTACACACACAGCACAGAGACATTGTTGAGAAATAACTTTAATAGTTTATAACACAACTCACTTTTATAAAAATATATTTCGATTGAACCACAAATTAAATTTCAAAATTTTATCAAAATTATTTTTATTCAAAATTATTTTGACTTTTCAACACGAAAAAAAAAACACAACCGTTCACTAAGGTAACTATATAGTATTAACTTTAACGTTTCGGCGTGCTGCTTTTGTTTGCAGGTGCTTATAAGTTTGAACATTTTGGGCTGTGGAAATTTTCAATATGTTTCTGGAGAACTGAACTTTCACAACCTCCAGCAACCAACAGTAAGTAAACTGTTGAAACAATTTTTAAGTGCGATGAATTCCAGAACAAAGGAGTTTATAAAATTTCCAATTTCACTCGAAAATTTGCATTTAGAATTTAGTCAAGCGAGATTTTTATAAAAAATATGGGTTTCCAAATGTTGCTGGGTGCATAACATTACATGTTTGAAAAATGAGCCAAACATAACCGATGATGAATCCTCAGCTTCAGAAGACAAACTTGATACCATTGAAAATAATATGCAAAATAGAGACACACCATCTCATATTAGAGGTACCTTAAATAGGAATATGCTTTTGAATTATAATTTTCAAAATAGGCGAAATTAGACAACAATTTCACATAAATATATTTTTATTAAATTCAGTCTTGTTTTCATTGTCGAATAAATTCGTCTGTAAATACATAATGTATATATAAAAAAAAATATAAAATAAAATAAAATTATGGTATTTAAAAATAAATTCACATTGTTTATAAAAACAACAACATTTGTATATTTTACGCATCTAAATATTCCTCTAAATATTCCTGGTAAGGCGTATTTTGATTTTCACCGGCGCAGCCCAATTTTGTAGAAATATTCTCTAGGATTGAATTCGTTCGTTTCATTTCTTTTAGTTTCTCTTCTGAAACCGCTAATTTTTTTTTTTTTATAATTTGAACAAATATATCATTCGTATCATTCGTATTGTTGAACCGTTTTTCAACTCTCGTTTTCCGGGTTTGCTTTTTTGTTCGAATAGCAGTGGTGCGGGCTCGTTCGGATGTAACTGGAACTGAATCATTAGCTAGAATTTCTGGTGGCACTAACGATGAAATGTTCACCTCTAAAATTGGTGGTTCATTTGCCGTATCGATAATTTTTGCCAGATTTTCTCGGCTCGATCTAGCCAACTAGAATCAATATCAATTTAATAAACCCTTATAAATCGATGTTCTTTATTTTCTAATATTACCTCAAATGTATCACGATAAGATCCAAAGCCTTTCATGGCGTTTTCCCCAGCAATGCAAATTAATAATTCTTCAAAATCTTTAATCTAACTCCACACTTACTTCGCTCCAAGCGTTTTTAAGGGCCTCTCCAAACAAATCAGAATCATCTAAAAATTTAGAATAGTGAAATATTCAAAAACTAGTGAATGCATTTGTTTATTCTTAACCGTATATTTGTTATATATTTAATATAAAGTACAAGGAATATAAAATGGCACTTACAGTTTATTAGTTGTCGCATTTATCCAGGATATTAATTAAATTAATTTCCTTATCTGTGTAGTTCGCTTTTCGTTTTTTCGAGCTATCCATTTTTGTGCCGTTAAGTAGTTGTCAAAACTCTAATGTCAAAATTTAATTCAGCATCGCGCTGAATAAAAATAATATGGCGGATTTGCTAGACGTATTGAGAATGTAGTTTCTTATTTCCAAAATTGTCACTAGCAATTCCGCCATTTTTGGTAATAGCAACAGTTTGTCTTGCTAGATGTACGAGAATGTAGCCCTTTAACTGTCAAAAAAAACGTAAATCAGCTAGTTACGTTTTTTCAGAATACAGATGAGAACTGATGCAGAAGTAGTGAAAGTTCTTGTGAAAAAAGATAGAACAGAGAGGAAAAATACATCGGTTTAAAAAAAATATCATCTTTCTCTTTCACACCTATTACAAAAAAAAACTATTTGCCTCTTTCTAGCTGCTTATTTTTCCACATATAAAATGTGCTTTAAAACTACTTCTGTATAACTGCTTCCGTACTACTTCCGTGGAAGTACTTTAGGAGTAGTTCTTATTCAGTACATTATTAAAAGATTTTTACCCAACAGAACTGCATTGAATTGCTTTAGAGAGTTTAATGCTATTTTTCCTGATCGGCCATTTAAATTGAACTCGTGATATACTTTGTCCGTTGCCATGTACCGAAACACACTGTTCACGCTAGACGACCCCTTTAATTTACTCAGAAACATTACCTAACAATTAAAACTTGATTAGTTGAGACAAGCATATTTTCAGAATGGTTACATACAAGTTTTGCAATGCCGAGGGCTGGTCGGTTAATCGCAATTCCATATCAGTCAAATAGTCTCAAACTGAATAGACGACTCTTCTTGTACGCCAACCAGTCCTGACAATGATTGATTCAGTTTTTTCACATGAATCAAAGTTTGTTTGTTTGTTTCTATCTCTGCCATCTTTTCTGAGGCTCAAGCCATTCCCAACTCTTTCCCAGTTCGGTTTTTACGTCTTACCTGACACAGTAGCCAAATCGAGGACATGCGGTTTTTGTTTAAATCACCTGCTACAGTGCTAAAAGGTGGATCGGCCATTGGGTTCCGCACTCTCAAGAGATTGTAGATGTGTTCATCTTCATCAGCGACCCTAATCAGCGATCGTACCTCCCGATCCAACTGCCGCAGCTTTAACAAAAGCGCCATTTGGTCGCTGAATCAAAGTTTCCATAACCGACCAAACGGCGCAGTGGTTAAAGCTGTGGAATTTGGATCGGGAGGTACCGGGTTCGAATCCCGATAGGGGCGGGATGCAAAAGGGATTTTCCATCGACCCACCTTTCATATGTCAGCACTATAGGTTGGCGTGAAGCAATGCAATGTGCAGGTGGTTTATACAAAACGGGTCTATAGCCGTGCGTCGTCGATTTGGCTACTACTGCGTAAAGTAAAGGACGCCAAAATAAACTGCGAAAGAGTTGCGAGTGCCCCAGAACAGATTACATAGATTAAAAAACCAATAAAAAAAAAAAAAAAAAGTTTCACAATTGTGTTAATTTTATTCGACAGAATATTTTCTGAAATTTACTGAGAAAAATGATGGGTAATTTACCTGGTACGATCAAACTTTTTTGTGTTTCTTGAAGTTCCGTTAATCCTCGTTCAATTTAAGTAGTTTAATGTATCAGACTTCGGTCGGCTTCATTGATTTTGAATCTCGTCTTTTCCTAGGAAAAGTCACTACTTTCACAAATGCTCTCAGTCTCTGAAATCCTTTATTGTGGCTTTTGGGTAAAAGTAATAAATTCTTGAGAAACATTTTCGCGATTGTCCAAGTTTTCGCAAAATATTGTGTAAGAATATGCACTATTTGCGTTATCAACCATTTTAATTTACTACTCAATTCAAGAAAACTGGAACTAGTAATGAAATGTCTAAATTTTAATATAATAATGTAGAATTAGTTTTTAATGCGAAAACTTTTTAAATGTTTTATGTAAAATGGGTATAAAACTGTATTATACCTTCGTTCGTAGTTCAGGAAGAATACCATTGGTAAGTACAACTCGAAGAGCTCTTGAAAATACATTTTTGAAAATATGGCCAATAACGTTGAGAATATTTCTTTCGACTGTTAGACAGTAACAATCAGCTTCAGTTTCATTTTAAAGATGAAAAATATCAAATTTTGAGGGCTTTGGCTGTATATCAGCAGCTTTGATCTCTTCTGTGCGCCTATATATTTGTTGCAAAATCTTATTTGGTTACTTAATGATCCTTTTTATAAATTGCAAGCAGTTTACATATGTGTAAGCACAGAATGAATCTAACGAACCAAACTGTTTAAAGCAAGCAGGTAAATGTAGCAGCCCATGAATGTTGAAGCTCACCTTGTCCTCTCCATAAATTGATGGAAATGTGTCAACAAATTTTTTTATTAAAATCAAAGCTGCATCTGAAATCAGAGCAATATAATAAAAAATTGAGGTGTGGCCAACACACGACTTTCTTTTACGAACAGAGAATTTTGAGACTTTTTTTTTTCTTAATTTTTTTTTTTAATTTTTATTTTTTTATTTTTATTTGTTTTTAATTTTTGGAAACATTTTGTATTAATTAGTATTTTGTAAACCTTATACTTTTTAAGATATTTGCAAAGCAAATTTTCTGGATCAAGGGAGTAGCCACTTCCGGATAGCCGATTTGGAGTAAAATCCACTGGGACCTCCCAATTTATCAAAAAAGCTTAAATTGGAAGTTTCAGTTCGATTAATTAAACCATATGGGCTGTAGAGAGGACACACTCAGACTGACAGACTAACAGACTGACAGACTGACAGACTGACAAACTAACAGACTGACAGACTGACAGACTGACAGACTGACAGACTGACAGACTGACAGACTGACAGACTGACAGACTGACAGACTGACAGACTGACAGACTGACAGACTGACAGACTGACAGACTGACAGACTGACAGACTGACAGACTGACAGACTGACAGACTGACAGACTGACAGACTGACAGACTGACAGACTGACAGACTGACAGACTGACAGACTGACAGACTGACAGACTGACAGACTGACAGACTGACAGACTGACAGACTGACAGACTGACAGACTGACAGACTGACAGACTGACAGACTGACAGACTGACAGACTGACAGACTGACAGACTGACAGACTGACAGACTGACAGACTGACAGACTGACAGACTAACAGACTGACAGACTGACAGACTGACAGACTGACAGACTGACAGACTGACAGACTGACAGACTGACAGACTGACAGACTGACAGACTGACAGACTGACAGACTGACAGACTGACAGACTGACAGACTGACAGACTGACAGACTGACAGACTGACAGACTGACAGACTGACAGACTGACAGACTGACAGACTGACAGACTGACAGACTGACAGACTGACAGACTGACAGACTGACAGACTGACAGACTGACAGACTGACAGACTGACAGACTGACAGACTGACAGACTGACAGACTGACAGACTGACAGACTGACAGACTGACAGACTGACAGACTGACAGACTGACAGACTGACAGACTAACAGACAGACAGACAGACACCATTCCGAAACCCACTTTTTCGGACTCAGGGGACCTCAAAACAAATAAATCTCTAGAAATCTCAAGGTCCAAAATTTTCAGGATTACTATACTTTATTTTACGAGAGTAAAATAAAATAAAAAACCCTAATCCATACGAATCGTTCCTTTAGTAAAAGTTCTGCAAAATTATTTTTTGGAAATCGCACACAAATCCCAAGGGCCAATATTGGCCATTGCCAACAATGATGACAAAGGTTTCGCTAGCACATGGAATAGGTACCTTAATTACCTAGTTAGAAAACCCTAATCCATACGAATCGTTCGTTTAGTAAAAGTTCTGCAAAATTATTTTTTGGAAATCGCACTCAACTCCCAATGGAAAGTATCGGCCATTGCTACAAATGATGACAAAGGTTTCGCTAACACACAGAATAGGTCCCTCAAATACCTAGTTAGAAAACCCTAATCCATACGAATCGTTCGTTAAATAAAAGTTCTACGAAGTTATTTTTTGGAAATCGCACTCAACCCCCAAGGGCCAATATCGGCCATTGCCAACAATGATGACAAAGGTTTGGCTAACACATAGAATAGTTAGCTCAATTACCTAGTTAGAAAACCCACGTTTAATAAAAGTTCTACGAAATTTTTTTTTTGGAAATCGCACTCAACAATGATGATAAAGATATCGCTAGCACATGGAATAGGTCCCTTAATTACCTAGTTAAAATTGAGGTGTGGCCAACACACGACTTTCTTTTACGAACAGAGAATTTTGAGAAATTTTATTTTTTTCTTAATTTTTTTTTTTAATTTTTAAATTTTTAAATTTTTTTTTTAATTTTTTTTTTTTTATTTTTATTTGTTTTTAATTTTTGGAAACATTTTGGATTCAGTTGTTTTTTGTAAACCTTATACTTTTTAAGATATTTGCAAAACAAATTTTCTGGACCAAGGGTGTGGCCACTTCCGGTTAGCCGATTTGGAGTAAAATTCACTGGGACCTCCTAATTTATCAAAAAAGCTTAAATCTGAAGTTTCAGTTCGATTGATTAAACCATATGGGCTGTAGAGAGGACACAGACAGACTGACAGACTGACAGACTGACAGACAGACAGACAGACACCATTTCGAAACCCACTTTTTCGGACTCAGGGGACCTCAAAATAAATAAATCTCTAAAAATCTCAAGGTCCAAAATCTTCATGAATACTATACTTTATTTTACTAGAGTAAAAGAAAGTAAATGATGAAATATTATGTCATTAACTAAGTCTTTGATAACTAAAATTCCAGTGTATAGTAAAAACTGTCTAAATTCAGTGGCTTTCTGATGGGGTTCGTGTAGAACATAGCTGTGATCTTGCGTTTAACCAGTCGAGATTTATTTTTATGCTTGATAGTTTCTTTTTTGTAATATGGCTTAATATTTTTTACAACTCCTAAATCGATCATTTGCTAGGGATCGAGAGAAAATTGTGATCAGTGCCAATAGTTTGTAATATATGTTCGTTGTGTAAAAAATGCCGATGATGGTAATTCTGATCCATTCTGATGCTGTAAGGCATATCAGTCCTTTCAGTTTCAATTTCAATTTCTGTTCGGATTTGAACAAATGACAGTACTGGGCTGTAACAGTTTCCAACTGTGATATTTTGGTGCCATTTTGGATAAGAAATTCCGTTTCTTATACAAAGGGTTTCAAAAATTTATTAATTAAATAGGGCTTTTCAAAGCCTGAGTAGCATCCGACTAAAAATGGTGATTCATTCGGGAATTCGGAGAAACTTTCAGTTATTGGCCATAAAACATGTCGGGAACTTTTAAACACTTATAACCCATCAATGAGTCAAGGTTCTCAACAAATCATCTAGATGATTTTGTGGTACTTTATTTATTATATCAAATGATTTTTTTCGGCTTTTTATAGACACAAACATATTAGTAATAAATGAAATTCACCAGATTTTTCAATTGGTTAATCAAAAAAAATCAAGAGGCCAATCATTTATAATATATCTACCCAAAAATCTAGAATTATCAATCCCCCATCAAGGCCGAAGTTCTGATCACCTTATGAGGTTCCAGCCCTTTATATTTTTCCTGCTATTCTACTTTTATTAATATTGTGGGTGACTTCTTATTCCGTTAGAAGCGAATTTGTCCCAGTATGTGCTCATTCAATAAAATTAGTGCTTGTCCTTGACTTCATATTTCGCCTGATAGACGCTATGAAATACAAAAAAAAATCCTGATTTTTCTGTTGCCATTAGGAAAAATGTTCCGTTTGAATTTGTGCTAAAATCAATTTAAAATAACCGATCAAATGGAAGATAATTGGTTTGAATTGCAAATGGAACATTCCTCCTAAACAACTAGGGTGATCAGATGTCCTGATTTCTCTGGACATATTCTGGTTTTTCAAACTTTTGCGGGCTTCCGGGAAAATGTCTTAGATGTATACAATTTCACTAAAATCAATTGACAAACGTGCTTATCCCTCATTATCTGTTTTATTTAAGAAATACCATTCCTGCCTCAAAACGGAACTTCTGCGATAATGCACCTATTCAATTGAAATTTGGTGTCTGGTGGTAGGTTTTGAAATTTTTTGTAGAAGAGATTTCTCTACAAATATCTTTTGTAACTAGTTAATGGTCGTTGCCGCACATTTTTACCAAATACGCAACAAATTTCGAGACTTAACTCGAGACACTATTTTTCAATGGTTTTGGATCTATCGCAACTTAATGTGTAATCAGATACAGCAGATTTTTGTTATTGTTCAATTTGAACTTTATCGAATACATTATGTGCCTGGGATGATTCAAAATACATTGATTGACTTTCATTGTTCATTAGATGAATTTAGATCCGTTTCAGATCCGACATAAATAAAAAACAATAACCAGGAACCGCAGCGATCTATATTAAAATCATAATTTTAGGAACCCACTTAGCTACACAAAAAAAAATAAAAATCACAACACCATTATATAGAGAGTAAGGTTGGTTAGACAGATATTTTGAAAATCTATATACAAAAAAAATTGTCTGTGATAATTGGTCAGAACATTTTTATTGCGGCCGCCGGTACGTATAATACAAAATTAATTGCATTTGAACAAATGTCATCACATTTCTACATCTATCTGTTCATTAAATAATTTACGGTCACAGTAATATTTCACACAACCCTTATATCGAATTCTGTTTTTTCCACATTACAAAAATATACCGTGACAAAAGAAACTTTTCTATAGACGGTATAACCCAATGGTGGAGTATGCTCGCATATCAACTATTAATATACACTACGGATAAGTAAATCGGCAAGCATTGTGTTAATTAATTAACTTTACCATTATTTTCATTTAACAATAATATTCTATATAAAACGTATAAAACCATGACCCATAACCACCTAGCACATATATAAATATAGCTACACCATACCATCATGTATCTATTTACGTGGTCACGGTTAGAGAATCGAGCAAAATTCCTTCGTATAAAATCCATAAATCACATTTTATTAACATCACCCAGTACACACACATATCTACATATTTAAGGAAGAAAATTTATAAAGCGTACCAAAATTTAATTTCCATATTTGTCGACATCAATCACATAAGATTTACTTTTCTACTAATTAAATCTAATTTAAAAGGATAAAATAAGCTGTTATCGTTATCAACCGTCATAATCAGGATAAAACAACAGCAGTGGTAAAATAATCAAGACAATAGGCACCCCACACTATATACCACATATACAACGCATATGTACGTACATATAGCGAATTGAACCAATATTTTCCAGAACTGTGTCTGTATGTAACTATGAAATGAATTCCTGTACATACGGAACACAACAAAACAAAATAGAAAATTTTCACGGTTCACGTGTCACTATTGTTAGATCCTTAAAAATTATTTATACATTGTTTTTGTGTTTTGTTTTTTTTCTGTATCCCTTTTATTGTTCGCCTTTACAGTACACACGCATTAATGCGATTTTAAGGATGAGGGCAATTCCCTTGAACATACATACTAACAGATAACTCGTATATATCCTATTATATGTTTAAATACTTTACTCTCGTAATACTCATCGTCTGTGTCGATGGTGGTTTTTATTGATTTTCGGGGTGATTAAAGTGCGGAATGGTTCTTTTTATCTTTATGTGCCGATTTATGTACATAAATAGAAGTCAATGATAATAGTTTTTGTATTGTTAAACAATTTAATACATAAGAAAAATATACAGATAACTGTTTTGAAATGTCATCATAATGTGTATGTTGTACGAGATCAAATCAAAATTCAATCAAATCATCGTATTTTATTATTATCTTCGTTATCCCAGTGTAACGTAATGGTATAACCAAGTGATTAGAAGTTGCTAAATCGATCCATTATTCACAGAAACATAATGTTATTTCTAATATAATGTTTGCCAGCGTTAAATCCATCTAGAAACAAACATGTTTTATTGGACACGTACACTAAAACCTCTGATCGGAAAGGAGAATGGCACGAACGAATCCGGTGAACTAAAGATGGACACTAAAACCGTTTTCGAAGTGTGGCGGAATTATCCCTCCTCGCTTCTAAATAGGCAGACGCTACCTTCCAAGCAACCACTAATAAAGGTAACTATCCCCCTGCCAAACCGCTTCTGGTATTCCTAAAAGTATTGCTTGATTCTTCAATCTCCAACTATTGAGGCAAGTAAAATTGGTTCTCATCATTTACTTCATCTCGAGTTTCTAGAATCTACATAATAGGCCCCATTTCCAAATTTTCCTTAAATTAATCAAATGGGGAAAAAGAAGAAAATTGTTCTTCACAAAATAATAAACGCGATGTATGAGACAATGTAAAATCAAAATAAGTTTCTTCAAGAATTACGAGATCAATAATTCGATCAAATCAAAGAAAATTTGGAAATGGAGCCGATCGAGATGAAGTAAAGATGAGAACCACTTTTACTTACCACAACAGTCAGAGATTAAGGAATCATGCAATACTTCAGAACCAAATGTGACTTGTTGACCCCAAGGAGGGTAGTTCAATGGAGATCGATATCGGGTTACACGAGTTCAATGATTGCTGTGAAGCAGTTTCCTTAGATTCAGGCGAAGACGAGAGTGTTGATAATGGTGCAGAAGAGGGCATCACGATTTATCATCTCATCAAGATTTATTTAATAATTCGTCATCAGTAAGCGAGGATAATCGTGATAGTTGTAATTTTAATTTATTAAATGCAAACGATAAAATGAAAACAGAGAAGATGGCCAAAGTGGTCCAAGTGGAAAGCAAAGTCCCTGCAGGCTCTTCCTTTAAATCTTAATTGAAAATAAACCCATCAGCAACAATTAAATCGTCATCACATCTAAATAAAAAGAATAATTCTAAAATATGTCAAAGTGATTGAAGCAAAAGCTGTCCATAATACACAAACCTCGACCGCGACATATTACGGTGACGTTACAGTGAGATGATGATGTGAACAAAAAGTTCAATTGTGCTCTTACTAAAACTGCTGGCTCAACAAAAATCATTCTGGTGCCCAAGCGCACATAAAATCAAATCATCAACCACTGTCATCGAAAAGTGTATACGAAGAAACGATCGCGATAGAGACCGCAAACGTGTTATTTCATCATTTCAAAGTGTATATAAAGAACTAGAAAAACAACGGCTGCCTGCACCAATCCAAACATCAGTTAAGTGCACCAACCCAAACATCAGTTTGGTCTTCTAAGAATTTTGTTTGTATTGATGCTCAGTGCAAGCTTATACGTAAATATTCTGATGAAAAATGTTCAAGGCCCGTATTTTTGAAATTCACCGAAAAACGTCGCCTGTGATCTTGGTATGAAACAATTTAAATTATCGACTGAAAGGGCGTATTTCACTAGAAAATCACGAGCGACTTTTTTTGATCGGATTTCAAGAATAGCGACTCAGCAGGCAATCGACGTAGACAAATTGCCCCTTCCGAATAAAATATTTTTAAATTGCATGCGATCCTGCTGAAAGTTTTTCAAACGGGAAACTCCACGCACGATTATTCGAACCTGCACATGCAAATTGGACAAGGAGAGTATCCAACTTTGTTACACTGAACACCGCATTGCAACGAATAAAAGAAGTACTTACCATACAATTCTACAATACAATATATGCGGTTTTTGATTTATGGATTTCGCGAACAGCAAATAGCACATGTGCATATAAAACAGAAATCCGGAACGGGGTCATTGACGACACTTTGTTCACTGGCACTAAGCAAAACTTGAATGCGTAACGAAGAGGAGCCCATTCAAGGTAGCAACTACGCCCTATACGATAAATAACTGCACTTGGCTTCTATAACAACCTTGTTGACGCAAAGCTTGTATGATATGCGTGAGCTTATTACTAATTTTTTTGTAATTTAATTAAAACTAATTAACTAAATATTGTTACAATTCATAAAATTAAACAATCACAACTTATTTATCACGAAAATTTATTTATAGTCGCAAAATTTTTGTTTTTTCATTTTATTGTAGAACAAACGAATCTCGTTTCTGACATTTTGAATTTTTACTGCGTAGTTGAGGTATTCTACTATTTTTCTTTAATTTTTTTGTCACGACTGAAATAATTATAGTAGGTTAGATTTTTACATTTTTGACATTTATTTGAAAAAACTGTTCACACCCAAATTATTATAGGGAATTTTTATGATAATGTGTGACAGCTACAGAATAAATTCACGTATATGATTGACTAACTGTCCCGATTTTTGTTAAGTGGCATAATTATAAATATACATAATATTTTCTGTCCAAACATCAACCCATTTCTCGGAAATTACTGTAATTGAAATGAAGCAACAAACGTATGAGGCGGGGAAATATATAAAAAAACTATTACAATATTTGAACAATTAATAGAGGAACCAGCGAGTAAGGAACAACTTTAGAAAGTGTACGTTACTGACCAGCGAATCTTTAAGATCTTTTCCTTCAGTTTAGCTGTCACTTAACAGAGCGAAAATTAACGCGCAAACTTTTATTAAAAATAATTATTTTTTAATACTGTATATGTCAGTTGTTATGGATTCGGTGACCGATATGTCAAATATTCCGTAAGGAAATAATATCGAAAATTCTGTAAGGATTCTTACTGACTCGCTGGTTACCCCTATAATAAAAATTTGTGAATGTAGGGGAATATTTTTCAAATAAATGTCAAACATTTGTGCTAGAAAATAATTACCCCAGGTTTGAGACACAGTTTAAGACTGTGTCCGAAACTTATGACACATATTTTTTAGTACAAATATTTAACATTTATTTGAAAAATATTCCCCTATATCCACAATTTTTTAGTACACTAACCGAATTGTGTAATAATTTGTTGGCATATTTCCCCGCCTCATACATTTGTTGCCTCATTTTAATTGCAGTAATTTCCGAGAAATACATAGATTTTTAGATAATGGTACGGGTCAAATAAAATAAAACATATTGTGACGGTGACACCTAGTGTGCAATAGAATAAGTAAAACTAATAGCTCAATGTTTACTGTACTAATGGAATTTTCCATGATAAAAATTGTTACGTAATGTTTCTACGCTATTCCAACTGGAAAAGTCGTGAACTTTCGAGAAGCTTGGTTTGTGTATATAAAAAGGCGAACAAGATCGAATTGGATTATTAGTATTTGGAACGCGATAGAGTAATATTTGGAAAGCGATAGTATAAAGATTAAAAAGGAATTAAAAAGTGATTTAAAAAGTGTTTTTGTGCGAAATAAAGAGTAAAAGTGATTAGTAAAATTTAAGAATAATTTATATAAAGTGATTTTGTGAATTTTGATTGATAAACTGTGTTGTAATAAATTTTGTGAAATAAATAAATTCGTTGGAGATAAATTAAATTGATTTTGTATTATTCACAATCCAGTGATACGAACCTTGATTGACAAGGCAAAAACGTAACATTTGGTGACAGCGGTGGGATTGTGAATAAAAAGATAAAGAAAATGATTCTCAGCGAATTAAAAGTTCCAGAATTAAAGAGCGAACTTGAGAAACGGGGTTTGGCTACTGATGGTGGTAAAGCAGCTTTACAAGCGCGACTACGTGATGCCATGGAGAAAGAAGGGCTGGACGCGGAACATCATGATTTTGGAGAGAAAGTAACGGATGCGGCAACCGTAGAGCAGAAAGCAGAAGATAAACAACCGTTGGTCGAAAAGACACAAGAACATTCTGGAAGTTTCGATTTGTCGCAGTTAATAGCTGCTATGAACCAGATGACGGGACAGATGAGTCTAATGAAACAACAAAACGAACGACAGCTAGGAGAAATTAAAAATCAAATGGCGCAACAAGCAGTGCAGTCAAACCAAGAAATTAAGAATGAAATGGAACAACAAAATGTGCGGCAGTTGGAGACTATAAACCAGTCAAACGAAGAAATAAAACGACAGTTGGAACAACAAAATCAGTCTAACCAAGAAATGAAACAACAAATGGAGACTATAAATCAGTCAAACCAAGAAATGAAACAACAAGGAGAGGAAATTAAAGACCAAATTATAGATGGTCAAAAGAGAATGGACGAGAAACTTCTCGAATTATCTACTAACATTCACGGCGAAGTGGAGAAGCTGCAAATGGAGATTCAAAAGGTTGACGAAAAATTTGAAACGAAGGTTCAGCAGGTCGAAGAAAAATTACAAGCAGAGGTTCAACGTCTCGGGAAAGAGCTAACTGATATCAAGGCAAGTGGAACAACAACACAAGTGGTACAAACCATTCAATCAGTTATGTTAAAACCACCAAACTTCGACGGTACGACATCTTTCGGCATTTTCAAATTTCAATTTGAAACGGCAGCTAATCAAAACCGTTGGAATGATGAACATCTTGTCGCAGCGTTAATAGTGGCCCTTAAAGGTGAAGCTGCGGAGGCCTTACAAACAATTCCGGAAAAAGATCGCAACAGTTATCTCGAAATTATGAAGGCGCTGGATAGGAAGTACGGCAGTGACCACAAGCGTGAAATCTATCGAATGGAATTGAAAAGCCGCTACCAAAAGGGAGGAGAATCACTTCAGGAATTTTCATCGGCAATCGAGCGATTAGTACATCTAGCACATATCAGTACGTCGGCCGATTATATGGAAAGGCTTAAAATTGACGCATTCATTGACGGCATTCGAGATCCAGAGACACGCAGGGCAGTGATGTTGTCACCTAAAGCAACCTTCGCGGAAACCGTTGCGTTTGCGTTGACGATCGAGGCTGTGCAGAACTTCACCAGACCGTCATTATTTAGGCGCCAAATGAACTCAGACAAGAACGGCAGCAGGGAGCGAATGGTACGGCAAGGCGGAAGAGGCAGGCTTAGGTGTTGGAAATGTGACAAGTTGGGTCACATCTCAATGGACTGTCGGAGTGTTATACAGAGAAAGATAAGATCGCCACCTTTTATGCGGGCAAACACGGAACGGTCGGGACATAGGTCTAGAAGCAGCGAGCGAAGATGTTGGGTATGTAACAGGATTGGCCACATCTCGCGAGATTGTTTGGAAGCAAGGGGAAAGCGGCACGGATCACCAACTTCTGTGGAAAGAGCACGTAGAGGAGAGCGGGAATCGGATGAGCGGATGGCAACAGTCGGTAAAGTGGAAAGGTTAGAAGTCAGTTTGAAGGAACCGAAGCTGGCTTCGCCGTCTGGTTGCCCCATAACATTCATCCCTGTTACGAGTGAAGCACGAGGCGGAAGCAGCGTCACAGTTTGGGGCGGTGTTGAAGGGAGGAGGTGTATTATTACGCTGGATACCGGAGCAACCCACACAATTGTTCGGAAAGATTTGATCGCAGGAGCAGTGCAGCTGGTTGATGGGTTAAAATTAAGAATGGCAAATGGGGAGAGTGCAATGATTAAAGGGAAAAAGATCGTGAGCATAAGGATCGGCGAAACTCTTTTCCCACACAAAGTTCTAGTCGCAGACATTGTGGACGAGGTCATTTTGGGAACGGACTTCATGAGGATGAATGGCTTTGTGTTGGATTTTGGCCGAGGAATATTGAGTAGCGATAACAACGAGCTGAAACTTAAGTTTAAAGGTACGGATGCGACAGTAAGGCGAGTAACAATCAGTCATTACGAGGAGCTGCCATCGAAATCTGAAACAATTGTTGAGGAAACCAAAGAACACCAGGTTAAGCAGACTTTGGATAAGAAGGGCCGAGTTGTGCGAGGTAGAGTGCGAGTGTCGGGGGACTGGATGAGAACTCGATGTGCCATACGGGCAAATGGCCTGGGATTACACGAGGGGCAACTGGTGTGGCATCACAACTCGCAACAAAAGAAGGGGGATTTATCGGCGAAAGTGCAGCCTATATGGACGGCACCCTACAGGACAAGAAAAGGACAAGGAGGTAAACCAATGGCGGTACATTTAGAGAGGCTGGCCCTCTACCGAGGAGGTAATTTCGGTCCTGTTCGGGACGAACAGGCTTAGGTGAGGGGTAGTGTGACGGTGACACCTAGTGTGCAATAGAATAAGTAAAACTAATAGCTCAATGTTTACTGTACTAATGGAATTTTCCATGATAAAAATTGTTACGTAATGTTTCTACGCTATTCCAACTGGAAAAGTCGTGAACTTTCGAGAAGCTTGGTTTGTGTATATAAAAAGGCGAACAAGATTGAATTGGATTATTAGTATTTGGAACGCGATAGAGTAATATTTGGAAAGCGATAGTATAAAGATTAAAAAGGAATTAAAAAGTGATTTAAAAAGTGTTTTTGTGCGAAATAAAGAGTAAAAGTGATTAGTAAAATTTAAGAATAATTTATATAAAGTGATTTTGTGAATTTTGATTGATAAACTGTGTTGTAATAAATTTTGTGAAATAAATAAATTCGTTGGAGATAAATTAAATTGATTTTGTATTATTCACAATCCAGTGATACGAACCTTGATTGACAAGGCAAAAACGTAACAATATGTAATAAAACTGGTGGTGTGTGTGGTGTGGTGTCAATTTCCGATTACAGGATATGTTAATCGGATAAAAATATACATAAACTTCCAAAGCTGGTATGGATCATCATATTTGGTTATGGATAGCCATAGTGTGTATGTTTTATTGTAAATTGCGGCAAAATTACGCAAATTAAATCAAATCGTAAACAAAAAACGCAGCAACAAAATCACAAAAAGAATTTATTTTGTAGCTATCAATAATTATCATATATAAAATGACAGTAAGCAAGTTTTTCAAATAAATGTTAAAAATCTGGAATAAAAAATATTTACCACAGGTTTCGCATATAGAAAAAAAATACCGTTTGACAACTATGCACAATCTTGGAAGAGTTTTTAGTACATAATTTTAACATTCCAATACTGATGTTAACAAGCCTATTCTGACCCACAGTCACAGACTAAAAAATCGTCTTATGGACTTTTACTTTATTTTAGTACTCGAGTCTTAGCTAAGACTATTTCGTATTTTGCACTTAGTCATGGCTCTGTCATTGGTCTTAAAACACGGTCTTACGTAGCATCGACAAATTTGGTGGTCTTAAGCGTCATAATTTATAATTTCTCGTATAGAAAAGATCAACGAAATAGAATGAAAATGGAATTTATAAGAATACAGGATGAAAATTTAATAAATTTGTTTTAGTTAACCCTTTGTGGACTGAATTATTATTGGTTTTAAAACAAGAGTTTTGGGGTTAGATAATAAACTACGAGAGGTAAATAAAAAATCTTAATTCAAATTTATTTTATTTGTAACGGTTAATTCAAAAAGAAGTGATTCCATATGGGACCACTAGGCATTGAAAATATAACTATAAAAAATGTAAAACTTTTAAAAACATTATTTCGAATGAAATTTAAAAAAACAATTTCTGTCTGGAGTAAGGCATAATCCTACATTGCAAGTCTTGCAATGCCATCTTGACCGATGAGGTTTGACTTTCGTGCTACAATTGGCACATTTCACTTTAGTGCCATGTTCAGGCAGGTGTTCCGCCTTGTCTGTTTTTTTTTCTAATGGAACTGAAATGGCTTGTCACTGCTAATCCTTCTTCTCTTTTGTGACACTGTAGGTTCAGCTCCTAACAACCCATCTATGACAGCTAATCTAAATTGCTTCAATGACAATCCTGCACCGTCGGTTCTGGTCGGATCGAAGTATATTTCATGGTACTTTCCAACTAAATCACGAGCTAAATGTTTTATAATTCTTCCTCCTAAATTTTTTCTTTGATGTCTTTTGTTTTTCCTGTGTAAATCTGGAACTGTGACACAAATCCTCCTTTGTAACTTCGTTTGATAGGTTTCATGGGCATATATTGTCGCATGCTACTTCTTCCTTTGAATTTAATCATTGACTCGTCGATTGATTGGCATTTAGTTGGTTGGTAATATGTTTTATAGGTTCCAGATAATTCGTTAAGAACGGTCTTAGTTTATACAGTTTGTCTGACGTAGGTTGTCGTTTATATCGAGATGGCTGAGAAACCATCCGAAACGATCACGTGTCATAATAGAAGATATGAAATGATCTCTAATTGACATTCTTGAAGACCAACAATCCCGATAGCTTGGTAATTTTTTTGTGCCCATTAATAAATTTATGGCTAAAAAAGATTTTAATTCATCTACTGTAGTTGGCAATGTCATGGTGCCATGCTTCTGCATTGCATATAAATTAGTTTCAAATACTATTTTTTCAAATAAACTTTGAGGGAATAACAGGAGAAACATATCCACTGGATACTCTAAGTTATTGCAAAATTCTAAATTATCTGGAATATTTAATCCAACTTATTGTTCAAAATGGTGTTTAACAGTACTGTATTTAGTATCTTTTGTCCATTCGATCTTTATATGTAAAAATATTGATAACGGAAGATCATCATAACTATCCCATTCCAAATCACTAGTGCTGTCTGCGTCCAAATTGGTATTCATCTCCAATTCGTCATCACTCCACGAGGAGGAGATTTCTGATTCATCGGACGGGATTTCCTCTAAAAGACAATAAGCGTCTTCACTAGTAAAACATTCCCGATTAACTGTCTTATTCATTTTTGATCTAAGATACAAAAAAACGAATACTCGTATATAATAACGATAAATAATCGACAAAATACAAAACACGAAATACATATTGGACACAATGTAAAACATGAAACACACAAGACACAGCTAACATAACATTATGGAACCACCAAGGAAAAATGTAAAAAACAACAAAACTAAAAATTTAATTGAACAATCTACATCAAAAATATAATAATTAACATTATACTAAATAATATAATATATTACTTACCCAAGAATAGAACAATTTTAACACTTTTTAAAAATTGTTAAAATCGCCAGTTCTAACTCGTCAAATGCAAAAAACTAACTGCATCAAAACAAAAAATGGTAAGAGAATATACACAAAAAATTTACCGGTTTTAAATTGTTTCATTCTTTTTTCATTTCGTTTAGTGTTTACAGTTTAGAACAATTGCGCCGCTGAGGAAAAAAATAATTTATTGGTGGCTCCATATTGGGGCCACAGAGCTTGAAAAGTTTAAATAAATAAAAATGGTATTTAAGTAAAGAAAAGTAAAAGCTAATGCCAATATATCTCAAAAATTTCAGAAAATTTTAGGAAAAATAGAAAAAATACCATTTGACAGCTCTACACAATCTTTGGAGAGTTTTTAGTACATCACCGCCAGAATAATAATAAAAAAAAAATTTACAAACTGGGTCTTAACTAAGAGAGTCTTATCGTCAGAATTGGACTGTAAACGTCAAAAATGAAATGCAAATTGAATTGCTTGTTTGGACAAGCGTTGTTTGTCTATAATAAATGCAAATTGGAAATCTTACATGGACTCTTCAAGTAAAAGAGGATTAATTTTGACTCTCAAATTTTGACGGATCGAGCGAATCCCGAGTTCAACTTCTTGTTCAACTTCGTCATGATCGGAAGAATCACCCGCTAAGAAGTTTTCTAAGACATTCCTTTAATAAAAATATAAAATACATTTTTTGGTATATTAAACCCCAATTCTTTAACAACTCAATTTCTCTTACAAAAACAAAATTATTTTGAAAATATATTCTATTTAAATTTAAATATAAATTTAAATAAAACAATGGTTTTCATTTACTTTTGACAGCTAGATACAGCAAAAACCACTGAACTTAAATTTTACTCAATATTTTTACCGACCGGATTTCATGATACGGTTTTCTTACCAGTCGGATTTGTTAGCGGCGACGTTTTATAAACGACCGGCATTTCCGAGCGGATTTCATGATCCCGCTCCTGGACTAAAAAATATTTACCACAGGTTTCGCTTATAGAGAAAAAATACCATTTAACAACTCTACACAATGTTGGAAGAGTTTTTAGCACAAAATTTTAAGACTATCACTGCCAGATTACGAGTTTCGTTATAAAAACAAACAAAAAATTACAAAATGGGTCTTAGCTAAGAGGAACTTAAGAGTCTTAATGTCAGTATTGGCCTGTTAGTATAATAATTTTAAATAAATTGGCATCTAAAATAAATAACCGCCCGATTCTGACGTACAGTCAATGAACAAAAAATAGTCTTAGTTAAGATTTTTTCTATTAGTTAAGGCTTTTGTCTTAGTTAATCTTAGCTGTCTTACAAAATAATCTTATGTAAGACCGACAATTTTGGTGGTCTTATTGGAAATTCTCATGTTTGTTTATTTCGGATTTCTCATATGTGTTTGTATATTTTCCAAAAGTGAAAATAACTCAAAATATAAATTAAAGCTGAAAAACTAATGGAAAAAAGGAAAACATTGATATTTGACAGGTCTGCAAATATTTTGGAGAATTTGCAACCTGAAAATTAAGACTGCTACAATCAGGATACCAGTTTAAAATTTAGTCTTAAGAAAAAACCTTCCCAAAAAAACGTCTTAGCTTTATATAAGTAAATCGAGTATCAGAATATTGTTAAAAAATATTACGATGATCTATCGAATTAATATATTCTAACCTTCAACCCTATATTTAACACCTTATATAAAATCACCAAATACGATCTTCGATACAAAAATTAATCCCATAATTATCTCACCCCTATTTGACATTGTCGCACACAACATGATAACAAACCGGCTATAAAAATCTATTCCCATACATATCGAATCGATACCATTATTGTGTGCTTATATACTGTTATGTGATCGCATCAAATTGCCCTAAAAATTGAAAGAAATTAACTTTCTTCGGTGTTTTACCTTTTTTTTTGTTGATACGATACCCTTCTACTGTTGTGTATTCTGGGGGTTTAAATATTAAACAGAAGATGAAAGGTAATTTTGTATTTTATGTGTTTGAGTTATTATTCAACGTCAAAGTCGATTTGATATTATAAAAACGAATACCCGAAACAATCATATGAATTCTTAAACACTTATCGATTACAATTTTTTGTGTATCCTTACTCTTCGATATGGTTGAGATAAAATCGAACATATACAAATCGTAAATTCGAATATTTTCCCCTCGAATTATTCGTAATCGATTACGTTATATGCATGTATATACGAGTATGTATTGTACATGAATATATATTTTAGGCAAGTAAGTTAGAAAGAGGGTCACGTGGCTGGCCCACATACTCAATACGTATATTATAACATGTGGTACCTACAAAATAGAGGTGATCTTAATACGTGTGATCGTGCAGCAAGGCAAAAATGGATCAACATTTTTTTTTTTTTTTCGGAGAGGGTGAAACACCAGCATGAGAATTTTTTTATTTTTCCCATTTTATGTTGATTTTTCACTTTTGATTTTGGGTGAGGTTTTTTTTCGCGAACCTAAATAGCATACACCCTTAGCTAGGTGTAAACCATTCATGCGCCGTTTAATTAAAAAAAGTCAAGTATTTTCCAATTTTAATTTAAAATAAAAACGAAAATTTAAACCAGACACTTGATGAATCCTTATCAATACAATCGTAAACCCATCATCATCATTATCATCGCATCTTATTTAAGAAGAAGCGTAAAATAAATAAAAATTCTTTACGAAATTTTACATTTCCAATTTTTTTTCAACAATCAAGTGTTTCAATATTTACATTTGTTTTCCCAATTTTTGTATCAAGTTTTTAAAGGTATTTTAGGTGGTGTAGAAAGATGGGAGGTGGAGGATACGAGAATTGGATATTCGGATGTTGTATATAGGGAAGATGATGATGCTTATATAACACAATAAGAAGCTGTACAAATATCAAGTTTAATTTTAAAATTCTCGACTCGTATCTCTGTATTCATTGTATTCAATTTCAATCGATTTGTAAATACGCAACGAATTCTATTGAGGATTATGTTATTGCGGAGATGGGTTTTTGATTAGATTAAGTGTACGTGGGTATAGGTAATAGCTTTAATTATTTATATTGAGAAGGAGTTAATTATTTTTTGTGTTTTCTTCGTCGTCAAGTTGACTTGCTTAATATCATTAATTACTAATATTCAACTTTTCTATATATGTACACATCGTAGAAAATCAATAAGGATATGTAATGGGATAATAGAATAATTTGCCGACACTTATTTGGTTTTGAAATATTGTCGCATAAAAGACAATAAACTGGGTCGTTTAGGTCAACGAATGGTATTCACAAACTATACGATTAGTCGTTATCGATGGGATAACTGAAAATTGTACCTAATATGGGCCCTCGGAATTTCTTCAAAAATATTCTGTATGTTTCATTTGAAACGAATTTTTAACGTTGTAGCCTGGACTTTGTGGATTTTCTTTAAAAAATCATGTGCCGCTTTTTTTTTATTATGGGAATTCACACAATAAAAAGAAAGAAAGTCGATAATAATAATTTTATTAAGTAATTAGAGTAAGGGAGTTAATGCTAATGTGAATAGTCCAAGAACAACGACGAATTGAACGTTATGTAACGGTGACGTAAAAAAGAAAATGAAACCCAAAATCTCCAGAGGAGGCTGTTTCAAACATAACAAGCGTCAAGCTAAATCAATCCGGAATAATATCTGGTAACTGATTCGAAGTTATACAAGTGGAATGTGAGACCTCAAATCTACTTAGAGAGGCACCATCAAAACTGTTACTGAAGACACTAAATGCAGAAACAAGTGGAAGCTTTGTTATTGCCCACATTAAACGTGGTAACATCAGCGAAACCAAGATGGTAGCCACTATTGAAAAAAATGGAAAGTATTTTTTACACAAACTGTTTAAAGAGCGTAAAAAAATCACGAACCAAAAAACCAACAAAAATGAACTTCAAGGTGAAAAGCGTAATAAATCGTGACAAGAACTCTACAAAGTTGAGCTAGAACTCGAAGTAACAAAACCTAAGGGTATTCACGCGATCTATGATATCAGGTATTGATTGTACAGAAAAGTCGTATGGATATTCGCGAAACTACTGCAAACTCCCGGCTGTTTGTGTAATATGTGGCAAAGTGCATGACAACAGCAAGTGTGTACTGGATAAAAGCAAACTAGAGGCTAGAAAATTCAGTAATGGTGGTGAAAATCATACTGCAAACTACAAAGGATACACGGTGTATAAGGAGTTAAGAAAAAAAATGACCAAACCTCAAAGAGTGCTGCAACAGCAAGCACTAAAACATATTTTCAAAAGTTAAAACTAATTGAACAACATCAAACGTAATTTTCTCAATCGAACCTCAAACGACAACGAGGGAATTCATAAAGTGATTAATACCCTCAATGTATCTATGAGACCAATATGAGTCTTATGCTCTACAACATGAATACCCCATGCATCGACTCATCAAAAACCAAAAATGAATGAACTTAAATTAGCTGTTTGGAATGCCAATGGGCTAGTGTAACCTAAACTACTACTTTTATGACACGAAGCATCCTAGCGGAAAATCACAGGGGCGAACTGCTGTCATTATCAAGAACAGAATAAGACATTATGAAGTCCAAAAATTTAGTGAGGAGCACAACAAGCAACTAGCATCTGTCTGGAGGAATGGGCAGGAAAATGCATCATATCTGCGGTTTATTGTCCACCGAAACATTCAGTGAAAAGACATCAGTTTGCAAATTACTTCAAAACTCTGGTAGGTAAGTTCCTTGCGGGGGGTGACTACAACGCCAAACATATGCAGCGGGGGTTCCAGACTAATATCTTCGAAAAGAAAATAACTGTGCGAATATATCCAACCATCACAAATTCCTAAGGCCCTTTAAAAGTAAAGCAGTAAAAAATTTCTGCGGCCAAGGAATGACGCTATTTACCGAACAGAAGAACGGCAGGTACTTATCTGGCAGAAGGTATAAAATGCACAACAATTGTTGTCACGATATGGCAACGGTAATGGATAGAACAACAGGTGTTACTACCCCAGACGGTACACCTGTCTTGCAGGAAAATTCACGCTTTTCGGAGTACGGAAGATATTAAAATTATATGCAAGCAACTAAACAACATATAGAAGAAGTTATTGCCTGATTGAGTGATGAAGTTAAAACTCTGAAGTTGGAGAATGAAGAACTAAAAAAGAATCTAAACATTGAGGTGACACCAACAGATGGGAAAACAACCAAGAGTAGAAAATATGTAAATGTACCGTTTAACCACCACACAGACGAAGACGAACTAAAAAGAGAGTTTTGAAGCAAAATAGACCTTCGAAGAGAGTTAAGAAGACGAAAGCTGAGCTGTTTACCGGAATTCGAGCACTCTGAGCAGATAACTAAATCTTTTAAAAGCGTAGAGCAACAAAAATTGTGAACATATCAAACCATTCTGAAATCTATAGGAGAATGAATATAAGGTCACGCCACCATGAAGTTCAATGTGGATCGTGACCAGTGGTTCACCTGAGAAGACAAAAATACTTGTCCAATTAAGGAGAAAACTCTCTTTGTCTTCTGCTTCTCAACTTATTTAGGGGTATAGCCTTAGGTCATTTTCCTCAAAAGTAGGTCGTGGTTTTATTTGGATTCTGCGGGTGTTGTCTACTAGTTTTTTGAATCAGTAACTATTAATTATAGTGGTTCTGTATTAAAAAGCAGCGGTATTCTGCTGATTCATGTGGTAACATTAAATCGGACGACGCTTTGCACATTGCATAGGAAATAGTAAGTATTCGGCGTTTGCCTTGGTTGAGCGATTTATCTTATTGAGGTTACCTCTTATCCGTTATATTTTGATATAGAAAGGGTCATGTCGAGATATTAAGCATCAGAACCTGGGAGTCCAAAACGGCCCTTAATGATGATCAATTTGACACCGGCTACGAATTGATGGCCATCATGAGGCATTTTATTTATGAATCTTACGTTACATTTATACTGTTTCTAGAGTTGTGTTATTTCTTCGGCAAATTACTTTCATGTTAAGTTTAAGCATTTTAAATATAAAGCCACTATAATTTTACTCTATACACTTCCAAACTAATTAATTAACGGATTAAAACGGGCCACCTTAAAAAAATTGTTTCTTGATTCGAATCTCTTTTGAACCATGCACAAGAAACAAAATCCAAATTCTAAGTCATTCAAAACAATTTTCGAAAATGTGTTTAAGACCTACTCTTTCTAAACATGTGGTTTCAAACGTAAACCAAACTATGAAAAATTTGTAAAAATTGTATTTAAATTTTCACAAATAGAAACACAACAACAAAATCTTAAGTAACCAATAAAAAATGTTTAGTAGCGTGTATTGTCCTCCCGGAATTGAATAATCGCTGTCATCGTACGCCCCATACTTTTGATAATCGGGAGTTGTTCCATCATATTCGGAGCTGAGATACGAGACCGAATTATTCTACTAAGAATGTCTCAAACATGTTCTAAAATTTTCAAATCAGGGACTCGTTACCGGCCATCTCATATTCGAAATATTTATATCCGCCAAGTATTTATTCACGACTCTGGCAACATGAAGCCCTGCTTGATCGTGCATTCGCACGAAATTATCGCATATCATTGGTGCGTATGGAACAACATATTCTTCCAAAATTTATTTGATATAGCGAATGGATGCATGGAGCGTAACGCTCCTCAGTCGTCGCCATATACGTTCTCGCCCATCAAGAGACCACAAACAAAATCTCGATTCATCGGTGAATAAGACTGGGCTTAAATCAGGTTCAGTTCAAGTTTCATGTTCCCTGGCAAATTGTAGCCAATTAATCCTGCTTCTCTTAACCTTCGCTTTATTGTTCTTTCGCTTACAGTTATATTCCGTACGTGCGTAACAATTCATTGCAGGTCTCAACAGCGGTTGTATGACGATTTCTACTCTTTGTCTGCCTGCACTCAAAAAAAAATCCGGTGATTTTAACAAAAAAACACTGGTTAAATTAACAAAAAAAATTGTTCGTTTTCAGCCAACGCTGCAACTCGTTAATAAAACATTTTTTGATTCGTTAATTTTACAACCATTTATAATTACCGGGAATTTTCAGATATTTTGTAAAATGTCTCCTCGTGCTTCGTAAAAACTCGTACAAAACATATCGTTTAGTACTCAAAGGCCATTGTAGTATTTACAAAGTAATAATGTAAACTAAATTTTGTTTTTACGGAAGTATTTGTATCATTTACAAATTTCGTTGTTAAATTTATAAAACTTTCCGTGCAGTTATCAAAGCGAGTTGTAAAATTTACGAAATTAGTTAGTGAAATTACAAAAATATTTGTACTCTTTACAATTTTTTGGGGAGTTTATACGAAGATTAGCGTAATATTTACAGATTACGGTCGTTGATTTAACAATGGGACTGTTAAATTTACGAAGCTGCTTTGTAATATTAACAAAAGTATTTGTATTAGTAACAAATTTTCCTGGGATATTACCGAAGGTTATTGTAGAATTTACCAAACATGTTCGTTGAATTAACATAGCGGGATTATAAAGTTTACGATTCTAGTTGTGAAATAAACAAAACTAAATACTACTTTAAAATAAATTAATTTTTTTTATTATTTATTTATAAAAATTGTAACCATTTTTTCTATTCTGTATTCTGCTATTGATACATCATTCATTCTGCTATTGACAATTTCTTTTTTTTTTTTTTTTTTTTTGGTTTTAATCTCTGCAATCTGTTCTGTGGCTCAAGATACTCCCAACTCTTTCGCAGTTTACTTTTACCGTCCTACTTTACGCACTATTAGCCAAATCGAGGATGCAGCTATAGACCTGTTTTGTATAAACCACTTGCACATTGTATTGCTTCATGTCAACCTATAGTGCTGACATGAAAGGTGGGTCGGCCCAGGGATTTTGCATTCTCAACAGGGGGTCATAGATGTGTTCATCTTCATCACCGATCGTAATAAGATGATTAAGAATCCCTTTTGCTTCCTGCCCCTATCGGGATTCGAACCCGGTACCTCCGATCCAAACGCCGCAGCTTTAACCACTGCGCCGTTTGGTCGGTAACAATTTCTTCTGCTATTGATTTTATTTGCTGGGATTGTAGAGGAGATCATGACAAATTAAAATTAAATAAACAAAAGAAAAAATTATAACGGTTTTTTTTGAGAAAAACTCGATTTTATAAAAAACAAATATTTTTTTTTTACTTTAAATCACCATAGCTCTCAAACGGATGCAGATACAAGATAACCACTTAAACCTTAATAATAGCCTATACGATTACCAACCAAATAAGACTAAGTTGGTTGCTCTCCGATAAATATTTTGGAAGTTACAGTTTAATATTTGGGTGTACTTTTTTTCTGAACCAAATTTTTTAAACACCCTGTATCTCAAAGGATATCAAAAATGGATCCCATCTCCACATACGATTTGTTTCTCAGAATGAACCAAGAAATCACCCCATGACGGATCAGCATCCCAAACCCGGACACCCTGTATACACTTTTAAAAATTAAAAATAACACAATTATTTATATTGTTTTATAATATTAACCTTTTATGCTTTTAAATAATTATTATTATTAATTATTTTAACTGCTATTCTTATTGTAATCAAATCAACTACACTGCTTGTTAGCTCAAACCACAATGAATAATTTCGTTTAAACGTGTACGATCTACGATGAGTGGGACTAATTTTACGATACAATTTCGTAAAATTAACGAAGACTTTGTTTTAATAACCAAAAAAATATTCGTAAAAATAACAAACAAATATGCAAAATATTTTCGTACATTTTACGAAGCATTAACGATACTTTACAGTTATACTAGTAAATCAAATAGTTTTACAATTATTTTTGAAAAGTAAACAAGTCACTTCTAGTTTTGTTACAATTAAATTTGTAAAGATGAGAGCCATTAAAACTTTACGGAATGATTGCTAAACATATCTTACTGCAATGTCTTCCCTTAATTTATAAATAATTAGACTTGGAAGAAATATTTGTATGGCACTTTGTAATTAGGTGTCAGTGAAGGCTTTTCTAAAGCAAGATTTTTTTAAGAACTCATGTTGGATCGCTGCGCATAAACACATGGATCTCTTCATTCAAAACTTACGTTATTATTCTGTATTATTATTAGCACAAGTTTTTTCAAAGACGTATTTAGTAAAAATGATGAATATTTGTGCAGAATTTGTTTGGTATATTAAAGTTTAAAAAAATTAGATTATTAAAGGTAATTTTTAGACTTTTATAAACCTTAAATAGGGGGATTACTGGGATTAGTTCAAGCGAATTTGTAAAATTGTCCACAATTCTGTTTTACAATTGATAAACATTTTGTTTTCTAAAAGGACAAATTACATAAAATATTACTTAAATTTCATTGTAAGTTTGGCTTTGCACAAAAATTGAGAATACGAAAAAAAATTTGTTCGATTTACGAATTATCCACTAATTATACAATCCACACCCTACAAAGTAGGTGCTAATTTAACGAAAACGTTGTTAAATTTACAAATTGTGTTTCACGATGCAAAGTTCATAAAAATAACAGAATTATTTGTAAAATGAAAAAGTGGATAAGTACGCTCCGTTATTTTTACACAGAAACTTCTAAAATTATGTTACAATTTCATGGGCAAACATTACTAATTTTTTCTGTAAATCTGGATTTCCATTGAAATCGGAGTTACGAATTGAAATTTGTTTTATTTACGAATGCTTCGTTAAATCTACGGTGAAAACCTTACAAAGCAGGTGTTAATTTAACAAAAATTTCGTTATATTTACAAATTTTGTTTTACGAAGCAAAATTTGTAAATAAAACAGAATTATTTTTTTGAGTGTGTACCTTGTCGCCTGGTATGTAACCCTGTCAGCGATGTAGCGTTGGCGATGTAGCGACATAATAAAAACGTAACACGTTGACACAGCAAAATGTAAAATCAACAATAAAAATATAAAGGGCTGAAACCTCAACTTCAGTCTGTATTATGTGCGTTCGTTAGATTGTATCAAGTCAACTCAAACTAACTCTCGAGTCAATCAATCCCTAATTGAACCCCTTAATCCCTTATTCAATCTAAACTCAATCTCCAACTGAACCCCTTAATCCCTTTATGCGTTATTTTACTTTACGTATACATCGGGAAAATCAGCTGAGTATATATTTTGAAAATTTTTGAATGTAGGCTTGTGCATCTGTAGTTTTTAGGAGGGGGAAGCCAAATCTCCACTTTAGAAGATGTAAATTTTTTGACGTTGGGATTGTGAATCTATAAATTTTAGAAGGTAGAAATTATATTTTCCGAGAAAATGTATCTCATTTTCCACGAGAATTTTTATTAATTTTAATTGCTTCGTCAACCTTGCAAACACAGATCAAAGAGTTTTTTTCGCCCTTATCGCTTCTTCTGATAGTCCGCAATGTAGACCACAAATGTTAAAGAAAGCCACTTTTGTAAATATAACAATTTTTTTAACATAATTTTAATTCATTGTATACCTTAGAGGGTGGGGGTGCCGCCCTCAAACCCCCGCTTATTCTTCCTGTTTCAAATTTTATTTATAATTTGGAACTAAGTAAAAAAAAAAGTGGAAGAATTTCAGAATTTTCCTGGAAAAATTGTAAAATTTTGCCCGAAAAATTATTTGCAATGTCGAAAAATTGTTAAGATACAATCCTAATATCAAAACTTTTATAAAAATTGCACATTTTTACGTTTTTTGAATAAAATAATAAACAATTTTTTCAACTAAAAAGTGAAAATTTTCCGGTGAATTTAGCTTCCTCCTCCTAAAAACTATGGATGCACAATCCTACATTCAAAAATTTCCAAAGTAAACACTCCTTATCTGATTTTCCCGATGTATACGTAAAGTAGACTTTAGCCTCCCTTTACAATCTAACCTCAATCTCCAACCCAACCTCCAATTCAATACCAGCATAATCTCCAACAAAATCACAAAATCAACTCCTAACCCTACTCTCAACTTAGTCACCAATTTAACCCCAAACCAACTTTCAACTCAACACTTAAAACAATCTCCAACTTAATCCCAAACCTGATTCTCAACTTAACCCTAATTATATTTTCCTCGTACAATCTCCTACCTCCAACTTCCCTCCAGCTCCCACTTTGTAATGATGCCCACGGTTATAAATAAAATTAATTTCGCTTTATTTATAGTTCTGGGAATTTTTATTGACCTAATAGCGGAAAAATTTCTGATAAAAATAATTTTAGTATCCCATTTTAAATGAACAAGAAGAATTTCATCATAATTGGTTGAGAAATAGGCAAGTTCCATCATACTTGGCCATATTCCAGAATTTCATCCAAAACTCATTTTAGAATCCCATTTCCATCGCGGAATTCAAATTTCACTAAAATCAGTTAAGAAACAAATAAGTTCCATCCTAATTGGCCATTCATTTAATTTGCTAAAGGTTTAATTTGAAATGTTAAAGGTTCAATTTGAGGTTTGAGATATTAACAGTGACCTTTCTTAAGTCTTAAACAATATTTCTGTAAGGTTTTGTTCAAAACGGTCAAGTCGTGTGGATTTGTTTAAATATCATACACATATGCTGTACATACATACAAAAACTCATTTTATTTTATAGATTGATCAACTGCTCACTAAACACTAATCCAACCCCAACTTAACCCCAATTCAACCCGCAAACGGCCCCCAACTCAACCCTCAACCAAACCGCAAACTACCTGTCAAACTCAATCCTCAAACCAGCGTATATAAAAAATTGGTCGACGGCTCATTATATCTTAACCCAACCCCAACTCAACTCCACCTCAACTTGAACTCAACCCGCAAATTGACCCCTAACTTAACCTTCAAATCACATATATAAAAAATTGATAAATATTTCTATAACCAGGTGCTTTGGGTCAATTCATGTGGCAGGTACCCGACCCTCTTGATGCACAGATCCCAAAAGCTTTTCAAATCTCGGCCTTGACCATAGAAACAGATTGGTAAAAAAAAATTCTAAATCGAACAAGCCGTTCTCGAAATACCATGGGGAGATACCAACAGACATCCAGACAGACGGACGGACATTTTTTTTTTGCTTTTTTTAGACTGAGGGACTTTCAAAACGTCGAGAAAAGTGGTTTTGGACCAACAAAATTTTTGATCATTTTTGACAGAACTTCAATACATACTTTGGTCTTTTTAGACCGAAGTAAAAAAACGATTGAATATCGCTAAAACAACATCACAAAATTTTGATTATTAATTTGACGAAACATTTAAATTTTCCATTGCATCCCACATCTTCTAAGGTTCTTTTGAATGACCTTGAATTTGGTTTTTGTTTCATGTTTCCATCTAGTGCGGTTCAAAAGATATTCGCATCAAAAAAAATGGGTGGTCCGTTTCTCTGCCTGTGAGTGGATATCATGGAAATTGTGATAGGGCCTTATTCCTTTGAAAACATACAGGTTTCCTTTATATCTCAATAAGATTACGGATCTTTACGGATCAAAAATAGACGTTTTAGAGGAGGCACCGCAAAGCCCTGACTTTATTAACCCAATCGAGACAAATTAAGGGCAGAAAAGTTTCAGGAATTCAGACGAGCTAGAAAAACATTCCAGTGTCACATTTTGTTGAAATCCAGTTCTAACAATTATGCAGGCTTCCAACGCTGCTTTAACCACTAATTTCTCAAACAAATAGCAACAAGTGGTTTGAAATATTTCGTTAGGGGCGCGGTAATCTCTTCAATAAAACCTTTGTACTCAATTCCTTAACTTGTGATTTTTTCCGGTGAATTGTCTTGTCGTTTCTCGTGGATTTATCCCCCTTTCAGTGTTTATGTTACATTTCATGTTCATCTACATTGCTTGCAAAACATTAAAGGTTAGTCTCACTTGGTTCTCTTACCAGTAATTCTAATATCGTACGAAGGACCCAAAATATCCAGTATAAATGATACACCATCTATAAGGTGCCATGCCTCAACGAAGCTGGACGAGAAACAGCCGAACTTGAAGAAAAAGGTATTGCAGTTCTAGTAACAGAATTAATAGCTTTACTCTGCAAATATTTGGGCGTCTAGTAACAGAAGCATCAGATATCTTAGATAAGGGAGCGGTACGTAATCCCTCATTTCATAATCTCAGCTACAAAATCTCCTATTTTCTTTAAAATCTTCGAATTACAAAATCTCCTAAAACCCTCTTTTAAGTAATTGTGTTGTTTGGGATGGCAGCGACATTTATGAACACGCGCATACACACACACACACACACACACAGACACATCCCGTGTGGAGTTGCTGGATCTCCCATCGGGCGCGTCCCTAGGTGGCGGATAAGTGAATGCCCTTACCGGCTTGCCGGCGGGTAGGTGGGAAATAAAATACCATCCGTGGACCAAACCTAGCGAAAAGCGTCTGTTCACCAAGAGGTGCGGCTCCGAGGATTGGAGAAAAAATTCAGAAGCGTCTGTCCATAGTGGGCGACTTTCTGGTCAGCGTCTGTTCTCCAGGAGGAGCGGCTGTGTAAATGTCCTGGCAGAAGGCAAAAAATGCTAGGGGAGGTTCCCCGATAAAAAAACCAAAATGTTAAGTGAGGAGAATGATAGTGTTACGGTGCAGGGACTCGGAACCCCAGTACCGGCGACTTTGGCGAGTGAGCGAGCGGGCTCCCAGTCGTCGATATCAAATAAGCGCAATGCTACAGCAGTTGGCAACTGGACTGCTGGAGCAGATGATAGTGCTACAGCTGAAATTTTGAGTTCACCCGCGGTAAACCTACTCCAGGGGTTTGGAAGGAGTCAGATGACTATACGCTCACCACCTTCTAGGTCTTCCAGTACTTTCCGTATATCCAGTGTGCTCAGCACACGATCCATCAATCGTGCGAGCAATTCTTTGATGTTGGAACTTGATACGACATTAGATGGAACATAAGTCCAGATTGTGGGAGGACCTACAACTGGGTAAGCACATGGTAAATTTATCATTCTTGGGGAGAAAATTCAGGCACTTATCGAGTACGTTAAATGCACGCTCAACCTGCAAAAGATGCAAATACGGTCCCTGAGAGCAGCGTATGGAGGAACGCAGATAGCAACACACACAAGCTGAAGCCAACAAGATGTTTCAAGTGCTTGGATTTTGGACATATGGCGAGTAAGTGTCGAAACAAAGAGGATTACTCGAAGAACTGCTACAGATGTGGAGAACAGGGTCACATCGCCAAGACTTGCAAAAAGGAACCGAAGTGTCTACTCGGCCAGAAAAACGAGGAAAACGATTCGAAACACGCTGCTGGTAATAGCAAGTGCCCATCGTTTCAGAAGGTGCTGAGAGATATTACGCGTAAATGAAATTTCTACAACTCAACCTAAACCACTGTAAGACAGCCCAAGAGCTACTAATGCAGACAGTCCGTGAGCTGGAAATAGATGTGGCAATTCTAAGTGAGCCGTATCAGGATATGCACCCTAGCGTGTGAGCTAAAGATGGTTCTGGTAAAGCGGCTATATGGACCTGCGGTAGACCACCGCTGCACCTAAGAGCTATTCAAACCGAAACCGGATTTGTACGAGCTGAAATATGCGGGATACACATATACAGTTTCTATATACCCCCTAGCACTGGTATGGTAGAATACGTTATGATCCTGGATAAGATTGCGGACGATGCCAGAGGAAGGAACCAGGTCGTCATTGCGGGTGATTTTAACGCTTGGGCAATTGAATGGGGTTGTCCCAGAACTAATCCTAAAGCTATAGCACTCCTCGAAGCACTGGCCTCATTGGAGTTATCATTAATGAACACAGGCTTACAACAAACTGTCGACAGAGGTGGCATCGGCTCAATTATAGACCTTACCTTTATGAGCAGTAGCATAGCTCGTATGGCATCATGGGCGGTCAGTGATCAACACACGCACAGCGATCATCTGGCCATGGGGTGTATCAAGGATGCCTGCGATATATCTATGTATAGAAGATCCTTCAGAGGACAACAAAAACCTGTATACTGGTAGAACGATGAGATCGCAAAGCTGTGCAACGAGTGTAACCGAGCAAGGAGAAAGTATCAAGGAGCTAGAGGCAGAGAAATATACGCAGATCGGCAACGTACATACACAAACAAGCGCAAAGAACTTAAGAAGGAAATAATTAAAAGCAAGCGCTTATGCTTTCTGTAATTATGCAAGGATGTCGACAACAATCCCTGGAGTACAGCACATAAGCTGGTTATGAAGAAGATGAGGAGCTGTAGCCAACCAACTTGCCCTGAGCTACTAAAAAATATAGTTAGCATTCCCTTCCCGATGCAAATAAACACAGGACGCCCCACGTATGAAATTGCGGAACGGCAGCCACCTCCGCCGGTATCAGAAGAGGAGATAATCGAAGCCAAAGCGAACATCGGAGATAATAAGGCACCGGGTCCAGACAATATCCCAAATCTTGTCTTTAAGGTGGCAGTTAGACAACACCTACAGACATTTGTGGAGTTGTACAAGACGTGTCTGCTAGAAGGAGTTTTTCCCAGATCAGTGGAAGGTGCAAAGACTTGTACTCTTGCCTAAGGGAAACAAGCCTCCGGATGATCCATCTGCATACCGCCCTCTTTGCTTGCTGGATACTGCAGGAAAAATGCTAGAGCGGATAATCTGCAATCGGCTGGAACTAGAAATAAGTGCTGCAGGTGGACTCTCCCCCCACACCAATACCTGAGGTTGACGTTTAAGGAACATCTTTGTTACGCGAGTGAGAAGGCTGCAAAAGCAAATATCGCCCTTAGTAGGATAATGCTAAATGCAGGAGGCCCGAGACCATTTTATTGTATGGAGCACCTATTTGGGCTGACGCAATGAGGGTAAAAGCCTACAGCCGTGCCATGGAATCAGTGTATCGACTTTACTAACAGTCTGCAGCGCCTTTAGAACAGTGTCGGGGAACGCAGCATTGGTGATTGCAGCTATGGTTCCGATCGACATACCGGCCTGTGAAGCGGTACGATACAGCGGAAGCGAATACAGCGAAATACCAGCCGCTGAAAAACGTAGAATCGTGAGGCAACATAATCTGAGAGAATGGCAAAACCGCTGGGACAGCGCACTGAATGGACGATGGACACATCGCCTAATACCAAATATTGCATTATGGGTGGAAAGGAAACACGGTGATGTTGATTTTTACTTAACACAAATGTTCAGTGGACACGAATGCTTTCGGGCATACCTGCATAGACTTGAGCACGAACGCGAACCCTTCTGCACCAGCTGCTTAGAAAATGTTCTGGAAGATGCAGAGCACGTCTTCTTAAATGTGAGCGCTTCTTCTCTGAGAGGGACCTAGTGAGGAAAGTATTTGGCGAAATACCAACACCTGAGAATGTGGTTGGGCCTATGGTGAAGTCACAAGTGAAGTGGAACGCTGTGTGTAGCATGGCAGCGAGTATAATAAAAGAACTGCGAAGATTGGAACGGCTTAGAAGCATGCAATGAGGGGCTTTTAGCCTGTCAACTCCCCTGTGAAGTAATATTTAACGGTGGTCCTACAGGAGGCCGCGAGAAATTGGGGGTTAGGGTTTAGTCGGTAAAATCCGCCACTTTTACATGTTCGAGAATGGTTCACATGTAAGGTCTTTTGAAGATTCCCCCCTCCACCACAAAAAAAAACACATATACACACACATACACAAACAACACACATATACACACACACACACACACAGACACACACACACACAGACACACACACACACACACAGACACACACACACACAGACACACACACACACACACATAAATACAGACACACACACACATACATAATCGCACACACACACACACGCACACACGAGAGGAAGGAGTGTTTCCTAGGATAATGAAGAGGCAGAGATTGGTACTCTTGCCAAAAGCAGGAAAACCACCAGGAGAACCATCCTCATATCGCCAAATCTGCCTGCTCGATACAGGAGGGAAAATACTGGAGCGCATTATTCAGAATAGGTTGCTTTCGATTACAGAAGGAGATGGCGGTCTCTCATCTCAACAATTCGGATTTCGCAAGGCAAGATCCACATTGGATGCCATTAATGCAGTGGTATCTAAGGCCAAAGGAGCTTTACAGGGAAAAAGATGGAAAGGAGGGACTAAACAGTACTGTGCGGTTGCCATACTCGACGTTAAAAACGCATTCAACACAGCTAACTGGGCCCACATTATGGATTCCCTACGAAAGTTGAATGTTCCGGCCTACCTCTTGAAGATACTAGATAGCTACTTCGAGGATAGAGTGTTAGAGTACGACACTGAGGATGGTCCCATGAAATACAACATAACAGCTGGAGTTCCACAAGGTTCCGTTCTGGGCCCAATCTTGTGGAAAATTATGTATGAAAACATTCTAAAGCTACGAATCCCAGATGGAGCAGAAATGATAGCGTTTGCCGATGACATCGCGATAGTATTGTCTGCAAAGCACCTGGATGAAATTGAGATGATCACTAACGAGGCAATTGCAATAGTGAGGGACTGGCTGGAATCCGTTGGCCTGGAACTGGCGGAGCACAAAACAGAAGCAGTGCTGATTAGTAGCCGTAAAAATGGGAAACGGTATCGTTTAAGGTTGGGAACCACGTCATAAAGTCCAAAGAAGCGGTAAAATATTTGGGCATTATGCTTGATGACAGATTAAACTTCAAGAGTCACATAGATTATACACGCGGAAAAGCATCGAGGGTGTACTCAGCGCTCTCCAATATGCTACCAAATGTTGGTGACCCAAGAAGCAGTAGACGTCTTCTTCTATCCAGAGTGGTAAGCTCAGTGCTACTGTACGGGGCTCCGATCTGGTCAGAGGCACTGGAGGTAAAATGCAACAGGAGACGGCTGGCACAAGTCTATAGGCTAAGCACCCTTAGGGTCATCATTGCATATAGAACCACCTCAGAAGAAGCAGCATGCGTCATAGCCGGAATGATACCGATTGACATCATGGCGGACGAGGCGAAAAGAATATATAGGCTAAGAAACACAGTTCTACAGTCGGTCAGGCTATTCAAACGACAGAAAGAGCCAAATCCGTGCAAAGTTGGCAGGAACGTTGGGATAATGCGACAAAAGGACGTGGGACACACAGATTGATTCCGAATATCAAACCCTGGATGAATCGCAAACACGGAGAGGTGAATTACCATTTAACCCAATTCCTAACGGAACACGATGGATACCGAAGCTATCTGCATCGTTTTCGGCATGATGACACTCTTCTCTGTCCAACGTGCAATAAATTATAAAACCCGGAACACGTATTATTCGAGTGTACGCGATTTGAGACCGAGAGAATGGACCTGTGTATTACCATAAACACAAACTTAGGCCCAGACAACATAGTGGATGAAATGCTGAAATCACAGCAAATATGGGATGCCTGCTGCGCTACCATAACTAAGGTGCAAAAGGAGCTAAGGCGATTAGAAGCGGCTAGGAACGTGTGAGTAGAAATACTAAGACCGCCCCCCCCCCCCCCGAAGTAATACTTTGCGGTGGTTCCGGGGGGAATAACGGTCCGGCGAGAGGAGGCGGTTTTAGTGGGTAAAATCCCACACGGCGGTAAGTACGCTTACCATGTCTTTTGAAGATTTCCCCTCCTCGAAAAAAAAAAAACACGCACACACGCACACACACACACATCCATATATACAAACACAGCCAATCAAAGACATACACACAAACACAATCACTTTTCTCCTAATTACAAAATCTCGCATAAAATTTTCCCCGTAAATATAAGAAATCGCGCAATTTCATATATTTACGGGGAAAATTTTATGCGATATTTTGTAATTAGGAGATTTTGTAATTAGGCGATTTTGTATTTAGGAGATTTTGTAATAGAGATTTTGTAAAATAAATTTTATAATGGGAAATTTCGTACCCAACCCCACTAATAATTTGTTAACGTTAACTTTCATCGATCGATTGCTAACCTTTATCGCTTCAAGCATTGCAAATTAACAATTCCAGCGAAATGCTGTAGCAGATTATAAAATTTCGTCAAGAACTTTAAACAATACTTATGTATATAATATCTATAAAAGTTAAAACACCGCACATTCATTTAACTTTTATTTATATTTTAATTAACTTTATTTTACTATTTATTTAATTTAATTTACGATACATGTGTATGTATGTTAATGTTTTAATTATTTGATATGTAACACAATTTTTTTCTACCACCGCGCAGAGCGCGCGTTCGGCTGTTACCAAATCCGAGACGAGAGTAACTAATTAAAACGAAATTTAATTTTCTGTATTTTGTTTTGTTTATGTTTTGTTTTGTCGCGCAGTTGGTATGATTTGCTAAATGAATAGGTGTGTTCATTTGCGGATGAAAACGGTGTTGTTTTGTTTGTTGAACTAATTGTGGCAAAGTGAATGAGTGGATGAACGAGCTGCTGCATATCCATATGTACATAAAATCAATATTCTTTGTATATTGCCGCTTTTTGACGTCAACAAAACTTGAAAGCACATCCACAACAACGAAATTAGTTCTCAAGCATGCAATTATGTACATATGAAACATATTTTTTTTTGTATCATTATTCGTCCAAAAGATGATTTCGAAGAAAATTTTTGTTTATTCTGTATTCTTACAGCTAAACATGAATGTGGTTTGTTTGTGTTCCCAATATATTAGTCTGTTGTATATGGTATATTGTGTACATATGTCCTTATCCAGGCAACAACAAAATGGGGACAATATTCTGTGTAGAAAAACAAAAATGTCTTCTCTTATTATGGAATATTTTACCGTATACAGTTTCGGTTGGTTGTATGGTTTTGTTATATTGTTTGTCCGCATACATAACTTAACTATACCGAAAGATTCTTGTTGTAAATCCTTTAATAATATGCAGGTTATTGTTTCTAGTTTGTTGTTTGTCTACATTGTATATATAGTGAGGGTGTGTTTTGTTTTGATGTGGATACACATTTTGTAGTTTTGTAACAAAAACAAAATTCTGATGTATCTCTAAATATAGAGCTAATGTGAGTGATTTTGTCACATTGCTGCTACAAAAGAATTTTGCATATTATATGTATGTACAAAAAAATGTGTCCAAAATTCATTCGAATAGAAAATTATCCGGTATAGACATCCTTATAATTATTTCCATTCCATTGACTACATAATGAAATTATTTTAATTTTCATGAAAAACTAATTTTCATCCATACGAGTACGTACATGTGTTATATTTTTCCACCTCGAATGGTTTATTTTCATCCCATGCTGTCCGCCTCGCCCATAAAGGATACATTGTATACGAACGAGCAAATAATATGAATGGGTTCCGTCCTTTTATGATTTTTTTTTCCTCACTCCATCATCACCATCTTCAACACCGTCATCCGGTTAATGAAAGTGTAGACGATAATACATATTTAATATAACTCTTATGATAAGCTTATGTATACTGTAATATTCAAGAAGGAAATATAAAAAAAGGACATTCATTAATACATCCTTGTTTTCTTCATAACATCATACATAAGGAGTTTACGTGGAAATGGAGAGCAGGTTGATTAATCGAAATTGGTTTTAGCGTAATTGATGGCTTATTTGATGGGTTGCAGCTATTTGATAGGTTATGTCTTCAGACTCGTGCAGCAGTAGCTCCATTGTCTGACAATTCAGGTAAGTATCAATGCCTTCCGTAATGGCATTGCGTAATTACGAAATTTTCGAAATTTAATGTTCGGAATTAGGAAATACACAATTTTTAAGATTAAAGGACTTACACAATTTATAGAATTAAAAAAATTTATAGAGCTTATAAAGTTTAAAGAATTTGTTGTAATTATATAAATTCTTTAAATTCTAAAAATTCTATAAAGTCTAAAAAACCAATAAGTTTTTTAAATTCTATAAATTCTGTAAATTCTAGAAATATTATATACTTATTCTATAACTCAGTACAGGGCAAAAATATTTTATACGGTTCTTCATTCAAAAAATTGACCACCGTGTGCCATCGATTTGATTTTAATCACATTGTGTTTTATAAGACCAGTTGTGTTCGTTATAAAATAAATAAAACATTCGAAACTAAAAATTGACGTTATGGCCTTGAAATGTGCACAGTGTGATGATGCAAGCGTTGACAACTTCTTCATTACCTGTGGTAACTGTGATAATGTATATCCTCAGAAGTGCTCAAAATTATCGGTCGCTTCAGCAAAAATGTGCAATAACACACCTAACATTCAATTCATATGTAATACATGTAATCAAGTTAAAAAAAATTTGAGGTTAGAGTAAATTAGGTGTTTAATAGGTTAGATGACACCACTAACACAGTTGCAATCAACATAATGTAGCTACGAAACAGAGTGAAAATTCTACAAATGTCCATGATATCCAGACTACACCACTTGAAACATTAATTGTGGGAATGGATACTAGTGAATCAAATTTGCGATCTGTAGCTCAACAAAAATTTTTTGTGGCTACTCACCTCCATCTCTCTACCTCAGATGTGGATGTCATACGACACAGAGTTTTCGCATCACCTGCTTCAGCTCCTTCTAGCTCCATTCAACATAAACCGTGCAATGATGAATATGAGTTTATTTCTATCGCCCATCTAAATGTACGAAGTTTAGTGAAACATATTGATGAAGTTAGAATTTTTATGCAGACTAAACATTTTGATATTTTGTGTTTGAGTGAGACTTGGCTTCATCCAAAAATATCATCTTCTAGCGTAGCAATTTCGGGTCATAAAATGCTACGTCATGATCGTGTTGCTGGTAAGAAAAAATCAGGAGGTGGGGTGGCCGTGTATTTTAGATCGTCTTTAAATATCAAATGTGTTGATCATCTTGTTTTGGGGAAGACTGAGTTTATTATTTTACACATCGACGATATTGTGACTTTGTTTATGGATTACATAAATAGCTATTCCCATGTGATAATTCTCGGTGATTTTAATATTAATTTAAATATTACCCCGAATCGATTTCTCGACAATATAAATATACTCAATTTATTTGTTGTTCCATTTCAATTTACAAGAGAATCAAATTTTTTAGATTTAATTCTGGTGAATGAAGCTGACTCTGATAGAATAATCCAATTCGACAAAATTATGTTTTATGGAATCGGTTGCCGGTTGAAGTTAGATGTGTAAGATCAATTAGTGTTTTTAAAAAACTTGTTTTTGATTATATAAAAATAAATAATTTAACTTGATTTGTATAAAAAATATTTAATACTAGCTTGTAGGAAATTTTAAATGTTTGATGGATGTATTGTATGGAAGGGTGGAAAAGCCATGAGCTTATGCCCGTTTAATATAAATAAATAAATTTGATAAATGCAATAAATTCTATAAATTGTATAAATTTCTTGAGTTCTATTAATTGTTTCAATTATGTCTGTTTCATAAATTCTACAAACACAAATTTTACTTGTTTTATAAATACAAAAATTTCAAAAAATCTTATAAACTTTAAAAAATGTAAATTCAATAATTTCTATAAGTTTTATAAGGTCTATAAATTCAAGTTAAAAATTCAGTAAGTTCTTTAAATTCTACAAATCTCATAAATTCTTTACTTCGTATAAATTCTGTAAATTCGATAAATTTCATGAATTCTATAAATTATATAAACTCCACAAATTTTATAAATTCCTTAAATTTTATAGATTCTATGGGTTCTGGGAAAGGTTGCAAGTTTTTCAGTTCTATAAATTCTATACAAACCCAAATTTTACTTATTCTAAAAATTCCATAATTTCTATAAATTCTATAAATTTTATAAATTCTTTGAATTTTACAAATTTTATAAATTCAATTATTTCGATATATTTTATAAATTTAATAAATTCTGTGAATAATTTCTCTAAATCCTATGGATAAAGTTTCAAAATTCAGTAAGTTTCTTACATTCTATCAATCTCATAAATTCTTCCATTCTTATAAATTCTATAAATTTTATAAATCTAATACATGTTATAGATTCTATGGGTTCTATAAATTGTTCAAGTCTGTCAGTTCCATAGTTTCGATAAACTCAAATTTTGCCTTATTTTAATTCAATAAATTCTACAAATTTTAATATTTATAAAATTTGTTAAATTTTCATAAATTTTATAAATTCAATAAATTCTCTGAATTCTATAAATTTCTATAAAGCCTTAAAATTCAGTCGATTAGGTTAGGTTAGTTGGAGTGGCGCAGTATTTATACCTTTCATCCTTAATGAAACCATTTAGAGCTGCTTAGGTAACGTCGAACATGTCACACTTTACTGTTATCGAGATCCGACAGGTTGTTTCATCTTAAACTTACCTAAGTATTTATGCCTTCTGGGTGCTAATGCCGGACACGAGCAAAGAAATTAAACCAAAATCCCTTCCTCCTCCCCCAATTTGTTTTTACAGAAGTCATTTGCCTCTGGCATGCTCTCCAAAAAGGCAGTGTCCCGTGTGAATATTCCTACAATCGTCCTTACTTCACAAGAGCTTAATATTCTGGTGCGGCCTCAGTTTAGTTTTGGCCAGACTTGTCTTGCTTTACTACAAGTGAGGGTTCAGTCCACCTTTCCAATTTAAGCGATGTTATGTCCTAGTCTGGGGAGTCCGACTAACTAACGATACTAAGTGTTTCCTGTTTTTCTGTGTTTTTCTCATTAAACCTGACGCATCGAGGCTACTAACGTTTAGGCTGGAAATTTAGATTCGAATGGCACTTCAATCGTCCCAAAATTATAGTCCTTTTCGAAACGCAAAAGCTTGTATCTACATAGATTTTCGTTATTTTTCATGAACCTGGAAAAATGAGCAAATTTGTAATTGTAGGAACTCTAATATTAACAAAATATAATATTTTTTTTAATTTTAACGTTTTTCTGTCACAAATTTAATTAAAAAGACTGGCAATTACTAAAAAAGATTTTAAGGAAATTTGTAGATCCAATTTTGCATCGTACATGCGATATGTTTATTCTGAAGAACAGACCAAATCATAATTTTTTGTTGAAATAACGTTCCCGCGATGAGCATCTGGGCCAAGGGACAAGATTTTTAAGCTTGAATTGCCCTCATCAAATTTATAACTGTCATTGGACGACGAGAAATTTCTGAATTTGTTTGTTTGATTTCGAACTCAGATTATGTACTAAGCACCATTTTTAGTTTCAAAAATAAGAAGCAGAACACAACACTGTTAGATAATTTTCACACAACAGAAGATAATTTTCAGGGACGAGCATTTATTGTTTCGAAATCCGTTTATTAGCTGTCATGTCATATGGTCAACGCAAAAGAGAAAATATAAAAGGCTGAAACCTCATTAACTCATTAACTCATACAAATCAACCTCCATCTCAATCGCAACATATTTCTAATTCTAAACGCAATCACCAAATTAACCGCCAACCAAACCCTCAAATCAATCACCAAATCAACCACAAATCAACTTTCAAATCAATCCTTAACCTAACTCTATTCAAGCTAACTAAATCCTGATTCAACTACAACTCAACTTAGCTTGAACCAAATCTCAACCTTCCTCAATTTAGCGGAATTCTCACTTCAGCGGACAAACTTTTAAATTTCTTGCAACTGAAGTTTTTCATTGAAAACCTTCGTTATATAAGTGTGCGTAAACATTCCCGCGACCTTGAAAAATTAATATTTAAACATAGATAAGTTTTAATTTATATAAGACAAATTTTCAATCCAGTGAACTACATAATTACATACACTTACAAATTATTATAAGTTATCTAATACATATTTAATTTGGTTGTGTCGTTAACCTAGTTGCAAATTAATGAAGTATTCACTATTTATATTAGGGTTTAGTTTGTTGATCATCTCCATAACAACTTTCAACCGGTAGTATACTAATCTTAGTTACGGCTCGCTTAAAGATTGAATGTGCCGTTTTTATTATAACAACTCGAACACGACCATTTGTACCAAAATGCAGTTCAGTTACTCTTCCCAACGACTAGCACATAGGGGGAAGATTGTCATCATGCAAGACGACTAAGGCACCAATTTTTAAATTTTCTGTTGGTTTATTCCACTTGTAACGATTCTGCAGTTCAGACAAATATTCGATATGGCATCTTTTCCAGAAGTGATAATCTATTTGTGGTGATATGCATAAGAGAAGGTTCAGGTATAGCAGTCATTGTGGAGCCAATCAAGAAGTGACCGGGGGAGAGTGACGACGTATCTAGCGGATTATTCGACCTGGGCGTTAGAGGACGTGAGTTTAGGCATGCCTCTATCTGAAGAACTAACGTATGAAATTCATCAACCGTAAGACAATAGGTGCCCATTGAACGCCGCAAGTGATATTTTGTACTTTTTATTGCGGCCTCCAATAAGCCTCCGAAATGAGAGGAGCGTGGTCTCCATTCCATGTTACTGTTAGAACAGAATTTCATAATTTCGTTTTGACATGACTGTGACAGAAAGAGTTCTCGTAATTCCTTTAACTCTGTGCGTGCTCCAACGAAGTTTGTGGCATTGTCGGAGTATATTTTTGAACACAAATCACGACGTGACACAAAACGACGTAAACAAGCTAAAAATGCTCGAGTCGTCAAATCTGGAACAATTTCCAGATGAACTGCCTTGACGGCGAAGCAAATGAATACACAAATGTAGGTTTTAATTCTTTGTTTGGATCTGATTGAATATTTCGTATAAAATGGGCCGCAAAAATCTATCCCAACGATTGAGAATGGTCTCATGGATTGCACTCTACCTTTGGGTAGGTCTCCCATGATTTGATGAGTTAATTCCGGTCGGACACGCACGCATCGAAAACAATTATGACATATTTTCCTACATACATTTCTCCCAGAGACAATCCAATAATTTAGTCTTAGGTTGTATAGTAGCGCTTGTGGGCCAATATGCAACAATCTGATGTGTGTGTCGCGTACCAATAAGCCAGTGAAGTAGTGGTTTGGCGGAAGTAATATGGGATATTTTTGATCTTGCTTCACATCCGCGTTTTTGAGTCGGCCTCCAACACGAATAATTCCATCAAGTGATTCTAATGAGCTTTTATTGTTAACTCAATTGTTAATTTGAAGCGATTTGATGTCTTCAGCAAATTCTTCATATTGAACTCTTTTAAGAATGACCTGAAGAGCTAATGCGGTTACGTTTGAGGTTAGTTCCCTTAATTTTCGAAATTCACACGAATTATTTTTAATATTATTATAAAATCGAAGCAAATAAGCCGTTACATTGATTAATTTTCGAAGCGACGAATATTTTTGAATTAAATTGAAGTTATTTTGAGACGTTGTAATGTAAGTGTGACTGGGCTTTCGAATTTCTGGATCAGGCTCTGAGCTTAAAGTTTTGGTTTAACTTTTAGGCCAATCAGTTTTGTTTTTATGTAAATATTCAGGCCCCTTCCACCACATGGTTGAATTTATCATTTCACTTGGGAATAATCCTCGTGATAAATAGTCAGCAGGGTTTAAAACTGTAGGAACATAATGCCAGTCGTTAATTGAAGAAAGTTCCTGTATTTGAGTAATCCTGTTCGCTACAAATGTGGCATAACGATGAGGTTCTGATTTGATTCGAAGAAGCGTTATTTCAGAATCCGACCACAAGTAAATAACATCGAAGTTGATTTTAAGAAGAGCCGATAATTGATGACTAATTCGAGCCAGCAATAATGCTGCACAGAGTTCCAGTCTCGGAATTGTTTGTTTTTTCAATGGAACGACTCGCGATTTTGAACAAACCAAGCTAACCCGGTGATTTCCATATTGATCGGTTGTTTGGGTGTAGAATACACACCCAAATCCAACCTCACTTGCATCACCAAACTCATGCAATCCGATGCTGGTTTGTGGATGGTATATGATACCTCGAGGAACAGAAATTCAGTCCCATTTCAGCTCTGGTATCGTCCATAATTTCTGCATAAATAATTTCGCGGTTAGAATTACTGGAGCACATAAGCCTAAAGGATCGAATAGCTGACATATTTCCGAGAGGACCTTCCTTTTAGTATTGCTAATTTTATAAGAATTGAATTTTTCAAACGACATTTCTAGATTGTGTGTTGCCGTATTCCACAATAATCATAATATTAACGACAACTGGTTACCTGAATTGTCATCTGCTAGCTCTGACACGTTTGAAGAGAATTTCCTGAGATCAAAGCCACCTAATTTCAATAAATTAATTAAGTCGTCCTTTAATTTGAATGCTTCTTGCCGGGATTATTGACATCTTCTATATTCGGTTGATCCATAGATGTGGAATTTGGTACATCCTTGTTTCTAAAGGTATTTGAATCCGGTTTTGGTTTTGTAGCTTGACGAAGATGAAGTTTTGAGCGCAACCAGTACTCGTACACGACTTTGAAGAATTTTGATGAAGTTTTCAAAGGTGAGCAACGTTTTGTCATTAGAACCCCTGATTATCTCTGTACGACTACCATTATACAATTTTTCCGATAAATGGTGAATTAAAATTAGATTCCAAGTTTGAACCTCCACCTTCAGAGCCTTTAGCGAATTATAATTTTTTACTGCTCGGTCTACGAATATTTCCAATGACTCCAAAGACTGTAGTACGGGTGATTTAATGTCGAATAATTTTTTTAAGTACATTCTGTGGATTGCTGCTTCATTATTATACTTATCGTTAATTGCAGCCCATGCTTGGTTGTAATTAGCAGATGTTACCGGTATGCCTTCAATCAATGAATATGCCTTAATAGAGATAATGAAATTTGATAGAATTGTCAATATTTCTTTTGTTGACTAATTCCTCAAAAATATCACGAAATCTTAACCAATCAGATTCCTTACCACTAAATGATGGTAACTTGATTTCGGGCATTCGCATTTCTATTGAAGGAGAAGTAGTTATCATATCTACTACGGAATTATTATGTACCGAGACATTGCTTGGTTCAAGTTTTTTAATGTCATGCAATTGATTCAAAATACTGCTTTCGAAGTTGCCATAGTCATCTTCAAATGTTTCTCGATCCTTTCCGGCTGTGACGTCTAACAATTCGATCTTCGATTGAATTTCATCATATTGATGACCATCAATTTAATGAATTTCCGATTGAATAAATTGATCCGCCAATTCGTTAGACGATTCAATTAAATGTCCTTATATAAGCTTATACAGCGCTTATATTGATGACTCGTCCTCGTTATGATATTTGATATTCACCGTTAAAGTTTAGTAATTACGGTTCACGATCTATTTGAGCTAAGCTGATTCACTGGTTTGTGAATGTGTTGACCGATTAGTTATTCACTGATATTCGACGAATAATATTTTCGATGATATGCAGGCAACTATCCAAATTGATAGGTAATGGTTCCCGTAACGGAATAAGTAATTCCCGATATTATCTGATCTTGATATTGAACAGTTATTATTCGCTTGATTAATTAAATCAATTAAAATGGATGGTTAAGCAGCGCTTTGATATTCGATGAAACGGGTTATCGTACTGGATAATTACCGTAAACGTCGACCACGTTTTAACCTTTAAAGTACAGTAAACTTTTTTGACGACATAGCCCTTGCAGATATAGCTATTATAATCCATATTAGCTTCAACCATCCGGCTCAAAGGACCAAAAATGTGCGTAAAAAATAAGCTAACACTTTATTAGAGCGGACACGGATAGATATTTGTGCGATGATACAAGTTTTACGAGTACACTTCAAATTGAAACTTTTACACTTCAATTTGTTCCTTTTACGCACTTCAAATTGAATATTGGGATGGAACTTTGCTATTTCTTAGACGATTTTAGTGAAATTTGATATCCATGATTGAAATGGGATTCTTAAATGATTTTTGGATGAAGTTATGGAATATGGCAACAACTTTATCTAAAAATCATTTTAGAATCCCATTTCCATCGCATATGTCAAATGTCATCACAATCGGTTAAGGAATAGCCAAGTTCCGTCCTACTTGGCCATATTCCAGAACTTCGTCTAAAAATCATTTGAGAATCCCATTTCCATTGGAAATGGTGGATTTTAACAAAATGTGTATTAAAAAAAATTACAAATCCTCAGTTTAACGGACACCTCACTACAACGGACAACTTTTTTGGTCCCATCGATTTCCGTTCTAGTGAGGTTTCCCCGTATATATTGATTGCTCAACTGCTGACTAAACCCTAATCCAAACCAAACTAACTGCAATTCAACCCCAGCTCAACTCCAACTAAACCCGCAAATTGACACCTAACTTAACTGCAAATTAACCCCAAATTCAATGCCTAATTCAATAATCAAACCAGCATATATAAAAAATTCGTACATATTTTTATATGACCAGATGGTATGGTACAATTAATATTCCTCTTGACGTATAGTTTCCAAAAGCCTTTCAAATCTCCGCCTTGATCATAGAAACAGATTGGCGGAAAAAAAATCCAAATCGGACAAGCCGTTCTCGAGATACCATGGGTACAGACATCCAGACATTCAGACATCCAGATGTCCAAACAGGCGGACGGAATTTTTGTTTTTTTTTTATTTTTCAAGTACAGGAACTTTCAAAACGTCGAGAAAATGTTTTGGACCAACCAAATTTTTCGTCATTTTTGACAGGATTTCAATACTTTTGGTCTTTTTAGACCGAAGTAATACTCTAAAACTTCCAAAAGTAGCCTCCTCTCTACTTTGACCAGGGCCTGAATTCTGGTTCGGTGACAAATGATAATGAGAAATGACTTGATTTTTTATTTCAACTAGTCGGTTGCAGAGTAGGCGAAATAAAACATAAAGTTATTTCTCATTCTCATTTGTCATTAGTCCGGAATTCGGGCCCAGCTCTTTAAATTGACTATTTTTTGTCAGTCTGAAATATTACATATATGTTTAATAAATCTTTCTGGTTAGCCTTTAACGTTTCTGGGTCCCTTGAATAGTGACTTAAAGAGAAGTTTGTCTGTAAATAGCTCTTTTTAGTGCAAGACAGACTATAATTATATAAAATTATGTTCAAATTACTTAAGTTAGTGTGAATAATCGAAATCAAAAAAAATTCCGAAATTGGATGCTCTATTGCCGATGTTGTTGGTAAATATGCCCTTTCTACCTCGATTAAATATATAGTGTTCATGTTCGAATGTCATTGACCCACACAAATATACCCTCTATTTCATGCAGTATGCATTTTGTGATATTCAAACATCCCGCATTACGAGTAAATGCTGCGCAAACAAATTTTCAAGATAGATTACACAATCTCGATTGTAATACAAAATAATAAAATGAATCTAAAAATTTTCCACGAAAATCTATAAAAATTCTCGATCTAATCAAAAATAATAATAATAATCATCGCGCATAGTGTTAGATCACCACAGCAAAAAAAACAACAAAAAACGATAAACGTGAACACGCTAACAAGAAAATTGTTTTAGATCTTTTTATGTTTTATTCAAATTGAGACAAATCGCGCGTAACACGCAAATGATTCAAAAATACCACGAATTTATAATGAAAAGATCGCGCACATAAAATAAATCGAGATCATCAAGTTTTTATGTTTATGATCATTACTATATTGTTATTATTATTATTATTGTTATCATAAAATTTTTTTTTTTTTGTATTATCATGACGTCACATCCTAATTAAGATCAGTTTTCTTTTGTTGACTTTTTTATGGTTTGATCGCGTCGAGAGTAAAGTTGACTGCGAGCAAAAAAAAAAATAAAAAAAAATTTATAACATTTTGACATATTTTTTGTGTTGAACGGCGATCACAATGATCGCCGTCGTCATGATGATTGTATAATCATTTTATGATCGCGGGTACTCGATTGTCACGCGGATTTGATGTGTTTATCAAAAATGTAATTTGTTTTGTTTTTTAAAAGCCTTTGTATAAATTAAAATGATTTATTTATTGAGAGGAATGCATTGTAGGAAATATTCACCGTTCGGACAATGGGCTCGTTGTCGTTTTATTAAATGAGAAATTTATTATAGTTTTTATATTCTAAATTGTATATAGGAATTTATGTACACTTTTAACGTTGAAAATGTATGTACGTAACAAGTACCGCTAATAGGGTGGTATTGCATTCCAAACTGCGATTTGCGAATCTTACTTGGAATATTTGTCAACCATTGATTTCAGTTCGAAAGCTTAATAAAAACTACGAGCTTACATTTATCACGCATTTTCAAGGTTTTATGTTATCCGACATCATCGCACTCGAGACATCTTAGCTTTGGTAAAGCAATTTGACCGTAGTGCTGAAGAGACCTTATGGCGGAAAGAAGGTTCCTTAGGTACTGATCATTGCCTGGATTTGAAAAACGGTTGAACAATAAGTAAGGGTACATTTTAGAGGAGGTGGAATTTGAAACGAGCATTTCTTAGAAGTTTTATGGTGGAATGTTCACCGGAATTTTACTGAAGAAATTTGGGGGACTTTTTTTAGGAAATTTGAGGAAATTTCTGCAAAATTTTATTGGGAATTTTAATGGATAATTTACGAAATGGGGAATTTTGGTGGAGCATTTTGTAGGAAATTTTTGTATTCGAGAGGGCAAATTATGGCATTTTTAGGCAAACTTTAAGGAAATTTGGGAAGTGAGTTTCTGGTAGAAATTGAACTATTTTACTGAGAAATTTAGGAAAATTGAGAGAATTTTATGGTAAAATTTAAGTCGAAATTTTGGTGGGAATTTTACAAGATTTTTTTGGGCAATTATCTGGAGAATTTCGAAGATAAATTTTGTGGAGGAGTTTGGTAAAATGTGTAATTTGGAGGTGAATTTAAGTGGGGAAATTTTAAATTGAAAGTTTGATGGATTTTGAGGGAAATTTGGAGGAAATTTTACTATGCATTTTAGGGGAATTTCGATAATGGATTTCGTTAGTGAAAATTTTAAGAGGAAGTTTCAGGGATAATTTTGATAGGGGATTTAATTTTGAGGAGAATTTACGGGAGAGTTGTTCAAAATATTTTGACTGTGATTTTTAGAGAGCATTTCGTTTTCGGATGTTGAGGGGAACTTTTAGGTTTAATTTTGAAAATAAATTTTGATAGAAATTTTAAGGTGAATTTTGGAGGGATTTTCGGGAGAGTTTTTGAAAAAAAATCTCACAGCGAATTTTGAGAGCGAATTTTCAAGAAAGTTTGGTGGGTAATTTTTGGCAGACATTATCAAATGAATAAGCTTCCTAAGTAAGGGCTCTTCTAAAACACCATTTAGATGACAGCTTCTAGTTATTTCCGTTATCAATTGAAAGTGAAGATTATTATGTAAAGATTAGCAACTATTGAAGGCCTTCGAAACTTCGTCTTGGTGCAGATGTCCTCAATAAATTTGAGGAAGAGGTAGTTTGCTTTTCAAAGTATCACCTTTTGTAGGGTAAACTTGTTCTGTCAGAAAAAGACGTAGCAGCACCAGTATATGGGAGCGGGAAACTAAATTAGTCCTTTATCGACTCCTTGCAGAGGCCAATATACTGTACGGTCTCAAATTTTAAATAATTGTTATTTTAGATTCCTTTCGCAGTGCACAGTTTTTATATCACAAAATATAGCCACCCTATGTTAAAAAAACTACATTGTATGTCCCTTATACATAATTTTTATATAATACATCTCACATCTCTCTGTATACTGTATAGTACAGAACAAACCAGTGAAACCAATACAAATTCATCCAATTAAGCCTCGTTAAAATTAATTTAAGTCCCGCATATTTTTGTGTCGAATACATTTGTACAGTAGATTTTATTATTTTGAAATATTATTTTTTTAGTTTTTGTATATACAAATATTTTTCTTAAGGTTTTCATCTTCTTTTCGGTCTTCATATTTTTTCCACAACTTTAAATAAAAAAAAATAAAAAATTTATGTAAGATGAAGAAACTACTATATACATATATACTTAGTTAAGACGAACTCAAACACGCATCAGTTTTGTTATTCGTATTTTTATTTTCAGATAGAAAACTAATGAAAAATTGTCTTGCTGGTAAAAAACAGAAAAATTCTACTTTACTTAAACATAAGGCTTATGTATATGAAGATGCTGTTTGTATATACATAATATGTAAACGCGAGGAGTAAAAACGAGCAAGAAACTTAATTAGAAATAAAAATTGCAATATTTTTATATTTATCTTATAAAATTGTATATAGAGAGTGAACGCGGTGGTGGTGGGATGGGGACAGGAACGAAAAACGCAAATGATAATATGGAAACGATGTTGTAAATTTTGTAATGATTTTCTTCACAATTTTCTTCAAGTGGCGTATAAATTATTTACGCTTATGTACATATAGACGGGAGTACGGTTGTGCTTTAAATTGCGGATGGGAAATATGTTGCTTGTTGGTTTTGAAATTTTATTTTATTTTTATGATACACAGTCTTATGTGAAATTATATGTTTCCATACTTATGTATATTATGTTTAATAATTAGAAACTTATATTCACGGTATTAATGTGAATATTTAATAACACTGTGTTATGTACAAGAGAAAATATCAATTAAGGAGCTAACTAAAGATTGCTCGCTAAGACTTTGCTAAACCTTTACATTAAAGTATTAAGTAAAAGTGTTCAACAAACTGATCGAAATGAATTAAATGATTTGGTGCACTAAATTATTTATCTCATTTCAATAACTTAAATAGTCTGAGCCAAGGGGAATAGGGGAATACCAAACAATAAGCTCTTATAATGATGGACGCAAGATAATATTGAGAAGAGGCCGATGAACCTTAAAATTAGCAAATCGTTTCGGATTTAGTTCTGGAAAAATTTAAAATCGTAAACTTTTAAAACGAAATTCAACCCATTGAATATTTTCAAATATTTACTACTTTCAACCAATTGGTACTTTCATTCAAATTCTTCAATTACTTCGGTCTAAAAAGACCAAAGTATTGAAATCCAGTCAAAAACGACCAAAAATTTGGTTGGTCCAAAACCACTTTTCTCGACGTTTTGAAAGTCCTTGAGTTCAAAAAAGCAAAAAAAAAAAAATGTCCGTCCGTCATGGTACCTTGAGAACGGCTTGTTCGATTTAGAATTTTTTTCCCAATCTGTTCCTATGGTCAAGGCCGAGATTTTAAAAGCTTTTGGAACCTGTGCATCAAGAGGGTCGGGTACCTGCCATACGAATTGACCCAAAATACTTGGTTATAGAAATGTTTACAAATTTTTTATACATATATGCTAGTTTGAATATTGAGTTGGGCATTGAATTTGGGGTTGAGCTGAAGGTTAAGTCAGGGGTCAATTTGCGGGTTGAGTTGAAGTTGAGTTGGACTTAAGTTGGGGTTGGATTAAGATATAGTGAGCAGTTGGCTAATTTTTATATATGCTGGTTTGAGGATTGAATTGAAAGATAGTTGAGTTGGGGGCCGTTAATATATCAACCCTGAAATTGAACCTTTTACATTTCAAATTAAACCTTTAGGGAATTAAATGAATGGCCAATTAGGATGGAACTTATCTATTTCTTAACTGATTTTAGTGAAATTTGACTTCCGTGATGAAAATCAGATTCTAAAATGATTTTTGGATCAAGTTCTAGAATATGGCCATGTATGGATGGAACTTGCCTATTAGATGGTGACACAGTGAAGTGGTACTTCACACATCTATCGCAATGCGGCCGTTTTCAATGCTGAACGTTTATTCCTTCCGTTTTTTTCTATTTTTCTTAACATTTTTGGTAGCAAATGTTGATCTGTTTCACTTGCTCTGGTTGTTAAATTAACATCGACCCCCGCTGGCCAAAGTTATTTGAAATCGCGTAAAAATTGACCAAAATTTTTGTTTGTTTGTCCAAAACCACTTTTCTTGAAAATATCCGTTCGGATTTGGAACTATTTTCAAAAATAAGTTTCTATACCACGTATTTATTAAGGCATGGTATTACAACGAGGATTGAGTTGCGCGTAGAGTTTTGGAGCTTAGTTGATGGTTGAGTTAGGGATTTGAGTTGGAGTTGAGTTGGGTTTGGATTAGGGTTAAGTGAGCAATTAAATTGGAGATTTATTTGGGGGTTAAGTTTGGAGCTAAATCGAGGGTTTAGTTTAGGTTCGAGTGGAAGGCTGAATTAGTGTGCTGATTTAGGACTGATTTGGGCATAGAGTTTTTTGTTGGGTGTTGGGTTTGGGTTAAGCGAAGGGTCCAGTTGGGGATTTATTTGGCAGTTAAACCGATGGATCATTTGCATGACATACTAAGTTGAGGAATGTTGATTAAGGAGTTGAGTTGAGCGTTGAGTTTGGAGTTGGGTTGAGTTAGGGGTCGAGGTGAGGTTGAATAGGGGTTGAATTGAAGTTAAGTTCAGGTTGAATTGGTGATAGAGTGATTGCGTTGAGATTGAATTGAAGGTTGAGTTAGAACTTAATGAGTGGCTGAGTAAGGGATTAAGGGGTTCACATAGGGATTTATTTGGAAGCGTAGTTAGAGATAAGATTGAGTAAACTTGAGATAAGTTTACGTATGCATATAAGTTCATCCCTTTATATTTATAATTTTGAAGTCAGTCTTTAAAATAAAATTCGAAATTCAAATTCTAATTTTGACCCTTTAATTAAACCATTACAGATTTCTAGCACTTCATCAACGGAAATGGTTCCAGTTTTAGGTTAATTTTTAAATTTTTAATAAAACACATAAATTATTTAACTGTACGTTTGACAATGATCGCTGCAGTCCGATTACTGAGTTCCTTTCGTCTCCCGATGCCCTGCCAAACCATTTGCTTGAGATACAAATGCTGGACTCTATAACGGTGATATGTTATTAGCTAGACAAAACTATACTATAATACGGTAACTATATGGTGGAACTCAACAAGACAACCAAACATCGAAAATATTTGCTGAGGCTTAACGATAATATCAGCAGCAGTTGCTCCATGTATTATTTGAACTTCAATCTACTTCGATGTTGAGTCAATTAATCGTAAAAAAGTTCTTTCTCTAAAATGAAAAAAATCAGCTTAAAGTCGATAGCACGCTCGTTCATTCCTTGGCCATTCTTTGAAATCAGCTATTATTGCATTTTGATGGCAAACCACACTTGGTTTGAAAACCTTCTCAATTTCTTCATCGATATTGCCAGCTTCATCCTCCGAATGCTCTTCATGTAGCAATTGAGAAACATGCTTTTGTAACAACAATATAGTGAGCTCATTCTTGCGAACAAAATATGATTTCATTTCCGTATCAGGGGCCGAATTACTCCATTCATTCTTCACATTTGACGTTATCTTCAGTAGACCGATATTCTATCCGGTAAATAGTCATCGGTTTCCAAAAACGCACTGACTGATTGGATGTACATATCTCCGCTACCACTAGATCTTGTCCCTTTCGATATTTAAATTTTTAATGATGCTGTTCAGACAGTAAAATAGTGCATCGCTGAAGTCTGTTCTTTTTTTTATCAAAGAGTGATATTAAAGGTTGATGATATATCACTATGGCAAAAAAACGACCAAACAAAAGCTTATGGAACTTCTTCAGCCCAAAAATTATTGCTAATAATTCTTTATCGAGCCGCGAATAATTTTTGTCGGCTGTTGATAAACACTCTCTCTCACTATCTTCCAGATAAAACTCACACACCAGCCAAACACAAAATTGTAAAACTTTTCCTTCCAGATAGTCCTGCTAAAATACCGTCGCGATTTGCAGATTATGATGAACATCTACCCGGAAAATTTAATCCTTAGGCTAGCCCATTCACTGTGTTTAGCAGGAGCCACCACACTAGCCTCGACCATTTTTCTCAGTTCCACCTCTACCTTTGCTTTTCACGCATATGGCAGCGAATACGGTTACTGTAAAATTGTTCATGGAAGATGGGTTATTTGAAAACACAGGGGAATATTTCATTTTTAGACCCAACACGTGAGACTTCAAAATCTCCATCGCCAAGCACTTTCATCGCCTTCAAAAACCGTAGAAAACTTGCGAATTTATTCAACCATGGTCTACCCAGGAGAGGTACACGATGTTCTGCGCGGAAAACAAACATTTCCAGTTGTTGTTCTTTTACTCCATTTTTAAGATGAACAAGAGCTATTCCTACAACATCCAGCGTAGTCATTTTCCCTATAAGTAGATTTCCGCTGCTAATACGTTAGAAGACCTGAATGCAGCCATTGTTTAATGGATTTAAAAATAAAACTTCTAATTAGTGCTCATTGTGCTCAAACAATTTCATATTTCGCCTGAAAGATGATGTACAAATGTGAAAATGGGCCTGATTTTCAGCAGAACCGCTGGAAAGTTTAACTAATTAAACAATTTGTATGCCTTTCACAAAAATATAAGTTTCGATAATTTTCATTCATTAAATTATACAAAATGAAAATCAGCAAACCCTAAGTAGTATCATTTAAGGGTACTGATTAATGTTATTTATCATTGTTTCATGAATGAAAATGTTCGAAATTTTAAGTTTTGTTAAAAGCATAAATTTGTTCAAAGTGTTTAGTAATGGAAAATAGTAAGTTTATTGGTTAATATTTTTCGGGTTTTCGCTGAAAAACAGGTTAAATTTTTCATTTCTTTTCCAACTTCGAAGTGCAATTTAAAAAATATTTTGCCATTTTCTTGGACCCTGGACTAACACTAAAATTTTCCTAAGCAAGTCTAAGTCTAAGTCTAAATCTAAGTCTAAGTCTAGGTCTAAGTCTAACTCTAAGTCTAAGTCTAAGTCTAAATCTAAGTCTAAGTCTAAGTCTAAGTCTAAGTCTACGTCTAAGTCTAAGTCTAAGTCTACGTCTAAGTCTAAGTCTAAGTCTAAGTCCAAGTCTAAGTCTAAGTCTAAGTTTATGTCTAAGTCTAAGTCTTAGTCTAAGTCGGCTGAGCTCGAAATAATCACTAAATCCGATTTAATAAATCGCAATGTGTCTAGGTAATTATTTTGCCATTTTTTGGGCCCTGGACTAACACTAATATTTTCCTAAGTAAGTCTATGTATAAGTCTAAGTCTAAATCTAACTCTAAGCCCAAATCTTTTTTTTTTTTTTTTTTTTTTTTTGTGGCGGAGAGGGGAACCAACCATTCATGACCCAAAATTAAGAGTGTCGGATTCTTACCGACCAAACCCTAACCCCCGATAAACTATGCCGTTCGGCCCCGTGGAACTACCGTAAGAGGGCTCTCCTGGTGGTTTGTCTCCTTTCGGCAACAGTACTAGCCTTTGTTCCTTCCACTTACTAGGGAAGATTCCTTCTACTAAGCATTCAGTGTATACCTCAGTGAAGATGTCTGGGTACGCTTGGACAGCCGACTACAATGCTATGTTCGGAACGTTGTCCGGGCCAGGAGTTTTATTGTTCCCTACTCTGGAACATGCCTTTAGAACTTCCTCCTTGGTGACGGGTGGAACACCATCCTCTTCATTCCCCGATATTTGCTGCACATTTTCTGGTTGTTGCGGAAACAAATGTTTCACTATGTTGCACAAAATTACCGGACAGGTGGGAGCAGCAGTGCTATTACTTCTGAATTTTTTCCCAGGGGTCGTGGTCGACTTCGTCGCACAACTCACGAAAACACTTCCGTTTGCTTAGTTTGATGGCATGCTTGAGTCACGATATCGTTGCCGCGGAACAGGGTCTTCCAACCAATTAGTTCTCTTTTATATCCAACTGAGTTTCTTCGTGAACTCCTATCTAGCAGTTTGTACACAATGGATTGGTGATCACTATGTGTGTATAGATCACTAACTCTCCATCCTACACATCTGGGTCAATTATCGAGCTTGCATTGCCCTTATGAAGGGTTGGTACATTTCCTTTATTCACCAATACCACCGGTAAGCACGCGAGGGCTTCCAACATAGCATTACCTCTACTATTTGTTTCTCTGCTTCCCCACTCGATGGCCCATGCGTTAAAATCACCAGCTGCCAGTAACGGTATTCGACTCCGCGCGTCATTCGTTAGTTGATCCAGGAAAGTTTTGAACTCCTCCATTGATGCACTAGGATGAGCGTAGCAGCTATAAAAGTGGATACCGTTAGCCATGGCTCTAACAAAGCCGGAAGCAGAGCCCCCACCAATTTCCTGTAGGGGGTGGTACCACAAGCCCACACAGCAGCCCGGTTCGATCTTTGAGTACAATTTTCGGCTGTACCCACCCTAGCATTTTATACCTACTGCCAGGTGGTAGAGTGCAGCCGCTCCTCCTGGAGAACAGACGCTGACCAGGGAGCCGCCCATTGTGGGCAGACGCTTCTGGATTTTTGAGAGGTATACCGCCTCACTCGGACCTGTCTGCTGCCCAGTATGGGTCAGACGCTCCCAGAGTTTTAACTGGGGACCGCGGGATTGTCACACCCGTCGCCACTACATCTGAGGAGCGCCCCTGCGGGGTCTAAGTCTAAGTCTAACTCTAAGTCTAAGTCTAACTCTATGTCTAGGACAAAGTCAAAGTCTAAGTCTAAGTCTAAGTCTAAGTCTAAGTCTAAGTCTAAGTCTAAGTCTAAGTCTAAGTCTAAGTCTAAGTCTAAGTCTAAGTCTAAGTCTAAGTCTAAGTCTAAGTCTAAGTCTAAGTCTAAGTCTAAGTCTAAGTCTAAGTCTAAGTCTAAGTCTAAGTCTAAGTCTAAGTCTAAGTCTAAGTCTAAGTCTAAGTCTAAGTCTAAGTCTAAGTCTAAGTCTAAGTCTAAGTATAAGTATAAGTCTAAGTCTAAGTCTAAGTCTAAGTCTAAGTCTAAGTCTAAGTCTAGGTCTAAGTCTTAGTCTAAGTCTAAGTCTAACTTTAAGTCTAAGTTGAAGTCTAAGTCTAAGTCTAAGTCTAAGTCTAAGTCTAAGTCTAAGTCTAAGTCTAAATCTAAGTCAAATGTGTCTAGAATATTAATTATTTTGCCATTTTTTGGGGCGCTGGACTAACACTAACATTTTCCTATCTTCACCAGGAATAATTTTAATGTAAGTAAGTCCAAGTCTAAGTCTAAGTCTAAATCTTAGTCTAAGTCTAAGTCTATGTCTATGTCTAAGTCTAAGTCTAAGTCTAAGTCTAATTCTAAGTTTAAGTCTAAGTGTAACTCTAAGTCTAAGTCTAAGTCTAACTCTAAGTCTAAGTCTATATCTAAGTCTTAGTCTAAGACTAAGTCTAGGTCTAAGTCCATGTCTAAGTTTAGGTCTAAGTCTAAGCCAAATGTGTCTAGGATATTAATTATTTTGCCATTTTTTGGGGCGCTGGACTAACACTAATATTTTCCTATGTTCACCAGGAATAACTTTAATGTAAGTTCAAGTCTAAATCTAAGTCTAAATCTAAGTCTAACTCTATGTCTAAGTCTAAGTTTAAGTCTAAGTCTAAGTCTAAGTCTAAGTCTAAGTCTAAGTCTAAGTCTAAGTCTAAGTCTAAGTCTAAGTCTAAGTCTAAGTCTAAGTCTAAGTCTAAGTCTAAGTCTAAGTCTAAGTCTAAGTCTAAGTCTAAGTCTAAGTCTAAGTCTAAGTCTAAGTCTAAGTCTAAGTCTAAGTCTAAGTCTAAGTCTAAGTCTAAGTGTAAGTCTAAGTCTAAGTCTAAGTCTAAGTCTAAGTCTAAGTCTAAGTCTAAGTCTAAGTCTAAGTCTAAGTCTAAGTCTAAGTCTAAGTCTAAGTCTAAGTCTAAGTCTAAGTCTAAGTCTAAGTCTTAGTGTTAGTCTCAGCATCAGCCTAAGTCTAAGTCTAAGTCTAAGTCTAAGTCTAACTCTAAGTCTAAGTCTATGTCTAAGTCTAAGTCTAAGACTAAGTCTAAGTCTAAGTCCATGTCTAAGTTTAGGTATAAGCCTTATAAATTCTTTAGATTAGGAATTAGTGATCCAATCGAGTTTTGTTGTAATCTGGATTAGTTTTTTGGCGATCAAACTGTAAGACTTTGTTCAGACTCTACAGAAAACTGTTCAAAGTAAATACTATCCTTTATCAGCGCATTTTGCATAAAATAAATCAATAAACGGAATTCTACGATGAGTTTTAATTATGATGAAATTCAAAAAGCACCAAGTTCTGGAATATGGCGAATTAGGAAGGGACTTGAATTTTTCTTAGCCGACTATGATGAAATTCGACATGTATGACGAAAATGGGGTTCTAAAATGATTTTTACAACAAGTTATGGGATAAGGCTAATTAGGGAAGAACTCAGCTGGTTCTTTACGGATTTCATGTCATATTTATCGAATTTCATCGGTTTAGAAATAACCGAGTTTCTTCCTAATTGGCTATATTCCAGAACATTTTCTAAATATTATTTTAGAATCCCATTTCCATCGTGCAAATCGAAATTAGACTTGAAATTTGGCGTAAAATTTGGCTTGAAAATACTATATATGGATAGACTTCTGTAATAGATATTCAAATTTTCTTCATTCGGATCCAAGGGACAGTCGGAATTAAGAGACTGGCCAATCTCAAATTAGTCTCTTAAACCGACCTTTATCTGTAATATATTTTTTTTATACGGTTATTGAGTTATAGAATATAAAATAAATAAATCAATAACCGAGAAATTCCAGAACTTCCTGGTCACACTTTTGATATAGAAAACGAGATCACGCTTTTGATACAGAAAACGGGATGCCAGAATTCCGTTTGAGAATCCTAAATTTCTTATGCGGTTTTTAACTACAATACAAGAGTACATAAATTAAATGGATCGAAAATCGGGAAACCTCGGGATTTCCTGATCATATTTTCGAGAACGGAATACACTATAGTTTATTGTTTGGAAATGGTACCAAATAATATACCAGTGAAACATTATTTGGGGAGATACACTACTTGGCATTCTATGGCACTGAATAATGATGTTATAATTTACGAAAGTAGTAAGTATGGTAGTAAATAATTTCTGATAATAACTAAAAATTAAATTGTGTTATCATACGCATTTGACGTTGAATTGTTATTAGAGTTTAGTACACGATAGAGTTGCGATAGTGAAGCTTAAATAGTGCGCTTTATAATGGGATAATTTGAATATTGTAAATATTGCGATAATTAGTGTGACTGAGAACTGTGAATGTGTATTTATTTCGGAATATTTGCGTAATAAGTTGTGTCTAGTATGTTAATTGTGTAATTTTTGTAGTGAAAATAAATTAGTTTTGCGTTAATCAGTCAATGTGCCCTGAAAAAAATAAGAATAAACTGGAATCGGTTGCTATTGTTGATCAAATAGCAAAATTTCAAGCAGTTCAAAAGCGTACCGATAATAAACTGCACGCTGAAAAATTTGTGGTTTAACTTCCAATTTAATTTTTTTATTATGTACATCCAAAAATCGAATAATCTTAAAATTGATGTCAGTACGGTACGGAAATAGTTGACCCAATATATGTTTTAGGCCAATTAAGCCTTTAATCAAATTGCATGCAGAATAAAATCAACAAATAACTCGGCATTGTATTGCAACAACAAACAATGAAAACGTTAAAAAATTGCGAGATCGACAATAAAGCAAATGGCTATTTGGTATGTACAAATTGTTTGCCGTTGCAAAGCTGTAAACAAAAAATTTTTGTTAGCTGAATAGTTTTTGCGCTAAAAAGTCAAATTCTTCATTTATCATTTTCATTTTATTCAATCAACACAACAACAATAAAAACTACTGTATTTTCTTTTTTTTTTGTTTGTGTTCAGTCGGAAAACCTCTATTTGTTGCATTTTATCTAAATAAATAACAATGATGGGGTTTGGGTGTTATGAATAAATTTTTTTTGCACATGAGATAACCGCACGGTTAAAAAATCTCAACCGCAGCCGCAGAATCCAATCTCTGCACGATTAAATTGATTTAAATCTTATTAACTATAATAATTGATATCTTAATCATTATTACCACTCGTACTCGAGTTTATTGGAATCGAAATATTAAGACGACTATTTTGTAGCCAATCAATTTAATAATTTCAATTAAATTAATTTTTCGTTTTGTTGTTTTTATTTTAAAAAAGAAGCTGCTTAATGATTATAGATCTTATCAAAACGTCATTGTATGATTTTGTATATACACAAGTATTTAATTGATTTTTGATTGTTTACAAAATGCATTAAATAATGTAAAATTTGATTATTTTGGGCGGTGTGGTGAGTAAAGGTTTCTCCGGGAAACGCTCGGCGTTACGAGATGTTAAATCTACAAAAAAAACAATTAAATTAATAACTTTAATTGATTTTACTTCATTCAAATGAAAAACACATTTCTCTAAGAATTTTCGGGTCATAACAAATTATGTGGAAAATGAGCAATGATTTTATGATTGGTTGACTTGCTCTTCGCTGCATTATTTGAGTGAAGTGATAAACATTGAAGAATGCAGAAAGATTAGCTGTGGTGTTGGCCATTTCTTGATCAATTCAGAGCGTTCAAAAAATAATTCTGGATGACTATGTTCATGGTGGCAATAAGGTGGTTAAGAGGAAAAGAGATGAACATTACAGAGTTAGTCTGACTCATTTGGTTTACGCGGTTATGAAAACCTGATACGTCAAAATCAGATTCATCGTAGCGTTTATGGTCACGACTGTTACTCGATAAAGTATTCTTGCAAAAAAAGGATGGCTAAAAGAATTAAAAATGGGGCCTTAAAATAATTTAGGATCTATTGTTCCTAGAAAGCAACATTCGCTCTTGTTCGTTATTAACACCTGTATAAATACTTCAAAGGGCTGAAACCTCACGAGGTAATCAGAACTTCGGTCCTGAAAATTATCTCAACTCCAAAATCAACCTTCAGTTCAACCTCCAGCTCAATTTACAACTCACCTCCGACTCGATCGCAACGTAACCCTCAACTCAATCACCAATTCAACTCCAAATCAGCTTTCAAATCAACCTTTAACCTGACTCTAAACTCAACGTTTCGTTCAACCCACGAAACAACCCCCAAATAATTCCACAACTGAACCCATCAATCCGCACCTAATTCAACCTAACTCAACCCCAAGTCAACTTCAACTCAAATTAGCGCGAACCAAATCTCAACCCTCTACTCCACCCCACACTCAATGGCCAATTTAATTCCGGCATCAACTCGATTCGAAACAAGCTCAAACAACTTAACTTATCAAACGCCCAATCCTAATCAACTCCAACATGAACTCAATTCAAGGTAACTTTTAACTCAACCCACGAACACGTCACTAAATCGCAACTCAACTCCCAATTCAACTCTCACCTTTACCCCAAACTCTTAACTCAGCAGTGTTAACTCAAGCTCTAACTCGACCCCCAACCCCCCAACTCAATGCTCAACTTAACCCCAAACTTAACGTCCAACTCAAACAACTCGAGCTAACTTACAACTCAATTTTATACAGAACGCCCCATAAATTTCCAACTTAACAGCTAACTAATCTATTCAACTCAATCCCAATTCAACTCCAACTCAACCGCAACCCAAGCTTAACTCAACCTGCAACCCAGTCCTTAAAGCAGCCCAAAACTCTAGCCTAACTCAACTCCCAAATCAACATAGTCTTAAAAACTACTTGCGTACATGAACCCAACTCAAGCTAAGTCTAATTCAAGCATCAATTCAACACACAAATAAATCCCCAGATGAACTGGTCATTAAATCCTAACTTCTAACCCCCTCAATTAACCGGCAAACATAACACTCAACTCAATTCTCAAACCAGCATATATAAAAAATTGGTCATCGTGGTAACATTTTCACGTGATTTTGAGTCAATTCTAAATTGTAGGTAGCCGATCCTCTTATCGTACAGCTTCCAAAAATTTTTCCAGATATACGATGAGTACAGACAGACATCCAGACAGACGGATGGAATTTTTGTTTTGTTTTCAAGAGAAAATGCTAACTACTTGCGATAGGAGATAGGCTGAGTTCGGGATCGTGTTCAGCACGGAGATTATTACTTGCTCTGCAGTTTCAAAACTGATATTGAAGAAGGGTTCTTGTTTATTATAAATCACTTCACAAAAACAATCGGAAGAAGAACCAATGATCCCAAGGGGTGGCACCATTCTATGGCGAGTAATAAGTTGGACCGAATTTGCAATTTGTTTAAAATAAACAACGCCTCTTGATATTAGCAGTTGCGGACTTTCGGTTACTACATGGAACATTATTCTCTTAATTGGATCCCAAATCAAATAGCCCGAGCAATTAATTTTTAAGTCAAGCTCATTATCTGCTATAACGAGATCTCATCGAATTTTTGAATTCCACTAAACCCTTCATTAAAACCCCCAACAAATTCAAACAACAAACAGTCGAACAGATTTCTAACTCACCACGGAAATTATTTTGCCATTGACTGGGAGTCACAAAAAAGCTTTGTTTCGGAATGTATCAATGGAATATGTGCCAACAATAACATCGATGGTTAAATTTATCTGGACCATCTCTAGCCCTCCACGATCCTCATTACCACCACCTAAACTATATCGAGCTTGGTTTTGATGTAATTAGATGTCCCACACAAAAGTGAGAAAAGTACTAAAAGGGTTTAAATAGAATCTTATTAGAACTAAATTGAGACGATTTAGTCTAAGTTTTTGGGGTGCATTACTCGTCATCGATAGATTATGGCTGCCGCTTGTAGTGGTTAAATGATCATGATCGATATATCTTTGTATCTTTGAGGATTTGCAAAACATCAGAAACGGACGATGGCTTTAAATTGTTCGACCCAGAGTTACGACTTGTAAATACGTGGGGTTTCAATATGAATATAGCCATATGTCGCTTTGCTGTATGATCATATCGTGTCAAAAGATTGATGCGTCATATTTTGATTTATTCTACGGTGGTTCATAAGAATTGTTGGCTTACCAACGAAATTGTTAAATCATCGACTGTAACTGAATGCCTTCGATTGCGTTCAGCTAACAGCCAACAACTGGCATTAGATCCGACCAATTTTATCGAATCCAGTCATCCAGTTTATACTCGATAAAAATCAAGTTATCTATGAATCTTTACCAGCAGACTCAGCGGATGTATTAACTTTTGAAGGATTTGGTCCATTTGATCACTTGTCCAAAATGGTTCAAAATCCAAAAATATTTGCCGTTAGTCAGTTGACATTAATCGCGCAAGGAACCGAAATATGTTTAGGTAGATGTTAATTTAAGCGGTTTTAATCATCCCAACCGAAGGATCACCACTGTTCAAGAAGTTGTGGCGGCTTTAAAAAGGGAAATGCCAGAGGCGGGCCCGATTAAAGTCAACCTCTTCCCTGGATTTAGGGGACAGCAAGTGGCTATCACAGAGATAGAGGAGAAGTGGGCAGCCAAACTACTCAATGAAGGGAGGTTGAAGATAGGCTGGGTATATTGCAGAGTGCGGGAAAGGATCGTTGTCACACGATGTATCAGGTGCTCGGGATATGGCCATATGGCTAAGAATTGCACAGGTCCAGATAGAAGCAAACTGTGCTACAAATGTCTCGCTGTCGGTCACAAGGCAAGAGGGTGTACCCCCCGCGGCAAATTGTATATTGTGCAATGATAGGGGAATTGAGCAGGCACAGCTAAATCATTTCCCGGGTTCCGGCAAGTGCCAAGTATACCGGGAGACACTACAGGCGGTCAAGAGCCGAAAATGACCCGTATTCTGCAAGGGAATATGAATAGGAGCAAAACGGCTGACCAACTCTTGCATCAGCTGGTACTGGAAAAAGGGGTCGAGTTGCTTATGCTAAGCGAACAATACCGAGATAAGCAATCCACAGGATGGTACGCCGACTTGCTCGGTACAGCGGCAATATGGATACCTAGCGGTGAAGTTTTCGCCGAAAATCATGGAGCAGGAAGGGGCTTCGTCTGGGTGAAAGCAGCAGGTATAACCTACGTAAGTTGCTACTTCACCCCGAACGAAAGAATCGCAGAGTTTGGAGCAAAGCTGGATGCTCTGGAGGACGAGATAGCCGCAATGTCTGGGCATTTGGTGGTGGCCGGAGATTTCAACGCGAGAGCACTCGAGTGGGGGATGCCAAACCCCGACACAAGAGGTAGACTCATTCTGGAGATGGCCGCCAGAGCAGGACTCTTGGTGCTGAATAGCGGCTCTGTGACAACCTTTCGCCGACCAGGGTGGGTATACAGAGACGATACCAGATATCACCCTCGCATCGGAGGCCCTAGTTCCGCACACCCATAACTGGATGGTTATGGAGGATTATTGCGGCAGTGACCACCAATACATCCAATTTGAGGTTGGCAGAAGACAGCGGATTGACACGCCGGTTAAACCTCACAGATAGAACCTGCAAAGGCTGGATGTGGAGCGGTTCATGGAGGAACTGACGAAAGGTAGGCGGCAGATAGCAGAAAGTAGCTCAGGTATGAACGGAAGAGCTGCGGCCGAGGCGGTGGTAGCTTCTACTATGGGTCTCATTGGCTCGGCATGTGAGGCATCCATGCCAAAGAGGAAACCACGCCACGGGAAGCCTTCTACATATTGGTGGACAGCAGAAATCGCGGCAACACGTAAGACATGTTTAGCAAGCCGGCGGAAAGCTCAGCGAGCAACAGACCGTACCGAAGCTAACCCGCTATCCGCTGAACATAAATCCGCAAAAAAGCTACTACGCCGGATGATAAAAAACAGCAAAGCCCGATGTTGGAAACAACTAATAGAGGACATCGATGAAAACCCATGGGGACGGGGTTACCAGTTAGTGACCCAGAAGCTAGGAGGCCAGAAACTAACACGCGTGATGGATGCCGGAACCGCAGAGTATATTGTGAAAACCCTTTTCTCCAGTCACCCGCTGAGGGAAAGAGCCACCGAATGGCAAGAGATGGAGGTCCCGTCATTTTCAGAGGCAGAACTCGAGAAAGCGATACTCTCGCTAAAAAACAAAAAAACGCCGGGCCCGGACGGAATACCCAATGAGGTATTGAAAATCGTCTTCCAGCAGGATCCCGAACTCATGCTAACAATGTTGAATGCTTGTTTGACGGATGGAGTGTTTAGTACCAGATGGAAGAACGCGCGGCTTGTATTGGTCAAGAAGGGTAAGGGCGACCCCGACCTGCCCTCATCCTACCGGCCGCTGTGTATGCTCGACACGGCAGGTAAACTATTAGAGAAATTAATTAGGGAGAGACTCACGGCCGCGATTAGATCTGCGGGAGACCTTTCACCTAGGCAGTACGGATTCAGGCGGGGCCTATCCACGATAGAAGCAGTCCAAGAGATCACGAAAGCCGTAAGGAGAGTGGAGAACTATAACCACTTCTCGCGTCGCATTGTCCTCCTAGTAACGCTGGACATGAGAAATGCGTTCAACACCGCAAGATGGTGTGATATGCTAGACGCATTGGAGCACCAATTCCGCATACCACGATACCTCCAAAGGATGCTGGAAGATTACTTCTGGAATCGCACCCTCACATACGAAACGGAGGAGGGACAGCGAGAAATGCAGGTCACAGCTGGAGCAGTTCAGGGGTCGATCCTTGGACCCGATTTCTGGAATGCGTTTTAAACCCATCTCGTGGGCTATACGGATGACGTTGCAGTACTCGTTGCTGCGCGAGACACCAAACAGGCCCAGCTGAAGTTAAACCAGGCTATGCGGGCCATAAATGGCTGGATGGAGAAACACGGACTGGCCTTAGCTCTCAGCAAAACTGAGATTACGGTACTAACCAAAAAGAGAACCCAACCATCTCTCCCGATGTGGGTTGGGAATGAGTTGATCGAAACAAAGCCGCATTTAAAATATTTAGGAATCTTTATAGACTCGAAACTGAGCTTTTTCGAGCAGATCCGGCAGACGGCAGATAAGGCGGCAAAGGGAGTGACCGCCCTAAGTAGGCTCATGGCCAACACCAGCGGCCCAAGGGCTAGTAAGAGGCGACTACTTATGGCAGCGGTTCAATCGGTTCTGCTATATGGGGCAGAGGTTTGGGCAGAATCTATGCACAAACAAATGTATCGGAAGCGGCTTCTACAGGTACAGAGGCGAAGCGCGCTGCGTGTGGCGTCGGGAGATCGGACGGTGTCGGAGGCCGCCATCTTGGTTATAGCGGAATGTATCCCCATACATCTTGTAGCGCAGGAGCGGAAAGCTATATACCACAGGAAACTGGAAGTCGGCCGGAAGGTAGCGAGTATGGAGGAAAGGTAAAACGAACCATGCAAACCTGGCAGAGGGCATGGGAAAATGAGACAAAAGGGAGATGGACAGCCAGAGTTATCGCTCTGGTGGGCCTCTGGACCGAAAGGAGTCACGGAGAGGTCGGTTATTACCTGACCCAGTTCTTGAGCGGCCACGGGTACTTCAGATCATACCTGTGGAGAATGAGGAAGGTAACGTCGGCAGAATGCCTATACTGCCCAGGGAGTACCGATGACGCGGAGCACACTTTCTTCTCGTGTGACGCATGGGAGGAGCAGAGAGCGACGCTGGAAGCAGAAGTGGATATATGGTCCCCAGAAACGGCGGTGGAAATCATGCTCCGAGGAGAGAAGGAGTGGAACCTAGTAGCCCACTTTGTGGAGGAGATCCTGAAAGCGAAGAAAGGGGATCTAGACAGATTCCCATAATGTAAGAGGAGGCTCGGAGGGAGCAGTGGGAGGCCTAGCCCGAAGTAATGTGCAAAACGGTTCCAGGCTAGGCCAGGAGGAGGGTTAGGTGGTTTTAGTCGGTAGGGCAGCAATGCGAGTCCGACACACTGTGCGTAAAGAGCATTCCCACCTTCCCTAGCAAAAAAAAAAAAACCGAAGGATCTGAAAGTATACGCGTAATATCGGGGTAGTTACATAAATGTAAAATTCTCTCTACACAGCCTCTTTCTATTGTTTTGTATCATTTTGTTTATGCTATTGCCCGTTCGCATTATTAAATTTCTACTGTATTAGACAAAATAAACAACAACAAAAAAATAAAACAGCGCGCTTATTTCGAAATAATTAGTAGGCCTTGCGTTCATTGCATTTGCATTTTGACATATTTACGATTTTCTCGATTGTCACCCGCGACATAATATTATTTAGAATTTTGTTGACGAGTATTTTGTAAATAAAAAATAAAAAAATAAAATGGGGCTAACAATATCCAGCCTATTGTCACGCGTATTCAGTAAACGACAAATGCGTATTTTAATGGTGGGATTGGATGCGGCCGGTAAAACGACAATTTTGTATAAACTTAAATTGGGTGATATCGTTACAACTATACCAACAATTGGATTTAATGTTGAAACGGTGGAATATCGTAATATATGTTTTACCGTATGGGATGTTGGCGGACAGGATAAGATACGTCCATTGTGGCGACATTATTTTCAAAATACCCATGGGCTAATTTTTGTTATAGACTCAAATGATCGTGATCGTATTGGCGAAGCTGAAAATGAATTGCGTAACATGCTCGATGAATATGAATTGAAAGATGCGATTTTATTGATTTTTGCAAATAAACAAGATTTACCCAATTCTATGACGGCGGCTGAAATTACGAATAAATTACATTTAAATCAGATACGCAATAGGCGATGGTATATTCAAGGAGCATCGGCGATGGAAGGGCTTGGATTGTATGAGGGGCTGGATTGGTTGTCGGTCGAATTATCCAAGAAATAGGAATGGAATAAATCAAAAAATTTACACAACAAAGTTGGAGTTTCAATCAATCTATTCCCATAAATGTGCTTGAATACTAAGATTCCACAAAAAAAACAATTTCTTTAAAATGCTAAACTAATCGCTTCTAAAGCACACATATTTGAATAACAGACAAAAGACGTTATTATAAGACATATTCCTCTTCTTAATAAATAAAATCAAAATAAATTTAAATAATTGTTACAAATGCCTTTTTCATAATTTTCTGCTGTTTGCGCTTCTACGAATACGTGTGTGTTCTGGAATTTATAATTTACTTGACTATTTTTCATATTTTTATGTTTACATTAGAAAATATGAAAAATGTTTGCTTTTTATTTGTCTGCGAGTGTTATGTATGTATTTTGCTTTTATATGAAAAATCGCAAATACAAAGTTAAAATATTCAAAATTTACTTAATTGAAAATCATAAATTTTGATTTATTTTAAAGGTCTGGTATAAATAACAAACACACCGAAATGTTTGTAGAATTTTATTTTATATGGGATATTTGGGTATACACAAAATCTATACAGAAAATTATAATTCAACGAGTCTGCAATAAATGACTCAGATTAATAATTTACATTTACATGAAAAGTATTTTGATTCATATTTTCCACGTTCTATCCAACAATAAAAATATTATATTCACTCGGTGTGATAATCTGTTGCCTAATTTAAATAAAATATTCCCAACCAAATAGTAGTAAATAGGTACACAATACATTTTCCAATTTTCTTAAATCCAATTTTTATTCCGTTCGTTAAATATCATACATATATGGATTTCGTACAATAAGACCACATTTAATGCGGCATGTAAAACACCAGTTGTGTACTTTTTCACAGAATACAATTCTTAGGTTCCAGAATTTTTGTTTTTCAAACAAAAGCGATTTTTTAGAGAAAGTACATATTTATAGGATCAACTTACCAGGAGAAAACCACATTATCTCTTCCTTATTTTTCTAGCAAGACCACCGTAAATTAATATTATGCAAAAAAAACGCATTTATTATCCACATCCATTATGGCTGACAGCGATAGCGGAAATACGGTGCGGTAATCGAGTCGAGTATAAACCGAAACGAGAATAGGGCACCACGAAGTAAGCAATGAATTCGGAGAGTGTTACTGGGTTTAACTACAGAAAGAGCTCAAAACCCGTCGATCAGTACTCCGCAGCCAATTAAAGCAATGGTCGCTCCCCTCGCCGTGAGGTTGACTCCATTGATCACCCAAAATCGTTGTCTTTGGTTTCACGTCACGGTCACGCAGTAATCCGCCAGTAATCCGCTCACATTACTTTGAGCGATAACAACCAAGACGTACAAAGAAGTGCGTACCATTAGGGTAATCGACACAAACAAAGTGGATGATCGAGTGTTACCACTGTTGGAAAAATGTAGGGATATCACACGAATTTCGCAGACAATGAAGTCGTTTAAGAATCAGGCAACACACCACATAATAGCTAGTAGTCACCAGTCTTTGTAAAACCTCGAAGACATAGTGCGGACAAAGTCATTATCACGCGAAAGGAATCCGAGTAAATGCTAAAACTAGTTCTCAAAAAGAACGATGATTGGCAACCTTGCGGACTACCGAGCGTTGAACAATGTCACTATGCCAGACATATCCATACATTCACACATGTCAGAGCGTACCACCAGATACCAATCGAAGAATCCGATATTGCTAAAATAGTAATCTCAACGCCATTCGCTTGGCTTGAGAAATACTGGCAACACCTTTTATTTACCTGGACGATACTGGTTGCATCTCGAACATTTAAACCATCTAGAAATCATTTTTACAAAATTAAACAACGTAGGAATTATGATCAACACAGTTAAATGTCAATTCTCTAAGTCAGCACGTAAAATTTTTAGGTCACGAAATCTTTGCAGAATATCCCTGAGCCCGGCGGCTGCATCGGCTTCCTAAAACAATCAACTAACTTCGTTGGTTCTTGGTAAAATGATCAGCTCTTGGCCGATTATTCAACGGTTAAGTCTTTTCGACATACATATTTTAGAGGGTCGAGAATTCTCAATCTTCACTGCCCACAAGCCACTGATAAACGCTTTGTTCCAAAATCCAGCAAAAGCATCACCGCGGAGAGAAAGCATTCTTATTAGAGGTAAAAAAAGACCAAGTAATGTATTATTAAGAGGCATGTATGCATTAAGAGGCTAATTCTATGGTTCACAAAAGCCGACCAAAATAATTCACCTCAATCTGGCACAACAACTTCAAGTAACACAACAATAGCACACAACACGGAGACATCATTGGATTGTATATCTTCAACAACCACAAAAAGAAACTAACAACAAACCAGTAAACACCAAAGCCAACGAAAAATCACATAAATCTCCCGGATCAGCAACAACGAAAGCTGGAAGGATCACAAAACTACCATCACGTTACACGTGAGTGATATGGCATGACTGATGATCGTTGCCAAGGTACAGCGTTCGATCCACCAAAAATTACGTTGCACAGTTTTCACATTTTTATGTAGAGGAAGCAACTGGTACCTAAATTATGAAAACATGTTTGTCTATATTGGTATTCCTCGTATGATTTATGAGCAAAACACTTCGCATCCAAACGGTGGGGCACAAATAAATGTACACTCGAAATTTTAATACTGACCACACAATGTACACAGTTAATATGTGGCCAAAATTTATTGACAAAATTTATTACAGACAAAAAGATAAAATCCACCACCTAGTGAGCGCGATTATTATTAAATTTTTTGTATTTATTTTTTTCGTAAAAAATTTACGAAAATGGCGAGTGTGTTGCGAGAGCGCGAGAGTGGGTAAAAATTTGTGTGTCCATAGTTGAGACAGAAGGAAAACAAAATGGTACACTCTAAGCAAAAATTGCTGAATTTGTTAATTGTGAATCACGACGATAGATTGTGGTAAACAAAAACTTTTGATTATTGTACTAAATGTCCACTAATCAGCCTCTCCACACTTTAATTCTTTCCTCCTGCTTCTACGATATTAAAAAATCACTCGACGTCCACATTATACACATTTGCGCATTTCTTTGCGCGTTTCTTTGTTTAAGTATGTGGGTTAAATGATTTTTGACGTTTCGTATAACAAAAATTTAACATTTGTTAACAAAAACTCGTGGGAATAAAATTGAATAATTTACCTAATAATAATAATGCCTGTTTTCTGACCGATGATGGACAAAATGATGATGATGCAATGATGGCAATGACATCAATAGCTGCCGCTGGTTTGCTATTAATAGCTGCAAAAAAAGCGAAAGAGGAACAGAAAACGAAAAGACGATGCTGGGTTAAAGATTATAGGAAAACCAGAAACCAAAATGGCAACACCCAACACCTAATGCAGGGATTGAAACCGAATTCAGCCGATTACAAGAATTTTATACGAATGGATGAGGATTCTTTTAATCTTGTATTAACCGCAATCAAGTCTGATATTGAGAAACAAGACACATATATGAGGCCGGCAATAAGTGCAAGTGAAAAACTCTCCGTTGTATTAAGATTCTTGGCCCAACTATAAAGGGTTTAACAGTATTGTTCTACTCGGTGTAGCAGGCGCATATGCGAAATTTATTTATATTGATGTTGGGTGCAATGGCAGAATTAGCGATAGTGGTGTTTTGCAACGCTCCAATTTTATGTATATGCTGCAGCAACCCAACAGATATTTCCCATCAAAACAATACATTGCCGATTCGAGATTACTGCCGCATATGTTTATTGGAGACAATGCCTTTCCGTTGTCAGAAAATTTAATAACGCCTTACCCCTTCACAACAACGGATGAAAGGAAAAAAATATTCAACCGAAGATTAAGCCGGACTCGTCAAAATATTGAACGTGCGTTTGGAATTTTGAGTAATCGATTCCAAATTTTCCAGAGACCAATTAATCTTCATCAAGATAAAGTGAAGATTATTGTTCAATGTTGCTGCGTACTTCATAACTTCTTAATAGAAAGAAATCCGGTGAATTAGTTAGACAACAACTAACCGAGTATTTTGTCAACACCGAAGGAGCCCTGTAATTTAAATATTTTAAATAAATATAAGAACAATATAAAGAATTTTTATTTATTTATTAAGTTTTATTTTGAAGCGTATTCTTTGTCGGATAATTCATAGTCTTCGATAATGTTTTCATGAAATACGTGGTCTATGGCTATTTGTAATAAATCGGTTGGCTGTGCTATTTCTGTTTCCTTGATAATTTTTTTTTGTAATGTGAGGGACGGATGTTTTGACGGCTGCTTTAGCAAAAGATTTTGTAGTATTATTGGTTTTTGTCTCTTATATGTGGTGTCGAGGGAATCTTTAAAAGGACCAGGTAATATGGGAGAAGGCGAGGATGTTTGTGGAAAAGGTTTAAATTGGGTTGCGGCATGATCAGGAAGGTTGTGGAAAATGAAACTGTCTTGTGGATTGGACTGCGGTATTATCAGATAATATGAAAGAGAGTGAGGGTGGTAAATGATTAAACTGTGGTGGGGTAGTATATGATTTAATAAATGAATGTTCGGAACTGGAGGAGGGTGTTTCCGAATCTCGGTATGGTTTAGAATATTTTTACATAGGGGAGTAATCATTTGACAGATAACTGGTTGGAGTTGGTATTTTATAAATTGTTTTAAATTTTGAGGTAGGACACGGATTAGGATAGACGGAATGGTTATCTGTGGGTATGGTGGGTGAGGGTGAATGATAGGATACAGTGGTATTTTGCTCTAGATGTGGTAAAAAAATTAATTAATTATATCAAGAGCTTAAATTTTACAAGTTAAAACAAATTAAATTTGAAACAAATAATGATTTTGTATGTGACATGAACAAAACTGCTGTAAATTTCACTAAAATTTCGTTTTCATACTACTCCAATATTTTTACTTACCTTACGGGTGCGTTGAACATTTTCGGAAATGTCTTCGGATTCGCTTATCCCAATCTGCAAATAAAATATATCGTTAAATACTTAATAAAAAAACACTACATTAAACTACTAACATCTTATAGATCTAAATTTGAAGAACTTGATTCCGCATCGTTTGTTTATAATCATACATGCAAACATTATCGGAACATATCAACATCAGTCACATTTGCTGAAATAAAATAAATTTATGTAATGTAATTGTAAACACATAGGAAAATTTATTATTATATACTTGCATCTAAAATTAATCCTAAATCCAATATCCATATTAGTATGTAGATTAATCTAAAAGAAAAAAGAAATCTCATTAACAATTTATTTATCATATTATAAAATGAAAATAATTAACTTAAAAATTCTTGTATACACAGCTCACCATAACATCTGTCAAATTCCAAAATGTAGCTGAGTTTATGTTCAATTCGTGATGCAGTTCGAAAATTATGAATACCGACACGACATCTGTGTGAATAATTGGGAAGATGCTGAAATTATTCGAACATAATTTTCGACTGTACGCTTTTCTGCTGTGTATATATTTTTTTTGTCATTCTAATTTTGACTGCCATTGTACCAACAAGAATTAACCAAATTGTAATAAATAATAAGAAAAATATTCAAATTGTATTTCCAACAAAATAAATCAGAATTATTAAATCGAGTCGTTCATATTGTGAAACCAAAGGTGTTTTTTTTATTTGTGGTTTATACAACATAACCAAAATTGAAGATACAGTCCACTCAATAGCAACGTGGAAAAGGTGCACGGTCGGAATACAAAATAGAAACATTTTGGCTTGTGCTCCACTAACATTGGTCCTTCGAGCCGGATCTAGATCCGCGTCAGCGTCATTCAGCAAAACAAGACCGCAGTCAAGAAGCCATTTTTGTGTGAAGTGAATTTACGAGTTTAATTCATAAACATTATTCGGACATCCATTCTCGGAAGCAGTCAAGAAGCCATTTTTTTGTGAAGTTAATTTACGACTTCAAATCAAAACATTATTCGGGTCTCCATATTTCGGAAGCAGTAAATCGTAAGTTAATTAAAACGAGTAAAATCAAACTATACAGTGGTACAGTTCACTTCGAATCAAAATATATTCATTCCGTTAGCCTCCATTTTCGGACGCTATTTTGTGTAAAGTGAATCTACGAGTTTAATTGAAAAAACATTATTCGGGCCTCCATTCTCGGAAGCAGTCAAGAAGCCATTTTTGTGTAAAGTGAATTTACGTGTGTAATCAAAACAATATTCGGGCCTCCATTTTTTTAAGAAGCATTAAATCGGTCAGACAAAGTTACCAAGTCAAGTCGTCCATTCATTTCAAAGGTTTTACGGTCATCATTTGATTCTCAAATGACTCAAGAACTAGCATCACTCAAAAAGCAACGTGCCTCCAATAAGGGTAGGTTAACACAAATCCTAAATTTTCTCGACAATGCCAATGAATCAACTCCAATTGAAGAGTTCCGAACTCGTTTGGCGCGAGCTGAAAAACTAATGTCGGAATTCACGGCGATTGAAACAAAAATATTCGATGTCGACCCAAAAGAAGACTCAGATATGCAGTATGAGGAAAGCTATTACAAGGCCATTACCAGCATTAATACGTTTATTCGATCCAAGTCAACATCTGCAGGGACGTTCGCAAATCTAGATGCATCAATGTGCATGAATTATTCAGGAACAGGACACGCAGAGGTTAAATTACCAAAAATCAACATTCCTCCGTTTAATGGTGAATATACAGAGTGGCAATCGTTCTACGACCTCTACTGTTCCACTATCCATGAGTCACTGTCATTAAATCCGGTGCAAAAATTTCAGTACCTTAAAGGTCTATTGCGAGGCGAACCTGCAGTTCTGTTGCGGCATATTAGTATTACGGAAGCGAACTATTTAGGAGCTCTAAACAAATTAAAAGAGCGATATAATCGGAAGCGACCGATTATTTATTCCTTCATACGGACATTCATCGAGCAACCTACTATCCATAATGCAAATGCAAGCAATATAAAGCGACTAATGGACACATCCGACGAGGTGGTGCGAGGTTTGAAGGCGCTGGGCGAACATGCAGAAACACGGGATCCATGGTTGATTTATTTATCATTAAACAAGTTGGACGATAAATCTAAAATACAGTGGGCTGAAGTAACCGCTGAAACAGAAAATCCTACCTTTTCGGATTTCCTCAAATTCTTAGCAAGAAGAATTGACACCCTGGAATCCATCAGCACCCCAAAACGACCTCCTCCTAAATCAAATGTAACAAGCCATGTAGCTACAAACAGTTTCACATTCAAGTGCGCAATGTGTTCAGAAGATCACTCATTATTTGTATGCAAAAAATTTAATGAAATGGATGCCACTAAACGAAGAGAATGGGCTAGAACGTCTCAAAGGTGTTTCAACTGCTTAAGCCATAAACATCCAGTGTTCAAGTGCACTTCTCAACGTCGCTGTCAACAATGCAAAAGGAAACACCACAGTCTGCTCCACACAAATGAAGACACCGAAATTTCATCAGAAAAATCCACACAGGACAATTTAACAACAGCACTAGTCGTATCCGCTTGCTCTCAAAACACGTCTGCCCAAGCTATTCTACCTACAGCAATCATCAACATTGTAGATTCTTCTGGTAAAACAAGTATGTGCCGGGCTTTGCTAGACTCAGGGTCACAAGTGAGCTTCATCACAGAAGCTTGCTCCCAACGATTAAATTTAAAGCGGAAAAATGCTCGAGTATCCGTATGTGGGCTAGGTCAAACCAAAGCAGGATTCACTAAAGGTGCTGTCAATTTCGTCGTTAGACCTGAAAAAGATGCCGAGTTTACAATCGAAGCACTAGTACTGCCAAAAATTACAGCCAAAATACCAGCACAAAATTTGGACCATATCAACCTGGCAAGGTGCCAAGAAATCAAGTTAGCCGATCCCAATTTCACTAAATCAAGTAATATAGACGTGTTGATTGGGGCAGATTATTTTTTCCAAATCTTGAAGGCTGGTCAAATTAAACTGAAGAAAGGTCAACCAATGCTTCAAAATACAATTTTTGGTTGGGTCGTATCTGGTAGAACCGGCAGTCTGTTAAATTCCACGATAGTTTCAATGACTACATCTACAGACGCTCGTGCTGTCATCGACATTGATCAAACATTACGCAGATTTTGGGAAATCGAGTCCGTAACAACCTGCAACAAACCGCTTTCTCCAGAAGAACAGCTCTGTGAAGACAAATTTGCAGAGACACTTCAAAAAAGCAGCGATGGTAGATTTATAGTAAAGCTGCCGTTTAAAAAATCCCCTCAGGATCTTGGACAATCAATGAATTCAGCAATCTCACGATTACAAAGCATGGAGCGTCGTTTCGGTCGGGATCCCGAGTTTTTCAAATTGTATCAAAGCTTCATGCATGAGTATCATACGCTAAAACACATGGAAGAAATCCCACAGGAGGAGATTGATCATTCAGGATTCTATTTGCCACATCATGGTGTATTACGCCAATCCAGCATAACGACAAAATTAAGAGTCGTTTTTGACGGTTCTGCTAAGAGTTCGTCTGGGGTCTCATTGAACGATTGCCTAGCAATCGGCCCCACCATCCAATCAACACTTTACGCCATCATACTGAGGTTTCGGGAACATCACATCGTATTTTCTGCAGATATTGAAAAAATGTATCGCCAGGTGCGTCTATCGAAAGATGACACAAATTATCAAAAAATTGTCTGGCGTACTACACCAGCCGACCCAATTCGTCATTACCGGTTGCAAACAGTAACCTATGGGCTAGCATCAGCCCCATTTTTAGCAACCCGAGTGTTAAGACAAGTAGCTGACGAAAATCAACAAACATCGCCTCGCGCAGCCAATGCAATTCAAAATGATATATACGTCGATGACCTAATGACGGGAGCAGACGACTTTACAGAAGCCCTAGCTTTAAAGGAGAATATTACGCATCTGCTAAAAAATCATGGATTAATTCTTAGAAAATGGACCTCTAACGCAATGGATATCCGCAATACAATAGCTCCGGACGACTTATTAGCCATCTCCAAAGAACTAGACGACCGCACGGAGAAAACGAGTGACTCAGTGAAGGTACTAGGCGTGACCTGGAATCCATTCACCGATGAATTTATCTTTAATGCCGATCTTCAATATGATCAAATGCTCACGAAGAGAAGAATCCTGTCACAAGCAAGTCGCCTGTTTGACCCGCTTGGCTGGATTGCTCCAGTCGTAATTTTGTTCAAAATATTTATCCAACACCTGTGGGCAGCAAACTTAGGATGGGATGATGTGTTACCAGAACATCGAGCAAAAGAATGGTGTACAATTTATGGAGAAATGAAAAATGTCAATCAAATTAGCATTTCAAGACATTTAAACACCTTTCAAACGTCCAAAATTCAAATGCATGGATTTTGTGACGCAAGTCAGCAAGCGTATGCAGCCGCCGTATACTTTAGAATCGAGTCGACCACCGGAGAAGTAACGTGCAAGTTAATTTCAGCAAAAACAAAGGTTGCACCCATCAAACAAGCAACACTGCCGCGACTAGAGCTCTGTGGAGCCGTGTTATTAACTAACCTGCTGAATTTGGTAAAGAAGGAATCACGAGCTCAAATCAATCAAGTCTTTTGTTGGACGGATTCCAAGATTGTGTTGGACTGGCTGGCGAGTCACCCCAGACGCTGGAGCACTTTCGTCGGCAACAGAGTAGCCGAAATATCTAATTCTTGGTCTCGTCAACATTGGAGACACGTGTCATCAACCGATAATCCAGCGGATTGCGCTTCACGAGGCCTATTGCCACTCCAACTTAAAACACATACACTATGGTGGAATGGACCTTATTGGTTATCTCAGTCACCCGACTATTGGCCTACTCAACACACGGATTATGGGCATATTGAAGAGGAAACAAATCAGCTGTTTGCATTTACCAGTACCATTGGCCCGACTTGGTTCGATGAGTTCGTACAGAGATACTCGTCATTTCGAAGACTTCGGAGAGTATTGGCTTATATGTGTCGTTTCATCACCAATCTGAGGAAGCCGAAAGGAACACGAACAGACGGAATATTTCTGCGCAGAGAAGAATTGTTTAACGCCATTCATCTTATCTATAGACATGAACAGCGCAAGCACTACCCGAATGAAATCGACTCCCTGGTAACCAAATTAAGCGTCGGAACTAACAGTACTCTGAAATCATTAAATCCATTTCTCGATGAGTCAGGGGTCATTCGGGTAGGAGGACGACTAGCAAACAGTGAAGTGCCATTTTCAATCAAACATCCAATCATCATTCATGCCAAATCAAAGGTCACCTCGCTACTTCTCGAAGAATTACACCAAGACAACAAACATGCAGGAGCTTCTCTTTTGCTATCACTATCACGGCAGACGGTTTGGATACCCGCTGGCAGAAACAGAGTTAGGCAAGTAATAAAAAAATGTGTCATTTGTGCGAGGTTCAAATCACAAATGCAAACCCAATTGATGGGAAACTTACCACAGTGCCGAGTAGAACTTGTCCGACCATTTTTAAAAACTGGAATAGACTACGCAGGACCGCTCTTAATGCATTTAGTGAAAGGAAGGGGCCAAAAAACTTACAAAGTATACGTGTGTCTGTTTATCTGCCTAAGCACAAAAGCGGTGCATTTAGAATTAGTCAATGATATGACAAGCGAAGCATTTCTCGCCAGCTTCAAACGGTTTATTGCACGTAGAGGAGTTTGTCAAGAAGTATACAGTGACAACGGGTCGAACTTCATCGGAGCAAACAATCTACTAAAGGGCGAATTCCATAAACTAATAAAACAATCAAATAATATTTCTGCTCTCTCTTCCAGCTTATGTATAACATGGCACTTTAATCCTCCTAGCGCACCTCATTTTGGAGGGATTTGGGAAGCGGGCATAAAATCCACGAAGTTCCACTTAAAGCGAGTTGTTGGGAAATCAATCCTTACTATGGAGGAACTACAGACACTCCTCATTGAAATCGAGGCCATTCTAAACTCCCGGCCATTATGCTCATTACCGTCCAACGACATTGACGCATTAACTCCATCTCACTTTTTGATTGGGCATGCCGCTACAAAAATACCAGAGCTCGACATCACTCATCTAAAAATGTCATATCTATCGCGATGGCAGATGGTACAACAGCTCTCCCAAAACTTCTGGAAGAGATGGAGCATTGAATATCTGACGTCTCTACAGCAACGCACAAAATGGCAACACATCCAAAAGTCAATCAAAATCAACGATATTGTTGTCATAAAGGAGAATAATATTCCAGCAAATCAGTGGCTATTAGGGAGGGTCATTTCAATGCATCCAGGATCCGATGGGATCGTTCGTGTGGCCACTCTAAAAACAAAATCCGGCGACCTGAAACGACCCATACATAAGTTATGTCTTCTTCCCGTGGCAGATAAAGAGTCTAGTGAAGAAGTCGATCAACAACAATCATAATTCTCATCTTCTTGATAGGTACACATCACAGCCGTATCAATCAAATGTATGTTGAACCAGTGGTTCAAGGGCGGCGGTATGTTTATAATCATACATGCAAACATTATCGGAACATATCAACATCAGTCACATTTGCTGAAATAAAATAAATTTATGTAATGTAATTGTAAACACATAGGAAAATTTATTATTATATACTTGCATCTAAAATTAATCCTAAATCCAATATCCATATTAGTATGTAGATTAATCTAAAAGAAAAAAGAAATCTCATTAACAATTTATTTATCATATTATAAAATGAAAATAATTAACTTAAAAATTCTTGTATACACAGCTCACCATAACATCTGTCAAATTCCAAAATGTAGCTGAGTTTATGTTCAATTCGTGATGCAGTTCGAAAATTATGAATACCGACACGACATCTGTGTGAATAATTGGGAAGATGCTGAAATTATTCGAACATAATTTTCGACTGTACGCTTTTCTGCTGTGTATATATTTTTTTTGTCATTCTAATTTTGACTGCCATTGTACCAACAAGAATTAACCAAATTGTAATAAATAATAAGAAAAATATTCAAATTGTATTTCCAACAAAATAAATCAGAATTATTAAATCGAGTCGTTCATATTGTGAAACCAAAGGTGTTTTTTTTATTTGTGGTTTATACAACATAACCAAAATTGAAGATACAGTCCACTCAATAGCAACGTGGAAAAGGTGCACGGTCGGAATACAAAATAGAAACATTTTGGCTTGTGCTCCACTAACATCGTTGCAGTGAAGAAGGAAACTCAATTCCTTATAGCACCAGAGTGTGGGCTGATACAACTCATCGATGCCGCAGCCGCTTTTCTTCGAATTGTCTATCTTCCGCTTTTCTTTCCATAACTGCGCTTCAATCAATTGTTGCGTGTGCTTGATTTTTTTAATTTCAACTAACATTAAATTTAATTTTTCATATTTAAATACTTTATTTAAAAAATTAACATTAAGCGGGTCGAACAAACACGGATATTTTTGTAACTCTTGAATTAATTTAAGTGTTTGTTCCCGACTCCAATTCTCACGTATACTCTCATATATATAATATTTTAAAAAAATATTAATGAAAACTAATAAAGTATTTTTTTAAATTAGTAAAAAAAAATTTTTTTCGCTTTGTTTTTTAGGTTATAATACGATGTGTGCACGTAAAATATTTTTCTATAATGACAAAAATTTGACAACCTGACGAATAAACAAAATGGCCTTGAAATATTTTATCTTCGTAGTGATGCGAGAAATAAGTAGAATCAAAAAATATTTTTGATGAAAAAAGAATTAAAGATTTCCCCGCCGCAGTTTGTAGGTGAAGAGGAAGGAAATGAAGAAAGAATCAAGAGCTAAGAATTAAAGTGTGGAGAGGCTGAATAAGGCGCATTTTATTTGACCATTTACAACAACAATGCCATGAATCCAATATCATTTTGGTATTCGTGAATGTGTACGTGGTTTTCAAAATCCAATAATATTTTTTAGTTATTGTGTTTAGCACCAGGCTCATGGAATCTTCTTTTGGTCTCGTCTGGCATGTACATTCAATTTATTTTGACGTAACAAAAATTGTTGTTTGTTTGGTGATTGTGATTTTTTAATTTAAGGCCCAGTGTCTAATGTAAATTATAAAATAATTGATATAGATAGGTAGGTATAGATTTACACGAGTTTATATTGAATTATTATAGATTTGATATGTAGTGGTGCAGAGTACACTGCTAAATTCTAGTGTAAAGAAATTTTATTAAAAATTAGAAATGAAGGATTTTTAAAAAGTAAAATAAAGAAATTGTGAATTATATGACAAATTTTAGTATACATAATTCATCATTATTACCGATGATTTTATACTGAATATACTATTCTCCCCAGTATTCTTCCCACCAGGATCTAAACCTAAGTTTATGAAATAAAAACATTTTGGAACTCTTCAAAGTATAGAGGAGAGTGAGGTACATTTGACAGGTGGAGTAAATTTGACACCAGCCAATTCGTATATTTCCTCTTAACTAAACTTACTGACATCTACCATATATTTTTCCTTTCTAAAACTAGATATTATACACGAAAATTCTCAGTCGTAATGTAATCATGGAACGAGGTACACGTGTTTTTGATTTTTTTAGTGTTTTGTTGTAAATTTTACGGTAAGTTTGTAAGACTATTTCAAAGTGATTTTTAGTGATAATTCGTTCAATATTTGTGTAACTACAATAAACTCTATTGAATAACTATTAAATAAAACGGTTTAATTAAATTGTTTAATGTTAATAAAAGAAAAATATTTTTTGGAAAAAGATGCGTGTGAGGCACATTTGACACTGAGAAATGGGCTACATTTGAGGTTGTCAAATGTTCCCCAGGGGTACATTTGACGATGTTAAATGTGCCACACTGTTCTACATTCAACAATCGTCAAATGTACCGCTTTATATGAAATTAAATTTTACTGTTTATAAAAAAATATTTATAGAAAATGGTGCGAAATTAAAAACGCAAAACACAACGACATTTAATCGATGAAACAGCAATGAGACAGGCAGTAAGTGATGATGTCAGAAATAAAGAAACGCGATGTAGTGCAGCTCGAAAATTCGGTATTAACAGAACAACATTGGTTATGCGATTAAAGAAAATGATAAATTTTGACACTGGGAATGGTGAAGATTCGGGAAACAGCAGTGACGATGGAGTTCTGGCCCTGTCTCCGGTAGAAAATACCAATCAAAATATACAGCAAAACAAATACTAACCAAGGATCAGGAAGACGAATTGGTACTGTATATTAAAATATGCAGTCGATTGCAGTTTGGACTTATATGTGCTAAAATTCATGAGTTCGTCTACCAATTTGTGAAGGCCAACAAAAGTCATGGATAGTCATGTATATGCCAAAGGTCTTATTTTTGAATTATTTTATTTTTAAAATTTATTGAAATTTTTGAGTTGGGTTTTAATTTTATGTTTCTTCTAGGTGCTAGCCGAAAAGGTATTAAACAGGTTTCCCAGTGTGTTTCGGCAGAGCGTGGTTCACTTGTCACATTTGTTGGCTTCACAAATGCAGCTGGTAACCATCTCCCACCAGCGTATGTTTTTCCCAGACAACGAAACAAAGAAGTATTTATCAACGGCGGGCCATCTGGATGTGTGGGATTTGCGACAAAAAGCGGATGGATGGTTGTGGAAGTAATTTTAGATATTTTAAAACACATCAAAAGGAACGTTAATTGCAGTAAACAAAATCCTATTTGGTTACTTTTGAACAATCATTCATCACATTGCGGCCACGATTCTATTTTGTATTGTAGAGATAATGGCATTGTTCTACTGTCGTTTCCTCCACATACCTCCCATGTCTTCAGCGATTAGATGTGTCTATATTTGGACCATTTAAAAACTACTTAAAAGTTGCATTTAATAATTTTATGGTTAATAATTCTGGAAAAAAGATTACCATTTATGACGTGGCTTCATTAACGAATGAACCTTTTAAGAAAGCTTTTTCAACCGAAAATATTTTAAAAGGTTTTAGCTCAACAGGAATTATGTCATTTAATTCAATGCATTTCTCAGAGCAAGATTTTGTTGTGCACGATGAAAACGCTTCTCCCAACGTTAACAGTGAGCCGCTGCATGAAGCAGAATCAATAAATATAACAGGCAATGACAATCAAAATAATATATCTAATTCAGCTGCCTATTTAAGTCCAGAAGTGTTAAGACCAATTCCCAAACTTCATTTTCAGCCGACAACAACTCGAACGGGAAAATCACAAATTTACACAAATACCCCAGAAAAAGACCGGATTGAAGAATTAGCAAATAAAAAGAAATCAAAGGAACAAAAAACTATTAAGAAGAAAGAGCCCAAACTTAAAAAAGTTAAGAAAGCAATAGATTTCGAATCAACTACCGAAAATGAATCCGATACAAATTTATTACTTGTGGGCTCAGATGATTCTGATTGTTTATTTGAAGAATTCACAAATTCTGAATCCGACGAAACAAAATTACCTAAACTGGCTAAACTATGCGATGGTGACGTTATTCGGACTGGAGATTTGGTTTTAGTAAAATTTGAAAGCAAGCAAATATGTGTATGTTTATTTTACTGGGGAAGTTATAGAAATGAATGACGTAACTTCGCTCATAGTTCGATTTTTAAGGAAATCTCGTACAGAAATGGTGTTCGTAGAGCCAGCTATCGAGGATGTGAGCATGGTTTTGCGACGTGATATCGAGGGCAAACTTCCAATGCCGGTTTATCCACACAGAACATCGCGGTCAGCTAAAAATTACATTTTTAATGTAGCTTTAAATAATTATCTAGTCAGATAATGTGATAAAATTAAAGACTGAAATTAATTTTTTATAATTTTTTAAAAGAAATCGTTCAAGAATAATTTTGTAAAAACATAATAATTAATAACGAACGATTCCAACGATTTCCGTGCTAGCCAAACCTTTTTCATCATTGTTGGCAGTGGCCGATATTGGCATTTGAGAGTTGAGTGCGATTTCAAAAAAAAAATGTTGTAGAACTATTATAATTCTTAAAAGATGTCTCTTTATAATAAATACACTTAATTTAATACATATAAAATTATCAGTTACATAAACCCCTTTTAGCCAATTTCCTCACCAGTAATATTTAGTACAAAAAATTCTTTGTTTTCTTCAACAGTTTTCCAGCTTCATACTCATTTTCGAAAGAGGCGCTAGTTAGAAGATTACCTAATTAAAAAACCCTTATCCATACGAATCATTCGTTTAATAAAAGATTTGCAAAATTATATATTGGAAATTGCACTCAACCCTCAAGGGCCAATATCGGCCATTGCCAACAATGATGACAATGGTTTGGTTAGCACATGGAATAGGCCTCTAAATTACCTAGTCAAAAAAACCCAATCCATACGAATAGTTGGTTTAATAAAAGTTCTGCAAAATTATTTATTGGAAATCGTACTCATCTCTTAAGGGCCAATATCGGCCATTGCCAACGGTTTGACAAAGGTTTGGTTAGCACATGGAATAGGCCATAGAATTACCTAATTACCTAGTAAAAAAACCCCAATCCATCCGAATCGTTCGTTTAATAAAAGATCTACAAAATTATTTATTGGAAATCGTACTCAACTCTCAAGGGACAATATCGGCCATTGCCAAAAATGATGACAAAGGTTCGGCTAGCACATAGAATAGGCCTCTAAATTACCTAGTTAAAAAAACCAATCCATACGAATCGTTCGTTTAATAAAAGTTTTGCAAAATTATTTATTGGAAATCGTACTCAACTCTCAAGGACCAATATCGGCCATTGTCAACAATGATGACAAAGGTTTGGTTAGCACATGGAATAGGCCTCTAAATTACCTAGTGAAAAAAACCCAATCTATACGAATCGTTTGTTTAATAAAAGTTCTGCAAAATTATTTATTGGAAATCGTACTCAACTCTCAAGGGCCAATATCGGCCATTGCCAAAAATGATGACAAAGGTTCGGCTAGCACATAGAATAGGCCTCTAAATTACCTAGTTAAGAAAACCAATCCATACGAATCGTTCGTTTAATAAAAGTTTTGCAAAATTATTTATTGGAAATCGTACTCAACTCTCAAGGACCAATATCGGCCATTGTCAACAATGATGACAAAGGTTTGGTTAGCACATGGAATAGGCCTCTAAATTACCTAGTGAAAAAAACCCAATCTATACGAATCGTTTGTTTAATAAAAGTTCTGCAAAATTATTTATTGGAAATCGTACTCAACTCTCAAGGGCCAATATCGGCCATTGCCAACAATGATGACCGAGGTTTGGTCAGCACATGGAATAGGCCTCTAAATTACCTAGTCAAAAACCCCAATACATACGAATCGTTCGTTTAATAAAAGTTCTGCAAAATTATTTATTGGAAATCGTACTCAACTCTCAAGGGCCAATATCGGCCATTATCAACAATGATGACAAAGGTTTGGTTAGCACATGGAATAGGCCACTAAATTATCTAGTGAAAAAAAACCAATCCATACGAATCGTTCGTTTAATAAAAGTTTTGCAAAATTATTTATTGGAAATCGCACTCAACACTCAAGGGCCAATATCGGCCATTGCCAACAATGATGGCAAAGGTTTGGTTAGCACATGGAATAGGCCTCTAAATTACCTAGTCAAAAAAAACCCAATCCATACGAATCGTTCGTTTAATAAAAGTTCTGCAAAATTATTTATTGGAAATCGTACTCAACACTCAAGGGCCAATATCGGTCATTGCCAACAAGGATGACAAAAATTTGGTTAGCACATGGAATAGGCCACTAAATTACCTAGTGAAAAAACCTAATACATACGAATCGTTCGTTTAATAAAAGTTCTGCAAAATTATTTATTGGAAATCGCACTCAACCCTCAAGGGCCAATATCGGTCATTGCCAACAATGATGACCAAGGTTTGGTTAGCACATGGAATAGGCCTCTAAATTACCTTGTGAAAAAACCCAATACATACGAATCGTTCGTTTAATAAAAGTTCTGCAAAATTATTTATTGGAAATCGTACTCAACTCTCAAGGGCCAATATCGGCCATTGCCAACGGTTTGACAAAGGTTTGGTTAGCACATGGAATAGGGCATAGAATTACCTAATTACCTAGTAAAAAAAACCCCCAATCCATTCGAATCGTTCGTTTAATAAAAGTTCTGCAAAATTATTTATTGGAAATTGCACTCAACACTCAAGGACCAATATCGGCCATTGCCAACAATGATGACAAAAGTTTGGCTAGCATATGGAACAGGCCTCTAAATTACCAAGTTAAAAAACCTTAATCCATAGGAATCGTTCGTTTAATAAAAGTTCTGCAAAATTATTTACTGGAAATCGCACTCAACTCTCAAGGACCAATATCGGCCATTGCCAACAATGATGACAAAAGTTTGGCTAGCACATGGAATAGGCCTCTAAATTACCTAGTGAAAAAACCCAATACATACGACTCGTTCGTTTAATAAAAGTTCTGCAAAATTATTTATTGGAAATCGCACTCAACTCTCAAGGACCAATATCGGCCATTGTCGACAATGATGACAAAGGTTTGGCTAGCACATGGAACAGGCCTCTAAATTACCAAGTTAAAAAACCCTAATCCATACGATTCGTTCGTTTAATAAAAGTTCTGCAAAATTATTTATTGGAAATCGCACTCAACTCTCAAGGACCAATATCGGCCATTCCCAACAATGATGATAAAGGTTTGGCTAGCACATGGAATAGACCTCTAAATTACCAAGTTAAAAAACCCTTATCCATACGAATCGTTCGTTTAATAAAAGTTCTGCAAAATTATATTTTGGAAATTGCACTCAACCCTCAAGGGCCAATATCGGCTATTGCCAACAATGATGACAAAGGTTTGGTTAGCACATAGAATAGGCCTCTAAACTACTTAGTTAAAAAAACCCTAATCCATCCAAATCGTTCGTTTAATAAAAGTTCTGCTAAATTATTTTCTTTGAAATCACACTTTAACTTTAAAACGCTATATAGTATACTGTTTTTTTATGAACTATTAAAATAAAATCAATTAAAATTACTTTACAACAAGAATTTGTAATGTTTTTTGATTTGCTTTAATTTAATTAGAGCTTGATTTTTTAAAATAATTTTATAAATACCACTCAATTGTTTTAAATAATGCTCAATTTTCCCATAAGAATTAGTTTTAGCAGTGTAATACTAATACATTGATAAATCTCTGGAATGTCTGGAAAACTTCAAACTCGTCAAAGTTGGTACATTTTAAGCCTGAGATGTAGCACCTTGAGAATGCAGCTTTAGTGGTTTTCAAATACCAAATATGCTTTTCGCCGGCTGAATACACCTAAAACACTTCACAAATATAAAAAATCACAAATAATTGTCTTACAAACAAAAACTGTATTGGCCTACAAATATTTTAACAATTGATTTTATCTGTCAATTTTTTTTTTTTTTGCGAAAAAGGTCTGTGCAGTTTATGAAAGAAAAAATGTCTTACCGACAAATTTTCATGGCTTACTACAACTCATAATATAATAATTTTTAAATAATTTGTAGTAGGCTTTGCATAAATTTACGCGCATCATAAACGTTTACCAGAGTTAAACCAACTGTTTTCCACGTGTTGGTCAAATAAACGCATTGAAATTGATAGTTTAAAGGTCACTGATGTGAGACTTGAATGCGCCCATAGACTACTTTAAAAGAAGTCAAGCAAATGAACCTCAATTTTAGACCTGTTTTGGTTTTATAAAAGGGATTTCGTACCCTACCTATTTTATGTCAAACAAATACGAAAATCTCTAAATCTTAATTTTAAAATTTAACTAAATAATTTAATTAATTAATTAATTATGTAATAATTATTCTCATCAATTAATTTGCCAACAAACATAATCGGTTTTGCTGTAGGTATATAGTATGTAAAAAATTAAAATAACATTGAAAATAACCAAGTTTAGTTGAAATTAATCATTAACATTAATATTTTAATTTAATGATTTATTTATTACGTTTATAATATTAGTTGGTCTAGATAAAATAAAATTTATCAAAGCAATCAGACGGAACGATAATGCGCTGAATGTACATACATATGTCTGCGATAATAACATTGATTTAATGATTTTTGTTTTTAATTTGATAGCGGCGCGGGCAGCTGCACAATAACAGCAATGTACGTATTATATGTAGGAATGTTTATGTTTTTTAATTTAATTTAATTCGTTTATTAAATAAATAAATTTTATATTATTATTCAAAATCAATTGATAATTTTGACCGTATATATTTATGCTATTTAGATTGTGCATTATTTATTAAGCATATGTACAAAATATTATATTGTATAAATTATGTATCAGGTAAATTTTTTTATCGATATTGACCTGAATAACCGATGGAGGAGGATGTTGGTAGCCAGTCCAGCCACCCCCTCGGCTCCGATGCCAAAATCATAACAGATGGTAATAAGTAAGTGGAATCAATCCGACTGATTTTACTTACTTATTTAAGATGGCATCGAATAAGTTAATAATTATGAAATAAGTATTGGTTATAATTCGAAATAGCCGCTAATCAACACGGCGCGGCGCTGTGTTTTAGTAGTACTACCCAAACTGTATGTTCAAAATGCACGTGTTGTCTCGTTGCCTTTCATTTCATTTTACTTCGGTCTAAAACGACCAAAGTATTGAAATCCTGTCAAAAATGACGAAAAATTGGGTTGGTCTTTAACCACTTTTTTCGATGTTTTAAAAGTCCCTGAGTCTAAAACAGCAGCAAAAAAAAATGTCCGTCCATCTGTCTGGATCTCTGGATGTCTGTATGTCTGTACCCGTGGTATCTCGAGAACGGCTTATCCGATTTAGATTTTTTTTAGCCAATCTGTTTCGATGGTCAAGGGCGAGATTTGAAAAGCTTTTGGAACCTGTGCGTCAAGAGAAATTTTCAAATTTCCCGTCAAAATTTTATTTTACTTTTAAATTTTACGTCCTTTAATTCTATTGAACATACTAAAAACTTGCGCTAGCAAAATTTTTCGTTTTCGTGCAAAATACGTTTAAGTATGACTCTACCTATTTTGAAAATTTCAAAAGTCGAATGGTAGATTTTTGGCCCTCTTACGTTAATTTTTTCACTCGTTTTTGTGATTCAAAATAAATTTAAAACAAAAAATATTGACAAACAAGGATAGAAATTTATACGGTTAAAATTTACATGTTATATAATCTTCACTATTTGAATATTTTTTATAAACGAACGAGAGCACTTTTTATTTGGCATTCCTCACTTTCACTCATACTCGAAATATTCTCGTTATTGACTGTTGATGATGTCTCCGGAGTAACAGGTGAATTTAATGAATTATTAACCGGTGATACCTCGTTTTCAACTTTTTGACGTTTATTAGTCACCCGGTAATAACATGACGTACAAATCGATTAATTTTCAGTTACATGAATCTAGCGCGGCAAACGAATTTTAATATAATCATTAACATTTCTTAAACTTTTAGAACATTTCAACTCAGGAAACGGCTTACAACACTTTTTGTACCCAACCATTATTATACTTATTATTTGAAATACTTTTGATGTTATTTAAATAAGCAAATGATTTAAATAGAACTTCACAAGTTAAACTAACTGAAATATTAATTTAAACACTAATTTATACGAAAAAAATGTTAATAAAAACCACTGCTTATATTTTATGTTATTTTACAGGCCTACCTACCCCTTCTGTTATAATCAAATTTTTAAATATGCGTCATTTTGTTCCAAAAGATTACGTTACGGTTTATGTACCTGAACGTAATATTTTAGAACGCATTTTTAGGGTTGGAACTAACAAAATAAATGACTCATACCAACATTTATTTTTTAACTAATAGCTTTATGGGCTATCCCTAAACTACGTTAAGCCTTTGTTTGGGGAAGGAGTATTGATTGTCGTCACGTTTAAGCTGGGGCAGGGAGAATTTCATAAAAGATGACGTCATGTAATTATAAGAAGTTACTGTTATGGGATATTACATATGACATAATACAATAACTTGCAGGTATATCATTAGAGTCGTATTTCTTTAATATACCACTTACTTCATGTTCTTAAATGATTAAATCATTGCTCACATATTCAGTTTTGTGACGACTTGTGATGAAGGAGTGAGAGAGACGAAGTTAAGAATGGCCCAAAATAACTTGACGTAGTTTATGAACGGACTGTTACAAATTGTTTCCTCTTTGTTTTTTAATTTTCTATTAGAAGTAAGAATATACTAAAGATTGACGAAATAATTTTAAACAATTACATTATCAGGTCGAGCGTAAATTAGTTAAAAATTGAAAATAACATATAACAATTTGATTTTGTATTCCAAAACGGGTAAATCGTCATACTTAAACGTATTTTGCACGAAAACGAAAAATTTTGCTAGCGCAAGTTTTTAGTATGTTCAATAGAATTAAAAAACGTAAAATTTAAAAAAAAAAAAAAAAAAATTGGACGATCATTGAGAAAAATCAAAAATAAAAATTTGGCGGGAAATTTGAAAATGAAGAAATTAAAGAACTAACCATTTTTATATTTTTTTATTAATCCGTATTAACTTACCTTTAAAACGAGCCCTATATCATAAATATCGGATATTTATTTTCCCTTTTTTAGCCATAAACACAACATCATGTTTATCATTTTTCTCAAAATTTGACACCCTGTATTTTAAACAACTACAACAACAACAAAAAAATCATTTTCTACAAAATGTTTTTTTTAACTAGTACTACCAATTGAAAACATAAAAAATAAAAAATTTAAACACGACTTCCGGTCCCATATACCAAATTTGTGATTTGACGTATTTTTCACCATATATATGTATATATATAGGGAAAATTCACTACAACGGAAAACGACGGGACCAAAAACGTTGTCCGTTAAACTGAGGATTTATGATTTTTTTTATAAAAATTTTATTGGGATTCCATCCCAAATTCAAATGATTTTTAGTCGAAGTTCTGGAATATGGCCAAGTAGGATGGAACTTTGCTATTCTTTAATTGATTATGATGAAATTTGACATCTGCATTGGAAATGGGATTCTAAAATGATTTGAAGATGAAATTCTGGAAAATGGTCAATTAGGATGGAACTTACCTATTTCTCAACCGATTGGCTATTTCTTAACCGATTATGATGAAACTTGATCTGGATGATGGAAATAGGATCTAAAATTATTTTTGGATAAAGTTCTGGAATGTGGCAAATTAGGATGGAACTTAGCTATTCCTTAACCGATTATGATGAAATTTGACATGTGCGTTTTAAATGGAATTCTAAAATGATTTTTGGATAAAGCTCTGGAATATGGCCAGTTATGGAACTTGGCTGTTCCACAACCGATTATGATAAAATTTGACATGTGCATTGTAAATGAGACTCTAAAATTATTTTTAAATGAGTTTCTGAAATACGGCCAATTAGGACGGAACTTGGTTATTTCTTAACGGATTTAAGTGAAATTTGACAGCTGCCAGGGAAATGGGATTCTAAAGTTATTTTTGGATATAGTTCTGGAATATGGCAAAGTAAGATGGAACTTGGCTATTTCTTAACCGATTATGATGAAATTTTAACCAATTATGATGGAAATTTGATTCTAAACCGATTTAGATCTAAAAACCAATTTAGAATTTCATTCCCAACGCGCATGTCAAATTTCATTTATTTATTTTTTTTTTTTTGCCATATTCTAGAATTTTATCGAAAAATCTTTTAAGAATCCTATTTCAATCATGGATATCAAATTTCACTAAAACCGGCTAAGAAATTATCAAGTTCCACCCAGATTGGCAATACATATAATTTACTAAAGGTTCAATTTGAAATGTTAAAGGTTTAATTTGAAGTGTAAAAGGAACAAATTAAAGTGGTAAAATTTCAATTTGAATTGTCCGTGTCCGCTCTAATAAAATGTCAGATTATCTAAGGGAGGTTTTCATTGAAAAACTTCAGTTGCATGGGACTTAAAAGTATGTCCGTTGAAGTGAGGATTTCGCTAAATTGAGTGTCTGTTGAAATGTGGTTTCAGCGTGTTAATTACGGTTTATATTCACTCAGACTAATAAAAAAGTTTTTTCCAGTTGGATTACACATATAGTATATCTTGTGAAAAGTTTAATTATACCTATTTTCAGCTATTGTGATGTGATATTTTCTAATTGTGATAGTTCCTCAAAGCGATTACTTGAGGTTACGTTTAATAATTGTGTGAGATATGTTCATGACCTTAGAAAGTTTGATCATGTTTCCGAATTTAAAGATTCAATCCTTGGATGTGACTTGTTTGAGTTTTACTGTTATAGAACTGCTGTCTTTATTTTTCGAATAATTAAATCGGGTGTACCATTATACTTGCATGATAAATTACATTTTTCTATGTCATTGAGAACTAGGAACGTTAATTTGCCAGTTAGTAGAACTAATGTTTACAATAACTCTGGATTAATAAATGCGATTATCACTTGGAATAGTTTGCCTACAGAATTAAAAAATATAAGTTCCATTAACAAATTTAAAAAGGTAACTTAATATCAAAGTTCTTGTACATATTATAATTAATTATGTATATATGTCCATTGTTGTATATTTGCTAATTATTGTTATATTGATATTGAAATATTTATTGTTAATTTAAGTTATTTTCTGCTGTCGTAAATATGTGTGATGTACAAAAGCCACGGTTTATATATTGAATAAAGCATTATTATTATTATTATTATTATTATTAATATGGAAAATTCAAATTTTTGAAAATTCAACAAACCTCGTTAGTAATTTTAATTATTTATGGAATTTTAATGGGACTCTTCGTACAAATCATAGGGAATACAAGAGAATGCACAAAATATTTCGACATTAGATAAAGGTCTGATAAAAATAAAAGTCGGGACCACAGCAAGATAAGCAACTCACTTTGCCATCAGCATACAACCGACAATCATCAATTTAAATTAAAACAAAATATTTTGAAACTAACTACATAAAGTACTTGTATATTAATGATATACATATTGTATGTACAAAGTTAAATTAATGCGGAAACACTTTAGTACTCGAATGTGCCGCTATACATACCTTCAGCTATATTATATCGATCAATTTACTAGTAGGTATTTTTTTTTTGTGGGAAACACATCGAATAATGTCAATGAATTGTCTGTTACGTGTAAAATTAGCAATTTGCAAATCGAAAATTGTAGATGCGACGAGTATGTGTATAGTTTCAATTCTAAATTAGTAGTTTGTTAGTAGTTCATTAAAATGTAATTTAACTCAATTTTTTTGCTTGTTATATTATAAAATTAAATTAATATAAATGATTTGGATTTCATAAAATCTATATGTACTATATAATGTTATGTCTCGTATCTACATACCATATATATATATGATAATGTATGTATATGGAGGCAATAACTAGCGCAGTGGTATTTATTTATAAGACTTTGATAACAAAAAAAAATTGGTTGATTTATGTTATTAGTTTTTTGGATATTTTTATCCACTTTGAGTATATTAAAGAATTTTTTTTTTTTTTTTTGGAATTTTATCGGTGATTTTATCTCTGTAATAATGACTAATATATTTCTAATATAAGTGTATAGAATTATAGATATTGGGTCGATTTTGTCTCGTTAAAAAAAATATTCTTGGTGCGGTACCACACTAAGATTCAATTTTATATTTTTGTGCTCTATTCCTAACTTGGGTCGTATATGCTATATACGAGTATTATGGGGAGGTGATTTTGTTGTCTATATTTTTAACATAAACACATGCTGATTCTTGAATTTCTAATGAATTTTTATCATTTCTCTGTGCTTTACGAGTATTCTAAATTATTTAGTATACGCACGTCTACAAAATAATATTTGTGTTATTTTGGGTTTATTTCAAATAAATTGGAAAATGGGCGATTGGGAGGGATTTTATTGTTGATTGCTGAGATAATTAACAAAACCAAATTTAATTTTATTGTTAACCATCAGCAACAGATTAGTATGACAAGTAATAATACAATAGGAGACGGAGTGATTACTATACACATTTATTTATATTATATATATTCTATACAATACATTGTACATATGATCTCCTTCTTTGTAAGAATTCTCAGTTATATAAGTGCACATATTACATAGTGAATGAACCATCCGACAATTTCGAAACATCAAACGTGAATGTAACGATTTGAGTTTTTCTTATAACCTTTTTAAACCTCTTCGAATGACGTGAACGCCAGGATATTGGTGCTCTAAAATCACAAACAAATCAGTTCAATTCCAAAAGACAATCAACATCAAATACATCTTTTATTTTTGAGAAACAAACCGCATGTTCTTATTCCTTCAGAGAAATTATTGTAAAATAAGTACAGAAAAAAGGACATTGCCATACGACAAAATCTTATAAAATAAAGCAAAATAAAATATTTATTAATATTAAATATAATATATTAAATATTTAAATATTAATATGAATATTTATTTGGTAATAAATTGGGAATAGTAATATAAGATCGTGCGGCAAAATAGATATCTTATAGCATCTTAGCAACACTAGTTCGGTAAATATCATTTATTCACTTTTGATACATAATAGCTCGATAACTATGCTGATTTCAAATAAAGAAAATGTAAAATAACCCATTGTTATTGTATAACCCACGCTGCTAGGGGCAACGTGAGTTAATTTTGTATAACAAAATGTTGAGTAGTAACTGGAAAATTATTCGTAGCCAAATAGAATGAAAACTAACGGCTATCGCCTCGTGGGACAAACTTATCCCTCATGGATAATATCTCGTTTTGCTCACTAGTACCATATATAACTATTACTACATTATTTTCAAAAAAAAAAAAAAAATCGTAATCGAAAGCTGCGTAAACGTAGGAAAAAGGTACAAAGCAAAATTTAGATTGATCTAAATTTCAATCATTTTAAATTCACAATATCTGTTTATAATCAAGCTGAATCAAACAAAAATTGGCTCATAAAAAAAAAAAAATTGATTAGGGCTATTTTCGAAATCGTGTAAGGTTCGTCTTATTTTAAAATGTGATTTTTACTATTTTTGGTCGTCTTTATGATTTATGTGTTTGTTAATGATTTACATGGATTGTTGTTTAGAAGGGAAAAGTCATCGACGAATCTTGTTACACACAACTATACAGAATAAAAATCCAATTTTATGGGATAACATGATAATTCAGACTCGTGTGTTCTCATTTAACTAAAAAATATAAAGGGCTGAAACCTCATGAGGTGGTCAGAACGTCGGTCTTGATTAATTCTACTCCCACGTTAATCCAGAAATAAATCTCTTAAGTCAATCTTCAGCTCAGCCTTCAACTCAATATATAAATCAACCTCCATCTCAATCGCAACATAATTCTTACCGCAATCACCAAATTAACCACAAACCAAACCCTCAAATCAATCATCAAATCAACCACAAATCAACTTTCAAATTAATACTTAAGCTAACTCCAAATCAACTCTTAAATAATTCCCCAACCGAACAGCTCACTTAACCCCAATCCTGACTAACTAAAACCCTAACTAAACCTTAATGAGTTCAAGGTTTTGAATCAATTTATTAAAATCAAGTCCAATCCATCGTGTTTCTGGCATTATATTAACTCTAAAAGAAAATCTGTTGGTTATCCTTTACCCATGAGTTATAATGATAGGCAAGCTCATGATCTAAATGCTGTTTGTGAATTATTTGAAATTATATTTCGAAAATGTTTTAACATCTCCCAGTGACCAAGTCTTGGTCAATAATCATATTCACTGTATTTCTTCTTTTACGGGGGAACAAATCAAAATGGCTTTAGTTGGAATTAATAGTAAAATGTATATGGGCCCTGATGGTATTCCCTCACTATACTCTTAAATAATTGCGCCGAAGCCTTAAGTGACCATTTAGCATATTTATTTAATTACAGCCTTAGGCAAGGTATTTTCCCCTATAGTGCTGGAAACCCTCGTATGTAATTCCAGTATTTAAATCGGGACCTAAAAATTCAGTTGAGAATTATAGAGGAATAGCTATTTTATCTGTTATCCCTAAACTTTTTGAAAAATTGGTAAAGGATTGTATTTTTCTTAATATTAAAAACTTAATTGTTCCCCAACAGCACGGTTTTTTTTTCAGGTAGATCGACGACAACCAATCTTGCGGTATATGTTAATGATACGATATGCTGTTTAGAAAAAGGTGCCCAAGTTGACACTATCTATACAGATTTCAGTAAGGCCTTTGATAAAATTAATCACAAATTATTAATTGATAAATTGATTCAAGTGATTTGTAATTTTATTCCTAAAAAATGATTATCATCTTATTTGTCGCAAAGGTCTCAACTAGTACGTATTGGTCAAAATTATTCTGAGAAGTTTTCAGTGTCATCTGGTGTTCGTGGTAGTTGTTAATGATATTGTTACATGTTTTAAGTTTTGTAAATGTCTGTTATATGCAGATGACCTTAAAATTTACGCTACTATCCGAAATGGCGCAGACATTTTATTGGTACAACAGGACCTTAATCGGTTTAGTGATTGGACTACCGAAAATCGTTTAGCTCTCAATATCTCCAAATGTAAAACTATGTCATTTGCACGAATTAAGATATTAATTGTAGCTCCGTACAGTTTACAAAACGTGGAAATAGATATAGAGTTACTCAGTTTATTGATTTAGGTGTTTTGTTTACAGTTAACCTAAATGTTACTAAACATATAGAAATGATTGTAGCTAGAGCCGGCTCGATGCTTGGTTTCATAAAGAGACATGCTCGTCAATTTTCTGACCCATATACTCTCAAGACATTATATACTGCTTTTGTTAGGCCTATTTTGGAATACGCTACAGTTATCTGGAGTTCTGGTTATAAAATCTTTAGTGATCGTATTGAGCGGATTCAAAAAAGTTCTTACTATTTGCCCTTCGAAGAATTCCAAGGTCAACTTCAGGATTTAGTTTACCTTCTTATGCCGGTCGTTGTACACTTTTGAACATTCGTAGTCTTGAATTCAGAAGAGAGATGATTCATGCAGTATTTGCTCGGGATGTAATTTGTGCTAAGATTAATTGCCTGGTATTGCTTGACTTTTATTCATTTTACGTTCCTAAGAGAATTATGGAATTGATGAACCGGTCGGTACGTCAAAATATTTAAACCAATATTCAGAACATTTTGATTTTAACATTTCAAGGGATGTTTTTAAGAGTCGTATTCGAAATAATAATTTGTAACACTTTTTTATATACAAAATTATTGGTATTGTAACCTATGCTATTTGTTTGTGCTGGTAATAAATAAATAAATAAATAACTCAACTTCAACTCAACTTAGCTCGAACCAAATCTCTACCTTCTGCTCAACTCATACCATCATACCAACATCCCATTACACCATCATACAATCACGGGGGGTTAGAAACTCGAAAAAAATTAAGTCCGTTAATTCAGATTTATGTTTCCAGCATCGGTAACACTCTAAATTTGATTTATTACAAAGTCATTTAAAAAGACTAAAAGTCGTTTCAGAAAATAGTTTTGTAAATCCCTAATTCAGATTTTCAATTTCATTCTAAACTGAAATCATTTATTGACTTTTAAAATAAAGGTAGAAACTACAATACAGTGAGACCAAATTAATTTTCTTTTATGCAATGAAAAAACAGAAATGGATGATGAAGGAAAAGATTTATCTTCCTTTAGATTTTTTGACGGAACGAGAATCGACACCCAGGTCTGTGAAACGATAAAATTTACGATGTTTTGTATCGGGAGTGTGGCTTATTGCATTTTCGTCACCACATAATACTATATTAGAGCAGGAAAATGAATCAACATTGCACCCGATTCTTTCTAAATATTCTATCTCTCTCTTTCTCTTGTTCTTATTTTGCATTCAGCATATTTGAACTCCGCCCTGCTCCATAAATATCCAAATTTTATAATTTTGAATTTTATCATGCACAAATTGATTAAAAGTTTGTGGCAAAAATCTAATAAGTACAAATACAAATGAGCCGTTCAGCGCACACATCGATTAACTCCACTTTTTGAAAAATCTTAAATTTAAGTGTCAAAGCACTTAGTATAGTCATAACTTTTTATATTTATAATAACTTTCCTGAATAATAAAGATTAACACCATTAAGCGGAAATTTTTTGCCATTGAATAATAAGTAATTTATTTCAGAAGCCATTTCGATTAACTCCATACTCTAATGTAAATCGTTTCAATACCGCAATTCAATGCACTGGCAAACGTTGAATGATAACGGTAAATTTTTTGTGCAACTCAAATGTCTCGTTGAACTCGTTTCAATAACGCAATTCAATGCACTAGCAAACGTTGAATGATAACGGTAAATTTTTAAATGATGCCTTACCAGAATTAAAGTAAAATTAATTAGTCAGTCACAGTCTAATTGCCGCAGGATCAAGTACTTGTGAAGTCAAATTAATTATTATTAAGAATAAAGTGTAATAGGGTTTATTTTAACTTCTACTGTATACTTCACCAATATTTCACGGACTACATATTTTTTTGGCCTTTTTAACATTACTCCCAGATCGTTAGTATTTGGGTTTGAATTATTATAAAAAATTATTTCAATTTGTGAATGGTTTTAAAGAAATAAATTTTATACCGTTATAATCAAGATGTGTGCGACTAATAATAATGGCGATGTGGAAAACAGAGATGATTCTTCAATACATTCATTTATCAACAGAAAGTCTGGTTCAAGAAGACGTTTATGGTTTTCCTCGGATTCATCTGATTGCAACAGTACAAATATCCCAACAAACACATTGATTGGGAGGAAAAAAGTCGTAATCCTGATAAATGGGCACGAAATTTACAAAAGCATAGAAGAAAAAAAGGTTTGGCATACAGGAATCGAGGAAGAAATTTATTACCTGCAAAAACATTTGTCGATATAAAATGCAGATGCCGTCAAAAGTGCAATCAAAAAATTCTTTCGGATGAGAGAGAGGCTGCCATGAAGGCATTTTATAGTTTACATAGTCAACTTGACCAAGGCGCTCCACGAATAAAACTAAAGAACGAAGATCACATTCTTTTACGTATTACTTTCGAACAAACATATATGATATTCCCGTTTGCAAAAAATATTTTAGGGACACTTATCGGGTGAGTGACGGGCGGATATACAAATGTTGTTCTAAAGAACAATTTACATTTTTGGTTGATCAGCGCAAAGGCCGTGTTGCAAATAATAAAATAGATGACACAAATGTTATAAAACATATAAAGTCATTTCCAGCCTACAGTAGTCACTACACCAGAGCTCATAATCCAAGACGACAATATTTAAATCCTGACTTAAATATTAAGAAAATGTAAGAACTATACGTCACACAATGTGAAAAGGAAAATGTAGTACCAGTGAAAGAAAAATATTACTATAATGTGTTCTCTACAAAATTTAATTTACATTTTAAACAACCATCAAAGGATACGTGTCAAACTTGTGATGCTTTGCAAATAAAAATTCAATCTTCAGACGGTGATGGAATTAAAACGGCAGAAATTGAAAAGGAAACTCACTTAGAAGAGGCTGAACAGGCTCGCAGTCAAATGGCTGCCGATCGAATGGCAACATCAGAAATAAAATTCTTATTTTCTTTCGACTTAGAAAAAGCTTTAGCCTATCCTAAACTGACCACATCCGTAGCTTATTACAAGCGAAATTTATATGTTTATAATTTTGGATGTCATGAATTCAGTAAAAATATAAGCCACATGTTTGTTTGGCCAGAAACTGAAGGATCTCGTGGGTCTCAAGAAATTTCATCTTGTCTAATAAAGTACATAAAGACTTATGATACAAACTTTGAAAAAATAATAACATATTTAGATTCGTGTACCGGGCAAAATAGAAATATTAAAACTGTCTTAAGTTTATTGAAACTTGTTCAAAGTACGGAAATAAGAGCTGAGTCAATTGAAATGAAATTTATGGTAAGTGGACACAGCTATTTACCTAATGACTCAGATTTTGCCATTATTGAGTCACATGCGAAAAAAAATCAAAACATTTTTTCACCGGATGCCGAAACTCATCCCCAAATCAACCCTATCCGAAAAGCTACAAGGTTACATGAGCACAACTCAAAACAGCTCAAGATGGCTGCTAACTCGATCCCAAATAAATTTCCAACTGATCCACTGATTCAACCTCAACTCAACCCTAACTCAAACCTCAACTAAATCATAGCTCGATCCCAACTAAGCCCTAAACTAACCCCAACTTAATTTCAACTCGACCTCTAACCCTGATCCATACTCTATACTCAATTCAATCACTACACGAGAATATTGCACGATTTTTTTTTTCGTCTAATAGCGACTCGCTTCTTAAGTTATCATTGTGGTGAATGTGTTGGCTAGAAATCAGTGGAAAAATTATGAAATTGTTAAAAAAGAAATTGTAAAGATTTTTTTCATGCAGTGTTCGTAACTGTTGATTTTTTTTTTCTAAGTCCAATTGAAAACGCAAAATATGAGTTGTAAAAAAATGCTTGTGATGTTCGTTTCAAAAGCAACATCACCTTTCTCAATCTCATCTGTACCCGTTTCATGTGTAATTATTATGTTCATGCTATTCCTTTAGTTGTATGTTGTCTCCTATCAAGTAAACGGAACGAAAAACAAATCAAAGATTATTGTAAAATTTTGATCACTATAATAACTAACGGAATAACGGATATACGGTTATGTATAACCGTGGAAGTACTCCTATACAGTGCCAATTAACACGATTCTAACAGATATTCCCATTGGAGTCATTTAGAGTTGAAATAGTAGTTTTTCTATTTTTATTTTAGAATATTGCTGTAATGGTATACCATTTTGGTGACCCATTTGGTGACCCCATATCTAATTTTGGAGACCAAAAAAATTAAATATTCTTCTGGCAATGTGAGGATTGTGCCTTGAATAATGAGTATGTTTTTAATCATGGTGTTTCTTATTACTGCATGCTGAATGTGTTTAAGAGTTGTTAAACATCTCTATCACCGTTAAAATTAAATAGCTGGCTTCCTTTGGCTTTTTAAAACTGTTTTGTTTGGAAACTATCACATGTGACTTAAAGCCGGTAGATGAATACACAGAATTGCTGTATAGAGTGGTCATTTATCTTTATTTGTGTTGCTTATCTCAATCATAGTTTGTTTATATATCACTTTAAGAGTAGAAATCAAATGGTTGTCTCATGGTCTGAAGAGACATTAGAGTTTGGAATTTCCAATGACGAAATATATTTATTTAAGGCTTTAGTTGTGTCTGTTAGATTTCTTGTGTCGATCGATATTTCGGATAGACGATTTTTTAATATTATCTAGTATCGTATCTATCGTAGAGATTTTGAAAATAATTTGGTTCTACATATATCGGTGACAATAAAATAGAGAGACGGATTAAATTCCAAATGTTTCTAAAGAATTCGAACCCAAATCATTTGAAAATTTTATAGACTTGTTTGTGAAAAAAAATTAAAAAATTTCAAAGTAGTCTCCAAGAGTATTAATACATAACTTCAAACGTTTACTAAAATTATCAGCCGCAGTTCAAAGCATTTCTAGAGGCATTTCATCCCAGACCAGGACAATGGTAGCACGTAATGAGTTCAAATTTGTGTGTGATATGACGCAAGCTTTGGTCTCAAATCATGTCCAAACAAAATAGGCGAGAGGATTTATATCTGGAGAATACAGCCCAAAAGCATAACAGATTTAGGTTTTTGGCTTCGTCAAAAAGAATTTTTGTGCATTTTTTTCCCCAAAAAATGAGCTTTTTGGAGCTTGTGCAGATAGTTATTAAGGTTTCCTTTGGCTTAACCAGAGTTGTTCATGATGCATTTTTCAAGCCAAATTATCGCAACGAGACAAATCAGGACTTCTTCATAACATTCACAATCCAATGTGTTAATCGATATTGACCTAAAGCTAGCGTTTATCGGAAATAAAGAGCTCGACGTCCAGAGCGAACCACCATCATCAAGATGGTAATGAGGGGCATGGTTTACAGTAATCTAGCAAAGATACCTTGTAACCCATTTGGGAAACGATGATAATACGTTCGCCCTTACTCTTTCTGCATTTGCTTTTCGGCTTCCAGAGAATGGCTGCTCCAAGGGATGTTTTGTTCAAGCAGACAATTAAAATGGAATGGTCATAACCGGAAGCGACATTTCAACACTAATTTGTCTTGGCTGTAAAACTGGTTTGAATATGTATTAAAATAGTGTTACGTTTTTGCCCTGTCAATCAACGTTCGTTTCACTGGATTGAGAATAAAACAAAACACTTCAGTTAAGACCAAAAATTAATCCAACAGAATTTATTTACAATAATTCACAAAACCACTTTTTATTATTTTCGCACAAATTTTAATCCATTTTTTAGAACACTTTTAATTCATGGTGCGTAGAAGCTTTTGGCATAGTTTGGTTTATTTACGGTGGGTGGCGCTATTCGAAATTTACGAAATGTCGAAATGCAGCACTTTGCTTCCACTTATAATCCATTTTTTTTTTTTTTTTTTTTTCAATTTAGTAGGCCATGATTTTTTATTGTGGATTTTAATTTTGGAATGTCAAATCAGATGAATATTTTTCTGAGCAAAGAAAAGTTTTGTTGTTGAAATTTAAGATAAATATTATAGAATTCTTTAAAAAAAATTGGTAATTAAATTTAGTTAATTAAATGCTGGATGTATATTGTTGAATAGCAGAACAGAGGATTACCTCATGCACACGTTTTGCTTTAGTTGATTCATATAATAACACCGGATGAAATTGATAATGTAATCTCAGCGGAAATTTCAGATCAATTAATCGATCCAGAATTGTTTGAAGTTATCACAAAGAATATGATCCACGGCCCAAATGGTGCATTTAATATGAATTCTGTTACATGCAACGATGGATATCCGTTATATCGTCGTAGATCAACTGAAAAGAACGGCAACCGTCAAAATTCGAAATCAAAATATTGAAGTTGATAATCGTTAGATCGTACCGTATTCACCAATATTGTCAAAAACTTACAAAGCCCACATTAACGTACATTTGTATATAAGGAAGTGATATGAACGTTTCTGGAGTAGCTGCTAAATATCAAATGGGGCGTTACAACAATATAATCAAAACATGTAAAAAGAAAGCGCTATTTAATCTAATCCAAATGACCCATCAAGATTTTTTTTCAACAAAACCTTTAGAAAAATCAATCATTAACAGAAAAGTAACCGTTATAGGGTTTCCAGTAAATTGGCTTAAAATACGCTGGATAAAGTTAGAAAGGTCCAAACCCCATCTCATACAATTCAAATGTGACTACAATGAAGATTCAGAATTCAATGTCATTAATATAAGGAAATCTGTAGCAGGTAGACCGCAAAGTTTGAAAAATGTAGAGCAGCCTTTATTATATCCTAAAGGTAGAACTGTGACAAGGGAAAAAAGGAGAGACATGATGGACCTGCTGAAATTCATTCCTCCTATTAAACATGGTTTCTATAAAAACTTGACAACAAATCGAAATGACGAGTCCTCACATACAGCTGATGAAGAAGACATTATTTATATTGCTGATGAATTAATCACAAATAATATATTATAACAGAACTGTCAACATTCATTTTTATGGAATAAAATCTGTAATAAAAAATTTAAACACTGGAATTAACTTCATTTATTACTTTTTTCAGTTGCCAAATCGATTAACTCCACTAGTCACATAAAAATTGTAACATTACTGACGATTATTTTTTGGCTATAAAGCTCATTTTTAAGTTACTCCTGAATCGTATGATATTGGCAACTGTTGTTGATTGTACTTAGATAAACAACCGATCGATATAAAATAATTGGTCTGCACATAATTTAAAAGAAATTAATGATTGCTATCCCGAAACATATAATTTACAGGAATCAATCTATTTGTATTTTGATTTGTATCGCCTTATTAATGATGGGAAACGAAATTTTAAAGGTACTTTACACTACCCGCACTTTAATAAATTTTGCGAATTCATTTCTGACGACATGCAATTTTTAACTTTGAATATAGGGGAATTTCTGAACACCATACATGTAATAATGAATGAATCATAGTGCATTACTATATGTACAACGTATTTAGTTTAGGTATAGGGCGGAAATAAATTGTGTTTGAATAAATATGTTTTTTGTCGAACAGTAATATTTTGAACGTCAAATATTATACTGGTCTATATATGATTCCCACGTATAAAAATAGCTGAAAACTATATGTACAGTTAAGATGAATATTACGTATCAATATTATATTGATTTTGAAAACAAATTTCCCTTTTGTTGGCGTATCGAACAAATAATCGGAATAAAAATTCTATACATATTTTAAAAAGCACGTCAAATCACACATATGTACATACCATGCAACATTCATTATTTTTCCAGATATGCGAAGATGTTTTGTATACATGAATGAATCCCACAATATGTCAAATGAAATTTATCACAATTCATATTCGAATTTATAAAAATGGTGTATGTACACAACAATGTTGAACGTATGTACATAACTGTTCGCGAATAAATAAAAACAATTTAAGACGAAATAATCATATGTATAATAAAAAATGTATATACATATTTATGTAACATACGAGAATACTCCAGATATGTATTTTGAAGAAATAAAAACAGTTCCATTTATAATATCGTAGAAAAAAAAGCGAATAACAATTAACTTTGAAACTTTGAACAAACTCAACGAATACAAGTACAAAATAAACACATAAAACTATATTTTGTATATAACACAAACTAAAAACCACTTTAAACTTTTAACCCCTATGACGCCAAATTTTATTCTTTCAAATCCCACACGATATATACAGAGAGATACACAAATAAAAAATAACGAAACTAACTCGAAAAACTAAAAACGACAAAAAAAAAACAAATCAAATGATCACAAAAAATAATAAACTAAAATGCGAGGACTACATCTAAGCACGTGACCCTTATATGAACTTATGGTATTCTTATTGTCTTTCGTTCGTTTTTTTTTTTCTGTGCTGCGAGTCCATATATACAATATGACGAGATGCGTACATTCGCAGAGACAACAACTCGAAACATTTATTTTCTGCTGTTTGATTGATTTTTATGGATGGAAAAATTTGGTTAGATACACAGAAATTGAAAGGGGCTAAAAAATATGATTCACGTCAACTTTTAAATATTTTATAAGATGGGTACAAAAAAAATATTTGTACTGGTATAAATTTATAAAGGGTTTTGTTTATAGAATATTTTGCAAGGTGCAGTGATAATGAAAATTTGACCGATTTTCTTCAATTTGTTATACTAAAAAGACTTTATCAGGTGGTTTAAAATCGAAAATATCTTATAAATCAGACGGCATACTTTTGGGTCAAACCAGTTTTTTTTCAATTGAGGTGCTCAGCGCAACAACCGGTTATCTCCACTTTTTACAATTTTGCAGGAGACGTAGAATAATAATGTGAGATACCTGGTTCTTACCCAGTATTTTAAAAAAAATGTAAGGTAGCAGTAGCAATATTTTTATGTTTTACTTATAAACAGATAATTTAGAAACAATATTAAATGAAATGTAATACATATTATTCTGAGTCATATTCAGAATTATTTTCTGACTTTGTTGTTTCCTCTATGTTGGCTTCTGCTTGGCGTTGTCCTTCCTCGACTTTATCGTAAAACCACATATCATGATGTGGTACATATTCTTTGGCAAGTTCCATTACGTGCTTAAACTTAAGAGATTTCAAAACACTCGGTTTGGTGTAAAGAATATCAACTGGCATTGAAGGTTTTTCACCGTTTTTCAAAATTTCGAAACTTTCGTTCGATGGTATTATATCCGAACATTTTCACTACACAGTATGTTAGGCATTTCCTGCGCATCATACTTAATTAATCTGTATATTTTGATATAGTAAATGGTTGCTTCTTTGTAGAAATATATTTACGAAAATTTGTTAAGAAGTTATCTTTGATGTTAAGAATCATATCTTGAGTATAACCTTTATGATTTCAAATTTTTTCCCTGATTCGCGGATAATTTTATGATATTCCTCAGGTAAATATATTCTATCATAAGCTTTTTTTTAAGCTCTATTGCACCAAAACTTCTGTCACACGGCAAGAAACTCTGTCCGGGTTCCGAATACCTGTGGACAATAGTGGTAAATTTTCCAAGTCGCACAATGGTGGAAAGTTCTTATTTTGAGAAGAAGTGGTTTAAAAAGCTGATAACTTCGTTTTGTCCTTTGCCACCAAGAATCTCATCGTACACATAAAAATAGCTTCTTCTTGAGCTTCCAACATGAATACAAAAATTATACAGCCATAGTTGAATCTTGTAAAACATATCGCTGCTTGGTGTTACTGGAAGCGGCATATATATTTTGTTGGAAGTCAAATGAAAGTACTTCAATCTATAGATGGATCTTCACACGCTAACTTAGTAGTATTTTCCTTTGTTACAAACTTTAAAGACGTAAAAGCGTTTTTTTCTTTCTCACTGTCAGCAGCTTCATTTGTTTCATTAACGTGTCACATTTTGAACAGGTGTCTGATTTAGGTTTACCGAACGAAGGTCTAGAATTCTCTACAAATTATTTCCTATAAAAATTGTATTTAACTTTTGGTTTTGCATACTAGTCTGATTCGTACTTTTTTAAATACATTGTATGCATCTTTGCTATGGTCAACTCTGGAGATAAATATTCATGTTTGATATTGTCCTTTCTACTATAATGAGACATGTATTTTGGAAAACTTTTGCTGTGTTCAGCGATTTGTTTTAATATTCCTTCGACGACTTTATTTGGGCGATTTTGATGACGACCTCTTTCATCGATTGGTGGTGTAGATGAAGTTAAAGACGACTTTTGGTAATAGCGAAAATGGACAATACTGCATTCTTACAAATTCTATAATAGTCGGCATTAGCTCTTACCCTCTAAACTGAAATTATTATTAAACAAATAATACATACAAAGTACTCATAAGAAACCATTTTGGCTTTACTAGTTCCAGATGCTGGTCTGTGCCTCTGTACATTTTTAACTTTTATGAATCCAGCCAAAAAAAGAGTCCTAAAGGTTTTTCGATTCGTTTCGAAAACACTTAAATTTGCAAGAACAAGGATTTCCTTCTTTCTTTGCATGAACAACTTTGCCAGACGTATTTAAATATTCCAAAACATGAGTTCGGTGCTTTTTCGATACAGACTTCTTTCCAACCACCTTCCACTTTGAATCTTTTTTTACCTTTTTGAGCACTGACTGCCTGTTGAATTTCACTGTCACTAGAAGAAGCAGATTACATCGGCGATACGACAAAATCAAGATCATTATCGCTGTCTGTTCCTTGAAATGGATACACAATACTTTCCGACTCAGAATTTGACATTATTAAACACTAAGGATAGATATTTATCATCCACTACTATATCTCAAGAAGTGCTAAATTAAACTGAAAATTTTGTGTCGACACGAGCAAAAAAATGACAAGAAAACGGTACAATCAACAAAATAATCCACAAAAAGAGAAACAAGAGAAAATAATACAAAAATTAACACCTGTGAAACATACCGTATACAATCAGTTCATTAGTGTGGTTCAATAACAAGATATCTCCTAGAGATACCCTAGTATTCCTCAATAAAATTCCTCCAGGCATCTCCATGTTATAATATATTATATATAACGGTTGTTTGAATTTGCTTCGTTCTTGCTTATAAGACCAAACGGAATATAAAAAGGTAAGTCTTCAGCTATTTAACCCAATTTCAGGAAAAATGGAGATACCCGATTCTTGCACTGGACACCTCAATTGGAATTTAGATGATATGAAAAATTTAGTTTTTTTGATATTTTTAATCTATTTTATCAACGAGCAGGTTCTTCCTAACATTTTTGGACAGCTGGATGGATAAATTTGTGATGATATTCAAGTTACAATCCCAGCAGTTTCCCGTTAAATGATTCCTCAGTATGAGTTGACAGATTTCAATATAATAATTAGAGAATTAGTTGGTGCGTCGTATTGTAACCGCAAGATGGTTTCCCCAATAAATAATTTCAGCAGAAGAAAAAACACGAATTGTGTTACAATTTAGTTTTATTAAATATTGGTTTGGCAATTTCCAAAAATAAAGTGAACGAGTTTTATTTATTTGTCTTAAGCGTAAATGATCCTATAAAGTACTAAATCTCTACGGAATACGATTATGGTAATTGTTTACCAATCCCAACTCAATCAAGTGAACAGTATAATTTATTATGGATATTTGCATTTTTACCATTAGTAAAATTCAATTTAGTACATTTTTGCTTTATAAGACCATTGACGTTTGACTTACAGAGTAACAATAAAGTATTTGTTGTGATTTTGACTATTGACAACTGGAGTAATTATAAAGCTAATTATACATATTTTTAATTAATTATAAGAACATTTAAATTATGTCTTTACTTGTTTTAGGTTGTTTTGTATCCAAACACTTGACTTTTTGTGATTTTGATCAAGTGACAAATGACAAATGACATTTTTTTGTGACTGTTTCATTTCAATCCGTTCTTTCGTGCAATATTCAAAACATTTTAATTTTAGTACTTGGTCTAAATGCGTTCCCATAAATTTTCATGTAATTTAATTTTTGCGCAATTGCTTTACTGTGCTACAGCGTCGAGACTGTCGTGGTGGTAAGAGTTAAGTTAACGGAGTACGTTTCAAATTTTCTGAAGAGTATTTCTAGTCAGAAGGGAGTAGATACGAAAAAGTAGTAGGTTTTTTCATAAATTTGGAGGTCACAGTGAATTTTAGTCTAAATCGGCCAACCGGAAATTATTTCAAAAAAAAAAATACAAAAAGAATAAATTTGTAAGAAATTTGCATAATAAGTTTCTCAGATATCCCTGTTCGCAAAAGAAAGTCGTGTGTTGATCATCCCTCCATTTTTGCTGGCTTTTTGCTTACGTCATTTTCTCGATTCTCTTTTTTAATTTTATCACTTTAGTTTAAAGCTTTAACAATTAAAGTTAAATTCTTGCTGTCTACTGGTAGCCATTTTGTAAGAAATGTCAATTCAGACATGTCAAATATGCGAACATGTTCATCATTTTCACAAAACTTTTATTTTTTTTTTTGAGAATTGAAAGATATTTGGGCTCCTACCTAGATACTACTTATAGGTAGGTGTACGATACACTAAAAAATGTCAGAAATTGAAAATAAGGTTTACGTTATTCTTACAGATCTAAATATCAAAATAAAACGGAAAGATAAGTTTTGTAGACATTTAACTTCGCCCGACAAGAAAGATGCATCGAAGTTTGTGGATTTTATTCAAATGCAGTGAGATCAATTTAATTTATCAACAACGAAATTATTTATTTCACAAAAATTATTACAACACAGTTTATTAATAAAAATTCACAAAATCACTTTATATAAATTATTCTCAAATTTTACTGTACTCTTATAAATTTTATTTCTCACTACAACACTTTTTAGATCACTTTTTAATTTCTTTTTAATCTTCACACTGTCGCTTACCAAATACTACTAATCCAATTCGACTTCGTTCGCCTTTTTATATACACAAACCAAACTTCTAGAAAAGTCATGACTTTTCCAGTTAGAGTAGTCTAGAAACATTTAGAACAATTTTTATCATGGAAAATTCCATTTTAGTACAGTTAAACATTGAGCTATTAATTTTAACTTATTCTATTACACACTAGGTGTCACCGTCACAGTATTTTCAAATTATTTCTTTGGCTGTAATATATAGCATAGTTTTTAAGTTCTCAGGTTTTAGCCCACATTTTAGTGAAACAAACGATTTGATAATATTGATTTGAAAGTGTATTTCACGCCTGAAAATTGCCATATAACACTGCATAAATCCAGACTTCCATACAACTTTCTAGTCTGGAAAGGTTAAATGACTGCAGAAAATGTCTTGCAGCGTAATTTTTTTATTCAGGAGGTCCTAATCTAAATATTTAGCCAGATCAGAAAAAAAAATGTTCTTAAAATCACGTAATTTCAGCCATGTTTGTGTTCCTCTGGTGCCTCCTACAGAGTGCCCTGATGCTTTTATAAGGTGTAAAAAAACTCTAGTTCGATTCTTAAAAAAGCTTTGTGAAGCTGAAGTAATAAAGTTGACAAATTTGACATGTTTGAGTTGACATTATCTCCTAAAATAATTGACATGTTACCGCAAGAAATCCATTTTATGAATTTTCGCTGGAGAATGGCTTGAACCATTATAAATTAATTAGCCATTAAAAACCAGCTACCCCCCAGAATATTACAGTTATTGCAAGCAAAAGCCGATAGGTCAAAATATTTTGTAAAAGTGGAATAGCGCAGTACAGGAGTACGGACTAGGCGAAGGTAGTACAAAAACTTTAATGGTACTCACTTCGGCAACACTGTATTACACTGTTTGGATTTCACACTAAAGCAACATTAAGAACCTTTCAGTTTCTGTTCCATATCTCTAAGAAACAAAAAATTACACAAATTTAAAGATTTTACTTTTACATAAAAAAGTTTCGTCTAAAACGTGGGCGGCAGAGATAGCTTAGGAAAGGTAATTGCTTAGGAATTTAAATCTCTCTATAACCAGTGGCGCAGGAACTAGTTTTTCCGACCAATGTGTTGACCCTGTGAAAAACTGTTTTAAGTGCACATAACTTTTTTAAAGAACAAATTGCAAGTTATAAAAATATAAAGGGCTTGAAACCTCAAGAGATGATTAAAACTTCGGGTCGAAAAATTAGTGCATATGTGAACTCATCTCAAGGAAACTCAATATAACCTCCAATTCAACTCGCAAAGCAATTCCTAACTGAACCCCTTAATCCCAAAATCAACTCCAACCAAATGTCCAACTCAATTTCCAACTCAACCTTCAATTCAATCTCCAACTCAATCCCAAAGAAAAGTCCAATGCAATGACGAGATTAACCCCCAACCCAACCCTAAACTCAATAATCATCAATTCTACCCTAACTCAACCCCATTTCAATCCTCAATCAAACCCTAAATTCAACCCTAACTCAACTCCTATCCAGCCCTCCTCAACTCAACCTTCAACTCAACCCACAACTCATCCCCTACACAAACTCAACGCTAAATTCAAACCCTGCCTCAACTCAAATTCCCAACAAAAACCCTCGCTCAACCCTAACTCATCACCGTACTCGACCACAACTGAACCTCTAGGTCAACCCCAAACACAACGCTAAATCTTCAAAAGAATGACTGAATTAACAACCTCAACTTGACCCCAAGCTTAGCCCTCAACTCAACCCCGAACTCAATGACCCATTCAATCTCTAATTATAAACCAATCTCTAACTCGATTCCCAACTCAATCTTCAAGTTAACCCCAACACATTCTGAAAAACTACCTGCGTACATGAAGTCAATCCCTACTTAATCCGCAAATCAACTCCAACCTCAAAACAACTGAAGCTAGCTTCCAACTGAAGGTTCAATATAACTCCAAATAAATCCCCAACTAAATCGCTGACAAAACTTCAACTTAACCTTAAGCGCAACCCGATCTCCAGTGTAGCCTCTTTATCTCAACCCAACTATCAAATTAGCTTGGTCTGAAAAATTACATGCGTACGTGAACTCAAACCAACTTAAGATAACTCTAGCATAACCATCAATTCACCCCCAAATATAAATCCCGGACCGAACTGCTCAATAAACTCAACTCTAATCCACTTCTCACTCTACTACAACTTAACTCAAACTTAACCAGCAAATCGAACCCCATAACAACCCTTAACTCAAATTCTAACTCAACGCCCAATTTAATCCGCAAACCAGCTTACTATATACAAAATTGGTCAACGTGGATCGAAAACCACGTATATGGCACGTACTCGATGCCTGACGTACAGGTTCCAAAAAATGTTCAATTCTCCGCGTTGACCATAGAAACAAGGCGAAGAAAAATCCAAATTGAACAAGCCGTTCTTAAAATACCAGGTACAGATATTCAGACATCCAAAGACTACGTCGAGACAAAACGTCGAAAAAAATGATTTGGAGAAACAAAAACCGTTAAAATATGAATTTCCAATTGATAAGAATCATGCGACTTATCAAACATTCCAAATCTGTTGCAAAACCAGCTCTTTTCAATACGCTTAAGCAACAAGTGCTTGCTTCCTCATTCCTTTTTTCAACACTACAAGTTATTTATGGCATTAAGAATTCTGTATCTTACAAATAGTTTATGCATTTTGACTTAAGTTTCTAAAGTTTGAAACAAACAGCATCATATATCAACAAAAAATTTCTCATTATTGCTTTGGTAATACCTTTAGGTACTGTCTCTTGCCGTCATACGCCGTCATTTGTGTGGCCATCGTGAATGCTGCTTTCAGGCGTCGTCCCTCGAATAGTTTAAAGCGAAAAAACCTTCTCACGGTACCGACCCGCAGAAATGCAGCTCTGGAACAGCGTTTAGCCGCCTGAAAACACCAATGTGTTGTAAAGTTGTAGCAAAACCGTTAAATTTTTGAGACAAACATAATTGAAGCCAGAGACGAAAAATTTCATACTCGCATATGAAATTTACGTCGAATTTCTTATTCTTGCAATAAAGTCAAATTACAACAAAAATTTGTGGAAATCAATAAAATTAAAGTTTTGCAGAATGACGATAAAAAATATTTACATAAGAGAGCAACGATACATACAAGGAATTATAAATTTATTGTACCTACAATGCGATTATTCAGATTTAGCTTGGTGTCAACATATAATTTTGGAAAAATTTTATAAAAAATTTCCATTCCGAAAATTTTCCGTTGAAATGTAATTTTATTTTATATTTTGTCTGTGTCACACCCGATAAATATGTATAAGGATCGAAACATTATTAATGTTTTAATGGGTATGGGGTAAATATTGTATGTATGCATGCATGTACGAGATATAAATTGTATCGAACCAATATTCCAAATATAGCAGAACGCTAGAATTTATTTAGAATATGTACACAAATTCTAAGAATACATTTTGGAAAAATTGGCATACATTGCGCGCATACGTAAACAACATACATAACATGTAAAACGAATAATATGAATATGATGTGATATGGTTTCAGAAAAAGGATATTTTGTAATCCAAATAATGATAAATTTTTGTCATGAATTTTAAAATTAGAGAAAAGATATATAAATTGAATTTGTTCGGAGACAACAACCCAAAAATATACAAAGAGGCAAAAAAAAAAATGGCAAAGTGTTAAAAATTCTCATAGATATACATAAGTGTGATTGCTTCCTATATGACATATTTTGGTTTTTCTTATATTTTACGTCACCATAACTCGTATATTGTTGATGACACGGATATACACTCGTAAAAAATTTACTCAAATTTGATTTGATTTCAATAAATATTTTTGAGGACAAACCCGGAAATGATTTTATTAGGATATTTCAATACCAGCATTTATGTCCATGTCCATGGGCAAACAAACAAACACAAGACGAGCATTTAAATAACAAATTAAATTATATACCCTTTATGTATACTCGTATAACAGAAATCTGTAAAAAAATCTTCTACGAAGAACATTACAGAAACTACTGTTTACTCGTAACAAGACAACCGACAACACAATGTGATGTTTTTTTATCGTTTACTATATGCACACTTTTTATGTATATAAACAACATTAGAAAAACAATATACTATAAACTATGTTTTATACTAACATACGAGTACATGATTTAACATAAATCTCGGAGTAATTTTTTCTATACTAACGAGCTTCCCAAACTTCTTAACAATGTGACACCTTGTCAAAATTTAGGCTGCACAAGTTTGACGCATCAATTAATTTTGCCAGCCATAATTATGTGGTCCACAATTTAATAAAGATGGTTTTGTGTAGTTTGGAAGAACCCAGGAATATTTGTTTGGCGATATCTCCTTTAAAATAACCAAATTAAGAAAAAGGAATTACAGGATATGTAGATTATATGTACTAAATACGTCACATATTTGATTAAAAAGAAATTGCAGTATAAAATTGGTTTGGTGCCGATGATCATCCACTGGTCAGAAAACAGATTTTGGTAAAATCTCTTTTAGAAAAGTTTCAAACACGCTGTCTTGATTCATCATTTGGATATGTTCCAACTAATTTGTTGATCGTCAAATATGTTGGTTAAGTCAGATACCGAATTTTAACGGAATTGGTGTATAATCGCAGAAGTTCCATTTGGGGCAGGGACGGAATTTCTTTATAAAACATGGCCAGAATTAAAAAAATACAAGGGATACTACCCTTGTTTGGCCATAATGACAAACTATAAATTGGAATTCATTCAAAAAAATAGATTTGTCAAAAATAATTTGGCCTTTATTCCATTCCCAGCATCAAATGGAACTGGTACGTTAGTCATTTGATTGTGAAATATTATATCTAAGTTATTAAGCCAATTCTCTAAGTATGTAGTTCCTAATATAAAATCGAATTATCCACGCTCTGAAAAATTCCTTAGGTCATAACATTTGGGTTCAGATTTCTTAAATAACATAAGAGGCACAAAAAATTGTTTCACCACAAGCAGTTAGACACTACCTCTCCAGCTTCAAACGAAATTATAGACATAGCACGTTTATGATGAATTTTAATAAAACTGTGTATCTGAAATTTGAGAGGTGAGGTCGGTTCTTTAAGTAGTTCCTTGTATAAAATTGATTAATTGCGGCTTTGGAGAATTCCTTCGGCCATGTTATCTGGGATCGGATTTCTTAATTAAACTATGACACAAATTCAAGAAATATTGCGAAACTCTGCCAATGATGTTTTATTTTTATATACTTCGCTAATTCAGACTATCTTCTCAGAATCCAGAGAAGCACATTGTCGATGGATTTTAGTGAAACTTTATATCTGATGTATTTTATAGATCCTATAAATAGTTCCTAATATAAAACCTATTATTTCATGGCTTGAAAAAGTTATTAGCCATAAGGTTGGGCTGGGATCAGAATTTTTAAAATAAAACATAGCCCCGTACTAATGGTTGACAATATAAATCCAACATTAGATTTTTCCAACCGAGGACAATGTATTTTAGTGAAATTTTATATCTGAAACGTTAAGCCGGTTCTATAAATGTTCCTAATCTATTGATAAATTGTAATGCGTTTTGAAGAATTTTTTGGGTTAGAGTTCGATGTCTTAAATAAAATATTTAAATTGTATTGAAATTATTATTTTTTGATTCCTCCAGAATTTTGCATTGTCGCTAATAAATTTAGTGATTTACACCAGGACAATCTAAGATATATTTCCGGATGAATGTGATGACAAATAATAAAATGGTCTGAATAGTAAGTGCATATAGTTGGTTCTATATGAATAATACACCCAATATAGTAAGACTTCAATTTAAAATACTCACCTTCATCACCTTCTCACAATTTCTAGTTGTCCATGCTCACCAAATCAGTGGCAGTAATCTAGGTAAAGCGATAAACCCACTGAAAAATGAAAAGAAAAATCGGATTTAGTTTTTTCGATATAATTCCAAAATTATTGCTTTATTTAGATAACTAAAATCTTCCGGTTCTTGAAAGAATACGCCATGCAATACTATTTTCTAATTAAAAAAATTGAAAAACATATTTAATTGGCTGAGAAACGACACTCGGTCAACATATTTCGGTACGACATTCGGTATATGCAAAAAGTTGAAACACAACATAGAAAAAAACTATAAAGACAAAAAGAGAAAAATTGAATTGGAGTCAATTGGAACCCGAGAAGCAACCCAAACGTTGTCGTCTGCTATTTTTTGTAGATGGCAAGTTTCATCTTTTTTCTGTAAAATCGTTGATCATGCTTAATTAACTGTTACATGCTTACATGTACAAGAAAACCAAACGGTTATAATGGTTTATGACATTTTTCGTTTAAATTGTTTTTGAGTACAAAGAAATCGACATTTTACTTTGACATCTGGATCTGCAAAAATCGTTGAATGTCAGAGGATATTCTCGAAACGAAACAATTTTGTCAAAAATTGATTTGACGGTTTGAAATATCGATTACCACTTGTGCATGAGGCAATGTCTTATATTTTCTGCTCCACGGAAGTTCCTACTTTCCATTAGCGAATTTCTACTAAAATTCACTGAGAGCTTCCACTTTATGAAAAAGCTTAAATAGTTTCTGTTTGAGTGGGTAAACCATCTGAGCTGTAGAGTGGACTCAGGTAGACCGACAGTCAGGGGACCCCAATAATGTTAAATCTGCGAAAATCTCAAGGTCAAAAATTTTCATGATTACTAAACTTTTTAATTTATATGATTTTAATATGTTCCGAAGATTGTAAGAGAATTGAATCTAGTTTCGAACTGATGAGCTTATGATTATGAAAAAATCAATCTTCTCATCAAGCCGCGGCGACTGGACTGATTATATCACAATTTACATTCTATATATACAGAATGTACTGTGCGTTATGTACTAGCGAATCATACTAATACAGATAAATTCGAATGTCGTGAAGAAGAAAAAATTGTAAGAGAATTTATCTGTATTAGTATGATTCGCTAGTACATAACACACAGTATACATTCTGTATATATAGAATGTAAATTGTGGTATAATCAGTCCAGTCGCCGCGGCCTGATGAGAAGATTGATTTTTTCATAATCATAAGCTCATCAGTTCGAAACTGGATTGAATTCTCTTACAATCTTCGGAACGTATTAAAATCATTTAACTTAAAAAATTAAATAAATAGAATTCGGTCTATTAGTCAATTTCGTTGAATGATTGTTCGTAAATACTAATATATTTCTCGTGTTAATAAAAACACATTTAAAATGGTCTTTTACAATTCAAATTCAACAAATTTTGAACCATTTAAAGTAGCGGGCTGCTTAACAGCTGCTTTTTTCAATTTAAACAACCTATCTTGTTATAATTTTTGCAGTCATTTTGATAGTTACTATTTATAACGCCCGGTTTATCACGTTTTGCATATTCAAATGGTTAATTTTTTTGCTCATAATTCTTCGGGCAACTGAAGTATTTCTATGAATTGTATAAGCATTCAAAGCATTTATGCTATTTTTCATTTATTTTGTTATAAAAATATTTCGTTGCAGGTAAAATTAACTGCTCAAAGAATTATAAGGATAAATATCAGCCATCTTGATACGATAAACGCGATAAACGAAGGGTTACAGAATGCCTTGAAACGACCTATAGTTGATAGACAGACCCTATATTGAAACAACACCTTTTTTGTCTAATTTTCTTTTGATTTGAGAAAGTTTTGTATGAATTTGAACAAGGTTTTCGTAAAGGTTTCGATTGAATTTTAAATGGTTTAATTTGAAATTGAAATCCTTATAGGCTTATCCTTATATAATTCGCAAAAGTGTGTTACGACTCGGTCGTATAGACTGGACAAAACAATGAAGCAAATACTTGAATTGCTTCTAACGAAAATCTTTTCCTTGCTATACTAGCGAAACGTCACTTACAAAAAAAAAATAAATAAAAAAATAAAAATAAATATTGGTAGATGAAGTCAGTTGCAATTGCTTATAGTGTCGTGTATGCAACCAATTATGGCGGTATGAGTAGTACGAGTGTCGGTCACTTTGGGGTGGATTGGCATGATGGTCCACCAAGAGATTGGAATAAAAATTTTTTTGACAGTCGAGTTTTGGGAATGGTCCAGATAGGAACCAAAAATAAAAATAAAAATAAAAAAAAAATTAATTTCAAAAAAGAAATCAAGTAGTGCGATAAAAGCCAAAATATCAAAGCAGTAAATTGAAAAAAAATACGCCATTTTTTTTTTTGGTTGTTTAATAAAAAAAACGCAAGCGGGAGCTGCGAGTACGAGATAATTGTATGTGGATCGTGAGTTACGAGGTCGTGGCAGTACTGATCCAAAGAAAGGAAGAATTCGGGGCCATTGGTCAAACGGTAGTATTGCCGGGTTTTTTTTGGTGGTCGAGTATTGCCAAGAACGAGGCAGCGGTGGTCGAGAGCGGTTGTTGGGCGGTGCTGATAGGGTGGTCATATATCGGTGCGGAGTTAGCAGTCGGACGTGAGGAGGCGGACACGAGGAGCGATCGCCGCGGAGGTTATGCGTCTCCGTTAGCGGATAGGAAAATTTTGCATTTGTATGTATTGTTCCTTTTTTTTTTTTGGTTATAACCATATATTAGTTAGATCTTTTTTTTGTTGTTGTTTAAATTATAATTAACTATTCATTATTTCATATATACATATTAATAGCAGATTGTGCCTAATATTTATATGTATCTATATACACGCTCATTACAAAATCGGGTAATTGCCTACTTGATTATCTGGTTTTGCAAATTCTAGTGAAAATCCAGTGAATTTCTAGTTAAAAATCAAGAAAAATGAATTTTCTAGTTAAATTTAAAAATATATTTAACCGATTTCTAGTGAAATTGCAATCAAAACCAGATTTGGACTATTTTCTAGTTAATTTCCAGTAATATATAAAATTATACTGGAATTCTAGTGATAATCTAGCACAAAAAATTACTAGAAAAATACTAGATGGTTAGTTTTACTTTCTAAAATGGAATATCCAGTAAATTAAATGAAAATCTCGTAAATTTTATTACCAGATTTCCAGTAATAATAAAAATTACTTGAATTCCAGTTGAATTTTTGCATCGATTTATTTTTTAATGTAGGTACCTGAAATCTAGTAAAATTCTAGTTAAATTATATTAAATACAAGATAATTCCTGTTTGCTTTTACAAGGAATTTCTAGTAATTTAAACAGATTCTGGTTAGCCGTTTGCTCGCGTATTAATTTCATTTTCGTTGTCTGATATTTAGTTTGTATCAGTAAAACGTTGAATTTCGTGGTGTGTTGTGATAAATAAAAAACAGGTGAAAAAATAATAACAGAAGTATATAAATGTGAGTGCTATTATAAAATAAGTATTTAAAGTGAATATTGAAATATTACACGTAAAGGCCATGCACAAACAGCAACCGGCATTTCAAACCGTCAAATCAAATTATTGATCAAAATTATTAAAAAATAGTTCGAATTTATAAGTTCCATCTTATTCGCAGACAATTTTATTAAAATTGATTTAATTTCATTCAAAACATCCCAATTTTATATTTCGACGGACGGATTTTTGCTTGTCGGCCGGTAAAATATAAAATTGGGATTTCCTGAATGAAATTAAATCCATTTTAATAAAATTTTCTTAGTTGAAGGTGGAGCGTATTGTGAACTATTTGTTAATAATTTTCATATTGCAAAGTGAAGCAGTTTAGCAAAAAATTGGGTTTGACGGTTTTAAATTACGGTTTTCCGTTTTGCATGGGGCCTTTATTATTAATGAGGTATACATCAAGAAAATGCGAATTTACATTAAACGCGTGGTTTCAAAATTTTATGCAACAGGTATTTTGCCATACATATTATTTTAACATAATTTACATAACTACATTTTTGACCAAATTGAGTTATTGATGCCAATCGATAGCTGAAATAAACTTTATCAACAAAATTTTAAAAAATAATTAAAACTAAATCAAGAAACGCGTAATAAGAAAAATAGTTTTCGTTTTTAATACAAAGTACACTAGTTTCAAAATCGAGTTAAGGTTTATTTTAAAATGCGTTTTCTTTAGTTATGTAAAACATGTTTAATCGGCAAAATATGTATTTTTAATTTCCATCTTCCATAGGACAATAATAGTAATAACTAATCTCAATCTGTACACTAAACTGAAAAAAAAAATTGAGTTACACAGCATTCACAATGAAAAATCTTTTTACTCTTTACAAACAACCACAAATTTTTGCGCATTATGTTGGAAATTCATACAAACCTTTAAGTAAAAAGTAAAATGTGTTTTTATTGTGAATGTACTGTAATCTTCAATCCAAATAGTTGGTTATTTTCTCTTTATTTCTCTAAATTTTTAATTTTGCAGGTAGATGAATCAATAAAAGAGCTCACTCAAAAAACTAAGCAGTCGCAGCCGTACCTGATATGTTTGTCGGAGAATGAGTTAAGCCACGAAGGAATATTCTACGGTATAATAGATTCACAGTCAATTTCGTTGGGCTACAAAACTTTCTTAAGGGCCTTCGACATACTTTATAAAATTTTTTATGTTTTTGGGTGGAAGTTTCCGCGAAACTGTTTATATTTTTTTAATTTATTAAAAGTATATTTTTTTAAAATTAAAGGTGTGATTCCGACACCTCGAGCGTCGAAGCTTTATAATAAATTATGTGCAGAATATGCAGAACAGCTGTTCTAAAGCTTTGTAATTTTTTGTATTTAAATTAAAACATAGTTGAAATAAAAAATATCTAATTAAAATAAAATCAAAACACGTTTTTTTATTATTTGAAATTTATTTAGACAACCATCTAGTAGAATCAAGGGATAATCTAGTAAAAATTGATGACGTATCATTAACTAGAATTCTGCTAAAGCATATCGTTTTTTCCGGTTATTTTACTAGAACTTTAGTAGAATAAATGCAGGAAATCTTATACTTGTGCAAGAAAATCTAGTATTCGATTTTAGTTGAAATCTGATTAAAAAACAGTATTTCTCATAATTTTACCAGAATTCCAGTCGCAAAATCAAATAGTATTGTTTACTTGATTTCTGGTGGTACAGATTTGTATTTCAAGTAAAATTACCAGATTTTATTACAACCAGAAATCTAGTATTTTTAATTTTACTTGATTCAACTAGATCGTCTAGTATGCTCACATCTAGTGAATTTTTATTTACCGTGTATATATATATATATATGTATATATTATATAGCATCAATTTTAATTACTAACGGGCGGCGCAAGCAGCCACTTTCCATTTATTCTGTGTCTAGCTGTAGGGTACGCAGAGCTCTGAGTCCTTTGCAGCCGAACAACGGGACCGAGATCAACGTGCATGGTGAAGACATATATATATGTGTATATATATGTATATATAACGACGCAATTTGTTTGTCAATTTGTTTAAATCTAGATTTTGTTTTCTTATGTAAAAATAGTTCGACTTGTAAGTTTCATTTATGATTTTTTTTTTTATATATAATTATCAATAAAATATGTTAATGAGTTATAACCGAAAGGACCGGATGTCGCGTTAAATTAATTAATTCGGGAGGTGAGGATAATGTTGTGTGTGTGTGTGAAGTAATAGGTTAAGTAATGTAGAGCAGCTATCTCGATCCAGGAAGGGCACCACCACAACCCCACCCCACAGACTGAGCATGAGTCAGGCAAATGCTGCAGGTGGTGACTCTTGGATAAATCTGTTAACACGTGGCCGCAAGGTCTCGTCGTTACAGTGGCGCCCAATGTCGGTTTATTGGTATAGTATGATAACAGTTTAGTTTTTCCTTAACTACCCAACTAACAATTTTGAAATTTATGAGCGTGATATAAGAGTTAAAATTCGTCTTATATTAAGCTTTTAAGAGTCTTCTGGCGAACTATTTGGGCATATAAGGTTAAAATAAGCGCCTTGTAAGGTGTATATAAGTGTTATATAAGGCTAAACTTTCTTGAGAAAGAATGATATAAGTTATAAGAATAGTCGTAGAGTAGTCTTTCGTAAGGTTGTTATCAGAATATACATTCTTATGTAAGAGCGTTTTAAGACATACGTTGTATTCCTATACATATATTTCATCGTTATAATCTTAGAAAATTATGTTATAGGATTATACAACTTTAATGATTCTTAATTCAGTTTTATAACAAACTTGGTATTATCCTTTGACAAATAAAACAGATAAATTAAATTAAAACAGATAATGCTTGAAAAACTAATTACTTTTTATATAATTAAAATTTACATTGAAATTAGCATAGAATTTAGCTGCGAATTCAAATTTTTCAATTTAAAATAATAGCTACCTGATCTAATTTTTTTGCGCTCTTAAAAATTCGAATAATAAAATAAAGAATTATTATTATTTAAAAAAATAAAAATTATCAAAAAAAAGAAATATCATAAAATGGACTAATTAAAATACTACATAGTACTTGTTATGAAAGGAAACTTTACAAAAGCACTTGCTAAGTTCCTAAAATGGCCAAAATATATCAAAATATTCCATTTGAAAAAAATGTATCTAAAAAATTACAAAATGGATGCTTTTTTTCATAATGGAAATTCCTAAGCCAATGGCCGAAATGACGTTCTACGTGAAATATCTTATAAGTGTCTTATAAGAAAACGTTTAAATTAGTTTCCAGGGTCGGCTTGAGTTTATATACTTCGGTAAAACTGAAGAAATAAATATAAATTAACCAACAAAATTAAAGTCATATAAATTTGTTGATACTTAATATTATCAAACAATTTATTATAATAATAAGTTTGTATGACTGTTTTGTATATTATATTATATATATATATATATATATATATATATATATATATATATATATATATATATATATATATATATATATATAATCAGAGACGAAGTGTGACATTTTTAGAAACGGAAGCACAACTAATTTTAAATTCGAATCATTACGTGCCAGCTCTAATGACCTCAGAGCAGTGTATGTTATTATAAGCATTTTAAATAAGTTCTTGGCATTACCGTGACACCGTAATAGTTTTGGCATACTAAGGTATTGATAATATTACCAGCCGTGAAGGCTTGCTGATACACGTATATTATTAAATAATTTAACTACAATTTGTTTCATCTTTCATATTCATTTTGTTATGTATGTATTGCGGTTTTATGGCTTGTACAAAGTGTTGGTTTTGAATATAAATATAATATCTTGATCTCTTTCGCTCCTTTCGACCTTATGATGCCAGCGAACGTCATCTCATGCAGACCAATCAATTTTGTTTCACGTTTATTAACCGGTCATATAGTGATGGTTAAGGTGACGGCTTAGACACACCGCGGTCTCGAGTTCGATTCCCGGCGCTAAGCACAACGCCGCGTCCAATTGTGTGTAATACCGTTCGTTGTGCTGACCATCTACAACGATCACCAATAATTGTAACTTATGGTCTGAAAGAGCTTGTAAAAAAAATCTCAGTATAGGGTTAATTTTGACCTGTATAAAATATAAAATATACATGCGAAGAATTTTACACCATTTCCTGGACTTGGCCTGATGTGTATTTGTATACTTTGTCGTCAAATAGTTAAATGAGATTTACCCTGAGCCCGCCACTGATAGAAATGTCTCCTAAAATTACATTTTTAATTATTTGCCTACGTAAGAATATACTAAGTATCTAATAAGGGAGAGGTATGAGTTTTTCTTATAGAAAACTTATCTAAGCGTATTTAAAGAATATTTTTATTGTTATCCTATGTAAGAATAAAGTAAGTATCTAACAAGGGAGAGGTATGAGTTTTTCTTAAAGAGAACTTATCCAAGAGTATTAAGACAATATTTTGCGAATACATATTATATATTTAGAGACATATTTACTAAATAATTTTAAATAAAAAAACTGAATAAAACGGTAATATATCTAACACTCGATTTTTAACATTAATTAGTTTTAGAGTTACGTCAATCACTAAGTTTTGTTTTCTGCGGTACTCAAACAAATGTCATATTTTCTAAAAGAAACACACTTTAAAGGCTCTTGCAAAAGAATTTAAACAATATGTAATCTTATAGCGTTCTCTATAAAGATTTGTTTATGTTTTAATCTTACAAAACTCTTGGTCAAGAGAAATCCTACAGAACACTCATAAAGAAAGAAATTAAGAGAACTGTAAGACTAAATATGTCTTGGCTAAGAAAACTTTTCCACTAAAAACAATAAGAGTATACTAAGTGTTGTGTAAGAAACAGCCTTACAACAGAATCTGTCAAGGTGTAAAAATGCCATGTAAGAATATAATATCGTTTATAAATCGGCATTTCTTTGACAAGAAGCTAATAAGTATTCAGTTTTAAACATTCTTGGAGAATGTTATTTTAGGGCTCTTTTAAGTGAAAAATATTCTTAAAAGACAATTTATAAGGCAAAATGTTAGTTGGGTAGTTTTTGCAGTTTTTTTAGTTATTTCATTAGTTTTCTTATTAATGCAAGTTTTAGTTTTGTTCATATCCACCCTTGTATCGAAGTACTTTCATTACTTCTGGATTCAGTTGGAAAGTGATGTGATACCGTTTAAAGTTCCATTTTTATTGATAGTAAACATTTTTATAAATTAATTTTTTTTGTACATTTTTAGTTGTTCGGAGCACATGGTCACGCATAAATTAATATCGGCTGTGAGCTTGACTTTAGTTGTTAAACGCGTGATGGTGAAGCCTTGAACAACTTAAATAGCTGTATAATTGTCATTGAGATGTACACCCGTTATCCACGGTCGATGTTTGAATAGGGTGTTATATATATTTTCGTGACAAAGTTTTGATTCCCGTTTAGTTCCGATTTTAAAAGTACATCCCAGTTTAAAACATGGTGAATTACTTTATCGATATCGGGAATAAACAAATCATTTTTTTTTCCTCTTAACTCTTTATTAATTATTTCTTTTTTATTTAGCCGTTACTGTCGCACACGCACGTACACTCACCTCCTGAATATACCTGTACTTAAGAAAGAAGTGTTGAAGCTCGACTTATATGTTACGGATTATATAATTTAAATACTTGTAAAGTTGTACGTTTTTGTTGGTAAGTTATTTTGGATAAATTAATATAAAAATAAATAACTAACGATTTAGTGACTAATTAATAATTTATTAGGAATATATATAATATTTAATTGTTTTGAGTATTTTTATTGAAATACTATTGTTAAGTTATTTAGTTACCTTTTCCATAATTAGTATTAAGTTTAGTTATTTAGTTTTGATTTCCAAAATATTTATTTATTCGTTCTCTTGCTATATTTTTGTGGTAGTGAGTTACAAGATTAAATCTTTCTAATCTTGGATATCGTTCCGATACGTATATATAAATATATTTGTTTTCTTAAAATAAATATTAGTGTTTACTCGAATAAACGAGTTCCTTCGTCTTCATATAAATAATTAAAAATAAAATTTAAAACTAAAACCTAATAAGTCTACATAATTTTGCATTCGTTGGTTTAAGAATTTTCGGTTGTTTCGATTTCGTATAATAATTTTTTTCAAAATGAACATTGATCATTTAGAAGAAGAGGAAATAGCGGTGGAGTGCGATATTCGACAGATCCCAGCCAGTTCGCAAATGCGACAAGTACTGTTAGTCAAACTAAATTGCGAAAATCAATTTCCTATTTTAGTCCCTAGAGATCCACATGACCGCGCTTGCCGTAATCCTAGTCACGAACTAAAAATTTTAAATTTAAAAGTAAAAAGAATATGTTCTCAATTAGCCATTAGTTCAAAAACGCTAGAACGCGATGAAGTTGACATCTTAGAGACACGCATTGTTCATATTATTAATCGCCTTAAACGATTTCAGAAACTCGATCCTCAATCGGCGGAAGTTAATAATTTGATTCAACACAGTTTACAAATTCAACATAGAATCGAAAATGCTCGAGGAAATGAAATTGTTACATCCACGAACGTTGAAGAAAGTCACAATCTGGTAAACCTTTTTGATAAGGCAGAACAAACAGCAGGACCTTCACAAATTCGAAAATTACCCAAGTTTAACATTCAAGATATCGTCAATGAGTTTGAGGATCCTGGTAGCACCATAGATTTAAATCGGTTATCTCAAGCACATGATCCTAGTAATGTCAGTCTTAATAAAAGTAATCCTCTGACAAATCCAGAAATCAGGAATACGCATAACGGAATTGATAACTTAACATTTAATTTACGGGAAAGCAGTTATCATTCACGGCCGGATAATCCCCGCGGTATGCAGTATTCGATTCCGTCTATGGGACATTCTAGGAATTGGGTCCCATCTTCGCTTGAGCGAAATGCTGATCGAAATGTACCGGCATCAGGAGGTCAACCGATTATTAATCCTCATGAAATTAATGGACCTCAATTCCGGTCGACGAATCCAATTATGAAAGAAGTTACTGGTCCAAATAGGCCTTATCCTATTTATGAGCCGGAATACCTTCAAAATCAGCGACAATCGGATGCAAATCGTTATCAGGGTCCACCACTTGTCGAAAATGCGCCAAATGCATTTAATGACTCACGCAAATTCACTGCCCGTATCATTACCTCATGGAATCAAACATTTGGAGGTTCGGTGAATGACTTACCTATTGATCGCTTTATTTTTCGGATAGAATATCTAGCAAATGCAGCAAATATTCCTTTGAATTCACTGGGGGAACATCTAGGTTCACTTCTTACCGGCACTGCGTCTGATTGGTTCTGGACCTACCTTGAACGTAAAAATTATCGTCAGTTAGATTGGTGTCAAATTAGAACCGATTTGATAGAACGATTCAATTTTGTTAGATCTGATAGGGAAATCAAAAAGGCATTACAAGCACGAAAACAAAACTATCGTAAGGAAACATTCATAGAATTCCAAGATGCCGTTCAGAAAATAGCGTTACAAGCGAGGAGTCCTATTCCGGATTCTGAGATTTTAGAAACCTTACTAGATAATATGCGTGATGGGTTAAAAATTTATCTAACAACCCGTATGTTTCGTTCTATAAACGAGTTGTCCCAAGAATGTCGACACCTGGAGAAACAATGGGCCGAGATGGGTTATTTCCCGGAGGAGCATATGTTCGTCAGACCAAAAATGGCTAGAGTAAATGAAATTGATGCGTCAAGATCCTTGTTATGTACTCCAAAGTTAGATTATCAAAGTACCGATCAAATTGGCGTCTTGGCAGCACACGCATCTCAGGTCAATTGGACTTGTAATGATGATGAACGAAACGTATCCGCTATGAAATTCCCACCAAATACATTCCATAAACAGTCAACAGTTAATTACAAGCCCAGAGAACCAGCTAACATTCAATGTTGGGACTGTAAAACTGTTGGTCATAAATTTAATAAATGTAAGAATGCCTCTAAGCGGGTTTTCTGTTATGGCTGTGGTAGAGACAATGTTTATTATAGTGACTGCGATCAATGCCAGAATAAACAAATGACGTCGGGAAACGTTGCGAGGAAGAGTTTGTTAACTCGGGAGACAATCCTTCCAAATACGCCGATCCCGAGGAGGCCGATACTGGAGGATGCCGCTTCAAACACGGATCCAGAACTTTACCAACGCCATCGCATAATCTAAACTCTATTATTCCCCGTGCCAAATCATCTCAAAATTGTTCTTCCAGATTTAATCGAGCTTATACGTATTTTAAAAATAAGAGGACCCTTCGTAAACAAATTATTTCCTCATTATTATGTACTGATTTAGATGGAAGACCTTATGTCACAGTAAATTTGTTTGGTAATAAAATCAGTGGACTACTAGATTCTGGGGCAAATATCAGTATACTAGGCAAAAATTGCGATTCATTTCTTTCTCGCGCTGGCATTACCTTCCACCATTTTCCATCAGCGGTTTCCACAGCGAATGGACAGAAGGAGCAAATATTAGGCTATGTTCATGCCAAAATACGCTTCAATGAAAGAGAGAAGTCATTAAAATTATTCCTAGCTCCAAATCTTTCGCAAGAATTGTACTTAGGTACCGACTTTTTCCATACGTTTGACATTAAGATCCAAATCAATGAGCTATTTGCGGTTAATACAAATCCATCACCTATGGCGGCTCCAACTTCTGATATCGTCATGCATTCATTGACAAACGACCAGCGTACGAAACTGCAATCAATCATTAATTCATTTCCGTCTTCACTAACATTAGGATTAGGGCATACAAACCTGGTAACTCACAGTATCAAAACTGGTGCGGCGATTCCCATTAAGCAGCGTCATTACCCGATTTCACGAGCAGTGGAGAAATTACTTTACGAGGAGTTGGATCGTATGTTGGCACTAGGGGTTATCGAAGAGTGCGAGGACACTTCGTGGAGTTCACCGGTTACCTTGGTACGTAAACCAAACGGAAAGATTAGATTGTGCCTCGACGCCCGAAAGGTCAATGAGGTGACAGAAAAGGATGCCTTTCCATTACCGCTGATAAATGGACTACTGAGTCGTTTGGAAAATACCAAATACATCTCCAGTATCGATCTGAAAGATGCATTTTGGCAGATGTAACGACGCGTCACAACTTGCGCGCTAAGTTACAAGCTGTAAAGGTTTAACTTCCCTGAGTATCTGTGGTTGAATATACACACACACAAAAACTAACCAACTCCGAAAGCACTAGGATAGTACTGGTCAAACTTTTTTTTTGATTGGAGAAATTTGTGTGGTTTATGCCGTTGTATGTAGCTGGGTGTGGTTTTATTATTGTTCAATTTGGCTATAAAAATAGAAATTTCGGGACAGTTTTTTTTAGTCAAGTTATAAATTTGAAAGTAAAAAGATGAGTCGAACCGAATTCAACAAGTGAAAATTACCATAGTAAAATAATAATTAATTATAAGTTGAAATCCGGCTAATATTTTTGTCTTCTGTGAATTTTGATTGGTGAAATTGCAATCAAATTCTTCTTTTTATTATATAAAAATAAAAATCGAAACATTAAAAGTTTAGTAATAGTGACCGGTAACTGGCAATAAATATTTATAACCAAAAGTAAAGATAATTAAAATATTCTAGAATTTCATAAAAGAAATTAACTGAAAATAAAAGTGCAAAAGTCTGGTTTAAACTTTAAAAAATTAGATTAAGATGTAAAACTTGGAACTGTAATTATCAAGTGTTTCAAAAATATAAAGTTATAAATAAATATATTCAGAATTACATATAATCTAAGATTTAATTAAGTTCGGCTTGATAAGCTTGGTAACGGGCAGTGTAATAAATCCCGTTAATTTTTTTTTGTGAAGCATAAGAATGATAATAGAATCAAAGTCATAAACTGAAAAATAAGAATCCTCTGAAATAAAAATACATAAAATATAAATAAACAATTTTGAATGAAATTATTATAATAATAAAAGCATAACACCTACTAAATAAAACATTGATTAAAAGGAACAGTTCAATAATAACGATGAGTATTTGGCTTCAGTTTGCTGTTGTTAAAAAAAAAAACCCAAACAGTACAAACAAATTAGTGGTTAAGTGTTAAATAAATGTGAACTAAATGGTGAAAAACTATACTACCTTCATTAGTTAGTGCAAAAACTGTGTCAATAAATTGAAATGTGTCGAGTCAGTGTTGTGACCTTCGCAATAAACATTATAACGGACAATTAATAGAAACATAAAAACTAAATGGTTCAATGGCCACAACCATTTATAAGATAAGATTTTTATATTATTAATTATATACTTATTTTATATATTTTTATATTTACATTATGTTATATTTAAATTATATTTTCATAATTTTGATTGCTTTCCATAATTAATTAATAATTAAATTTATATTTTAATGTTTAATGATACTAGTAATGAATAATTAATTGTTAGCATTTTTTGAACTATTTTCCCTGAATGGAATTACTCGTCCGGTTTATTAATTCTTCCTGCTGATACGAACAGTTAATCATTGCTAGTATAATGAAATGACATCATATTTAGCTATTTAATTTTATATCTTTGAATTTAAAATGCACCTAGTTTTCTTTAATCTCATTTGTGGTTATCAATTTTCTTTTGTTTTGGTTAATGAATTGATTTTTGAAAGCAAAATATATTATCAAAATTCATTTGTGTAAAATACCGTTTTCTTTTTTTTTTTTTTTTTTTTTTTTAAATATGGATTTTCAAGTTCGTACGGTTCGCTAATTTTCGCTTTTCAGAAATGAGAACTTAAACGGTTATTTGGAGGATGAATTGATAAGTGTGATCCCGTTCTACCGAGGTAAGTTGATCCTGCCTACTCCTTCCTATCTTGTTAGTTTTTGTTGTGTTAGTTAGCATGGTCTCGCAATGCATATACTTAACCTCGGAAATCCCCACGCCCACCCTGAGCTCTAGCCGGCTTATTATGACCATGCCGAGGCTCTGAGTATATGAATAACCTTTTTCAGTAGCGATTGGCATTCTTCTTGTGACCGAGTTTATTCGTGAGCCACTCATGCCACTCATGTCGTTACACAGATTCCACTCGACGATGATGCAAAACGAAAAACAGCATTCGCGGTACCTGGGAGGCCCCTTTATCGGTTTAAAGTCATGCCTTTCGGGTTATGTAACGCTCCACAAACGATGTGCCGATTGATGCACAAGGTGGTTCCATATCGCTATCATGACAGAATTTTCGTCTATTTAGACGATCTTCTTGTCACATCCAGCGATTTAGGGGAGCATCTTGAACTTCTTCGGCTCGTCAGTTTGTGGTTGCGGGAGGCCAATCTAACCATAAACGTCCAGAAAAGCAAGTTTGTATTAAAGGAGTTAAGATATTTAGGTCACATCATCGGCGATGGGTGCATAAAAGTTGATCCGGAGAAAGTCTCTGGGGTAAAAAAATTTCCAATTCCAAAATCCACTAAAGAACTTAGACGATTCCTTGGCATGACCGGCTGGTATCGTCGGTTCATTCCTAGTTATGCCTCAGTCACTGCTCCGTTGACAGATCTTTTGAAGAAAAAGACTAAACTTGTTTGGTCCGAAAAGGCGCAGGAAGCAATGGACGAGTTAAAACGCCTTATGACAACAGCTCCAGTGCTTGTGCACCCGGACTATAACTTACCTTTCTACATTCAGGTAGATGCGTCATCACAGGGAGTCGGCGGAGTGTTATTTCAGCGACCGGGGGAGGAAGAGCATCCGATTGCGTATTACTCAAAAAAACTTAATCCAGCACAACGAAAATACTGCACAACGGAACTGGAATGTTATGCCGCGATTCTCTGTGTAAAAGCTTTTCGACATTACGTCGAAGGGTTCAAATTCACAATTATCACAGACCATGCTAGTCTTCGCTGGCTGATGGGGCAGACAGACTTGTCCGGCCGATTGGCTAGATGGAGCCTAAAACTACAGGGGTTCAACTTTGATATCCAGTACCGTAAGGGTACATTGAACGTCGTCCCAGATGCCCTTTCCCGTGCTTTCTGTGAGGTCTTGCATCAGGTTGGATCATCTGGTGCCCGTGACAATGATGCTCCACACATAGACTTAAATTCTCCGGCTTTCTGTGATGATGAATATCGGGCAAGAATTAGACAGGTGCAACGAAACACCAATATCGTTACCAATTTACGGGTGGAAGATGGCAAATTATTAATTTCCCCAGCGTATGGTGAGCGGTATATGGGAACCGACATTTCTCCGTGGAAACTTGTTGTGCCAACGAGCCTTACCTTGTCTCTTATAGAGCAAGCACACTTACCACCAGGTAGTAGTCATATGGGGATTCATAAGACCTTGGAGAAATTACAAAGATACTTCTTCTGGACAGGAATGGCTAAGCAAGTGCGAGAATATATCAAATCCTGCCAAACATGTAAAATGTCCAAAGCAGTGAATTTCTCCACCCGACCACCTATGGGTGATTATATTGAAGTCAAGCGTCCCTTTCAACGGATATTTTTGGATTTCCTTGGTCCATATCCGCGTTCCCGGACCGGGAATTGCTACATATTAATAATGCTGGACCAATACAGCCGTTTTGTTCTGCTAAAGCCATTAAGAGAGGCATCTGCAGCATCCTTGTGTGAATTTCTAGAGAATGAATTGTTCCATGTGTATTCTGTACCAGAATCGGTGTTTACCGATAACGGTAAGCAATTCAAATCCAACCTGTTTGCCAATCTTTTAGCTAGATATGGCGTGCAACATGCCACCACGCCTTTTCACAGTCCCCAGAGCAATGCTTCGGAGAGAGCAAACAGAACCATTTTAGCAGCTATCCGGTCATATGTAACGGAGAACCACACCAGTTGGGATTTGTATTTACCTCAAGTGGCGTCAACCTTAAGGAACGTTATCCATTCGTCAACTTCATATTCGCCTCATTTCCTCGTTTTTGGTCAGCACTTCATATCCCATGGCTCTGAATATGAGGTACGTCGCTTACTCAATTGTGAAGACGATAACGCTATTCAGGCTGGAAATAAAACTAATCGCTTGGCATTAGTACAACCAAGAGTATTAAAACACCTTAAATTAGCATATTTAAAAGGACAAAAACAGTACAATACTAGGAGTCAACCCCGTGAATTTAACATCGGACAAGCAGTATTCGTTCGGACGTATGTGCAAAGTGACGCCAGTCGACATTACAATGCTAAGTTAGCCCCAAAATTTATACCGGCAAAAGTAACCGGACGAATCGGGAATGTCGCTTACAAATTAGAAGATTCATCTGGTAAGTCACTAGGCACGTACCATGCCAAAGACCTAAATTCATATCTATGTTGTATTGTCAAGTCACTTTTCTCATAATCAATCATAAGTTTATAGGTTATACCATTTTTTTTTCGTTGCCTGGCTTGTTCTGAAAAAAAAAACACAGATAAGAAAGTAAAATTAATATTTCAAGAGCATGAGTCTCAGGGCCATGAGTTTTCCCCACGATGTTACGACTCGGTCGTATAGACTGGACAAAACAATGAAGCAAATACTTGAATTGCTTCTAACGAAAATCTTTTCCTTGCTATACTAGCGAAACGTCACTTACAAAAAAAAAATAAATAAAAAAATAAAAATAAATATTGGTAGATGAAGTCAGTTGCAATTGCTTATAGTGTCGTGTATGCAACCAATTATGGCGGTATGAGTAGTACGAGTGTCGGTCACTTTGGGGTGGATTGGCATGATGGTCCACCAAGAGATTGGAATAAAAATTTTTTTGACAGTCGAGTTTTGGGAATGGTCCAGATAGGAACCAAAAATAAAAATAAAAATAAAAAAAAAATTAATTTCAAAAAAGAAATCAAGTAGTGCGATAAAAGCCAAAATATCAAAGCAGTAAATTGAAAAAAAATACGCCATTTTTTTTTTTGGTTGTTTAATAAAAAAAACGCAAGCGGGAGCTGCGAGTACGAGATAATTGTATGTGGATCGTGAGTTACGAGGTCGTGGCAGTACTGATCCAAAGAAAGGAAGAATTCGGGGCCATTGGTCAAACGGTAGTATTGCCGGGTTTTTTTTGGTGGTCGAGTATTGCCAAGAACGAGGCAGCGGTGGTCGAGAGCGGTTGTTGGGCGGTGCTGATAGGGTGGTCATATATCGGTGCGGAGTTAGCAGTCGGACGTGAGGAGGCGGACACGAGGAGCGATCGCCGCGGAGGTTATGCGTCTCCGTTAGCGGATAGGAAAATTTTGCATTTGTATGTATTGTTCCTTTTTTTTTTTTGGTTATAACCATATATTAGTTAGATCTTTTTTTTGTTGTTGTTTAAATTATAATTAACTATTCATTATTTCATATATACATATTAATAGCAGATTGTGCCTAATATTTATATGTATCTATATATATATATATATATATGTATATATTATATAGCATCAATTTTAATTACTAACGGGCGGCGCAAGCAGCCACTTTCCATTTATTCTGTGTCTAGCTGTAGGGTACGCAGAGCTCTGAGTCCTTTGCAGCCGAACAACGGGACCGAGATCAACGTGCATGGTGAAGACATATATATATGTGTATATATATGTATATATAACGACGCAATTTGTTTGTCAATTTGTTTAAATCTAGATTTTGTTTTCTTATGTAAAAATAGTTCGACTTGTAAGTTTCATTTATGATTTTTTTTTTTATATATAATTATCAATAAAATATGTTAATGAGTTATAACCGAAAGGACCGGATGTCGCGTTAAATTAATTAATTCGGGAGGTGAGGATAATGTTGTGTGTGTGTGAAGTAACAGGTTAAGTAATGTAGAGCAGCTATCTCGATCCAGGAAGGGCACCACCACAACCCCACCCCACAGACTGAGCATGAGTCAGGCAAATGCTGCAGGTGGTGACTCTTGGATAAATCTGTTAACACGTGGCCGCAAGGTCTCGTCGTTACAAGTGTTTAATTTTAATTGTAAAAGGTCGAATTTGAATTGTAAAAAGTTGACTTTGAAATGTAAAAAAATGAATTTTAATTGTAAAATGTTCAATTTGAAATATAAAAGGATGAATTTGTGGCCCTTTCTTTAACTATGATTATATGTGAAGAACATTTAGCTTTTAATTTTTTGTTTACGTGAAAATGCCTAATAATTATTATCTCAAGTCTATTCGTGTTATGTTTGGCTGATCGAGTACGGGTCACATATGTTATCTGTTTTGTTTTTTTCATTTTGTATACAGTTAAACCTTTTCAAATATGTATGGATTGGATTTATCCGTTTTGGGGTGCTGTCAACCCAATAAATTGTTTTTCGAAGTGGTGTCTGTTTGTATGTCAGCCTGCTTGTGTCCTCTCTATAGCCCAGATGGTTTAACCAAGTGAACTGAAACATCATATTTAAGCTTTTTTCATAATTAGGGAGGGGGTTTACAAAACATATTAATTAAATAGAATTCGACCACATTAAATCTGAGCAGGATGATTTCCACAAGGTCACCTGTATCACCGTTTTTCGGCTTATTTTTTTAATTTAAGACAATAGATGCAGCAAAGATGCTTCGCCCACATGTGCTCATTTTTTCGGATCGGTTTGTTTTATAGCAAAGATAATATACAAACTGAAAGGTTAAAATTATATTGATTATTAATTGGATTGGAGAAAAGATAAGAATATTTCATCCCCTCGTGTATAAGGCAATATCGACACATTTCTATTCATAAACTTAATATCGGGTTTGGATTCTCCAAAAAAAAGATTTATATGACACTTGTGACACATGGCCAAGAAACAGGAGTACAGTGATCTTCTCAATTAAGGTCATCAGTTTTGATTTACAAAAAAATTTCAGAGGCTTATATAGAATTATACAGAATTTGTAAAATTCACAGAATTTATAGGATTTACACAATAGAATTTAAAAGATTTATAGAACTTGCAGATAATATATAAATTCTATAAACCCTATACATTTTATAAATTTCTTAAATTCTGTAAATTCGATAAATTTTAGAAATTCGAATATATCTACAATCTCTATAAATTCTTTAAATTTTATGAATTCTATGAATTTTCATCAATTTTATGAGTAATGCAAATTCTTTAAATTTGGTATATTCTACGAGTTCTTTAAATTGTAGTGTGAAGGAAACCCCCAAGAAATCTCGCGAGGTTCGGTCAAAAAAAATGAGCAAGGTTAAATTTTTGGTAATTTTCAACAAGGAATTTAATGGTGAGCTTGGATGTGACTTTGACCTTCACCTTCAAGGTCATTAGACGGTCGAGGTAATTTTTTTAAATTGGAATCCCTACTTTTGGTGACAGAATCGCAAAGAGCGATAAATTGTGCGTTCGAATATGTATTTTCCATGACCTTCCAAGGTCATCTGAAGGAATTTACATTGCGGGGTAAAAGTATGGAAACCCCTAGAAATCTCGCAAAGTTTGGTCAAAATAAAAGTTAGCATGGTTTAGTCTTACTTAATTTTCAACAAGAAATTTAATGGTGAGCTTGAATGTGACCTTGAAATTCATCTTCAAGGTCATTTAGAGGTCAAGGTCATTTCCTTAAAGTCGTAAAAAATATTGTCGCTTGCCTCATCCAACTATAAAAAAAACTTTAAAAACTATCGTTATATCATCCATACATAATATTTAAACATTTTTTTACTCTATGTACAGTGACGACATTGATGATGATGGTTATGGTATGATACTCATGGATATTATAAATGTTCCTCGTTGTGATTTCATTTAATTTTCTGAATCGTGTTGCATTTTTCCATTTAATAGTGATTCAAAAATAAATGTTTATATGGAAACTGTGAATTTAGAATTACTGACAATAATATTTGTCAATAAGAATTTATTTATTTTAACTTAACGATGTTATCTCGAATAAAAATATTTTCGGTTTTTTTTAAACACCATCCTTTCTTATATTTCAATTGGCTTCAAAATTTTAAACGTAAAGATGTTCCATGTCAAATCTCACGCATATAAAATCTTGGTTCCTTTTTCATTTTTATTATTCGAATCACATGTAAAGACTTCAATTAAGAGGTTCGAATATATCCAAAAAATAATACTAAATGTATACTACTTACTTGAACGTCTTAAGTTTTGAAGCCCAAATAATTTTCCGTGAAACAGCACGGGATTGAAAATATGTCTACTTTCAAAAGTTATTTGGATTCGCGCAAGTGGCAAGAGAATAAAATTGCCAATTTTTCTTCAAGGTTATTTCAAGGTCAAATTCTTTTTTCTTCTTCTTTCCTTCTGTTTAGGGTTGGGACCGTACTTGTTACCGCTCTTCCTTCTCTATGGTTTCCTTCTATATTGGGCACTTTCAGATCTCGAAAATTATAATGCTATGAAATCTTAAATTTACAAAATGCATTTAGACCTCCGCATATTGATTTTGTTTAGCAGTAGGCGAAGCTGAAAGCACGAAACCCAAAAACTGTGAAACTTTTAATATACGAAAGGAAAGAATTCACAATTCGCTTCCAAGTCTGATTCGGTATAGGTTACTTTAGCTAGTGGCATACGTAACCTATACAGCATAATCACCCTCGACAAATATTTCCGATTTAATTTAAAATAATGCATTTAACACTATGCACTGTTCAACTTTACATCATCAAGGAAGGGCGGTTTAAACAAATTTGAGCGCCTGGGTTATATTAAATTGGTGCCCTGAACAAAAAATCAACAATGTATTATACTTTTTGTGGCACTTATTAGGAGTACAAATTGAAAATGCGGGATTTTTTTCTATTTTTGAACGTTTATTCTGAAAAAATGGTAACAAATGAATTATTCAAAGTATTGTCCATCGCTAGCCACAACTTTTTCCCATCTTTCTGGCAATTTACGGATACCGTCGCGAAAAAATTCGGCCGGCTTGGCTGCTATCCAGTCATCGACCCATTTTTGGGCTTCTTCGTAAGAATGGAAGCGCTGGTCAGCTAGGTCATGTGTCATCGATCGGAAAAGGTGGTAATCGGAAGGAGCAATATCTGGGCTATACGGCGGGTGGGGTAAGACTTCCCATTTCAGCGTTTGTAGGTATGTTTTGACCGGCGCTGCAACATGTGGCCGAGCGTTGTCATGTTGCAAAATTACTTTGTCGTGTCTTTGCTCGTATTGTGGCCGTTTTTCTTTGAGTGCGCGGCTCAAACGCATCAATTGAGTTCGGTATAGTGCTCCTGTGATGGTTTCGTTCGATTTCAATAGCTCATAATACACCACACCCAGCTGGTCCCACCAAATACAGAGCATGAGCTTGGCGCCGTGAATATTTGGTTTGGCCGTCGATGATGATGCATGGCCGGGGTAACCATATGATTTTTTGCGCTTCGGGTTATCGTAATGGATCCACTTTTCATCACCAGTGACAATGCGATGCAAAAAACCCTTCCGTTTTTGCCGTTCGAGCAGCAGTTCGCATGCAAAAAAACGGCGCTCGACGTCTCTCGGCTTCAGCTCATACGGCACCCAATGTCCTTGCTTTTGGATCATTCCGAGGGCTTTTATACGATGGGAAATGGCTTGTTGTGTCACTCCCAATGAATCTGCGAGCTCTTGTTGAGTTTGACACGAGTCTTCATTGAGTATTGCCTCCAATTCAGCATTCTCAAACTTTTTCACTTGGCCCGGCCGCTCTTTGTCCTCAACGTCAAAATCACCACTTCTAAACCGCACAAACCATCTCTCGCACGTTGAAACCGATGGAAAATGACTCGGATAAGTCTCGGAGACCAATCGATGTGCTTCAGCAGCACTTTTCTTCAAATTAAAGAAGTAAATTAAAACTTCCCGCAAATGCTGTTTTGTTGGCACGAAACTCGACATATTGAGAGCTCAAAAAAACTATGAATTTGACACTGCGACAAATTGACACATACTGAAAATTAAAGCTATAAGACGTAGCTTTGACATGAACATAGTAACAGTACTGCCTGATGCGTATAGCGTTAGTAACGCCATCTGTTATCAATCCCGCATTTTCAATTTGTACCCCTGATACTATTTAGGTATAATCTGAGATTTTAATCAATAGTTTCCAAGAAATTGGATTCTACGGAGTGTCACATTTCATGTTTTGTAAGTGGTTTACAGGGATGATCCGCGCTCAACACCCCGAACCTTGAGGTCACTACTGATGAAATGAAGGGAAAATTCTATTATTGAGACATTACATCTATACACAGGCTAACGGCGAGATATGTGCTGTTTGCTCATTGCGAACCAAAACAGAATCCTATTTGTTTCTAGTGTTTAGATAAGTGAAATCCAAGAGTATACGCGGCCTTTCGTGACTATTGGTGAATCAAAGATCCAAGACTGCACACCAGAAATTAACTCACACTCAAAACAGTGGGTTTCTCTAGGAGAACGTGCATCAAAGAAGGCGAAAACGGTACTATCGGCCGGTAAGGCCATCGCGACAGTATTTTTGGATTTACAAGACATTATCTGTGTTGACTATTTGGAAAAGGGAAGCTATATCACTGGCTAGTAAAATGTCAGTTTTTAAAAATTAAAAAGGTGATTCGGCGGAAAGCACGAGATTATTGCCGACACAGATGCCTATTTTGCAGAGTTTGACAAATCATATTTTCGTTTATGGCTTTAAAAATTGTGATATCGTTAAGAGAGGCTTCAGAATTCTATATTGAAAAATAAATCGATTTTTGGTCAAAAACATTTTTTTCAATTAAAAATATATCTGACCACCTTCTCCCAGATTGTCTATAAAATTATCGCAAGCTCTAAAGCAGTGTCACCGTAATCAACCATAAATGGCTTCAGACTTAATGCTAAACAAAACATAAATTTAGCTAACATCATTATTCAAATTGAATCCGCATATTCATAAAACCTGAAAATTCTTTACTTATTGTTTAATTCGGCAACAAAATTGTCCATCGGTTGTCTCTCGTTTTGTAAAATTTGGCGAAGAGTAAACGATAAGAAGTAAACGAAAGGCATTTGGTTCAATAAATTAATAAATTCGGAAGTTCTTCATCTAAAAAAATTAAAATATTTCAGATTTTACTTTTTTGTTTTTTTTGTCTTAACTGCTCTAGCAAAGTTGGTTCTTTGTCAGTTCCGAACGAAACTTAATAAATAATCCCACAGCTATTAAATGACAAAATACAACATAGCCACACACATGTACCAACAAACAAATAGACAGTTTGGGTTTTTAAAAAGTAGAACAATTATAAATGACAAAGAGTGAAGATGACTCAAAACAATAATAGGAAGCAATTAATAAACAAAAATAACGTATATCATACACAATAAGAAAGTTATTTTCGCCATCTGAATTATTAAAAAAAAAAAAATTCAAAGATTCTTTTTAGCTCACCTTTGAAGGCAAAATCCAAAAAAAAAATCTTTACACTTATGGGGTGGTTAATATGAACTTGTCCTATTTCTTTTTATCTGAAATTCTGCTTTCTTGGCCTGAATGAGTTTGGTCTAAATTTCCCAGGGACATTCAAATCTATTAGTATTAGGTTTCTTTTGCTTGACGATTTCAGATTAGAATGATTTCCAATAAAATGTTATGTTTTTTCAACTTCTACTTTGAACTTATTCCAACCGACCCAAAGCACAGTGATTAAAGCCACTATACCAACTTTCTAACTTGAAGTACGGTAAATATATTCTTCTCTAAAAGGATTTGATTTTACTTTTCAAATAAGCCCAAAGAAAGTGGTCCCAAGGAGTATCAATGTTTGAAAGTTATCGAAAGTTTTGACTTTCTGGTGATTAGACGGAAACTTTCAGTTTCATCTTTTTAACGTGTATCTTAAAAGTCTGACGAGCACCAACACTTTTGGTGTTATGGCCTTAAACTGTTAAGAAAACAAACAATAATATTAAAGAATAAAAGAATTATACTGTGAGGGTTACACTCATTCTTGCTGTGGCCTTTGATTAATAACCAATTATAGTTGTTAAAATTGAACAACCAGAATTCATGGCACAACGATGGCAATTGAAAGCACCTGGATTTAGTAACTAAGTTAACATGTCATGCTTTACTTATAGTGGAGATGGAATGACACTAATCCGACACAAATAGATTTGGTTATCTTTACTAGACATTGAAATATTGAAGATTTATCTGTTCCTTTTTTTTTGGGATATCTGTTGAGGTATTTATTTGGCCTGAATAATTGCCCACTTAATATTTAACAGTGCAAGCAAGTAACTTAGAAATTTTTGAATTGTATCTTTGTATATGTAAGTTAAAGCAGTAGAGCTTGTTTGTTTATTAGCTTTGACTATTTTAAAAGCGTGCAAATGTTTATCTATGACGGCCTGGCTCAAAGATAATGAGACTGTATTTACTCCGTTCGCAGTTGTCCGGCTTCCAGTCTTACTGTACGTAGATCAATGATGTTCAAACTATTTCGCGTTTGTGAAATATGATATATATTTTCTGGTAAGCTGACACTTTGGTTATCAAATTCACCGTTGTGGCGGTGCTAGTTACTTGTAGATACGATAAGTACTGTTAAATGATTCCGGTGAAAATCAGTTGTTTCTGTCAAATCTATGTTGTTTTAAAGATCAGCAAGAACCCAACAAGTTGAGTTTTAGCACGTTAATTATCGAAAAGTACCGTTATGATGCTACGGTGAGGTGAACTACAAAAATGTTTGAGTCAACTATACTCGTGTCTCTCGTATTTCGTTGTGGATGGCTTGAAGAATACAACACTTTATAGTTGTTACATTTTATCGTTAGCGCGCTGCTGGCAGATACACATGTTTGGTTATTAAATTCACAATTATAGCGCTGGTGGCAGATACTCTCGTTGGGTCTTTTTGCAAGGTACTGTTGGAAATCTTGATCTAAACTATTTTAAACTCCTTTAAAATATACCGTCTGAAAAATTTCAGTTTCATCCAAGGCAAATAAAATTTTTCAGTTATTTTTAAGTTATTCCATCCGCACTTGAATCTTTATTAAACTTTGAATTTATCTTTGAAGTCCAAATGCAGTAGTCGCGATTTTTATCTGATGCTAATATTTGACCAATAAACTAAAAGTGCTAGCTAGACAATTGGTCATTTTGATTCGATTTTTTAACAACCATTCAATAGCATTAAGCATTTATCTCTCCGATTTGTTTTGCATTTTCGCCCAAGCGGCATGGAATTGGCTTAACCATAAACAAACCCCGAGGACATAAACTTGCCTGCGTGGTAGTATAAATTTGAAAAATGTGTTTTTACACTGACAACTTGTTTCCTTTAAGTAAGGTTCGAACGCGCTCTGAAGATGCGAATGAAGTTTATCTTAAATTAATACAGGTTTTACACTTCAAATTGAACCTTTTGCAAATTATAAGTATGGCCAATTAGGATGGAACTTATCTATTTCTTAACGGATTGCAGTGAAATTTGACCAAGTGGGTTGGGACTTGGGTAATCCTTAACCGATTGGCGTTAGAAATGATGTTCTAAAATGATTTTTAGACGAAGTTCTGGAATATGGCCAAGTATGATAAAACTTGGCTGTTCCTTAACCGATTACGAAGAAATTTGACCTGTGCGTTGGAAATGGGATTCTAGAATGATTTTTGGGTAAAGTTCTAGAATATGACCAAGTATATGAAAGAACATGCCTGTGTCTCAACCGATTATTAGCCCCTATTTTTGACAAACCCATATTTTAGCGGATGACCATGATTAAAGTACACTTATAGAAAATCAAAGTCAGTTGACCAATAAAAGAAAATTTTGAAATGTTGATTTTCTTTTAAGAATAAAATCAAACTTTTAAATTGTCAAACAGAGCCGAGAAAAATTGCAAATATGAAACCTGATTTTCAACGGAAACGAGACAACTAAAATTAATTAATTATTTTCCATTAATAACTACGTTGAACAAATTAGTGCTTTCCACAAAAATATAAATTTACATAATTTTCATTCATTAAATGATGGAAAATGAAAATCATTTAATACCCCCAAATGACACTATACCGAACTTCATTGGAACATTTTCTAAAAATCATCAAAATCATTTCAACAAAATAAAGTTAGCATGTGCACAAATTTTCCAATTTTTACCCTATTTTTAGTAAATGGTACAGAAATAATTTACAAACAAATTTTAGTTCACAATTTGAAATTTTTGTCGATTCTGCTCACACTTTTTTCGAACCGAGACATTTTCGATTAATCGATTAATAGTCTCCGATTAATCGAACAATTTTCGAGGTCATCTTGACAATTCTAAATGGGTAAGTCTTCCCTTCCGTGAAGGGAGTAGATACTACTATTATTTTTATTGGTTTCTAAAACATTTCATATACTAAAAATTGATTAAATAATTGTTATTGTTGTTCAATTCGAAATTTGTTGAACACATAATGTGTTTTGGATAATTTAATTTTACTTATTGTTATTTATTTTTATTTTTATAAATTTAATTGATTTTAGTTGTCTGATTTCCGCTGAAAATCATTTTTGAAGTTTTTACCGCCTTTCAGGCGAAATATGAAAATTCCTTAACCATTTGCTCGGCTCCCGGACTACCATTAATTTTTTCCAATGATCACTAATTAGTACAAATTAGGTTATAACGGTTTGAGAAGTTTCAGTGAGTTAGTTTTTTTTTAAATTCATTTACAAACGTAACGTTTTTTGAATGGCTGTGGTTCTATCAACCACGTTAAAATTTGTTAAACCCACTGTAACTCGGTCGATGAAATAAAAGAAATATCCAGGGTCTAATGTATATCCTTGAGGAACACTCGAGGTAACTCTGATAACGTTGGATTATTTCCAACCAACATATATCGAGTCCGATTTGATAAATACAAGCTGAATCAAGGGCCCTACGATGACAAATAGAATCAAATAATTTACTGAATTCTGTGTAAACTATATTGTTAAAGTTAGCTGAAAGTTTCCAGCCGAAAGTAAAAAATTGGTAATGCCGATTGTCTTATTCCAGTCGATAGTGTTTAGCCGAAATAACGTTGAAAGCTTTGGTCAATATTCTTAAGTCTCAAAACCTGCCCCAGTTCCTTGTGGAAAATTCTGGAAAATTAGCGAAACCTATCACAAGACAAAAATTCAGTAAAAAATTTCCCGTGTGAAATCTGGGAAAATTCGATTTTTCAAAAATCATTAGAAACATCATTAGACAATCCTAAGACATAACACTCTAGAGGCTGTTTTTATTAAAACTTTCTAATGATTTTTGGAAAATCGAATTTTCCCAGAATTTGATTGATTGATTGATTGATTGATTTGATTGATTCCGATGTACGATCAAGCATTAAGCAAGTCTCCCGTATTATAAATGCGAATACCACACCACTATACCCATGTTGCAACACGACACCATAACTCTCCCTTACCAAGGAAATATGTACCATCCATACTCAGCTTATTTTTTTTTTTTTCATGAAGCCAACATAGCAATATTTCACTCCGTAAAGGAAGGCGCCACATCGATAACCACATAAGTCTAATAGTTGTGATATCCGCCCCTGGCCAGGCCGCCGTCGTACACCTTTTTACATATAACAAGATCGAGAGGATGGGAAAGGAATGTTAGCAACATAGACTCAACCCGGTTCCAGACACCTAAGCAGTTGATAGTTAGTAAATTTGTTAGTAATATATTTTTTAGTAATTTATTTAGCACAAGACAAAAATACAATTTAAAGTTCATATACTGCTCCAACCTGTAAGAAGACACAATGACAACACAAATTTCCTGGTGCCGCAAACTCTTTTTTCTGAAAAGCTGTAAACAACTATTATTATTCCCTCCACCATTTTTTTCCATTGTGAGGGGAGCGAGATTTCGTTCCATCATCATGTTTTCATGCGGTCACCCAAATTCGTACTAACTGTAGGTAGTGTTTCTTGACGTTGTTGTTGAAATCGTTGCGTCTCTGCTGTCCCTGCTACTCGCCCCCTTGGAAAAAAGAAGACGCATCGGGAGAAAAGAAATACTGAATAGTGATCGACTACCGAAAATTAAATTCGGTTACTATCTCAGACAGGTATCCAATACCTGAGATCAACGATATTTTGGCAAACTTAGGGGAAAACAGATTTTTCACCATAATAGATCTAAAGAGCGGCTTTCATCAGATTCCTTTAAAAGAATCGGACATTGAAAAAAACAGTTTTCGGTTAATCATGGAAAATACGAGTTTACCCGCCTCCCATTTGGCCTTAAAATTGCCCCCTCGATATTTCAACGCATCCTCGATGATATCCTTCGCGACCACATTGGGAAGCGTTGTTACGTTTATATCGACGACATAATCATATTTGGTAAAACAGAAGAAGAACACTTCAAGAACATGACGATAATTTTTAAAGTGTTAGAAAACGCCAATATGAAGATTCAACTCGACAAATGTGAATTTCTACAGAATGAGGTAGAATTTTTAGGATTTGTCATCTCTAAAGATGGGATAAAAGCGAATCAGAAGAAGGTAAAAGCCATAACAGAATTTCCCGTACCCAAGACCGTGAAGGAACTCAAATCCTTCTTGGGATTAGCCGGATTTTATCGTCGTTTCATCCGGGACTACGCAAAACTTGAGAAGCCCCTGACTTCACTCTTAAAAGGAGAAGACGGACATGTGTCCAAAACCCTCACAAGAAATAAAATGGTAAAGCTTAACACCGAAGAAGAAGCTGCCTTTAACAAAATAAAAACTTCACTCGTCTCCAACGAAGTTCTGTTATCATTCCCAAATTTCCAAAAGGAATTTGAATTGACTACAGATGCCTCCAACTTTGCACTAGGTGCAGTTTTATCTCAGGAGGGAAGGCCAATCACGTTTCTCTCAAGAACCTTAGATAAAACGGAAGAAAATTATGCGGCTAATGAAAAGGAAATGCTCGCCATAATTTGGGCGTTAACATCTTTGAGAAATTTTCTTTACGGATCAAAGAAAGTGAAGATATTTACAGACCACCAACCATTGACATATGCCCTAAGCAATAAAAATAACAACTCCAAGATGAAACGTTGGAAAGCTATCCTGGAAGAATTAAAATATCAAATCAATTATGAGTTAAAATATCAAAATGTCAGTCACACAACATAGCGACAAAAGTTCTCCAGATGATCTGGTCCCCACAGTCGAAACCCCAGTTAATGTATTCCGCAATCAACTAATTTTAAACGTAGGCGAGGGAAGTTCGTACCAAATAACAAACCCTTTTCCAAAATATTCCAGGCACATTATTACACAAGCAAGTTTTTCAAATTCAGACATTATAAATTTTTTTAAACGTTACCTTAATCCACTCACTATTAACGGATTGAAGACATCAGAACATATAATGGGAAAAGTTCAAGAAGTGTACCCAATACATTTCAGAGACTATAAAATTCGATTCACTTAGAAGATGGTACAAGATATTACGGATGAAAACCAACAAAAGGAAAAAATATTACCTGTCCATCGACGAGCACATCGTAATGCTCAAGAAAATCGAGATCAAATAATCGAAAATTATTACTTCCCCAGGATGATCAGGAAAATTAAGTTGCTGGTCAAACGTTGTGTTATATGCCAGAAGAATAAATATGATCACCATCCCAATATGCCTATTATTACCCCAACACCTATCCCTAATTATCCTGGACATACGCTCCATCTAAATATTTACTCAACACAAAATAAATTGGTTTTACCGGCAATTGACAAATTCAGTAAACTCGCCTTCTGCAGACCGTTAAAATCCAGAGCGACAGAAGACATCAAACAACCACTTACAGATAAACTCTTTTTCTTTAGTGTACCAGAAATTGTGGTAATTGACAATGAAAAATCCTTCAACTCGAATTCCATAATATCAATGATGGAAGATGGTTTAAACATAAAAGTCTTCAAAACTCCCCCATACAAAAGTGAAGTGAATGGCCAAGTGGAAAGATTTTACTCGACACTCTCAGAAATGATGAGATGTCTAAAGGCTGATGGGGTAGAGCGAACTTTTAATGAACTACTAGAGAGAGCGATTAATGAATATAACCACTCAATCCACTCGACAACTTGCAAACGGCCAGTGGAAATATATTTTGGCAGAATCCCTGACACAGATCCTGAACAATTAGAACAAATCCGACAAGATACCATACTAAAGACAAAACAAAAGCAAGAAACAGATCTGAAATACCATAACAAAAACCGTACCCCGATCAAAACAGATACCAGGCAGGTCAAGTAATCTATGTAAAACATAACAAAAGATTAGGATCGAAATTAACAGAACGATTCAAACCCGAAATAGTAACGGGAGACAGAAATACAATAGTTATAACGGAGTCCGGAAGAGTAATTCACAAAAGCAATATTAAATCCTAAGAAACAAAAACTTATTTTTATTACAGTTACGCCTTAAGCACCACATTGGCAGAAATTCAAATTATTGATTACACAAATTCTCAAATCATCTCAATTAGCACAGGTCAAGCAAAAATACAGGACGAAAACTTCAAATTAATCCATATAATTGAATTAGAAAACACCAAAATTACATAGGCAGAATGCAATCCATACTGGACAAAGAAATGACAATAGATCACCCATTGCACTCCTATTTGAGGCATGAACTCTCGGAATTACAAACATTACTGGACAGCCTTAGAATACATAAATCCAAACGATCCTTAAAATTTATAGATAGTGCATGGAAATGGATAGTCGGAAATCCCGATCACGAGGATTTCAAAGTAATTAAAGATAAAATAAATAATGCATTAGAGAATAACAACAACCAAGTAGTTATAAACCGATTGTACAATGAAAGAATCAATAATATTACAAAAATGGCTAGTTTAATTATTAACGAAATTCACAAAGAAAATAATTTAAACGACCCATTAGCATTAATTATTCAATATAAATTAAAACTAATGAAAGAAGAATTGGTAAATATTAAGTACGCAATTCACTGGGCTAAAGCAGGGATTATAAATTCACTCGTTTTATCAAATTCTGAAATTAAATTAGCCATTAATACACTGTAAACCGAAAATTTACCATATAGTACTCCCGAGGAGGCGTTAGATTTCGCTAATATCAAAATCATTAGTAGCAAATTATGTCTACTTTATATTGTGTACATTCCGGTAACAACTCCAGAACTATATGATAAATTATTGGTCAAACCGGTCAGAAGAAACGATAAGGTGACCGAAATTGAGTATTGAGAATTGAGTATGAAAATGTCATTAAAAATCACGATAAGATTTATAGTATTATTAACGAATGTAAAACGATCAACTCGCTTTCAATATGTAACCAAAATAATATACTAGACATAAGTAATTCTTCTTGTTTGCAACTTGCTCATAAGTCGACCTTCCAAATGCAAACACAACAACAATCAACATATTCAAACAATTAACGAAATATCGGAGGGTCTAGTTCTACTGAATCAATTCGATGGGAACATCAAAATTAATAACTAAACTCAGAAACTCAATGGAACATATTTGATTAAATTCAGCAATACTACCTTGTCAGTTGGAAATAACATCTACATTTCTAAAGAAAAAACGACCATTCAAGTACTTCCAGCTATTCTACAGCCGACGCCGGAAGAAAGTGATTTCAAGGAAATACTTTCATTACAAATGATGAAAGATATTCATATAAATAATACTCGTCACATTGGGTTCCTTAAAAAGGAGGGAGCCATCGAGCGATTCACGAGCTGGGGATCATTCTCAATAGTCATCATTTTGGGAATAGCGGTCATCACTACAAAATATACCAAAACTAAGAAATTACGAATCATTAATACAATGAACCAGAGACGCCTCAAACGATAACACCCAAAGGGGCCTCAGAGCATAGACGGAAATTTTATGAAACAACGTTTTTCCGATGGTTCGAATGTGAGCATTCGAAGTTTAAGGGGGAGGAGTTAACACGCGTAATAATTAGGTTTCCCACAAAAATACAACGTGATCATATTTGTCTCGTTGCATTAGCAATGACAACAAGTTACACGCGCATCCGGCATAATGCTGAGTGAATATTCTTGACGACATGGTTTAATATTCTACATATTTTTAATTAAGCAAATTGTAATTAGAAAATAAGAAAATAATCAGTTGTTATTTCGATGTTAAACAAATAAGTTAAAAATAAAAATTATTTTTTTTTTAACCAAAAATCAATAAAGAATTTAACTTATATAAAAGGTGAAGATTAAATAAAATAAAAATAGAATGAATTTAACTCTAATATTAACAACAAGTTGTTTATTCTCAATAACTAAATAGACCCCACCCGTGGTAATCTATTAGATAACTGTAAATCAAGACTATATTAAATTTACAATTTAAGTACAAGAGTCTAAGATTTTACACTAATATAATAATAATTAGACTTATTAAATGTTTTTTTACAATCACTTACCTGAGTAGAACGGTTCAAATCAACATTTTGAACATTATTACAACATGTCCGATCAACTATCAAATTTTTTACTTTGATTCACTATAAAAAATCAATTTATTTACATTTTTCACACATCTAGATATAGTTTCATTGAACTAACTAATATGTGCGTCAAATGTGTTTTAAGATTTAATTTAACACACATATTTTTGAATTTCGACTGCATCACTTCACATCGCAACGATGCACCTTCAACAGACTGGTTCATATCCCTGTAGCATTAAGAATACCGTATTAATATCACTAACAAAAAATACACAAAATTCACTAAAATCACAACATAAACGGTAAAAATAAACGTTTTGAGTGTATTAATGAAACACATCAAAGTTTATATTTATGTTGAACTGTTTATTATTATTATAAAATAAATGAAACTATTTTAATTTAATTTTTAAATTGCACAATAAATAATGTGACATGAGTATATAGTTACAGGGATACACACCGGAAAATCGAATTTTCCCAGAATTGATATTTTTTCCAGCGATAGCTGTTGGTAATTCACATAAAAAGGATTCTTCTTCAGATATCACTCTAGAGGCCGATTTTATTCCAATGTTTTGGATTCTTCTGATTTTTCGATAGGTGCAATGCATCATGCTTGTATCCCGTTTACTTTCGGCTGATAACCAAAAAAAAATGTATTTTCGACTGTAATGTTATGAACGTAATCTGCATTATCGAATTTTTTACTTTCGGCTAACTTTAACAGGATATCACAATATAACTTTGAAGGTGTTACACACACAAGCAGCTCAAATAATTTTGGAATAGATGATGTCGTTAAAATCCCTCTGTAAAATGTAATGTCTTCCCTTTTACCCGAATAAAAGATTGATGTGATTTTTGATATTTTCCATTTATCTGGAAATACGCCGGATACTAACGGCATGTTGAATTAAGATGGTGCATTGTATAAATCAAAGTATTTGCATGTCTATCAGTGCAGATATATTAATTTCATCAGTAATACTAGGAGGAAAGATGGATATGTTGTTGTTATTATACAATGTTAGTGCTTCATTCATATTATTGTCTACCGGTCTATAAAGATATTGAAATAATGAAGCAAGCTTATCAGCTATTTCCTTGGCTTCATACTGTTGATGTTATTGTAAGACATATATGACGGGTACCCCTCAATTTTCTCTTTTAGATCTAAAGTATTTTCAAAATTTTTCAGGATTAGTTTTAATTTTATCTTGGACACCGGCCAGATAATAAATGAATTGTAATTTAAAGTAAACGACGAATTCATCATTGTATTTGAGAAAGATGAGTTCACCCGAACCTAACCCAAATTTTTATCGTTTTTAGCAAAAGCTTTCGATCGTCAAACCACAGATGGCTAGTGGTTCTTTTGAAGCCCAATGGCACATGATTTATGAAAACCTTAGTATTTAAAATATCATCCCAAATAAATCCATTCCCGTCAAGTTAGTTTAAATCATTTTTTTATGTTGTTCAATTCGGAATTTATTAAACGAATAATGTGTCTTGGATGTATCGATATAGTGTCATTTAGGGGTATGTAGTGATTGTAATTTTCCAGCGCTTTACCTATGAAAATGATCGAAATTTATATTTTCGTGACAAACACAAACTTGTTCAATGTAACTAATGGAAAATATTAAGTTAATTGATTTGTCTGGTTTCCGCTGAAGAACAGATTTCATTTTTGACTTTTTTACCGTCTTTCAGGCGGAATTTAAAAATTCGTTTCCCATTTTCTCATAGATCTAGGACAAGCACTAGTTATTTCGAATGACCATTAATTAGCACTAATTGGTGTTGTAATAATTATTTTGAAAAAATGTGTTTTAGATGGTTCCCTATAATTTTGAAGTATGGTAGTTGAGGGTATTGACGCTAGGGAGGATGAAAAGGGTGTATATGAGAGAAAGAAGATGAATTAGATAATATCGTTAGTAGCGATCAGTCGCATAAATATGTTGTACTGTTACGAGTAAAACTAATTAATTATAAAAAAAGAGCACTATAGTGGTATGAGTATATTTTCATTCTTAAATGCTAAAGTTTCCCTTCTGCACCCACACCTTTGAGAGCACAACCAAATTTGTATGCTTTCATCATGTTTCACAAATGTTATTTGCATTTCAACAACAACAACAACAACAAAATGAATTGAAGCATACCCACTGTTTATAGGCAATTTGAAAACGACGACGATCAATTTGATATGCCATCTAATGTTAGAAAAAGGTTACGACACACTAAGTAAAGTACATTGTACATAGCAATCGGTCTATATTTGACTCATTATGGTTATGGAATTTATCGTTTTCTTCTACGCCTACGCACGAACCAAAACATATTTGCGAAATCGAAATAATTAAGAGTTCTACGAATTTTTTTTTTTTTTTTGTGCCAAATTTAAAATGTGTCTTTATGAATGAGATTCGGATTAAATATCGTGTGTACAGATTGATCATTTGACCCGTGCAATTAGAAATTTTTTTTTTTTGTTTTAATTTTTTTCGGTTGTGAGAATTAGCATATCATATCCTGTTTCTCAATTACTAATAATAATATGATATCTATTTCAGTATAATAGAGGGAATCTGTTATTTTTAACTTAATAATAATACGACAGAATCTTTTAACAAAAAACTCACGTTTTGTCGCAAAGTAGGAGAAAATTTAACACAAAAAGAAAAACTTTTGGCGTCCCACACTTTTTTTTTTCTATCAATTTTTCTTATGAACTTTTCACGAAATTTTACAATAAAATATTTTTGATAAAAATTGGGTGGAAGCAAGAAGAGACGGAACAAGAAAAAGAACGTAAATTCATTATATCTTACGTAAATTTATCTTTTCGTTTTTTTTTTTGTTTGTTGGTATACAGTAAAAGTCACAGCAAAGTCTAGAGATTTATTTAATTTTTTGTTTTGTTTCGTTTTTTTTTTCAGAAATAAATTAAGAATATGTATAAAATACTTAAAGATTTAAAAATTGTGTACGAGTAGCAAGTATTCTTGACTCATCCGAATGAAATGTTACATTGTAAAGCAGCTTATGAATTTTCTTTTGCGCCGTCATGTACATGTAACGCGTTTATGTTAAGTAGTTGTACTCGGAGATATATTAAATGATGATTTCATTATATCATCTTATGTGTCTGTATACAGTGTTATAAAGAAAGATTTCTATAAGTTTTTATTTTATTTTATTTATTAAAGAAAACTAGAATAAACAGGAATAAATTATGGAAGAAATTATTACGTACATATCTATATATTATGTAGATACGAGTAGATAAGTATAAAGAACTGTCAGAATTTGTTATATGCAAATTACGCAAACTTTTCGAATTAGATATGTTTTGTGTTTTTCTGAATTAAATTGGAAAAGTTCTTCATTATGTCGAATTTCATTAATTCACAGTTTCATGATTCCACATTAAAATAGAAATATTCTTTTTGAAATATTTTGGAAACTAAAATTTGTAAGACGGTTGATTTAGCAATATTTCTTATAAGCAAACTTCCAAGATGTCATTTGAATTGAAGGTAATACACAGCAAAGTTGAGTGATTTTGAAGGGAAAAGAAAATCATTGGTTGTTTTTTAAACTGTAACTGTCATTTTTTCTTGTAGCGTTGTTTTTGTTTCGTGTATATAAGCTACCTAGGCCTGCTTCTTATTCCGATCTGTAAGTACTTTTCTATGTCTAAAATTTGGCTTTGACCTTCGAGTCAGGCGGATAATTTTTCTGTTTTAATTTTCTACAAAAAATAATAAAATTAAATTTTTCTTCTTGACCTCTTAAATCAATCTCCAGCCCAACCTCTATAACTCAATTTACAACTCAATAACCACCAACTTAACGCAATCAAAAACGCAGTCACCAAACTAACCGCAAACGGAACCCTCAACCCTTAACCTAACCCAAAATAATTCCGTAACCGAACCACTTACTTAGCCCCAACGCAAGTTAAGCAAACTTAGCCCGAACCAAATCTCAACACTGTACCACACTTAACGGCAAACCCAATACCGAAATCAACTCGATTCAAATGACACATGCGTGAGGAATATTTAGGTCATGAAAGAAAAACAAAACGTCAAGAGTAGTTTAGATGTAAAAGGACACGTACGTATATTCATGAACGGGGAAAATAAAAGATTAAATTATACATAAATATAAAGTGTTCACTTCCGTATTCCTACCCGAACAACAGAAGTATTTATAATTATACCTGATAGGATGCGATGCGAATTCGAACAAAACGATGTGGGTTTGCAGCGACATCAATAACAGAGGTGAGAACTTTTTTAATTATTTGATTACCAATAATGTGGACATTATCAATACGGTCCTAAAATTCTCCCTTGCCAACTCGCGCATTTGAGTCCTTTAATAAACAACTGGCATGAGTAGGCCTCTAGCGGCCGGAACCATCCAGAGGCAGGAAATTAGTGTTCCGAAACCGACTGGCTAGAGCTTATAAGAGACGCTAAGGCACTTCTCATATCAGAAATGTCCTCGTTTATGGGAAATCCCCAGAGAGGTAAGAGTACAACTTAAATCAGTTGTACAACTCCATTCACTCAGTGTTTGTGTTGGAAAAATTGAGGAAAAAATCGAGGATGTTATTTAACATGGCAAAACGCTCGAACGAATGGGGCGAGTACAAGTTGGCCTTGACTGAATCTCATATTGAACTAAGGACATCCATAAGCGCAGCTTGGACCATTTTTTGTAAAGAAATCAATGAATTCCCTTCTGCAGTGCGGCTCCAAAAAGTCATGTCTAGAGATCATTCCATCGGTATAGAACTCTGCTCCACAGGGAAGCCGGAAGTTTCACTAGAGCCGAAAAGAACAATTAGGATACTTTTAGAGACCTATTTTCCTAACTCTATAGTGACGGAACCCCAGCAAGGCTCTGATGATCAACGTGACGTAGGTTATGCACTACACGACAGGGCCTGCAGTCTTTTTGGAAGCATTTTTACTACAAGTAAAATGAGATGGGCCATTGACTCTTTGAAACCGTTCAAGTTTGCTGCTATTTTGCCATCCTTACTGCAGAAAAGTATTGAAGAAATTTTCTCAGCCTATGCATCGGAACTAATTTGCTTAACAAATTGGTAAATCCACAGGGACTGGAAAAGAAATCTCCCTCTGTGAGTTTATGGACATGGAGGAGCTTTTGTGGTCGTTGGTTGTTGATAGACTACCGACTCTTCTTACTAGTCATGGATATGATGTGCAGGGCTAAGCGGATGATTTGGCGATCATAATTAGAGGGCAATTTGATGAAATCATCTCCAATCTCATGGGTTATCCTTTAACTAATTAGGGTTCAGAGCACAAAAGAACTTTATAGATCATAGTGCTAGGTGGCTAGCTTTAGCAAAATATATATTTCATTTTAGAGAATCGGATCTAGGAGTGCCTTTTCGTTAAAAGTGTTTATGTCGCTTGGTTCATCGTCATCTAAAAACAGTTAACTTTTGTGTGTATAGCCAACAATAAATAAAACCCAAAAAAGAAGGAAAGCAACAAACGGGACATCCAAACACCACAAATGTTCTCGGTGGTCTTCCATTATTATTATTATTATTAATTGGGGGGGGGGCCATGCGGGCGATCAGCCACTTCGCACTGCGACCTAAAAGATCTATTGTGCTGGCCCCTGCTTAATTATCCGTCCAGTCAATATTCAGGTTCTTAATGAACCTGACAATACTGCCTCCCGGTACGTGATACATACTATCTGGGCTTATTGCTCTCCCTCCTAGATGTTTACTACAGCATGTAGTTCCGCTAGAAAGACGGTAGCATTGGAGCTCAAGGACCTCGAGAGGGTTGTCCCACTCCCGTAAATTCCTACTCCTGCCCCGTATTCCGTTTGATTTTACTCTTACGAGTTGCTGGGAATTGCAAATCACCTGTAGGTCACCCAGCATTACTACAGGAAGGCTAAATAAAACTGGAGGGTGCCTGGTATCCAGAGTCCGCATATTTTGAGCTGATTAACCTATCAGCCATTCATCTTTCGGCATATGCTGTTCCACCTTAGATTAGGGTTTTTTGTCAAGGTTTTCTCCTTTAGCGCCGTACTTTAGCCTGTGCCAAATGGCCAAAAATGTACCAAGTGGCCTTAGTTACCAGTGGTTGCCACGAGGAGGCAGTACGTACACTTGCGAATTGTGAACAGGTTACCCCTTACACAATTGTACCCATCACGCAGCTGCCTAATGACAAGACCAGAACAGCTCACGTGATGCGCACCCTACTGGAAGGTTACGGAGCTGGTAGATTAATCTACTCAACTTTGATCCCCCCCTCCAATAGACGCCAAACCACCGGTCTTCCATTATAATATCAAGGATTTCAAAGTCTAATTCTAGGTCGGTGATTATGGACACTAAATCTAAATTGGTACGAGTTAGTTGAGAGAATTATGTCTAACTTAATATATTCACTTTATGGTTCTTACTAGAAATAATTAAGTAATTGATTATTGATTGGCTCTCTAATTCGGTATAATCCCTTCACACTAGGAGTAGAAATATTTGATTAAAATTCCCTATCGCATCTTCAAATTGAGATTTAAGAAGCTCAAAATGCGACTCATTTGTCATGTATAAAGTCAAACTAAGGCAACGTTAGCAGTACCATGCGAATTGGACACTGTTTTCATGAAAATAGTTGGAATATTTTTAATGAACGAGTTTTGCAGTTTGACTGTAAATCAAACTTTCTCCAAAAATCAAACGACGTCATACAATACATCCTACATAATGTAGTGTTAAAAATATTCAATTTTTAATCATCTTCTAAGACCGATGATTTTTTCAAAATAAGGTAGCCAACCATTTTTGGTCTAGTGCGAAAGCTCGGGTAAGGCAGAACTTCTTTTGCCAGCTCGTAAGCCAAGACACACTGTGGTTCTGGCAAATTTAAAATTGAAAGCAAGATCTCTTCTCATGTTCTTCTCGTAAAGGTTTTACAGAATTTTTAAATCACCTTTAATGCAATATTGACTTTTATTTCACAATTTTCATTCTGCTGCTAAACATAGCTGTCAGAAATGCGCCACTACTTTATTTGATGGAGCAAGAGCAACGAAAACCTACAACTATTTCTATAGTACATAAAAGCAAGAACTACCAAAACAATTATCTTAGTGATAATTTCAACATAGAAAATACACACACACACACACAAGAAAAAACTGAAAAAACATTGAAATAGTTTTAGCCGAAGCTTTTGTAATCATAAATCAAAAAAAAAAAAAAAACTTTTATCATTGTTATCATATTTTGTTATTATCTCGTCAGCATTGTTGTTTCGTATTTTATTTTGTATTTTATTCGAGTACAAGTACGTAATAAAATATTCATCTGAGAGATCTGTTGAGATCTGCTTTTTCCGACTGTCACAGTTAGTACAAAATATTTTATTTTTTAGTTTTTACTTTGCTCTCGTAAATATACAAAAAATAACAATACTGACAACAACAACAATAATGAATGTCTAAACTGTGCGCGCTCGTAGAAAAAAAAATACAAAAAAAAAACCCGCAGAAAAAAAGGGGGCTATTAAATAATTAAAGCCAATTGAAATCAATTAAAGTTGGTTCTCTTGGTTGTTTTGTACATTATTATTATTATTATTATTTATTTATTATTATTATTACTATTGTTACTTTTTTTTTTAGTATTGTAATTTTTTGTTTTCGTTGTTAGTTTTTTTTATAACAAAACTATAAAACGACAGTAATATGCATGAAAGCAATATTTCATGTTCATGTACTTATGTACCCAGGCAGAACTCGACTAACGCTGACTTGATACATATGCAATTAAGGCTTTAGGCTGTTTTCCAAACGAGACTTATTTACTGACTTATTTGTGGAACCTAACTTACTATATTCCATAAGAAATAACATTCAATAAGTTAGGTTCCACAAATAAGTCAGTAAATAAGTATCGTTTGAAAAAAGCCTTAATATAGAAGTACTAAACTGGCATTTATTCATTGGCCAACATGTGGAACCTATGTTGTGGAACAACAATTTGTGGAACATCTAAAATATCCAACAATTAAACTTAACATCTAACCTTTATAGGAATGCAGTGCTGGTGAAACAACGCGGTTCATTTAGTTATTTACTTACTAACTGTTAAACCGATATGTTGTTTTCTGAACGCGGATTTATTTTTCCAACAGTAAATTTTCAAGGCCATATAGTTACTTTGTGATATTTAAAGAAAAATAATAAATTAATTGGAATTTCAACCCCAATACAAGTTTTAACTGGAACTTGGTGGACCTGGAGCACTAGCCGGGTCGAAGTGTTAATAAATAGATATCTTAAAAAGATAATTAGAAATATCGAGATGATCAATTCTCTTCGGCAGATCACTCAAAGGTTATTTCAAAGAAGTGTTGAGTTATGTCTGGCGCAAGTCAGAACGAATGTCGTTGACAAATGGGTACGAATAATTGCCGAAACCTCAGATATAATAATAAACGGTTGGTATTGTCAGTTTCCCTTCCAACATTATTCGAAAGCAGAAGCAATTAACAAATTAATTTGGTGATTTTTCTATATCTTTAGGAATTACTTTATTCAAATCTTCAAATAACTTTGGATAATTGGGAACCCAAAAGTTACATAATTTTGGACGATACCTCTAGGGTATATTGTAAGATTTATTTGCCCTGGCAAATCTTCTTTTTCCCACCTTCTTCGTAAAGGGAGGTCAACCTCAGCATCAACTTGACAGAATGTAATCACGTTACGTATAAGAAAGTCCTCTGAGAGATCGGTCACAAATTTTATTCATCCATGATTTTGATCGGCCTAATTGCACTTTGTTTCATTAATCTTGATGGATCCGTTCTCTATAATATTTCGTTTTATACGAGCATATAAGATTAGAGCGGGTACTAGTGGGCACTTATTACTTTTAACTATCCAAAGTAACGATTCCTTCGGTAAAAAAATATTCGATGCTTTATAACTACTAAAATGAAAATAAAACAAAAAATTAAAATAAATTTAGATCGCTTCACTGAGTAGAAAACGTCACAAAATCTAATTCTGTATCTTTTTCTCCTTCCTTTTCTCCTGCCTACAGCTATCTCAATTTCATAGATATTTTTCAGATCTGCTGCGCCTGGATGACGTCCACTGCATTCTAAACAATTCCCTTGAGACACTATTAGATATTTATGTTTGGACAATTGTAATCAATTTGTAATTCGGAGTCACCGAAAGTGACGAAACTTTCAATTTCTAATTTTTAATTGGACGCCTTTATTGAAATGATCAGCGTATCATTCTTGTCATTTATGTACCGATAATTCTAAGAAAATCAAATATACAGGGTGTCATAACAAACCAAATAAACCGTAATGGACAGGTATTCTGACCAAAATTGCCTTTCATTCAAATGTATTCAAATTTAAATAAGCCACACGGAACAATCCCTAGTTTCTGGTACTCTACCAAGGGATTTAAAACCGTGGATTACTTCATGTGAAGTAGACATAAGACGTTTTTTGCCGGCTATACTAGAGTTATAAATCGACTGCCGAAATATTTAAATTTGTGCTCCTAATATTTAGGAGGGTCAACTTAAATAGTCTAACCCAATATATACATGTAGTTATTCACTCATGTAATCCGTTTATTCCATTCGTTTATCTCTACAATTATTCGAAATTTAACACATTTCGACTATTAAATATAATTGTATTTGAACAGCTTCTTTCAGCTTAGTAGTGACATCACAGAATATTTTGACTCATTAATATTTGCTGCGTTCCATTTGACGTGGCAAAGTACAAATAAGTACTTGGGGGTAGATAGTAAATGGAACGCAGAAAATTACTTGCGAAGTATGTGTGTACTTTGTTACGTTAAATGGAACGCAGCCAATATGCTAGGGTTTGAATCTGTACTCACTACTTTGTACTAAATAAATATCTTGGACACCACAAAACACGAAAGTTATTTTAGGCGCATTTTATTTGACCAAATTCCAATTGGTATTCATTTCGAAATCGTCTCCCCGCTTAATTTCGAAAAAAAAAATCGCGGCTAAACATGTGACAAAACATTTTTGATACTAGCTGTGTTTTTTTATTCGCTCCGGATAGTTGCTATCGAGAGCCGTCATTTTTCTACGCCTAAATTTAAATTTGACGCGCTATTTATTGGTAAACTAAGTTTATTTAACATCAAACTATCATTTTTAATTCAATTGTTTAGCGAAAACTTGATATAAAAAATATTTGGCTCTACCTATTTATACGGAGCGCTATCGGGAGCCAATTTTTATATGACGGCTCTCGATAGCAGCTATTCGGAGCGAATAAAAAAACGCAGCTACTGTTACGTTTTTGCCTTGTCAATTAAGGTTCGTATCACTGGATTGTGAATAATACAAAATCAATTTAATTTATCACCAACGAATTTATTTAGTTAACACAAGAATTATTACAACACAGTTATTCTCAAATTTTACTGTACACTTATAATTTTTATTTCCACTAAAACACATTTTAAATCACTTTTTAATTCCTTTTTAATCTTCACACTGTCGCTTACCAAATACTACTAATCTAATTCAATCTCTTTCGCCTTTTTATATACACAAACCAAACTTCTAGAAAGCTCATGACTTTTCCAGTTAGAAAAGCGTAGAAACATTTAGAACTGTTTTATCATGGAAAATTCCATTTTAGTATAGTTAGACATTGAGCTATTAATTTAACTTATTCTATTAAACACTAGGTGTCACCGGCACAATACTGTGACGGTGACTCTTAGCGTGTAATAGAAGAAGTTAAACTAATAGCTCAATGTTTTACTGTACTAAATTTTCCATGATAAAACAGTTCTAAATGTTTCTACGCTATTCTAACTGGAAAAGTCATAAGGTTTCTAGAAGATTGGTTTGTGTATATAAAAAGGCGAACGAGATCGAATTGGATTAGTAGTATTTGGAAAGCGACAGTGTGAAGATTAAAAAGGAATTAAAAAGTGATTTTAAAAGTGTTTTAGTGGAAATAAAAATTATAAGCGTACAGTAAAATTTGAGAATAACTGTGTTGTAATAATTCTTGTGTTACTAAATAAATTCGTTATTGAAAAATTGAATTGAATTTGTTTTATTCACAATCCAGTGATACGAACCTTAATTGACAAGGGAAAAACGTAACAATATGGAAAAATCTATGGAAAACTTCACGCGCTCCAACTATGAGGGTATGGATTATATACATTTTAGGAATTGGTTACTGATGTTAAGGCATATTGGATGGTAATGTCAAGCAAAAATTTGAAATATTGTGAGTCAATGAATTAAAAATGTGATGTGTTAGATATTGGGTATATGTAAAAGTAAGTTCCGTTTTTCTAATAGATGGCGTAATTGTTCTTATATGTATTGTGTGAATCTGGTAATACACGATTTTAAAAAGTGTTCATTATCTTCAAAACGTAGTATATGACATTTGATTAAAATATAAACAACACAGTTTTTATTCGATTTAAAATGAAGAGTTTTGTGCCAAATAATCGTCATTTGCGGAAAGTTTTGTTGTATTTTTTTACTATAAAGAAAAGCCCTGCTGAAATTCACAGTTTACTTGTAGAAGCTTACGGTGAATCATTTTTCTGATAGTATGTATAAAATGTGGTTTAGGCAATTTGAAGAAGGTTTATTCGATGTTGAAGACGCACAACGTGAAGGTAGAACGAATAAAATTGGAAAATGAAAAATTGCAAGCATTATTGGACGAAGACAACATACAAACGCACAACATACGAAAGAATTGTTAATAGACGTCAATCCGTTGTTAATAGACGTCTACATGGAATGGGGATCTTTCAAGAATATGGGAGTTGGATACCACATGAATTACCAGAAAGCCAGATGGTATGTTGAAAAATCACTTCTGAAATGCTTCCTCAAAGAGAACAAAGTAAGGGCTTTCTGCATCGACTTGTAACTGGAGATGAAAAATGGATTTTCCAACATGACTATACGCAAAACGACATACTGCAAGAGTCGTTAAAACCTACCGAGAAGAACAACTGGGAAGTTCTATCCAACCCGCCATATTTGCCAGATCTTACTCCTTTGTATTACTATTTATTCCGGTCGATGCAGTCAGCTCTTCAAGACGTACGATTTACATCTTATGAAAGTATCAAAAATTGTCTTGACGAATGGATCGCTTCAAAAGATGACAAATTTCTCAGAAAGGGAATCCGTAACTTGCTAAATAAACGGAACATACATTTACATATACCCAATGTAATTAAGTGATGATAAATTAGATTGACTAACTTAACTTATATGTTGTGATTTTATACAAAATACAAATACAATATATCGAATTATGAAATAAAGACTAACTATTATTACTATATAATCAAAGTACATGTTTTCATTACTTCTTCTAGAAATTGGCCGTAATTTATACTATGACGGTTCCTCATTATTAAAAACTTCTGCCTTAGGACTATGATTACTCGCTCCACGGGCAACCCTTACACTGTAATTTAAATTAATTAATGACGTCGATACCAAACTGAATTTCTCTAATTGTGAAAGCTTTTAAAAAGCTCCTTTATTTGTGCCCTTCGAAACGATCTGTAATATGTTGATGTGAAAATTGGTCGAGTTCCAGTTTTGTTTAACCCAATTTAAGTGACAGAACCCAATCGGGATTTAAGACATTTTTAATATTAGTACTACTTTTAGAGGAAATACTTCGACACGCCGTAGTGTACTTCAGTGTTAAAACTTTGAAATTTTTTTTTATTGATTACCTTCAATCACTCATTTGCCTCTCTTCAATAAGTTTTAAGCATTTTAAATGGGTTACCGGGATAGCTTGAGATGGGTACACAGTATTTCAGGCCACAGCTTTAGTCACTTCAATTTATTTAAGTTCTATCTTTTTTTACTATCATAACCTCAATTTATTTGACAAGTAAGAAAAAAGGTCTGTATAAAGCATGTTTGAAATAATGTAACAATGAAAAATAAATCAAATTTGTTGCTTGGGATGTGGCTTAGTAGTAGAGCGGCTAGAGTCTGAGTTTCGATTCTGCCAAAGGCATTTTAGTTTTGTTTTTTTCAATTTCATTTTTTTTTTTATAAAAAAAAGACTGCATGTTTGTCCACATGACAAACGATGGTGTATCACCGCACCACCGCTCATTCCCGAGATCCTGTTCGCACGTTAATGCCGTAACACGATTTAATGATGCTATTTCCGAAAACAAAACACACACATGCCCCAAGTTTTTTCGTAACAAAACCTCTTTTTATACCTCAAATAATATCAGAGAGTCACCAAAGCAGCCAGTGGGCAGAATATTCAGATTTCATTCTGGGAAAGTGATTAGCCAGCTCTAATATAGCTTCCCGAAACTGAAAATAGGTTCTCCATTCAGCACTTTCACTCTGGAACTACTCCCGATACAGATAAAATGTCCATCGAACTTTTTAAGCATCTACCGCAGATAACCATCTCAAAGCTCGAAAGCCATCTTAAATAATAGAAAACAATATATACTCTCCATATTTCGGTCGAAACAGTCGTAGAAGTCGAAAGTGGATGTTGCTCCAATATATTGATCCTCTGTACACCGTTTTCAGTTTCCTCCTTCTTCCGACATTTTCATTTCGTTAACATTTTCACCTGTGCCCTATACCTACTTCCAAAAATGGCATCCCTCATAAGATTATATACGGCTAACATTGAACGAACTCAGAATCACCAACATGTTACTAGTGGAACAATAATGGAGAAAATAAATTTTTAATTCCCTAAAGATTTCACCTGTTGCCAACCACTGACTGAGCAGGACGCATCCATTGGCAATAAAAATTTGTAAAAAATGTATTAAAGCACAATACTCTATTCTCTATTCGGAATTATTTAAATGTTAGTAATGATATGTTCAGTGTCAATAACCTTAAAATTTTGTTTGCTGGTATACCTTGGACACACCTGGAATATATTCAATTGTAAATCCTAAACTAAATCCGAACAAATATGTTAGCTTTAATTCATTAAAAATACTCATATATGAGTACAAATAATACAACAGCAACATTGTACAAATTAACGATATTATGTTGGAGAAAACAATATGTAACAATTTAATTTAATAAAAAGCTCTAGCTGCTGTAATTGCTTTCACTGAACAAAAAAAAACTTTAATTTAACCTTAAAACAAAATTCTCCGTTACTCATTATTTTTATTAATAAAATTTGATTTAATCAATAAATTTCAAAAAAAAAAAAAAAGGTTTTTTTGCAAAATGAATCAAAAACTATTTCATCGCAGTATTCTAAAGACTTCTCGCCTGAAAACATTCAAAAAGTACATAATGTCGTCACTCGCACCAATCACAGCAATACGATCTGAATTTTTATTTTTTTTTTCTTAAGATCGTTTTCGTTTTTGTTTTGTGATCATTCCGTTTTTTTTTTTTTTGTCGAATGAATCCCCACTACTAAGTTATATTCGTAATATATAAAACAAAATATTCACCACGCCTTTCATATACACATTCATTTATTATATATAAAGAATACAACAATCGCAACAATAAAAATCGTAATGGATGTTTTAGTACAATAAAGAGTCACAGCATGAGACCTCTTACAAACAAATAATTGCGTTTATCCGATTGGTTGCTAGGGCGGAGTTATGTCGCGTTTAGCTTAATTGACTATAAAAACCTCATCAAATTAATAATTTTCAACTATTTGCTAAAAGCTTATCATTTAGTGAACACCGATTTTTGTATTTAGTGTATAATAGTTTAGTGACTTTTTTTTTTATTTTAGTTGATAGTGAGTGTAAATTAGTGTAAATTGTGTGACATGATATAATTAAATATATTTGTTAAAAAAAAAAAAAAATATTTATTATTATTAAATATGGAACCGTCAAGTTTTGAAGATCAAATGATGTTTAGTGATTTTACGGGACCCCTGAGTCCGCTAAATAATAACCCGAAAAATATTCAATCGCAACATCATCATCCGAATAGTTCACATAGTATACAAGTTATGTTGGGCATGCCAACAAGTGTTAGTGGTGGTGTGATTAATCAAAATGGTTTAAATAGTGTTGGCCACGGCAATGAAATACGTTTACCCGAAGTGCATAGTATATTACCGGGTTCACCAAAAATCGATCATTACAAACATTTGGATTATCAAAATAAAATTGATTATCATGCTAGTGCGGTGCAACAATCAAATCCAAATGGTTCACAGCAGCAGGCAACAAAATTGGAATATATAAATGGTGTAAAATTAGAACATTATGGCCCACCATCGAATTGTGGTCCGAATAAAATCGATTATGGTGATCATTCAACAAGTCATATTGGAATTTTTCAAACACCTCAGCCCGTCGATCAAAATTCGGGCGCACAACTTAATAACAACAATAATAGTAGTGCTAATAACAATATAAAACGTAAAAGTGATGATTTAAATGGGAATCTAGTGTCTAGTGGTAACAATAACAGTATTATTAATAGTGCTAATAGTAATGGTAACAGTTCGGATAGTAATGGACAATCGAATGTGAAAAAAAATGATAAAAAGAAAAATGATCCGAATGGTGTTAAAAAAAAGAAAACTAGGTAAGTGCGCACATCATCTCGCAGGACTATATATGATGCCCATATACGTGTTTATATATAAATATTAATTTACAGAACAACATTTACGGCATATCAACTTGAAGAATTAGAGCGGGCATTTGAACGTGCTCCGTATCCAGACGTTTTTGCACGAGAAGAGTTAGCACTAAAATTAAATTTAAGTGAATCCCGAGTACAAGTTTGGTTTCAGGTACTTACATATATAGCTTTATTAAGTGTCGCATCGAATTGTGATTTATATACGTGAATATTTTTTTTTTTTTTTTTTTTTTTTTGTTACATCCTATATAGAATCGACGCGCGAAATGGCGAAAACGTGAACCACCGCGTAAAACGGGATATATCGGATCGAATAGTCCATCGACACCGCTTGGTGCACCACTTGGTCCACCATTTGGTACATATGCACAAACGACGGCGGTCAGTTCACCAGGTAGTGTTGAAAGTTGGACGTCACATCAAACGCCATACGAATTGGGTCCCCATTTTAATCTACTATCACCGGCCACAAGTCCATATGGATCATTCACCGGGCAATATGGAACTTATGTTTATGATACGCAACTATTTCCAGTGAGGCAACCGTTCGAATATGGTAGCCCGTTACGAGATGTAGACGATGGGCATAATAAACAGGATCATTATACATCGATGGACGATAAATTTGATAATCATTGCCCGGAAAGGTGAGTCAAAATTGTTTCTGTATAAAAGCGCTAGTTGCTATTTATTAAATGTGCGAACCATATTCGAACAATCAGAATAAAGTATAATCGATACATCCAAATAAACAGTGGGTTTATTTGACATTCAGTAAACAGTAATACTTATCTCATAAAGCTACAAGACGTATAGTATTAAAAAAATTGTTGGGGGTTCCAAATTGGATTCTGCCGCCGGTCAGTCAATATGTTTAACGTCAATATCTTCAATGGAACCGTGAGGAAACTCATTTATAGTTTTATCTCTTGCACAGCTTTAAAAGCGTTTTCTTATTATCCAATTTAATTGTTGCACCACTCAATTTATACTGATTTTGCATTTTTCGTTAAAATGTTGAACTTGATCCAACGGATCAAATTCAATAATCAGTCAACTACCGGTAGAGAACTAAAACTCAGTATTCCAAATAAATTATTTTGTGAGACATATACAATTAAATTATTGACAAATGTCGACCGTCTATAAGTCAAGTAGAATTTTATTGAAGGAAATTTATCCAAATCCCTGTCATCGTTCTGAGGTGTAGCGTCTACTCTATCCATATACATGAGAATACCTCTTGAACTAGGAACTTGACATTTGACCAGACATTTTGACGTCTCAATTTAATTATAATGAAAATGGCAAGAGACTATCAGATAAAATTTCAAAAATGAATAACAGTAATTAATGATTAATCACTGCTAGCGGTGAATAATGGATATCGTTATAATTGAAGAAACAAATTAAATGATAAAAAGGGTTTTACCCTGTTTTCATTGCTGAACAGGTTGAATGAAAAAAAAAAATGTAACTCTTAAAGTTGACTTTTACCACAGTAAATGATTTACCCAATTATTGGCAGGCCCAGCCTTCTTATTTCTTTTTTTACAAACGTGAGAGTTATTAAAATCTGTGAATAATATTTACAATTTGTAATTTGTATAGAACACTTATTGAAAAACATTTTGAACGATTTTTCGGGTGTAAGTTAATGGTTCTATATGTTCAGCTTGTTTCTATTATACTTTAAGCAACATTTTTTAAGTGTTTCAGATATTTTTAGTTTATTATTTGTTAAATTTTTAAGTTCATTTGGAGAGGTTGAGATATAGAGCGCACATTCTGTTATATGTAACTTTAGATCCACGAAAAATCTCTAACAACGTCTCCTCTCACAAGCCTATAGTAAATTTAGTTTTAAATGAAAAGATTTCATGTTGTCGTCAAAATCATTTAAAGAGTGAGCTACCGCTTCTACTGATTTTGCAAAAGCACAATCTTTTACTACAAAATCTTTCTTAGCGGTGGCCTTTGATACTCTTTGTATCAAATTATTTTTTCGAAATTTTTCAACATGAATTTTGAGAGCATAGAATGTTTGAAAAGTAGAATTTTTATCTTCCACACAACAAAACAGCATATGTACGAGTATGTTACACTAAGAGATGCGGTGCAATACGGCATATTTCAAAACGACATATTTTAAAACGGCATATGGTACATTTCGGCATAAATTCTATTGTTTTCTTACGTTTACTATAATATTACAGTTGATTTTTCGGCATTTTTTATAGACAAATATATTAATTGTTCATGGCAATCCCAATATTTTCGATTTGGTAAATCAGAAAAATACAGAGGCCAATCGCTCATAATATATGTACTGAAAAAATGTAGAAATATCTTCCCCCCTCCCCGTAATTTTGGCTGAAGGCCCAAAGAGTTATACCAATGTACCACTCTGCAAAAATGAGAACCCTCCATGAGTTCTTTCTGTTGGTAGTTTGGTTTAGTACTGAAAAGTATGGTCTATACTCATCAGGCAGCTACGACCAAACTACAAAAAAATTCCACTCTATAGCCCAGGGATGAAAATGTTGATCCTTTAGTACTTTTTTCGGTCCTTTAGAAAATAAAAAGTACTTCGATACTTTTGATCAACATTTCAGTCCTTTCGAAAAACTATTTATATTCAATTTTTTCTGGAAACATAATAACGCTTTTTCCTTTTAATTTTGGTGGGCAAGGAGGATGATCTATATGGTGTTGGTCTTGTAATTATAACTTGTGGTTGTGGCGGTATTCCGTAATTCCATTCGATGGGAGGGAAATGTTATAAATAACTAAAATAGATAAGTAAATAATTTTTAGTTTAGTTAGTAAATTTCATCCTTTATTTAAATTTTAATTACAACACCAAGCGCGAATTCTAAGCGAGTGAACGCATGTTTTATACAATTTTTGTCGATTTATTATGTTAGTACGATGTTTTCAATCAAATTAAATTTAATTAAATCCGAAAATTACTTCAAAGCTAGAGAAAAACGAAATGCAATTGTAAAATGCCATATTACGAGCGAATTTGGTTTTTGCTAATTTTGTATTAATTTTCAGATTTAATTTAATTTAATTTGATTGAAAAAATCACACTAATATTATAAATAGGCCAAAATTTAATGTATAAGTGATTTTAATATCATAATTGTAAAAATAATGTTTACTCGCATTCGCAATTCGTGCTTGATGTGCATAGCCCCTAATTCTAAACAAATTATCTGTACCGACTTCTAAGCTCTGGTTAATTTATAGCAACAGAAGCACCTATTTCTAATGCTTCACAAAATCAGTATTTAACCTTTTAACTGAACTCTCCTAAAAACAAAAAGTTTAAATAGCTTTCTGTTACTTTTAGTGACACAACAGTGAAAAGTCGTCAGTTAATGATATATTGTCGTCTTAGAATTATTATTGTCTATGTCCAGTTTTTGGTGAATTTGAGTTAAATATGTAGCTAGAGTAAAACGACCATATGGAATCCAAACTTTCCAACAAAATTCAGCTAACTCTAATCGTTTCTAAGATATATTTTTAAAAATTTGTCTGTGGTTTGATCTATATCCGTGTGATTTTTTCCATATTTGTTAATTTTTTCTCCAGTTTTACTTTTTTTGCCTATATCCTTGAGTTTTATAGTATCCTTGAGGGATGTTCAACTTATTTAAGATTAAATAACAACATGAAAAACTTGAAATACAGAGATACGTTCAACAAACAATTTAATCTGGGATTCCATCGTCCTAAACAGATCTATATGCAATAAATGCGAGGCAATGCGAATGATGGCATTCAACGAGTACGAGGCACATAAATCAACGAGTACAAGGCACATATTCTAAATAAAAATTACCTAAGGCAAACGCGGTTTAGAATTTTCAGCTTTGATTTGCAAAATGTCTTCCAACTCCTCAAAGCTAACAATTCGAACCTCATTTATAAGCGAAAATTTAGCGTCTATACTTGAACGGGAAAGATTCATGGTGATAAAGAAGTTTTAAGTGCATTTTTGTACGTATCCAACTTTCATATTTTTGGGTATGAATCTATTTGTGGCCGCGAAGGTACTCACATATTGCAAATTCGCTTATAAAAATGTATAATATATAAATATATTAATTCTCATCTGGAAGTATAAACCATCATTTTTGGTCAGACACCTAACCGTCTCCCCAGAACTGGATTGAACAGAAATTTTTGGAAGCGGGCCACAGCAATATACAGGATACTGACTCTTAGCATATCGTTTTAGCCTTCTAAAAGAATATATGTATGATTAACAGAGGGAAGACAAAAGTTCACTGCAGACTATAAGTTAAACTATATATAGTCAGATACAGCATACAAAAACTAAACATTTAATTTACGAGAAGTGATCATCCTACATAAATTATCGCTGTGGTTATGTTAGTGATTTTATGTCTGTGAAAATATCACAGAAAAAATCAAATGATACCGGTTTACCCATAATCCTGCCTCTTTCAAAAATATATTCACAGAAACTGAAAGATTTGTCTGGCATGCTTATCTACGTGCCACCGGTCGATCAGGTATTTTATAAGAATATAATTGAAACCTGCGGAACGGTCGTTCATCGTCCTATGAAGGGCATGTTTCACCTTCAGTTCAGAGTGAAGAACCAGTAATTAAAAATAAAAGAGTCTTAAATTTTGTCAGAGACCAAACTATTAAATTTGAAACTTAAATAATTAAAATACTTTTTGAGTTTGAAGCATTATACTTCGTAATTAAGCTTTCTTCTAACAAATCTATTTGGAAACCATTTACAAATGAAATCGCTCAGGAACATCTTTAAATGTCAAGCTAAGCTTCAAATGTCGTTTTCTCCAATATAGGGCAAAATGCATATCAGGACAAGGATAATTTTGAGCTGACGATATGTAAACAAATCCAAAAATTAAAAAGTACTTTAAAGCCCAATTTAGTCCTCAGTTATGCTCAACATTTTAGTACTGTGGAATTTATGTCAATTTCATCCCTACTCTAGCCACATCCATTAAGTATCTGGCCAGAACGTACTGACATAGTGAATTATTATTCACTACATCAAATATAAAAACCCATGGAGAAACCTCATTTGTGTGTGTATTATGCCCACACGTTAAGAATTTAATTTGTCTGTCTGTAATCAGTTAATTTTTCGGCATTTTTTATAGACAAATATATTAATTGTTCCTGGCAATCCCAATATTTTCGATTTGGTAAATCAGAAAAATACAGAGGCCAAAAAGTAGAAATATCTTCCCCCTCCCCGTAATTTTGGCTGAAGGCCCAAAGAGTTATACCAATGTATAACTCTGCAAAAATGAGAACCCTCTATGAGTTCTTTCTGTTGGTAGTTTGGCTTCTATAATATGTATGTTCTATATATAATATTACAGCTCCAAATTTTTTCTCTATTTAACATAGGAGCCGGAAGCCAAATTTCCCTAAAAACTGCCTCATTTTCGATGAAAATTTTCACTTTTTCATTTTTTTTTTTTTTTTTTTTTAAATTAGGTATTTAAGAGGTAAATTGTTTGATAATTTGACGTTAGGATTGTGTATTAGTTAATAGTATTTGCTTCGTCAACCTTGCAGATGCTCAGATCAAAGAGTTTTTTTCGCACTTATTGCTTCTTTTGACAGTACCACATTTGTTTAACATTTGTTAAAAAAAAGCATCTTTTGTAAATATAAGAATTTTTGTAATGGCTGCCGCTCCCAAACCCCAGCTTTTCCAGAATTTATACAATTCATCTGTTTCAAATTTTATTTATAATTTTAAACTAAGTAAAAAAAAATTGGAAAAATTGCAAAATTACTTGCACTGTCGAAAAATTGTTGAGATACAATCCTAATACCAAAATTTTTAGAAAAATTGCACATTTTTACCTATTTTGAATAAAATAAAAACCCAATTTTTTTTTAAAAAAAAGTGATAATTTTCCCAGAAAATGAGGTAATTTTCAGGGAAAATTTGGCTTTCACCTCCTTAAAACTATAGTTACACTATATCCTACATATACAAAAAATTTCAAAATATGTGCTCCTTACCTGATTTTCTCGATGTATACGTAAAGTAAACTTTAGCCTCCCATTTCTATCAATCTTACCGAATCTCACCATAATCGGTTAAGAAATTGGCAAGTTCCATCAATAATTGCCCATATTCCAGAACAACATTTAAAATCGGTTTAATAATCCCATTTCCATCGTATATGGTAAATTTCATCATATTCGGTTAATAAAAGCCAAGTTCTACCCTAATTGGCCATATTTCAAAACTTCGTCCAAAAAGAATTTTAGTATTCCATTTCCATTTCCATTTGTCAAATTTCATCATAATCGGCTAAAAAACAGCTAAGTTTTAGAATATACCACATGCCATATTGAAATATGCCGTCATCTGTTGTATCTTATGCCATAGTGTACTGAAATATCCCGTTTTTAAATATTCCGTAACGTATCATATGCCATAGCGTGCCACGTGCCGTATTCAAATATGTCTTTATGAAATATGCCATAGAGTACCATATGTAGTTTTGAAATATTCCGTTTTGAAATATGCCATAGTATGCCTAATGTCATATTTTCATATTCCGATGCTGAAATGAAAATATAAATAAATCAAACTGATTAATATAGTTACGTATTTTAATGCAACAAAGTACAATCATGATTATGATGAGGCAACTTTCCATCACATAGGAAAAAATATAACCTTAATGTGATACCTCAGAATTAAGATTGAAGTAGACTGTAAAACAGCACATGAAGTTTCTAGAACAGCACTGAGGCATTAAAATTTCATTACTTATGGAAAAAGAAACACTCTTCTGCCATTAGCAGTCAAAATGTAGTTTAACATAATTAATGACTGAAGTGATGGCACCACCAATGAAACATGGTAAAGGTCTTACGTTCAGCAATATTATGAAACCTGTTTTGTTTTCAGCATTTGAAAAACCCGTCGAGCCAATTTTTGAAGGCTGTGGAGTCTGAGAAAAAATTTTCTGCTCCGGCTGCGGCTCCAGCTCTAGATCCGACTCAGACACTAATATAGTTAAGGGGTTAACTATTCCTTATCTAGACGAAAATACAGTAACCCAAAACCTCGAATGGAAAATCCAGAAAAAGAGAATTTAGAAACAAAGGTAAATCCACAAAACACAAATGAAGAAACACAATTATAAGGCCAAGTTAAAATTAAAATCTATAAAATTTCTATTTAATTCTATTTTTCCTTAAACGGAGTCGGAACCAGCCGATTCCTTAGGCTTCAGACTTGTAATTTTCCATCAATGATATTTTATGCTTGCCCATACAATAAAATATTTTTTTTTTCTATTTGAATTTAACAAAATTTTAATATTATAAAAAACAAAAATTAAAATAGTTTTACATAAGCACCCTAGTATTGATCCATTACACAGAATATTTTACAAAACGATTTTACCCGTTAAACAACACGTTGTAAATATAATGAAATACAGTCCTTGGCCAAAAAACTTGCGCACTTATTGAAACCACATAAATATTTTTTTTTAAAGTCGATTACACTGTTTAAATTTAGAAAAAATATGACCACTGGCTATGGCACTATAAGATTATTGACCAGTTTCAATGACAGCGGTTGCACCAGATTTTTCTTTGCCGCTGAAGTCCTTTCCACACATTTTTCCGAAAACATAGAATTTGATAATCTTACACAAAATTTCACTTTACACCACTGTACACGTGAGATAATAGTTATTTATGGTACTAGTGAGCAAAACGAGATATTATCCATGAGGGATAAGTTTGTCCCACGAGGCGATAGCCGAGTGGGACATTATCCCGAGTGGATAATATCTCTTTGCTCACGAGTGGCATACAACGTTTTATCCACATTTGTTGAAATAAATATCGTTAATTAATAAGAAATAGTTCCATTTTGTATTTTCACACTGGAGCATTGAATTTTGAAATATATTTTATCATTGTGACCGTTCTTTAAATTGTCATGGTGTACTTTAATTTAACTAATTTTTGGAATATAGTTTTTTCAATTTGACTACGAATAATTTTCCAATGACTACTCAACATTTTGTTATATCAAATATTACTCACGTTGCCCCTAGCAGCGTAGGTTATACAATAACAATGGGTTATTTTACATTTTCTTTATTTGAAATCAGCATAGTTATTGGGCTATTATAAATCAAAAGTGGATAAAAATTGTAAACATACCTCAAAATATGACGAAATATTAAAGAAAACACAAAAACAAACAAATTTTTATTGTTGAATAAACACTTATACCACTGACAGACTCGGGATTAGCTAAGCGCGATAAGCTAAGCTCGATTAGTTAATAATGTATCACTAATCTAATTGCATTGACAGACTAACGTTTAGTTAGTGGCGCCACGAGTTTGTGGTATCGGTATTAATACAAATATCACTCTTGTTTGAGCTAATTTTTTTGATTTTGTTAGATAGAAAATAGAAACAACATAACCATTAAAAAATTAAATTATAATTTAAATACTTTAATTATTAATTAACGTTTTAAATTTTTTTTATTTATAACACAAAATTTTGTACTTTTAAAAATGTTAATAATACTTCCATCTATATTAAAATAGCGCAACTTGTTTTTACAATTTTATTTTAGCATTTACATATAATGGCGCGCGCCACTTGCGCATTTCAACTTCAGATAAACTTCAAAATATTGAGATATTACTTCACTAAACGCGCTTAGTGACTAATCTCGAAGTAAAAAGCGTTTAGCTAATCTTGAACTTGACACACTAGAGCTAAATCTCTAAGTGGTATTACCGTCGTTGACCAAAAACTTTGCGCGGCTACATCATTTCAACGTTTTAATTTAAATACAATTACATTTTGTTTTATATTCTACTTTAAGTTTGCTTCTACTTTTTTAATGCGACCTGCAATTCATCTTCGTGCTCTTGTTTATAAGTGCATTTAACCGATCGCTTGAGCGTGTCCGTGTGTGTTTTTACAGTGAACAGGGTATGACTTGTTTGTCAAGTTTAGTGTTTTGTTAGTTGTTATTTAAAAGAGTTTTTTTTTTTGTAGACAGTAAGGGTGAACCATTAAAAATCCGTGTATATAAAAAAATTCGTTTTTTTTGTGTTTTGTTTACGTGATATTTCGTCATATTTTACGGTATGTTTAAAATGTTTGTCTCACGTTCAGTGGTGTTAAAGTAGAAATTTTGTGTAAGATTATCCAATTCTATTGTTTCGAAAAAATGAATGGGACAGGACATCAGCGACAAAGAAAAACCTGGTGCAACCGCTGTCATTGAAACTGGGCAACAATCTTAAAATGCTTTTATGCATTTTTTCTTATTAAATAATTTACACAACACATTTAATTTTTTACTTACAGTAGAGTCTCGATTATCCAATGTGGTCGGGACCGAAGACAATTCGGATAAGCGGATTTTCGGATAATCCGGAAATGCTCTGTATGCACTGTAAAATGCTCTTGCATTTTATGGTGGTTAAAATAAACATGATATTTTGAATTTAAATTATTATTTTGAGTAATTTCAATGTTTTATTCATTCATATTTCACTAAACATACATATGTGTAATGTGTAAATAACAAAATAATTAAAAAATAAATAAATTATACATAATTAAAATTATGTAATATGAAATTGCAGTCACATCAAGTGCATTCTCAAATACTTTTCACATTAGTTTACTTAAAAAAGCTGGTAATTGTTTGTAATTTAACAAAAAAAAAAAAAAATTATATTTTTTTGTGTTCGGATAAAGCGGAGTTCGGATAAACAGTATTCGGATAATCGAGACTCTACTGTATTTATTTTTAATATAATCTATGACTGACGATCTTCTTCTGCCTGGACCTCATTTACCTTTTATCGGTTTTTAACGTTCCCGTATTCATGTATATGTTTCATTGACTGTCCATGCCAAAAACAAGTTACAATCTTCTCTTATCTACTCATCAATATTATCTATCTACAATAATTTAGAATTGCAATTAATAATTCGCATACAAAATATTTATAATTTAGGGGTTTCCAAAATATATAACAACTCTCCCCCTCTTGACTTAAAGCTCCTACTACTTTAAATTTACTTAGTTTCAGATTATAAGTACGTATGAATTACTACAACTAAAAAAAAAATTACATTATATGAATATACTCTTGTACCGATACCGAACTATAATAAATTTAACTTAAACGCTATGTTTGTACACATAATGTACATATTAACTATAAGAATTTGATACAATTTTAAAAACTATTATATCTTAACCTTTGAGGTTCCTTTTTAACCCTTTTCGATCTTCTTACTACTACGAATGGTGGAGAAGACTGTGAAGCAGATCTCGACCGTTTTTTGTTATAACCTTCATTATTAGGTATAACACACCCGAATTTTCTTCACTATTTATTAAATTTTTTGCTGTATCTATAATTTCTTCATTTTGATTAGTTCTAAGAAGATCGAAAAGTGTTCTAGGTTTATAGGTAAACAAAATTTCAGACGGAGCCTTTTTTGTTGTCATATTTGGAGTATTTCTATTATGAAACAAAAATTTACTTATTTTATATTGGATCGACAAATTCTTTTCTGGACCTTCTAAAAACTTATATAGTACGATTTTAACTGTTTGAACACACTGTTCAGCTTGTCCATTTTGGGTGAGACTGTGGGTGATATGGCGGAGAATGCATTAACTTAATATTATGGCTATTACAAACCGTTTTAAATTCGAAACTATTAAACGGAGGGCCGTTATCCGTGACTAATTTGGAACATAATCCTAGACTTGCAAAAATATTCAACAGTTTTTCAATGACACTTGATGCATTTGTAAGGTTCATTTACACCACATCGACATATTTTGAATATGAATCGACAAAAAGTAGAAAAATGTTTCCTCCGAAATAGAAAAAATCTATATGGACACGCTCCATGGGAAATTGACTCTCTGTCCATTTTGAGCTAACAATTTCACTAGGAATATTTTGAGACTGTTGACAAATAAGACAGGACTTTTGGAAACTTTCGATATCATTGTCGATACCGCTCCACCAAATATATGATCTTGCGACCATTTTCATTTTAACTATTCCGGCATGATTTTCGTGCAATAATTTTAGACATTGCGACTTTAAAGACTCTGGGACTACTAAACGACTTCCATAAAATAAACATTCATCTTCAATACTAAGGCTAGCCTGCTTTGAAAAATAATTTTTGGCATAATCAGGAATCAAATTTAGCCACCCAATTAACATATAATTATAAATTTCTGACAAGACTAAATCATTCTTCGTTTGCGTTTTGACGTCATCAAAACTCAAAGGAAAATCCTTAGTTTGGTTGAAATAGCAAATTCGAATATCATCTATACCAGTGTTTTCTGCTAATGGTAAACGCGATAACGCATCTGCATTTGCAACGATTTTTGCAGGTCTAAATTTAATTTCATATGAAAACATTGATAAGTGTAGACAGCCCATCGCTGAAGCCTAGCTATTGCTACGGACGGAGTACACTTTTTTGTGTTAAATATTTCCTGCAGGCTTTGATGGTCAGTGCAAATCAGAAATTTTTTTTCCTAACAAATCAAATTTTTTAACGCCTAAGATTACTGCTAGTGCCTCCCTATGAAGCTGTGAGTAATTTCTTTCAGCTGAGGAGAGCGTGCTTGACGCGAACATTACTGGTTTTTCAACTCCGTCTACCAAATGTGACAATACGCAACCCACTCCATATGGACTAGCATCGGTTGTTAAAATTATTGGTTTCAACGGATCAAAAAGTTCCAAAATGTTATTGTTTAATATTAATCGCTTACAATTTTCAAAAACAACCTGACAATTTTCTGACCATACAAATGGAACATCTTGATGTAGAAGATTATACAAGATATGTAATTTCGAAGACAAGTTGGGTAAAAAACGCCCATAATAATTCAAAAGGCCTAAAAATGACTGAAGTTGTTGAATGTTTTGTGGTGGAGGCGCATTAACTATAGCGTCGACTTTTGTTCCGTCTGGTCTTATTCCATCACCCGAAATAATATGACCAAGATATTTGACTGAGTTTTGAAGGAATTTACATTTCGATATATTTATCCGAAGATTATGTTCGTTCAACTTCTTCAAAACTTTAAATAGATTTTTCTTACATTCTTCCCTTGAAGATCCATCTACTAAAATGTCATCCAAATAACATTTAACATTTTTCATATAATTTAAAATTTGATCGATTACACCTTGAAAAATTGACGGTGCTGATGAAACCCCAAAAGGGAGTCTGGTATATTTAAACAGACCTTTATGTGTATTTATGGTCATATACTCTTGAGACTTTTCACTCAATAACAATTGCTGATAAGCACCAGTATGAGATCAACTACGCAAAAGACTTTACACCCCGATAAACTGGCAAAAATATCCTCAATTTTAGGCAGTGGATAGTGCTCGGTCAGAACAAACCGATTAATAGTGACCTTGCAATCTATGCATAGTCGAATTTTACCATCTTTTTTTGGTACTACCACTACCGGACTTGCATATCTACTATGGCGAACTGGCATTAAAATATTTTGCTTGACAAAACGATTAATTTCCTCATCAACCTTATCCTTGAGACGGTACGCAACTGAATAAGCCGCATGAAAAATCGGAATTGCATCTTCACTCAACACTATATCCGCCATATAACCTTCAATTGGGCTAGCTAAACTGTGGTCTATTATTTTAGGAAACAATCCCTTAATCTCTTCAACAATACCCGTATCCTCACTTACCAGATTAACGACTCCAGAAAAAAATGTGTTTCTCCAATTTGGCCAAAAAATATCCAGCCAATCGCGTCCGACAAGAGAATTATAAGTTTTCTTCGTATTTATTACTGTTATATTTAAATACTGCAATTTCTCCTCATGACAACGTTGAACTCCGACTTTAATTGTTCCCACAACCTCTATACAGTCACCTGAAACATTATACAAATTTTCGGAATTATTTACAAGTTTCAAATTACTAAAATTATTTAAGTATACTCATCCTTAGATAATACAGTTGATGATGCACCCATATCGACTTCAAAAATTATGTTTTTGCCTTCTACGATGAAATTTACTAAAACTGGTTTATTTTTCGAGGATATACTATTTATGATTTTCAGTTGTTTTGAATCCGAATTATTCCAACAAACGGTTGAAGTATGACCAATTTGATTACATCTAAAACATCTCCAATTACGCGCTGGACAATTTTCATCCCTATGTCTGCCAGAACTTCCACATGTTTTGCATCGATTCATTGTAACTTGATAATTATGATTGTTTTTGCTGTTAATACTTTTATATTGGTAGAACCGTGGACTTGGACTACGATTGTTTCCATGATATGAGTAATAATGTCTCGATGATCGATATTGATTTGGAGATCTTCCACGAAATGGTTGGTTAAAGTTGTTGTTTGTGGTCGCCATTTTACTAACTGTTGCTAAAGTCGGCTGACTTTCTGCTAACGCCATTTCCAAACTTAAGGCCAATTCACATGCGGCATCAAAACAGTCTTCGTTTTCCTTTGTATTTAATAAAGATTGAAAAATTTTTGTATTCCGAATACCAACGACAAAACGATCTAGCAAAGCTTCTTGTATGATTATATCTTTTAATTCACGATATTTGATATCTCTCCTTTCTAACACTCCATCAAAATCGCAAGAAGCTACCATAGATTTTAGCCTCAAAATAAACTCTGAAACCGTTTCGCCTTCCTCATGTTTCGATCTATGAAATTTTGCGCGTTCCGTTCGTATATATTCCTTTTCTTTGAAAAAAATGTTTTCAACAGTAAAATACATTCCTCATACGATTTTTCTGAAGGTAATTTTGGTACTGTTAGCTTCATAAGAGTTTCGTATAGGCCCGCACCAATAACCGTAATGAACGTTGCCATTTTTTTATCGTCTTCCACTTTATTAGCGATAAAAAATTGATAAAGCCTATCTTCATAAGCGAACCAGCTGGTTCCTTCCACATATTGCTCAATTTTTCCGACCATTTTATGCACTGCACTGCTTTATTTTTCACTTGTTAGCTTGACTTTGTATTTTTAACCATAGGAATGATTTCCCGTTTGGCAATATTTTTTTTTTTATTTTTTTTTATCCCATCCTCGTCGCCACTTTTATGTATTTTTTCTTATTAAATAATTTACACAACACATTTAATTTTTTACTTATTTATTTTTAATATAATCTATGACTGACGAGCTTCTTCTGCCTGGACCTCATTTACCTTTTATCGGTTTTTAACGTTCCCGTATCCATGTATGTATCATTGACTGTCCATGCCAAAAACAAGTTACAATCTTCTCTTATCTACTCATCAATATTATCTATCTACAATAATTTGGAATTGCAATTAATAATTCGCACACAAAATATTTATAATTTAGGGGTTTCCAAAATATATAACAAATGCCAAAGCCTTAAAACTGAGCATATTTTTCTAAATTTAAACACTGTAATCGACTTTTAAACAAAATATTTATGTGGTTTCAATACGTCCGCAAGGTTTTTTATTACGACTGTTATATGTACACATATCTTACATAAAAATGTATTGTATGAACTAAAAAAATTAATGAGTAGCTTTGACTTAAATAAATTCACTTCAAATATAATAAAAATTTCACAAAACAAATATTCACTAGGACGAACAGCACACTGTAAGCATAATGATCACTTAAATAATGACGGTTAATGCATAAAAGCCAATTCGGGAAAAATTTTAAACGACTGAAAAAAAGTACCGAAAAACTGCAATTCAGGGATGCGGGCAACCCTAGGAATCAAAGTTGTAGATTAAAATTTTATTAAAATTTGAAACAGTTATTAACATTTATTTTTGGTATGTAATGTATAGTAAAATTCAGTACGTACAGTACAGTACATTTATAAACAAATATTGTAATTCCTTAAAAAATACCATGAGTCTGATTAAATGTTTAGTAGACCAAAAAACGGCACCCTTCAAAGAAACCAAAAGTTTCATATTTTTTAGAAACATATATACACATACCATATATACAATTTGTTCAATGTAGATTCTTGCCTTGTTTTGCCGGAACCAGTTCTAAGCACATTCACTATGTCTATATTGCAAACTTTAGTTGTAATTGATTTGAATTGTGTTACTAATTGTATCGGTATTTCTTTCGATGCAAGCTTTAGCTCGAATTCTGATACCGCGGTTGTACCGATATTATATTTGGTGCAGTCTTTAAATCGAATTATGATACTAGATGTATCGTATATGACGGGTGTATATGTTTCGACAAAGTAGGCCTTGCCTACATTTTATGAAAATGATTTGAATCGACCATAAACCTGTTTTTTCAAGCTTCTAACTGTTCTGATTCAAGATTTGTTGCATCCAAAGATTTTTTTTTTTTTTGGACAGCCTATTTTTCATGCGCACCTGAATATATTTGATTTGCTACTTCAAAAATATGTCTTAATTTTACTGTATTGATCTTCAATTCAAAAAGTACTAAAATGTGAATTGTTATTTTTACGTTTAACGTTATTGTTATTAAAAATATGTTTCCACGTTGCTGCTTTAAAGTTAAAAGTTAACTTTAAAATTAAATTCAGTCGTTTTCCAACCAGATTCATTCTTTGTTTTCTTCCTTTGGTCTTTTAAATGTGTGAATCGTTTCGAATTCCGTGATCCGCGAGTAAAGCGAAAGAAAATTTGAATTATATACTAACTTAAGTAAGTTGAGATTTTATCAGTGTTAAAAATGTTTTACTTTTAACACTTATGCGAAAAGTGGCTTGTTTTGAATCTAAAATAAAAATTTTGTTTCCAAAAACTTTTCGTTTAACGACGAGTGCATTTTGTTGACAAAATTACAACTACAATTGGATTGAATATAAAGCGACGCATGATTTAAACAAAGCCAACAAAAATGTTTCTTTATTAGGATAAAAAATAAATAAATCAAAATTAAAGTAATGTGTTTGTAGAAAAAAAAACTTGCCTCGATATTTAGTAGTTAAATTGGGAGTGATAATAAATGAAATCCGTACCGATCTTCCTAAATAACTTTTTAGAATTATTAGGTTAAGAAAGTTTTTAACTATTCATAATTTTTTAAAGATCTTGACGTGTAAATTATAAGTAAAACAATTAAAATTTGTTTCATTATTTTATTGTATAAAAGCACCAGCAGTAAACGAAATATCCAGTGGCATAAATTTTCTGGTCCACAGAAGCTGCCAGTTCCGAATTTGTTGAAAAATTTAAATATGAAGTTTTAGTTCGATTGGGTAAACCATCTGTGCTGTAGAGAGATCACAGGCAGAGACAGACCGATAGACATCTCATTGAAACCCAATTTTTCGAAATCAGGGAACCCCAAAACGGATAAAAATCCCCAAAAACCGCAAGTTCGAAAATGTTCGTAGTTACTAAACATCAATTTATTATCTACGTTTTGTTATTCCGTTTATATTCTTTTGAAAGTAAAATCAAAATACATTTACCGTATTGAGCGGATTTACTCTGAGAATCCGTTCGCAGCCAAAGGTATCTATTTCTCATCCGAAAAGCAGAATGCACTATATTATCAAAAACTCTAAAAATATCGGTTGACATTCATTTTCGATTTGGGGAGCAGCGTATTATGTGCATTGACGACTCACAAAAAAATTGTTTTTAAAGCATGTAAAAAGTGCGTTGAGACGTTAAAGTAAAAAATTAAAAATCAATTTTCTCTTACATTTTCAGCGTTCCAAATAGCAAATACATTGATGATGTTAAATACATAAACACCGTTAATTTAGATGACCCAAAATATACAAATTGTCACATGGAAGATCCATCGATTCGACATCACTATAATTCAACAAGTTCAATACCGGGTGGTACAGGTCCAGGCGGCGGCGGCGGCGGTGGTGGTGGTGGCAGTAACAGTAGTAATAGTGGAAGCATAAATGGAGGTTGTCATCCGGATGATTCAGAAAATAATCTAACCACACTTATCAAAACGGAAGAGGGCGTCGTAAATCACAGTTACGTGCTGCCATCTTTTTTGCACTAAGGCAAATGCTGATTTTTAATAGGAAAACAGCATTTTTTAAATAAAATTAATAAATATATATAATTATAGTACCTACATATATGTAAATTATAAAATTTTAAGGCTAATACGCGAGCAATTTAGTCAAAATTTAGTTTCTATTAGTTTGATAATCATTTATAAATACGAAAATAGTTTTTAGGGCGACAAAAATGTCGTATATAATACAACAAAATCCCAAATGTCTTACCAAATTTATAGTCGTTAAGTTATTCGCAAATAATTTAGTTTAATTATTTTATTGTAAATAATTTTACTTTTTTAAATTATGCATTCCCATGTGCCTTAAAACCTTATTTAGACTATAATGTGCCATTTTTATTTGTATCCAAATTAATTAAGAAGTCGAATTTAATTCGAAATTTATAAATAATCTTTCCCAAATATGTTTATCTTAAATTTATTATTTATTTAAAATATAAGTACTTTTTTAATATTATACGTATTAGTTAAAATTTGTAATTTATTTATTTGAATTTAAAAAATTAGGAAGTATTCTAAAACCTAACAATATTTGCCAAAATTCAAATATTTCTTTGGGTTTTTTTAGCCATTTTCCTAAAAAGAACAAAGCTGAATAAAATGGTGCAGTTACCAAAGTAAAAAAAAAATTGTAAATCATGTGCCAAAAATAAACGTGCCATAAGATCGTAATTATAATAGAAATATTTAAGAATTATCTATGTAATAAGACTTTAAAATAGAATTTATGCAAAGTATAAAAGAAAGAATGAAAATAAAAGTAAAAGTGAAATTTAAATATGATAAATTTAATGTTACTATAACTCCATCAACATAGTGCAAGGCAACCGCTTTGAGTGCAAACTGCAAAGGCGCCAAAAGGAAGAGCGGGACAAGATGAATTTGATGCTGCCATCGGTGCTAACTTCTTGAATTTACAAGTTTGAGCGAAAATTTGTTGTTTTATAAAGCCTATTTCATTTGGCAAATTGAAACTGGATTTCCTCATCCCTTCCAGTATTTCTTTGATCAGGCCACTAAGAATTTTACCGTTTGTTACGAAATACACGATTTTGAGGAAGTGCCTAAGGATTCAATTTTGTTTTGGAAACTTATCTTTATTTTTTCCAAACTTTTCTTTCTTTCTGATCTGATTGATCGCTTTAACTCCCGTGACACAACTGTGATGAAAACAGTTGATTTTAAAACTAACAATGTTCGTCTCTGAACAGTGGTGTCTAAGCCAAATGAGTTTTTTAGTAACTTTTTAAAATGAATAGAGCATAAAACTTCGACAAAAAAAAAATAAAAAGTCAACTGGACAAAGTGGGAACCATTTATGTAACCAGGGCCACTCTCATCGTAAATGGCTGCTTGACGCAAGATGGAGTAACTATTCCGGTGGCCCTCACACTCGTTTCGAAGTGATAAATTGGAATGTTATCGATTATTGAACATCTTTTTGTTGTGCACCAGCACCAATGTAATTTCGCAACATGTAATTTCAACTCTTTTGTTTTCTTTGGCGAAGGTTAGCCACGAGAAATCCCCTGTTTTGACTCTTCCAAGTTCTCTGCTGGTGTACAGAAATGAACCCAAAACGATGCAAAATCCCGTTTTTATCGCTCTTGAAAACTATCAAACCTACCTCTGAACTTGTGTGCATTTTTGTTCGATTGCGGGCAAGCGCGGGAGATACGTTTTTCATATCGACATTCGTGTAAGATATTCACCCCTATTATGATTGACGAGTCGATCGACAATCAACGCGACTCTTTGTTGCGTTTTCGTTGTTTCATTTGATATTAACAACATGAAAAATGAAAAGGCTACAATGAGGGTCGTGGCGATTGTCGATCGACTCGACAATCATAATAGAGGTGATTACGATGTTATTTCAAATGAGATGCGCGGACCATTGATTAAAAAACCCTGTTTCTAGATTTTTTCATATTTATTTTGTAAAACCTATCAGAATTTAACAAGATACATATACCTAGATAAATATTAATTACTCTTACCAATTTCACTTTTCATTACATTCACCTTGCTACCATATTTATATTTTTTTACTAATGTAACCGGAATTTCCGGTAATGTTGTAAAATGATCCACCTAAATTTATAAAAACATAACATTCATTAGCTTTGTATTTAAATCAACCTGAAATTAGTTGGTTACTTGTTGTTGGGGTGCTGGATCAATCCAGATACCATCCCCAGTAAAGTGAAAATCTTTCTCGATTAGGTATAGGCATAATCCGAGCACCTGAGGTTTGGTTAGCTTATCAACTTCTATCGTATTTTTTAGTTCTCCATTTCTATCGTAGATCATGGTTAATTTTGCTTCTATTCGTACTCTGAAAAGATCATAAATTATTAAACAAAAACTTCGTAATTAATTTAAAGGCCACAGTTGACCCTCGCTTATAGCAGAAAAGCCTTACAGTGGATAAAGAATTAAATGTAAATTACTATAGATATCCTCTACCGTAAATCCTTGATCCTTGAGAAAATCTAAACTATCTTTGACGGAAAGGAGGGGAACATGACACCAATTCGGATGCCTGGACAATATATTGCGTATCTTCTCTTCCGATATGTTGAACTCACTAGCCACGTAAAAAGAAACATCATGACCTTTAGTCCGATCCGTCCCGTCACGGGCATACTTCTCAAACGCTTCCGAATGACTTGATAGAATATGCAACGAGGCACACTTTACTTTAATCTGTTTCAAATAGTCTAACCTCGTTCGCGCCTTATTCTGGTAATGTATTAATCGAATTATTCGCGGATTATTCGATAACACCTCAAATTCTTCAATCGATTTGATATCCTTCAACCGTTCTGCTATGGTGTCTGGTCCGAGAGTAAATATTTCTAAGCAACGTGATACATACGAATCTGGAATGTCATGTTCACGAATTACATCCAAAATTTTACAAAGAGTTTCATATGTAGTCATCATTATTTTGGGCCGGCGCCATAAAATTTCTTTGATATCATGACCACAGAGTGTAGGAAGTGATTTCACAATTTTTAGCACATTATTTGGTTCAGCATGCAGTAAGAAACCGTTTTTCATAATGCGTTCATTCGAGAAATTCAATTGATTCTGTAGTATATCAATAATGCGCTGAATTGATTGAAAACTCTTATGCTTCATTCGAGGATATGTCTTCCACATTTTTGTAAGCTCGTCGTCAGTTAAATTGAATTTCATCTTAAGAAATATGTTCAATATATTTTTTCGTAGTGTGGCTAAATCGATGTCTTCGCCGTACTGTTTTTCTTGTTTTAATTCGTATTCTTTAAATTGGTCGATTAAATTTTGGGCCACATCACTGTCGGCTTCGATCAAATTATGAACTTTTAACAATTTAACTGGTTTATTCATGCAAATTAGATATTTAAGTAGTGTATGCAGCTCAATATTTTTAAATAGACATTCGACTAAAACACGATGTCGATTCTCGATGGTGTATGGCCCCATCAATAGAATTCCGCTATTCTCGTACATATCTCGCAATGAATAATTATAATTCCGTTTCAAAAGATCTACCACTTCGGCGATTTCATTACACTTTAGTCCTTTAAATTTACTCTCCCGATATAATTTGGTCGCTTCGCGACGTGTAATATCTAGAGATTTTTGGAAGTTAGGTTATAAATCATAGAAACAACAATTTTCCAAATTTACCTAATATTTTTTCATAAAATTCACGATTAACTATTTCATTTTGCTTGACTGTACAACAGTAAGATTGTTTTATAATTAAATAACGAAATTTATTTGCGAAATTAGATAACATATTTTGGAAGCGAAATTTACCTGACTAGAAATATGTCATATGTCAATTGCATTGTGGTAATGCAGCGTAAAATGGAAAATGTCAAACATGCTATTAGCTGTATTTTTTGAGAAAAAATGGACGTGTTCGAAGTTTGGGATAATTATTCCAGCTGTAATTGGCGATTGGAAAACTGCAAAATGCGATACCTATCGGAAATGATATAAACCCTACGCTCTGCATGAAATGACATTTCTCTCCATATAAAACATATGGAGAGTGAAACTACCGGAATTAAATTGAACCCTACGCTCTGCATGCAAAATCATGACAGTCCAATCGTCAATAATTATGACATTATTTTGTATGCAACCAAATTATCACAGCCGCTTACGTGTTGTAAATTTAACACTTCTGCAACTATATTCATAAACAAAAGCGCGCAATAACAATAATTAAGCCGTATTACGTTAATTTATTTCTTAAATAACAAAATATGGAAGAGAAAATTATTTAACTCCTGTTAAAATTATTACAAAAAAAAAAATTATAACAAATTTCGAACACGTCCTATGTTGGTATTTCTTCTGTTTTTCATTCAAGCAGTTATGTATTTTATTTGTTCGAGCTCGAATTAAATAACTCAAATTTTTTGTTCGAATTATCTAATTCCTGTCACGTGCAAGTTTTGTTGTAAATTTCTCAACAAAATAAAGCTTATAATAGCTGTATTTTGTTGAGAATTTTACAACAACAATTGCACGTGACAGGAATTAAATAATTCGAACAAAAAATTTGAGTTATTTAATTCGAGCTCGAACAAATAAAATACGTAGCTGCTTGAATGAAAAATAGAAAAAATACCAACGTAGAATAAAAAATTAAATCGAAAAAATATTTCGCGACTTGTTCTGTTAAGAAAAAAATAACTCCAAAATAATTCGAATTAATTTTTTCTCAACAAAATACAGCTAATAATTATGTATCTACCATAGAACATAAGCACATTCGTTTGTGGTGAATTAACTGAATTGACAATTATCATGTTAACTCTATCATGGAAACATGATAATATACAATATAATTGAGTTACTATTCTGATAATTGAGTTAATATTCAGATAATGAAGCTACTGAAGTGAACTGGTCATTCGTTTGCTACAATTCAGATAAATGTCAAATTGTTAAAAAGTAATTGGCTTGTGTTATAAAATAATTAAAATTTAATGTTAATCGACCATTTTCTTGGATCAATTATTTTTGTGTATCACATTACATATCTCATCCTGGCTTCTTCGATGCTTAAAACAAAATAAAAAGCAACAAAAACAATTATCTGAAATACCTACCCGAGCAAAATTATTATTCAGATAAATCAGTAGCTCAATATTTTTAATTGAAGTGAAGTATACCAAACGAACGGACAAATCACTTCAGAATTCAGATAATTCAGTTAATTCACCACAAACGAACGCACTACATATGTTCAATGATGGCCTTTTGACAGAAAATATCCGGATATTTTCTGCTAAATTCACTTTAATAAAATATCCCGATTTTTTTTTATGACATGAGTGAACAACTTTTGTACTTGACGTATATTTTTGGTATTTTAAACGTCAACATCACATTTTATTTTTATTATATTTTTATTTTTTATTTATATCATTGTTCAAATAGAAGCTCTTCATATTATTTTAATTTAAATTTTTCAATTCGCACTTGAAATAGGACATCGGATAACCCGAAATTAAATGTTGAACCAACTTTTATTTTTGATTACATAATTTATGTATTTTAAATAGCATTTTTAACGACACAAATCTAAACAAACTTGTCAATAAAATGTATTTTTGCCAACTAAATTAAAGTTGCTCAATTTTCTCGCCTTTTATTTTGTCTATTTGTCCAAAATCGAAAAAAACTGTCAGACAAAATTGAAACGCGAGAAATTAAACAAAAACTCGCTTCTCGCCGTTTGTGCAAAATCCCAGTCTAGTCCTGTTGTTTGCTTATAGGCATACCTTTTTTTTGACATTTCACCGATTGCGACGCGACTCGCACCTATTTTAGTGCTGTCAAAGTTTTTGAGTTAAATATTTTATCACTATTAAAATGAGTATTAAATTAGATGAGCTAGACCTAAGCATTTGTCGAATATGTTTGAAAACCAGCGGATTATTCCAATCGATTGTCGATGATTTAGAAAGTGGACTGAAGTTCTCCGACATTATTGCATTGTTAGTTCCGATTGCAATTCATGAAAACGATGGCTTACCTCAAAAAATATGCAAAAGTTGTGCAGATAACCTAATTTTATTAAACCATTTACGAGATGTCTGTATTAAATCGGATACGTGGTTGCGAGAGAAACTCAAAAATAAATTCAAGCAAGAAAACATATCTCCTGCCCCACCTTTAAACGAATACGATCCCATCATCGCAGATGATCTAGAAGAATTTAAATGTGAAAAATTTCATGAGGTATTTGTCAAAGAAGATCATGTTGATGAACAAACAAATGATCAGGCCAACGAATCTCCGGTGTGTTTCGAAGAGCCCCATCAGAATGATGATGAGATCGGCACTGATGATGCCATCGACAGTGATGATGCCATCGACAGTGATGATGCCATCGACAGTGATGATGCCATCGACAGTGATGATGCCATCGACAGTGATGATGCCATCGACAGTGATGATGCCATCGACAGTGATGATGCCATCGACAGTGATGATGCCATCGACAGTGATGATGCCATCGACAGTGATGATGCCGTCGACAGTGACGGTGACATCCACAGTGATGATGACATTGACAATGATGGTGACATCGAAAATAATGATGGCATCAACAGTGATGATGAGCCACTGATTCAATTCAAAAATAAGAGCCAGCAGCAGTGGTATACATGCCGCTTTTGCAACAAAGGTTTTCCTAATCAGCATGCTGTAGCGGGACATTCGAAAGTGCATAGGCAAGTCAAGGGTGAGCAGATTAAATGTGAGATATGTCATGTACAATTAGCGAGTCGGAGATCACTTTACCGCCATCAGAAGATCCACTTAAGGTCAGACGAGTTTAAACAATACACTTGTAAAAAGTGTAAAGGGAAAACCTTCAATAATCCTAAAGCTTACTCGGCACATATGAGGATACACAAAAATGACTACGAATCGGAGGAGGGACCGGCGCATAATGATCAGGACAATAATCAAAACAGTGATGAAGATATGACAAATGTGGATCCAAAATCATCCAAAAATACACAACTAAAACTTAGATTTAAGTGTAAAGATTGTTTTCGGGTATTCTCAAAACGAGCCTCTCTGGGATCGCACGCTCGCATCCATCAAGAGGGTTTCACGAGGAAAGAATTTATCTGCGACATATGCAATCAAAAATTTAATTGTAATATGTATCTGAAGCGGCACTGGGCAAGCCATCCCGAGAAAAGAATCCACAAATGCAATTTGTGCGATAAAACATTTATTTCAAGTGGCCAACTAGCTGACCACGTGAATAAACATAACGACGTTCGGGCACATGAATGCGAAACGTGCAATAAAAAGTTCTATTCTATCGAAACCTTAAAAACACATCGTAAGATTCATAAAGCAAATTATAATTCACCGGTTAACGATTGCCTTTGTCCGCATTGTGGCAAAGTGTTTGCCAACAACGCGATTCTACGACAACATTTGACTACTCATTCGGATTCTAAATCGTTTGCATGTGAACAATGCCCTAGCCGATTTACCTCAAGCCGATATCTCAACAAGCACAGGAAAACGCACGACGGGACAAAACCATTCGTCTGTAAGGAATGTGATCGCGCGTTTGTGAAAAGCTCGGCACTAACTAAACATAAACTTATACACACAGGTGAAAAACCATTTCCATGTACAATTTGTGACAAACGGTACGTATTTAATCGGTCGTTTAAACACGAATTTAGTTAAATGTCCGTTTTATTCCACAGATTTAGATCATCAGAAAATTTAAAAAGGCATATTCTGATTCATACCGGAGAAAAACCTTACAAATGTAATTTGTGTGATGACGCCTTTAGGGGCAGATGTGAATTAACAGTACATATGCGTAACCATTTAGGCGGCAATATATATGAATGTGAAACATGCCCAGAAGGGTTTCGGTTGCAGAGAGAACTAAAGGAACATGTCCGTATACATTTTCTGGAAGAGAAAGAAAAGGAAACTGCAGACAAAACATGAAGTAAAACCATCTATTTAACATATTGGAAAAAGACAAAAGTGAATTAGAAGATGAAATGTTATCTTTTTCAGCTGAATAATCGTATTGGAATAAATGTGAATATTTTATTGAGGTTATGTTCTGGTTGTCAGTAATCTTTAATTTGATATGATATAAATTTACACAGATTTTGTCGCAATAGTTATTTTAATAACACAATTTATTTATTAATTAATTACAAACTCGTAAAAATTAGAGAGTATTTAAAAATCCCGAATTTTTTGGCGTTACGATTGTTGAGTCTCGATTTTTAATTAGCTACTCTATTGTAAGACCGAGCGGTCAATCAAGGTGATGTTCTCTTATGCCTCACTGTAATCATCACTTGTCTTGTCGTTGTCATGTCACCATAATTTTGTAAAAAAAGAATGAAAAAAATGCGATCATTCAGCCATTCCACATGACTCGCGCTTACGCTGTTGCATTTCCTCATCTAGTCATCTCTTACCTCTGCTCTTTGCACTGTTTTTGCCTATAAACCAAATTTAGTTTATAGGCAAAAACAGTGCAAAGAGATAAGAAACGAAGAAATGCAACAGCGTAAGCGCGACTCGTGTGGAATGGGTGATTATAATTTACTCCTATGAAAAATCAATTTAAAAAACCGAAGGTTTCGTTATACTTCTGTTTCAAGTTTTAACGCGCCAGCTCAAACAAAACTTCTCTATTGCTCACTCAGTCACTCACGCAAAGTACAACTTGGGTTGGGTTTTGCACAAAGGCGAGAAGAGAATTTATCTCTCTTTTTAAAAGAATAATATATTTCTATTGCGATCTCAGTCAAAGTCAATTATATTATGTATAAGAGCTATATCTCCTTTTCTCCGCTTCCACCAACGAACGTACATGGTTTAGGTCAACATGGTTTATTAGGTCGAGTCGAGTTTAACTCGACTCCGTATATAGTGAGAGTTAAACTCGGATTAAACTCGACTCGACTCGCAGCATATATCATGTTTCCATGATAGAGTTAACCTAGGTTTAACTCGGTTTATGTGCATGGAAACGCGTATTAGGGTAGAGTTTCGTTAAATCCAAATAAACTCGACGAATCTTATTTGTTTGAGTTAGATCCTATCTGTCAAACATTTGTTTAAATTATAAATGGCGCATCGCATATTACTACATATATTTCCCCAAAATAATTAAAAAAATACACAAAAATGTCGTTGTCAACGTTATGACGATATATCAAAGCGAAATAAAAGTTTGGTTTTTGTTCAATACACAATTTTTTTTTTGTATTGTATCGAAATATTTTTCTTCAACTCTAAATCCTAAAGTACTTTACCCATTGAAAAACGAAAAGAAAAATCGGATTTAGTTTTTTCGATATAATTCCAAAATTATTGCTTTGTTTTCGCTAGTTTTCTCGTTTTTGACCGAGTGTACCATACGATACTATTTTGAAATAAAAAATTTCCAAAAAATGTTAATTAGCCGAGAAAATGAAAATTTAATTTTTTTCGTCCGAAAAAAATTGTTTAGAACCGAAAAAATTAAATTTTCATTTTCTCAGCCAATTAAAAATGTTTTTGAATTTGTTAAATTGAAAATGGTATTGTATGGTATACTTGATCAAAAACGAGAAGATTTTAGTGAAAATAAAGCAATAATTTTGGAATTATATTGAAAAAACTAAATCCGATTTTTCTTTTCGTTTCTCAATGGGTAAAGCACTTAACTCTGTTCATGGAAATGGTACGGGTTAGCGCCGCCATATTTTCAACTCAACGAATCCTAAACCTGGGGTGAGATGTTGTAACCATCACGTTTTTCGCTTCGATGCATTTTCGATAGAATAACGGTATTTTAGAACTAAATTGTTTTAAAATTTTATATTTTTAACAAAGCAGTACCGTTATTCTATCGAAAATGCATCGAAGCGAAAAACGTGATGGTTACAACATCTCACCCCTGTTTGAACTCGGTACATGGAAACATGTACTACGTTTCCATGATAGAGTTAACCGGGATTAACGTGGATTATCTCATCAAGGAAACATGTCGAGTTTAGGATCTTCGTTAAGTTTCTTAATCCAACTTAACTCAACGAAAGTAGTAGGGTTTGAAGGGATACTATCTGTCAAAAGCGAAAAAAACAATTATACCAATTCAAAATGGCATTGCGAGTATTCTTTTCTCTCCGTAATACTTTATAAATCATAAAAATCACAATAAAAGTTAAATTTAAAAATTTTGGCCATACAAATAAAGGTTTTAAAAATAACTTTAAATTGTTGTGAAATGTAAAATTATACTAGAATTTATATTTGCATGGAAACGATATGGATTAGCGCGGCCATGTTATTAACTCAACGAAACTCTTAAATCGGGTTAACTCTGTCGTGGAAACGTAGTAATGGTAATATACAGTATTACCATGTTTCCATGTACCGAGTTTAAACAGGTTTAGGTTTCGTTGAGTTGAAAATATGGCGGTGCTAACCCGTACCGTTTCCATGAACAGAGTAAGTCCCGTTGTACATTTCAGCCAAGCTAAGCGAGAAACGTAGTTTGTATTAGCATAGTTTAGACCGCTTAGCTCACTCCGTTGCACATTATAGCTAGTTACACCGCTCACACATACATTGATTTTTCTGCATAATTCATTTATTATGATTTATGACACAATACCTAATATAACTAAGTAGCCTACGAGTTAATAATAAAATATACAATAACATCAGTGTATATGTGAGCGATGTTAGCTGACATAGCAAGCTGAAGACAACTCGAGCTAGTATAGTTTGCATCGCTCAAAACAAAAAACATAGCTCGCATAGTTTAGCTCAAGTGTGCAACGTTCCATTAAATCTCTTTATTTACAACCGAAAGCTACGCACATAGCCCACATCGCGTAGCTTAGCTTAGCTGAAATGTGCAGCGGGCCTTAGGATTTAGGCCCGCTGCACATTTCAGCTAAGCTAAGCTACGCGATGTGAGCTATGTGCATAGCTTTCGGTTGTAAATAAAGAGATTTAATAGAACGTTGCACACTTGAGCTAAACTATGCGAGCTATGTTTTTTATTTAGAGCGATGCAAACTATCTTAGCTCGAGTTGTCTTCGCCTTGCTATGCCAGCTAACATCGCTCACATATACACTGATGTTTTTGTATATTTTATTATTAACTTGTAGGCTACTTAGTTATATTAGGTATCGTGTCATAAATCATATTAAATGAATTATGCAGAAAAATCAATGTATGTGTGAGCCATGTAACTAGCTGAAATGTACAACGGAGCGAGCTAAGCCGTCTAAACTATGCTAATATAAACTGCGTTTCTCGCTTAGCTTAGCTGAAATGTACAACGGGCCTTAGAGTTGAAGAAAAATATTTCGATAGAATTAAAAAATAAAATTGCGTATTGAACAAAAACCAAACTTTTATTTCACTTGGATATATCGTCATAACGTTGACAACGACATTTTTGTGTATTTTTTTTAATTATTTTGGGGAAATATATTTAGTAATATGCGATGTGCCATTTTTAATTTAAAAAAATGTTTGACAGATAGGATCTAACTCAAACAAACAAGATTCGTCGAGTTTATTTGGATTTAACGAAACTCTACCCTAATACGCGTTTCCATGCACATAAACCGAGATGAACCTAGGTTAACTCTATCATGGAAACATGATATATATATCATGTTTCCATGATAGAGTTAACCTAGGTTCAACTCGGTTTATGTGCATGGAAACGCGTATTAGGGTAGAGTTTCGTTAAATCCAAATAAACTCGACGAATCTTGTTTGTTTGAGTTAGATTCTATCTGTCAAACATTTTTTAAAATTATAAATGGCGCATCGCATATTACTAAATATATTTCCCCAAAATAATTAAAAAAGTACACAAAAATGTCGTTATCAACATTATGACGATATATCAAAGCGAAATAAAAGTTTGGTTTTTGTTCAATACGCAATTTTATTTTTTTATTCTATCGAAATATTTTTCTTCAACTCTAAACCCTAACTCTGTTCATGGAAACGGTACGGGTTAGTGCCGCCATATTTTCAACTCAACGAAACCTAAACCTGTTTATACTCGGTACATGGAAACATGGTAATAATTAGGTCGAGTCGAGTTTAGGTCGAGTCGAGTTTAGCTCGACTCCGTATATAGTGAGAGTTAAACTTGGATTAAACTCGACTCGACTCGCAGCATATACAGTATATTACGATGTTTCCATGTACCGAGTTCAAATAGGTTTAGGTTTCGTTGAGTTGAAAACATGGCGGCACTAACCCGTACCGTTTCCATGAACAGAGTTTGGATTTAGAGATAAAGAAAAATAATTCGATAGAATAAAACACAAAATTGCTCATTAAACAGAAACAAAATTTGTATTTCGCTTTGATATATCGTCATAACGTTAACAATGACATTTTTGTGTATTTTTTAAAATTATTTTTGTGAAATATGTTTAATAATATGCGAAGCGCCATTATAATTTTAAAAAATGTTTGACAGATAGAATCTAACTTAAACGTACAAGATTCGTCGAGTTTATTTGGATTTAACGAAACTCTACCCTAATACGCGATTCCATGCACATAAACCGAGTTAAACCTAGGTTAACTCTATCATGGAAACATGACATATTTCACTTGGTCGAAAAAAGCGAGAGCGAGTGTCTATTCGCTTAGGGCAAAATCGCTTTTTCTCGCTTTTAACTAAAATTCGCTCAAAAAAGGCGACTCGCTGTGTGCAAAATCCCAATCCTGTTGTTTGCTTATAGGCATATCTATTTTTTTGACATTTCACCGATTGCGACGCGACTCGCACCTATTTTAGTATTGTCATGTCAAAGTTTTTGAGTTAAATATTTTATCACTATCAAAATGAGTATTAAATTAGATGAGCTAGACCTAAGCATTTGTCGAATATGTTTGAAAACCAGCGGATTATTCCAATCGATTGTCGATGATTTAGAAAGTGGACTGAAGTTTTCCGACATTATTGCATTGTTAGTCCCGATTGCAATTCATGAAAACGATGGCTTACCTCAAAAAATATGCAAAAGTTGTGCAGATAACCTAATTTTATTAAACCATTTACGAGATGTCTGTATTAAATCGGATACGTGGTTGCGAGAGAAACTCAAAAATAAATTCAAGCAAGAAAACGAATCTCCTGCCCCTCCTTTAAACGAATACAATCCCATCATCGCAGATGATCTAGAAGAATTTAAATGTGAAAAATTTCATGAGGTATTTGTCAAAGAAGACATTGTTGATGAACAAATAAATGATCAGGCCAATGAATCTCCGATGTGTTTCGAAGAGCCCCATCAGAATGATGATCACATCGGCAGTGATGATGCCATCGACAGTGATGATGCCGTCGACAGTGATGCCATCGACAGTGACGGTGACATCCACAGTGATGATGACATTGACAATGATGGTGACATCGAAAATGATGATGGCATCGACAGTGATAATGAGCCACTGATTCAATTGAAAAATAAGAGCAAGAAGCAGTGGTATTCCTGCCGCTTTTGCAACAAAGGTTTTCCTAATCAGCATGCTGTAGCGGGACATTCGAGAGTGCATATCGTCAAGGGTGAGCAGATTAAATGTGAGATATGTCATGTACAATTAGCGACTCGGAAATCACTTTACCGCCATCAGAAGATTCACTTAAGGTCAAACGTATACCCTTGTAAAAAGTGTAAAGGGAAAACCTTCAATAATCCTAAATCTTACTCGGCACATATGAAGATACACAAAAATAACTATAATGATCAGTACAATAATCAATACAGTGATGAAGATATGACAAATGTGGATCCAAAATCATCCAAAAATACACAACTAAAACTTAGATTTGAGTGTAAAGATTGTTTTCGGGTATTCTCAAAACGAGCCGCTCTGGGATTGCACGCTCGCATCCATCAAGAGGGTTTCACGAGGAAAGAATTTATCTGCGACATATGCAATCAAAAATTTAAGAGAACTTTGTATTTGAAGCGGCACTGGGCAAGCCATCCCGAGAAAAGAATCCACAAATGTAATTTGTGCGATAAAACATTTATCTCAAGTGGCCAACTATCTGACCACGTGAATAAACATAACGACGTTCGGGCACATGAATGCGAAACGTGCAATAAAAAATTCTATTCTATCGAAACCTTAAAAAGACATCGTAGGATTCATAAAGCAAATTATAAACCGGTTAACGATTGCCTTTGTCCGCATTGTGGCAAAGTGTTTGCCAACAACGCGATTCTACAACATTTGACTACTCATTCGGATTCTAAATCGTTTGCATGTGAACAATGCCCTAGCCGATTTACCTCAAGCCTATATCTCAGGAAGCACATGAAAACGCACGACGGGACAAAACCATTCGTCTGTAAGGAATGTGATCGCGCGTTTGTGAAAAGCTGGGCACTAACTAAACATAAACTTATACACACAGGTGAAAAACCATTTCCATGTACAATTTGTGACAAACGGTACGTATTTAATCGGTCGTCTAAACACGAATTTAGTTAAATGTCCGTTTTATTCCACAGATTTAGATCATCAGAAAATTTAAAAAGGCATATTCTGATTCATACCGGAGAAAAACCTTACAAATGTAATTTGTGTGATGACGCCTTTAGGTTCAAAGGTGATTTAACAGTACATATGCGTAACCATTTAGGCGGCAATTTATATGAATGTGAAACATGCCCAGAGGGGTTTCGGTTGCAGAGAGAACTAAAGGAACATGTCCGTATACATTTTCTGGAAGAGAAGGAAAAGGAAACTGCAGACAAAACATGAAGTAAAACCATCTATTTAACATATTGGAAAAAGACTAAAGTGAATTAGAAGATAAAATTGTATCTATCTTTTTCAGCTGAATAATCGTATTGGTGAATAAATGTGAATATTTTTTTGAGTTCAGTCAAATTCAATTATAAAAAGAGCTATCTCCTTTTCTCCGCTTCCACCAACGAACGTACATGGTTTAGGTCAACATGGTTTATTAGGTCGAGTCGAGTTTAACTCGACTCCGTATATAGTGAGAGTTAAACTCGGATTAAACTCGACTCGACTCGCAGCATATATGAATACGTTTATGCTCAGAGTCGTTATCTTTTAGTTAACTTTGGATCATCTTGTAGTTATCTTTTTTAGTGTTTATACTGCAGAGTCAATTCGTAGTCGAGTCGAAACTAGGTTGAAACCGAGTCAGAAACGTCAAAAAAAAATCATTTACTATCGTATGTTTATATGTTTTTCTTGTATTATTTTCTGAATTTTATAAAAATAAAATAACAAAGTTTTATTGCCACACAAAAATCGAAGATTCGCACACGAATTAAGAAATCAAAATGGTGTCTTTTTATTACTATTTTTTTGTTGGTTTTATTTTTCGACTCGACTCCGTTTATAGTGAAGGTTTTTAGAGTTAACTCGACTCGACCCTAGAAATTTTTTAGGTCGAGTCGAGTTAACTACAAGATGACTCGACTCCGTTTATAGTAAAAGTTAACCTAGGTTCAAACCAGGTTGAACCTTAAGCATAAACGTACTCTATCATGTTTCCATGATAGAGTTAACCTAGGTTTAACTCGGTTTATGTGCATGGAAACGCGTATTAAGCCTCAATTCCATTGTGAAACAAAGTTTATCAGTAAAAATAACTTGAGATAAAAATATAGATTCGGTGGTTGTGTGAACGAGACACACAACGGAGTCAGTCAAAATTTTACTTACCAAAAATGTGTGTCTGTGTTAGTGCACTGAGATCGAAATTAAAAAAAAGTATCAAATCGAGAACTTTTTATGGCAGTCCAACTAATACATGAACATAAATTTTGTGTACCGATGAAAAATATTTCTCGCACACACTGATAATTTTAATTGTTTGGTATTTTTATGGGAAAGAATTTTTTAATTTTGTATTTTATGACGAAAATAAATTGAATAAAATAATTCTGATATGAGTATTAATAATAATTAATTTTTTAGATTATTTTGAAACGTGGAAATATTCAAATTAATACAAATACTTGATTTTTCTAATATTTCTTGGTTATGTTTTTGTTTGCTGTCAAAACTCTAAGCCAAGTTGGCTAATTTTATGGCAAAGTGTCATTATTGTCATTATTTTCTGTGCCGGTTGAAGAAACCAAGTGATAAAAAAAAACTGTGATAAAATTAATAAATTGTATAATTGTATACAATTATTTTGTGATTAAAAACTTTTTATTTTAGTGTATTATTTTGTGATTAAAAACCATTAAAAACTTTTTTTGGTAAAAATTTTATAAAGTGAAAAATCGAGGTGGGACATAACCTCAAATTAAAATAAGTTTTAATTTATCTACATTGTATTGTAATTAAATTTATCTATTTTGTATCTAGCTACATTGTAATTGGAAATAATGGATAAATACGGTAAGTTTGCATGAAATTATGTGTAGGTTTTATGTAAATATGTAAATTTTTTTTGAAGACGAGAATATTGGATAAAAAAAAAACGCGGGCAAACGTGTGATAAAAATAATTTTTATTATAATTTTTTTTTAATTATTTGTGATAATATTTATTTCAGTGTCTTGTTAATTTTAATAATTGTCAATCGTGAAATTTTTCATGAAAAATCACATAAATTAAACGTTTAAAAACCAAATAAATTCATGGTTTTGAACCATTTTTTTTTGTTTATTTTCACGGGTTCCATTTATCTCATAAAACCACCATGTCAATAAAAACAGAATTATTTATCGATCAGTAGATTTATAATTTTTTTTAATTTCAGGTAGCAAAAAAGTTATCATTTTATCCAATGAATTATATAACCCGCCGTCATCCTCAAGAGGCGAGGGTCAGAATGTGTCCACGTATTTCGCCAACTTTCTTACATGGAGTGATCACAGCGATATACAAACAGGTATGTGTATAAAATGATTAAATTTTTAGTTGAAATTTTATAAAATATTTTTATTGTTTTAGAACTGGATACTGAACCAGAAGTTGATGTGGACTATGCAACGGCCACATCAACACCTATGGAGAATCTGGAGCCCTGCAGCGGTAAGATATAATTTTATTTAATTCATTAATAAAATGTTTTATTGAAATGTAATCAAATAATTTTATTTTTCAGAAACTATTATTGAAGCGGTGCGGTCCCGACCACCGCTATGGAACATCAGCGACATAAACTACAAAAACCGAACCATCCGTAGTCGATTGTGGGAAGAAGTCACCACAGAATCGCGTAAGTAATTGCCTGGGTTGATATAATTTTTACTTTGATTTAAATATTTAATTTTTAGATTATCGAATAATTGGCGGGTATTACATTATCATATTTATATAATTACGTACCTAAATATAATTATATAATTTTAGAAAGAAAATACTTTTATATTTATTTTCTTGAAGCTAAATATAACAGTATTTTCTTTGTAAAAAAATATAATTATATTTTTAAGGCATTGTCCCATGCAAGTGATCGTGACAGGCATTCAAAACGTTTGAACCCAATTATTCGAAATATATTTTTCGAAAATTTTGATAAAATTAATTTAATTTAAATTCCATTCAACAGTGGCTTTCCAATCAACCACCGCAAGTAATTACATATGTATAAGTACTTATGGTTCGTGTCTTTGCTAGATTTACTATAGTTAATCAACCAAAGATTTCAACCATAAGGTTATAAGTAATTGCGGTGGTCGATCTGAAAGCTACTAATAACTCCAATTTTATAATTTGACGAATATCAAAATATAAAATAGGACAATGAAATTAAATCAACTTTAACAAAATTTTCCAAGAATATAATAGTTTTTGTTGAGTCGGAATTTAAGGTTCTGAATGCCTGTCGATACCACCTTACATCACTTGCACATAAGAAAGACAAATATTTTTATTTAATATTAGTTTGATTACAAAAACCAAAATTTTGTGTTGTTACAGACCTCACGAGCACTCCAGACAACATCAACAAAGTCCGGAAGTATTGGGATACAATGAAGGCCACATACATCAGGTCAAAAAAACGTAAACCGAGTGGTAATGCGACTATTGATGCGTGATTTACACGTTCCAACAATGTTTCCCAACAAAAAATGAAGAGATTAGTATATCGCGAATTCCATTTGAAAGACAAGAACAAATATATAAACAAACAAAATTTTGTTGGACTTTTTTTTCTTTTTTTTTCAACTTTGTTTCCATAAAAATTTTTTTTGACTATAAAATATACTCGACCCGAGTATATTTTATGGAAACAAACAACAACAAACACATAAAAAATGGCGATTTGTAAAATTTTTATAGCGCTTTATTTTTATTTTTTTAAATTTTTATTTAAAAATTAAAATTTACGTTCGAACAGTTTTCATTTTTAGCCAAGAAAAGTCGTAATTTTGATAAATAAAGTGGTATCGCAGCGGCATTCGTCAAAAATTACATTGTCGATTTTATACCGCCAAAAAATTATAGCATGCCCGACATTTTTGTTTTATTTTTTTATAAATTTTTGTTTAAAAATGGAAGTTTACTTTCGAAAAGCTTTATTTTAGCCAGAAAAGTTGTAATTTTGAAACATAAAGTTGCATTATCGCCCTATTCGACATCATAGATTTTATACCGCCAAAAAGTTATAGCATGACCGACATTTTCGTTTTATACGTTTCTCTTTTTATCGCATGTAAATATTTTCTACTGCGTGTAGCTCTAAGTCTCAACAAAAAAAAAGTTGGAAAAACATTGTTGGAACGTGTAAATCACGCATGAGTTTACAAGTTAAACGAAGATTTTTTATTCGAGTCTCAATGGTTTCGCTGAACGAATTCCTGAACGATTTTTTTATATTTATAATAAATTTGTTGTATTTAAAAACAATCAATTTGGTTGTCTTATTATTCCGAAATTATTCTTAAAATCGATTTGGAGACCCAAGAAACGAAGTGGGATGAAAATTCGACTACCAAGCAAAATGCACATCATATGATAAGGGAAAACTGAAATTGTTGATGAGATATGCAAACATCGATAGATGCAAGTTTAACAAATAATTTATTTTCAAAATGATTACAAAGTACAAGATTAAAATTCCATGCTTTCAACGGTAGGCGCCCGTTCCTGTTTTTGTTTAGATTTTATTTTTCGTAAAAACTCTTCAAACACCATAACACCTTTTAACATTTTGGTTTTCTTGTAATCTTTAATTTTGAACTTATGGTTTGTATTGTTGTCGTCAACCAGCGTAGCATCAAACTGATTCATTTCTTCGATCAGAACACTAAAATCAAATCAAAACAACAAACATTATTTGAAAGCTGCTCTATTCACCTCTAGACTGTAATACTTACTCGATTGTTGGCACTGTGGTTGGAACAAATTTATGCGCCAAATTTGGATTGAATGGTACACAAACTTTACCGGTTTTTGAATGAACACAGAATGGTGCCTTTAACAAATGGTTAAGTCCTTTTGTTACGTTGATATCGAGACGGGGATATAGCAGCGATAATTGAATTTCTTCTATCAAAAATTTTAATTTTCGACCCACTTAACCAGTCCGATGGGCCGATTGAATATGCTGCTCGAATTTCGCCCAAATCTCTTTGGATGAATTTTTCGATTGCACTTTTGCTATCTGGTCGCTTATATCCCGTTTCAGCATTTCGTCCGGAACAAATGATAATAATTTCTTAAGGCCTTTAGGTGTGGCAAAAAAATTTTGGTCTTACAATATCACTTCCTCGAAATACGGTTCAATCAATTTTAACGATCGCTTGATACTGTGATGCATTTTATTGATAATATGTACAGTTGGTGTTGAGCCTACGCCTCCAGACGACATAATATTAATGTATTCGGCTAGACAAGATCGTGATTTAGAATCTAAAGCGCGAGCTGTTTGATCACACACCCAACAATGGATACCACGACGACCGCTGAATACCCAAATGAGTTCAAAACCGAAATCTTCTCTCAACGTGACATCAATAACTTTACAAGCAATCGCCATAAATTTCCAGGAAAGGGTACACTTTTCATCGCTTTCACACTTGCATCGTATTTTAGACGTTACACTCGTACTCAAGAAATAATTGTGATTTTTTTTAGGTTAGGTTCACTATCGCTGTCAAAATGTATCCATAAAATTTGCTATAAAAAAAAACAATAACAAAATACTTTGTCTTTGTCTCTCTGATGGATTATTTTTTTTTGTCTTCTTCCAACTTCAAGTCAGCTCAGTCAATTTTTCACAGTGGAATTGGGGCATTAGGGTAGAGTTTCGTTAAATCCAAATAAACTCGACGAATCTTATTTGTTTGAGTTAGATCCTATCTGTCAAACATTTGTTTAAATTATAAATGGCGCATCGCATATTACTACATATATTTCCCCAAAATAATTAAAAAAATACACAAAAATGTCGTTGTCAACGTTATGACGAAATATCAAAGCGAAATAAAAGTTTGGTTTTTGTTCAATACACAATTTTATTTTTGTATTACATATATCGAAATATTTTTCTTCAACTCTAAATCCTAAAGTACTTTACCCATTGAAAAACGAAAAGAAAAATCGGATTTAGTTTTTTCGATATAATTCCAAAATTATTGCTTTGTTTTCGCTAGTTTTCTCGTTTTTGACCGAGTGTACCATACGATACTATTTTGAAATAAAAAATTTCCAAAAAATGTTAATTAGCCGAGAAAATGAAAATTTAATTTTTTTCGTCCGAAAAAAATTGTTTAGAACCGAAAAAATTAAATTTTCATTTTCTCAGCCAATTAAAAATGTTTTTGAATTTGTTAAATTGAAAATGGTATTGTATGGTATACTTGATCAAAAACGAGAAGATTTTAGTGAAAATAAAGCAATAATTTTGGAATTATATTGAAAAAACTAAATCCGATTTTTCTTTTCGTTTTTCAATGGGTAAAGCACTTAACCACAAAAGAAAGATTAACCAGAATAGACATTGCGTGGATCAAATTTTTTTTCATCTTACCTTCTTTTTTGGACATTGAAGTATAATTATTTTCGAATATTATGAATTTTATGAATATTTAAAACAAATTATGCTGTCAAAACAAAACTTGTCATATAATTTCACTAACTATACTGTTAACGATTCTCAATTTTTATGATTTCAAATAAAAGCCAGTAAACCAAAGAATACATAACCCAACTTTCTCTTACCTTCGGCAAATCAAGGTCAAAAAAATGAGTCCAAATTTTTCCATACAACAACAGCGTTATGTCTCTTCTGGTTGTATTCTGTGACTTAACTCTGTTCATGGAAATGGTACGGGTTAGTGCCGCCATATTTTCAACTCAACGAAACCTTAACCTGGGATGAGATGTTGTAACCATCACGTTTTTCGCTTCGATGCATTTTCGATAGAATAACGGTATTTTAGAACTAAATTGTTTTAAAATTTTACATTTTTAACAAAGCAGTACCGTTATTCTATCGAAAATGCATCGAAGCGAAAAACGTGATGGTTACAACATCTCACCCCTGTTTGAACTCGGTACATGGAAACATGGTAATATACAGTATTACCAGGTTTCCATGTACCGAGTTTAAACAGGGTGGTCATTTTGTGGTGCTATATCACACCTTTATATCACTAATGGAGACTTTTTTTGTGTGATATAAAAAAATGGAGAAAGTCTACAAACACATCCCTGCAAAATGAATTTTAAGGGGAAAATGATGAATCAAAGTGATAAGTTGACGTTTCCACATAACCTCAAATGACATTATATGAAAATTTTATACGAAGTGCTATTTGTGTGGTGATAAAGTAATATTTTAATGCAAAGGTGTTTGATATTTAAATAAAATGTTAAAAATATAATAATCAGTCCTTTGTCAATCAACAATTTTATTTTTCACTTGGTTTCATGATAATTTTCATTCATTTTTTTAAAACCCCACTTTAGTTGTTTTCCATCAAACTATTTGGAGTTTGATCAAAAACAACCAAATTAAAGTTTAAAAGAAATGAATGAAAATTATCATAAAACCAAGTGCAAAATAAAATTATCGATTGAAAAAAGACCAATTAATATATTTTTAACATAACATAACTAGAAAAGCCTTTGGTTTGTTAGAATTTGATGTTTAAACATTGACCAATATTTGCATTTTGTGGGGTTATGTCAGATGGTTTATGTTGATTTTTGTTTAAGAATTTTTTTTTGCCCTTTGCTATTATGAGCTCCCGATGAAATTTGTTATTCTAGGCAACTGGAATGTTATTTTTAACAAATACTTTACTACACAAAATTAAAATAATTGTTGATTTTGTATTTCATTTTTCTTGTAAATTTAACAATAACCCATTAATTTTATTTCAAAAATTTATAAATGATCATTTTGTTAATAAATATCATTCATTTAAATTTCGCGTCAATGTAAGTTTCATTCATTTTTTGATATTTTTATTAGAGCTTTTTTTAACTAAACTCTAACAAATGTAAACAAGAAAATATTTTTTTTTGTTCCGCTTGTAAAAGTAAGACAGAAGAAGTCTTTTTCGTTTAAATCATTATGCGACGTGACGATATTCATCCATGACAACACCATAGTTAGCTACGACAATTTATTTTTCGCACAGTATCGCCAAATGTGATATATTACCACAAAATGACAACACTGCAAAATGAATTTTAAGGGGAAAGCAATGAATCAAAGTGATGATTTGACACGTAACCTCAATTGTTGATTTTTATATTACTATGTAATATAAAAATCAACAATTATTTCAGTTTTGTGTATTAAATTGTATGTTAAAAGAACCATTCTAGTAGCCTAGAATAACAAATTTCACAAAAATAATCATCCTCCTAATAGAAATGGACAAAACATAAGCAATTCATAAACGAAAATCAACATAAACCATCTGACATAACCTCACAAAATGCAAATAATGGTCGGTGTTTAAACATGAAATTCTAATAAACCACAAGGTTTTCTAGTTATGTTTACTTAAAAATATAATAATTAGTCTTTTGTTAATCAACAATTTTGGTTTGCAGTTCGTATCACAGTAATTTTCATTCATTTTTTGAAACTTTAATTTAGTTGCTTTCGATCAAATTCCATGTAGTTTGATATAAAAATATTAATTTTAAATTTGAAAAAAAATGAATGAAAATTACTGTGATACGAACTGCAAACCAAAATTGTTGATTAACAAAAAACTAATTATTATATTTTTAAGTTAACATAACTAGAAAACCCTTTGGTATATTAGAATTTCATGGTTAAACACCGTCCATTATTTGCATTTTATGAGGTTATGTCAGATGGTTTATGTTGATTTTCGTTTAAGAATTGCTTATTTTTTGTCCATTTCTGTTAGGAGGATGATTGTTTTTGTGAAATTTGTTATTCTAGGCTATTAGAATGGTTCTTTTAACATACAATTTAATACACAAAACTAAAATAATTGTTGATTTTTATATTCCGTTTTCCTGTAAATTTAACAATAATCTATTAATTTTATTTCAATAATAGATAAATGATTATTTTGTTAATAAATATCATTTATTTATCATTAGCGTCAATGTAAATTTCATTCATTTTTTGAAATTTTGATTAAAGGTGTTTTAACCAAACTCCATGTAAAAAAAAAATTAAACAACAAAATAAACAATTTTTTCCACTTGTAGAAGTAAGACGGAAGATATTGTGGTCATTTTCATTCAAATCATTATACGACATGACGTTGTTCATCCAAGATGGGACCGCAGTAAGCTAGGACAAATGTCAGTTTATCACAGTTTTATCACCAAATGTGATATAGCACCACAAAATGACCACCCAGGTTTAGGTTTCGTTGAGTTGAAAATATGGCGGCGCTAACCCGTACCGTTTCCATGAACAGAGTTAGGATTTAGAGTTGAAGAAAAATATTTCGATAGAATTAAAAAATAAAATTGCGTATTGAACAAAAACCAAACTTTTATTTCACTTGGATATATCGTCATAACGTTGACAACGACATTTTTGTGTATCTTTTTTAATTATCTTGGGGAAATATATTTAGTAATATGCGATGTGCCATTTTTAATTTAAAAAAATGTTTGACAGATAGAATCTAACTCAAACAAACAAGATTCGTCGAGTTTATTTGGATTTAACGAAACTTTACCCTAATACGCGTTTCCATGCACATAAACCGAGATGAACCTAGGTTAACTCTATCATGGAAACATGATATATAATTAGGTCGAGTCGAGTTTAGCTCGACTCCGTATATAGTGAGAGTTAAACTCGGATTAAACTCGATTCGACTCGCAGCATATACAGTATATTACGATGTTTCCATGTACCGAGTTCAAATAGGTTTAGGTTTCGTTGAGTTGAAAACATGGCGGCACTAACCCGTATCGTTTCCATGAACAGAGTTTGGATTTAGAGATAAAGAAAAATAATTCGATAGAATAAAACACAAAATTGCTCATTAAACAGAAACAAAATTTGTATTTCGCTTTGATATATCGTCATAACGTTAACAACGACATTTTTGTGTATTTTTTAAAATTATTTTTGTGAAATATGTTTAATAATATGCGAAGCGCCATTATAATTTTAAAAAATGTTTGACAGATAGAATCTAACTTTAACGTACAAGATTCGTCGAGTTTATTTGGATTTAACGAAACTCTACCCTAATACGCGATTCCATGCACATAAACCGAGTTAAACCTAGGTTAACTCTATCATGGAAACATGACATATTTCACTTGGTTGAAAAAAGCGAGAGCGAGTGTCTATTCGCTTAGGGCAAAATCGCTTTTTCTCGCTTTTAACTAAAATTCGCTCAAAAAAGGCGACTCGCTGTGTGCAAAATCCCAATCCTGTTGTTTGCTTATAGGCATATCTATTTTTTTGACATTTCACCGATTGCGACGCGACTCGCACCTATTTTAGTGTTGTCATGTCAAAGTTTTTGAGTTAAATATTTTATCACTATCAAAATGAGTATTAAATTAGATGAGCTAGACCTAAGCATTTGTCGAATATGTTTGAAAACCAGCGGATTATTCCAATCGATTATCGATGATTTAGAAAGTGGACTGAAGTTTTTCGACATTATTGCATTGTTAGTCCCGATTGCAATTCATGAAAACGATGGCTTACCTCAAAAAATATGCAAAAGTTGTGCAGATAACCTAATTTTATTAAACCATTTACGAGATGTCTGTATTAAATCGGATACGTGGTTGCGAGAGAAACTCAAAAATAAATTCAAGCAAGAAAACGAATCTCCTGCCCCTCCTTTAAACGAATACAATCCCATCATCGCAGATGATCTAGAAGAATTTAAATGTGAAAACTTTCATGAGGTATTTGTCAAAGAAGACCATTTTGATGAACAAATAAATGATCAGGCCAATGAATCTCCGATGTGTTTCGAAGAGCCCCATCAGAATGATGATGACATCGCCAGTGATGATGCCATCGACAGTGATGATGCCGTCGACAGTGATGCCATCGACAGTGACGGTGACATCCACAGTGATGATGACATTGACAATGATGGTGACATCGAAAATGATGATGGCATCGACAGTGATAATGAGCCACTGATTCAATTGAAAAATAAGAGCAAGAAGCAGTGGTATTCCTGCCGCTTTTGCAACAAAGGTTTTCCTAATCAGCATGCTGTAGCGGGACATTCGAGAGTGCATATCGTCAAGGGTGAGCAGCTTAAATGTGAGATATGTCATGTACAATTAGCGACTCGGAAATCACTTTACCGCCATCAGAATATTCACTTAAGGTCAAACGTATACCCTTGTAAAAAGTGTAAAGGGAAAACCTTCAATAATCCTAAATCTTACTCGGCACATATGAAGATACACAAAAATAACTATAATGATCAGTACAATAATCAATACAGTGATGAAGATATGACAAATGTGGATCCAAAATGGGCAAGCCATCCCGAGAAAAGAATCCACAAATGCAATTTGTGCGATAAAACATTTATGTCAAGTGGCCAACTATCTGACCACGTGAATAAACATAACGACGTTCGGGCACATGAATGTGAAACGTGCAATAAAAAATTCTATTCTATCGTAACCTTAAAAAGACATCGTAGGATTCATAAACCAAATTATAATTCACCGGTTAACGATTGCCTTTGTCCGCATTGTGGCAAAGTGTTTGCACACAACGCGGCTCTACGACAACATTTGACTACTCATTCGGATTCTAAATCGTTTGCATGTGAACAATGCCCTAGCCGATTTACCTCAAGCCTATATCTCAAGAAGCACATGAAAACGCACAACGGGACAAAACCATTCGTCTGTAAGGAATGTGATCGCGCGTTTCTGAAAAGCTGGGCACTAACTAAACATAAACTTATACACACAGGTGAAAAACCATTTCCATGTACAATTTGTGACAAACGGTACGTATTTAATCGGTCGTCTAAACACGAATTTAGTTAAATGTCCGTTTTATTCCACAGATTTAGATCATCAGAAAATTTAAAAAGGCATATTCTGATTCATACCGGAGAAAAACCTTACAAATGTAATTTGTGTGATGACGCCTTTAGGGGCAGATCTGATTTAACAGTACATATGCGTAACCATTTAGGCGGCAATTTATATGAATGTGAAACATGCCCAGAGGGGTTTCGGTTGCAGAGAGAACTAAAGGAACATGTCCGTATACATTTTCTGGAAGAGAAAGAAAAGGAAACTGCAGACAAAACATGAAGTAAAACCATCTATTTAACATATTGGAAAAAGACTAAAGTGAATTAGAAGATAAAATTGTATCTATCTTTTTCAGCTGAATAATCGTATTGGTGAATAAATGTGAATATTTTTTTGAGGTTATGTTCTGGTTGTCAGTAATCTTTAATTTGATATGGTATAAAATTACATAGATTTTGTCGCAATAGTTATTTTAATAACACAATTTATTTATTAATTAATTACAAACTCGTAAAAATTAGAGAGTATTTAAAAATCATGTTTTGGCGTTACGATTGTTGGGTCTCGATTTTTAATTCCTACTCTATTATTGTAAAGCCGCATCCACACGGGGTGTGAAATGTACACAATAAAAAGTCAATGAAAAGTAAGCTCGTAAATTGACTTTTCGGTTGCCGCCTATGAAACAATAGCAGAAGCTTCAATTTTCTTTTAGCTTAGTTAGTTTAGTCGATTAAGGCACACAGCATAAGTGTACATTTCACACCTCGTGTGGATGCGGCTTAAGCCCGAGCGATCAATGAATACGTTTATGCTCAGAGTCGAGTCATCTTTTAGTTAACTTTGGATCATCTTGTAGTTATCTTTTTTAGCGTTTATACTGCAGAGTCAAATCGTAGTCGAGTCGAAACTAGGTTGAAACCGAGTCAGAAACGTCAAAAAAAAATCATTTAGTATAGTATGTTTATATGTTTTTCTTGTATTATTTTCTGAATTTTATAAAAATAAAATAACAAAGTTTTATTGCCACACAAAAATCGAAGATTCGCACACGAATTAAGAAATCAAAATGGTGTCTTTTTATTACTATTTTTTTGTTGTTTTTATTTTTCGACTCGACTCCGTTTATAGAGTACGTTTATGCTTAGGGTTCAACCTGGTTTGAACCTAGGTTAACTTTTACTATAAACGGAGTCGAGTCATCTTGTAGTTAACTCGACTCGACCTAAAAAATTTCTAGGGTCGAGTCGAGTTAACTCTAAAAACCTTCACTATAAACGGAGTCGAGTCGAAAAATAAAAACAACAAAAAAATAGTAATAAAAAGACACCATTTTGATTTCTTAATTCGTGCGCGAATCTTCGATTTTTGTGTGGCAATAAAACTTTGTTATTTTATTTTTATAAAATTCAGAAAATAATACAAGAAAAACATATAAACATACGATAGTAAATGATTTTTTTTTGACGTTTCTGACTCGGTTTCAACCTAGTTTCGACTCGACTACGATTTGACTCTGTAGTATAAACGCTAAAAAAGATAACTACAAGATGATCCAAAGTTAACTAAAAGATGACTCGACTCTGAGCATAAACGTACTCATAGTGAAGGTTTTTAGAGTTAACTCGACTCGACCCTAGAAATTTTTTAGGTCGAGTCGAGTTAACTACAAGATGACTCGACTCCGTTTATAGTAAAAGTTAACCTAGGTTCAAACCAGGTTGAACCCTAAGCATAAACGTACTCAATCACGGTGATGTTCTCTTATGCCTCACTGAATACGTTTATGCTCAGAGTCGAGTCATCTTTTAGTTAACTTTGGATCATCTTGTAGTTATCTTTTTTAGCGTTTATACTGCAGAGTCAAATCGTAGTCGAGTCGAAACTAGGTTGAAACCGAGTCAGAAACGTCAAAAAAAAATCATTTACTATCGTATGTTTATATGTTTTTCTTGTATTATTTTCTGAATTTTATAAAAATAAAATAACAAAGTTTTATTGCCACACAAAAATCGAAGATTCGCACACGAATTAAGAAATCAAAATGGTGTCTTTTTATTACTATTTTTTTGTTGTTTTTATTTTTCGACTCGACTCCGTTTATAGTGAAGGGTTTTAGAGTTAACTCGACTCGACCCTAGAAATTTTTTAGGTTGAGTCGAGTTAACTACAAGATGACTCGACTCCGTTTATAGTAAAAGTTAACCTAGGTTCAAACCAGGTTGAACCCTAAGCATAAACGTACTCACTGAGTACGTTTATTCTTAGGGTTCAACCACAGAAGAAAGATTAACCAGAACCGTCATAACGCTGTTTTTGTATGGAAAAATTTGGACTCATTTTTTTGACCTTGATTTGCCGAAGGTAAGAGAAAGTTGGGTTATGTATTCTTTGGTTTACTGGTTTTGATTTGAAATAATAAAAATTGAGAATCCTTAACAGTATAGTTAGTGAAATTATTTGTCAAGTTTTGTTTTGACAGCAAAATTTGTATTAAATATTCAAAAAATTCATAATATTCGAAAATAATTATACTTCAATGTCCAAAAAAGAAGGTAAGATGAAAAAAAAATTTGATCCACACAATGTCTATTCTGGTTAATCTCTCTTCTGTGGTTCAACCTGGTTTGAACCTAAGTAGGTTAACTTTTACTATAAACGGAGTCGAGTCATCTTGTAGTTAACTCGACTCGACCTAAAAAATTTCTAGGGTCGAGTCGAGTTAACTCTAAAAACCTTCACTACAAACGGAGTCGAGTCGAAAAATTTTTGTGTGGCAATAAAACTTTGTTATTTTATTTTTATAAAATTCAGAAAACAATACAAGAAAAACATATAAACATACGATAGTAAATGATTTTTTTTTTGACGTTTCTGACTCGGTTTCAACCTAGTTTCGACTCGACTACTTGACTCTGCAGTGTAAACGCTAAAAAAGGTAACTACATACAAGATGATCCAAAGTTAACTAAAAGATGACTCGACTCTGAGCATAAACGTACTCACTCATCACTGTGATCATCACTTGTCTTGTCACCATAATTTTGTAAAAAAAGAACGAAAAAAATGCCTCCTACGAAACTCCTATGAAAAATCAATTTAAAAAGCCAAAGGTTTCGTTATAGCTCAAACAAAACTTCTCTATTGTTCACTCACTCAAAGTACAACTGGACTGGGATTTTGCACACAGCGAGTCGGCTTTTTTGAGCGACTTTTAGCTAAAAGCGAGAAAAAGCGATTTTGCACTAGGCGAATAGACACTCGCTCTCGCTTTTATTTTCGACCATGTGTAATACTTGGCGAGAAGTAGGAAAACGAATTTTAAGTTGATGTTTCAGCATAATTTTACACATCATATGATGTACCTATATAAGCTATATTTTGTTGAGAAATTTACAACAACAATTACACTTGGCAGGAATTAAATAATTCGAACAAAAAATTTGAGTTTTTTAATTCTAGCTCGAACAAATAAAATACGTAACTGCTTGAATGAAAAACAGAAGAAATACCAACATAGAATATAAAAATTAAATCGAAAAAATATTTCGCGCCTTGTTCTGTTGAGAAAAAAATAACTCCAAAATAATTCGAATTAATTTTTTTTCAACAAAATACAGCTATAGGTAATTAAAAAAAAATTGAAATTTGCTGTCACATATATTATGAATATTATGTATTAGAAAAATTATTGTTTTAATTAAGAGATGTTGTCACTTGAGCAGAATTGAATTTAATCAATTTATGTGCATATTAGGGAAATTTCCCTATCGATTATTACAATAACTACAGAAAATAACATTGCCGAATATCACAGAAGGGAACAAGACGAAACGATCATATAATTGATAATTTAACAAACACTATAATATAACATTTCCAGTGTTAGCGACAAAAAATATCACACTTGAAATAGGGCATCGGATAACCTGAAATTGAATATTGAACCAACTTTTATTTTTTATTACATAAAATTAGTTATTTATGTATTTTAAATAACATGATTTTTTACAAGTTCATTTGTATCAACGACACAAATCTAAACAAACTTGTCAATAAAATGTATTTTTGACAACTAAATCAAAGTTGCTCAATTTTCTCGCCTTTTATTTTGTCCATATGTGCAAAATCGAAAAAAAACCGTCGGACAAAATTGAAAGGCGAGAAATTAAACGAAAACTCGCTTCTCGCCTTTTGTGCAAAATCCCAGTCCTGGGTAGCGATTTTGGTCGCAATTTGAGGATTGAGTTGAGAATTACCGGAAGGCAATAGTATTGGTAAGTTGTATTGGTGTCCAAAGAATAGAGAAAAACTCAGAATAAACATTTGAGATATAAAAAAAAAACAATTCAGTGTCATCTCATGCGTACGAAAGGTTGTACATATTTTTATTACCAGTAATTTTCTGCAAAATTTAAAACTAATAAAATTGTCACTTGAATAACGATTTAAAGATAAATAAATATTAATTAAAAAAGGCAAATAAGTCACAAAAATATTTATAAACTATAATTTTATTAATAATTTTAAGTTAGAAAACTTACACGACGTACATACTCCCTTTCCTGTGCTTGGATCAACACTAAAAGTTAAAATCACTAATTTACTTCTTATATTTTTCACATTATCCCTCTTATCCGATGTTAAACAAAGAAACCTTATGCCATGTTATATTAAACAAAAAACTAAAAATTACGTACATTTGACAGTGTCTAATGGGCGTTTTTTTAAGTTTTTTGTTTAATATGATGCAAATAAGAGAGATAAAATGACACGAAAAAGAGGGATATAAAATATAATGTGGAAAAATAAGAAGTATATTAGTTATTTTGGCTTAGTGTTAATTCAAGCACAGGGAAGGGTGGATGTACGTCGAGTGATTTTTCATCATTTTAAATTATTAATAAAATTATAGTTTATCAATATTTATCTGACTTATTTTCCATTTTTAGTTAATATTTATTTATCTTTAAATCATTATTTAATTAACAATTTTATTAGTTTTAAATTTTGCAGAAAATTACTGGAAATAAAAATACGTACAACATTCCTTTCGTGCGCATGAGATAACACTGAATTGTTTTTTTTTGATTTTTCAAATGTTTATTCTCACATAACTCAAAACAAAAAAAAAAAAAAAAAAGTTAAAAATATTATGAATGTGGTCGACGAAGAATGTAAAAATTAAAAACCATTTATTTATGCTGCTTTTTGTTTTTTATATTGAAGATCACCACGAGCAATTGATTGAGTATATTGTTTTGGATTTTTGGTAACGAAGTAAAATGAATGTCTCGTTTACAACAACAATAGATAGAAAAACATGAATTCCTCATGTTAAAAGGTAGGGAAAAATAACTCAAGGCGAGCGGAAGCAACAAAAAAGTTGAACCGATTTCACCCGCTTAGCTTATTTTTGATACTTACCATCATGAGAAAACACACTAATACAATAAAAATATTTGACGGCACACAATAGCAAAATGAATATTATACGCCGTGTACATATACAAAATTCTCAATCCTCAATCCTCGTTTTGCGACCAAAATCGACGTCCTGGAGTGGGATTTTGCACAAAAGGCGAGAAGAGAGTTTATCTCTCTTTTTAAAAGAATAAATTTTTACTCCATTTCATTCTGTCTATGTCGCTTTTTCTATTGCGATCTCAGTCAATTATATTATGTATAAGAGCTATCTCCTTTTCTCCGCTTCTACCACTTACGTTCGTTGGTGAGAGACACAGACGAATGATAGTTGAAATAGAATATCACTTTATTTTAGCTAGTTGAGATCACATTAATAAAATATATTTCTACTAAGCGAAATAGTGTTCAAAAGTAAAAGAGACACAAACTCGCTTCTCGCTTTTTGTGCAAAATCCCAGTCCGTTACCAGAGATTGGAACGTGCGTAATCGAAAAATGACGTATAATGTTTCGTTTTTGTTTGTTTTGAAAAAAAAAAAAATTATCCGCTTTTGATTGCTTTCATATATTTTTCGTTTCCGTTTGCTTGCAAGCTGTACTGCTATTTCATTGCGTACATGAGAGCTTACGCACAGTCACGCCCCGCTAAGCAATTTAAGCGAATTCGCAAAATACATTGCATAAGCGTACAATAAATGTATCACATTTTTGCTTTTCACTAATACATTCTCAAAATTAAATAAAATATTCGCCCGCTTCGTGGCAATACCTCCTATCTGCAATTTTGGCATAAGTGAGATTTAAATGTAGGAATACGGGAATGTAGCGTACGCGCACCTTTACATGTAAGATGTAACCTAAAAAAAGGGATAAAACATAAAAATTAAGAGATAAAACAATTTCTTCAATAAAGGCAGTCCATATTAATAAGGAACAGTTTTTCTCGTTTTCTGAAAAATACAATTTTTTCAGATAGGAATTATTGTCACGGAGCGGGTGATGTAGTATAAAAATACCTCGCAAACAAATTTAATTATCATGATGCAGAAACGACGTAAATCTTTCGTTTTTGCTACGTCCTAAACGTAACGATTACGAAGAATTGTATGAACAAAATTCTTCGCTGATGTTTCGTAAACGTACCACCAAATTCCTTTATGAATATTAATGGAATAATACTTATAAAGAAACGATAACCATTTAGGTTTGAGTTTTCGATCTGGCCATTACGTATTTTTTTGGTTCATCAATTTTTTGTTAATAAATAAATAACTAAGCAAATAATTAACGTACAAGTATGATTTAAAAAACACAATTAGTTGCTTAATATTATTATTTTAGAATAATACTAAAATACTTAAGAAACTGTTAGTTTATTAGGAAAGAAAAATTGCAAAAAATGTTTCGCTAAAAATGTTACGATATTATTTCACTAATCACGTGACGTAAACGCAACACCTCAAGTGAACTGTTTACGAATTACTACCACATTGATAACTCCTCGCAAAAAGTCTAATTAAATATCATCCCGCTAAACAATTTTGCGATTCGCAAAATACGTAACATTAACGAACTATAAACTAAACGTTTTTTTTTTCTCCTGCACTACTACATATACAGTAAAAAAATGTTTTAGAGAGTTGCTCGGAATGAACGCCATTGTAAGTAGGTAGTTAACATTTTCTAATAAATTACTGTGTATACAATTTTTTTATAAAGAATTATTGAGTAGAAAAATTCTTTAATTATGTCTACTATAAATGATTTTTGATTAATTTATATATATGTACATAATTTATTTTATTATTGCTTAAAAATTTTATATTATTAATATTTTAAATATCTAAAAACATGTAAAAATTTAATTTTGTGTTTTTATTTACAATCTTGATTTGTTCGTCTATTAAATTTTGAGTAAACTTTGCCATTAATGGGTCGCAAAAGTGTTACTTTAAAGTATCACTTAATACCTAAGGTAGTTTGGTTTCGTACTGAAAAGTATGGTCTACTCATCAGGCAGCTACGACCAAACTACAAAAAATTCCACTCTAACCACATACATTAAGTATCTGGCCAGAACGCACTGACATAGCGAATTTTTATTCACTACATCAAATATAAAAACCCATGGAGAAACCTCATTTGTGTGTGTATTATGCCCGCACGTATATTTTTTAAGAATTTAATGTGTCTGTCTGTAATCAGTTGATTTTTCGGCATTTTTTATAGACAAATAAATATATTAATTGTCCAAACTACCAACAGAAAGAACTCATGGAGGGTTCTCATTTTTTGCAGAGTGGTACATTGGTATAACTTTTTGGGCCTTCAGCCAAAATTACGGGGAGGGGGGAAGATATTTCTACTTTTTTTCAGTAGATATATTATGAGCGATTGGCCTCTGTATTTTTCTGATTTACCAAATCGAAAATATTGGGATTGCCATGAACAATTAATATATTTGTCTATAAAAAATGCCGAAAAATCAACTGAAATTTCTATTGAAAATTTTGCTATTATACCATGTGTCGCTAGTAAACAAAAAACTAAAATTTTTCTTAAAGGCTATTAGCCGCGATTTTTTATTAGCTCCGGACAGATATATCTGTATGCGGAGCAGCTAATTTTCTGTGATAAAACTAATGGTTGACAAGTTATTTGTGCATATAATTAGTTTATTTAAAACTAATCTATAATTTTTCATTCAACTTTTTAACTAAAAATCTATAAAAAAATATTTAGCTCTACCTATTTATCTGGAGCTGCTATCCGGAGCTGCCAAAGAGAGCAAACGGAAATTTGAAGAAAAAAAAAATTTGTCCAACCCTAGAAAATGTGGCAGCTTTCATTTTGGTTTAAAAATGTTGAAGTAAGTCAAATTTAAATGTCATATCAACGTGAAGTTTTCCGAATAATAAATACGTATATTTAATGTTGAATTCTTCTCTACTTATAAGAATGAATGCATATTTAAATGAACGTAGCTTTATCCACTACATAAAAAACTGACAAAAAAATTGATGGTTTTATTAATTAAGGGAATCAAGAATTTAATTTTTCTACAAACTTACATAAATAAGGAGGATTTTAAAATAAATTATTTTGTTTCGTATATTGCAAATTTTTGATTTTTTACGCGTGGACATGAACATAGATTTTATGTAGGACCAAGAAACACATTTGTTTTGATTTTGTTGTTTTGATGGCGACACAAAAACTTTAAACACTACTTATGTCAAATTCTTTCGGGTTACTCGAAATAAAGTAACTTTTTTATCTCCTAAAGAATATGCAAATATTTTTGTAGTTGTGTTGGTGTAAAAAGAGCAAAATAAAGTGAGGTTATGTTTTACTGTCAGTCAGATCAGTAAAACTTTTTTTATTTTGATAACAAAAAGATGGAACCAATTAATTTTAGCGCATTAATATTCAATAAACAACAAATGAAATATCAAAATGGAGTTTTATTTTTGTTTCCAATTCACTTTGACATTTCACATTTCTATGCATTTGTAAAGAGTAAAGCAAATCTATGAAAAAATCTAGAGTAAAGCAAAATGCTCTAGAGCAAAAAATAAAGTGCTTTATTTTCCCAGAAAGAATTTGTAATGTCAAATTGTTACCCTTCGAGTAAAATTTTTTACCCTCAGGGTGTTTTTTTTTTCCGAAAGAATTTAACATTAGAGATGTTCGAGCTGATTCATTAACGAAATTAATTCTTATTAATACCGGCAGCATTTATTTGAACATCCAAAATTTTTCCAAGTCGACATTCATATCAGAATTAATATTTTTTCGAATATTTACACATTTTATATAAAAAATATTTATATAGATATATAAAAATATAGTCGAAATGTCATACAACTGCGTGAAGTTAGTTTAATAGAAATTGCTTGCTATCCGGAGCTAATAAAAAACGCGGCTATTTTTAAACCAAAATGAAGTTTCCCACAATTTTTAGGGTGGTACAAAAACAAAAAATTTAATTTCCCTTTGCTCCCGAATAGCAGCTCCGGATAACAGCTGCAAATAAATAGGTTAGAGGTAAATATTTTTTTTTATAGATTTTTAGTTAAAAAGTTGAATAAGATTAGTTTTAAAAAAAGTAATTATATGTATAAATAGATTGTCAAACATTAGTTGTATCACAAAAAATAAGCTGCTCCGGATACAATCTATCCGGAGCTAATAAAAAAACGAGGCTTACATTAGATTAATTTTTTTGCAAATTTGTATACTGTTGTTTGCTTATAGGTATTATAATTTATTTGGTTTTGAGTTTTGACATTCACAGATTGCGACTCGCACCGATTTTGGTGTTGTCAAAGTTTTTGAGTTAAATATTTTATCACTGTCAAAATGAGTATTAAATTAGATGAGCTAGACCTAAGCATTTGTCGAATATGTTTAAACACCAGCGGATTATTCCAATCGATTGTCGATGATTTAGAAAGTGGACTGAAGTTCTCCGACATTATTGCATTGTTAGTCCCGACTGCAATTCATGAAAACGATGGCTTACCTCAAAAAATATGCAAAAGTTGCGCAGATAACCTAATTTTATTAAACCATTTAAGAGATGTTTGTATTAAATCGGATACATGGTTGCGAGAGAAATTTAAAAATAAATTCAAGCAAGAAATCGTATCTCCTGTCCCTCAATCAAACGAAGATGATTCCATCATCGCAGATGACCTAAAAGAATTTAAATGTGAACAATTTGATGAGGTATTTGTCAATGAAGACCATGTTGAACAAACAAATGATCAGGCCAATAAATCTCCGATGTGTTTCGAAGAACCCCATCAGAATGATGATGACATCAACAATGACGATGAGCCACTGATTCAATCCAAAAATAAGAGTGGGCAGCAGTGGTATACATGCGGCGTTTGCAACAAAGGTTTTCCTAATCAGCATGCTGCAGCGGGACATTCGAAAGTGCATAGCGTCAAGGGTGAGCAGGTTAAATGTGAGGTATGTGATAAACACTTAGCGAGTCGAAAATCACTTCACCGCCATCGGAAAATCCATTTAAAGTCGGACCCGTTTAAACAATACGCTTGTAAAAAATGTAACGGAGAAACTTTCAATAATCGTAAATCCTACTTGGCACATATGCAGATACATAAAACTTACTACGAATCGGAGGAGGAACCGGCGCATAGTGATCAGGACGATAATCAAAACAGTGATGATGATATGACAAATACGGATCGAAAATCACCCAAAAATACACAACCAAAACGTATATTTAAGTGTAAAGATTGTTTTCGGGTATTCTCAATGCGATCCTTTCTGGCATCGCACGTTCGCATCCATCAAGAGGGTTTCTCGAAGAAAGAATTTATCTGCGACATATGCAATCAAAAATTTAAGAGAACTTTGCATTTGAAGCGGCACTGGGCAAGCCATCCCGAGAAAAGAATCCACAAATGTAATTTGTGTGATAAAACATTTATTTCAAGTGGCCAATTAGCCGACCACGTGAATAGACATAACGACGTTCGGGCACATGAATGTGAAACGTGCAAAAAAAAATTCTATTCTATTGAAACCCTAAAATCACATAGTTACATTCATAAACCAAATTATAATTCACCGGTCAACGATTGCCTCTGTCCGCACTGTGGCAAAGTGTTTGCCAACAATACGATTCTACGACAACATTTGACTACTCATTCAGATTCTAAATCGTTTGCATGTGAACAGTGTCCTAGCCGATTTACCTCAAGCCGATATCTCAAGAAGCACATGAAAACGCACGACGGGACAAAACCATTCGTCTGTAAAGAATGTGATCGCGCGTTTGTGAAAAGATCAGCACTAACTAAACATAAACGTATACACACAGGTGAAAAACCATTTGCGTGTACAACTTGTGACAAACGGTACGTATTTAATCGGTCGTCTGAACACGAATTTAGTTAAATTTCTGTTTTATTCCACAGATTTAGTTCATCGGAAAATTTAAAAAGGCACATTCGGATTCATACCGGAGAAAAGCCTTACAAATGTAATTTGTGTGATGGCGCCTTTACCCAAAAAGGTAAATTAACAGTGCATATGCGTAAACATGTAGGCGGCAATTTATATGAATGTGAAACATGCCCAGAAGGGTTTCGGTTGCAGAGAGAACTAAAGGAACATATACTTGTACATTTTCTGGAAGAGAAGGAAAAGGAAGATGCGGGCAAAACTGATGAAATAAAACCATCCTTTTATTTAGCACATTCGGAAATAGACCAAAGTAAATTTGTAGTTAAATTCGAAGATAAAATTTGTTAAACTTTTCCGATCATGGATAGTAAATTTATTATTTTATTTTGACATTTTTTATTTTCTTGGACATTTAACTTTATATCGAATTTCAGTAATCATTACTTTGACAATGACATTTTTGTGTATTTTTTTAATTATTTTGGGGAAATATAATTAATAATATACGAAGAGCCATTTTAAATTTTTAAAAATCTTTGATAGAATCTAACAAACAAACAAGATTCGTCGAGTTTATTTGGATTTAACGAAACTACTCTAATAATAAGCGTTTCCATGCACATTAACCGAGTTGAACCTAGGTTAACTCGCATGGAAACATGGTAAATGAATTTCCCCTTTACATGTTTGTTTTGACATTTCACCATTTTAGTGCTGTCAAAGTTTTCGAGCGTTTTAACTGAATAAAAAAATCAATAATTTATTAAATAAAAAACACCATTATGCATAATAACTATCGAAATGAGCTTTAAATTAGACGAGCCAGACCTAAATCTAGAATTCATTTGCCGAATATGTTTAAAAACGCATGAAGTGTTCCAATCGATTTTCGACTATGTAGAAAGTGGTGTAAAGTACTCTGATATTATTGTCTTGTTAGTCCCGATTGCAATTCATGAAAATGACGGTTTGCCACAAAAAATATGCGTAAGTTGTGGAGATAACCTAAATTTGTTAAACAATTTACGGGATGTCTGTATTAAATCGGATACATGGTTACGAGAGAAACTCAACAATAGATTCAAGCAAGAAATCGTATCCTCTGTCCCTCCATCACACGAAGCCGATCTCATCATCGTAGATGACCAAAAAGAATATAAATGTGAACCATTTGATGAGATATTTGTTAATGAAAACCATGTTGATGTACAAATAAATGACCAGGCCAATGAATTTCCAATGATGTGTTTTGAAGAGTCCCATCAAAATGATGCTGGTGATATCAACAGTGATGATGAGCCACTGATTCAAGGCAAAAATAAAAGTAAACAGCAATTGTTTACGTGTGATGTTTGCAACAAAGATTTTCCTAATCGGCATGCTGTAGCGCGACATTCGAAAGTGCATAACAATATCAAGGGTAAGCAGTTTAAGTGCGAGGTGTGTCATGTTTACTTAGCGACTAGGAAATCACTTCAGCGCCATCGGAAGATTCACTTAAAGTCAGACCCGTTTAAACAATACGCTTGTAAACAATGTGATGATAAAATTTTCAATAATCATAAATCATTCTCAGCACACATGAGGATACATAAAACTTACTACGAGTCGGAGGAGGAATCGGCGCATAGTGATCAGGACGATAATCAAAATAATGAAGGTAATATGACAAAAATGGATCCAAAATCACCCAAAAATACAAAACTAAAACGTATATTTAAGTGTAAAGATTGTTTTCGGGTGTTCTCAAAGCGTGCCTCTCTGGCATCGCACGTTCGCATCCATTTAGAGGGTTTCACGAAGAAGGAATTCATCTGTGACATATGCAATCAAAAATTTACCGCCACTTTATACTTGAAACGGCACTGGGCTTGCCATCCCGAGAAAAGAATTCACAAATGTAATTTGTGCGATAAAACATTTATTTCAAGTGACCAACTAGCCGACCACGTAAATAAACATAATGACGTTCGGGCACATGAATGCGAAACGTGCAATAAAAAATTCTATTCTATCGAAACCTTAAGAACACACCGTTACATTCATAAACCAAATCATAATACAACGGTTAACGATTGCCTCTGTCCGCATTGTGGCAAAGTATTTGGCAACAGTACGATATTGCGACAACATTTGACTACTCATTCAGATTCTAAACCGTTTGCATGTGAACAATGTCCTAGCCGATTTGTCTCAAGACGATACCTCAAGAAGCACATGAAAACGCACGACCGCACAAAACCACACGTCTGTGAGGAATGTGGCCACGCATTTGGGAAAAGATCATCACTAATTAAACATAAACGTATACACACGGGGGAAAAACCGTATGCATGTACAACTTGTGAAAGACGGTACTAATTTAATCGGTCATCTGTCGAATATATGTAAATTTCCGTTTTATTCCACAGATTTAATTCATCAGATAATTTAAAACGACACGTTCTGATTCATACTGGCGAGAAACCTTACAAATGTAATTTGTGTGAAGATGCCTTTACGCGGAGAAGTGAATTAACAGGACATATGCGTAAACATTTAGGCGGCAATATATATCAATGTGAAACATGTCCGGAAGGGTTTCGGTTGCAGAGAGAGCTAAAAGAGCATACACTAGTACATTTTCTGGAAGAGAAGGAAAAGGAAGATGCAGAGAAAACCGATGAAGTAAAACCATCCCTTTTGTATTTATTATTAAGTAAATAATGCAAAGAATGATGTCAAATTGCAAAAGCATTAGCGGCCGCATATAGAAAGCGGTCTACCTAGTCTAAATTATCCGAACAAAGACAATTGAATTGAATTTTTCATTTTTACTTCCTTATACAAAGAAAGTACATATAATCTAAAAATTTTACAATTCGAAATTTTAACGGAAATGGTCATTGAAATTTGGGATTTAGCAGTTATATTTTGTGGAGATGTGCTTCTCTTATTTTAGTTACGATAGGACAAGGGAATCTTGGAGCTCCCATACTACATTTTTAAAAAAAGACATGAAAATGACGTCACATGTATTAGACCAATCCTAGAAATCTGGAAATGTATACATTTACAGAGCATGGAATTGGGAAAAATATTGCTATATTTCCAAACATCAATAATTCCCAATTTTTTATTCTCTAATTCCCAAAAGTGTATTCTGGTGTAATTGGGAATCATCCAATGGGAAAAAACACTTTCAAATTTTCCAGCCGCAAAATACACAAAACAACCAGTTTCTTCTAATTCCCAAACTGCTAGAATCCTGTCAAAATACTTCAATTCCCAGGGAATAGCCAGAATAGGGCCACAGATTTGTATGAATTTCCAACATAATGAAGAAAATTTTTGTCGTTATGCTGGAAATTCATACAAAACTAAGTAAAAAGTTTTTTCATTGTGAATGCGCTGTTACTCTAGTATAAGCAAGTCTGTTGGCAATTTGGCATCAACAGAAAACTGCACATTTTTTTGCGATTTTGAAATTTGAAAAAATTCAGCTCGATTGTTTTTGTTGGGACAATTTAAACTAAACTATTTTCGGACATATACCGCTTAGAATTTGCCCGTAATTTATTAACGTTTTGTATGATATAACTTCAGTACTTTTGTTACCAACATAATTAAAAAAAAATACTACATACCTGATTTATTTCTGAACATGCCTAGCCTACCTTAAGCGATTTGTGCGAACATTTGTATTCAACAACGTCTGATTGCGGTTCAGCGGCTTCATCATATGTGATTCTTATAAGACCAAAGTATAGTTTAGTGACATTTCATTTGCCAATTTACAACAACAATGCTATATAATGAATTCCAATTAGGAATTCGTCGAATTCCGTCTAAATTGACGGAATCTAAAATCGAATTCATTCTTTACGCTGGGTACGCTAGAGCACATTTTATTTAGTTTTATATGTGAAATTTATTATTATTTTGACTATTTATTTGACAATTCAAAGTAAAAAAATTTATTATTACATGTGCTAAATGTAAACAAACCCACATACCAATATCACAGAAGAAAGATTAACCAGAACAGTCATAACGCTGTTTTTGTATGGAAAAATTTGGACTCATTTTTTTGACCTTGATTTGCCGAAGGTAAGAGAAAGCTGGGTTATGTATTCTTTGGTTTACTGGTTTTTATTTGAAATAATAAAAATTAAGAATCCTTAACAGTATAGTTAGTGAAATTATATGACAAGTTTTGTTTTGACAGCATAATTTGTATTAAATATTCAAAAAATTCATAATATTCGAAAATAATTATACTTCAATGTCCAAAAAAGAAGGTAAGATGAAAAAAAAATTTGATCCACGCGATGTCTATTCTGGTTAATCTTTCTTCCGTGCCAATATTTCATTCGTGAATAAAAATGTATTTCGGCACAAAAAATTGAAAATGCTACCAACTTTTGAAAACCAATCGAATGCCCAACCATAAAATTCCTTGACTGTTTTATTTGACCAAAGTGACATTTCATTTGACCAAGGAATTGAAATTGGAATTCAAATTTTGTCAAATGAAATAGTCAAGAAATTCAATGTTTGGAATCCGATTGGTTTTCAAAGGTTGGTAGCATTTTCATTTTTTTTTGTGGCGAAATACTTTTTTAATGAGAATTTAATAATGAGTTTGTTTGTAATAAATATTTTTTATACTTTTAATTGTCACTTATTTAATTGTCTATAATAATAAATTTCACATAGCCACCTATAGAACTAAAAAAAAATGTGCTCTAGCTTATCGAGCGTAAAGTAGGCAAACTAATGTGGTTTTCCTGTTGCAACAAAAAACAGATTCGGAGTCGAATCCGAGTTGAAAAATGAGTTTTTTGACGTTTTAACTGGAACAGCCAAAAATCCGGATTCTGCGATTTTTTGTTTTTTATGTGGTTGTGTGAATATACGTATTAATTGTCAAATTCTATTTGTATAATTAGATTGTTAATACTGATGAATTTTGCCGTAAATTAATAAATAATTTATTGTAATCATGTTATTTGTTGTATTATTTGTTAATTATTTTACTGTTTTTTAAATATATTTTTCCGCAAATTTATTTTGATGTTTAAATGACATTTCAATGACATTTAAATGTAATTGTGTTAGTAATCGCTCCGAAAAATTTTACCGAGCGACGAATGACAGCTGCTGCCACTTGGGTTTCGCTCCGAATCTGTTTTTTGTAGCAACAGGAAAACGACATAAACGATAAATTCGATTTTGAAAATGTCACTCGTATGTTACCAAACATGAATTTCCCCTTTTCTATCAAATTTGACATTTTGTTTTGACATTTCAATAATAAAAATATTTTCCCAAATCAAATAACATTTTTTAAATTAAACTTAATAATGTCGGTTTAATAATGAGCAGTATACTAGACGAACAAGGCCTGAATTTCCAAAGCATATGCCGCTTGTGTTTAAAAACGCATGAAGTGTTCCAATCGATTTTTGACGATGTAGAAAGTGGTGTAAAGTACTCTGACATTATTGTCTTGTTTGCCCCAATCGCAATTCATGTAAATGATGGCCTACCGCATAAAATATGCAATAATTGTGCACATAGCCTAAATTTATTAAATAATTTGCGAAGTGTCTGTGTTAAATCGGATACATGGTTACGGGAGAAAGTCGACAGAAAAATCAAGCAGGAAATCGTAGTGCCCCCATCAAACGATAATGACCGCACCATCTTAGACGACCTACAACAATATAAGTGTGAACAGTGCGATGAGATATTTGCGAACGAAGACTGCCTTGAGGTGCACACAAAAGATCATGCCAATGAATCTCAAATTTATAACGAAGAGCCTCATCACAATGATGCCGATGATATCGACAGCGATGATGTTCCACTCATTCAATGCAAGAAAAATGGTAAACGGAAAATTTATACATGCGCTGTTTGTAATAAAGAATTTCCGAGTCGGCATGCTGTAACTCGGCATGCGAATGTGCACAACAATGCCAAGGGGAAAAAATTCAAGTGTGAGGTGTGCCATATTTATTTAATGACACGAAGAACGCTTTTAAGGCATCGGAAGATTCACTTAAAGCCTGAATCGGCTAAACAATACGCATGTAAACAGTGCGATGGTAAAACTTTTAAAAATCAAAAATCATACGCAGCCCATATGAGGGTACATAAAATTTACTACGAGACCAAAGAGAACCCGACGGACAGTGAGCAGGACGAGGAGCAAAGCAGCGACGAAGAAATGAATGAAATGGATAAACCATCTAAAACGAAACAACTAAAAAGTGTATTTAAGTGTAAAGATTGTTTCCGGGTGTTTGAGAAACAACCGTCTCTTGCTTCGCACGTTCGCGTCCACAAAGAGAATATCACCAAGAAGGAATACATTTGTGACATATGCAATCAAAAATTCATCGCATATTTATTTCTAAAGAGGCATTGGAAATGCCACCCAGAGAAAAAAATTCACAAATGTAGTATGTGCGACGAAGCCTTTGTTTCGAGTGACCAACTAACCGACCACCTTAATAAACATAACAATGTTCGGCCATATGAATGTGATAAGTGTGACAAAAAATTTCATTCAGACGAAACGTTACGCAAACATCGTTACGTTCATAAACCAAATTATAAAAAGAGTAAAATCGAACGCCTTTGTCCACATTGTGGCAAAGTGTTCAGCAACAATACGGTATTGCGACAACATTTGAATACCCATTCGGATACGAAACCGTTTGCATGTGATCAGTGTCCTAGTCACTTCGTCTCAAAGCGATACCTAAAGAAGCACATTAAAACGCACGCTCGCTTAAAACCGCATATTTGTGAGGAATGTGGTCATGCATTTTCCAAGAAATCATCATTGGTTAAGCATAAGCGTATACATACGGGTGAAAAACCGTACTCGTGTGCCACTTGTGAAAAACGGTATGTAAATTCTATGTTTAATAGGAATCTATTCAATTTTTTTATTTTTCCATACAGATTTAATTCATCAGAAAATTTAAAACGTCATATACGGATCCATACAGGAGAAAAGCCTTATAAATGTAAATTCTGTGATCGCGCCTTTGCACAAAGCAGTGAATTAACTGGACATACGCGTAAACATTTGGGCGACAATATATATCAATGTGAGGAGTGTCCGGCTGCATTTCGGTTGTACGGAGAACTAAGAGAACATACCCGAATGCATTTTCTAGAAAGGAAGGAAACCAAAGAGGCGACTAATGAAATGATTTAAAAAAAAATAACCCTTATAAATTCTATTTTGTATTTTAATATAATTAAACATTACAAATTTCTTTCAAAATATGTTATTTTATTGATTTACGGATTTACCAAAATAGAAATTTATGCCGTATTTTTTCTCGAAATAATCTTTAAAAAAATTATCATTATTTGCGACAAAATATAACATAATTTAATTATTGAAGGCTTGGAATGTCCTTGCGTTCCTCTGATTCCCTAGTTCTGGAAATTTTAATTTCCTTTTCAGCAAGGAAGTGCAAACGATTGTGCTCACGAAGCTCACCTTGTAGCCGAAATGTTGTGGGACATTTATCACATTTATATATATTTTCACCTAAATGTTTACGGGTATGACCTATCAGGTCGCTGCTTTGAGCAAAAGCACGATCACAATACTGACATTTATACGGTTTTTCACCCGTATGAATTCGTATGTGGCGTTTTAAATGATCTGATGAATTGAATCGTTTATCGCACGTTGGACATCCAAATGGTTTTTCACCCGTATGTGTTCGTTTGTGTTTCACCAGTGAACTTCCTTTTGTGAATGCATTGCCGCAGACATCGCAGACGTGTGGCTTTATGCCAGTGTGAGTTTGTCGATGTTTTGTTAGATATTCTGTAAAATAACCGAAATCATTAGAAGTAGGTACGTTGTTGAAAATTGAAATACATACTTTTCGATACAAAACGACTCGGGCATTCCTCGCACGCATACGGCTTCTCAGTCGAATGTATCGTTAGATGCTGCTTCAAATCCGTATTACTATGGAAAACTCCACCACAATGCGGACACAAACAATCCATTTTATCTTTCGGTTTGTGCTTTGCCAGATGCTTACGATACATAGCGGACGAATGAAATTTTAGCTTACATTCGACGCATTCGTATGGCGTGACACCATTATGTTTATTGATATGATCGATCAGTTGGGTTTTCCATGAGAATGTTTTGTCGCACATACTACATTTGAGTTTTTTCATCTCCGGATGTGTTTTCCAGTGCCGCATTAACATTTTCCGAGCTTCAAATACTTTGGGACACAAATCACATTTGAATTCGCTTTCACCGGCCGAAGAATTTTTCTTGTGTACTTTCATGTGCGATGCTAGGGATGATTTACGTTCAAATATTTTTGAGCATTCTTCGCATTTATGGGCCTCTTCCTCGACTAGAGCCGTTGATGCCTTCATCGCTTCCGAGTGAAGTGTCTTATGCCGAATTAGAGCACTTTCTAGTGGAAAGCATATAAAGCAAACATCACATTTGAATGGTTTTCCCTCCATATCGTGATGTTCCATATGCTTCTTGAGCCGATAAGCTTTATTATAGACTTTTCCGCATTCTGGACAAAAAAGTTCTGTTTTACTGCCATGTTTTCCGGACAGTGGATCCGGACCATTATCCTCACTTTCTAAATGTTCTGATTTATAGTCATCCTCACTTTCGCTCGCACTTTGCTTATTAATCTCTATCTCGATTAATTTTTCGCTACTAAATTTCGAGTTTGAATCCTCTTCCGTGTCCGATTCTGGAATCTCTAATTCAAACATTTCAATAACTTCCTCTTCGTCAGCGGTGCCACATCCGTCCTCTATTTCCGGATATAAATGCTCCTCATCGAACAACTCTTTTTTTGATAGCTGGCTATCAGACATATCCCTCACTTCACTTTTTTCCGCAGCCATGTATGCTTCATCGAAATCCTCTATTTTCACTACCTGACTTGGCTTGGTTTTGGACCTCAGTATAAGATCCGAACGAATACAAACATCCCGTAAATTATAATAGATTTTCAGATATTCCGTACAATTTCCGCATATTCTATTTGGCAGGCCGTCGTCAACGCAAACCATTACCGGTGCCAGAAGCAGTATAACATCCGAAATCTTATAATCATCATTAAGATTATCAAATATTGAATTCCACTCCACCGTTTCCTCCAAACAAACGCGACACGAATTATTATACTCGTTTTCAACGTACATTATTTTTAATTAATCAATAGTTTTGCTTATCAAACGATCATTTATTTAAATTTATTTATTATATTTATTTAGATTTTTTATAAAATGTTCGTCAGAAATTTCACAAATTTTTTCCAAATATTTACTAGAACGCGATGACATTTAAAAGGTGTCCGTTTAATACCCATTGCACAAATTTCGCTTGATACAACCTACAATAATAGTTACATCGTGTTTTGAGTTTCCTTACATTTAGGCGCTGCAACTTGATTACATTTTGTAAAAAGTTATAATTGTGCTGAGTATCATCCAGTTTAGATAATGGCTAAATTTTAGTTGCAATCTTGCTACTCCAAATTCTTATAGCAAATGTGTGGCAATTTTTCTGAGCCTTATTGACAATTGTGCTAATAATGGTGTACATACTCCGATTCACTCAAACTTCTTGGTCATTGGCATGTGAAAGGAGCTACGTCTTATTGAAGGCTTGGAATGTCCTTGCTTTCCTCTGATTCCCTAGTTCTGGAAATTTTAATTTCCTTTTCAGCAAGGAAGTGCAAACGATTGTGCTCACGAAGCTCACCTTGTAGCCGAAATGTTGTTGGACATTTATCACATTTATATATATTTTCACCTAAATGTTTACGGGTATGACCTATTAGGTCACTTGTTTGAGCAAAAGCACGATCACAATACTGACATTTGTACGGTTTTTCACCCGTATGAATTCGTATGTGGCGTTTTAAATGATCTGATGAATTGAATCGTTTATCACACGTTGGACATCCAAACGGTTTTTCACCCGTATGCGTTCGTTTGTGTTTCACCAGTGAACTTCCTTTTGTGAATGCATTACCGCAGACATCGCAGACGTGTGGCTTTTTGCCAGTGTGAGTTTGCCGATGTTTTGTTAGATATTCTGCAAAATAACCGGAATCATTAGAAACACAACCCAATATAAAAAAGGTTATTGAAAATTGAAATACGAACTCTTTGATACAAAACGACTCGGGCATTCCTCGCACGCATACGGCTTCTCAGTCGAATGTATCGTTAGATGCTGCTTCAAATCTGTATTATTATGGAAAACTCGACCACAATGCGGACACAAACAATCCATTTTATCTTTCGGTTTGTGCTTTGCCAGATGCTTACGATACATAGCGGACGAATGAAATTTTAGCTTACATTCGACGCATTCGTATGGCGTGACACCATTATGTTTATTGATATGATCGATCAGTTGGGTTTTCCATGAGAATGTTTTGTCGCACATACTACATTTGAGTTTTTTCATCTCCGGATGTGTTTTCCAATGTCGCATTAACATTTTCCGAGCTTCAAATACTTTGGGACACAAATCACATTTGAATTCGGTTTCACTGGCCGAAGAATTTTTCTTGTGCACTTTCATGTGCGATGCTAGGGATGATTTACGTTCAAATATTTTTGAGCATTCTTCGCATTTATGGGCCTCTTCCTCGACTAGAGCCGTTGATGCCTTCATCGCTTCCGAGTGAAGTGTCTTATGCCGAATTAGAGCACTTTCTAGTGGAAAGCATATAAAGCAAACATCACATTTGAATGGTTTTCCCTCCATATCGTGATGTTCCATATGCTTCTTGAGCCGATAAGCTTTATTATAGACTTTTCCGCATTCTGGACAAAAAAGTTCTGTTTTACTGCCCTGTTTTCCGGACAGTGGATCCGGACCATTATCCTCACTTTCTAAATGTTCTGATTTATAGTCATCCTCACTTTCGCTCGCACTTTGCTTATTAATCTCTATCTCGATTAATTTTTCGCTACTAAATTTCGATTTTGAATCCTCTTCCGTGTCCGATTCTGGAATCTCTAATTCAAACATTTCAATAACTTCCTCATCGCCAGCGGTGCCACATCCGTCCTCTATTTCCGGATATAAATGCTCCTCATCGAACAACTCTTTTTTTGATAGCTGGCTATCAGACATATCTGTCACTTCACTTTTTTCCGCAGCCATGTATCCTTCATCGAAATCCTCTATTTTCACTACCTGACTTGGCTTGGCTTTGGACCTCAGTATCAGATCCGAACGAATACAAACATCCCGTAAATTATAATAGATTTTTAGATATTCCATACAATTTCCGCATATTCTATTTGGCAGGCCGTCTTCAACACAAACCATTACCGGTGCCAGAAGCAGTATAACATCCGAAATCTTATAATCATCATTAAGATTATCAAATATTGAATTCCACTCCACCGTTTCCTCCAAACAAACGCGACACGAATTATTATACTCGTTTTCAACGTACATTATTTTTAATTAATAAATAGTTTTGCTTATCAAACGATCATTTATTTAAATTTATTTATTATATTTATTTAGATTAATTTTTCATAAAATGCTCATCAGAAATTTTACAAATTTTTCCAAATATTTACTAGAACGCGATGACGTTTAAAAGGTGTCCGTTTAATACCCATATACAAATTCCGCTTTGTACAACCTACAATAATAGTTAAATCGTGTTTTGAATTGGCATACGTTTAGGCGCTGCAACTTGATTACATTTTGTAAAACATCATAATTGTGCTGAGTATTATCAAAAATTATGGGAATATATATTCCTATACTCTCTGGTATTATCTAGTCTAGACAATGGCTTAATTTTAGTTGCAAATTGCAATCTTGCTACTTCAAATTCTTTTTTTTGTTTTTAATCTATGCAATCTGTTCTGGGGCTCAAGGCACTCCCAACTCTTTCGCAGTTTACTTTTACCGTCCTACTTTACGCAGTAGTAGCCAAATCGAGGACGTACGGCTATAGACCCGTTTTGTATAAACCACCTGCACATTGCATTGCTTCATGCCAACCTATAGCGCTGACATGAAAGGTGGGTGTCGGCCCATGGATTCTGCACTCTCAAAAGGGGGTCATAGATGTGTTCATCTTCATCACCGATCGTAATCAGATGATGAAAAATCCCTTTTACATCCCGCCCCTATAAGGATTCGAACCCGGTACCTCCCGATCTAACCGCCGCAGTTTTAACCACTCGGGGTTTGGTCGGTACTTCAAATTCTTATAGAAAATATGTGGCAATTTTTCTGAGCCTTATTGACAATTGTGCTAATAATGGTGTACAAACTCCGATTCACTCAAACTTCTTGGTCATTGGCATGTGAAAGGAGCTGCGTCTTTAATTTAAGCAAAAGCACCCGAGAAAGATTAATGTTAAAATTTTTAATAACTTACAATTTTTTATTGAATAATTTTTAAACCAAAATTACAGAAAGTACAAAAATTTTTAACAAATTTTCAACTGAGAATCACGGTAAGAGCATCTAAAAATTTCTGTTGATCAGATTTTCGTATTTGCACGATCGATGGTTCGAAAAAATCTTGTAGCAATGTAATATTTGTACGTTGGGCTGCCTGTTCGAATGCCTTACCAAAAAAATTTTTAGATGTATATTCACAAACGGGTGGTATTCCAATCATTAGACACAGACCGCGTTCCATATCTATTGGACAACTTGCGACCAATGGTAATTCGGGTGCACGACGGTTGCGCGATACAGCAACATGACCGCGTAATATAAATTTGGCTAACATCAACAGACCGTAGGGGAATGAAAAAAATGGATTTTCTTCATTTAGGATGTAGTACAAAAATGGGCCAGCCGTGTACACTTGATGCAGCTCCAAACTACTTTGTACCTGTTTGAATATGGCAGTGAATAGTTGTTTTGCCATATCGATACCGTTCTCGAGCATATTTTTATTAGTTCGCTGTAAACTGTCGAGTGCCTCGAGAAAACAAAATTCTGGTGATCGCCCACTTTTGATTGACTCCAGTATGGCAAGCATTGCATAGACATAATCCGAAGCAGAATATCGATTACGATAGCCGTACTGTAATGTGAATGATCCGTAAACGATATTGGCCAGGTCATATTTTTCAGAAAGTTTTTCAATCATACTGTAGAACTCTTTCTTTAGTACCAGATCCATTGAGTTAAACGTCTGTTTGGCTTGTGCTAGTGGCAGACCCATTTCAACCAGTAGTTCGTGTAATTTCTTCTCTCCTTTTAATGTCCACAATTTTAATTTGCACGCTGAATACACAGAATGTTTAAGCGACTCTTGTACACTCCAGTGCCTATACAAGGCTAAATGTAAATCCTTTTCGAAAACTATTTTAGCCGCAGTCTGAATATTCTGATCATTGATTTTATTCGCCAGGCGGATTATATGCGATTGAATATGTTCACTTTCGATTGTGTACAAGGAGCTCTCGATTTTATCGAGCAATAGCTGTTCAGTGATGCCTATTATAGCCCACCACAACAAATCGAGAGAATCTTTTGACAGTTTCCATGCCAAATCGAATAAGATTAGGGCTGAACTTCGGCCATAGTAATTATATTGCAAATACTCGAACATAATTTTATTCCGATCATCTTCCCATTTTCGTTTTTCACGCCGTTTTACTATTTGCTGTTCAATTTTATCGGTTCTGTTGCCACCATCTTCCTCATCGCTATCATCCTCATCTTCATCGTCCGACTCTCGAAATATGCTGTCGAATGCTGGAATATTTTCTTCTGTATTTAGATCGCCTAATATTCGTATCTGTGGAATTAAAAATTTAAAAATTCCATTTCGACAGCTTATTACCTTGTAATTCATACACACCTGCCGATCACTATATATGTTACAAACATCATATGGTCTATGGGAATCACAAACAAAGAACACGATATCTTCCTCCGGTTCAAGCAGTTCTACAATATCAACACAACCGCCACAGTTGATCAACATTACATATTTTATTTCTTCTTTATTCTCGTTAAATGCTCGTTTCATTCCCGATATTCCCATAATAGGGACAACCGAATAAACCATGTTATCATATCGAAACAGAGACGAGAGTATAGAGCTTGCACAAATCCCATCAATATCATAATTAACAATAACTAGAATACGTTTACCAATTATCAAACTATAAAAATCATTCTTTAAATCACTTATATACATTTTATTTTTATAAAGTACATAACTTAAAGTAAAATTAATTATTTAATTTGGCTCTTTTTAGATTATAGTTAGCGATTTCGATAACAAAACAAAATATTATGTACACACAATTTTAGGTTATGTGCAATTATTTTGACATGGCGCGAATATTTAGTTCACGGATTTATCGCAAGGTGGTTTAATACTATTCGAAATTACGTTCGAATTTTTTAAATTTTGAAATGATGGACCGGGTGCCGTTATTTTAGCATTACCTAAACATTCTGAACCACAATAAAACGCGGCATACTGCCCCGGAGTTATTGCCCGTAATGCCTTACTTAATTTTACAAATAAATTTCCATTCTCTAGTTGAAATATTTTACATTTGACTAATGGCTTTGTATGTTGAAAACGAAATTCACACTCGATTATTGTTTCATTGTGGACGAATGGCGTATGATCGATCCAGTATGGCACACCAGTATAAACTATGTCCGTATAAAGGCTTGGATGACTTGTGCCTGGACAAACATATATAGTATTGTTAGTAAGATCTTTTCGTAAAATAAAGTAAGGTTTTAAGCAGCCAGCTATTCGACATCGTTGCCCCACGGTCCAATGGTGAAGGCCTTCATGATTACCGATTGTTTTGCCCGTGTCTGTGCAGACAAAATTTCCTGGCGTTTTATCGATATATTCGGAAATAAATTCTTTAAATTCACGGTCTCCAATGAAGCAAATTCCGGTACTTTCTCGTTTCTTGGCCACCCGAATTAAACCATTTGCTTCTGCTATCCGTTTAACGTCATATTTATTTAATTCACCCAGTGGGAATAATGTACGTTTCAAAGCATTTTGTGGTATCTGTGATAAGAAAAACGTTTGGTCTTTAAATTCATCAGCTGCCTTGAAGAGTTTGGCATCTGAAATGGTAGATTATTTAATATTGATAGATGTTTCACGAAATATTTACTTACTAGTATTTTCATTAAACTGTTGTAAATATGGTCCGAATGAATGTCTTGCATAATGCCCCGTAGCAATTGCATCCGCGTTCAAACTGGTGCGAGCATAATTAAAAAAATAATTAAATTTTATATACCTGTTACAAAGAATGTCTGGATTTGGGGTAAGCCCATTTTGATAGTCTTTTAAAAAACTTCCAAACACATCATTCCAGTATTCCTTAACGAAATTTACTTGAATTATGTTAATACCGAGCTTTCGGCCGATCCACTGTGCATCCGACCAGTCCTTTTCTCCGGAACAATTCCCCAATTCATCAAATTCGTCCCAATTTTTCATAAATACTCCGGTTACATTAAAGCCCCTGTTACGTAACAGAAGTGCTGTAACAGCACTATCAACTCCACCCGAGATCCCAACAACTATTTTTTGGAATAACATTTTTATAGAACATTTTCTGAATTATTTGAGGTTATTTTATTTGACATGAAAGTCAAATTTTTAAAGTTCTATTACACGTTTAATAAAATATTGAGACAGTTTTATTCTATACATATTCAAAATATTGCTAAAATAAATACATAAATTAGATAATTAATTCATTACTTAAAATTATTCAGTCTTCTTAGTAAATAATGACCTCAGTCGGCAAGAACCAATGTGTTTCGTAATTAATTTACGATTGTTGAATATTTTTTTACAAAAGTTACACGCAAATTCGTTCCTATTTATCGATGTGCTTATTCCATGATGCTTTTGGTGTTTGGTATAATTGCTTTGATCTGAAAATGTTTTACTGCATATATCACAACTAAATGGTTTATAGCCTATATGATGAAACTCGTGAGTACGCAGCTCATCCCTTCTGCTAAATTTTTTTGGGCACAAGGTGCACGCAAATCCCACGAAATTTGGATCATTTTTCATTTTGTGTCGTAGCATATGTCGATTTTTGTCGTAAGCTTGAGTAAATGTTTTGCCGCATAATTCGCAGCCGTGCGGACGTGGTATTTGTTGAGATTGCTCCGAATGGCGTGCCAAATGTTTTTGTAAGGTCCCCTTAGTTATAAATGCGTATTCACAATCGCGGTAAGTACATTTGAATGGTTTCTCGCCAGTATGAGTACGGATATGGCGTGTAAGGTCACCAGTGTTGATAAATGATCGGCGACAGTATTTACATGATTTGGTTTTAGATTTTGGTGCTAAAAGATTATTGCTGCTTTTGAGACCAGTGTCACTTCTCACTATATTTACCGGACCAATATAAAGGGTCTCAATTTTTTCATCAATCCGTATTGTAATTTCATGCAAAGGCGTGGGATCACTATTGGCACTTTGTTCCATATTAATAAATCCCAATTTTATTTAAATACTGTAAACTAAACTTTACATTTTTCTAACAAATTTTGCATCGTATCAAATATCAACAGGTTGACATTTCATTTCTTGCACTGAGAATGCTAGTAAAAATAACGTAAACAATAAAATAGTTGGCTGCGTACAACACATTTCTTTAGCGCGACAGATGTTATTGTTGAGTGTATTCGTCTTGCGACAATTGTCGCACTTAAGTGGAAACCAAATATTTGGCAATTATAAAACGTAAAACGAGCGTAGTTACAGTACATAATAAAGTTACTACATTATGTACATAATTTAATTGCAATTAACTCATCAAATTATTTAAAAAGTGCTATTAAGTCGTGTTTTATCGAAATTGTTTCTTCAGAAATGGAATTCATAATCAACAAAGTGCCATTCGAAATGGCGGATATTCCCGAACAACTTTTTAATCAACAATTCCTATCGGACGTTACATTTATCATTGATGGCAAACAAATGTTCGCTCACTCCCTAGAGTTGATGAAGCGAAGTACCGTGTTTATAAAGCAATTGGAGCCAACCTTGGGCGAAAAAAAACTAATTCCAGTTGCTGGTTACGGTTATGATGTATTTTATCAGTTCGTACGTTTTATTTACACTGACTTGTGTGAGATTAATGAAGAAAATAGCGATGCATTGTTGAATTTAGCGAAAGAGTACAAAGTATCCGGTTTAATCAGTGTTGTCCAGAAATATAAAAATATTGAATTTGAAGACAATCGTGGATTACAAAATATGAAGGAAATATCAAGCAATTTTTTCAATTTCAAACTCCTATCGGATATTACATTTACGGTCGAAGGCAAACATATTTATGCGCATTCATTAGAATTGATGAAGCGGAGTAGCGTGTTTCAAGAGCAGTTGGAGCAAACCATGGGTGAAAAGAAAGAAATTCCGATTACTGATTATGGATATGAGACATTTTATCAGTTCATACTGTTTATTTATACTGATAAATGCAAGGTCAATTTATACAATTGTTTTAATTTGTTGAAATTGGCGATATTTTACAAAGTAATAAGTTTGGTCAATTTTTTGCAAAATTCATTTAAATACGACGATTTGGAGTTGTTAAACTTTTGTGTTTTGGTAAATGACCAAATTGCATTAGACGGTGTTAAAAGCAGATTGGCTGAAAATTTAAAAGAAATATTGGATTCATATGCATTTAAAATGGCTAGTCACGAATCCGTTGCAGAAATTTTAAAAATTGACCCACCAAATGGTACATCCGAATTGGATTTAACCAATGCTTTGATCGTTTGGATGAAATATCATTGCACTCAAAATAAAATAGAATTGTCCGAATGTCGTCAAAAATTCGATAAATTGCTTCATTCAGTACGATTACCCATCTTATCGAGCGCGGACTTGCTGGATATTGAAGCTACGTATACAGATTTATTCACGGAAAGTGATATTCTAAATATTAGAGCCCTCAAAATATATGGAGCTGATTATGAAAACGGAACATGGAATTGTACGCCACGATTGAAGTTTCCATTCCTGATTCCTACCGATTTTTTTTCTGGATACTCACGACAGACACGGTTTTCCGTTTGTTCTGACATGATCTTAGGTGGATTTACTATTGGCCAACCTTATCTAGCAAATCCAAAAAGGAAGATGGGAGGTGAACCTCCACAATGTGGTATAAAAGGTGTTTCCGTCAAAATTTTAATCAAAAGTTCTGAATCACCGATAGACGAAAAGTTCGAAACATTTTTAGATATTAATGTAAATAATTATGATATGAATTTTAAATCAAATTTTTATGGAAATGTTATAAGCTTGGGATCGTCAGTCCTCGTTCGGCCCGGTTTCATTTATATTATTAATTTTCAAACTCTTTTTATTTCATCTCAAATAAGTAAGATGCTTATTAAACATCGACATTCCGATATCATATCGAACGCTCCAACAAAATCAGTTAAAATACTAGAAGCTCATGATTCCATGATTGCTATGTATTTCTTAAAGCCGGATGGTAACGTTTTTTAAATTAATAAATAAACTTGTAAAATAAAATTTGTTTCCTTAAAATTAGACGTTAGTAGAGACATGATCACTTTTTGAATACCCGGGGTGTCTATTCTATCAGGAATATTGTTGAATAGTCAGTCGTTTAATGTTTCCAAGAGTAAGTGAAGTATGTTGGAGCTAGTAGGCAGCTCATCCTTTCTGCTAATTTTTTTTCGAGCCTAAAAAGCATCCAAACCTCACGAAATTTGGATCATTTTTCACTTTGTGTTGTGGCAAACGTCGAGTTTTTTTGAAAGGTTGAGCAAATGTTTTGCCGCATAATTCGCGACTGTATGCTCGTGATATTTGTTGAAATTGGTCCAATTGGTGTGCCAAATGTTTCTGTAAGGTCCTCTAGAGATAAATGAATTTGTAGCAAAACTATTGACACTTTGCTGATTAGTGCTTATTAATTAATCACGACTTTATTTAAATAAAAAATAAAATTTTAGAAAACTAATAACAAATTTTAGCATCGTCGGTCTCGGTCGTCTCCATTCCCCAAGTTTATCGAGCGAGATCCGAATCCGAGTCCGAGATGACATTTCAAATCGTATTCGTATTTCGTAATTCGTTCACTGAGAACACTATTCTTTCACAGTGTTACACTAGAGTAAAAATATTGTTGGCTGCGTACAACACAAGCTTGATTCACGACGTAGCTTTTTAACTTTGTTTCTCAGCTTCTAAAAAAATCAAACTACTGAGTGGGTAGGTTCTTTAAGTACACACAGCGATATCAAACATTTTTAACATTGCACATAAATCGACCACAATTTTCATGCGACTGCCTCGATTGGAAATTAAATACTTTTTGGTTTTTTATTAAAAAATATATTTTGTTAGTAGTAATGAAACTATTGAATAAAGGATGGCGTTTCTAGTGCTTAAATTGAACTGTAGTAATTTAGGCGTTTTTGTAAATATATTTACCACTTCGCCCCCTTCAAGTTACACCACTTAAAACCGTTTTATATAAATATTTTAATACAGGATTTTTTTTTAATATAAAATAATATCATTATTGATTTATAAGTAATACTGGCTGTTAGGTTTGAGTGGTTGTCTCTTTTTCTGCTAAAAAATGATCACGCAAATGTTCTCGCAGCTCAACGGAAAACCTAAACGTTGCATCGCATTTCGTGCACAAATACGTATTTTCCCCGATATGTAACTTGAGATGAGTTTTTAAATCTGCTTTGCGGCGATACCGGCCACCACAGAATTCACATGGGAATGGTTTCTCGCCGGTGTGCAGACGCCGATGGACCCGTAAATCGCCCGATGAATAAAACCGCTTTGGGCATAGATCGCATGGATGGTTACGAATGCCAGTATGGAACTTCTCGTGTTGCCGTAAATAAGTCGATCGGGCAAATTGTGTGCCACATATGCGACAGACGTATGGTTTGACACCAGTGTGAATTCGTTCGTGTATTTTTAAATAATCTGCAAATTACATTTTTTTTTAAATTAATATTTCCAAAATTTAACTGTTGTACTTACACTCTGTGGTAAATCGACCGGGGCAAGTGGTACAAGCATAGGGTTTATCTTGCGGATCTATATTCTTGTAACTATATTTTGATAGCGCCGCGTTGGTCCCGGTTGACCGCTGTTGTTTTTGTATTATAATCCGTTTAGTAGCGTCCTTGACAATTTTTGGTCGCATATGTCGTCTCATGTGCTTTATCAAATCCTCACGTTTTGAAAATCTCAATGGGCATCGCTGGCATTGATGTGGCCTTCGAACAGCAGGCGAATGTTTCTCTTTATTATGGTGTTCATAGTCTGATAGAAGCAAAAATGATTTATTACAAATATGGCACATGTGCGCCATAGTTTCAACTTTTATCCCCTCTTGAATGCTTTCTATAAGCACATCATCACTCGGATGCTTATCTTCTCCTTCTCCGGGTACCATATTCGACTTATTCATCTGATTCAACAATTCGTCCTTTTGCACAACATCATCATTCACAATTCCTGTATCATCTAAATCCTTGAAATCATTCGAATTATTCTCTTGCATTTGTAACAAGTCATTACTTTTAAGACACAGCTCTCGTAATTTATATACATCAACCAAGCTGTCTTCGCACATCCCACACAACCGACTTGGTAAGGTGTCATCGGAGTCCACATCAATTTGAGCGATCAACTTAATTACATCGGAATACTTTACATCATCTATGAGAATGTCGAATAAACCTTTTTCTTTGTCGAGTGTTTCTTGCAGGCAGATGCGGCACAAAGTTTCATAATTTAAGTACTTTTCCATTTTAGTTTTTTTGATTGTTTCGTAAATTAAAAATTATAAAAACAAAACTTCTCTATAGTAAATTGTGCAATGTAAACAAATTTGGTTGTCAAAAAATAAAAAAATATAAATACCTGCCCTACAAGCGTTCTGTTATTATCAATCTGGCCCCCTGAAAACAAAATAACGTCGTCATATACCGTATGTTCACTGATGGCCTTTTGACAGACAATATCCGGATATTTTTGACAAGTTTTTCCCCCGCTAACTTCACTTTAATTTTTTTTTTGACGTGAGTGAACAACTTTTGTTCATGACTAGGTATTTTAAACGTCAACATCACATTTTCTTTTGATTATTTTATTATTTTTTATTAATGTCATTGTTTAAATCGTAGCTTTTCAAATTATTTTAATTTAAATTTTTCAATTCGCAAAAATTTTGGAATATTTTATGCCGATAAAAGAAATAATTTTCGGTTGTCAAAAAAACTTCAAAAAAATCCAAATACAAGTCGAGTTAAAAATATACCGATCCTTTTAATGCGTTCGCTTTTCTGCTCAAAAAATATCCGGATATTTTTATCCCTTGTCATCAGCGAACACTAGGACAAATGCCGTTTTGGTCACTGGAATAAAACCGAAAGTAATTTTCTTTTTACTTTTATTAATTGACATTAAAAATTAAATAAAAAAACAAAAAAGAAATTCAAATTTATTACTAGAATAATTCTATATCAACAAAAACATGGTTTGAAACTATTCATTCCGTAATGAAAATACACGGCATTGCTGTTGTAAAATGCCCAAAGCAATGTTGGATTCGTTTCACCCAAAAACATCAAAAAAAATTGTTGTACATCGAAAACCATATTCGTTTCGTTAAAAAACATCAATGTTTTTTCGATGTACATCAATTTTACGAAATGTATATTGTTGTTTGTTTGTTTTTAAATTTGCTCAGGTCAGATCTTTCAAACCATAGGACCAGTGAGTTATATTTTTCCAGAAAAAACCCACAGAAATTTCTCAAGGGAAATCCTGGGTCACTGGATAGGTTATATTTTTTCACAAAAAGTATTAATTGTTATATTTTTAGTTTTTTTAATGTTTAATATGTAGTAATTTTTATATTTGTTATAAATGTGAGTTATAGTGTGATCACGTTGTAAAATGGCGTAGGCTCATATCGTTAGTGCACGATGAATTATGGATCGCATCAATTAATATTGAGCAGATCCTGAGTCTTTTTCACAAACGTGTTTTTTATAAGTCGCAAAAAAGGTGATTCCTTCGCTCTGTGTACGAAATTATGGGCCTTATACGGAATTACGCAGTACCCGGAACCACTTAATGCGACTTAATTTATCCACTTTTTTTTTGGTCCACTCCGTAACGCGTACAAAACGAGACTGGAAAATGTTTCATAAATTTCACCTTGGCTGCTAACACCAACTAACACCAACAAAAATAGAAACGTCAATTTTTAGTTGTCAAAATTATCAATATATAGAGTTTTTTTGTCTCAATTTTTAATCATTTTAATTGTTGTGTTTAATGATTTTATTTGAATTAAACAAAGTTGTCACTATGCTTACAATATTTTGCTGTGTGGGAATCTTGTAATGCAAACATCACAAAATCAAATTGCACACAAATTTCTTTGAAATTGTAGCCAACCGCATTTTCATAAAATATGTGTACAAACAATATTTTTGACCGCTACCTAAACTGCAATACAGTATCCTTTTTGCTGGAATAAATTACCTCAAAATTATATCTTGACGATGTATTTGTGATTTTATACTTTTTCATGCTTTGTCATTCTTGCAAAATTTTTAAATGTTTTAGGATCTTCGTCTTAATTCATTAAAAATCAGACTTTGAATACCCTTTTCTTCAAAATCTCGTCTTTGGACGTGTTCGAAGTTTGTAAAACGCCGTTGTTCAATAGTTTAAATATTATAATCGTTAGATTTATTAAATTTTTTTACTCTATTTATGTTTACTTAGAATTTTTAAGTTCAAAAAATGAAGATTTAGGCCCATTCCGAAAGTTATACTTATTTATTTAGACATACTTATTTGCCGCCATCTTATACCACGTTTACATTATACGCACCTAATAAGTATGTACTTTTTTGCTATTTAATTATTTTTCCGCTGCAGTTCACATTAGCTTTGCGATTTGTAGTGTGAACGCATATTATAAAAGTTTGTTGTTTTGACAGATAGGCTTCTGTATTCAATTCTGTTTATGTGTTGTGAATTTCTTCTCAAACTCTATTAGATTTGTCGGCAAATTATTTGATTAACACCCGAAATTGTAGTTTAACAAAAAAACGTAATAAATTTTTGTTTTGACAACAAATATACGAATGACATTAACATATATACTAAAGATACATGTTAAACCGAAAGTGATCTGACTGAAAACGTCCGAGATAAATTCAACATGTAAACGGTGACTTTACTGAAAGTTATCTGAAAGCAGTCTGAGTTCGGTCAACTTAAATTTGGTTGGTTGAGTCACTTTGTGTATTGAGTTAAACATATAAACTTTAATTTAGTTGAATTGACAGATTTTTTTATACTATGAAAAAGGCAAAAGGTTTTTATACATTTTCGAAGTGGTTTTAAAATTATTTTAAATAATTTAAATGTAATTTTAGAACAAAGTGACATTTGAACTGTCAGCTCAGATCAAATAAAAATGTCCCATGTAAACACCAACTCAAATTTTCAGTCAGATCACTTTCAGATAAAACTCAGTCAGATCACTTTCGGTTTAACATGTATCTTTAGTAATAGTTATTAGTTAGGGTTCACATTACAACGTAATATACTAATACTTTTTTGATACATACTTTACAGAAATATCAAAAAAGTATGTGATAAAATATTTAAATATTTAAATTTGAGTTCACATGACGATACTTTTTTGCTACATACTTTTATTCTACTAATGTAAACGTGGTATTAAATAAGTATGTTAAATCATCCGAATTCCACATACATACTTATTTTTTATTTTGACAGCAACGCATTTAATTTGCAACTATAAAATAATTTTTAATTCAATTTTTTATAAAAATTAAATACTGCATAATATCAATAATTATAATAAACAATTTTAATTAACAGAAGATTTTTTTGTTTTGTAAGAACATACTTATTTTAAGTTACCTCGCCAACATACTTATTTAAATAAGTAGGTCTAAATAAATAAGTACAACTTTCAGAAAGGGCCTTATTAGCCTCAAATAAATGTGCTTAAAAAGCCGGGTACACATTGAGCGAGCGAACAGCGCAAAGCGAATCAACACATCACATCACATGTTCGCTGTTCGTTTGCAAAATTAATTGGTGAACAAGAGTGGGGATGTATTTTTAATTAAAAATGTCGAGTGAACAGAAAATTGCAGCTGCTTGTTGTGTTATTATTACCGGATTAGCCAATGAGAAACAGCAAAGAAAACGACGTTGGTAGATGACTTCTATTTATAAAAGCCTTATTTTTTTATTTTTAAAAATAGACCGAAAACTTTTTTATTTTTGCATTTACTTTTTAAAAAATTAAAAAAAAAATGTGTTATTTTTTAATGAAAAATTATATTAAAAAAAAAATAAATTATAAGATATTGAATTTTAAAAATAGTTCTTGACCTTGCCTCACTCTACGAGTATACAAGAAAAAACTTATTTGTGTTCGTCGTTCGTTATATTATTTTTCCGTTTTTATCGTCCATACTGAACATCAATTTCCTTTGATGTACCGCTCTTGGAGCGAACGCAAGCGAATGCGAATCGAACATTCGGTTCGCGGTTACGTCATCGTACAGCGTACACATTAAGCGAATTTGCGTGCGGTGTTCGCTGTTCCCTTGAAATTCGGTGTTCGTTCGCTCAATGTGTACGCGGCTTAAGACAAAAATTCCATCAAAGGTTCCATCATACCAAGCTTCGGCGGTGGGAATTAAATTTAAATAATTATAATTCATATAATTTTGCTTATGAATTGATTAAAAATCCTAGTTTGTGCATAAATATAAATATTTTTTCATAGAAACATGTTGCCAATTTACAACAACAATGCTATATAATGAATTGAAATTAGGTATATATGTATGCTATAATGCTATATGGTATAATGAATTCCTTCTGAGTTGATGGTAGCCTTATTTTATTTGACAATTTACAACCAAATTTGCACTATTGAATTCCTCAGCAGGAATTCGTAGAATTCTGCTAAATTGACGAAATTAAAAATCGAATTCATCGTTTAGTTTGCTTACTTTACGCTGGGTGCGCTAGACCCCTTTTTTTTAGTTTATAGGTTGGTTCGTATTTACAAAACATAGTATTTGCTAAACAATTCTTAATATTTACTATAAAAAATTATTATTTAAAGCGTAAAAGCGTTTGTTTCATTTTCAGAAAAAAGTCCGTATGTTCACTGATTGTCTTGTTGTTGTTGTTTGTTCTTGATTTATTTTTTACCGTCCTACTTTACGTCTGGAGTAGCCAAATCGAGGACGGGCGGCTACAGATCCGTCTTAGAAAAACCACCTGCACATTGCATTGCTTCATGCCAACCTGTAGTGCTGACATGAAAGGTGGGTCGGCCCATGGATTCTGCACTCTCAACAGGAGGTCATAGATGTGTTCAACTTCATCACCGATCGTAATCAGATGATGAAAAATCCCTTTTGCATCCCCCGCCCCTAAAGGGATTCGAACCCGGTACCTCCCGATCCAACCGCCGCAGCTTTAACTGCGCCGATTGCTCGGTCACTGATTGCTTTTTGACAGAAAATATCCGGATCCCTGCCGGCCACGCGTAACGCAAACGTTCATTTTACGAATAGTCTCTTCTACTAAAGTGTTCGTAAACGTTACGCTAAAAATGAGTAGATATGTTACATAAATGATACTCTTGTCACATGAGAAGTGAAACAAATTGGCGAAGACTTATTTATGTATTGGTTTATAAAAAAATATTCGTAATGTGTACACCTTTTACGTAACATTTATGAACTCATATAGGCGTAACGTTTATGAGCCTTCTAAAATGAACATTACGTACGGTTTGAGTATTATTCCGCAATTCATTTTTAAATAATAATGAAAACAACGTATTTTGTTTTATTTTTAGCAAATACTCGTATATAATTTTATTTATTTGATTATATCAATTAATTATTAATTATACCTATACTAAATTTTAACACATTTATTTTTACTTATACTCAATTTTAGTTATACTTCAAGTTCAACAAATTCATTAAGATATTAAAATAAAATAACATAATATGAAAATAGAAATAGCTAATAATGTATTGTATTTATTATAAATGTCGTCGTCACTATCATTCACTAAATTGTATTTATAAACAACAAAAATTAATATCAAATTAAAAATTTACTAAATATTAAAATGGCGCAATACGCTTTACTTTATCAAAAATCACATTCTGTTTCGAGATGGAAAGAAGAAAACTACACGGTTTTGTAAATTCATATATGAAATCTGAAATTGTGAAGTAGTAGTAGTGCCCCATATAAGAAACCGTTCGTAAACTGTTCGTAAGTGGTTCATTTTTTATGTACACTTTTTTGCGCCGGCAGGGTATATTTTTGACAAATGTGGGTCATGTTTGCTGGGTGTGGAACCTGTTGATGCGACGAAGGACCAACTTCATTCGATACATTTTCTTTAAATTGAAATTTTTCTATTAAAAATATAAAATAATTGATTGTTTTCTTAAAAAAATCCTATATTTATGCTCAAACTATGATTTGAATTCAATAAATAGGTAAATTAGTTAATATTTAAATCAGCTGCCCATTGCCGCTGCTCGGTGTGGCTCATGCTTTATTTTGTGAAAGTCAAAAACTTGATTCGAATCGAATAAAATCCAATCGAATCGAGTACAGAATAAAACCGTTCACTTTCAGCAGAGCCACTTGATTGAAATGAAATACATTTTTATTCAGAGAACTGTTTTTTATTGTATGTAGTATTGATTTCATTTCAATAGGTAAATGATTACGAATTACGATTGATTTATCTATCTATTTAGTACAGAATTCATGGTCTGGTTCACCGTTTATATCAGCACTATTAAAAGCACATACGATACTAATATGCACGCGGTGCTTGAGTCCTAAAACAAATTGCATAAACCCATTGTATAATTGATTTAATAAATATTTATAAAATGCATCAAACAATTTAAGTAAATGTTCTGAGGAATCTGGGATCTTTTCATAAATAATATCCAACTTTATTTTTAAAATTCGTATAACATTTATTTATAAAAAGAAATTAATTAAAAATAACATGTAACTTAGTTTACGCCAATTTTATGGTTGGTGAGTTGATGACGCTTTAAAGTATGTATTGTGGAGTACCAACGGCCGCACTCTTGGCACACAACATTATTTAGATCCATACGAACGGCCAAATGCTTCAACATATGTATACTATATTCTTCAATACAAGTAAATCCTTCTTTACATTTCTCGCAGATATAGTCTCTGTTTGGGCCTATTTCACTCTTCATCTTCGCCGAGTGTTTAACTGATGCAAGATGGGCTTTCAACGTTTTGTTCGAATTATATGCAACTGAACACAAGTTACATTTGTACTGTTCTTTATGTTTCTTCATCTTGTGCCGGAGATATCCATTAAGAGTCGCGAATTTTCGAGTGCACAATTCACAGCCACGTGGTGGCTCTTTTACCACTTGTTCAACGCCTTGTTCATTTGGTACTGTCTCATTCACTTTTATAGTTGCTTCACAAGTTTCTACAATTACATTATGTTTTTTCAGCTTATGTCGAAGATAACCATTAATAGTCGAGAATTTTTTTGTACGGCATATTTCACACCGGTGTGGCTTTTTTACTGGTTGTTTTGTGACAAATTGATCTTTGACCAGCAGTTCCCCTTCATCATTATCCTGTAATAATATCTCCGGTGTTAAAACCGTACTGGAATACTGAAATGAGCTTAAAAATGAATTAGGATTTGTTGACGATCCATCCTCATTATCGGAATCTATAACCAGCGTCTCTAAAATTGAATTATCATTAGGAGCCGGACATCCACCAAGTGTAAAACCATTGGCATTTAAATACACATCACCATATATCGTTGATTTTATCCATCTATCGGAAGTAAAACAGAGTTGCCGCAGATTAAAAACTTTAACGAGATTTTCTTTACACATCTGACATAGATTTTTCGGTAATATCGGATTCATATCAATTGGCACAGGATGGAGGATCATTGAAAGCATATCACAATAAGTAATGGTGTCATTCAGCATGTCAAATATTGTCAATTTCACTTGTTCATCTTTTTTTAGACAAATTCGGCATGTATTGGCATATCCTACGTACGGGTGCATTTTAATAACGTCTAAAATAAGAAAAACCGGTGAAAACTTCAAATAAATTTTAGAATTAAAATTTCGTTTTAGTAGAAACTTTCAAACTATGCAATAAACAACAAACATTATTTGACAGAAGCTTTAATAAAATTATTTGCCCTGGAGACCGAATTAATTGGTTCGGCGAGTTGAGACAAATGTTGAACAAAGTTTGAAAGAAAAAATGTAACTACAGTGAGACCACGATAAATTGATTGTAATAATATTGACAGACAAAAAGTTAATCGCGATAATCTCAGATCGCGATTTTAATTTAATTTTAAAAATGATCGAATAAAATAATTCTTACTCACTTACGCTTTCTGTCTCTTTTTTGTATTTCATATTTATCGAGTTTTTAGGCAACAAGATTACAATAATCATGTTATATGAAACCCGGTAATCCCAAAAGCTTTAAAATCGTGTTCTAAAGCGTGAAACACCGAGCAGTGGCAGCGAGCAGCAGAATTAAATATTAACTAATTTACCTATTAAATGAATTCAAATCATAGTTTGAGCATAAATATAGGCATTTTTTAAGAAAATAACCAATTATTTTATATTTTTAATAGAAAAATTCCAATTAAAAAAAAATGATTTGAATGAAGTTGGTTCTGCCGTCGCATCAACAGGTTCCACATCCAGAAGCAAAAAAAGAATGCTCTTTGCTGCTGAACATAACCTCAATAAATATTACGTATTGTTTCTGTTATTTTCGTGTGTACATATTTGTTTTGAAATAAAATATTTTGAAGAATAAACGTTCTTTACAAAATATAGTATTAAATTCCCGTAATATACAAAAAACAATTTTTAAAAAAGTAAAAAACAAAATTTCATTTGTCAAGGAATTGGAATTCTATTTTGGTCAAATGAAATAGCCAACCAATTCTTTTTTGGAATTCGATTAATTCTTGAAACTTGGTAGCATTTTGAAGCCAATTATTACGAAATACAATTTTTATTTCGTAAATATCAAAGATTAGCAGACTTGATTAGCATTTTTAATATAGCTGTATTTTGTTGAGAGAAATTAAACAAATTTGGTTTTGATTTATTTTTTGTCCTACTCTTTCCTATATGCTGCAACGATTTAACCCTAAATCTCTTAACATATTATGTACATGTACATGTAATCAAAATCAAATGCAAATATGTATATAACGGGATTTTTTTACCAAAAAAAATATTTTACTCTTTTCTCGTAAAAATGTTTAATTAGTTTAGAGGATTTATATTATTAGTTCCTTTCAGTTCCTACTCGTATCGTGTCAGACATCATCAATTTATACTATCAGTACCTTTCAATTCAGGCATTTTCTTCGTATGATTATCATTATATATTCGTATCTTTGGGTTACGTATAGAGTAAAGATAACACACAAAAATAAAAAAAATGTTTTAGTAGCAATTTACAATTTTTGTTTGTTTCGCTATTCTTTCGTATTTTTTCGCCTTCAGATATCAGACAAAACATTCTTTTCAACAATATGTGTCTGCGTCGGTACGAGTAGGAACGGAAAGGAATGGATAATATAAATTATACTGTATATGCTGCGAGTCGAGTCGAGTTTAATCCGAGTTTAACTCTCACTATATACGGAGTCGAGTTAAACTCGACTCGACCTAATAATTTGTAGAGTCGAGTTAAACTCTACTCTAAAAAATGCACTATATACGCATAGAGTAGAGTTAAAAAACAACAACAAAATTAAAGAAAAATTCATGCACCAATATTAAAAAATATTCGTTTTAATTTTTTCAATTAAATTTATTATTTTATTTTAAATATCTTATTTATTAAGATTTTAATTAATTAATTTTAATAATAAATTTTTGTTTTGGTATTTAGTTTTTTATTTTTTCGAAAAAATTACTCCTCGTGGTCTATCCTGTAATTTTCATGGAGTTTGATTGAAAATTACAACTTTTTAAACATAATATCGCTGGAAAAATGACAATAACAAATATAATCAATCTTATGATCATCTGAAATGATATTTTGTACCATTTTTTTTAACTCGGTTTCAATCCTATTTGAACTCTGCATATGTTTAACTCTGCAGTATATACACCTAGAGTTGGTTAGAAAATAACTCGACTCCGTATATAGTGAGAGTTAAACTCGGATTAAACTCGACTCGACTCGCAACATATACAGTATAAATATGTACTCATAGAGTACGTTTATGCTTAGGGTTCAACCTGGTTTGAACCTAGGTTATCTTTTACTATAAACGGAGTCGAATCATCTTGTAGTTAACTCGACTCGACCTAAAAAATTTCTAGGGTCGAGTCGAGTTAACTTTAAAATCATCCACTATAAACGGAGTCGAGTCGAAAAATAAAAACAACAAAAAAGAATAATAAAAAGACACCATTTTGATTTCTTAATTCGTGTGCGCATCTCCGATTTTTGTGTTTCTGTAATTTTGTATACTGCAAACTTGTAAAATAAATTGCTTTAATCATAATTTTAATAATCATAATTTTTATTGAAAATAAAAATTATGATTTTTTTTTTTGACGTTTCTGACTCGGTTTCAACCTAGTTTCGACTCGACTACGATTTAACTCTGCAGTATAAACGCTAAAAAAGATAACTACAAGATGATCCAAAGTTAACTAAAAGATGACTCGACTCTGAGCATAAACGTACTCATATAGAAAGTACATGTAACAATGTTTTTTTTGTCTGACACGATACGATTAGAACTGAAAGGAACTGATAATATAAATTCACGTTTTCTCGTAAAGTTAGCCGTAAATTAAGATTAGAAAAATGAGCATGTGTTTGGCTGAAACACAAAATAATTAAAAAACTTAGAGACTCTCAAGTACTTTTCATACCAGGCGCCTCGGCTTTGAGCTTCGTAAATAAAAAATTTTTATATCGATTTTTAATAATGTAAATTAGTTTTATTCGATTGATACCGTTTAATTTTATAGTAATAAATTCAATTTGTTGAAAAATAATTTATTTTTAAGTGATAATTAAAAAAAAAACAAAATATATTCCAATGAAGTTATCTACAAAGCCAAGGCAATGCGTTCCACACTCGACTGCGACATTTTAAAATACATAGTACAAAGCGAAGTGCTTTCTCAACATAACCTACAAATCACATTTTTTGCACAAATATTTCATACTTATCAAAAAATCTAGCTCATATGTGCGTTACAAATTTAGAATATCTCAGTTCCTGCTATAATTCACGTGTAAAATACACCTAAATAAAATATTTGATAACAACCGAATGTTCAAAGCCAACGCCACCGGTATGAAAAGGTATCAGCTTCGCATTTGTGGTAACTAAATATTTCGAGGCGAGGCGCCTGGTATGAAAAGTACTTCAGTCTCTTGTTAACAGGTTTAGGGTTAAATAAAGAAACATTTTTCTTGGCTTTATTTAAATCATGCGGCGCTTTATATTCAATGCAATTGTTGTTATTTTGTCAACAAAATACATTTAAGTACTTTTCATACCAGGCGCCTCGCCTCGAAATATTTAGTTACCACAAATGCGAAGCTGAGACCCTTTCATACCGGTGGCGTTGGCTTTGAACAATTGGTTGCTATCAAATATTTTATTTAGGTCTATTTTACACGTGAATTATAGCAAGAACTGAGATATTCTAAATTTGTAACGTACATATGAGCTAGATTTTTTGGTAAGTATGAAATATTTTTGCAAAAAATATGATTTGTAGGTTATGTTGAGAAAGCACTTTGCTTTGTACTACTTTAAAATCTCGCAGTCGAGTGTGGAACGCATTGCCTTGGCTTTGTAGATAACTTCATTGGAATATATTTTGTTTTTTTTTTTAAATTATCACTTAAAAATAAATTATTTTTCAACAAATTGAATTTATTACTACACAATTAAACGGTATCAATCGAATAAAACTAATTTACATAGTTAAAAAACGAAATAAAAAATTTTTATTTACGAAGCTCAAAGCCGAGGCGCCTGGTATGAAAATTACTTTAGTTAGTGTTTAGTGTAAGAAGTTACAAAGCCAGCCTATAGAACAAGAAAACGAGATAAGAAACGCCTGGTGTTGGAAACAACAACTTCAAAGTGAAATTGGGTTTCAAATACATGGATTTATATAAATCAGTGCCATCAAGCATCAACTGAGTAAGAATTCGGCGAATTCTAAATTAGAATTGAATACATAGCACTGTTGTTGTAAATTGGCAAATGAAATACCACTAACGGAATTTCATCAAAATCAACTTTTTTTTTTCAAACCACCGCATATCCAGTGTAATTCCTATTTCAAATCGTTTACAAAAAAAGCTCACACTGAACAAAAATAAAAACAGAAAAGCTCTCGCGATTCTCTATTATTTTTAATGTCAAATATGGCTGAAATTCGACGTCAAAAATTAAAATAAATAGAAAATCATAAAACAAGAGAATTATAATTTGTTTATTATCAATTAAACCACAACAAATATTAAATTAAATTTTTTAAAATAGTTACATGTCACAATGGAAAGTCAGATGGCTGAATTAATACCACTACCAAGTAGGGAAAATTCGACAACAAATCTGTACATCGATTCATGTCGGATCTGCTTGGCCAAAAATACCGACCCCCAATCTTCTGTTTTTGCCGTATTAACAGCAGATATTAAGTATTGTGATTTAATAACGTTATTGGCACCGATAACTATATATCCTAATGATGGGTTCACAGAAAAATTATGTAAAGAATGTACCGATAATTTGATTGGAGTTTATGATTTGCGAGCACTCTGCTTGAAAACAGATCGAACGTTGCGGGCAATTGTACCCGAAGAAACAGAAACCATTGATGTTAAACCAGATATAGATGATAGTTGTTTAATGATTAAAAAAGAAAGTTTGGAAGAGGGTGAATTGGAGCCGGGTGAAATAAGGCACGGGATTATTCAACAGTGCTCGGAAACGGGTGATGAAATTGCGGATGAAATGAAATTAACTGATAGCTCAACTGAGAAGGAACATGATGCGAGGCTATCACAACATATACTGGAAGATTCGATGAGTATACACGATGATAATGAATCAATTGGTGACGATTTTTACGGAGAAGAGGACGACGATGAGTTTGATGAAGAGGACGATGATGACTATGAACCGGACAATTTGGTTAAAGACGAACCATCTGAAGTAAATGCGAAACAAACAGATAGTACGGGGCCTGATGAAAATATTCCTGATGAACCGGACGGTTCGAATACTATAGGTGTGAAGGGTAAACGTAAAAAGCAGCACATATGCAAATTGTGTAACAAAGCATTCGACAAGGCTTACCGATTGAGACGCCACTCCAATATTCATGATTCTCGTGGCAAACAGTTTGAGTGCATCAAATGTCATATATTCTTTGCGACCGAAAGCAGCCTTATACGGCACGAGACCCTCCATTCAGTAAATCTGGCAGAATCATCCACATTACTAAATATGGACATTAAGAAGGAGTTCAAATGTATGGAGTGTGATAAAGTGTTCCAGAAACAAGAATCCCTGTCGTCTCACATGAAGACCCATAAGAACGATGTGCTAAACAAGGAATATAAATGTGAATTCTGTCCGAAAATCTTTAGCAAGCTGAACTTACTGACTCGACACTGTAAATCGCACGAAGAAATGAAGGTGCATCAATGCAATATATGTTATAAAACTTTTGCACTCGGTGGACAGCTGCTAGACCATATTAACAAGCATCGTGGTATTAAGCCGTACGTGTGTCATGTATGCAACAAGGGATTCCAACAGTCGTGCACTCTCAAAGATCATTTACGGATTCATAGTGGGGAGCAGCCATATTTATGTTCGCAGTGTGGTAAGGCATTCAATAATAGTAGTAATTTAAGGCAGCATTTAATCCGGCACACAGGTATTAAACCGTACGCTTGTAATCAATGTCCGAGTCGATTCAGTTGTCGGGCTGGACTTAGATCACATCTTCAAATCCATACAGGTGTAAAACCATATATTTGTGACGAGTGTGGCTCTTCGTTCACAAAACCATATTCTTTGGCCAAGCATAAACGGATACATACAGGTGAAAAGCCTTATGCGTGCGATACATGTATAATGAGGTGAGTAAACTTTTTGTTTAGTAAAAAAACAAAACACATTTATTCGTTTTATGTTTAAAGATTTAATTCTTCTGACCATCTGAAACGGCACATACGAACCCATACCGGAGAGAAACCCTATAAATGTAAATACTGCGAACGAGCATTTGCGCAAAGCAATGATCTGGTAAAACATACCCGATCCCATGTTGGGGACAATACCTACCAATGCAATAAATGTGATGCAGCATTTCGATTGCAAGGTGAACTTCGGGACCATATACGGATACATTTCTTGGCGGAAAAGGAGTCCAAAATTAATCAGGGTATAATGGATGAAGAAGAGGACCTGAAAATACCAAAAAAAATTGGTAATCTACAAATTTAGGAGCTTAGAGAATTCGTTTTATATAACAAATCCTTTTTATTAGTTTATAAGGTTACCAAATTTATTTTTTAAAGTATTAATTCAAAAAATTGTAAAATTATGGGATTTATAATTTAATTATTTTAAGAATACATAAATAAAAAATATTTTACATATTTAAAAAAACAAACTGTATTGACAATATTTATTGAGGCGAATTAATAGACTTTTATAATTAGCCTGCATTATCTACATATTTTTAGTGTTTTTGAAACGTCAAATGTATGACAGAATCGTTGTGTTGTAGTGCAGGAACGCCTAAATAATAGAGTTCAAAATAATCCAGTGAAAATGCCTTTATACGAAAGTGTTATGCAGGAAAAACCTGCTGTTGTTTTTGATATAGGAAATGCATATACCAAGTATGTTTAATATATAGTGTGAATTACATTTGGCATCCTTTAAATTACTGTTATTGTCAGCCGCGTTAAATATATATATGTAAATCATTTCATATTTTAGTTTTGTAAACATATTTTTATATTTTAGGCTTGGATTCGCAGCCGAAGCATATCCCCGTTTCATCATTCCAACCACGGTGACAGATGTGACAACAAAAGTTACCAAAAATCTATTTGATTTTGAGGATCCGCAACAGTTTTATGATCAGACGGTTGAATTTATAAAAACTCTCTTCTTTAAATATGTTCTAGTCAGTCCAAAGGATCGTAAAATCGTGATTGTTGAAAGTGTTCTGTGCCCCAATTTGGTGAAGGAAACATTGGCCAAAGCACTTTTCCGACATTTTGAGGTGTCCAGTATATATTTTGTGCCCACGCATTTGGTTGTTTTAGCTACATTGGCAATTGAAACAGCGCTCGTCATTGATTTGGGATATAAAGAAGCAGTTGTTATTCCAGTGTATAGTGGGGTACAAGTGTTACATGCTTGGGATGCACAAGGTACTGGAGGAGAGGCGGTACACAAGGAAATTAAAACACGTTTAGTGGCAAATGGTGTAAACGAAAAAATGCTTACAGAAGAAGTGATTGAAGACATTAAAGTACGAACATGTTTTGTAACCACGTACCAACGTGCGCTACAATATCGGAAGGGTGAAGTGCCGATACCATGCCCGGATGTGGAATATCCATTATGCGGCGATGAACTTATAATCATCCCTGGTGTGTTACGTGAAACCGCTTTTGAGGTATTATTTCCGGATGATAATGATCACACGGGGTTGCCGTACATGATCCTTGATTGTATTCTAAAATGTCCGATTGATATGCGCAAACAACTTATGGAAAATATATTTTTAATTGGCGGCACTACAATGATTCTTGGTCTAATGGCCCGTTTAAAATCTGAACTTTTGGCGCTTCTCGAATCAGATTACTATCAAGATAAATTATTTTTGAAATCTCTAAAATTTCATACCGCACCAACCAAATCCAATTTTACTGCATGGTTAGGTGGTTCATTTTACGGTGGCACCGATTTAATATTAACGCGTTCGCTTACACGGGAGGCATACGCCAGAGAACCTCGAGTCCCAGATTGGAATCATTTTGAATTTGAAGGTCGTCTACCCGGCCAATGAATACAAACACAAATAAAACAATATTTTTTTAAATTATTATTATTTTGTTATTTTTATTTATTTATTTAATAATATTTTAATTACACAAATATGAAAAAACAAAAATAATGGGAAACAATAATTCACGAATGAATTATAGAAGATTTAGGTAGCTATAATAATTTATTCGACATGGAGGGCGGAAAAACTAATAAATAATAAATTTTTGAGGTTAAAGTTGTTGAATAATTTAAAAGGATTTATAGCTGCACATTAAATTTTGTCTTTTATAGTTTTATAGGGAGGTTGAGAAAGGAAGGAGACTCAATAATATCATTTCATTAAGTATTTACAATTACACATTAATTAATTTTATAATTAAATTAACAATAAATCAGAGATTATTAAAACATAATTGGTTAAAAGCCATGATCTTTTTTTTTTTGTTTTTTTTTTTTTTTTTATAAAAAAATAATACTAAAGTTACAAATATCTATCTAGCTACATAATTAATTAATAATAATTTTCAATTATTATTTTTTATAAAATTAAAATGTTTTTTTTAAATTTTTTTTGTATTTAGGGATAATTTGGGGATATTATATTTATTTATATAAAATATATTGATTTCTTTTAAGTAAGTATTAATGCATTATATGTTATAAAATATATTCCCTGGAATGCCTTTGGTGACTAATTTATATAAATTATTTATATAATTAATTAATAATCATTAAAAATATGTAATATATTTATTCAATTGTATTATACTTATTGTAAAAAGAGATTCGTCGCATTAACGATTGATTCATTGGGTGGATTCTGTTTTATTTTTAACGTACATAACTGTGGATGAACATTTGATACGATACTGAACACGGCTCAAATGAAATATTTCGTTTTCGGATCTTATAAAAAAAATTGTCAAATTTTAAATTTAGGATGAATTCACACGTTTTGGTTCAGCTACGGTGTTATTTAAACTGAAGATAAAACAAATTGCAATTTCAATAGCAAATACGTTATTTTATGTGCCAGGACCAGTATCACATACAAGATGGATGGCAAAAGCCTTATATTGTTTAAAAATATCTTAGGCTAGAGACCAGTTTAAACTAATTGAAAACGAGGAAAATCAATTAAGCGTAGTCTACATTTTTATAATTCGATTTTGCCAATAGCTGTTGAAGCTCCTTATCAAGCAGGATCTTGTCAAATTATTTTATAAAAATGTGTCATCATTTATGGTACCTATCGGATGAAACAATCGCTTTGGCATTCTTTCATAAAAATGGTCAAACGAATTAAAGCAAAAAATGGCCCACGCAATGAAATCCACAGATAAAAAAGTATTGACTGATCACAAACACGTTCAATAGCAATATAAAAAATTTCTTTCCCCGAAACGATTTCAAAGCAGGAATGGAGGTCTTTGCTATGACCCAGCGGAAACGAGCTGTTCGATTGATGGATGAATTTAACACAATTCTGACACGAAATGAAGAAGAAAAACTGTACTTATTACAAGTGGTGACTGATTACTGCAAAATAAATTAATTTCACATCTAAACTACGCAAACTATCCTTTAGAAAAAACTGCGTAAATAAGCGAAAGGTTGTGAGACCCGATCTTTAAACGTAAAAATACGCAGCGTAGAAGCAGCGTAAGTTTCATTCAAATCAAATCTTTTTACTATGATACACTCAAATCAAGTCGTATAATCTCAAGAAATTTGACAATAACTCAATATAAAGGTGGCATGAAATTAAAATTTAGGGCAGTTTCCTTTTTTTCCCCACTTTAATGGCGGCCGTTTTCACAAATAAAAGTATTAGTTCATAGATTATTTTTAATCCGATAATCCGATCTCCTTTTTAAAAGATCAAGTTTAAATCGAAGTTTGTCCTGACCGAGCCAACTAATTATGGGAATATTTTCGCACTGAAGAGCAAATTGAGGACCGATCCGAAATTGAAAATTGGTTATTTGTGGTAATACAAGCATATAACAAATTTTCTCCAATATATTTGTCGCTCGATGGGAATTTAAAAACAAAATATATATTCCGAACTAAACGAAAGTTACTTTTTAGATTCGCCTATTATCTGTCTTATCCAGAATGGGCAGACCTATTATTTAATGTTGTTTGGTTTCCCCAATATAAAGGGTGTTTTTTAAAGCCTGATAGAACTTGAAATTGTAAAAAATTAAATTTTTATGAAAAATATACTCTGGCAGATCTCAGTATGCTCTAGCAAATCATCATGAATAGACTCACGCTTGAACAACGCTAACGAAATTATTAAAATTTATTTTGAAAATCAGTCGTCGATTCGTGCAACTTATAGACGACTTCGTGATTTTTATGACGCAGATTTCGTACCACATACTCTCTAGAGGATGTAATAACATCAACACGTCGAAGGAATGTGCGTACTGAAGAGAATATCGCCGCTGTAAACGAAAGTGTGGAAGAAGATCCAAATTTATCAATTCGTTGTCGTTCGTAGGAATTTTTGTTTGAAAATATGGATGACATTGATCCGGACGAGATGTGAGTGTTCCAGTGGGAAAAATCGAACAGTTATTAACGAGCAACAATGTTAATGAAAGTGTCGATGGTGTCCGAGAATTGTGTGAATCGCAGGATGATTTGTGTTCTGAACAGTCGAACCCGAGATTAGAAAACGATGATGAGGATTACATACCCGATGAAGCGATTATATCATCTGAAGGGTTAAGACGTTCAGGCCGTAAACCCAAACCTAATGTAATGAATGATTTTATCTATTCGGTCGAAATGCTTGAATCAGGTGATCCGATCACTGTGGAGGATGCGTTAAGTCGAGGAGATTCGGGTTTTTGGAAAAAGGCAATGGATGAAGAGATAACTTCAATCAACGAAAACAAAACATGGACATTAATAGATGCTCCGTTAAAGTCAAAACCAATTCAGTCAAAGTGGGTGTTTAAAACAAAACATAACCTGGATGGTAGTGTTCACTACAAAGCGCGATTAGTGATAAAAGGTTGTGCTCAACGTTATGGGGTTGATTATCAGGAAACTTACGCACCTATGGTGAAATATAATTCCATTCGTTATTTGTTAGCAATGGCGGTAGAGCATAATATGCATATCGAACAGATGGATGCTGTGACGGTATTTCTTCAAGGAGAGTTGGAGGAAAATGTCTTGATGTATCAACCACAGCAGTATGATGATCACACTGGTAAGGTGTGTAAATTAAATAAAGCAATTTACGGCCTTAAGCAAGCCGGACGGGCCTGGAATCAAAAGTTGGATAAGGCATTAAAAAATTTCGGGTTGACACGATCAAAGGCAGATCCGTGTATCTATTTTAAATGGGACAAAAAGACGAAATTAATTGTGGCGGTCTACGTGGATGACATACTTATCTTCAGCCAAGATAAGATTGTAATCAAAACGTTGAAAAATAAGCTTTCAAGCCGTTTCAGAATGAATGACATTGGAGATGTCAGATCAATATTGGGTTTTCAAATAACTAGAGATCGTGTATCTTAACAATTTCAACAGGATGGCGCTACGTGCCATACGGCGACCGCAACCATCGACTTGTTAAAATCAAAATTTGGCAATAAGTTGATTTCGAAAAATGGACCTGTCAATTGGCCTCCAAGGTCGTGCGATTTGACACCTCTCGATTATTTCCTAAGGGGCTACTTGAAGTCACTGGTTTATGCTGATAAACCAGCAACAATTGACGCCTTGGAGGCCAGCATTGTTCATGTTATTCGTGACATACGGCCAGCAGTGCTCGAAAAAGTGGCCCAAAATTGGATGTCCAGAATGCATTTCGTCAAGAACAGGCCCATATGCCCGAAATCATTTTCCAGTATTAATGTCATGTATTGATCTTTTGAATAAAAAACAAAATTTTGATTACAATTTCAAGTTCTATCGGGCTTAAAAAAACACCCTTTATAAACTGGCAAATCCGAACCCCAAAAATTCATAATTTTGATCTGATCAACTTGAAATTTGGTATGCATTCCTAGATACACAAACTAAGAAATTACACCAAATTTCCTTTTGATGAAAATTGTGAATTTTTTGAGTTTGAATTTGCTAAATGCTTGCCTTCATGTAGCCGAACAAGCGGCCATATTGGGGAAACCCAAAAAAACATTAAATAATTTGTCTGCCCATTCTGGATATGGTAAATAGATAATAGGCGAATCTAAAAAAGTATCTTTCGAGTACAACATGCTTGATTTTATGATTTTTCAAAGCTCAAATTTTTTAAATTTACCAAAGAACTATGAGAAATTTGATGTTTAAACAATCATAAAACCAAGTCACTTTATATTTTCTGCTCGGAAGGTCACTTTTTTAGATTCGCCTATTACTTGTCTATCTTAAATGGGCAAACATATTATTTAATATTCTCTGGATTTCCCAATATAGCCGCTTCTTCTACCATATGACCCCAATGCAAGAATCTAGCAAATTCAAACAAAAAGTTCAAATTTTGAGGCAAATTAAGAATGCATTACAAATTTTAAGTTGATCGGAGAAAAATTGTGGATTTTTTTTTTTTTTTTAATTTTTTGCAATGTTTATACCGTTGAATATCTGCAGTCTGAGAAATTTAAAAAAAAACACAATTTTTGTCTTGTTCGATGGGAAAAATTAAGATCTTTCATCCGGATGTGAAACATTTGGTATATATTTTAGATTTTTGGCATTTTTCGGTCTTATTTATTCTAAAATAATTTTATATCTCGCGTGGGTTCATACCCTGAAACTCGCTAGAACTAATTTCCTTGAAAGTGTGAGAACTTCTCCCGCAGAAAAGGTCTATGCTATAATAAATTACTCTTCCCATTAATAAATTAGTGTCCTTTTCTCCTTCACCTGCTTCATATCCACCACTGTCACTCTCAATTTGATGTTCAGCTAGAAAATACTCTCATATTAAATTAGTCGCGAAATTATATAAAAAGTGTCAATATAATTAGTAATCTCGGCCACGGCAGCGTTAATGTAAAACAGGATAATTTTTCGGGTCCCGAGAGGCCAATAATTTAAAACGGGATGCTAATAACGATTCAAACAGATCTTATTAACAATTATATAAAACGCCGCCGAGATGACTGCACAAACAATTTTGAAATTAACTTACTACATTTCTCTTGATGGAATATACTTAAGTCATTTGTCTAATTAATAAAATTTATTTTCGCGTCGCACAAAGAATTTTCGTCACAAAAATAATTTTAAAATTTTAATTCGAGTGACTGTTATCGATAATCGGTTTTAGCAGCCCTGAGACTCTGAAAACGTAGTAAATAGAATTTAGATTTTCCTATGCCCTAAGTATAAGTACAAATCTCTGTAAAGACTTCAAAAAGTTTGCAATCTAACCAATAATATCCATGACCCTTGCGCGACATATCTTTTTTCACTTTTCTCAAGGTGTGTCTTTATTTGACAACATTTTTGTATGTAAATAAAATTCTTTTATCTAATTAATATTCATACTAAAGATAAAACATAAAAAAAAAAAAAAAAAATTATAATAATTAACACAGGAAATTAATTTAAAACAAAACAAAAAATTAACAATTTACGTAAATTAATTAGAAAAAATTAGTCATCAACACATTTCGTTTTTCTGTTTAAATTAAATTTAAATAATTTTTAAATTATAAATAGAGATAATACTATTTAAATTGCACTACTATTCATAAGTAGTTTTCTATGTTTAATACTCTTTAAGGCACATTATTTTTTGTCTTTTATGATTTTCTAACGGACGGGGCTATTGTCTAAGATTTTGTCTCTTAATAAATCAGTTTTTTGTTTAAATACTTCTAGCTTTTTGTGTAATCTCAAAACTCTATTATTTATAGTTATTTACATAAATGCTATACGATAATAATAATATTATATAAAATGGCAAAATTATAAAAATTAAAAATTTAACAATTACCAAGTCGAGCGCCTCGCATCAACGGCACTAATAGCGATGGTGGCCCCGCCTGTCGGAGGAACGGATGACTAAGTAAATCGGCTGCGGTTGATCGTTGGCCCGGATCACGCACCAACATGCGATCGATGAAACCTTGAAGCCGGGGCGATACTTTATGCGAATTTTTTATTGATGGTGGCGGGGTATCCCGTATTCGACGCATTGCTTGTAGTGGCGGTTCATTAAAGAAAGGCGGCTCACCATCCACCATTTCTATAACCATAATCCCTAGCGACCATATATCAACTTCTGGGCCATAAGGTAATCGTGATATAACTTCGGGCGCCATCCAATATGGTGTACCCACTAGAGATTTACGTTTGGGTAACTCTTGTGAGACTTGTGCACAAAAACCAAAATCGGATAATTTTACACGGCCATCGGCCGCCAATAATATCGAATCAGATTTTATATCACGATGTATAACACCCTGGGAATGTAAATAGGCCAACGCTTTTAAACATTGTTTACATACGGTCGCGATTTGTTCTTCATCCATACGAGAATGCGTCACTATATCGGTTAATGCACCACCCTCTAAATATTCCATCACCACCCAGAGTTCATCACCAACCAAAAAACTACTATACGTTTCCACTATATTCGGATGATGATAGTCGCGCATAATTACAACCTCATTGAATAATAACTCACGTCGCTGTTGCTTTCGCAAATCCATTTTTTTAACCGCCACTTGTCGCCCAGTCGATTTATCCGTCGCAATACACACCGTTCCTGTAGATCCTTCACCAATTTTCATAAAATTTTCTAAATTTTCTCTTGGATCGCCGGGCGACACGACCATTTGTAGAGCGGCACGAAATTGTTCGTGTGTCAGGCGTTGTTCTTGTTTTGTATTACTAGGGCTAGGCCCAATATTTGTACTGCCACCAATTGAACCACTGTGCACAGTGGATGCATTACCACCGCTTGAACTAGATGCTCGAGAATTTGCTTTACTCATATTTTGATGTGGATGCAGGTTTTGATTTTGATCGGGATGTGATGGTCGATTGGCGGCCATTAATTGGCCAGGTTGCATTGATGGATTATGATGTGGTGGCATGGCTGGAGGATAACTGTGAATTTGATTATGAGGTTGATGTGGATGGAGGGGTGGTGGAATTTGTTGGGATTGAGGTTGAGCACCAAAATGTGATGGACGCGTTAATCCTGCACTGCTCACAGAACCAACGGGTGATGCTTGCTGCGGCCTAGGAAAAAAACAATAAAATATAAAATTATAATGAAGTAAAGTAATTATTTGTCTTGAATCGAGCTGTCAAACTAAAAAGTGTAAGACATAAATTGAAATTAGGTAGATAAAGTGAGCAGAATGAGAGGCAACCAGCTTAGATTAAATCATCATTTTCTTTTCAAATATTTGAATCGATAATTGCTCGATTAGCAAAAACAACAGACTGATCGAACTAGGAAAATCGAGTTAATACGCTTGGGTAACATAAGTAGGTAATAATAGAATACTAAGCCGAGTAAGAAGTAATCTTATAAGTAAAAAGTATATTTCAAATCTTCTTCGTTGTTTACGAAAAGCCAAATTAAACGGAACTGAATGAAAAGTCCTTAAAGTCAGGTTTGGTTAGAGGGTAAAATCTTAGGATCAGCAAACAGTGAATATATTATGTATGTATGTACGCCGAGGGATGAACGGCGTTGGGAAAACTTTGGTCGGACTCAGGGTTTAATTAGTTTTGTTTTAGCCAACGGCCTTCTTTTCCTTAAATCAAATCTGTAGTAAACGGTTATAAAACCAAAGTCAATGAGGGCTTCTCTAAGCGCACCAATCTCAGAATTTAGCTCTTGAGGATATAAATATTTTTTTTTTGCTGTTTATTTTAAATATTTTGGTGAGACAAAAAAATCCAAAGTTAAAAAAAAAGAATTCAGAAAATTTTAATTTTTCAATCATTTCGTAATATTTCAGAAATCCTACCAGTTAGGTATTTTGCTTCAATTCCTTAGATTCCTCTTAACTTTTTTTAATTAGTCTTCTATGAAAGTCTAAAATTTCTTAGGATTTGAGATACAAATTTAAAGTTATGAAATTTTCTTGATATTTTCAAGCTTAAAACTACAAAGATCTTAATAATCTTCAATGAAGTCATTTTGTAGATTTAAATTTTCTCGAAACTTAAATAAATTCCATTAAAAATAAATCGGAAGTGTTTCGTTAAATTTATAAATTTAACAGTTAAATTTAAATTATTTCCATAAGTGCTTGTTGAAATGCTACTATTCCTCTAGTTTTTGGCTTTGAAATTCCAACTCAGTTCCAACAAATAAAACTTAAAGGTTAGGTTAGGTTTGGGTGGCGGTCCACTAGGACCAGGCATAGACACAAAAAATGGTCCGTATCCATACCACAATAATTATTTCCTCCACCAATGGAACCATTTTGAGCTGTTAACAAAGCGCTGGATACTCCTGACGTCCATCCCACAGAGGTCCGTCAGGTCTTTGAAGAGGGGTGCCCCTAGAAACTTTAGTCTGTTTCGTGCCAGACGAGGGCAGGTGCAAAGAAGATGAAGTACTGTCTCTTCCTCCTCTTCGTCCTCGCAACTACGACAGTAGTCATGTGAGAAGACACCAAGTCTACTCGCATGCTTCCCTATGAGACAGTGCCCCGAAAATACTCCAACAACCACACTGATCTGACTTCGCTGAAGTGAGATCAGCTGTTTGGATCTCGCCAAGTCCAACTTTGGCCAGACCTGCCGAGTTATTACGCAAGAAGTGATACTTGACCATCTGTCATTCGTCAGCTTGCTAGCTTCTTCCTGAAGCAGCAGTTTGCATACCGTAAGAGGCATTTCAATATCCTTTCTGCTTTCTGAGAAGTGGTCCATTGTACCACGTCGAGCCAGTTCATCGGCGTTTATATTCCCTGTACTTATGAAATGTCCTGGCACCCATAAAATGTGGATGTTGAACTGATCTGCCATCTCGTTAAGAGATGAGAGACAGTTCTGGACTACTTTCGACGTGAGGAGGTGTGATTGAAGCGCTTTAATGGCAGCCTGACTATCCGTATGTATGCGAATATCACAAACTGATATTACAATATTACCTCAACCAGTCTACGACTTCCTTTATGGCAGTTACTTCAGCTTGAAAAATGCTACAGTAGTCGGGGAGACGGAAGGAGAGATTTAACAGAAATTCCTCGCAGAACACTCCAGATCCGACTTTCCCGTCATCAGTGAAGAAGTTTGTAACTCCCGGTTTAGTCCGGAACTTTGTGTCAAAAGATAGTGACGGGATAGTATAGTCGGTGGTCTTGGGAATTTGTTTGTTGCACAAAATAGATGAGTGCCCTGTATTGTTGCAAGTCCACATTAAGATGGATTTTGCAGTACAAGCTGCCAACTGTTTCCCCAAGATATCTAGAGGAGTCAAAAATAGCAGAGTCTCTAGTGCCTGAGTGGATGTGCTCCTCAGTGCACCACTGATCCACAGAGAGGTTGTTCTCTGAACTTTTGTCAACAGCTTTTGATTGATAGTTTTGTCCAGAGCAGGCCACCAGACTATTACCCCTTACAAGAGTATGGGTCTGACTACTGCGGTATAAAGCCAATGTATGATGCGGGGCTCGAGCCCCCATCCTTTCCCAATGGCATTTTTGCAAGAGTATAGCGCTACCGAAGCTTTGTTTACCCTTTCCAGAATATTGGGTTTCCAATATAATTTGCTATCCAAAACGAGACCCAGAAACTTCGTTTCAACTGTAAAAGTCAAGCTGAACCCATTTAAAGTGGGAGGATCGATGTGAGGAGGTTTATATTTCCTACAGAAGAGAACCAATTCGGTTTTGTGTGGGTTCACATTCAACCCACAGCCATTGGCCAATAATGAAAGAGTGCCCAGGGCATTCTGCATAAGCTCACTAAGGGTGCCGGTATATTTACCACAGACACCAATAGCAACATCATCCGCATAGGCAACCACCTTGAAGCCACAGTCCCCAAGTTCCAAAGTAGCGGGGGACAGTACGCCACCCTGCGGTGTACCTCTGCTTGCAAATCTTCTGACGGAGGATTCCCCAAAACTGGCATTTATGATCCTGCCTCTTAGCATCTGATCTATCCAGTCCTTGAGTGATTCATCCACTCTCAGATCTGAAAGTGCCCGAGTTATAGCCCCTGGAAGCACATTGTTAAAGGCCCCCTCAATATCCAAGAAGGCTACCATTGCCTAGTCTCTATGAAAAATATAAGAGAATGAAGAGCTGTCTCCACAGATCTCCCTTTAAAACTTATAATACTGTTAATTTTTTTTTTAATTTCTCAACTCATACGGAATTTTGGCAACGGTCAAACCTAATTTCTGTTTTGACACAAGTATAAATTGTTTTGAGTATAATACTTGAAAGACGTTTCAAGCGTGAAGGAACTTGAATTTGACTAGATTTCGTCAAATTTTAGTTTATCTTTTAATCGGTATTTGAAAAATCCGAGAAGCATAAATCGATGCCAGGGGCCGCAGAGGATTTTGCACAAAAGGAGAGAAGCGAGTTTGTCTTTTTCCAAAAAATACTTTTTACTCCTTTTTCATGTCAGTTTTATAATGTAATCGTATAAGCCCTCTCTGGTTTTCTCCAGTTTGGCGACCCCTGCCTTCAAAGCTTTTGACACAGACAAATTCTAATTGAAATAAAATGTCATTTTCTTCTAGCTAGTTGAGATTATATTTAAAAAGCATTTCGAATTTCGAAATTCAGTTTTAATTAAAAAGATAAAATCCGTTTCCCATCCTTTATCTCGCTTCGCCTCTAAACTCGAAACGACCATGCAAACCACCGACCTTGGGCGCATACTGGAAAACTGTCGACAGTAACTTTTATGGTAATTTCGCAATAGAAGAGCTTGATGGAATTAATTTTCCCTCATCTTCACTCTTTCCTTGTTAGTTCGCCAAATTGCAGTCTTTATTCCCTCTATAAACCTTATATGGTTGCTATAAAAAACAAGCATCGTATTGCACTGATTTTTAACGACGTTCAAATGATTATTGCCGTAAAAGCAGCGCAATTCGATGTATTTCATAAAAGCCAGAAAGAATATTAAAACTTGATTAATAACATTATTTGGCATTCGATTACACAGACCAACAAAAAAAAAATGAAAAGGGAAACCAAAAACAAGAAGTCATTTCCGCCGGATTTCTCGATGCTAAATTCGAGGTCAAAGAATTGCCCTATCACGTCAGGATTTCAAGATATCCTAACCTAAAAATGTAAAAAAGGCTGTTTTTATGGGTTTTCAATATTTTATTGAATTGTTAGTGGGTGCCATCGTGAAGTACCATTCATCCCCTCTCTCTTATAATTTTAAACGTCTAAATATCTTTATCTATTACCAAGATTTCGTGAATCAAATAAAGTACGCACTAATAAATTCATACAAAAGTCTTATTACTTTGATTTACGATATCTCGGTAATAAATAAAAATATTTAGACGTTTAAAATTTGGAAGAGAGAGGGAAAGAATGGTATTTTACGAAGGTATCGAATCCTTGGTTTTTAACCCATAAAAACAGCCTTTTTGAAATTTTAGGATAGAATATCTCAAAATTCTGACGTGATAAAGCAATTCTGCGGCCAGGTTCGGATTCAGCATCAAAAAATACGTCGAAAATGACTATTCTTGTTTCTGTTTCGTGACCCTTGTTGGCCTGTGTTATGATCAGCCGATCAGTACACATCATAAAATAATTAAAATACAATTTACTAAAATATTTTTTTTTTCAAGTACAGAAGTTTGAATTATCTAAAACGTACTAGGGAAAATTGCAATCTTCTACATAGCTGCAAAGAAAATGGCGCCCCTATCACCACTCAACCTAAATGCTGCAATTGTAATGGTGAACATGAAGCAACATTTGTTGACTGTTCAAAAATTCAGAGTATTTCTTATCACACCAAAGACATAAACCTCGAAACCTAAATAGAAAAATAATACTATTGGGAGACCACCTCATGAAATTTATTTCGATCAGGTCATTTACTAGTAAAATTGATTTGATTCTAAAATATTTTAGATTTACTAACAACGAATTTCATCGTAATTATAAAAGGGCAAATTGGCTTCTATTTAAATCCAATCTTGATAGCCTATGAATATTTTATTAAAAAAGCTTAGAAAATGTAACTCAACAAACGATTGAGGAAAAAATAGAACAAGGCAATGAAATAATAATGACAGCCAGAAACACAGCCAGCCCTTCAAAACTTCCAAACTCCAGATATTTATTGTTTATTATTCTAACCAAATATATACACCAGTTCAAAGTCATAAAAAATCGACTTAGGCGACTATGGAACAACTCACATGATTATACTATCAAACAAAATATAAAAATTCTAAATAAAAGTATATCAAATGAAATAAAGAAATTTATAATTGCAAACTGGAATAAACTAATTAAGAAAGTTAATCAACACGCTCATATTAATAGAACGCTCATAGTAATAGAATTGTAACGAATAATACTGCCGTCCTAGAACCAAAAGCGGTATCTATTGGTGGCATGAAATTGAGATGTTACGCTTTAAAGTTTTGGTAATAGCCCTTTGTAAATTGGAACGTTTACTGTCTAATAAAGGTGATTCCTAGTCAAAGTAACAGTAAATGCAGTATACTAAATACTAAAAACAAATGCAGTTTGTACATATTTGCACAAGCAGTTACTGCGTTTTCAGCTAGTAGTATGTAGATACCCCATTCGTGCTTAGAAAAGGTATACATTTCAGAAAGATACGATAAAATGATGCGTGTTTTTGGAAGAAATAATGTAGATACTGAGTTTTTCGTCGGTAAATAGGTAGAATAACATGCCAGTTTACTAAAAGAAACATAAACTCAATTTCCAATTTTTTGTAGATACCGCGTTTGATTCTAGGACGGCAGAATAGTACAACCCCAATACTATTCTTAATTTCAATATGAACAATAGTATCAACGAAGGATTCGCTTTCACTCTCTCGGATGAAATGAGGTCGATTATTAAAAAGAATTAAAACAAAGAAATCACCAGGCCCCAGCACCCGAATTCCGGTTCGATGACAAATGAGAATGATAAATGAGTTGACTTTTTTTTTCGACCAGTCGGTTCCCATTATCAGAAAATTTCCGATTCCATTCTACAAATATGTTTTCACTTACTATAAATTTTATAGCATGGTGTTTTGGTTAATTGTTTGTTTTTGACAAAACTAAATTTTTTTAACGTGAGCATGCAATAAATTAATAATAAAAATCGTCGAGGAAGGCTGCACATACCAAAAATGTCCAAATAATTTGTGACTCTGATCTAATGATCTTAAATGTGAATGGACGGTATGGAGGATCGGCGCATGATAGTTTCGTGTGGAACAACTCTCTCTTTTTATTTAACTATTTCTTACAATTTTAGATGATAGCGGATATGGTCAGCAACCATGGCTGATGATCCCGTTTGCAGATCGAATTAATGCGCAACAAGAAAAATATAATGTAGCCCACAAAAAAACAAGGCATCTAGTGGAACGATGCATCGGTGTGCTAAAATCGAGGTTCCGATGTCTTAGTAAATAACGAATGCTTATTTGTATTCCCCACAAAAAGCAGGATTAATCATTAATTCGTGTGCAACAATCCTGCACAATATTATGATGCTGCATGGTGTTCCACTTCCACCAGAAAAGGATATTTTGGCAGAAATGGACGATGAACCAGCGAATCCAGAAACAGAGGATCCCGCAAGAATTCTTGTTGTTGGAAGACAAATAAGAGAGACTGTACCGAATTCGTTTATAGTTTAAAAAAATTTTATTAAATGATATTGTAATAAATTAAATTGATATAAATTATTATTTATAAATTATATCATATATTACAGCAATTTTTTCATTCGTTTTAATAATAAATAATAAATTCATACAAATTTCACAGCAACATTAGTAAATCAGTTTTCCTTAATTAATCTATCCCGTACCTAGTCCCCACTCAAGTAATCTCCATGCAGCACGATGGATTATTTTTCTTTTAAAACCAACTCGCGACTTCTTATCTCTAACTCTTCTTTGTCTATTTGAATTTCAACAAGTTCTCGTTCTCATGAAAAAAATAATTATGGTTTTTTTGACATTATTTACGAGTTTTATTTTCTCGGTGATATGAGAAATTTATCATCGAACCGGAATTCGGGTGCTGGAGGGGATTGATAATATGATCATCAAACATTTTTTCCAGTAAATTAATCGTGGCACTAGTGTATCTGTATAATACATGTCTTAAATTTACATATTTTCCCCTATGTTGGCAAAGGGCCAAAATCAAACCGATCTTAAAACCCAAACCCAACAAACCCTTCTAACTATAGACCAAACAGCCTCCTCGATGGCCTAGGTTGCAAATAATTGAATTAAATATTGAATCAAATTAACAGAATAATTAATACAACAGACAAAATAAGGAGGAAAAAAACAATGCCGATCCTCCTAGATGTCGAAAAAGCTTTCCAAACGGTATGGCATACGATCTAGTTTTTCAATTAATCCTTAACAAATTTCCTATGGGTATAACCAAGCTTCTTTAGCGGGAGAACGTTTCAGGCTCAGTACAAAAATAGTTCCTCAGATTGGTATGAAATACCAACTGCCGGGGTTCTGCTTTCTGTTGCCCGCTATATTAACATCAATCACCGATCCTAGTGTTATAATAAAAAGGCTTGAAAGAGTTTTTAAAATAATAAATTAATATTTTAACAAATGGCAAACTAAATTCAATTATAATAAAATCAAAGCAATTTATTTTAGCAAAAGGATAGAACCTAAACACCTTCCACACAGAAGTCTAACAATGAAGTAGTCATACAGAAATAAAAACAAAATTATCCCAAAAACTGGTGAAATCACTTTACGCATTATTTTGTAGAAAGCCAATTCTACAATATTCCAAAAAATTATTACTGTACAAAAGTATCAAAAACCGATATTATTATATGGATTAGGGCGCGCGTCTGGCTGCCAATCGAGCCATCCTCTCCGGATGAAATTATGCGTATAATTTGGGCAAGTAACGTGGATCTTCCGACGGATAATTGGAAGATCGTGAAACAAGAGGAGGCGAAGGGAGGATCTAGGTTGTCCATTTTAGTGGTGAACAAGGAGTCCCTAGCCCCTCTACTTCGGTTTGGGTCGATTACCCTTAAGGTATTTAAAAAGGATGAGGCCGAAGCAATTGCGGAAGACCTACCAGGGAAAGAGCAGGGAAAGGGTGGTGGCACACAGGACGTTGGGAGCTCTGTGATGGAGTGATTGACGGCCATGGGTAGTCGCCTATCCCTGGACTCGAACGAGAAGGATCTAGGGCAAGAGCCCACCTTTATTATTAGTAACAGGCAGGAGGTACTGGACGTTACCTTTGCTTCGGACTTCATTACACATATGGTAAAAAAAATGGCGGCTTGCGAAGAAGCACTCCTTCTCGGACCATCGGTACGTGACGTTTGATATTGACATTCACCCTGTTACCCGGAAATCCTTCAGGAATCCTAGAAGGACTAACTGGAACAAATACGGGGAAGTGTTAGTAGGACTCTTACCGACCGATGCTCCGAGGCAACCAGCCACAGAGAAGGAGCTGGATTTACTGGTGGAGGAAATCACAAGCGCCTGTAACTTGTCCTTGGACACTGCGTGCCCCACGAGAATACCTAAAGGGAAGCAGAAACCGGTATGGTGGTCCAGGGAGCTGGGAATCCTACGTTCAGAGTGTAGGAAAGCATTCAATAGAGCAAAGAGCTCTAGGGAAGCTCAAGACTGGGACTCCTATAAGGAGCATCTTAAAGTATAAAAAGGAATTAAGGAGGGCGCGGAGGAGGTCTTGGAGACTATTCTGTGAAAAAATGGAAGGTGTTTCGGAGACTTCGCGCCTCAGGAAAATCTTATCTAAGAGTCCAACGAGCCCTAGTTACTTAATCAAACCTGATGGGCTGTGGACAACGTCTACTGGGGAATCACTGGCGCTTCTGTTGAATACCCATTTCCCAGGTAGTGTGGATGTGTCGACGGAGCTTGGCGGGGAGGGGGAAAGAGTATCGTCGGGGTGCCCGGAGGAAATCGTGTGCAAGAACCGGATCCTATGGGCACTAAACGGCTTTAAACCCTTTAAATCGGCTGGTCCGGACGGTATCATCCCAGCAGAGCTGCAAAAACACTTGTCGATCATTCTCCCATGGCTGGAGGTATCTTCAGGGGGTGTCTAAAACTGAATTATATTCCTAGGAAATGGACGGAGGTTAGGATGATTTTCATCCCGAAAACGGGAAAGAATTCACAGACCTACCCAAAGGACCTAAGACCAATAACTCTATCATCCTTTCTGTTGAAAACATTGGAAAGATTGATCGACGTGTACATACGTACAAAAATAAAACCCAGTAAGTGGGCGACTTCTCAACATGCGTACTGGAAAGGGAGATCTGTGGACACGGCTCTGCATTCCCTGGTGCGAACAATTGAGAAATCAATCCACTCGAAAGAATACTGTATGGTAGCCTTCCTCGATATAGAGGGCGCCTTTAACAATGTCAGGACGGAGGCAGTTCGGGAAGGACTGTCTTTCTTAGGTGTGGACGACCCCTTAGGGAGATTAATAAATCAGATGCTAGAAGGCAGGATTATTAATGTGGATATGGGGGAAACCACCATTAGGAGGCGGGTAGTTAGAGGAACTCCGCAAGGTAGTGTCCTATCACCTCTTCTCTGGAACATAGTTATTAATGGATTACTTTTGGAACTGGAGAGGGAGGGAATAGGAGTGATAGCGTATGCAGATGACGTGGCGATTGCGATCTTGGGTAAGTACCTAGGCACGATTAAGGAGGTCATGCAACACGCGCTCGTAATCATTATAAAGTGGGCCAGCAAATGTGGGCTGGGTATAAATCCATCCAAAACAGAGCTGGTACTCTTCACCAAGAAATATAAAATTCCGGTAGTCGCCCCTCCTACCTTAAATGGCACGGCACTGGCCTTTACTGATAAGGCAAGATTTCTGGGCATAATCTTGGACAGTACGCTAAATTGGATGGCCAATATTTTAGAGAGGGTAAAGAAGTCTACCATGGCTCTGTACTCATGTAGGAACGCCGTCGGAAGGAGATGGGGTCTAAAACCAGAGCTGGTACACTGGCTTTTCACCGCTGTAGTCAGACCGATTCTGATGTACGGGGTGAGTGTGTGGTGGCCAGCACTAGACAAGAAAACTTATAAGAATAAGATAGAGAAGGTGCAGAGAACGGCCTGCTTGCTTATAAGCGGGGCACTGAGGACAACCCCTACACGTGCTCTGGAGGCTATGTTCTACCTTCTTCCTGTCGACATCTTTGGTAAGCAGAGAGCGGCAACTACGGCTGCACGACTCTCTGCCGTGGGTGAGTGGAAATGTCTTCAGAAGGGCCACTCGACGATTGGCAGGTCGCTAAAGGCAGATATGGTGAATAGTGACTACACAACACCGGTTGTTTGCTTTGAAATGGGTTTCCGGACTCTTCTCTCCTCAAGGGAATCATGGGGGAACAGGTCAATAGCAGAAACTGGTTGTATACAATTTTACAATGACGGCTCCAAGCTAGACGGCAAAGTCGGAGCAGGTAGTCTTTTGTGACAAATTAAATGTGAATTTATCCGTTCGTCTTCCTGATCACTGCAGTGTGTACCAGGCGGAGGCGGTAGCGATTGAGGAAACGGAGTTGGTTGAGGCATAATGTTATATCCACAAGGGATATAACAATATATGTGGACAGTCAGGCCAGTCACTCGGACGTACGGGGGAACTGCAGGGCGGACGAACTGGCAAGGCAAGGTACAACTCTCCAATTGAAACCGGAAAGGACAAATCTGGGGAGGCCCATAGCGGCAATTTTTAGGGTGCTTGGTAATGAGGCGATAGCCTCGGCACAGAAGAGGTGGACTAACACCATAACATGTAATGTAGCGCGGCAAGTCTGGCCGAAACTGGACTTTGAGCGCTCCAAGACGCTACTATCCCTACGCAGACCTGACTTAGGTATAGTCGTAGGGGTATTCACAGGACACTGCCTCATTGGGGAGCATGCGAGGAGGCTTGGGTCAATGACAAATGACTTCTGTAGAAGCTGCATGGATGAGGAGGAGGAAGAGACTCTGAGCCACTTCCTCTGCTCATGCCCGGCGCTAGCTTACAGGAGGCACAAATATCTGGGCAAGTATAGTTTGGACTACAACGAACTGCAATGTGCGAGATATCTTACGCTACATAAGTAGCTCAAATTGGTTCCAGTGAAGGTGGAAGAGGAGTAGGATCCCTCGGTATCACAACGGACCGTCATCGGTCTAAGTGTGCGTATGGCAGCCGCTCTAACCTAACCTAACCTATATGGATTCCCTAGTTGGAGTGTAGCTGCTAAATCACACTTACAAAAAATTCAAGTTGCACTTGCACCATTTTCCGTCAGTTTATTTTCCTGATGTTATTTGGAGTGACAAACGATACGGCTAGGGCTGATGTTTTGATTCAATATTATAAAACTCGACTAAATTAGGCAATTCTGGTTAAATTTTTGTTCCAAGTTTAGAATAATTCAAATCATTTAGCTAAATTCGTGGTAAACAATTTTTTCACCAGAAATATACCATGTAGGCAACTTGAGGTTGAGGAATTCATGAAATATAAATTTTTTATTTATTTCTTTACTTTCTGATTTAAATAACTTTTGGTATACTTTATTTTGTGGATTAACTTATTTACAAATTACAACAAAATGACGGTTTAATTTTACTAGGTCATCCACCTGGTCCAATTCCCTTTCCTTGTTATAACAACACGAGGTAACAACACGGAAATCCGTATAAGAATATTACTGGAATCTACGTTCCGAGTGAATTTTTCGTACAGATTTTCATTCGTGTGAAACGTTTATTGGGTAGTGCCTGTATTACTAATCACAAGGAGAGCATCGTTTTCAGACATTCATTGATACCCATGCAAAAAAAAAATTAGAATTATTATAATTAGATTTGAAACTGGATTAATCAATGATGGTTTAAAAATAGTTTCGAAGCAATCAAAAACAAATTACAAAAAATTTCAACGTCTTCTCAAATACCACCGAAATAATATTGATCAAGAAAAAGGCTGAAAAATCCTTTTTTTCCTCAACACAAATTCAAATTATTATTTAACCAAAATTTAAGTTAAATGAAATGAAATTTTCCGAAAAGATTTTACCTGTTCTAGTGTTTTTAAAAAAATTTAACAAACTTAGTGGCAGCCAATCCTAATAATTTATCTGATAACTCAGCTGTACTTTCCTTAGAGCTTACACCGTTTCCAGAATAGAGTAAATGCTTTCTATAGCAACAGTTGGATGTGAGACATACGATGGCTTTAACGATCCAATTTTCTGTTTTTCGGGATGGTGCATCGCTTAACATTTCGGTAGGTAGCTATCTAAACCTATAGGTCACCAGAATTAAAATTCTAATCAATCAATCAATCCGTTACGTATGTAGTGTGAACGTGATTTAGTGCGGTATGCAATTATCAAACAAGACGTGGTAACTTGAAATACATAATCAAATTTATTTTTGCTCGCTTTTAATCATCGTATTTAATTAAATTAATTTTTTTTTTTATTGAATAATTCAATTAAATCGGAAACCTTAAAATTAAACAAACCCAAATATATAATTTAAAAAAAAATGAGTCCATTAACCTCGTTGACACTCCCCTTCAAAAACTATCATTTCAATTCCCTATCACTACAATTTAATAAGGCTAATAATGTCTCCTTAGATCGTACATAAGTGAATACACGTCGTAACATGTATACACATTTTCAACTGCATGCAACAAGACAAAAATGTTGTATGTACTTTCTGATGAGTCACTCGTCTTTTGTAAATATTTCTAAGCAAAATTACAATGATTCATGACAAAATAAAAAAATAATTGTTTCCAGTTATGTACGAAAGACCTTAATTTATTATGTTACCGGCAAAAACTATTAAAAATAGTAATTTGGAAGTCAACCGTTTTTTTTTTTACTGATTACATATTTAACACTGCTACTAGTTACGCAACTTTAACCAATCTTGAGCTAAATTTAGCTACCCAAGTACACAAAGTAAACACAGAACACATACCTTGTCTTTTTAGATGTTCGTTTGAAAAGTAAACATTTAAAATTATCAGAGCAAAACATTTTTATTTTTGGTTATTTTGAATATGGTAACACTAAGTACATAATTTATTTAATTTTATAAAAAAAAAAAAAAATTCAAACCACACACCAATTTGACAGTTGAACGAACTAGCAACAAGACTTTAATATAATTATAGTCGTAAGCTTATGGTGTATTCGACACAGGAAAATTTAATTAATTTTTTATTTTTTATTAAATTTTTTTTTTTTAGACGAATGATTAAAGAATAATAAGTACCTAACTTACTACAAAACAATACACATAAGTGAAAATATACAAATTTATAAAAATAAAAGTATGAATAATATAATAATCGTGGTAATACATAAGAGATTCCAACACGAATTACATTACAGTCTTGACCATTAAATTGGTGCTGTCTCCTTTGTATTATCGCGTTTAGGTAATGTATATGGATATATGGGGGTGAAATGTTATTCACTTTGAGCAAGGTTTTAAGTATTTTTATTTTATTTTTTTTTTTGTTGATAATATATGAGGCGTGGCCAAATGGATAAAGAAAGTAGTTTGGTTATTGTCTTTGTCATTTTGTTGCCTAAATTAGTTCTGGTCAAGAAGTATATACAAAGCAAAAGTTGATTGTCCTAGTTGCAAAAATCGTCTTCCTACACGCTCCTACAGTAATCAAAATAAACTTTCGTTTTCCAATTTCTCATATGAATGAATATGCATATATTTTGATACATTGGTGGTGGATTGGAACATCAGCAGTGAATAATAATATACACCTCCTTTGCACTTGATTGGGTTTACATTTTTTTTAAAGAATTTAGTCATGTTTGCTCTATTTTGCCGTTAAAAACACAAACTGTTAGTTTGCTGATTTAGTGAGTACAAGATAACAACTGATATAAGAGAAGCACAAGAACCGTTAACTATTGCAAAAAAACCTATTTTTTTTTTTACTTCACTTGATTGACTCGACTAAATTTTAATCTTTTACTTAATTTAGTCGTATCGAGTAAGTGAAAATCAGTCATTAGATAAACGAAGTGTGTTTCCTCTCAAATTGTCTAAACCCAGCAAATAAACGTTCGTTTGTCTACTAAGCTCAAATAAAGCAAGGTCGTAGCTGAAAAAACTGTGTTACATACCAGCTGTTGTATGATTTATAATATAAAAAAGTTTACTCCTTGAGCAAAAGGAATACGGCTCAGTTTTGAAAAGGGGGTGTAACCTAGATTAGTATGTACTACTTTCTCGATTTAGAGAATAAAGAAATGGCTGGACTAATTTCCCATTGGCTTTCCATAGTGTCTAGTAAGTTGAAGTAAACCACATCTTTATAGTGGATTTTAGATCAACGCAATGCTGTTTACCCCAACAATTACACCGGCTCAAAAGGTTTGGTTCTTTTAAGTTTGCGTACTAAATTCGTGTTGTTTAGAAGCTGAGTTGCCTCAATGTTCACATGTTGCTAGAGCCTTTCATTTAAAACGAGGTTCACCTTAAGCTCCCTATAGAGGTCATTGTTTCTGACATACCAAGGTGCATCAAGATGTTCCTAAATAGCATATTCTGAAATCTTTGGATGACATTTACGTTGCTCTGTTTGGTACAACCCCGAAGCTGAATACTATAAGTACAAATCGATTTCAATATTTGCTTATAAAGTAGAAGCTTGTTGTATGTTGACAAAGAGAGTTCCTTCCCATCAGCCAACACATCTTTCTGTATTTAAGTCTTAGTTCTTCACATTTCTTCTTGGCATCTGCTTTCCATCGTAGTTTAGCATCCAGAGTCATACCGAGCTACTTAGCTGTGTTCACATACTTTACTATTTCTCGATTTATGGTAATCGGAATATATTCGAATCGTCTGTTTGTAAAGTTGATGTGAACTGATTTAGTTTCATTTAGTTTTATTCGCCATCGTTTTGAGTAATAGATGACTCTTCGTTACTTTCTCCAAAAGCTAAGATCGCCGTGACATCTGCAAAAGTCGAAGTTGTGTCGTTTTCTAATGCAGGGAGATCATAAGTGCAGATTAGGTATAAAACCGGCCTAATACACTGTCCTGTGGTACTCCTGCGTTGAATTCTTTCAATTGCAGAAAAGATACCTAACTTAATCCTGAAGAATCTATCTTTCAAGTAAGATTCCAATATTTTAGCAAATTGCATTGTTAGAAGATTTCTTAACTTCCATAAGGTAGTTATTTCCCTTGATTTTCTTTTTTAATTTAGGAGTATTTTCCCAAGCTGATTGCTGTATATCATTTACAAATTTGTGACCTTCTTTGTCTAATTATACCTCGTTCTTTAATGAGACCATTCGACTAATTTTTTCTTCTAAGGATAGTCTAAAGTATTCCCAATTAGTGTGATTATTTACTAGAAATAATTTTTTTATTTTCAGAATGAGTTTTTCACTTAACGTTAGTAGTATCGGTGAATGATCAGAGTTGAAGTCGTAGGTTTCATCTATAGGATCTGGTAATTTAATTGGACCAGTTGGCCAGTACTAATATAAGTGTGATATATTTGATAATTTTTAAATTTACCTCTACTTCTTGTTGATGTTGCATGAGTACAATGGCATTCCAGCATAAAATTCTAAGATCATTGGCCATTTTTCAGTCTAAAGATGGCCTTAGTGTTGTACTCTAATTTCTGTAATCGCTCTTCAAACGTATGGAGTCTGCGCTTAAAATCAATTTAAGTGTTTGATTCTTACTTTTGATGTTTTGCAGTTCAATAACAACGCTCATTCTCTGTAGTTAGCCGGATGGTTTCTCCACAGTCAACGAATTTAGACTGAATATTTTTAGCTTTTATGCTATCTCTGGTATTATGTTTACCAAAACATTTGACACACCTGGCTTCCTTGTTGCAATATTTTTGAGTATGTCCATAGGCTTGACATTGTTTGCATTCTGGTATAAGCTTACATCTTCCTACGAGCTGAATAACCACTTTGCACCCCCAAGATGTTTAGTGAAAATGATATCTCATTGATATTCTCTCACACAGTGATGTATTTAGGCTAATTTGTTTACATTTTTTGTTGTTATATATATTCACGATGAGATGGTGTTGTATCAAATACTTTCAAAAGGTGTTATTCAAATATTATTTTATAAATTTCATTAACTTGCCTCGAACAAATTGCAATTTAAAATCGAGTTCTTTTTGTTGTTTTGCTTTAACACACAAAATGACATTTCTTTCTACAATAAAATGCCTAGTACGTACCATAACCGGTGTTGTTAATATTTTTTATATTTTTCAAGTTATTTTAGAATTTACCTGAAAAATAATTTCATAATTTTTTTTCGATTTCTTCCTCAGTATCGAAGGTCCAACATAAACATGTTGAGAGACACTTTGCCTCGCCATTTTAGCTAAATTGGATGTTTCATTTGCTTTCTATTTCTGTATAATATTAGGAACATTACCATTTAATTGAGGTGGAAGGGCGTGTTATTTGGTTTCCTTTTTTCTCTGACTTTTGACACTTATCCACTCAGTTTCCCGAGCTAGTTCGTTTTCATCCTTATGGTAATCTTGTTGAATTATATTCTAGTTAGGAGTGGAACAGATGTCCTTTTCTTCGTTTGAAGAACGAGTGTTTTTTCTGCTGACCTCAATGGAGGGACTGCCGCCTCTTATTGGAGAATACGATACTTTCTGACTCCTCTCGAAGGGATATGAAGTTTCCTTTTCTGTTTCTCTCAATTGAGCTTGTTTATTCACCAACAGGTCTTGGGATTGGTTAAAATAATTGTAGTATAGCAATGGCCCCTCCTTAAAATGTAAAGTTTCTGTTGTTCGTATTGTTTTCTCGTTTTTGTTTGTCCGTGATCGCTTGCAAAATTTCACGTAAGCTCGAGCTGTCTTTTAATTTTTTGATTATTAAATTCATTAGATCAAATCATCATGGAATAAATCTACTTTTAATAAATGAATCGTAGAAGGTTACAGCCTTCATGTAGTTATTATCAAGGATTACGGAACGTGGTATGCATCGGAGCTTAAAAAGGCTGAAAAGACTTCTTCCTAGTATACATGGGAAGTTTGAAAGATCTATAGTGTTTAAATTCGTGGGGTTTGGATTGGATCCAAAAAATCTTAAGTAAAACAATTCATTGATAACTTCACTGCTATAATTTAAATACCGTCCAATCGCTAAATACCGTGGAATCGGTTTACTAACACAAAAGGCCAGTGAATTAAATGAAGAATATAAAAGCGAGCTGGATCGGAAAATTTTAGCAGAAGATACCAACAGCACCTTTCTCAGATCTAATAAAATGAAGTAGTTTAGGCCAAGGTAGGGAAGACAACTGATCTATAACAATAAACCGGGAGTTAAATACTGGAAACCTGACTTCGTCGATGGCCGGACAGCTGCGAAAAGTATAAGCAGTCATCCCTCCCTAGAATGACCGTAACCAGTAAGAGTCGCGAACAAGACTCGGGACTCTCAGCTGAATCCTACCTGAAGATAAAGCAAACCTATTGGCTCCCGAATTAAGTGGGTGGCAACCCATTGCTGTACTAATTCACAGAGTACATTTTTTGATCGCTTTCTTAACGTAATTAAACTGTAAGAAAGCATCGGGTTCGGGCCGAAAATGTTTAACCCAGCTTCGCCTTCTGCTAAAGAATCAACAATCTCATTATCCTCAGTGTCGCAATCGGTAGGAAAGAAAGTACATGATCATCACTCTATTACTTGAACAGAGAGGATTAATAACGTATTTATGGTCCTTAAGAAGTTTTAACTCAGTTGAGGGATTAACAAACGAATTCACATATACTTAAGCTGTCTAAAACAGAAAACAAAATTTGAATTTGTCACAGTGATATTCAAAGTCTAAATAAGAGCAACTGTTTCAGCCTGAAAACTGTGCATTAGTTACTCAGGTAGCCTGATAAACTCAGATCAAACGAAGGGTGGCACAATCCATAACCTGAATTAATAACAGAGCGAGAGTCATCAGAAAAGAAAACTATCGATTCAGAAGAAGTTCTCAAGAAAACACAGTGATTCCCATGGATCTCTCAAAGAAACTGTGGTAAGAAGAATGGATTCCATGATAAGATGCGGGGTTAGCTACGCTGCGGTAATAGCCCCACAAGTATAATTTTTAGGCCATTGAATTTAATAATTGAAGTCACTGAATTTAGTGTCACTTGAATTTAGTAATTAAACACTGGTCACCATATTGAAGCTGTATCACATACAGATTTATGTTTTATTCAGAAACCTTATCTTCTCGATGGTTCTCTTTGTGGATTAAACATTCCTAGTGGCAGAATTGTTTCTAAGTTACTTGTGGGAAAAACCTTTCTGGTGATCGGTTCTTCAAAAACAGAGGAAACATATTAATAAACTGAAAAATAAATCCAAAAATATTAACCTTGATTGGGATTGTTTCAAAGGATAAACTTCTGTGAGGAAATGATTAGCCGATCTGATGACTTAATATTGGTTAATGATACTTGTAGGCTTGATACTTTTTATTTACCGAATGGTATGTTTACCTCTTCGAAAAAAGAAGGGAACGAGTTGCGTCTTTCTGTTCATTTTCACCGAGAGTGATATCATAAATTCTGATTTTGCTCGCTCTTTAAACCCTAAGAGATGCATTGAAAACTCTCGATTGGGAATTAGCGAATCGGATAGTTACTATCGAAGTTATGCGATGGAGTATTTTCTCCTTTAAACCGTAAAAATCAGGTGGTTCTGATGGGATTTTCCCGGCTGAATTATAGCATGGATTCCCTATTATTAAGAGGCCACTAGCTTCATCATTTCAATGAGTGCATTACTTTTATCATTATTCCTCTGGTTTGGTGCAGCAGTAACTTTAAATCATTTCAGCCCGTCTGTCATCAAATTTCCTTAAAGCGTTAGAGAGGGTTATCGACAGATTTTTAAAGATAATTATTTATATAACTTCAGGTTTGATATCAATATCCCTTTGAGACAAGAGTTGATGGTAAGGATACCAAAACGCACCAACTGGCCAGTCTAAAACGACAGACTTTCGGATAACTTAGCTGGTCTACAGACCACGATAAACTCTGTCGATGACCTCGACAGAGTTGCAAATGACATTACAAAGGCAATAATTAATGTCTAGCACTCAAGCTCACCCCTGGTGCATATTAAAGGCACAAGGGATGTTCCTTGGTGGAACCAAAACTTGGAAAACATGAGACGGAATGTCCGTAAACTTTTTAATAGGGCTAAGAGGACGAACTTGGAGCACAGGAGGCCCTTGGGATCTGTTAAGAGACCAAGTGGAGAGACAACCACAACCAGGGAGGAGACTCTGGAATGTCTAGTGCGAGGTCACTTCCCAAATTGTGTAGTACTGAGGGATCAGGAAGAATCCAACGCAAGTAGCGTACATCCGGATCTGGTCCCAAAGGAGGCTCACGAGTTCTCGAGGCAGTTTTTCATGCCGGAACGGATAGGCTGGGCAGTCAAATCTTTTGGCCCTTTCAAATCACCGGGAGGGGACTGCGTATACCCCGCTTTTCTACAGCAAGGACTGCAGACTTTGCTGCCTTATCTTACTACACTCTTCAGAGCCAGCTACAGCTTGGAATATGTTGCAAAATGCTGGAGGGAGGTTCGGGTGATATTTATCCCAAAAGCGGGAAAAAAACCCCAGAGGAGATTAGGTCTTATAGACCTATTACCCTCACATCATTTTTACTGAAAACCATGGAGAAAATTCTGGGACTTTGTATCAGATCCAACACTATCGAAAGATACCCTCTGGACTCTAGGCAGCACGCCTACCAAACAGGGAAATCAACTGAAATGGCCCTACACGAGCTGACATCGGAAATCGAAGATACGCTTCGGAATAAAGAGTTATTGCTATGCTCCTTCATTGATATCCAGGGAGCTTTTGATAACACTTGTTTCGAGGTAATTCAATGTTGGAAAATAGGAGGATTACGGCCTCTTTTGGAGACAAAACCATCACCATAGCGGCCACCAGGGATTGCCCCCAGGGAGGTGTTCTCTCTCCCTTATTGTGGCTGATCGTGATGGATCAATTACTTACCAGACTGAGAAATTTAGACTTCTCGAACATTACCTATGCGGACGACCTAGTCTTGATAGTTAGGGGCAGATTCGCAAATACAGTAGGGGAAAGGATGGAACAAGCCCTAGAGGTAGTAAATGATTGGTGCACGGAGATGGGCCTTACGGTAAATCCCAACAAGGTCATATGCACTCTCTTTACTAACCGGAGGAAAATTGGCCACCCGCCGATAGCCCTGGGGGGGGGGGGTAACTCTCCAACTGTCAACGGAGGTTAAATATCTGGGTGTCGTACTTGATCAGAAATTGAGATGGAATCCCCACTTAAATCATATCACAAACAAGGCGAATAAGGCCTACTTCACATGCCATAGAATGTTTGGCAAAACGTGGGGATTGAGCCCACAAATCTGGGTTTGGCTCTACCGGGCCGTCATTAGACCTATGGTCTCTTACGCGGCGTTTGTGTGGTGGCCAAAGACGGAGCAGACTGGTCCACGAAGAATACTGGATAAAATCCAGAGGTTAATCTGTGTGGGTGCAACTGGAGCAATAAGGACTTGTCCAACAGCTGCCCTTGAGAGAATACTGGGGCTCTCACCACTGCACCTACACATTAAAAATTAGCCGGTTCAAGAGGTCTGAGCCTAAAAATAATAGCCAAAATTAAAACTGTAAGGCCAGGACACAACAGAGACAGGCCAAGAAATTATTCAGTTATAATATTATACGTCTGGGAGAGGCACTGAGGATGGATCGCCAATCCCTAAGATCCCTTACCTGGTTTTTATTAACAGGGCACGGCCCTTTTAACGGCCATCTACATAAAATGGGAAGGTCCCTTACGGACCAGTGCAGATTTTGCGACTGCGGTAAGGAGACATCGGAACACCTACTATTCACATGCGATGCTATCATCCTAAAAAGATTAAAGTTCCTCAATGCGTATATAATCCAGTGGCCTAACGCCGACCCACTGGATATGCATCAGGTAGCGGCGTTTATCAAGGATATAGACCTAAAGTTCACGTAGGAATCTCTAGGGATGCACAATAGGCCTCAATGGTCGCAGTTCCCTGGGCTGCATACACCCACCCTTTTAAACAAAAAAACAAAATAAAACAAAAAAAAAATGTATATAACTCCCCACTAAGTAATATAGAACTTGTTTATAGAGTTAACAAGTCCTGTGGCTCTTTATGAACTTTTCACTAGATCGAAAGACTCCTGAATAAAAAAAAATTTCTTGTTGGTACTTTCCTGGACATTGCGGAAGCCTTTGGCAGTACATCGTTTTGTTCGATAACTAATGCCTTTAGCAATTTTGGTATTGATCCTCCTACTGTATAAAATGGATCTAATCTATGGCCAAATCTCGTATTGCTGAGGTTAAATTGGATAATGCTTCAATGTCGGTGAAAATTGCGAAAAGTTATACTCAGGAGGTGTGTTCTCACCCATAAAAATAAATAGCAGCTTTTGGTTATTGACGATCTATTTGTGAAACTGCGCATGCAGGCTTTTTATAAACCGATACTCTACTCAAGCGCCTTATCATTTTTTATATACATAGGTAGGATTAACATTGAAATTAGCTATTAATTACATACTTATTTGAATTAAAACCGAACTTTTTAAGATAACGTCTAATAACAAAAAATTATTTCGGTTAAATGGGAAGTACTTAATATGCTTTGTTATCTGTAAGTGCCTATTGATTGTATTAAACCGGTTTAAGATAACTTTGTATTTACATAGATAAGCAATAATTATTTATTATCTATTTTACTAACGCAGAAATTAAGCCTGTGACAATAATCTAATGAAAGCTAGTTAGTCAGTCTAGTACATTGGCTCTTTATTCTTCTTTTAACCGCACAAAAAAAAAATGAAGTCAAATGAAATTGTTATTAAACAGACCAACATCTTGATTTAGCAGAGCATTTTTCTGTCTAACAATAATGGCATTGTGATTTGTGATGTTATTTTAGGTCATCAATGAGAAGAAAACAGAAGTATTTTTACATTAAAAAAAAAACTTACAATAAGACAAGTGAATACACATTCCATTCAAATAGAAGAAAATGTAAAATAACAAAACAATACAAAAGTACCGTTACAAAACTTAAAGAAGAAACCAAAATAAAAATATAACGTCGTTCAGTCAGCTGGTTAAAAAAAAAAAAACGTAAATCACCCAGACTGTAAATTCATTCACGATTTAATACACCATAAAATATTTGTAGGTTTGTAAACAAATATTGTAGTTAATCCATTTAAATATTATGTTCTATATAAAAATACAATCACATAATAAAATCATGACAAAATTCGAATATCCGTGACGAGAACGACAAATAGATCTCGCGATCTGCCGATACATTTCTTTTAACCGTTACTGTATATTAATTGTGAATTAAACAAAAGAAATTAGAATATGGCAAAAAAAACGTGGTCTGAATTATTCATTACACAGAGAGTATGTACAGATGGTAACTAAAATATAAAAATAAAAATCTGGTTTAATTACCGAAATAATGGTGCCGGAATATCGGTATGCACATTAATAGGTCCTGTAGTTGTTGCGGCATTACCATTAATATTATTCTGATATGTTGGTTGCAATTGTGGATTTTGGTTGGCATCGAAACCGGCTGGTGGTATCTGAGATTGTGGTCGATTATTCCAATCATGTGATTTTGGTGTTGCTCCAGTATTTTCGTTTATGCGTCGCATACTAGGGAATTGTGATAGCTGTGAGGCTGATTCTTCGGGAACGGATGGTGGTACATTTGCATTACCCCGTAAATCTCGTCTCACTCTTGGTGGACTTGAACTTCGTAGCGAATTGGAACGAGCTACATGGCTTGTTTTGGGTAAAACTATACCATTACCTGGAATCGATTGCATATGTTGATCATCTGTTTTATTGTTGGTAGAATGAGGGCGTACAATAGTTTTTAGGTCTAAAATTTCAGTTGGTGTTATTTCACTTGGATCCACTAGCGGTAGTGGACGATTTGTTGATTTTAGTATCTGATTATTACCAACAATCGAAGCCCATTGTGGTGGAAGGCCCACATATCGTCCTTCTCGCTTATCAAACCCTGTATGGACACGGTGCACGAAACTAGTTGGCAATGAGATTTGGGGCTTCTTCTTCTTTTTCGTAAACATTTTCGATTCGGTTTAAATATTTGTATTTTTTTTTTTTTTATAAACTTAAATTTACTATTTAATATGATAATTTCATCACTTTCACAAAATATTTTTTTCAAGTTCTTATAATTAAATTAACAAACAACAAAAAAAATAACAAATTCGATCAAACTTTTATAGCAACACAACACTAACAACAAACAATATAAACTGTAACACTCATGTATGATTCTCCCCTTGATAACCTATTTATTTCTGTGTATTTGTTTAACATTAATATCCGAGTATGGAACACGATTAATAAAACTGCATCATCACAATTCACTCACTACTTAGTCACTAGACTACACCGTATCGCAGAAATCCCGTGTTTTATTACAATTCCTACTTTTATTTATTACTGTTAAAAGTACAAGACTGTCAGCCACATTGACAGTTCGTACATATTTTTTTTTTTTTTTTGGTTTTTTTTTTGTTTATTTTTTATTAAAACAATCGAGCGCAATTACACACATAAAACTTATTTTATTTTTTTTAAATAACAAACAAATTAACAATTTATTAAACTGATTTAATAAGAAAAACAAATGTAAATTAACGAAATTAATTAAATAAAATAAAAAAACAAAACATAAATAACACACGAATGTATTTTAGTGGAGCACCATCTTTAAATGAATGAAAAAACGGCGGTGTGCGCGCATCGCGGCGTCAACGCTTCGAACTAGTACAGGAATTTACGGTTTTTTTTTTTTCAAATTGACGTAATTTTATACAAGTTAGGTTCGTGTCTTTGGTTTGCAGCAGGTGGAAGGGAAATTTTATGCGTTCACTAATTTGTCATGTTGCATGCTGTATTTAGGATAAGGGTAACCGTACTCGACAACCAAATATTGAAACTTAAGCCAGATATTCAGACGACTGTTGATTTATACAAATGCGTTGGCCACACTTTTAATCGGAACATCTTCTCGCGGTGACCATATATTTGGTCTTAAGCTTCGTTTATCTGGCAGCAGGACCTTTTTCAAAGAGATGATGTTAAAGAACGGGAGAACTGATTTTTTTTATGTAGGTATATCCTCGTTTCTTTATTTTTCTATAACATTTTGAAAGAAATAAGATTTTTGAATATTAGGGTATTTCTCATAAGGCGGGTAGGGTACTTTCAAAAATTCAGGTAACTGCACACTTTCTAACATTTCGTTCAAAAAACTTGAATCAAATCTACGCCGCTTTGACGGTTTTTCATAACACTTTAATGAGACTGCAATGTCTGTGCCATTGCTGAAATTTTGAATGCATCTGTATTTTTAAATCGTTAGTTTTTATTTGAAAAAAATCTAAATTTAAAGGTACACCTGTCTTCAATTTTTTGTTTTGCCTTGGGGCAACGCCATATCAAACACAATGGGCCGATTTATTGGTCGATAATTGATATCACACGTTGATGCGTTGATATAAGTAGTTTTACCATCAGAAGTAATTCCGTATCCTTCGTGAATATGGCCAAATACATGATACTTTGGTTTTATACGTTGTTGAATCGAAGCAAGTAAATCAACACAACCAGCTCTTTTTCCACTGCTACATAAATCACCGTGGCCTATTGGTGGACCATGTGTTATTAAAATATCAATATCGTTTGGTATTTTATCCCATTTGTCAAGACACTGTTGACCGCGGATTGCATTAAAAGCCCATTTACCGAAATCCGGTTGCCATGGTGTACCGTATATTTTTAATCCATATAATTCGATTGCTTGTTCTTCAAGATAAGTACAGTTTGTTAGTAAGTTTTTTACTGTTTGTGCATTGATCGCTTCTCCTAGGCATCCCTTTGAACTGTTTCCCTTGATGGGTGAATCATCTAAATATGCACAAAGCTATTGTTAGTTTAATTTTATCAAAGTCGATTTGTCTTATCTCACCTGAGTCACATTGGTCTGTCGCAATTAGACTTTTAAATGGGTGAGTACAACTATCATCAAATGATAGCTCATGATTACCCGCGATAACAACTTTGTATTTATGTGGTAATCCAGCGATCCAATTATTGAAATTTATTACCTCATCTAATCTACCACGTCGTGTAAAATCACCAGCATGTACAAATATATCACCATCCGGCACATCAAATTGTATTTTCGCCGTCTCATTGTGAGTATCACTCATGCAAACCACTCGAACTTTATTTTCCGGAATCTCAGGTGTTGGTGAATCGATTACCATTTTAATGACTCGCTGCGTTTTTGATATTTTATTCCATGCAGCAGTCGGAGTTTGCGATAATTCATGAACTAAGATCTTCATAACTTCAAAGGGTCGAATTATTCCAAAAAAATATTCACTTTAGATCAAATTTATAGATATTACGTACATTTCATTGCAACGAACAATGAAACTTTTTTAAATAAAATAAATTTTAGCTATAGCAAATTAGCAACAATCTACTAGGTATTTCACTATTACGGCGGGCTCTAAATGCAGTATTTAAATGAGCAAATTTCAGCACTCAGCAGACCCTCCCTTGACGTAAAGACTCACTGAAAGTTTGTATGTACAAAATACAATAACAATACACAAATGACGTTGAGGAAATCGAAATCAACACAAATCAAAAACTGCACAAATCTGCCCTACACGCAACGAGGCGTGGATTGACTTGCGCAAGCGGAAGCAGAGTCAAAGTGTTTGACTTGCACTTGAAGAATGTTTCAAAATTCAGTTTCAAAAATCGATCATTTCATATAAAGACAGATTAATGCGTGGCCGGCAAATTATTAGATATTTTAACTAATATAATACAAGGCAAGAACTTTTAATAAAGGCAAGGCCCAACTAGCGCAAATATTGCAAGTAGCGAGCGTAAATAGTTAAATTTTAATGACCCTCCTCTAATTAACACAAAATGATAAATCAACTTTTAACAAATAAAATACAATATTTTTAAAAAGTTTAATATTTAATCATTTTACATCAAACGGTTTCCACCAATCTGCGAATTGCTTCACTTTTGTTATTATATTTTGTTCCTTTCTTGGTCGGCGCCATTTCCTCGCATCTAAATTCAACAATCCACCAATAATTTCTTGTGCATAATTCTCGGGAAATTTATGTTGATCTTCAATAACGTGCGCAAATCCACGATCCGTTCCAAAATGTACCCAAAAGTATGGCAGCCCTTTCGGAATCATCCTCCTCAAATCGCGATCTTTTTTTATATCGACCAGCTGTTTATTCACTGCCCAATCGGATTCCGATTCCTGAATGGCTTTCTTGAAATAGAATGGCAGCAATTCAAAATCACGATTTGGTACGGCATGCACTACCATATGCGGTTTGCGATGTAAATTTCGTGCCGTCTCAAAAAATACAACATCCATTTTACGCGATTCGAACATTCGTGTAAGAGCCTTTTGGAAATCTTTGATTTCATTCCATACATCTTCATCCAATTGTGTTGCACAGGTGACATGATGCATTGGAGTGATAAGACAATGGCCGGTCTGCAAACCTTCGAACGACGGCAACGATAAATAAACATTTTTCCCCATCGCAATGATGAGCTGCTTGTCCATTCGGTTTGAATCGAAACAGCGATCACAATTTTCCAACGTTTTTTGATACTCATGATGCTCTCGAATAGCTTCGTCTCGTTCCCGCCTACTTGATTCGCCATCCGTTATTTCTTTTCGCACCTTATCCGCAAATATATCCTCCAAATCGTCATTCGGATTCTTGTGCTTGCTAATGATTTTAGCGAATTCGATGTCAGAATCCTGGCCTGTAGTGAATTTTTCTTTTTCGAACATTTGTTTGAGATTATATTTATCGTCGTCGTGGAAATATCGAACGCGTTCGTTGTCGACATGAGTTTCAACATTTTTACCTTTGTGTTTTTCTTTCTTTACAGGCTTACTGAACGGATCTCTGGAGGAAAGTGGTGCCGTCATTCCACTCGCTGTCGTTCTTGTTAGTAGTACATCTTCAGCTTCATCGTCGAGTACCGATTCCTTCTTGATGTATTTTTGTGATTTGAAATTATTACGATAATCTCGTGCTTTTTCTAATTTGGCCTTTAGTTCTTGGGCTATCTCTTCATTACCCATAATTTCAGCTTTGATCAATTTAGCACCTAATTCATTCATTTGTTGATCCGTTAGAAAATCATGCTGAGCTAATTTTGGTTTGGAAATTTCAGTGTTTGATTTGGATTCTAATACGGATGGAGCTAGGTCCCCTTCGTCCGCTGATGATGAACCACTCGATGGAGATGGCGTTCTAGGTTTAGTTCTTTTTACTGGTTCTTCGGTCTGTTTTTTCCTCCAACCACCTGTTTTTGTGGTCGTTGATGGGGTCTTATTGCGATGCTTTCTACAATTTTCATCATCTGAATCGATTGTCGGCTTTTTAAATGAAGGAACCCCAGTACCACCATCTTTCCAAAATGGATTTAATTCACGATCACTCTTAGCTGGATTATACGTGTCCAGATCTTTACGTTCCTCCTTTTTCTGTTCCTTGTCTTTGGTATACGACATCAAGGATACTCCAGATAACCAATCTTCTCGCACTAATGGCTTATCTTCGGCCTTCTTCTCCACCCATTCGTCTTCACTGTTACCTTCAGACGAGGTACTTGATGGACTACTGTATTTGTGCTTTTTCTTTTTCTTCTTCCGTATCTTCTCCTCTTCAGAACTATCCGAACTTTCGCTGGACTTGTACTTTCGCTTTTCTTTGGATTTTTTTGCCTTTTTACTTTTTTTACCTTTTTTGTGTTTAGAACTTTTACTATTGTCATTGATCATCTTGTCGATTTTTTTTGAAACCGATGGGAGCATCCATTTGTCATCCCCACGCAGTTTGGCTTGTTTAGTACGTTCTTCGCGAACTTTAGCATTGTACTCCGCCTGAATAAAAAAGATTACCTTTAGAAATAACACGAATAACAAAAATTCCAACTTACCCGTTTTAATAATTCCGCTTTTGCCTCTGCCATTTCTTTTCGGGCCTCTTCCAGATCACTGGCCCTTTGGAAATTTGAATAAGACATCGTAAACTGAATACCAAATTGCACGGCCACCAAACGTAAATAATACAAAATGACAGCTGTCAAATAGCTTAACAAAAAAAAAAAAAAAATGTCCGCTAATTCAGCGCCTTGGGAAATTTTCCATTTTGTATTCAGCACCTCCAAATGTAGCGAACTTCACTTCGTAAAAAATTTCTTTCCGGTTAAAAATATCGTCAAGGTATGTCGAATAATTTAATCTAAAAATTGTAAAATTTAGTTTATTTACAAGAATATTTAATTAATTAGTGTGCGATTAGCTAAAATAGTTATTTAAAGTAAGTTCATATAAAAATATGGTGTTTTTATCACTATTTTATTGAAGTTTGTGAATAAAATAAATTTTGGTTGGTTGCTGCGAGTGACGTCGCCATTTGTCCAAAATTAAAATGTGCATGTGGTTAAATTTTACTTGTACAAATAAGTTGGTTTACTAATTTTTGTTTTCTTATTCTTCTAGATGCCAGGTGTAATTGTTAAGGACGTTGACCAGCACAAAGTTGTGAAATCCGTAGCTCTCTTTTTAAAGAGGTAAGTTATCAACATTACTTATAACATAACCTCAATTTCGATTAGGTAGTGTATTGAGTGGGGTAAATATTTACATGTTTTCGTTTGCTTTTTTATTTTTTCATTTTCTTAGATCCGGTAAACTAAAAGTACCAGAAACTATGGATATTGTTAAAAGTGCTAAATTCAAGGAATTGGCACCATCTGATCCAGACTGGTTTTATATTCGTTGTGCTTCTATTTTACGCCATCTCTATCTCAGATATCCAATTGGTGTTGGTGCTATCACAAAAATATACGGTGGACGTAAACGTAATGGTGTACACCCATCACATTTTTGCCGATCAGCTAAGGGTGTTGCACGTAAAGCACTCCAAGCATTGGAGGGAATTAAACTGATTGAAAAATCGTTAGATGGTGGCCGTAAATTGACTCCACAGGGGCAAAGGGATTTGGATCGTATAGCAAACCAAATTGTTGGCAAGCAACGCGCTGCTAAAAAAGAAGCTGTACCGGTGGTTATCGCCACAGAACCAGAACCACAATAAATGGTATTGTTTTTTTAAGTGAAGAATAAAAGAAAGGGAAAATTTAAGTTGCCGTGTGTTTATTATTTGATTCTGGAATTTGTTACGTAGATTGTGAAACAGATGTTGGAATTTGCAAGTTATGAAAATTCGCTTTCGTTTCTAATCAATGTATTTTGTTTTGGTTTAATCTTGGGATAAGTCTCCGTTTTTCAGCAAATGGTCTAAATTAATAAAGAACCACATTCCTTCAATCTAAGAAGTTCGTCATTTGTTCTAGGAATGTGGTTCTTTATCGATTTCTTTGATGAACAATTTTTTCACGGTCAAAACTTTCTTCAAGAGCAGGGAAGGTAATAAATCGGGATTCCATTAGTTTGATCCCAGAAACTTAAAATTGGTTCGCTTTTTTTACTAAGTCGAATAAGTAATGTTGTATTTGATTCAACTTTCATTAGATGCAATAAGAATATGTACAAAATATAACTTTCAATGGCTCATTTAGCAAACAAACCACATTAAAATGTAAAATTTTATTTTCTACTTTAAAAAAGTTGGATTGAGAACGGAACAGCTTTCGAATCGCTAAAATGACAGTAAACGTTTTGGTTCGTAGTGATTCTAGTTGGAATGGCATAGAATAAAAAAAATAATCAACATTCTGGTAAAGGGAAAATTTGAAAATATGCGCAAAAAGGTGCTTTAATTGATTGAGTGCCAAATATAAAAGGGTAACGTACGTAGAAACAGAAAGTATAGCTAATTTCTTCTAATTCATAAAATTTTACATTTCTAATAAAGTATGTTTAAAATTTACCACAACTTCTATGTCGAGCAGAGTGGCGCAGTGGAAGCGTGCTGGGCCCATAACCCAGAGGTCCGTAGATCGAAACTACGCTCTGCTATAATTTTTTTTTTAATTTACTTTTCTAAACCTTTAAATCTTAATTTTAACGTTGGCGAAATGATTATCTGGGCTAGAAATTGGCCCTTAGGCATTTCCTGAATACTATTTGAATAATAGTACATACTCGTTGAAGTTGAATAGAACGATATTTTGGTTTAGGCTTCTTTCGTAAAGAGGGTTGACAATGTCAACTTTCCGACTAAAATAGATAATAGCGAAATAAGTTGAGCCAGTTGTCCATTCTTGATAATTAACGATACAGGAAGTACAATTTGGGTGCGTTACTCATTGTGTACTACCTAACCATTCGGTTCAAAATGTGTTCTTTATAACTGTCAAAGTATCTTAGGATATGAATACCTTTAAACGCATAGGATGAAGGCAAATGAAACTCGAATTTATGTTGATTAACCCGATTCTGCTTCTTTTTTCAATAGCAAAACATCTTCTAGTGGTGGGTATCACAACAAATAATTCAAATAAGATAAAAATCACCTTGATAAATGTTTCTGTTTTCCTTCTTTTGTTCGTTAATTGCAATTGGAACAGTTTATTGTTTTAAAATTTTTCCATGAAACGGTTGATTTTTAAAGTTTCAACATTAGGCTTGGCAATACATGAGTAATTATAATTTTATTATTGTATTTGAATTAGTTATTAATATTTTGGTTATTTTAGAATGAGACGGATATCACAAGAAAAAACAAAAAATAACATATGTTGTGGCCATAAAGGCAAGTCTTACCGTGAAACTGCGAAGAAGGTTGGTGTCGGTCGTTCAAGTGTCAATCGAGTGCTGAGCTTGTATTTAAAAGAAAAGCTCTTCTATTTCGCCTAAAGAAAACCGACGCTTACGAAGAATAATAAATGCAAAAGGGGTAAATTTGGAGTCTAAAACTTATACATTCTGTCAAAAAAGTACCGGGAATTGTTAATTTAAAATTCCCGCGCTGAAGGGATTTAAATTTTTTTCTTCCTAGATTAGTAGGACTGTCTTTCATTATGATGTCAACATTCAGCACGATCTGTCAACCAATTTCTTTACAGCAATTGGTTAAGCCAGTCGACCTCATTGGTGCACGTCACCGGGGAAAAACCGCAAAAAGTGACCGGATTTATGGGGGAAAAAACTCGTGGATTTTACATGACGATAACGCGCCATTACACCGAGCTATGAGTGTGAACGAATATAAGGCCAACAACTCAATAAATACCATCGATCAACCACCACATTCACTTGATTTATCACCAGGTGACTTTTTCCTGTTTCCCAGACTCAAATTGCTACTCTGTGGAACTCGTTTTGCCATAAAAAAATTCGGCGCAATCCTGGCATATGTCTATATCCTCGAATGGGGAATACTTTGAGGGCGACAAAATACATTTTTATGATTGAATTTAAAATTTGTGTTTTATTTAAAAATTCCCGGTACTTTTTTGATAGAATGTATTACAAATAAATTAATCCAGCAAACACAAAAAGCGTTAAGCGAAAATTTTTTCAGACGATTTTAACGGTGTGTGCGATGAACGCTTGATGGAGATGGACGCGTGTTTTTGTCTGTCTCCGTAAGTGGAATTTTTATTAAATATTAAATTTAAAATTGTCTTATTAGTTTTGTGTAATTGTGTTTATTAAATTTTAATAATTAAAATTGTGCGTGATTGTTTTTGTTTAAAGTGTGTTTATAGTAGGTTTGTTTGAATCACGTAACGTAGTTTTTTCGCTTAATTGATTAATTTCGCGTATGATTTTGTGTTCTTAATTAATTTCATATGTAGTGATTATATAGAAAAGATAAATTCTGTGACTAAAAGTGCAGTGTTTGTGATTCAGAATTAATTTAAATTAATATATAATAATAATTTAATTAATTTTGAGTGTTTTAGAAGTGAAATGTGAATTCATTTAGCATAAGACGGGTTTCTCGTTTTTGATGTTAAAAAATTTGAACAAGGATAAACGTGTACAAAATATAATATTAACGGGATCGTTATACAGGTATTTTCATGTCACATCTATGTATTGCTCTATACCTATATATATACATACATATATGTGGTATGAATTGTGTAAAAAAAAATTTTTTTTGTTTCTTTTATTTTTATTATATGATTTCGGTAAGGGTTGTAGATATACTCGTATTTAAGAAGGCATATGTAGTCTGCTAATTTTGCAACGGCAGTGCCGTGCATTTTCATTCCGGAATGAATGATTTCATTCCACTGAGAAATAGGTATAGAAAAATTCTCTTCTTACCGTAGTTTGTGGTGTTTGCCACTGGAGCAATAGCCTTTGACTTTCGAGTCAGTCGGTTGTATATAATATTTTTTTAAAATTTCTCTGAAATTTTTTTAATTTTTTTTTTTACTAAAATGGCGAAATGCTACAACCGATCCAATCAATGATCGGTGCTGCTCAACCGAATAAAATGAAGGATAGAAACAATCCTTGGAAAAAAAAGTAAAAGGGATGCAGCTTTTCTGGATGAGGGCTGATTGTTAGGGGCTGATTGAATAATTTAAATTTTAGAACTGGTATCCGGCAAATTTTCGAGGTATATTGAGTTTTCATAATTTTATTGATTTGTGGAATTTTAATCAAAAATCGAGGATGTACTCCAATATTTTTATATTTACGAGCTAATTTGCAGCCGATTAAGAAAATTTTCTTTGTGTGAATGATGTTTTCTGGTGATTTTGGGCTGGGTGATATATCTATATATTTAATATATGTATATATATAACTAAATATTTCTTAATACTATTTTTGATCTTTTCCATCAACATATCAGTAGCTGTAGGTATCTTTGATGATCTTTACCATTTCAAAATAATTTAATTTTGTTTTCTTCTTTTATTTTAAACGAATTCAATTAATAAACTTAATCAAATGACGTGTAATCACTAAACCTTACTGGTTTTTTTATAAGCGACTTATCACGTAACCGACAACCCTGACCTACACTTTGCTCTGCATTCTCATTTCTATTTACCCCTTTCACATTCACATTCTCACCACAGTCTTCCTCCCTTACTTCAAAACCACTTGGATTCTCTGCAACAACATCTTCCACTACGCCTTCATATTCATTATACTGACTAACGAGTTGATTCTCTACACAAATCCTACCACTATCAAACAAAACAATATTGAAACTTTGACTACCTTCATTCATCCCAACAACAGTACCTTGATCGTTAACCTTATCCTGTTCATTCAAACTCTGCTCTATTTTTGAGTTGTCATTTAGCCTTCGCCCTAACCCTCTCATCTGATTCACATGCCTCTTTATAATCTTGCTACTTGCTGGTAGTTTACATATATATATCCTTGGTCCTAATCGTTTCTCTACTCTTGCCCTTAGCCACTTTTTATTTGATCTATAATTTCTAATTAAAACTTCCTCATTTTCGCTAAACATCCGTGCTCTATCGTCCTTATATCTTTCCGAATCATCCTCCTCCTCTTTATCTCTTTTAGACTTTGGTAACAATAAATCATATTTTATTTTGGGTTTGTATTTCAATACCAATGAAGCCGGTGCAACTCCTGTCGTACAATGAGGTATATTTCGATAATCAGCAAGAAAATTGCACAACGTATTTTCCACATTACCCAGATTCTTATCCAACCCAGCAGTATACAAAGCCTTTTTAACCGTCTTTACCAAATTTTCCGCCGCCCCATTCGTAGCAGGAAAATAAGTAGGTGTCAGAGAATGCTTAATGTTGTTTGATTTCATAAAATCAACAAACGTCAATGATACAAATTGTGATCCATTATCACTTACCAGTGAAAACACACTTGACAAACAACGAATAGTGAATTCTGTCGTTGGACTTAACGTATGAAAAACCTCGACCCACTTACTATTTGCATCTACAATTATTAAATAAAACCTGTTGCACATCGGACCCGCTAAATCAAATATGAATCCTTTTCCATGGACCTTCTGGTCTCCTCCACATAATAGTTTTTGCTTTCGGTGGATTTGGTAATACATTTATACAACTCTCACATTCCCTTATCAACTCCTTTACATCTTTGTCTACATTTGGCCACCACACATATGACCGCACTATCGACTTTGTTTTGACAATTCCAAAATGACTTTTATGTATTTGATGTAACAATGGTTGCCTGAGAGTCTGACTTCTTCTTCAATCCCTAATTCATTTCCCTTTATCATGTATGCTGCAAATAGTTTTTTATCTAATTTTGAAAAATCGCCGTTCCTCACTGCTTTCATCACTTCTATTATCTCTAAATCTTTTCCCGTTTCCTGCTTAATTAACTCAAAATTAATTGGTAAGACATCATTTGAACACACAAAATTCAAATAACTAATTTCTTCGGAATTAAGTGGCCTATTATCTATTGGAAAACGAGACAACGAATTCGCACAATTTTCCCTAGATTTAACATATTCAATAGAGTAATCAAATGCTGAAAGATGAAATGCCCATCTTTGTAACCTACTCGTCGACATCTGTGGAATTCCACGATGTTCTCCAAAAATTGCAAGAAGCGGTTTATGGTCCGTTACCAATACAAAATGTCTTCCAATTAAGTATTGAAAAAATTTCTTTGTCCCAAAAATAATAGCGAGTGCTTCCTTTTCAATTATTCCATAGTTTCTTTCACTATCTGAAGTTCTCGATGCAAATTCAATTGGCCTTTCTATTCTACCCTCAAATCTATGTGATAGTACTACTCCTATTCCCACATTCGATGCATCACAAGTAAGTACCAGTTCCTGTTGAGGATCGTATTTTTACCAACACTTTATCCGACAATATTTCGTCCTTAATCTCACAGAACACTTTATTACATTTTTCACTCCATTCAAAACCTTCTCCTTGTTTCAACAAATTATATATTGGATGCATTTTCGTAGATACATTTTCAATAAACCTACCACAGTAATTCACCAGTCCACAAAACGACCTAACCTCGGTAATAGTCTTCGGAATTGGAAAATCACTAATAGTATACTTCTTACTACTTCTATTTATACCCTTAAGTATCCGAAATTACATATCCTAAATATCCAATTTTATTTTTACCAAACTCACACTTTGATGCATTAACTCTAATCCCAGCATTTGACAATCTTTCGCAAACACTAACACATCGTCCAAGAAACACACTACCCCCATTAATACCTTTTAACACTCTTTCAATCTCTCGCTGAAAAATCCCAGACGCTGGTTTTGACCCCAAATGGTAAACGATTCATTCTATAGTTTCCCATATGTGTACTCTACGAAACCAACTTTTTAGACTCCTCATCCAACTCCAATTGATAATACGCACGATCTAAGTCTAATTTTGAAAAAATTCGGGCATCCCTCAACTTGTACAAAATATCCTCTAATTTTGGCAATCTATAATTCGTATCTTTCAAATACTTATTTAACGTAACCTTGTAATCCGCACAAATTCTTATGCTACCATTTTCCTTTAAAATAGGCACCAAAGGTGTACCCCAATTTGCTGTTTCAATCTTTTCAATTATTCCTTCCTTACTTAATGTCTCTAACTCCTTTTAGACTTCACTCAAAAAAGCAAATGGAACCTTTCTGGCCGGAACAAATTTAGGAATAGCTCCATCCATAATATCTAAATGTACTTTAATATTTTTAACTTTCCCTAATTTACCATCAAATAACTCCTTATTATATTCTCCTATTATCCTCTTTAATTGATCACTTGCATCACTTAATTGGTTTATCTCTATTTGTTTCACTTCAAATGCTGTTCGATTCAAATGGGATTCTTATACATACATATTTCGTATGATCGAGTACATTTGAGTCGAATTCCGAAACAGTAATACGCAAAACATAACAAATTTTTATTTGTGCATGCCAAATTTTAAATGTCAACTATATGGCGCATAGAAATGTGCATTAGGGGATGCTAGTGTTAGTGTCTACGGTAAATGCTGGTTATTGTGAATTTCATTATATTGATTACATATTGTTACGTTTTTGCCTTGTCAAATAAGGTTCTTATCACTGGATTGTGAATAATACAAAATCAATTTGATTTATCTCCAACGTATTTATTTATTTCACAAAATTTATTACAACACAGTTTATCAATAAAAATTCACAAAATCACTTTATATAAATTATTCTTAAATTTTACTGTTCACTTATAATTTTTATTTCCACAAAAACACTTTTTAATTCACTTTTTAATTCCTTTTTGATCTTTACTCTATCGCTTGCCAAATATTACTAATTATCTTACAAGTTTACTCTATCGCGTTCCGAAATACTAATAATCCAATTCGATCTTGTTCGCCTTTTTATATACACAAACCAAACTTCTCGAAAGTTCATGACTTTTCCAGTTAGAATAGTGTAGAACAGTTTTATCATGGAAAATTCCATTTTAGTGCAGTTTAACATTGAGCTATTAATTTTACTTATTCTATTACACGCTAGGTGTCACCGTCACAATATCAAAGTGTCATAGATTGTTCGAGTATTTTGTCTGATGGTGTGGTTGTTATAAATTATACTAAATTGTATGTAGTTGTTAGATCGTCTCCAAGCTACAGAAATATTGGTGAATTCTCGCTCAACCCCCCAGAAACGCCAAGCATACAGCGGCTATGTAGCGTGGAGGTTATGTTGGCTTATGATATCTATTTTATTTTTTATTTATTACCACCTAATTTATATAAGTTAATTGCTATTGGTTAAGTAGTAAAGCAATTTAGTTTTCAGAGTAACCTGGGAAACTCTATTTGAGTCTTATTAGTGGATATCGTGTATGGGTACATGTGGTACTTAACTAAACAATTAATATTCTAAAACTTTCGTGTAGTTTAATATCCTTTTGCAAGATTTTTAGGAAATTGCCGATTAGTTGAATTTTTAATAGTATGGTAAATATATAAAATATACATTTTTTCAGCTTTTATTTTTGAATCTAGTTGCAGTAGGTAAACCATTAATTAACTATCTACAGGAGAACGGTGGCTAATGAAACAAGTGCTGTGAATTTGAATTATAACTTAGCAATTTATAATTTTTTAACATTCCCGTAGAATTTTATTGTTGATGTTGAATTATTCATATGGCTTAATATTATGGTTGAGGTTGGTATTGGTATTGAAGTGGGTGTTGGTATTGGTGTTCGTACTGGTGTTAATGTTCATACTTGTTGGTATAATTGTTAATGATAGTTTTGGTATTAGTATTCATATTGGTTAGTTAAAATGGTTTTAGTTTAGAACACTCCTGAGAAACTCGACCAAGATGACAATGGCTGTGATGACAGCACGATGGCCAGATGGTAGTTGGTTGAATGATTGTCAAACTATTAATGGTTATTTATTTGTGGTACATAGGGATTGATCTAGAATTTATTTCAGAGAATCAAATTTATACTTAATTAATTTTAAAATAGTTATTATAAAGAATTAATGCATATTTTAAATTTAGGAATTTCTTGAAGAACCTGAAAAAACCTTACAGGAGTTGGAGCAGTAGATGAACTTTAAATTGTATTGTCTTGTGCTAAATAAATTACTAAAAATATATTACTAACAAATTTACTAACTATCAACTACTTAGGTGTCTGGAACCGGGTTGAGTCTTTGTTGCTAACATTCCTTTCCCATCCCTCGATTTTGTTATATGTAAAAAGGTGTACGACGGCGGCCTGGCCAGGGGCGGATATCACAACTATTAGACTTATGTGGTTATCGATGTGGCGCCTTCCTTTACGGGGTGAAATATTGCTATGTTGGCTTCATGAAAAGCGGAGTATGATGGTACATATTTCCTTGGTAAGGGAGAGTTATGGTGTCGTGTTGCAACATGATCGCGTACATCGCAATCAATCAATCAAATTTTTTTCAGACGATTTTAACGAAAACCTAGCAATAATTTTGAAATTATATCGAAAAAATTAAATTCGATTTTCTTTTCGTTTTTTAATCGGTAAAGCGCTTTATAATTTGGTTATGATCCGAATAAATACCATTGGACTATTCTTTCCAATATCGGATAATCGTCGCCATTACTGGAGCAACAAACTAATATAACTTTTATAAAGGATTGTCATGTGGCCGACTTACCGTATGATGAAGACCGTAGGAAGGGAAGATTAATTAATTAATCACCATTTTTATACACAAACATTTTTTAATTAAATGTAATAAATTTAAAAAAACATTTTTTTTGTTTGTTAAATAATTTATTTCACATTTCTCTCTGGATCTGTTTTTAAAATTAGTTATAATAAATTAAATCATCAAGGGAGGGGGGGGGGCGGGGGCGAGGAGGGGGCTCTCTAGTGTATCACCTGGACGGTACATAAAATCTACTACATACTTTACTTATATTTTCATTCAGTTTTTAATCAATTTCAAAAGGGATTTTATTTTCATTTTTAAAATATAAATATTTTATTATTATATAATTAATTATTAATTTAATTTGATAAATTATCACATTCTTCACAGAAAAAAAAAAAAAATAAATAAACATGATTTCCTCCAACATACAATAATTGTCTCATCATTATTAATTAATATAATATATTAATTAATTTATGTTCATTAAAATTTGTGCTCTAAACATTTTATTAATTTTTATTAACAACAACAAAACGAAATAAAATTTTATAAACTATTAATGTATTTTATATAATTTTAGGACGTTAATTAATTTAATTAAGTAGGTATATATAATTTTATTTGTTTTAGTAACTTTATTATTTAATTAATTATTCTAATAAATAAAATATGTAATATGGTAATATATAAACTTTATTAAAATTTAATTAATTAATTTAAGGAAAAATTAAAATTAAATAAAGATGTTTTTTTTTTTCAATTAAGGCATAGAAATGAATTAAATTTGTGGCTATTTAATTTTTTTTTTTGTTTTGATTATATTTTTATTATTAAGGATTATTATTTAATTATTATTTTTGGTTTTTTTATTTAATTTAATTTAAAAGATACCACAGATACATTTAATCACTTTTTTTTGTTATTTGTTTTAAATACGGTCGTGTTAGAATAATGCGCATGCACAAAATGAAATTAGTGGGCGCATTATTCTTTTAAATCAGTCTCCAAATGTAACATGCCCGATTTATAAATTATTAATTATTAGTTTTTAATTTTTTATTATTTAATTATGAAGAAAATTAATAATTTGGTTTCGATTAGAATATAAATATTATTATTTTAATATAAATGTTGTTTACGTATAATTTTAATTAATTATTTTATTCATAGAAGCGATATTTTTGGGGGGGAGGGAAGGTCGCTTTTATACAAAAAAGGGGGATTCTTCCAAATAACTGTTGGTTCTTGGCCTGCAAGTAACTACTCTATATAAATGGAATTTCCCAAGCTTGAGAAAATTTAGAAATTTTTGATTGAATTTATTATTTAACATATGGATATGTAAAATATGCTACTTACTGTGTAGCAAGCAAATAATATTGAATGCGGGCGCAGCACACAAAAATCTTTTACAATTTGGATGGTTCAAAACTCGCAAGTTGTTTATGTTGGTTCTGAGCAAGTACTATCGAAAGGAGGGTAGCACCATGTATTCAGAGATATTGTTTTCTAAGGTATTAATCAAATAACATCTCAATTACCAGACATTTCAGGCACATAATTGGGGGAAAATACCAGAGGAAATACACAATTACTTTTTTTAGGAACAGTCCTTTCAAAAATAATTTCATTTTCCAGTTATCAGGGGGCCTATTCTTGAATTCCACATCCATTTTCCACGTGTGGACATCTGTGAAAGTTCACATAAAAACGTTCGAAAATTGTAATTCATATATAAAACACATGCGGCATGGACATTTTCCTATAAGTGGAATTTCTTCCACCTGCTTATACCCATTCGGAAATATTCCCTTAGTAACAAAAAAATTCAATTTTTATGAATTTTGACAGATGTCCACATGTGTAAAATGGATGTGGAATTCGAGAATAGGGCCCCAGGGGTCCTATTCTCAAATTCCACAACCATTTTCCACATGCGGACATCTATCAAAATTTATAAAAACGTTCGGAAATTTAGATTCAATTCGCTAAGGAATTTTATCGGTACTAAGGGAATATTTCCGAATGGGTATAAGCAGGTGAAAAAATTCTCCATATACGAAAACGTCAATATAATTACATAGATTTTGACAGATGTCCGCATGTGGGAAATGGATGTGGAATTCGAGAATAGGGCCCCTGATACCTGGGGCCCTATTCTCGAATTCCACATCCATTTTCCACGTGTGGACATTTGTGAAAGTTCACATAAAAACGTTCGAAAATTGTAATTCATATATAAAACACATGCGGCATGGACATTTTCCTATAAGTGGAATTTCTTCCACCTGCTTATACCCATTCGGAAATATTCCCTTAGTAACAAAAAAATTCAATTTTTATGAATTTTGACAGATGTCCACATGTGTAAAATGGATGTGGAATTCGAGAATAGGGCCCCAGGGGTCCTATTCTCAAATTCCACAACCATTTTCCACATGCGGACATCTATCAAAATTTATAAAAACGTTCGGAAATTTAGATTCAATTCGCTAAGGAATTTTATCGGTACTAAGGGAATATTTCCGAATGGGTATAAGCAGGTGAAAAAATTCTCCATATACGAAAACGTCAATATAATTACATAGATTTTGACAGATGTCCGCATGTGGGAAATGGATGTGGAATTCGAGAATAGGGCCCCAGGTATCAGTTTCACATAAATCAGAGGAAAATAACATCAATGACATAACCTCAAATTTAATGTATGCTATTTTTACACAAATCACTCAATGCTGGTACGTACGATGCAGAATTGGGAATATTTTTTAAGAAGAAGGTGCTAAGACTTTCAGATGATTCAGAAAAAGTGAGACTAATCTCATTTTACCAAAAAAACTTCGATATATTTCTCATTTGTCAAAAGAGTAAAGTAGCTCAATGACTTGTTCGGATCTCACAATATCTACAACCAGAGATGCTTGACGAATGGGTTACCAACTCGAACCGTTTACTCCTCAAGACTTCAGGTTTTGCTCTTTGATTTTGCCAAACCAGAAGTCGAATATTAAATAGTCTTGTATATGCTAGATTTATGTGGAATCAGGGTTTAAAATTAACGACTGCCCAACTATAATTTCATCTATCATTTATTTCGATCGGAACTTTTGACATGAACTGTTTAACTGTTTGTGCTGTTCAAAGTTTTAATCCAAGTTTCTATTGTACATAGCTGTGACCATTTTAGGGGTGCGATGCAAAAGAAATTTTATGGGTGTTCTTTAGTAAAGGTGATAGCAATGGGCACTCCTTTAACAAAAGTGTTAAATTCCTTTAGAGGGCGATTTGACTGACTATTAAGATGAGAATTAACTATATCCTCTTGATTTGGATCATAGACTGGAACTGATCACAGAAAGGTGTTCCTAGAGGAATTCCCGGTAGGTAAGTGCTGGACAGAAATTTGTGACAATAAATTGTGCTTGGTGGCCACTTCTGAATCTCAAGGAAACTTCAAGGAAATTCGTCGGAATTGTTGCGTTTCGGGTTAAAGGAAGGGAAACTGAAAGTAAGTGCAGACTATTCAATGGATCTCGATGTAGTACTACAAACAAATAAGTATCCTAAAAGTTTGCTAGAACACAGATAAATTAAAGCGATCATCCACATTACTCAAACTCTTAAATCAGCTGATCGAGGTTACAGCCACATTGGAAAATGAGACCTTTTAGTTAATTAGTTCTACAAACAAATTTCAAACTACTACTGTCAATATTCGTACCAAAAACAGACCTTTCATCTAAAAAAAAAATCTGTATTCCACGGTAAGAACTGGAAGTACTCGTATAAAGCATTTCTTAGAAGAAAACCGCCATCTTGAAGCGGCCGCAATTTAAAGGAAAGCTAATTAATTGAAATGGCTTCCACAGTTTTTCGAGGGCACGGTTCAATCCAATTTTTTTAAAGCTGCACCTAAACGAATAGCCATTACTCAGATGACAGTACAGGACTACCAGTGACACATCGGGGAGATAATAAGCAATAGGAAATTCTTGATTTAACAAGAATTTAATGCCCTCAAAAATGTCGAATAATTTCGAGATAATCTCCCTCTTTGCGAAAATCTCGAAACATACCGAAACTTCTGAAAATATCGAAAAATTCGAAATTCTCGGAAAATTTTGAAAAATTTCCGAATCTCTATCGCGACATACGCAGCTGTTAAATTTTTAATGTTCAGAGTTCCGAGATTTTTGAATGCTGCACCCGAAATTATAAATCGTATGAACGCCTGCTGAAATTGCTTATAATAAATTCTTATGAAAAGGAAAGAAATATTAAAATTATTGAAATTGTTCTCTTCTGTTCCCTGCTGCTGCGACCACTGTGGCCATCACTTATAAATCAGCCTGTTGGCTGCCACTCAACATTTCATGTTCATTTTTAGCTTGTCGTAACCAATTTCGCAAATCTCTGGTCCTCTCCACCAATGACGTGGTATAATGTCCAGCCAATGATTGACTAACAATTGTATTCGCCGCATTCGGTGTCGTCATAATTCCAGCCACGGTTGTTGTTGCTCGACCGGTTGCCAATTGGCGATACGTTTCTAATCGATCGGCAAGCGTTGGTATTATAGTAGGCTGATGGTTTGGCGGATTTGTATGCATTATCGTAGTGGTTATGGGATGGGATTGCGTCATAGATGTTAGGCCCCAACTCATTTCTGGATAGAATATCGATGGTGGTGGAGTTAATCCGTGTGCTTGTTGTTTACTTAGAATTTCCCATATTTCACGAATTTCAGCATTTAAATTCTCTAGACTTTGGATAATCTCCGATGATTCCTGGTAGATATTCTCCTTGTGACGATTTGTATTATTCATTTGGTTTGTGTCGGTGGCAAAATCGGTGCTACTAAATCCAGAACTAGAATGTGATGACAAATCACTAAGTGTTGTATCATCTTTAGTACCGCCACGAGTATCATCCCCGTTATTGCCGATAAAATCTGGTTTCTCTTTTTCGTAAATTCGTTGAAGTGATTGTTCCAAATGTCGTAGGCGGATTACTTTTTCGCCGAGAAGGGCTCGAGTTCGATGCAAGTTAACCTCCATCTCGGTCAGTTCTTTCTCCTCCTGGATTAGCTGGTCTAGAGTATGACGAGTGCTACATTTATGACGTTGCTTAATTTCTCGTTGTCGTGCCCGAAAATTAGTGCGTTGCGTACGCAATGATTCTTTGGCACGTCGAACACTATCGCGTTCCAAATGGATGCGATGCTTAAAGAATTCCAATTCAGAGCTACCTTTATGCGAATTGCTTACAATATCGGTGAATGGATATCGCAAATGGTATGTAGTATCTAGCGAATTATCAGGAAATTGGTCTTCCAAGTCTTCTAATTTTTGTAACTGACGCCGTAAATTTTCCACCGGTGTACATGGTCGTTCAACCATCTGATCACGTTTATTATTCGAATTCGTATTTAAGCGGGACGTTGAGGCGGATTTCATTCGCGTAAATATTTTTTTACGTTGACGACCTGGCGTCTCTTTCATATTGTTGTTGTTGATTATGTTACTAGTATTGTTGTTGTTGTTGTTGTAGAAATTTCTAGCTACTTTTATCACCTCCGAATCAGAATTGCCATTATCGCCGATGGCGCCGCTTGTTATGTAACGATGTATTTTTGGGTATTGATTCGAGACGGTCGTATCACTTTGGCTAATCGATGTTGTATCGTCATTATAGTTTTGGATTTGTTTTAAATATTTGGCGGTCGATGAGCCGAATTTTTTCAGTGGTTCTTTAGGTATGGTTGAGGTTGGTGGGGGAGGCAGAGGTAATTGATTGATTTGATGTTGTTGCGCCAATTTTGATTGCGGCAACTTAGGCGTAAGTGGTGGTCGTCCATAGTCGATGGGTGCGGAAACGGGTTGTTGTGCTGCACGATTATTTAGATGATTGGAATTTGATCGCTCTGTCTCAGATCCAGTGGTAACGCTAGTTGGTTGTTGATGTTCTTTGCGTCGATTATTGCGGCGTTCGAGAGACAACTTAACATCGGTTTTAAGGCGAATGTACTTTTCTTTGAGGCATCGATATTTATCCTCAAGCAACCGTTTCTCGCATCGAATTTTTTCATAAAGCCTATCCTCACCCATCTCACGCATCCTTTGCCGCTCAATATCGATTTCATGGCTCAGTTTGTCTTTCATTTGCGCCAAATTCATTTGATGATCCTTTTTTAACAATTCTTCTTCAGTTTTTAAATCACGCTCCAGTTCCTCCAGTATCTCGTTGTGATTTTTTTGCAAAACTTCTACCGACTTCCGGTGCTCATTGATAATTTCATTTCGTTTATCATCAAACTCTGTCTGCAGTTTAATTTTCACGTTATCAATTTCCAATCGATTTTTTTCATGTAAATCTAGTTTCAACTTGTCCAGAATCTTTGCATTATTCGCATTAATTTCGTCAACGGATTGTTTCAGTTCATTTTCATATTGCTTCCGGTCGCGTTCATAATTTTCATCGAGCTGCTGTTTCACCTTAACGAATTTATCGAGCGACTCGGTTTTTAGTTTTTCAATTTTCGTACTTTCATCGGCCACAAATTTTTCATATTCTAATTTTGTTCGGCCACTATAGTCCGATTTTAGTTTTTCCAATTGACTGCCCATCTCGACGCGTAACTTATCCTCCTCGAGTTTCAATTTTTCCAATACCATTTGCTGTGTAATGTTGTTATTCGGTTTAACAGAGTCTTCCGATTCCGTTAAGCTTTCATCGTCGTAAAGTGGTTTAACGTTGTTTGGTTGCAGTTTGATTTCGGTCTCGGTTTCATGTTTTCCAAATGTCGTTAGTGTTTTAACGGCGAGCGGTGGAGGTTTAGGTTGGGTCACCGGTTTTATTGGGTTAAGACCAACCCGAATTGAAGTGACATAATTTTCCTCCGGTTTACTCGGCTGATTGATTTCGTTCCATTTTATTTCATCAGATTCATCTTCTTCAACATCGTCCTCCTCCACCTCATCTTCATCTTCGATACTCGATTTTTCTTCAGACGATTTTTCCAATGATTCCGTTTTCACGTCGATCTCTTCTTTATTCTCGAAATTAAATCGCACACTTTTACGGTCCTCCAAATCGAACGAACCGTTGTCCGGATTTACCAGAGCCGTACTCTTGTTGGCTCTAACATCGCTCAGTGATGAGTCGCGCAATATACCTTTGACGCCCGAACTTAGTGATGAATCACGATCACTACTACCAAAACTTTCTTTGAATTGTTGTAGTGGTGACTGTATATTAGATTTGGTCGTGTTCGACTTTAGAAACATTGATCCGGTTCCAGTTAGGGTGAAACCTTTTGGTTTACCCGCTTCTTCTTTTAGTTGCCCGAACGTGGTTAGATTACGACCAGTATGATCATCTGATTTTATACCCAGCCCTATTTGGCCTGGTGTTCCGATCGTTACAACATTTTTACGATTTGCACCATTTGCGGCACTTCCAGCCACCGCACCATTAATCGGTGATAAAAATCGCCCTCCAAAATTATTGTCCATTGAATTTTCGTCACACTCCTCCTTTTCCTGTAGACTCTTAATTCCCGAATCGATAAGTGACGGATCGTCGTTCACCGATTTATCGTCTGTAGTCAAAATGAAACGATTTTTTCGCGCTTTTTCTACAACCTTTTTAAACTCCACGTCCAAGGGATGTTCCCACTGAGTAACTTTGGTTACACGATTTGCGTAATAATACGCTTGGTATTTGTCATTGTAACTGTAAATAGACAAGTAAAAAAAAAACAGTTTGAAGAAATATGTTTTGGTGAACGGTGATGAACGTGTAAAAATTCCTTACCATATTTGCCAATTTGGTGGTAACGCTTGCATAAGACCATCCTTTGCTATATAGAGTAAATATGGTTCCTTTTCTGGATCGATGCCAATACGAGTTGCATAATCTCGTATTTCTGGAACAAGACATATAAAAAAATAGGAAAACTATTATAAATAATGTAATTTAGTTGTTGTTGTTGTTGTTGTGGGAAAGACATTTTATGACCTTGTTTTCCTCATATAACCATGTAGGTTGGGCATATAGTGTTAACAGAGTTTTTTTCAAGCAGCCAAACGCTAAATAATGACCTAAATGTTTGGTAAATCGAATTATTTATTGTCATGTGTTGTGTTTTGTGTATACTGACTGAAATAAAATAATTGGGTTTTCCACGAGTTTTGTATGCGGTATTGGGTTTAAATTGTTTTCTGCGTTGTTTGTTTGAAATAATTATTTTTTATTCTCTCTAGGTCTGTCGCAAAATTTATTTCGTTTTTTTTGTTGTTGCTATATAACAGTTGGCAATATGTTTGTATGGTATATGTGTTTTATGTACTGTACTGTTGCAATTTTTTATTTTCAAATACATGAAAATTTTAAATCGAGTATAGAGATGTCTTGGTTTTGCAAAGAAACATTTTTTTAATTTGGCGACTTTTCAAAATTCCTGAATTTTTTTAACGTTATATGTTCAAATGTACGTGTACGAAAGAATAGAAAAATAATCGCAAAAATTCAATTTTCTTTATGGACAATTTTTCGACAATCAATTTCCGTGCTGTACTGTCTGAAAATGTTCTAAGCTCTTTTACAGATGCTACCAATTTGTAGAAAAATATTTTGCTTATTGTAGAAAATCTATATGGCTATATAATAGCAGTGAAGTTTGTGAGGTCACGGTTAGTGCTAGGCAGGCAGTTCTATCCATAGTAGGGCGTTGAACGCACATTTATAAAAGACGTATATTAAAATTTTTCCTGCTTACAACCGGTTTCGTCGCGGAACTAGATCTGAATGAAAGATAATTTCTAAAACCAAATCAGAACACTTAATACAAACTGTAATTGTTTAAGTTACAGTTAAAAAAGAAATTTGAATTTAACTTTACCTAAGGTGCCCGCCAACAGATCGCACGTTATGTAGTATAAGGTATTTTGGTATATATTCTGACATGAAGAGGGCAACATGGTGGTATAGAGAAATAACAGAATTTTGACATTCGGTTTCTGTTTCTTGAAAAGAACAACTGTACATTAGTAAATTTGTTTGTAAAAGAACAAAGTTTTTAATTATTTTTAAGATCCATCCGTGACAATTAGGCCCTATAAAATGAAAAGTGGGATATATTAATCGAATTAATTCGAATATGAGTGATACGGAAAATAAAGATGAACCAATAGGAGTAAATCCCAGAAGGTTTTATGATGAAACCGAATTTTCAGTACCGACTGTTTTGGAACAGCTTTCGGAAAATCGACAAGTTACATGCAGGAAACCTTTTTGTATACGGAATAAAGGAGGCTCCATCGTTACAAAACAACAAGTGGCCACCAAAATTACATGCAAAGCCTATTGTACTCCAAACTACGGTGCGCCATCATATAGCAGGCGAGTTCTTTCGACATTGAACTATTCAACCGTCAACTGATCGAAATTCATAAAACTAGTCGAAAATTGAATTCAATACATAATAATTCTCCCCTACGTATTTAAACACAATATGTTAACAAATTCAACTTACTTACTACTGGAAAACTATTAATTGTTTTATCTGAATTTAAATTTGAATTGAATTTGAAATTTTTAATTTGACTTTTAATTTTACTTTAATTGTGAATTTGAATTTAAATTTAATTTTAATATTAATTCATTTTATAATAATTCTCCCCTACGTAAAAAAAAATTCGCAACGCTGAAAATTATGTAAAAACTTTATAGTCGTACTGTAGATAATATATAGTCTCGCAGATACGTTGGAAGTCGCCTTACCCGTTCTGGCCTATTTTCTACCGTATCGGCCCCTGGACTTGTTAACAATTCTTCGATGTTCTCCTCCAGTTCGTGGTCTGAAACTGGTTCATTCCCCTGAGTTTGTGATTGATCAGGTTGTCGTATTCTCACCTGCAACGGATCGAATTCTTCTTCTTGTTGCCTGCTTGTTATCACTTCTGGATTAATGGTTGATTCATCAAACGTCCGATGCAATAAGTTGGTTTATGTGGCGTTTTAGAGAACTGCCTTCATCTAATTTCACGATATAATGAAGTTGGCCCAATTTCCGGGTGATCATCCCGAATTTCCATATATAGACTTATTGTTTATAACAAATTTCGCTTGGACTCTCTGCCCCTCTTTTTTTTTTTTTTTGAGAAATATTTTCTTGCACTGGAAACATGGCATCGAGTTTTATGCGAATCTGTCGATTTAAATACATTTCTGCCGGCGATTTCCCATTTTCTAGGTGTATGGCTCTGTATCGCAACAAAATTTTTAGTAATTTTTGATTCATTGGAATATTTTCGTTCGCCATGGTCTTCAGTCGATGCTTTAAAGTTTGAACGTTCCTTTCCGCCAATCCGTTGGTTGCTGGGTGTCCTGGTGCAATACATTTTTGTCGAATACCGTTCCTACGGCAATATTTTTGAAACACTTCACTGGTAAATGTTGTGGCATTGTCCGAAACCAATACGACTGGATTTGCCCGTTGCTCCGTGATTTGCAAAAATTTCACTTAAAAGTTAAATAGTGTTATCTGAATTCGGCGCTTCACGTAACCCCTTGATTTCTGCCCATCGAGATTTTGCGTCTATTACAACCAAAAAATAGAATCCTTGGAACGGCCCTGCATAGTCAATATGGATACGTTCTCAATTGTTTGATAGAGTATCCCAATGGTGCGTCGGAACTTTTGTGGGATTCTTCTTGATCTTCGCACATTCTTCACATGATCTAACTACCCTTTCGATATCTTCATCTATTTCTTTCCATATACAGTAACTGCTTTAAGACTTCCGGTTGGAGAACTTTTGGTATTACCACTCGATTATTTTTGGATAAAATCCCCGCGTTTATTACATATTCACTATCTTTATCGGTTGATCGTAATTCTCCCTTTATTTTTGATAAGTATTCATCCTTTTCTGTTTCATTAATAATTGTATCCGGAGTTAGATTTTCAGTTGATATTTCGAATACTGATGCTGCTAAGACTTGATGAACCTCTTCATTGATTTCCATGTCGGAGGAAATATCTTCTTGGTGTACTGATGCTCTTGATAAGCAATCGACGTTTTGATTGCCGATGCCCTTCTTAAATGAGATATTATAGTCGAAACCCGCCAAGAATGATGCGTAGCGTAGTAATCTAGCGGAAGTCATTTTTGGATCCTTGTTAACGGTTGATTATCCATGATTAATGTAAATCGTCTCCCATATAGGTAATCGAAGAAATGATCTACTCCAAAAATTATTGCCAGAGCCTCACGATCCAGCTGTGAATAGTTCTGCTCAGCGCTCGAGAGCGAACGTTAGGCAAAAGCAATTGGGCGTTCTCCCCCGTCGGTTGTGTGTGACAACACCGCCGCGATTCCAGTAGGACTTGAGTCCGTTGCTAATGTTACCGGTAATTCTATGTTGAACGGTACAAGTATTCGATCACTCGCAATTTCCTTTTTTAATTTTATGAATGCTGCTTGACACTCCTTTGACCATACAAATTTTTCATTTTTTTGTAATAATTTTCGAATCGGGTAAGTAACAGTAGAGACGTCAGGCTAAGAATCTTGAATAATAAGTTATCATCCCTAACAATTGTTTAACTTCTTTTATATTCCTTGGATGTGGCATTTCGATGATTGCTTTTACTTTTGAAGGGGACTTTGAAATTTTTCCGTCTTCCACGACGTGACCCACATATTCGAGTTTTCGTTGATAATACGAGCACTTTTTTTATTTAAATGCAAATCATATTTACTTAGTCTGGTTAAACATGCCCTTAGATTTTCTTGACACTCTTCTTTTGTTTTCCAGTGCACGAGTATGCCATCGAAATATGCAATCGTCTTGTTTAGCCCTTGAAGCACTTGATCGATTATCCGGTTAAATTCTGCTGGTGCTGTTTTTATACCGAAACTTAACCTGTTCATTCGGTAAGTTCCTCTGTGTGTCGCTATTGTTTGAATAATACTGCTCTCCTCGTCAGTTTTTAAATGAAGATATAGTATGCTTTAAACAGATCCAATCGACAAAAATATTTTGAACCTTGTAAGTTATTCAATATGTCCTCGATCTTTCTGATTGTATAATTGACGTTTATTAATTGATCATTTGTGATCCCCAATCGCATCTTGTTCTAAATTATCCAGCTCCTTCTCTACTTGTTCTCGTACGCGTATGAAACATCCCTTCCGGGTGTGAAGCTGGGTTTCGCACCTTCCCGAAGTTGTAACTTGATACTAAAATTTGGTAAACAGCCAACCTTCTGGGTAAAAATATTTGGAAAACATGCTTCAATGTTTTTCTCATCATTTATTAATCGGATATGCATTTCCCGATTTATTTTTGAAATTTCTTGATCAATGTCTTCCAACTTGATTTTTAATAGTGGGTCGAACCCGTCTGGAATGACGTACATGTCTTCATTAGATCCATTCCCTTTATATTCTACTTTTACATTGACTATCCCCAGTGGTAAGAACACATTTGCTGTGTATGATCTGAATGCGATATTGGTTGGTTTTAGCTGCTTTTTGATTTCTAGACTTCTATATTGACTCTTAGGAATAAGTGTGAATCCAGCACCGGTGTCGACTTCAAATTTTTGCTGAACCTCTTCGATTTTAACACTAGTGTAAAACTTCTTTGTGTCCTTGCCCATTTCCGGTGTGGACTGGTCGTAAATATCGATAATTTTGTTTACTCCCATATCATCATAAATGTTTATCCTATTTGTTGTGATTGTGACAGCATTTGTTGAATTTGATCGATGTCCTGTCTTACGGCATATTGAACACTCACTAACTTGATTTATGATTATTCCGACCGCATCGTAACATACATTGTCGATCCCAAGTTTCTTGTAGTCGATCCATCCTTTTGATTTTGATCGCGTTTGATCATGGTTTCCTCTTGGTGTTGACTGACTTTTATTTTGATTTCTTGAGGAATAACTGTCCTTTCGTGATTGATGAATGATTATTTTGTTAATGTCACTAGCAGCTGTTGTATTTTCTGGTCTTTTTGACAGTTCTTGACAATTCACTTTTGATGCTTCCATTGCTATTGTTTTCAAGAGTGACAATTTCGCTAAAATCAGTTTGCTCTAATTGAAGGATTTTCTCCTTTATACCGTTATCCTTTATACCTTGAACAAGTTGAGCTCGAAGAAACAAGTCTGCTGCTGATGTACTGTTTCCACATTGACACTTTACTTTAAAATCTCTTTACTTTGTTATATGTACAGGGTAATTATTATGTCCAGTTAATTGTACTTCGTGTGTGTATGACAAATTCCGGGTATGGGATACGTCGGTGGTTAGCTTGACTTAATATAGATTTAATGTAGTTATATGGAGACGATGGTTTGGAGCTTGTATAGTCACTTGGCGCTTACCGCTGGTAGGGGCTATGACCCAAGTGATATATTTAAGCGTGGAGAGTTTAAATGTTAGTTATGAGAAAGATGAGATCTTATAAGTGTGAAAGATTATTCAGCGGGTATAAATACTGCCATATTTATGTATTCCTGAATTGAAAATTCTCGATTTATTGTCACTTAAGATATTTTCTTTATTTCATTAATTCTTCTTTACTTATGATTACACTGTCCTCTTTACTTCTGATTACACTGTGATCCTATTTACAATTTTATGTCTTTATATATTACAATTTAATCTTCCTGTTTACAATGTTTACAGAAGATACGGAAATCTTTTTTTGTTGAAGCTGCGGAAATCTTTTTGTTGAAGATGCGGAAATCTTTTTTTTTGTTTAACACGCGGAACTTTACAAATTTTATATATATAAAATATTTACGGAAATATTTTCAATGTTAATATTTTTTCAATGTCATACATTATTTATTTTAATTCCCCTAAATGGCATTTCAAAAAGAAATTAAGTTTTTCTTTTATTTGTATGTAAATTTTACTTAGACTACTTTCGGGCGCAAAGATTATTGGTGTCAAATTCTTTACTTTATTTTTCTGTGTTAAACGAAACGTGCCAATTTGTTATTGTAATTTCTGTGTTACCAAAGTGTGTTATTTTGTTATTGTAATTATGTAGTATCTTTGCTTACTTTTAGGTTTTTTAACATTTAGATATCATCATTATCGGTCCCAGCTATGGATGCGATGGATGCCACAACAACATTCAGCAATGTTACAGCGTAAAGCTGCTACGTAATCTGCTATTTTTTCATGCTCTTGTTGATATGTTGATAAAAAAAAGTGTTGACTCACTAACGAGCTTTTTTTCGGCTCTAGATGCTTCTCTAATTCAGAGATTAATTGATCATATTCTAATTCTCCCGGCATTTTTGGTGCTACTAAGGCTGCTAATTAATGTATTATAATTTGATGCGCCTATTGAACTTCATCCAGTTGTTTCATTTTAATATAATTTTCGAAACGTTGACGGTAATATTTGAAGCATTCCTTCTTAGCATCAAAATTTTCGAACGCCGGAATATGTGAAATGGTAACATTCGATGATTGACTACCGTTACGTCCTTCTCCAGATAACATTGTTTCGATCAATAATTTCTGATTTTTATTCATCGCGTCTAACAATTGTTGCAATTGTTCCGGATTTATTTTTGCACGTGCACAAACCCTTTGAATGTTTAATTTTTCTTGCACAGCTTCGAAAAATCAATAATTTATTATTTATTTCACCTCGTCGCCAATCTGTTGTGTCTCTTTTATGATGTGTAGATATTATTATTGATGGATGATCATAAATACGGTTCGATATTATTAGATTTCTTTATTATTATTACAGACTGATTTCTTACACGACCATCTTATTATACATGTGACATAACAATTCTGTCATAAGATCTACTATCGCTATCTCATCAGTTGATGGGCAACCGTTAACTGATCGAAACATAAAACTAGTCGAAAATTGAATTCAATACATAATATTTGTTAAAGTCATTCGGTTTATATTTAGAAAAAGCCGACTTTCACCCAAAACTTTCTACAAGATATAAACAGGCAAACGGAACTTATGAGCATTATTTATTCGAAATTAGGCACTTAGCAAGATCGTGAAATACGCTGGATTCATTAATCATAAAATACTTAATATCAAGTCTTAATAATTTTCAAATCTCCAGAACTCGCTAAGTTGGTTCACTATTTCACGTTCTTGTGAACTTATTGGAGAAGTGTTGTACTTGTACTACATATACTAATTGCGCACATCACCGTTGCTCTCATCAGTTTACAGCGAAAGAGATGGAACTGTTGCTGCATTAATACATAAGGCTAACTGAGATTTAAATGTCATCTTCCGCACATTTCTCGGACGTATTTTCCTTATCTTTAGCAGCGGCTGGAGATTTCTTAAACTAAAGTCACTCCTGGATGATCTTGTGAAGTGAAAAAGATTTTGATTCTGCAAAACTGTCTGAATAATGACATCACGGAAGGAATGATAAATTGGATAATAATCATTTATTATTTCAGTCTTCAAAAATTTTTTTTTTGTTATTCAGTTTGTACTTCTGTAGACAGGTTAGCACATGTTTATAAGGCTGCGCCAAGCACAGAGCATTAAAATATTAGTAGAAGGCACATACAACTCCCACATTCCATCTGTCGGAAGGAGAATTAAGGGCAGAGGATATGTTTAGAATCCGAAATCATTCAGCATGTTCGGTTCTGAACTCGTCGGTGTGCCAACCCACATATGATTCATACATTTGTAAAAGTTCTGAAGAATGAAAATTAGAAAAACCACTTGGATTCTACGGCAAAAGAAAGAATCTAAGAAACAAACCTTCTAGGATATCCAATTGCTCTCAACTTGTATTTTAAACTCACCGATCGATTCACGTCCAAACACGCAGTGGTGGTCTAAACTGTTGGGGTTGTTTCAGTTATTTCATCAGAGGGAAATCGATTATTCATCCCTATTATGATTGTCGAGTCGATCACCATTTGACACGACTCTGTATTGCGTTTTCGAAAAATATCGTTTCGATACTCTGACCAAAATCAACTGATGCCATGCCAATTTTTGTATTCCGTTTAATGTTTTTTATTTTGCCATCAACACTTAATCCAGTGTACAAAAGATACTAGCAAAGAGATATATCGACACTCCAATATGTTGATGTGTGTCTAATTAAATAGAAATTATTAAATGGACTCATGCAAAAGTTTATAGATGGCAATTTTTCCAAAATTGTATATTTTCATACTCCACCTCCTTCCTGTACGCCTCATTCCGTAAAATTTTCCAGATAATTTTTCATTTTATCTTTGTTTGTTTATGTATTTGTGTGGATTGTTCATAATTGATTATTGTTATTTATTTTTCGTCTCTAACTACATGTACATGAATTTTATATCGACTCGAGTACACACACACACATATTTAGCCATTTTGTTGTTTTATTGAGAATCGATCAGGACAGGAGGATAATTTAATCTGTTTTATTTATTTACAAGCTTAAATGAATTAAAACGGATAATTTATCTCTGTATCTAAGTATTTATGTTAGATATTGTTATAACATAATTATTTTGTTGTATACTGTATAAATGATGAATGTACTCAAGTATGTACAAATTCAAGTATGAAAATGCTTACACCGGATTATGATTTTTATGTACATCATGTTTTATGAAAAGATCATTGACATGTGTGTGTGCTACATAATTCAATTAGGTTTTCAATATGTCTAGTTCGGCGTCCTTCGCCATTATACATTTTGTTTAATGACAATAATTAACCTAATTAAATTCGGTCCGCAAGGACGAAAGTTATTGGAATCATTTAGATCCCTCAGAGGATGGTTTCAATTTCCCAAGACTACTGGATAAGTTTATGAAGGTTAGTTTGCAGCCCGAAAGTTATATGCCTTGTTAGTTGTTATTTTTGTCAACTACTAGGCAACTCTTCCCTGCCCAATGAGTAATTACCAAAAATTCGGATGCTCTGTCTAGAACACTAGACAGATTATACATGGATGACAAACACTAAATTATTGATTCTTGCACCCTTTAACCTCTCAAATTAATACGATTTGTTATTTATTATTACAAATTATTTTTCCAGGTGCATAGAAATAAATTCCCATTTAAATTATTTTTACCATTTTCATACCTTTATTGTATCTATACCAACTATATATTCTTATATACCGACGAAGGATAACAACAAGGATTATACTTGAGATTCATCTAACCAAATTTGTTTAGGAGTACGTAAACATAAATATAAATGAAGAAAATCATAATAATATTAAAGAATCATAATATACGTATGTATATACATAAAGTTCTTATTATAAGAAAGACATCTAAATCTAAATATTTAAGATGATAAAAAAAAATTGTCTGCTACCATTGAATTTGTATATAGGTAAGCAGCTATGCCGAAGAAGAGTATCGTTTTGTATATTCATAAATTAAATTTAATTAGATTTTATTCTTTCTCTTTTACTCAAAATTAAGATAAGTTCTTTAAGATTCCAACGATGATATAGACTACAGCTACAGTAGATGTTACGTTTTAAGATTTATTCGAATGTTTACGACAACATTTTTATTTTTTCCCCAAACAAACCAATCATACGATGGATGATAGGTTAACTGTAACGTAAACGAGTACACAATGAATCACTATAGACGAGAGATATTCATCCCTATGAGTCATGTACAAATTTTCTTGGATACATTTTATTTATACCAAACGTAAACAATTTATTTTAGTCATCATCCAATCATCTGAAAGATTTAGTAACCACATTGTTTGTCTATCGATTAGTGGTTTAAAACTGGTGATATGTGGAATTGCGCATCACAAGTTTTTGTTTGCCTTAAAAAGTATTTAGTACTTTTTCTCTGGCTAATTAGTCACCAGGATATCGATTTTGGTCTCAAAATGAGAATTGAGTTGAGAATGGGCGTTTTTTTTTTATTGTTCATTTAACATGATACAAATAAGAGAGATAACATGACACGAATGAGAGGTGTAACATGATACAATTAAGAGAAATAAGATCAGAAGAGAACGATCGCAGTGTTGCAAACTCTTAAAAATTAATGTCAATGGAAAAAACCGTTAAAATTGCAAAGATTATACATCCCTGGATAAAAACCAAATATTAAAGTGGTCGCAGACAAAAAAAAAAAAATTACACAATTTTTTTGATTATGGTCCTTTCAAAACATATACCATATAAAACTGAACGAAAAGACTGAACTGAACGAATGCTAAAGTGAATTGTTCGCAAATTTCAAAAGAACTCATTGAAACTGAATTTTCAGATACCAGATCCATTGGGCATCTGCAAATGGAGTTTTCCTCACTTCGACAATGGGGAAATGAGGATGTTTAAACATATGCAAACCATTTTGAATCTTTACTTCATAATTTAAATGAAGCTTAAATTACTTCAATAGGCACTGAACAAGCCGAAACTATTGAAAAAGGTAATTAGAGGGAATAATTGAAGGGAATTCGAAACGAGCAAAAAAATCAAACTTTTTATAGTGTTACGGTGACACCTAGGGTAAAATAGAATAAACTATTTAATAGCGAAAAGATAACTGTAATAAAACTGTTCTAAATGTTTCTAGACTATTCTTACTGGAAAAGTCATGAAATTACCAGAAGTTTTGGTTTGAGTATTTAAAAAGCGAGCGAGATCGAATTGGATCATTCGTATTTAGAAAACGACAGTGTTAAGATTAAAAAGTGAATTAAAAAGTGATTTGAAAAGTGTTTTAGTGCGATATAAAAATTATAAGTGATCAGTAAAATTGTGTGAAAATTAAATATTGTGACGGTGACACCTAGTGTGTAATAGAATAAGTAAAACTAATAGCTCAATGTTTAATGTACTAAATGGAATTTTCCATGATAAAAATTGTTACGTAATGTTTCTACGCTATTCCAACTGGAAAAGTCGTGAACTTTCGAGAAGCTTGGTTTGTGTATATAAAAAGGCGAACAAGATCGAATTGGATTATTAGTATTTGGAACGCGATAGTGTAAAGTTGTAAGAATAAGTAATATTTGGAAAGCGATAGTATAAAGATAAAAAAGGAATTAAAAAGTGATTTAAAAAGTGTTTTTGTGCGAAATAAAAAGTAAAAGTGATTAGTAAAATTTGAGAATAATTTATATAAAGTGATTTTGTGAATTTTGATTGATAAACTGTGTTGTAATAAATTTTGTGAAATAAATAAATTCGTTGGTGATAAATTGAATTGAGTTTGTATTATTCACAATCCAGTGATACGAACCTTGATTGACAAGGCAAAAACGTAACAATATGATAAATTCGTTGGTGATAAATTGAATTGTTTTGTTTCATTCACAATCCAGTGATTCGAATCTTGATTGATAAGGTATAAATGTAACAATAAATTACATAGACTTTAGTGAACGCAGTAAAAATTTGGTAAAATCGTACTAAAAATTACCACCTGAGGAAATGTCAAGTTCAAAAATTATAAGAAAAGCAAAACCAATTCACAAAATATTAAGAACGTGTGACAATTTTGTGATTAAATCATTTTTTTCGTATTTTTCTGTAAACATCTTAGAAATCTGACTTACACTAGTAAAACTAAAGATAAATTTAGCAAGTATTATTTTAATTCGTCAGAGCCAATTTTGATGTATTTTTCAAAATGAAAGTTTGAAAAATATTGTGACGGTGACACCTAGTGTGTAATAGAAGAAGTTAAATGAATAGCTCAATGTTTAACTGTACTAAAATGGAATTTTCCATGATAAAATTGTTACGCAATGTTTCTACGCTATTCTAACTGGAAAAGTCATGAGTTTTCTAGAAGTTTGGTTTGTGTATATAAAAAGGAGAACGAAGTCGAATTGGATTAGTAATATTTGGTAAGCGACAGTGTGAAGATTAAAAAGTAATTAAAAAGTGATTTAAAAAGTGTTGTAGTGCGAAATAAAAATTATAAGTGAACAGTAAAATTTGAGAATAATTTATATAAAGTGATTTTGTGAATTTTTATTGATAAACTGTGTTGTAATAAATTTTATGAAATAAATAAATTCATTGGAGATAAATTAAATTGATTTTGTATTATTCACAATCCAGTGATACGAACCTTATTTGACAAGACAAAAACGTAATGTGACGGTGACACCTAGTGTGTAATAGAATAAGTTAAAACTAATAGCTCAATGTTTAACTGTTCTAAATGGAATTTTCCATGATAAAATTGTTCTACACTATTCTAACTAGAAAAATCATGAGCTTTCTAGAAGTTTGGTTTGTGTATATAAAAAGGCGAACGAAATCGAATTGGATTGGTAATATTTGGAAAGCGTCAGTGTGAAGATTAAAAAGTAATTAAAAAGTGATTTAAAAAGTGTTGTAGTGCGAAATAAAAATTATAAGTGAATAGTAAAATTGTGTAAAAATTGTTTAAAGTGATTTTGTGAATTTTTATTGATAAACTGTGTTGTAATAAATTTTGTGAAATAAATAAATTCGTTAGAGATAAATTAAATTGATTTTGTATTAATCATAATCCAGTGATACGAACCTTATTTGACAAGGCAAAAACGTAACAATATTGTGACGGTGACACCTAGTGTGTAATAGAATAAGTAAAACTAATAGCTCAATGTTTACTGTACTAAATGGAATTTTCAATGGTAAAAATTGTTACGTAATGTTTCTACGCTATTCCAACTGGAAAAGTCGTGAACTTTCGAGAAGCTTGGTTTGTGTATATAAAAAGGCGAACAAGATCGAATTGGATTATTATTACTATTTGGAACGCGATAGAGTAAACTTGTAAGATTATTAGTAATATTTGGTAAGCGATAATATAAAGATTTAAAGGAATTAAAAAGTGATTTAAAAAAGTGTTATAGTGCGATAAATAAAGTAAAAGTGATCAGTAAAATTTAAGAATAATTTATATAAAGTGATTTTGTGAATTTTTATTGATAAACTGTGTTGTAATAAATTTTGTGAAATAAATAAATTCGTTGGAATAAATTAAATTGATTTTGTATTATTCACAATCCAGTGATACGAACCTTGATTGACAAGGCAAACACGTAACAATATATTGTGACGGTGACACCTAGAGTGTGATAGAATAAGTTAAATTAATAGCTCAGCGTTTTACTGTTCTAAAATGGAATTTTCCATGATAAAACTGTTCTAAATGTTTCTACACTATTCTTACTGAAAAAGTCATGAACTTTCTAGAAGTTTGGTTTGTGTTTTGATCAGTAAAATTGTGCGAATAATTAATAAATTGTTGATGAACCTTGATTGACAAGGGAAAAACGTAACAATATTTTAGAAACAGTTTAATTTTAATATTTCTGCAATTTATTTAATATCAATATATCCTTCTTGTATATTGTTGTTAAAGATATGTAGGAAAGTTTTATATAAACGTTTTATAATATTTTTGCTTTTTGCATTGAAAAACTTGAAGCTAAAAAATATCATTTTTACTATGAATTCCTATGGAAATCAGTGAAAAGTTAAACCACTAAAAAAGCTTCTAAAAAATACATCATACATCATAATGATTATGGCTCTATACTCTAGAAGGCTCTGATTGAAATCGTTCCAAGAAGGTCTTGATGACTCAATCAAATTAATATTCGGACTATTTATTTTTAGTATCTTTTTGAGTGTTTGTACAGTTCTTAACAATTATAAAATTGGTTGAATTTAGAGTCTAAGCTAAATCAAACCATAATTGCCATAAATTTGAGGAATATCACATCTTCATAGAACTCACCCAACGACATACAAAAATTGTAATTTAGCACGTTCATTTTCATTTTATAACAAATATCACTAAACTCTGAACTGTTGCCTGAAAATTGAATAGGATTGGTGCATAATTCAATTAAAATCAATGTTAACCTTCAAAATATCACAACCCTTGTACAAAAACCACTTGTTGTTTATATAAACTAACACACATTCCAATCATTATACCTACCCTTATACTCATACCACCCCAACGAAAGATAAAATCTCGCAACGTATACGTTACATGTTAAAGATAATGAAGATAAAAAAATTCTCACATCGTTTTACCGTAAAGACCAGGTCGAGAGGTTTTAGTTGAGTTTTATATAGTTTGCTACATACATACGTACGTATAATTGAAAGATAGAATTATATAAAGTATAATTGAAGCAGAAGATTTATAAAATTGTTTTGGGTTTAGGGTGTTTTGTAGAACTCTTTCCTCTAAATATTATATAGAAACCGAGCACACGGATAATAAAAATTAATGTCATAATTTTACACAGATCATCAATTTTCATAAATGTATGCTACATACGAATACATAACGTTCGGTAGAAAGTTATGAATTAAAAATTCCCAATGGGGAATAAAAATATAAAAAAAAATTGAGAGCCCCACCCTATACCTATATAGAAAATATAACAGTTCTACAAAAGATTAAAACAAACCCTAAAAATTCGTATACAACACACCAAATATTATATCGAAAATTATTTTTAGCAGAGAGAAAGATTATCAAGAATAAGATTAAGAAAGTATATAGAGCATCAAGCAAACAAAATAAAAGCGTTTGAACCAAAAAAACAAAAAAAATTAAATATTTTGTTACACCCGGGGTGGAAACAATTCTAAATGGTATCCAATTAAAATTAAAAATTATGGCAAAGTTTTGTTTTTTTTGTACGTATTTTTCGTCATCTGGATTAACGTCATCATGTAATCATCATCACAATCATCACCAATCATTATCACTGTTGAAACTAGGTTATATACGCTTACAGGGATGGTAAACAATATTCATCCATTATTTATATTATACATTTATGATTTTATTTGTTAAGCATAATTCCGCTAATCACCCCCCAATGGTTAACATAAATTTTATTAATTTGTTTATGACACATACGTTTTCTTTGTACATATGGAAGTGTAATAAAATCCACCATAAGCACTCATAAACTTCTTGTTTTATTATTACCATAGGTGAGATACATGAGGCTCAACTCATTTAGACGGCTGAGTTACCCCCTGATAAAAAACATAAATCCTTGTTTTATGTAATCGTTATGTGTAATTTACAACTATAGAACGTAGCCCACCCCTCACGTTAGATAAAGGAATACTATGATATGCTAACACACTATCAACTAACATAACCCAAACCAACCAAAATAATGTGAGAATGCTGTTTTCGATTAACTTTATTAATTTAAGGTAGTTAGCTAATAACTTTGCGTGGTTATCCACCTAATTACTGTTACGAACTGAGCTTCTGAGTTCACTGTGTATTTTTATGTCACTTGACTTGATTTTAATTCACTTCACTCTTATACACTTTAATATTTGCTTTTACTTTACTTATATAAATCTGTCAGCTTGTCACGTGGTGGGGGCTATGACAACAGATTTATTTTACTTGTTACACGATTTAAAGTAAACCAAAAACTGTCCCCCGCTTGTATCGGTCGTGTAAATACCAGTTTAACACTACTCCCGAAATTTCCTTTATTGCGTCTCATAAATCATCTTCATTCTTGTGTATTCTGTTTATGACACAATCATCTGGAAATCTCGTTTATGGCTTGTCATAATCATCATCATTCATCATCGTCAACGGGTGGTGTTGTGAATGTATTTGTGTCGTTGTTCATTTATTCCTTAATCACTAAATCACGCCTTCCTTTGTACACTACATCTCGAACATTCTTGTTTTTACTAGATCATTATGAATGTTTGCGTTGGTGTCTAAACATGTTTCGATATCCACAATAAATAACCGTAATAAAAACATTGGGTACGACGAGCATCGAACTCCATTAATTAAAAAGGAAGACCTTGTTAAATTTTTGTTAACTATGTACAATATGAAAACAAAAGGAAGCTACATAATTCCTTGTTATCCTTGCGTAGAAAGGACCAATACTAAGTGGCTTTGGAGAGTTCTCTATTTCAGTATGTGAATAATTGTAAAAAAACACCAATTTTTGAAAATGTTATAATTTGTGTTGGCAGCCCCCATCCTCTAAAGGTATAAACAAATTAAGGTAGCTTTTTGAAAGTTTGTTTTATTAAAAAAACTTTTTTCGGGATTTTTTTTAGAGTAATGATACAAACCCTTTTTTGAGTGAACCAATCGGCAACCAGCATTTTGTTTTTGTTCCATACTCATAATTCATTATTTACGTGTCACATTTTATTATAAGCCCAACAGTTAGGCAACTTTAATTTTTCGTTTTATTTTCTTATGTTACACTACCACTTGCAAAAATTTACATTTGCTGTTTAAACGAAGAGAAAAAGCAATTTCAATTGAGCATGCACAGGAGGAAAAATAACATATTTGCTGTTTTTATTCCGTCCCTCTTCTTTTGAGAAACTTAAGCGCAAACACCGAATTTAGTCTGTTTAGTGTATTATCTGCGGGCCTTAGGCTATAAAAGCTGTGAAAATCGACATAAAAATTCTTTAAACTTGTTTTGGAATTTTATTCCAGGAACAACTTTGTTTTTTTTATTGTAAGCCATATTACAATGGCTACACTTCCCACATCGAATTAAATGCTTGCTATAATTTTAAAAGGTCTTGAAACATATTCAAAACGATCTCATTTGCCCAGAGCAAACAGAGGTTTGTCTTCTACTTAGGTAATTGTATCGAATTTGACGTTCATACTAACGTTTGTTTTGAGATAAATTTATAAAGAAAGAATTTTATTTTGCACACATTATTTAAAAAAACTTAAATAAATTCTAATAGTGTAAAATAATCTCTAACATGAAGCAACTCAATATAAAGCGGCAAATCAACGCTATACTTCATAAACTGTCAAGTCAGCTTTGTGCAATTCTCAATATTATCTCGAATAATCTTCAACGATATTCTCGAAAGTATCAAATAATCTCGATTTATCACCATTTCTGTAATATCATGCAACTGAATACCTTGCAAATTTCGAGCCATTTCTAAATGAGAAGATATAACAGAATAGATATTTCCAAATTTTGACTAATCTCGATATGTAAATAAATAAATAAAATGTTTGACCCGAACTGGTTGACGGGGCACATGAATATCAAGCATAAGGTGATATAAATTGGTTCGGTTTTTGTACTCGTTCAATTCGATCGGTATCAATCTTATAGTACATCGGATCCTAAATAACCGATTTATACTTCAGGTTAGACCGTGCAAGAGAACAGTACGAACTCTTAAGGGAAAGTGGACTACGAAAATCCTTAATGGCACGACGAACGAAGCCAAGTAATCTATTAGACTTAGCTACAATTAAGTTAATATAATCCCGGAAATTAAACTGATGGTCCAAGATGACTCCCAAATCCTTAAATGTCGTCACTTTTTCGAGTGGATGATTACTAGGGCTGTGATTCTTAGGATAAAACCTTTTCGTGCTGGAGCCAGGTTTACGTGTTTTCTTTACATAGAAACATGATTCATAAAATTTTCTTTCATATGGTATCGGTTTGTTAGCACCTTTTCTCACCTTTTCGGTGGTTTGGAACCTTTTTGACCTAAATAAACATTTTTGAACTTTTTGTTCCCTAAATTGTATAGTATTCAAAAGCATTTACAAAATAATCATGAAATGTTCGCGTTTTACATCAAATTGTTTAAACCAGCAAACACAAAGGAATGCCGCAAAAAAAACACAGAACTGCATATCAGACGTTTATATCTGAGTTGATGAATGAAAACGTTACGTACCCGAGTTTTTGTTTAAACCTTTGCAAAATGCTAATAGCTTCAGACATTCCACTATTTTAAAAAGGATGAATACATATGGATGTCAATAGACGAAACAACCGACACAACCGGAAGATATGTGGCTAATGTTGTGGTAGGTATTTTAAATATGGATGAAGATGAAAGCCGCAAAATTTTTTATTTACTACTGCTATATTAGACAAAGCCAATAGTTCTACAGTGGCTAGACTTTCGATGGTTCCGTTAAAATTTTAGGCGAAGATTGTGACTGAGACAAAATTTTAATGTTTTTATCGTATGGTGTGCCTTAATATGGTGTATCAAAAAATTGTACAAGTTACTTGTTTCGTACACGGGATTATATCGAGTAGCCGAAACTATAAGATAATTACATCCCGATGTAGACAGATGATTGCTTTTGTCAAAAAATTATTTTTAAGAGCGCCCTCGAGAGCCCAAATTATTAGAGATCTGAACCGGGTTTGGAGTTTCCACCAAAGCTAATAGTCAATACTTTTTTATTTATGAATTTTATTGTGATGAAATAAAAAACAAATTAATTAAAAGTGGCGTTTTTACTCAAATAATTTTAATTTTTGAAACCTTTTTACCACCTTTTTTTAAATTTAATGGGCATATTTTAGGCGCCTAAAATGCATTTTTAGAACCTAAAATTCACAGCCCTAATGATTACTAATGTTATAAGGATGAATCTCCTGAAGAAACTCATAACCTTAAATTTTTCTAGATTTAAGTATAATTTATTTGTAATGGTCCATTTGTATAACAAATCTAGATCACTCTGCAGTTCCATACATTGTTGCGAAGTAGCTATGATTTTTGATATTTTTAGGTCATCCGCATAAAGTTAACAGCCGCAATATTTGAACAAAGATACATTTCGATGAATATGATAAACAGCACAGGTCCAAGGTGAGAATTCGAAGGAACGCCTGAGTACCCTGTTAAAGTTAGCCGAAAGTTTCCAGCCGAAAGTGAAAAGTCGATAATGCAGATTATCTTATTGACATTCAAGCAGAAAATAAATCAACCTTTAGAGTGTTATGTCTGGAGATGGATTGCATTGATGTGATTTGTCAAAAGCTATCGCAGGAAAAAAATTCAGTTCAAGTTTACCGTGGGAAATCTCGGAAAATTCAAAAAAGTTTCCAGCCGAAAGTAAGAAATGGATGAATAAAATCAGCCTATAGAGTGTTATGTCTGGAGATGGATTGCATTGATGTGACTTGTCAATAGCTATCGCAGGAAAACAATTCAGTTCAAGTTTCCCGTGGGAAATCTCGGAAAATTCAAAAAAGTTTCCAGCCGAAAGTGATAAATGGATGAATAAAATCAGCCTCTAAGCTCATGGATGAAAAAATCAGTTCAAGTTTCCCGTGGGAATCCCGTGGAATCTAGAGTGACTTGTCAATCAATGCAATTCATCTCCAGACATAACACTCTAGAGGCTGATTTTATATAAATTTTCTGATAATATTCTGATAATTTTAGGAAAATCGAATTTTCCGAGATTTCCCACGGGAAACTTGAACATAATTTTTTCATTCGATAGCTATTGACAAATCACACAAAAACGATTCAACTTCAGATATATACTCTAGAGGCTGATTTTATTCCAAATTTGTATATTCTTCTGATTTTCCAATATTTTCTTCGAAGCAAAGTTTTACCCGTAAAACTATTTACAAAAATGTTTATTTAAATCCATGTATCCTATTTATTTTCGGCTGGAATGTTAATATCATAATCTGCATTATCGACTTTTTACTTTCGGTTGGAGTTATATAATCTGCATTACCAGTTTTTTTTTTTTACTTTCGACAGGACTAACACAATCTGCAGTATCGACTTTTCACTTTCGGCTGGCAACTTTCGGCTAACTTTAACAGTATCGCCTGAGTGAACATCAATGGTTTGCTTTCGTTCACGCAAGTACGAGCCAATCCAATCCAAAAATAATTTGCAGACTCTAAATCTGTCTAATCTTTCAAGAAGAATGTCAAACTGCTCTGTATCAAAATTCAACAGATTTGTAGTGGTAGAAAGTTCTCGGATGAACCCATATTGTTAAATTGCTAATGAAGATTTGACATTAAAATACAGATAATTAGTTATAATCAGTTCAAATAATTTAAAGGTCAATAATAAAATTTTTTTTTTCAATAATTTTTGATGTCATAACGTTTAGCAGATTTGAAGATTGTGCTAATGATTGAATTCTTCCATCTCGCAGGAAAAATGTCATTCTTCAGAGAAGTATTGAAAACCAAAGATAAAGGCAATGATAATGACTTGCTGAGATCTTTAAGAATATTTGTGGGTATATTATCAAAACCCCATCCATATTTAATTTTGAATATACCATCAATTAGATCAGTCACAGAAATAAATAGTAATCCTATTGGATTATGATGATACTGTCCCAAGTGAAATGTTGAGGCGAGACTAACCCCATTATCACTGTGTTTCTTGTAGATAGCTAGGAAAATATCCGCAAATAGTTGTCATATATCATTGATGATGATAATATTTACGTTTAGTATGAACGAATGTCCAAAATAACTTAGGATCCACCGTCAAATTATTTTCAAGATTTCAGATATAGCCTTGTCTAAGCGAGCCGATGCTGATTATCGAAATCTCGACGTAACTGCCGGAATGAATTAATATAAAGTATATTATCACCATTTAACATTGTATGCTTGTGAGCTTTGTTCTTACAAAATATTCAAAATAGCTCCAAACAATCAAAATTAATTTCCAATCCATAATGGAGTAATCTCTCAGGAGCAAATGGTACCATTGACTTTGTAATCGAACAATAATTAGGATCATGCATAAATACTCATTCAAGAACCCAGCCATTTAAATTAGTGACCTTACAAAGTTGATGCAAATCAAGCGATGACAGAGTCAATAAAAATGTGTTCATCACCATTAAAAAAATGGAGGTGTGGCCAACACACGACTTTCTTTTACAAAGAGAGAATTTTGAGAAATTTAATTTTTTTTTAAATTTTTTATTATTTTTTGAAAACATTTTGTATTAAGTAGTTTTTTTGTAAACCTTATACTTTTTAAGATATTTGAAAAATAAATTTTCTGGACCAAGGGAGTGGCCACTTCCGGTTAGCCGATTTGGAGTAAAATTCACTGGGACCTCCCAATTTATCAAAAAAGCTTAAATCTGAAGTTTCAGTTCGATTGGTTAAACCATCTGGGCTGTAGAGAGGACACAGACAGACTGATGACTGACAGACTGACAGACTGACAGGCTGACAGGCTGACAGGCTGACAGACTGACAGACTGACAGACTGACAGACTGACAGACTGACAGACTGACAGACTGACAGACTGACAGACTGACAGACTGACAGACTGACAGACTGACAGACTGACAGACTGACAGACTGACAGACTGACAGACTGACAGACTGACAGACTGACAGACTGACAGACTGACAGACTGACAGACTGACAGACTGACAGACAGACACTATTTCGAAACCCACTTTTTCGGACTCAGGGGACCTCAAAACAAATAAATCTCTAAAAATCTCAAGGCCCAAAATTTTCATGATTACTATACTTTATTTTACTAGAGTACAAGAAAGTAAAAATATATATCAACGTGTGTAGAATGTTTATATCATAAAACAAATAGAGATGCTCATAGAATCGAGTTACACCCAATCGAAAAGGTATCGGTTCCGTGCCACACCTGGCATCTGGATCATTTGAGTCCATTCATAAAAAGTAAAAGCCAAAATTGTTACATATTGGTAATTGTCGACGCTTTCACAAAGTATGTATTTTTGAAACCAGTGAAAGACACTACTTCGCGACTTGTTGTGAATGTTCCGAATGGTATAGCTGTATATTTTGGACTGCCAACCCGAATTATTATACGGATCATGGTACTGCTTTTACTGCGAAATACTTCACCGAATACTGCAAGCAACACAATATTGTGCATGTGTTAAATGTAACATCAACTCCACGAGCAAATGGGCAAGTCGAGTGATATAACAGAACCATTTTACATGCTATGAGAACTATGGCTTATAAGGAACCTGAAAAATGGGACATATTGCTATCTAAGATACAATGGGCTATAAATAGTCAACAGTACGCAGTTACCAAACTATCGCCACACGAAATTTTCTTCGGTTTCAATTTGAAGTCTAAATATGCCGACAAAATAACACTAGAATTAGAAAGTGATGTCGTAATAAATAAGGAGAAGTTCGAGCCAGCAAAAAGAGATAAAAATAGAGACCAAGCAGCGAACAATATTAACGATATTCAACGTCAACAGAAATTACGATACGACGCAAAGTTTAAGTCATCAGGGTAGCGATTTTGGTCGCAATTTGAGGATTGAGGATTGAGAATTTTGTATATGTACACGGCGTATAATATACATTTTGCTATTGTGTGCCGTCAAATATTTTTATTGTATTAGTGTGTCTCATGATGGTAAGTATCAAAAATAAGCTAAGCGGGTGAAATCGGTTCAACTTTTTTGTTGCTTCCGCTCGCCTTGAGTTATTTTTCCCCACCTTTTAACATGAGGAATTCATGTTTTTCTATCTATTGTTGTTGTAAACGAGACATTCATTTTACTTTGTTAACAAAAATCCAAAACAATATACGCAATCAAAAAATTTGCTCGTGATCTTCAATATAAAAACCAAAAAGCAGCATAAATAAATGGTTTTTAATTTTTACATTCATTGTCGACCACATTCATAAGAATCATAATATTTTTAACTTTTTTTTTTTTTTTTTTTGAGTTATGTGAGAATAACCATTTGAAAAATCAAAAAAAAAACAATTCAGCGTTATCTCATGCGCACGAAAGGAATGTTGTACATATTTTTATTTCCAGTAATTTTCTGTAAAATTTAAAACTAATAAAATGGTAAATTGAATAATGATTTAAAGATAAATCAAAATTAGCTAAAAATGGAAAATGAGTCAGAAAAATATTTATAAACTAGAATTTTATTAATAATTTTAAATGATGAAAAGACACACGACGTACATCCTTCCTCTCCTGCGTTTGAATTAAGCACTAAGTCAAAATAACTAATTTACTTCTTATATTTTCCACATTATATTTTATATCCCTCTTTTTCGTATCATTTTCTCTCTCTTATTTGCATCATGTTAAACAAAAAACCGCCCATCATTTTTTTAGTTTTTTGTTTAACATCGAATAAGAGGGATAATGTGAGAAATATTAAATAAATTAAAGTAAGTAGTAAATTAGTGATTTTGAGATAGGCAAGCAGGATGTACGTCGTATATCTTTTCATCATTTAAAATTATTAATAAAATTCTAGTTTATAAATATTTTTCTGACTCATTTTCCATTTTTAGCTAATTTTGATTTATCTTTAAATCATTATTCAATTAACAATTTTATTAGTTTTAAATTTTGCAGAAAATTACTGGAAATAAAAATATGTACAACCTTTCGCACGCATGAGATGACACTGAATTGTTTTTTTTATATTTCAAATGTTTATTCTCTGTTTTTCTCTATTCTTTGGACACCAATACAATTTACCAATACTATTGCCTTCCGGTAATTCTCAACTCAATCCTCAAATTGCGACCAAAATCGCTACCCAGGTCACTATAATGTGGGTGATATGGTTGCCGTTTTCCGAGAACCACTATCAGTTGGAGAAAGTCGTAAAATTATTCGCCGATGTAGGGGACCGTATGTTATTACCGATGTATTGTATGGTGATCGGTACCGCGTAGAGGATGTTAGCGCCAATGATGGAAGACGCCGGTTCCGAAGAGTTATACCATCCGTTCATCTGCGATTAGTAGTAGTTCCTGACGATGATGAGTTCGGAGAAAATGATGAAATTGAAGAAGTTTGAGGCCAACTTTTATTGCAGGATGGCCGAATGTAAAAAGATTTTACATTGAATTATTTTATGGATGGCAGAGCCATCTGTTATTAGTTAGTTGATTTGTTTTATATAATTTAATATTCGTTCAGTTGGTAGTACCTACGTGTACTAAAATAAAATATATTTGGGAGGAGAAAGAGAAGAAGAATTATTACTGTACAATCGTCGTAGTGAAAAGACGTAATTTAGTTGCTCCGTATTCTATTTAATAAATAAAACGTTATATTATAAAAAGTTCAAGTTTTTCTTTCTGTTAGTATTTTATTTTTATTTTATATTTTTATACAATCGACGCCATTTTGAAATTTAACGAACACCTAATTTCAATCCAACCTAACTCAACCTTGTTCATGGAAACATGATACAAGTCTCACATAATACGTACATATAAAGGAAAACAAGACGACCTCTTGCATAGTCGAGAAATAAAAATCCACTGTAGTGGCTCAACAGTACGCTGAGTACAGTTTAATTCACCACTACCAATAATAATTTTGAGCGATTCTATATTATTGCCTAACGGTTGAGCATTATTATTATTTCTCTTAGATCTTACAAGTGTTGGTGAAGCAAATTCCGTATTAGATTGTGTTTTTTTTTTAATTTTGCAGAAACGACTGTTGTGATGATAAACATAGAATTTTAGAATAATCTTGAAAAACTCAAGAAATCATGAAGGCTTAGTAAAATCGAAAATTTCGAGTTATCACTAATTCTGTAAAATGATACTAATCAATGAGGAATTCGAATAGAATCGAATAATTTCGAGAAGCTCGAACAATTTCGAATAATCTTATATCTTGAATTTTATAATAATTTCGATATTCTCAAAAAAAAAAAAAAATTAATATTCCCGAAAATCCGAAGAAACTTACTGTGTCTGTCCTGCAAACAGTTGCAAAACTCTACTAGGTATTTTATAGAAGAATATTTGTGGTACATTTATATTTTGATTTTCTACCCTTATATATTAAAACATTCCTCAATAAAGTAATTTTTATTGAAAATGTCAATTTACATTGGTCAAACCCATGGTTACATTGGTTTCATTGTAATCCTTTTGTTGTATAAGAAATCGCGGCGGGTTTCAGTGATAGTTTAAGGCGCTCCCTTGTAAACGCTTCCTGATGGTTTACATTTATTGCATCTAGTTTAGAGCTGGCTATGAACCAAATTATATTTTCCCGTTAGGTTCTTCACCTATATGCTAAAAAATCATTAGAAGAAGTGCTTACAATTTTTTGACCCTCTTGTTATCATCATTGCCGCCTGGTATGAATACCAGAACCGCACAGAATTTAATTCCATTTCCTTTCACAAAATTTATTTTATACATACCAAACTTATGTCTTATCTAACGTCTGCTGCTACTTTTATGTCAGATCAAGATATTTCAACATTCTGTTACCAATAATATAGCTACTTATACAGAGAGAGTATAAGAAAACAAACAAACAAACGAAAGCAACACAATTTTCGTCTTCAGTAAAAAGCAAAAAAAAAATTGGATAAATATTTTATCAAATTGTAAATGGATACTTGGTGTGCGGCAAACAATGAATAGGTAAAATCGAATTGGGTTTTGGTTTATTTGTGGCTAATGGGCAAGGCAGGGCACATGCACAGACAATCACACAAATATATACATAGTAAATAATGGATTTATTATCCATTGTCTTCGATAAAAAAACAAAAATTGATTCACTTTGGGTTGAAATAAAACAAAAACTGTCGTCGTTTAGATAAATTCTGACATATTCGTATAGATATGTGAATACATATATGTACGTATTATATACGAAAACAAAATATTTTACGTACGTAAATACACACAACACAAAATCCTCTAAGATTGATGAATTTTTGGTTGTGTCTTGTGTGTGGGTTTGAAAATATATCTACGGATATATTAATGCGTCACTCAACATTTTTGGTTGACAAAAGCTACTCTCGTCTACAAAATGGTGACTCCATCTCTATTTACATATAATTTAATTATAAAAGTATTTTATGTTCTTTCCAGTCATGATGGTACCTAGTGGTGCATGAGTTAAATAACCGAGCGCAAAAGAAACAATCTAGTGACACAAAATGTACAAACACAATATTCCCAGAACAATTAAACGCCAATAAATTTTCTCCTAATACTGGGTATGTGTGCGCCTTATTGTTGTTATCATACACACACACACACACGTAATATTTTATGTTTTTTTTTCATGTTATTTCTAATCGCACACATATTTTCTTTTTTCCTATTTTATATTGCTACATAATTTTATTTTTAAAACAAAGAAAATTGATTTTGAAATTAATTTTTTCAAACCTCATTCTCGATGCTCCCCTCTCCCCTTACCCCATCTTAAAAAATTTGTGGTGCCGATGATTCATTTATGTGTGTACAGAAACCAAAATATGGCGGGTAGCAGGAGAAATTGTGTAATAAAAGCACAGGAAGTTTAAAAGTTTTTTGTTTTTGTGTTATTGAATTAAAAGCTTTTCGTGACTGTGTCTATATAGAGAGCTGAATAAAAATTAGTTATTACCGTTATATAGTTGAATGAAGAGAGAATTGTTGCGCTGAAGCAAGGACAAGGTGATAGCATTTGGTTTGTTTCTATGTAATTTAATTTGTCTATGTAGAAGTTCATTAGGAATTACATTTTGAAGAAAAATGTCACCTTCAGTGACATCATATCTCTACAGGTATAAAGCTGAAATTTGTTGTAAAAAGCTTATTTCAAACTGTGCTCTGTGCATACATTAACTTAAATTGTTGCAAATAGAATTATTGGGTGGATAACAGAATTTACACTCCCTTTTATTTTATGATGTTTGCTTGTAGGGATTTTAATGGAACGATTATTTTTCTTGTTTCGTATTTTATTTTACCCTCACCACTTTTTGTGGACTTTTTCTGAATATTACTTAAATTTGCACTGCTACGGGGGGTTATATACTTATATCCACTTAAATTTTTAATCTTACAAGTAATCCTTGCCAAGTGTTATTTACCGATTTGAATGAAACTTTGTATAGTGGTAGAGAAATAAAAAATAAGAGAACGCGGCGAAATAACAGGCTTAGGGGTGAAAACTACCCCTTAAGTTCACCTCTAAAACACATTTTTGCAAATATCTTCTCTTGTACTCAATTGCATCCCCTATTTTTTAGGGGGTGAACTCGTATTATTTTAAATACTTTATTTTATTAATCATCATTCTGAAATTAAGTAGAAATTAATAAAAAAAGTATTTTTGCATACTATATGAACAAATGCAGTTAACGTGTTTCGGTATTTTCCTCAAAATAACCCTTAACGGGGGTAAACTACCCCTATTACATATAAATTACTTGAGTTTTTTCTGTCAATAAGTTTTGCACGAAAATTAATATACGAGTGTTTTTGGGGTTATTGATACTGATCACATATCCGTTGTCAGATCTTTGGAATTCAAAATGGCGGATCCAATAGGGCGGGCAATTTTTTGAAACATGCCAGTTTTGAAAAATTATGTGGTGTAGTGTGCACCTAGCGTGAAGTAGGCAAACAAAACGATGAATTATTCGATATTCCCCGACTAAACTTTCTTGGCAATGTAGTATTTGCCGATACTACGTTCTTTTACACTTTTAAATAAATATACGAAACACTTGAATTCTGTTTTATTTTTTATTACACAAAGAAATACAAAATATGTTTTCGACCGTTCTCTTCGGTGAAATTCTAAAATCTAATCTTTTTTTACAGTTTTCTCGTTTTTTTTGGTTCATGCAATAGCATACATCGGTTAACACTCTATATTTCAACTTTTATCTGAGTTGACCAACAGATGGCAATATAATTAAAAAAAAAATAAAAGTATTAAACAAAATAAAATCAGTTTACTACATTCGGCCAATTCTGACAATACCATCGTCTCGATGACTGGGTTTCTTTCAACAAATTTACGATTATTAAATTTTAAATGGTTTCACCAAAACAGGAGCAAACACACCTTTAAATGGTCTACCTGATACCTGCTGACCCGGCACATCGCACACCTCGTACCTATCACCTGGCAAAATCCTCGAAACAATATAGGGGCCTTTAAATTTCGGTAACAACTTGTGATTTATTCCTGCCTCTGAAACATGATTCCGAATAACAACTAAATCATGTATTTTATAATTATAAGAATCTTTTCGCCTAGCATCGAAACTGTCCTTATTCTTCAACTGAGACTTCTGCACCTTTCACAACTCGGTCCCGTACGTTATTTAAATCCCTACCAGCAGATCCTAACAATTCTACGACATTATCATTTTCTTGATTTTGGTTAACACCAAATAAAACCATTGAAGGGGTTTCTTTCATGGAACGGTTTACTGTGTTATTAAATGCATATTCTGCATCGGGCAAATGCTTATCCCATTTTTCCTCAGACAGCTTAGCTAACATCGGAACTAAGCTTCTGTTCACACGTTCCACCTGTCCATTCGATTGAGGAGAAGCGGTTGCATTCAGAACCTGAATAATGTTCAATCTGTCCAAAAATTTTTTAAAATGAGAGGATGTAAAACATGTACCCCTATCACTAATAATGCGAACTGGTACACTGTAATATCGGAAATAATTCTTTAAACTATTTATAACCTCCGCCGTGTTTGCTGACTTAGCCGGGAAAAACTTGCAAAATTTCGTAAACGCATCAATTACTACTAAAATATAATGTATGTGAAGTTAGCCCACTTTTCATCCCCGAAAAATGCAATGGCAACACTATTATTACTATCATGACATTTTCTCCTCTCAGCCCCGAAAATCCTACTATCGCGAAAGTTTTTAATGTCAGCCCAAAATTCTATGCAACAATATAGATTTTTTTTTTAATAATACATATAGTATAATTCACTCTCAGCCCCTAAATTGCTATCATGACAGTTTATTTATATTGTACAACATATATAAAATAAAATATATGACTGTTTAATAACTTTTATAGTTATGTTATTCTTAGTTTAGAATATCAATATTCTGAGATAAAGTCACATGAAGTCAGAAACTATTCGCTGGCCGACTTAGCCGAAACCGACATATGATAGCAGGTGGTTTAGTGAATTTATTGTAAAATATTTAGAATTTTTGTATATCGGTGATCTGAGATATAGTCACATGAAGTCAGAAACTATTCGCTGGCCGACTTAGCCGAAACCGACATATGATAGCAGGTGGTTTAGTGAATTTATTGTAAAATATTTAGAATTTTTGTATGTCGGTGATCTGAGATATAGTCACATGAAGTCAGAAACTATTCGCTGGCCGACTTAGCCGAAACCGACGTATGATAGCAGATGGTTTAGTAAATTTATTGTAAAATATTTAGAATTTTTGTATGTCGGTGATCTGAGATATAGTCACAAGAAGTCAGAAACTATTCGCTGGCCGACTTAGCCGAAACCGACATATGATAGCAGATGGTTTAGTGAATTTATTGTAAAATATTTAGAATTTTTGTATGTCGGCGATCTGAGATATAGTCACAAGAAGTCAGAAACTATTCGCTGGCCGACTTAGCCGAAACCGACATATGATAGCAGATGGTTTAGTGAATTTATTGTAAAATATTTAGAATTTTTGTATGTCGGTGATCTGAGATATAGTCACAAGAAGTCAGAAACTATTCGCTGGCTGACTTAGCCGAAACCGACATATGATAGCAGATGGTTTAGTGAATTTATTGTAAAATATTTAGAATTTTTGTATGTCGGTGATCTGAGATATAGTCACAAGAAGTCAGAAACTATTCGCTGGCCGACTTAGCCGAAACCGACATATGATAGCAGATGGTTTAGTGAATTTATTGTAAAATATTTAGAATTTTTGTATGTCGGCGATCTGAGATATAGTCACAAGAAGTCAGAAACTATTCGCTGGCCGACTTAGCCGAAACCGACATATGATAGCAGATGGTTTAGTGAATTTATTGTAAAATATTTAGAATTTTTGTATGTCGGTGATCTGAGATATAGTCACAAGAAGTCAGAAACTATTCGCTGGCTGACTTAGCCGAAACCGACATATGATAGCAGATGGTTTAGTGAATTTATTGTAAAATATTTAGAATTTTTGTATGTCGGTGATCTGAGATATAGTCACAAGAAGTCAGAAACTATTCGCTGGCCGACTTAGCCGAAACCGACATATGATAGCAGATGGTTTAGTGAATTTATTGTAAAATATTTAGAATTTTTGTATGTCGGTGATCTGAGATATAGTCACAAGAAGTCAGAAACTATTCGCTGGCCGACTTAGCCGAAACCGACATATGATAGCAGATGGTTTAGTGAATTTATTGTAAAATATTTAGAATTTTTGTATGTCGGTGATCTGAGATATAGTCACAAGAAGTCAGAAACTATTCGCTGGCCGACTTAGCCGAAACCGACATATGATAGCAGATGGTTTAGTGAATTTATTGTAAAATATTTAGAATTTTTGTATGTCGGTGATCTGAGATATAGTCACATGAAGTCAGAAACTATTCGCTGGCCGACTTAGCCGAAACCGACGTATGATAGCAGATGGTTTAGTGAATTTATTGTAAAATATTTAGAATTTTTGTATGTCGGTGATCTGAGATATAGTCACAAGAAGTCAGAAACTATTCGCTGGCCGACTTAGCCGAAACCGACATATGATAGCAGATGGTTTAGTGAATTTATTGTAAAATATTTAGAATTTTTGTATGTCGGTGATCTGAGATATAGTCACAAGAAGTCAGAAACTATTCGCTGGCCGACTTAGCCGAAACCGACATATGATAGCAGATGGTTTAGTGAATTTATTGTAAAATATTTAGAATTTTTGTATGTCGGTGATCTGAGATATAGTCACATGAAGTCAGAAACTATTCGCTGGCCGACATAGCCGAAACCGACATATGATAGCAGATGGTTTAGTGAATTTATTGTAAAATATTTAGAATTTTTGTATGTCGGTGATCTGAGATATAGTCACAAGAAGTCAGAAACTATTCGCTGGCCGACTTAGCCGAAACCGACATATGATAGCAGATGGTTTAGTGAATTTATTGTAAAATATTTAGAATTTTTGTATGTCGGTGATCTGAGATATAGTCACAAGAAGTCAGAAACTATTCGCTGGCTGACTTAGCCGAAACCGACATATGATAGCAGATGGTTTAGTGAATTTATTGTAAAATATTTAGAATTTTTGTATGTCGGTGATCTGAGATATAGTCACAAGAAGTCAGAAACTATTCGCTGGCCGACTTAGCCGAAACCGACATATGATAGCAGATGGTTTAGTGAATTTATTGTAAAATATTTAGAATTTTTGTATGTCGGTGATCTGAGATATAGTCACATGAAGTCAGAAACTATTCGCTGGCCGACTTAGCCGAAACCGACATATGATAGCAGATGGTTTAGTGAATTTATTGTAAAATATTTAGAATTTTTGTATGTCGGTGATCTGAGATATAGTCACAAGAAGTCAGAAACTATTCGCTGGCCGACTTAGCCGAAACCGACATATGATAGCAGATGGTTTAGTGAATTTATTGTAAAATATTTAGAATTTTTGTATGTCGGTGATCTGAGATATAGTCACAAGAAGTCAGAAACTATTCGCTGGCCGACTTAGCCGAAACCGACATATGATAGCAGATGGTTTAGTGAATTTATTGTAAAATATTTAGAATTTTTGTATGTCGGTGATCTGAGATATAGTCACATGAAGTCAGAAACTATTCGCTGGCCGACATAGCCGAAACCGACATATGATAGCAGATGGTTTAGTGAATTTATTGTAAAATATTTAGAATTTTTGTATGTCGGTGATCTGAGATATAGTCACAAGAAGTCAGAAACTATTCGCTGGCCGACTTAGCCGAAACCGACATATGATAGCAGATGGTTTAGTGAATTTATTGTAAAATATTTAGAATTTTTGTATGTCGGCGATCTGAGATATAGTCACAAGAAGTCAGAAACTATTCGCTGGCCGACTTAGCCGAAACCGACATATGATAGCAGATGGTTTAGTGAATTTATTGTAAAATATTTAGAATTTTTGTATGTCGGTGATCTGAGATATAGTCACAAGAAGTCAGAAACTATTCGCTGGCTGACTTAGCCGAAACCGACATATGATAGCAGATGGTTTAGTGAATTTATTGTAAAATATTTAGAATTTTTGTATGTCGGTGATCTGAGATATAGTCACAAGAAGTCAGAAACTATTCGCTGGCCGACTTAGCCGAAACCGACATATGATAGCAGATGGTTTAGTGAATTTATTGTAAAATATTTAGAATTTTTGTATGTCGGTGATCTGAGATATAGTCACAAGAAGTCAGAAACTATTCGCTGGCCGACTTAGCCGAAACCGACATATGATAGCAGATGGTTTAGTGAATTTATTGTAAAATATTTAGAATTTTTGTATGTCGGTGATCTGAGATATAGTCACAAGAAGTCAGAAACTATTCGCTGGCCGACTTAGCCGAAACCGACATATGATAGCAGATGGTTTAGTGAATTTATTGTAAAATATTTAGAATTTTTGTATGTCGGTGATCTGAGATATAGTCACATGAAGTCAGAAACTATTCGCTGGCCGACTTAGCCGAAACCGACGTATGATAGCAGATGGTTTAGTAAATTTATTGTAAAATATTTAGAATTTTTGTATGTCGGTGATCTGAGATATAGTCACAAGAAGTCAGAAACTATTCGCTGGCCGACTTAGCCGAAACCGACATATGATAGCAGATGGTTTAGTGAATTTATTGTAAAATATTTAGAATTTTTGTATGTCGGTGATCTGAGATATAGTCACAAGAAGTCAGAAACTATTCGCTGGCCGACTTAGCCGAAACCGACATATGATAGCAGATGGTTTAGTGAATTTATTGTAAAATATTTAGAATTTTTGTATGTCGGTGATCTGAGATATAGTCACATGAAGTCAGAAACTATTCGCTGGCCGACTTAGCCGAAACCGACGTATGATAGCAGATGGTTTAGTAAATTTATTGTAAAATATTTAGAATTTTTGTATGTCGGTGATCTGAGATATAGTCACAAGAAGTCAGAAACTATTCGCTGGCCGACTTAGCCGAAACCGACATATGATAGCAGATGGTTTAGTGAATTTATTGTAAAATATTTAGAATTTTTGTATGTCGGTGATCTGAGATATAGTCACAAGAAGTCAGAAACTATTCGCTGGCCGACTTAGCCGAAACCGACATATGATAGCAGATGGTTTAGTGAATTTATTGTAAAATATTTAGAATTTTTGTATGTCGGTGATCTGAGATATAGTCACATGAAGTCAGAAACTATTCGCTGGCCGACTTAGCCGAAACCGACGTATGATAGCAGATGGTTTAGTAAATTTATTGTAAAATATTTAGAATTTTTGTATGTCGGTGATCTGAGATATAGTCACAAGAAGTCAGAAACTATTCGCTGGCCGACTTAGCCGAAACCGACATATGATAGCAGATGGTTTAGTGAATTTATTGTAAAATATTTAGAATTTTTGTATGTCGGTGATCTGAGATATAGTCACAAGAAGTCAGAAACTATTCGCTGGCCGACTTAGCCGAAACCGACATATGATAGCAGATGGTTTAGTGAATTTATTGTAAAATATTTAGAATTTTTGTATGTCGGTGATCTGAGATATAGTCACATGAAGTCAGAAACTATTCGCTGGCCGACTTAGCCGAAACCGACGTATGATAGCAGATGGTTTAGTAAATTTATTGTAAAATATTTAGAATTTTTGTATGTCGGTGATCTGAGATATAGTCACAAGAAGTCAGAAACTATTCGCTGGCCGACTTAGCCGAAACCGACATATGATAGCAGATGGTTTAGTGAATTTATTGTAAAATATTTAGAATTTTTGTATGTCGGTGATCTGAGATATAGTCACAAGAAGTCAGAAACTATTCGCTGGCCGACTTAGCCGAAACCGACATATGATAGCAGATGGTTTAGTGAATTTATTGTAAAATATTTAGAATTTTTGTATGTCGGTGATCGATATTATTAAATAAAAGTTATTAAACAGTCATATGAGGGGTGTAAAATCAAAGTCGCAATCTCCATTTTTATAGTTTTATGATATTTGATGAAAACTGGTTTAGATATTTCAAGAGTAATTATAGAAAATTTATAATGTTCAATAATTATTTAAATTTGGACATATGCATTATATTGCATCGATTAGGCTCTCAGTTGAATATTATTGCTGTAAATTAAGGGAGATAAAAATGGAGATTTCCGGTTTTGATACCACGAATGGAGATTGTCGTTTTTGTTACTGAGAAAATGTAAAAACGGACTAAAAATAAATTAAAAACAATAAATCATTTGCGATTTAAGTTATTTTATATTTCAATTCAATTTATAAATCATTTTAAAAATTCAATTATCGATCAAACTTCGATCACTTATTATACTAGAACTCATATTGCAAATTATAAAGGGTTTTCACATGTTGAAAATAAATTGTTTTGATTTGTTAAAACGGGGATTGTCGTTTTTGATATTGAGCTATATATGGAGATTGCCGATTTTGAATCTAACGCTACATTTTCAATACAAATTTTAACGGGATTTTGCCGTTTTTAAAACTAAGTGATAATACCATGTGATAGAGGATTGAATAACGAACAAAATGACGCATTCAACTCATTTTTGGAAAAAATGGAGATTGCCGTAATTGATTTTACACCTCTCATATATATTACATTTTATATACAGTAATACCCCGTTTAACGTTAAGGATGCGTTCCAAAATTAAATAACGTAATCCAAATCAACGTTAAACGAGGCATGGATCTCTTGCAAAACAACAAGATAGGTGAATAAAACATATTTTATTAAATTCAAATATTTATTTACATATTAATGTAAAAAATCACAGTAATTCAAAATTAAAATAATATTTCCTCTTCAAACCTCTTTTTTGTGTAATTGAATTATGTATTTGAATTCGAAGATGTCCTATTTAACTAAAATCGAAAAAATAATGAATTTAAAACATTACTTTTTTTAAATATATATTTTATTTTTATTTTGATTCTCGGAAATTCGAACAAAAGATGTATAGATTGGAAATAACGTTAAAGTGAATCAACGTTAAACGGGGTAACGTTAAACGAGGTTTTGCTGTATGTTGTACAATATAAATAAACTGTCATGATAGCAATTTCGGGGCTGAGAGCGAATTATGTATACTATATTATAAAAAAAAAATATATTTTGTTTATTTTTAAATATCAATACATATTTCGTCATATTTTGTAATTATTTAATTTTTATTTATTTTAATTTTAAAAATATTTATTGTTTCTAAATTTTTTGATTTTAATTATTTTTTTATTGTTAATTTATTATTATTTTCAATATTTAAGCTTAATCTAAAAAATGTCGTTATAGTAAAAACTATTATATGTATTGCCATAAGCAAATTATTGTGTTTTCGGGGATAGAATTTTGGGCTAACTTCACAAAGGTTAAAATATACCTGTATTTTCGAGATGTCTGTTCGAATGGACCTACATGGTCAATGTGTATTGTGTGAAATGGACGATCAAACTTATCCATCAAATTTAGCAATCCTTCCCTTTTCCCATCCTTTGGCTGAAACATTATGCACTTTAAACATCGCCCAATATATTCATTCACCTTATTCTGCATTTTTGGAAACCAATAGGATCTTTGGATTAAATCTATGGTTTTACTGATTCCCACATGACCAATTTCATGCATCTTTTGAATGATGCTATGTTCCAAACATTCGGGGGCATAAAACATAAGTTTATCCTTATTTTTCCTGTATAACAAACTATTTCGGACCGTGTAAAAATCGCTATCACAATCGGTTTTTATCTTCCCCTTGATTTCTTGGATATTTTCATCCTTTTGCTGAAGAGCACCGAGTGCCAATGAGAATGCACACTCATCAACCCACAACACCCCAGGAGTACGACTGAGTGCATCCACATGTCGCATACCTTTCCCAGGCCGGTGAACAATTTCGTAATCAAACTGCTCTAAGAACAAGGACCACCTAAGTACTCTGTTGTTGGAGTCTTTTTTCTCCAAAGTTTGTTTCAGGGAGTTGCAGTCCGTAACTATCTTAAAGTGTGTCCCGTGAAGATATATACGAAATCGCCTGAGTGCGTAAACAATGGCCAACGTCTCGAGCTCAAAGGAATGATATCTGGACTAAGCTTCGGTTGCACGCTTACTAAAATAGAATACCGGATGCAATCGACCATCTTTCTGCTTCTGCAGCAATACTGCTCCGAAACCCATCTGACTCGCGTCCGTATGAAGTTCACTAATGACACCAGGATCAAATATTTTCAAAACTGGCTTATTGACGAGTTGAGATTTTAAACTCTCAAATGCTTCCAATTCTTTTCTACCTATCTCAAATTTAGCATTTTTCCTAATTAAAGCGAACAACGGTTGAGCTATAATGGCATAATTCAATACAAACTTTCTGAAATAACTGGTCAAACCCAGAAAACGGTGTAGCTCAATTGCATTTTTTGGTAATGGGTAACTATCAACAGCATCTATATGCCTAATACTGGATTTAATTCCCTCACCATCTACTTCATAGCCTAAATAGTCTATACTAAAACGGAAAAACTCACATTTTTCCATCTGTATTTCCATGCAGTTAAGGTGAATTAACTTTAGCACCTTGTCCACAACCTCAAAATGCTGTTCCAAAGTTTTCGTCGCGATCAATATATCATCGATAACATCTCCCAAGTCAATTAATTCCTGAAAAACCTTCGAAATAAATCGCTGAAAAACCGCTGGGGCGTTAGCTAGACCAAAAGGCATTCGCACATACTCAAAATGTCCGTCTGGAGTGACAAATGCTGTGTACCGTATCGAATCGTCATAAACTGGTATGTGATGAAACCCATTTTTTAAATCTATCAATGTAAATACCTTTTTATCCCTAAGACGATCAAGGCAGTCTTCTATTAAATGCATTGCTTCCTGGTCATCCCAGTTATACATTTGTTTAAATCTGGTTAATAAATTTATCCATTCGTCAGTAGTTCCTGCGTTTCGATTATCCGGATTATGTTCTGGTAACAAATTATTGACTTCACTCGGATGTAAAAATGGACCGGTTGGTTTTTTAGTTAATTTAGAGATTAATAATCTTTCCCTCTCGATGAGTTCTCGCTCTCTCCTATTCAGCTCCATTTCACGCTGATTTGGATCAAATACGTGTTCGGGGCTATTGCACCGCGACTGTGATGGCATGTTACATGCTGTGGGGTAATTCTGCTATATCCCCATGTGGTTCGACATAACCTCAATTTGACGTGATCGGCCGCTAGTCTCCAAATTACCACATGACTGGTGTCGATGCAACAAATAATTACTTGCATTCGAACGCCATCTTCCAGTATGATCAGCTAACGGAATATCATTCTGATCGGGTTTACTATTTGACGAGCACATGTGTTCAGTACCCCCATTTAATGCCAACGCATCTAACTCACGTTTACTCATCTTTATAATTTATAGTTTATGGTTATCCCACTTCTGATATGTGACATATAAATTACTTGAGTTTTTTCTGTCAATAAGTTTTGCACGAAAATTAATATACGAGTGTTTTTGGGGTTATTGATACTGATCACATATCCGTTGTCAGATCTTTGGAATTCAAAATGGCGGATCCAATAGGGCGGGCAATTTTTTGAAACATGCCAGTTTTGAAAAATTATGTGGTGTAGTGTGCACCTAGCGTGAAGTAGGCAAACAAAACGATGAATTATTCGATATTCCCCGACTAAACTTTCTTGGCAATGTAGTATTTGCCGATACTACGTTCTTTTACACTTTTAAATAAATATACGAAACACTTGAATTCTGTTTTATTTTTTATTACACAAAGAAATACAAAATATGTTTTCGACCGTTCTCTTCTCGTTTTTTTTTTGGTTCATGCAATACCATACATCGGTTAACACTCTATATTTCAACTTTTATCTGAGTTGACCAACAGATGGCAATATAATTAACAAAACAAAATAAAATCAGTTTACTACAGCAACCAGTATGGAAAATATCTGATCTATGATTTTAAATTGGCTTTGATTTGAAGCTTGTAGGCGAATAACGATAATCGAAAAGCTGTCTGGTGGGTGCAGAGATCACCATTATAAGCTGCGTTGTTTTATTCGCTCCCGATAGCTACTATCGAGAGCCGTCATTTAATAAGTGGCTCTCGATAGCGTCTACGTATAAATAGGTAGAGCTAAATATTTTTTATATCAAGTTTTCGTTAAATAGTTGAATTAAAAATGATGGTTTGATGTTAAATAAACTTAGTTTACCAATAAATAGCGAGTCAAATTTAAATTTTGCTATAGAAAAGTGATGGCTCTCGAAAGCAGCTATAGTTGCTATTGCGATTTAGAATCGATCTGATTCCTTAAACACGCCTATAGCTAAAATAGGCAAATAGAGAACAGGTAGAGGCAGGAAGAAATGTGACTAATATAAGAGATGGTCATGAAAAAGGGACGCATATGGTTTTTTGAAGACCCTCTCTTGAAATTTTTCGGCAAGCTAAACGCTCAACAAGAGTTTAGTTTTTTCTTTTTCTATGTGGTTTAGCAAACAAAACAAAGTCTATCACATACCCATTCTTTGTCGGTTTGCCATGTTACCAATTTTTTAAAGTATTATCTAAAATTTAACTTCCTGTCCAAATAACTAAATCCTGAACCGTCTTAACTCTAAATACTAAGCAGAACCTTCTCTAAATGACATTATATATGTATGTACATAAGTAGAGGTTCCCTATAGTATTGGAAAGATAAATATTATGAGAAGGCTTATGGTATTTCAGAGGAACCTGTTATAGGAAGATAAGATTCAAAACTGGTATAGGTTCCACAAATTGTATAATTTATTTCACTTGGAGAAAACATTAAACTTAGTGGTACAACTAATGCACAGCACAATTTCTATTTAATTTCAGTTTAAACTAGTTTCGACTTCCACAAGTTCTCTAAGTTCCACAAGTAAGTACATATTGATGAAAATTTTTTAGACCAAAGTACTAGACAAATGCAATAAATTAAAGGGGATTGTCAAAATTAGAAAAAATGAAAACTAATATTGGTCACCTTACCTCTTAAATTAGGTTCCACATATTTTATTACTCTTCAAAAGTGGAAAATTTCCACACCAACCAATAAAAAACTCAGACATTGAACATAAGTTCCACAAAGTTCCAATTTCAAATCGCCTTGTTTGGTGATAGTTTTTTTTTACCAAACAACGCATTGAGCATTAATTGCTCTAACTACTATAAAACAACAAATCTGTTGGTACGACCTAACTGTTTATTCGTGCCAAATCAATTAATTATTATTTTTTTTGTTTTTTTACAAATCTTGTATTTTTTTCATTTCCAACAAATTAAAAATTCTATTTCCACTGTGCTCTATTATTTACCATATTTTTATGCTGTGATACGATGATGACGAAGGAAATCTAAATTGAAAAACATGTACAATTTAATCGTATATGTTTGCAATGTTGGGATATACATATATAGATGAATATGAATGAGTTCGGTGGCAGATTTAGGGATGATACACCATAGGTATGGAGAAAATTTGAAATGAGTTTTCTTTTTATAAATATTTTATAGTTTTTCCTTTTTTTATGGTTATGTCAATTTTACAGTTAATTTAAAATTTCCTTTTTGTTTTGTTTGTTTATTTCGTGTGAATAGAAGATAGGAAATAGGCATAAATGGGGTGGGAGTCTGTGTGGTGTATATGAGGATAGATATAAGATACAGGCTGTGCCATAAATTTGGCATTAGCTTCGATTAAAAGCCTTGAGGTGGAAACCTGCCCGTCAATATACGAGTAATTAATCCTTTTTGCCCTTAAACCTTCAACCATAATTTAATTAATTCTTTCTTATTACATGCGACAGCTTGACATCCTTTCTGTTTATTGGCTTATCTAAAATATTTAAGCTAACAACGTGAAGCATTAAAAAGGCGGATGTACCGGGCACAGCAAAAAGTTTTATATACTGTTAATATTCATTCCGTTTTTTTTATAAAGACGTGTCAAAGTGTTTTTTTTTTGCCTTGTCGGTAAATTTATAGATTCATTTAACGCGGGTGATAAAATCTTTAATATTCCGAAAAATAATCGGCTATAATAAGTTTAATCCTATAAAAATCCATCCACCTGTGACTGACTTTTCGTTGAGATTGTTGTTGTTGCTGGGTTGTTTAATTAAATCATTATTAATCCTATTATGTATCATCCTTACTTTATTTATCCCATTATGAAATTACGATGTGTGCATGTGAAACATTTGTTTTTACAGTGGTGTCCGTTATTATAGGTGTAAATTATGCGTACACGATGAATTAGTGAATTTTGATTTTTTTGAGGCATTGAATGATGGGTAAAAATTCAACATTATGGTTGTCAAATTCTAAGCCGTACCTTTTATTGATATTCAAAGTCAAATAAAGCATAGCTAATATACTGACCAAGGTTCATGTTTGTGCATATTTCAGTTTACCCTATTAACTACACTTTGTTATAATACAAATGTTAATAAAAGGTGGGATTTCTGGAATTCGCCCATATTTCAGTTCGAAATAACGCGATTTTTATGAATTTTTCATGTTCTTGTTGAAATAAGTTATATGGACATTTTGAATTATTTGTTGACAGTCCAGAATCGATTGAGGTGAAGTAGGCGTTTTGTTTTACATTTTTATTTTTCTCTCTCTTGTTTTTATGTATTAGAGTTTAGTCTTTAAATGGTCTCTCGCAAGACAAAAGTTTCTTTCATTTTTTTCCGATTACGGTGATTTGTTTTGTCCAGCATTAAGTACTCTGTTTGGTTAAGTGGATGCACATAAGGACTTACATATTCCAACAGGTTATAGGCCCAGATATTGAACAAGCTACATTAAGTTTAAATAAAAGAAGTATAAAGCGGAAAAGAAAGTGCGAGTGAATAAAGTTAAGATGGCGGACTCAAATAAAGCATTTATAACAAAATTGAACAACGACAATTATTTTATGTGGAAGTATAAAATAGAGCTGTTGCTTATGAAAGAAAAATTGTGGAGTGTTTTAAATGAAACAAAACCAGAACCAACGGAAGATAATGCCAATGCGGAAGCAATCAACAATTGGCTAATTCGCGATGATCAGGCTCGGTCGAAGACAACCAATTGTGCTGCATTCGAAATAAAACCACGGCGAAAGATACATGGACGGTATTAAAAACATTTCTTGAGAAGGACTCAATGACAAATAAAATGAGCATAATTCGACGTATTTGTGGTTTGAAAATGAGTGAAGGTGGAAACGTCGAAGAGCATTTGAATGAACTCACGAATTTGTTCCAGAAATTAAGTGATTTGGGCGAAAAGCAATTGTCAAATACATGGCATGTTGGTGTTATCGTAAGCAGTTTACCGCGCAGTTACGATAATTGTTACACTAGAGGCACAACCAGAGGCAGATGTCACATTGTCGTTGGTTCAATCGAAATTAATTACTGAGTATCAACGTCGAAAAGAGGTGGACGGCAACGAAAATACAGATTCGGCATTAAAAACTACGGCCAAATGTAAAGACAATATTAAGTGTTTCTTTTGCAAACGATCTGGCCATGTAAAGAGTGAATGCGATAAATATAAATCGTGGAAAAAGAAACACACAATAAAGGAAAGTGCATCGATCAATGACAAAATAAATAAAGTTGAAGAAAATGAATAAAAAATTATTTGTGGTTTCATCGAAAAAAAATTGTGATGGATGGATTCTCGATTCGGGTGCTACGAAACATATTTCGAGCAACAAAGGTTTTTTCGTTTCACTAGATCAAGCGGAATGCAAGAGTTTAAACGTCGCAAACGGTGAAAGCGTAGATGTCAAGGGAAAAAGCGTATATCGCATCGAAATGGTCAATGAAAATGGTGTGTCGATCGTGGCAACGGTAACAGATGTTTTGTACGTGCCGAGTATTCAAGGAAATTTGTTGTCGGTGAAAAAGTTGCTGGAAAATGGCTATACAGAGTTATTTCATTCCGAATTCTGAAACGTGTGAAATTAAATTCGGAGACAAACAAGTGGCAGTAGCAGACGCTCAATCGAATTTGTTTAAATTGCGTCAGCCGAACAAAGTGTATGCGGTACGCGAACATAAAGAAAATTGCATTCATCACTGGCATCGCATTTTTGGCCATTGCGATCCAGATGCAGTCAAGCAAATGTATTCGAAAGGATTAGTTGACGGCATGCAAATTGTCGATTGCGGGGAAAGGGAAAACAACACATTTGCCGTTTCCAAAGCAATCATTTACAAAATCTACAGCTCCACATGATCTTATACATACTGACGCATGCGGACCAATGCAAACAGTTTCTCTGAGCGGTAAGCGGTACGTACTTGTATTCATAGATGATTATTCGCGCTATACGGCGATTTATTTGCTAAAAAATAAATCAGAAGTCGACGAGAAAATAAAGGAGCATTGGTAAAAAATAAATTCTCTACGAAACCAAAAGTTATACGGTCCGATCGAGGAGGAGAGTACACCGGAAAGAACGTTGTTGATTTTTTGAAACAAGGAATTCAGATTCAGTATACAACACCATACACGCCGCAGCAGAATGGTGTTGCTGAGCGAAAAAATCGTACGGACGCAAATTTACCGAAAACATTTTGGGCAGAAGCAGTAAATACGGCAAATTATGTTCAAAACCGTTTGCCATGCAGAGCGATCGAAAAGACACCATATGAGGCGTGGAATCAGCGGAAACCAGGTATTAAACATTTTTCAATTTTTGGCGCTAAATGTTTTGTTCATGTGCCATCAGAGAAACGACGAAAATTGGATAATACCAGCGCACCGATGATTTTTGTTGGTTTTGACGAAAATTCAAAGGGATTCAGATGCTTAAAAGTTGGTGATCAGTCGCGACGTGCGTTTTACGGAAAAATCTGCGAGTGAAATCAGCGTTGATTTATCATCAAGTGATGCGAATGTCGAATCAAGTATAATCGGTATCGATATGAATAAGTCAACTGAAATTGATCCAAATGTGCGTGACAACGTGATGAGCGATACTGTGACGACAGAAAATAATGCGGGTGTGCGCAACAACATTGGTGATGCAGTGTCGAATGTCGAATTCGAATCTTTCGCTGAAGGCTTACATCGTATTTTCAATGACGAAAACAACAGAGTTATTCCCATTCATGAGACATCAGTGCATCGCATTTCACAGCGTGTAAAAAAGGGTGTGCCACCACGACGATTGATCGACGAAATCGAAATGGTTTATAAAGTCGTCGAGCCGAAAAGTTTATCGGATGCATTGTCCAGTGAACATAAAGAACAATGGATTCGCGCAATGAAAAATGAAATAGATTCATTAAAGAGATATGAAACGTGGCAATTGTGCGAATTACCAAAGGACAGAAAAGCGATAGGCTGCAAATGGGTTTTTAAAGTAAAAACTGATGCGGAAGGAAAAATTGATCGACACAAGGCGCGTTTAGTCGCATAGAGCTTCTCACAAAAATATCGAACTGAGAACGCTTTTATCGATTGCATCGAAAGAAAAACTCATTGTGCGACATATTGATGCCAAAACGGCGTTTTTAAATGAGAAATTGAATGAAACGATCTACATGAAACAGCCGCCGGGATTTGAGGAGAATAGTGAACTCGTTTGTTTGTTGAAAAAACGTCTATACGGTCTAAAACAAGCGGCAAAATCATGGAATGACGCTATTCATGAAGTATTGATTGATGCGGGTTTTCATCAAAGCAAAGCAGACCAATGCTTGTACTCACTAAAGAAAAACGGCGCATGGTCATTTCTTCTGATTTATGTCGACGATATGATTGTGGCAGCGAACTCAATAAAAACAGGTAACGAAATAAAGGAAATCATCGCATCAAAATTTGAAATGCAAGATCTGGGTGAAATTAAATTTTACCTCGAAATAGAAATCATCAAGGACGCAAAAAATATTTATCATTTGTGTCAATCAAAATACATTCAAAAGGTTGCTGCGGATTTCGGTCTCAGTGATGCGATAGTTTCAAACGTTCCGATGAATGTGAACTACGATAAATCCGATGCGGATGATAGTTTTTTGCTGAAAAACACAGATTATCAGAAACTCGTCGGGTGTTTGCTTTACATATCCGTGAATACACGAGCGGATATTTCGGCGAGTGTAACGCAACGAGTGCAACAACCACGTCAACAAGATTGGAACGAATTGAAACGGGTGTTGAAATATCTAAAGAGCACTGCGAATATAAAATTGGCATTAGACAGTGATGACAATTCGGACAAATTTTTCTACGGATATGCTGACGCCAATTGGGCCGAAAATTAAACACTGGTTATATTTTTATTGTTAATGGTGGCATCGTAAGTTGGGCATGTCGAAAGCAGAATTCCATCGCATTGCCATCTACAGAAGCAGAGTTCATCGCATTGTCCGAAGCGTGTCAAGATGCATTTTGGTTGCGGCGGTTGCTGAACGATTTGCAACAGCCGGTTCAAACAGCGACAACAATCTATACGAAGACAACCAAAGCTGTTTGAAGCTAATAGAAGAGGAAAGATTGCCAAATCGAACAAAACCTGCGTGGATACGCGATATCATTTTGTTAAAGATTACGTGCAACGAAGATTCGTATAATGCGTATATTGCCGTTCAGTAGATATGTTGGCTGATTTACAAGCAAAACCATTGCCGGCAAAGCGGCACATCATGCTACGCGAGCGATGCGGATTAAATTAAATTATACAAATAATTAAATTGAGGAGGAGTGTTGAAATAAGTTATATGGACATTTTGAATTATTTGTTGACAGTCCAGAATCGATTGAGTTGAAGTAGGCATTTTATTTTTGCATTTTATTTTTCTCTCTCTTGTTTTTATGTATTAGAGTTTAGTCTTTTTGTAAATATTAAAGAACATAAATGGTCTCCCGCAAGACAAAAGTTTCTTTCATTTTATTTCCGATTACGGTGGTTTGCTTAGTTCAGCATTAAGTGTAATGACCGTCCATTATATATCAGTAATGCATTCCAAGCGATGCGGTTTATAGGGCCATTCATATTATATATGTAAAATGATGTATAAAATTAGTCGTAGTAGAACAGCATTATTGATGACATGTAAAGTACGATAAGATAAAATAAAGCGTGTGCAGTAAAAACAATAAAGGTCATTTTAAGTAAAGAGATAATTATTACATTGGCGACGAGGATTAAAAAAAAGTATTATTAACTGATAATAATTCAAAATAATTGAATGGTTAAATCCAGATAAAATAAAAGAAATAAACGAGAAGAAATTGAGGTTAAAAAAAAAAAAAAAATTTGTACGTAAAAACGTGTACATAATGGCGACCGATAAAAAGAAATACAGAAATTGGATCTAGATGGGAACATCGCGGTAAACTGGATCAAATGGAAACGATCATTTGAGATAATGATTAAAGCTAACCAAATAACCAACAGCGAAATAAAAAAATTCAAGATGTTGCATAGCGGTGGTCTTGAACTACAAGACATTTATTATAATTTATCGCAAGACGCAGAAGTCGAAGCGGAAAAGGAAGAAGATCAGTTCAATTCTATGGTAAAAGCACTAGATGCGTACTTTTTGCCCAAAACGAGCTCAGCACTAGAAAGGAGGTATTTTCGAGTCATGAAGGAAGATAGGGAGGAAACCATTAATCAATTTGTAGTGAGATTACGACAACAAGCTGCCAAGTACGAATTTGACAACGCGAAAGAACATGTGCGGGATCAAATTGTATATAATTCAAAACATGCCGAATTAGAAAAAAAAAGTGATCGAGAAAGGAAGTGTTGAACTAGATGAGTTAATAAAAATCGTGCAAGGTATAGAGATCGTGGATATGCATATGGCTGATAAAGAAGTGAGAAAAGTTCAACGTGTCGACTGAAATAAATCAAAATGGACGACTAAACCAACCAAAACATAACCAACATCAAGGTCAGAGCAATTATCGGCGAAATAAATCTACTGAAAACCCGGACAGAAATAGAAGTACAGGTAAGCGAAATGAACTGGCTTGTTTCAGATGCGGACGTGTAGGTCATTTTAGTAGGGACAAAATTTGCCCAGTATTAGGAAAAAAGTGTAACAAATGTAAGATGTTAAACCATTTAGAAAAGATGTGTAGAACTAGAGTAGGCAACAATCGGGTTAAATTTGTGACAGATGGGAACAGCTCTTCGGAAAGTAGTGAGGTGTTGAATATTGTTAGCAGTGAGTGTAGCAAAAATAGGGATATGACAGTAATTTGCTTAGTCGGAATTGTCAAAATTAGAATGGTTGTAGATACCGGGGCAGGAGTTAACGTAATTAGCACGGACACATATCTTAAAGCAGTAAAGAAAAATATGGAAATAATCAAGGAATGTAATTCAATCGAGAGTAAGCTAAAAGATTATGGTGGCAATAATATAAAGATATTTAAAGTAGTGCGGGTTAGAATTGAATGCAAAGGAAAGAAAACAGAGTCTGATCTGTATATAGTGGAAGGTAATGGAACTTCTCTGTTAAGTGGTATGGTGGCAATTGAGTTGGGAATAATTTCGTTTGACATACGATCGGTGCAAAAGTATGAGTCATTGAACGAAGCGATTATTAAAGTCGGAAAATTGAAAGACGTTGTTAAAGTCGAGATTCATATCGATGAATCAATAATCCCTGTTCGCCAGCCTTACAGAAGAGTTCCAATTCCTTTGAAAGAAAAAGTATCGATTAAATTAAAAGAGTTATTGGAAAATGATATAATAGAACCGGTCGAAGGAATATCGAAGTGGATATCTCCATTGGTAGTAGTCACGAAAAATATCGGTAATGACGTTAGATTATGCGTAGATATGCGACAGGCTAATAGGGCGATAAAAAGAGAGGTACATCCTTTGCCTACTTTTGATGACATTCTTCCCAGTTTGTCAAAGATCATGGTGTTTAGTAAGCTAGATATAAGGAACGCATTTCATCAAATAGAAATTACGCCAAGATCTAGGCAGATAACAGCATTTGTGTCACACGAAGGTGTTTATCGATTCAAAAGGTTAATGTTTGGGATGACATGCGCTAGCGAGATATTCCAAAAGACGATGGAGAATTTATTAGTAGGAATCCCAAGTGTAGTAGTATACATAGACGATATACTAATTTTTACGGAGAGCATGCAGGAACATAATTGTATTTTAGATAGGGTACTAACTAAGTTAGAGGAAAACGGGATAATTTTAAATAAGGAAAAATGTCAGTATAAAAAAACGAAATTTTTTGAACTCTAAGGGTATCAAACCGACAGTAGATAGAGTTCAAGACATAGGGAACTTCAGGCAACCGAATACCAAAGAAGAAGTACGTAGTTTTTTGGGAATATTGAATTATGTAGGTAGGTTTGTTCCAGATTTGGCAACAATTAGTGAACCATTAAATATTCTTACTAGAAAAGGAAATAAATTCGAATGGAAGTCCGAGCAGGAAAGTTCATTTCAAAAGCTTAAAGAGTTAAGAATTAACGAAACGACTTTAGGGTATTACGATACAAAAGACCGAACAATAGTAGTAGCCGATGCTAGTCCATATGGGCTAGGAGGAGTATTAATGCAAGAAAACAATAAAAAGGAAGCTAGAATAGTGGCTTTTGCTTCTAAAGGTTTATCAGACGTAGAGAGACGTTACTCACAGACGGAGAAGGGAGCTTTGGCATTGGTGTGGGCAGTGGAGAGGTTTAAGATGTACGTGATGGGGAAGGAGTTTGATCTTATAACCGACCACAAGCCACTGGAGATTCTATTTAAACCTTCATCGAAGCCATGTCCTAGAATTGAGAGATGGGTCTTGCGTCTTCAATCGTTTAATATGAATGTTATATATCGACCAGGTAAAACTAATATAGCCGATCCATTGTCAAGGTTGTGTCAACCAGAATCAAATGATAGAACATACGACAAAAGAGGTGAACATTATCTTAATGAAGTTATCCGAATTGCGACACCAAAAGCCATAACATTGGAAGAAATCAAAAGCGAAGTTATGAAAGACGAGGAGATGACAGACTTAAAGTATTGTTTGAAGTATGGGAAATGGCCGCAACAAATGGCAAATTATAAAAGATATTCAGAAGATTTATCGGAGATAAACGGTATGCTGTTGCGTTTTAGAAGGATAGTAATTCCAAAAAGTGCGCAATTGAGAATTCTCGAATTGGCACATGAAGGACACCCAGGAGAGTCAATGATGAAGAGAAGACTGAGAAGTAAGACGTGGTGGTATAATCAGGATGCTGACATAACGAAATTTGTAAAATCGTGCAACAGTTGTCAAATAGTAGCAAAGAAAAAGAATCCAGAGCCATTATACTTGACGGAGTTGCCCAAAGGTCCTTGGAAACAGATAAGGATAGATTTTCTCGGACCATTACCGAATAAAGACTATATTTTGGTAATAACGGATGATTATAGTCGGTATGTGCTCTTGGATGTAATGAGACTGACCACAAGTCAGAAAACAATCGAAATTTTAAAACCTATTTTCACACGGTTCGGTTGTCTTGAGGTAATGACTACCGACAATGGACCTCAATTCACTAGTAATGAATTCGGAAAATTTTGTGAGACACTAGCAATTAAACTTAAGCATACGATACCATATTCACCGTCATCGCAAATGGCGAGGTTGAGCGACAGAACCGATCTATTTTAAAACGTTTAAAAATCGCGCAATTGGAAAAAAAGGATTACCGGGATGAATTAAACGATTATTTGTCGATGTATTCAAATACAATTCACCCGTCAACGAACGCTAGTCCTGCAAAATTGATGTTCAACCGGATTTTCAAGGAGAAAATTCCACATTTAGCGGATGATAATTTTGTATTCGATGAAGATGTCAGGGAAAGGGATACAGAAGTGAAACTAAGGCGTAAGGAGTACACCGACCTTAAGAGAAATGCAACGGAAGGAGACATACGAATAGGAGATAATGTGATAAGTCAGAACACGAAACCAGAGAATAAATTATCCACGAATTACGATCCTGAACAATTTGTGGTAAAGGAGAGAAATGGTAAAGCTGCAGTAGTTCAGGGCGTAGATGGCAAGTGTTATGTCAGGAGAACTAATCATTTGAAGAAATTGTTACCAATGGCAAATAATTCAACAAGCGAGCAAGCAAAACATAAAGTGATTCCTGACGGTGGAGACGAAGGTGACATGGATAAGGAAAAAGAAGATCAATCATTCGGAACAAGTGATCCCATTCCTAACAATGAGACGATACCGAGAAGAACAACGAGAATCAGGAAAGAACACGTGTATATGAAAGATTATGTATGAATACTTAACATAGTCTAATTATAAATTTAAATTTATTCTTATTTGTAAGGTCATTTGTAATTAGGTTCTAAATCATTTAATGAATTAAATTTTAATTGAAGGGGTAATGTAATGACCGTCCATTATATATCAGTAATGCATTCCAAGCGATGAGGTTTATAGGGCCATTCATATTATATATGTAAAATGATGTATAAAATTAGTCATAGTAGAACAGCATTACAGATGACATGTAAAGTAAGATACAATAAAGCATGTGCAGTAAAAACAATAAAGGCCATTTTAAGTAAAGAGATAATTATTACATTAAGTACTCTGTTTGGCTAAGTGGATGCACATAAGGACTCGTGTATTCCAACAGTTCTATGTTCGATTCTGGTCAATTTAAACTATTTTTAATGAAAGTTTATTATCATAAACCGAAAATAGGTTTTATTGCGTAAACGGAATATGTGAGATTATTGGCGTGATAATCACCTGTTTCCCAAAGTATGCTATGCTCAAATTTTCTAATTACAGCCACAAAATGGCACAATCACAAAAGTGAGAAATATGTAGAGAACACTTGTGTAAAATATGATTTCTGGTGTGATTTACACTATATCTACATTGTATTGAAGCGACAATTACGTCACAGTGTTGAATTCGAAAGACATCTGGTGTGTTAGTATACAAAATCGATAAGTGATTTGCTTCAAGTTTGTAACCATCCATCCCTTAATCGAAATGAAATGAAGCTAATAAAGAAGAAATGTACGTATTAGCAGAGTCTTTACAAAGTAAAAACTCCAAAATATAAAACCCATCTCCATATAAATTGCCACAAAAATTGTAAACCTACACAAATAAAAATAAAAAACTTTTTGTAAAAATTGTTCAACCCACACGCTGCACCACATAAACCTATATACGATACCTTCCATATCGATTCGAGATTGAAATCTTTGTCGGTCGTGATGTATGTGCTGTGCGATAAAAATAGCAAAATAGAAAAATTTATATTCCTCTCGATATTCAATTCAAATGGAAATGAATTTTCCAATATTTTTGTAGTCATTATGCGCAATTGCTTAACAAATGTTTTTTTTTTATTACATAACTGTTGTTGTCGTTGTATTTCCGCCAATTTTTTGTTTTACTGCTGCAACAATAGAGCTTTTGTATATTTGTATTAACAATACATTTTCAAGAGTATTACAGTAGTATTAGAGTTCATTTAGTACAGTTATTACAAAAAATATCGATTATACTGTAATTGCAATATTTATTACTTGAGTACGTAATATGGGTTAAGTTCATAATGTATGTTATTGTGTTTTGAATTTGTATACTCGCCTTTTTATACAGTTGATTTACCGTTAATGTTCATAATAAAGTTCAATATGTTATGTATGTGTATATTGACAAAATTTGTTGTTCCAATTTTGTTTTGCCGCGCGTTTCAAAGAAATCGAAAAAGGTAACGACATCTCCCTCATCCCCAGGTTATCAGTTTCGTTTATTTTTTATTTTTTATTAGCTGTCATTTTAGATTTATTCACACTATTGCACACACTCTTTATTTTATCGCGGGTTAAATAGAGGACGTTCACCTTTTTTAATACCGTGTATTTCTGGTACTAAATTTGAATATAGCATAAATTCGACAAACAACATGTTTTCCTACCAGAGCACATATTTTGATCGCAAAATGAGACATGAGAGTTGAGGTTTTCATGTACATCTATACTATAGATGTTCAAGGGGGAAGTTAAAAAGGCTTGCATCCGACAATTACAGCTTGTGATTGGTTATTTATTACAGGAATGCCCCAAATTGTTTTTGAAACAAACTTAAACCAAACTAAATTTTTTTGTTTGTACTTTATAACGTAATACAAAAACCTTTTATGATTGTTCAAGAAGCTACTTACATTTGTTCAACTTATTGTGGTGGATATATACAAAATCATGAGTAATAAGAGAGAATTTAAACAATTTAATACTTTGTGTTTGTTAAGAATATTAAAAGCTTAGTTTGAAATCCTTGTTTTGTCTCTATATACTCGTATATTTGAACACCGCACTAACAATAACAAAAATCATAAATCCATCACATTATTTTTATTCCCATATCATCCAATCAAATGTCTCCATATAACAAATCGATCAATGTCTGCAGATTTGTTTAAATAAAAGTCAAATTTGTTCTCCCGAAAATTCGTCCTCGCACGTTTGATAAATTCTTTATAAGCAGCAAAAGCAAAATGAATGAAACCAAAATAAAAATCGGAAAATGAAATCCACCCGCACAACATTACATCACGTTATGAGCCATCATCCTAACCAAATAAAATTTACAAAACTAATTTTTATAAACATAACCGATTTTCCTTGGAAAAATCCTTAACCCTCAATTTTCTTCTGCTCTCTTTTGTATGTACATCCAAACAAATACAAGTAATATATGCACATAGAGCCTTTTAAATTTCGTTTGTTTATGATTCATCAAAATGTATAACAATAACAAAATCTAAAAAAAAAAAAAAGGAAAATTCCTTTACTGACATCAGCCCATCCCCCGTTTAATTCTTCATATAATTCATGAGCACCCCGCATCCATTTATGATAATAGTTTTTAGCATACATACATAAACATATAGAGACATACATTTTATGCTTTTCATTTTTATTTGATATGATCCACGTTATGTTATGCTTATGTTTGTGCGCTGTGTATTTATGATGTTTTGTCACAAAACGCACAAGGAAAATCGATTTTTCATGATGACAAAATCAACAGAGACAAATAATTTTGTGCCATAATTTAAAAATAAAATTTAACAAAACGTCAACAATGAATTTTAGGTTGGGGGTGAGGAATTGGTGGATAAAAACGGGTTGAAATATTTATTTGCATGTCCTTCGCTTTTTTTTTTTTTTTTGCTGTGTGTGACGAAATTTTTATGAGACTTGTGGGAATGTTTTACGCTTTAGATTAGTTTATGATGTAATAGTTATTTGATTGTGATATTCGTTAATAGTTCTGCTTCCATGTTGTTCATATTATAATATATAGAGGAGTTTTCGATATTTTAGTTTACATTTAACAGAACGGCAGGTGGTTTTCTCTCATGGTGGTCTTGAAGAGAAAGATCTTAGCAGAAGTTGTGTCTTCTCAGGGGTTTATAAGGAAACCCGAATTTTTAAATGAAAACCAGGAATTTGTCTTATAACATTCATCCAGGGTATGTAAGTCATTTAAATTCGATAATTTCTATACAAACGTTCCAAATCATTTATGATTTTTTAGTATAGTAACTAACAGAACTCGATAAACATAAGTGACATCGTTCGTGTACTTAACTAAATAGAGCAGGACTCACCAATACCCATCTAATTGTATTTGTAATTTGTGGCGGAATTATTGGCTAGGTATTTGGAACATTTAATTTCTAAGAAATATTTGATTGAGGGCCTCTTTTGATGTAGTCGAACATTATTCTTGTCTCCTCTGAATTATTTTGTATTGGTCAAAGAAAAATATAATTGAACAGTGGACCGCACCGTGCGAATTATCGAACAGACCTTGAATTTCAAATTAATAAACAATTTTCCAAATTGCCATATTGCACGTACATTTTTTTTTTTAAATTCAACACTCGCTACCTACATTTCAGTGAGGACACATTTTCGAACAGTTTGGTGTGCAATTCTTCTAATCATACTTGTAAAAGTTTGAGAAACATCAAATTTAATATTTTTTTGGTAAATTGAAAATGATTCCGTCATCCAAAAAGCGTTAAAGTGCACATTTTTTTATGCCAATAAAGTGTACTCATAAATTAGTGTACAATAAAAATATTTTACACTTTTAAAATTTTCGAACAGTTTAAAAATATCAAAAACAAACACAACAATATTGTGACGGTGACACCTAGTGTGTAATAGAATAAGTTAAAATTAATAGCTCAATGTTAAACTGTTCTAAATGGAATTTTCCATGATACAATTGTTATACACTATTCTAACTAGAAAAATCATGAGCTTTCTAGAAGTTTGGTTTGTGTATATAAAAAGGCGAACGAAATCGAATTGGATTAGTAATATTTGGAAAGCGATAGTATAAAGATTAAAAAGGAATTAAAAAGTGATTTAAAAAGTGTTTTTGTGCGAAATAAAAAGTAAAAGTGATTAGTAAAATTTGAGAATAATTTATATAAAGTGATTTTGTGAATTTTGATTGATAAACTGTGTTGTAATAAATTTTGTGAAATAAATAAATTCGTTGGTGATAAATTGAATTGAGTTTGTATTATTCACAATCCAGTGATACGAACCTTGATTGACAAGGCAAAAACGTAACATTTGGTGACAGCGGTGGGATTGTGAATACAAAGATAAAGAAAATGATTCTCAACGAATTAAAAGTTCCAGAATTAAAAAGAGAACTAGAGAAACGGGGTTTGGCTACTGATGGTACTAAAGCAGCTTTACAAGCGCGACTACGTGAGGCCATGCAGAACGAAGGGCTGGACGCGGAACATTATGATTTTGGAGAGAAAGTAACGGATGCAGCAACCATAGAGCAGAAAGCAGAAGATAAACAACCGTTGGTCGAAAAGACACAAGAACATTCTGGAAGTTTCGATTTGTCGCAGTTAATAGTTGCTATGAACCAAATGACAGGACAGATGTGTCTCATGAAACAACAAAACGAACGACAAATGGTGAAAATTGACCAGTCAAACGAAGAAATAAAACGACAGTTGGAACAACAAAATCAGTCTAACCAAGAAATGAAACAACAAGGAGAGGAAATTAAAGACCAAATTATAGATGGTCAAAAGAGAATGGACGAGAAACTTCTCGAATTATCTACTAACATTCACGGCGAAGTGGAGAAGCTGCAAATGGAGATTCAAAAGGTTGACGAAAAATTTGAAACGAAGGTTCAGCAGGTCGAAGAAAAATTACAAGCAGAGGTTCAACGTCTCGGGAAAGAGCTAACTGATATCAAGGCAAGTGGAACAACAACACAAGTGGTACAAACCATTCAATCAGTTAAGTTAAAACCACCAAACTTCGACGGTACAACATCTTTCGGCATTTTCAAATTTCAATTTGAAACGGCAGCTAATCAAAACCGTTGGAATGATGAACATCTTGTCGCAGCGTTAATAGTGGCCCTTAAAGGTGAAGCTGCGGAGGCCTTACAAACAATTCCGGAAAAAAAACGCAACAGTTATCTCGAAATTATGAAGGCGCTGGATAGGAAGTACGGCAGTGATCACAAGCGAGAAATTTATCGAATGGAATTGAAAAGCCGCTACCAAAAGGGAGGAGAATCACTTCAGGAATTTTCATCGGCAATCGAGCGGCTAGTACATCTAGCACATACCAGTACATCGGCTGATTATATGGAAAGACTAAAAATTGACGCATTCATTGACGGCATTCGAGATCCAGAGACACGCAGGGCGGTGATGTTGTCACCTAAAGCAACCTTTGCGGAAACCATCGCTTGTGCGTTAACAAATGAAACTGCACAAGCCATCACCAAACCGTCAATGAAAATACGCCGAGTAGAAATCGATACAAGCATAAACAACGAGCGGGCAACACCAAGATACCGAGATGGAAGCGGCAAAATCAGATGTTGGGCATGTGATAAGGTCGGTCACATCTCTCGCGACTGCTGGGAATTAAGAAGAAAAAGGGGAAGATCACCATCTCCTATGCAGCGACGACCAAGCGGAGAGCAGGCGTTGGCTAGGCAAGAAGGCCAAATGACGGCGGAGCCGTTAAACTACAACGAGTCAGCTTAAAGGGGCAGAAGCTGACTCCCACAACAGATTGCCCCATAACCTCCATCCGCGTTTCGAAAGTAGCAAGAGGCGGTGACAGCTTAACAATCAAAGGCGACATTGATGGCACGGATTGCATCATCACTCTGGATACGGGAGCAAATCGCACGATTGTCCGTAAAGATCTGATCGATGGAGGTGTACAACCAGCTAATGGATTGAAGTTACAAACAGCAACTGGAGATAGTTCAATAATAAAAGGCAAAAAGATCGTGAAAATAAAAATCGGGAGAACTCTTTTCCAACACGAAGTGCTGATTGCAGATATTGTGGATGAAGTCATAATGGGGATGGACTTCATGAGGGCAAATGGCTTCGTGGTGGATGTTGGACGAGGAGTTTTAAGTTACGATAACATCGAGTTGCCACTTCAATCTAGCAGTGCCGGAGCAACTATCAGGCGAATTATTATTGATCATCGGGAGAAGCTGCCACCAAATTCGGAGACGATCCTATGGGGAAAATTGGAGGGAGGTTCTGGGTCACCCAGGTTGTGGGTTGTGGAAGCTAACGAAGAGGAGAACGGAGCCAAGGAAATTATAATCGGGAAAGCCCTAGTTAAACCAGACAACGACTATAGAGTACCAATTAGGACTCTAAATCTCTCGGATAAGACGAAAACCATCAAGAAAGGGACAGTCATCGGAAAATGTAACGAGGTTTCAACTATAGTAAAGTGTGAACAGAGAAGTCCGGTTGAAAAAGCCGACATGCAAGGGCAGAAAGAAATGGTAGAACAACTTATGCAGAAATGGACCGAAGATCTTACCGAGGCACAGAAAAATTCTGCACATCAACTACTCAAACGGTACACGTCCATATTCTGCAGTACATCGGATAATAACGGAAGGACCTCAATGGTAAAGCACCGCATTGATACGGGAGCAGAGATGCCAATTCGTCAACCACCCAGGAGACTACCTTTGGCAAAACAACAAGAAGTCAATCGAATGGTAACAGATATGCAGGCAGCAGGAGTAATTGAACCATCTAATAGCCCATGGAGTTCACCGGTAGTATTGGTCGAGAAGAAGGACGGTAGCATGAGATTTTGCGTTGATTACCGAAAACTCAATGCTGTGACGAAAAAAGATAGCTACCCACTGCCAAGGATCGATGACACGTTAGACACATTATCGGGTGCTCAAATATTTTCGACATTAGATCTACAAAGCGGCTATTGGCAGGTGGAAGTCCATGAGGAAGATCGCGAGAAAACAGCGTTCAGTGTGGGTAACGGACTTTGGCAATTTAATGTTATGCCGTTCGGATTATGTAATGCCCCTGCGACTTTTGAACGATTAATGGAGCGCGTGTTAAAGGGATTACATTGGAAGACTTGCCTAATATATCTGGACGACATCATCGTTATGGGGAAGGATTTTGACGAGCATCTAAAGAACTTGGCGGAAGTTTTGGATCGGATACAGGCTGCCGGATTGAAGTTAAGTCCAAAGAAGTGTAAGCTGTTCAGAACTGAAGTCAAATATTTGGGTCATCTCGTAACGATTAATGGAATTCACACCGACACGAAGCTTTCTCGGATTGTGCACCTATTATAGACGCTTCGTGCCAGGATTCGCCAACATCGCCAAGAGTTTACACGAGTTGACCAGGAAGAACAAGGCATTCGAATGGAAGAATGACCAGGAAGAAGCATTCGTGGAACTAAGGAGACGGTTGTGTGCCGCGCCAATCCTCGCGTACCCTATACCCAACGTGAAATTTATTTTGGACACCGATGCAAGTAATGACGGTATAGGAGGTGTGTTATCACAGAAAATTAATGGTCAAGAAAGAGTTATTGCGTACTTCTCCAAAACATTATCAAAACCGGAGCGTAATTACTGCGTGACACGGAAAGAATTGTTGGCTATAGTGGAGTGTGTCAAGCATTTCCATAAGTATCTTTATGGCCAAAAATTCCATTTACGGACAGATCACGGCGCTTTACGGTGGCTGTTACAATTTAAGAATCCAGAGGGACAAGTAGCACGCTGGATCGAACGTCTTCAAAGCTACGATTTCCAAATTGAACATCGGAAGGGAAGTGCACACAGAAATGCCGACGCATTATCAAGACGGCCGTGTCCAGTAGAATGTAAACATTGTGGCCATGTTGAAGCAAAGGAAGGCATCATCGACGTTAGGCTTACGCAAGTGCTGCCTGATGAGGAGTGGACCGACGAAATGATCAGGAAAGAGCAATTGGATGATACGGATTTATCAGTTATAATGGATTGGAAGGAAAAGGAACACCGGCCAACTTGGAGCGAGATCGCGGACAAAACTCCCATTGTGAAGGCTTATTGGGCTCAATGGGATAGCCTCCGTCTTGAGAATGGCTGTTTAAAACGATTGTGGGAAAGCACGGATGGCAAAGTGAAGCAATTGTTGCTGGTGATACCAAAGTGCCGGATTGTAGAAATTCTGAATGAGTATCATGGAGGAGCAAGTGGGGGCCACCTTGGAATTAATAAAACTCTAGCAAAGATACGTCAACGATTCTACTGGGCAGGATGTAGGCAATCTGTGATAGAATGGTGCCAAAAATGTGACCAATGTGCGGCGGTGAAGGGACCCGCACGCAAAAGTCGTGGAACCATGAAGCAATATAACGTTGGAGCACCATTCGAAAGAATTGCAATGGATGTAGCGGGCCCATTTCCCACCACTGAGAGCGGCAACAAATATGTGCTAGTAATCATGGATTATTTCAGCAAATGGCCGGAGGTGTACCCCATTCCCAATCAGGAGACGACAACAATAGCTGATGCCGTGGTAAACAATTGGATTAGCAGATTTGGAGTGCCGATGGAGATTCATACCGATCAAGGACGGAATTTTGAATCGGTGGTGTTTCAAGAAATATGCCAGATGCTCGGTATAAATAAAACGAGAACAACGCCTTTGCATCCACAGTCTGACGGTATGGTGGAAAGATTCAATGGTACATTGGAGGAATATCTAGCAAAGGTCGTTGAGAAAAACCAACGCAACTGGGATCGACATATACCGATGTTTCTGATGGCCTATCGATCAGCTATACATGACACAACCGGAATGACACCAGCTAAAACGTTATTTGGAGATAATCTACGGTTACCTGGAGATCTAAAGTTTGGGGCTGTACCATCATCGGCTTTATGTGGACAAGATTACGTAGACCGAATGAAAGAGGAACTTAATGAGATTCATCAATTTGTTCGGGAGAAAATACGGATGTCAAGTGACCGGATGAAGGCTCGATATGACATACGAGCAAATAACCAGGGCTTCCAGGAAGGGCAATTAGTATGGATTCACAACCCGCAACGGAAAAAGGGATTATCACCGAAGCTGCAACCAGCATGGGAAGGACCTTATACTGTCATCACAAGGATGAACGACGTGGTTTATCGGATACGGAAGGGACATCGAGGTAAACCAAAGGTGGTGCATTTGGAGAGGCTGGCCCTATACAGAGGAGGTGATTTGGGTCCTGTTCGGGACGAACAGGCTTAGGTGGGGGGTAGTGTGACGGTGACACCTAGTGTGTAATAGAATAAGTAAAACTAATAGCTCAATGTTTACTGTACTAAATGGAATTTTCCATGATAAAAATTGTTACGTAATGTTTCTACGCTATTCCAACTGGAAAAGTCGTGAACTTTCGAGAAGCTTGGTTTGTGTATATAAAAAGGCGAACAAGATCGAATTGGATTATTAGTATTTGGAACGCGATAGTGTAAAGTTGTAAGAATAAGTAATATTTGGAAAGCGATAGTATAAAGATTAAAAAGGAATTAAAAAGTGATTTAAAAAGTGTTTTTGTGCGAAATAAAAAGTAAAAGTGATTAGTAAAATTTGAGAATAATTTATATAAAGTGATTTTGTGAATTTTGATTGATAAACTGTGTTGTAATAAATTTTGTGAAATAAATAAATTCGTTGGTGATAAATTGAATTGAGTTTGTATTATTCACAATCCAGTGATACGAACCTTGATTGACAAGGCAAAAACGTAACAATATTTTTTTGGTAAACTGAAAATCATTCCATCGTCCAAAAAGCTTTAAAGTGTACATTTTTTATGCCAATAAAGTGTACTCATAAATTAGTGTACAATAAAAATATTTACTGTTAAAATTTTCGAACAGTTTAAAAATATCAAAAACAAACACAACAATATTGTTACGTTTTTGCCTTGTCAATCAAGGTTCGTATCACTGAATACAACACTTTTTTAAATCACTTTTTAATTCCTTTTAATCTTTAAATTATCGCTTACCAAATATTACTAAATCCAATTCGACTTCGTTCGCCGTTTTATATACACAAACCAAACTTCTAGAAAGCTCATGATTTTTCTAGTTAGAATAGTGTAGAACAATTTTATCATGGAAAATTCCATTTAGAACCGTTTAACATTGAGCTATTAATTTTAACTTATTCTATTACACACTAGGTGTCACCGTCACAATATTTTGAATTGTCAAGTTAAAATATTCATTTGTTTTTAGTATGTAATCAAATGTTGTTGTGAAAAGAGTTATTTTACATTAAAATCGATTAAATAGCCAAATTTACTTGATAATATGATAATGTGATAAGGTCAGTTAACAGGATATCAATTACGACGACATTTCTAACCGTGAGTATTTTTGTTTATAATTACTATAAATGATGTTTTATTGGTGAATTTAGAGGACAGCTCCTTACGATACGATCGTAATTTAAGGCCTTTGCTATTTCGAGAGCTCTAATACCGAAATTTTAGGTAAGCATCTTAGAACAGCCCGACGTGCTTTTCAAGAAGAGAGATGATCTCAAACTTAACATAAAAGCTTACCGATTTCAAACTCGCGCATAAGTCATTTCAAAATCTTAAAAAATTATTTACAAATCATGTTCATTCACGTGAGAGCTAATTATTGACGTATTTGTAAATAAGAACAACATATTTCCCAAGGTTATCAGTTAAAATATTTTGCTAATACTAATTCAACCATAATGTTACGAGAACTCACCGACTGCTGGAAAGAGACGTTCGCCGATATAAGAATCCTTGAGAAGTATTCGTTTCAGATAGTATAAATAAAACTTGTTGTCTATGGTTTTAATCGTTTCAAGCGGCCGAAATGGTAAACTGTCAACCAGCGGCATAGAATTTCTGTCAATAAGCCCTGACGGGTCCATTTTATAAAATGAATTATAGATAATGATTCCAAGATGGACGTCGGACAGAATGTTCAGATTGGGTTTCTTCTCTAATTTTAGCGATCGTCGTCGGAGCTTCGGATCGGTATTACAAGTCGCCTCTTCTTAATTCCTAAACCCCACTCGTGATTTTTAACATTAACCGAAGCTTTAGATTATCGATTATCTTTTGGAAATTTTGAGACTATTGCGAGATCACTGTAAGGAATACAGGTGTAAGGAATTATACTGAGGTGCATATCGTTAAGTAAATTCAAAATTTTAGAAATTATTCGGGTTTTCGGAAGTTGTTTGATATTATTTGAGAATATCGAGATTATCTAAGAGTTTCAAATTTGCGGTGCATGGGACGTTTAGTAATAGAAAAGTTTTGAATAATCTCGAAAATTTTGACAAACAAAACTCAATGCTTGCCGAAATTTTGGAGATTATTCGAAACTTTTATGAAAGATAGTTTAAGATCTTCACAAATTTTTCAAGATGATTTAAGATTTTCAATATTAATCGAGATTTTTATAGAATCACATTACATTGAGTTGTATTCGAAAATTTGGAGACCTTTGACTATTTTAAAACGTCATTTTTAGAGTCTACCTAATCGAAGTTTTCAATGTTTGTCTACGAGATTATTGAATTTTTTTGAGATTGCAATGATAGTTAAGCTTACGTTATTCGAGTATTTCGAGATTAAAAAGAAATTTTTCGAGATTTTCGTAATTTTTCTAGTTTAGGAAGATAGTTCAAGAGTGTCACAGATTTGTCAAGGTATTCAATATTAATCGAGATATAATAACATTTTAGATTACTTTGAGTTATATCTGAGGTTTTCCAGATTATTCGAAATCTTTTGAGGTTTTTTTAAATCTCTAAACTATTTGGGCTTTTCGAGATTTTGACATTTCTTGAAATGTTTAATGCAGCAAAACTAGGCGGAAGAATTTTAACAAATTAGAAAAAACATTTGGATTTAGATTTCAAAGAATTATTCGAGATTTGATCGGATGAGTTAATTTTTATTTGGGTAGGTTATTCAAAGTTTTTTAGGTTGTCTATATAAATATGCAACTGCTTAAAGTTTCTAAATTAATTTTAAACATTTCCGTTCATTTGTGTAATAACATAATAGTTCTTCAAAGAGTTTTGAACCATTTTTAATGAAATTGCGAACAGTTTTAATATTTTGATTTAGACATTACAGCTCCCATTCCTAAGCCTTTCGGATAGCTATCGAAATCTACCATAATACTTAGGAGAACATTAATCCACTTAATCCACATAGTGACATAAGTTACTGAACACGAGTCAGGACGATATATAAATAAAATGTAAGAGCAACCTAAGCTTAAATCATTAAATCTAATCTTAAGTAGCCGAAATATCCCAAATTCGACACCCGGTAATTCAGTTACTGATGATATGGGATAATTCAATAAATACAATACAAATAAAAATTCTCGAAAATTTCCTAACTCTAAGACTCGAAACCTCGAATTGAGTATATCCAGAATTTCATCTAAAAATCATTTTAGAATCCCATTTCCATCGCATACATTAAATTCTACTAAAATCCGTTGAAAAATAGATAAGTCCCATCCTAATTGGCCATATTCCAGAAATTCATCTAAAAATCATTTTAGAATCCCACTTCCAGTGTACCTATCGAATTTCATCATAATCGGTTGAGAAATAGGCAAGTTCCATCAACTCTTCGCCATATTCCAGAACTTGATCCAAAAATATTTTTGTTCCATCGCATATGCCCAATTCCACTATGAGAAATAGGCAAATTCCATCATACTTCGCCATATTCCAGAACTTGATCCAAAAATATTTTAGAATGCCATTTCCATCGCATGTGTGCAATTTCCGTTGAGAAATAGATGAGTTCCAACCTAATTGGCCATAAATATAATTTGCTAAAGGTTGAATTTGAATCGTAAAGAGTTCAATTTGAAGTGTTAAAGGTTCAATTTGAAATGTAAAACCCGTATTGTCGCAATAATATTGACCGTGTAGGAGGCCCGTAAGAAAAAGATGGCAACTCGCCAAGATACGTTCGTAGATAATTTAGCTTAAGTTTTTTTTTTGGCTACTACAATCTTAAACATTATTAATTCATTAGTAAGGTTGACATTAGTACTTATGAGATAAGTATAAACTTGTGTGGATCTGCTGGACCAGTGTCCAGTTCCCTTGAGATATAATATTCATACGGTTAGCTCATGTGGTTTGATTCGTTTGAGCCGCCTTACTTCGTTTGTACTGTCCAGTAGTTGTACGGCCTCAACGTTGGTGTGGGTAAGAAGTCTCTTCTCATGTTTAATGGCACATTCGCGGATGACGTCGTCTATCAATTGTATTTTTAGATCATTGTGTATTTCTCTGTTAGTCACAAATCGGTAAGCGTTGGTGACCATTCGAAGAAATTTATTTTGGCTACGTTGTATAATGTCTCTATTGGATTTATGAGTACAATCCCATAGCTGCGCACCATACATCCATATTGGTTTGAAGATAGTTTGGTAGACTAGTCTTTTGCAATTCAGGTTCATTTTGGAATGATGCCCAATTAACCAGTACATTTGACGTTGTTTTAATCGTATCTGTTCAGCTTTTTGTCTCACATGATGTTTCCAGTTGAGCCTTGAATCTAAATGCAGACCAAGGTATTTAGCCGATTCAGCCTGCGGCACTTGCACCCCATTGAGGTATATGTGTAGACTGTTATTTTTGTGTCGGAGCGTAAATGTCACATGGGTTGATTTGAGCTCATTAAGCACTATTTTCCAGTCAATTGTCCATTTAGTAACGTCGTTCATTGCTCGTTGAAAATTTTCCACTGCCCTTGGTTGTGATTCGTCTACTGACATAATTACAGTGTCGTCAGCGAACGTGCCGATGAATGTTTTATTCGTTGTAGGTATGTCCGCAGTGTAGATAAGGTAGAGGAGGGGTCCCAATACGCTTCCCTGCGGAACTCCCGCTAGAGTTGGATAAAAGTCAGAACATGTTTCTTCATGGATGACTCTGAATTGGCGATCAGAGAGGTATGATTCAAGCAGCTGGCAATAGTTTTGTGGTAGCAATTTGCTCATCTTGAATGTCAATCGCTCGTGCCAAACCCTATCAATGGCCTGAGATATGCTTGCTCTATTACCGTAGTTATTCGATGGACTTGATCTATTGTGGAGTGGTTATTCCTGAATCTAAATTGAAAATCAGGAACGTTTACCATTGGCTTTAGATGTTTTAGTAGTAGTTTTTCAAACAGCTTTGATAAGGTCGGAAGTAGTGAAATTGGTCTGTATGATGTTACTTCTTCATCTGGTTTACCTGGTTTCTTCAACATAATTATTTGGGCCATTTTGAAGCATTTGGGTACATACTTCAATCTCATACAGGCATTAAATAAGTATGTGATCATGATGATTGCTTTGCCTGGAAGTTCCTTGAATAGACCCGGTGATATTTCATCAATTCCTGGTGCCTTTTTTTGGTTAAGCCTTTTGTCGATTTCTTCAGCAATTTCCATTGGCGTGACCCTTTTAAAATCCTGATTTGGTTGTTAGACAGATGTTACATCAATGTTGGATTGAATGTCATGGGGTTGAAACACAGTTGCTAGGTGTTGAGCAAAGAGTTCCGCTTTTTCTTTGTCTTGTCGAACCCAATTGCCTTGAGCATTTCTTATAGGTGGTACTCGAACTACAGGTTGTTTAAATTTTCTGGTTGCTTTCCATAACGAGTTGTCCTTATCCATTTCTTAAGTAGTTGTCGAAGCAATCCTGTTTGAAGCTTTTGATTAGCCTATTGACTTTCCGCTTTGTCCTTTAATTCACTGCTCCAGCTACTCCAGCTAGACTGGCGGCCATATGAGTGTATTCAATGAAATTCTTTGTTTGTTGTTCCAATTCTTCATTACTTTTAATACTAACATTTAATTCAACTAGCTCTTCCAGTTTTTCTCTGAAAAGATCCCAATCCGTGAATCTATTAGTAAGGTTTTGCTTTTTATTTTTCTTGATGACTATACAGATGTTAAGTCGTTAATTCATTCGACTCTAGTGTAACTGGATGAAATACCTTTTATGATGAAGAAGTCAAGCAGATCTGGTATTTTTCCTGCATCCGTTGGCCAATACGTTGGCCCCCCTGGAGACAAATATTCACATTTGTTTTCATGAATGGCATTGAACAAAGCATTTCCTTTCCCAGGAGCAATTAGAGCCTTGAACCCCAAGCTGTATGTTTTATATTATAGTCCCCTCCAATAATAAATCTTGGACCGAGCTTATTAAAGACGTTATTAAATTGTAACTTCGTTGGTGTATGCCGTGGAGGACAGTATGCTGCCGCAATATTTAGATCTGCGCCATTATATTGGATTGAGATAACAGTTGCTTGCATGTAGCATGGGTTGTCCAGTAGGAATTAAATCCCTTTACTCTGAAAAAGCTTTTGTTGGAAAAGTGCGTTTCTGAAATAAGTGCAATATCTATGTTGTTTGTATGGAGAAATATTTCCAGTTCTTGGGCTCGTTGGTTGAGCCCATTAGCGTTGCAAGTTACAATGCGTAAGAACGAGTTAATCATTTGTGTTTATGCTGACTTTTTGCTAGGCGGATAGAAATTAATTTCTAGTTTTGCCACCCTTTCTGTTAAGTGACCAAGTGTCTGTTGAATTTGACTAAGCTTTTTAATAATTTCAAAGTTATTAGACTCGTTATTAACTTCTATGTGTTTGTTGTTTTGGTTGTTGTTTGTGGTTTAGGAGCTTTGGTTTGTAATCGCTGTACTACTCTTGTTCTATTATTCTGTTGACTTTCAATTTTGTTCTGATATACACAGCATCCTTAATAATTTGCAATATGTCCTTATTGTTGACAAAGGGCACATGAAGGCGCCAAATCTGGTTGTTTTTGCATTTTGTCGTGTGATGATCTCCAGCACATTTCACGCATTTGATTTGACGATAGCGAAAACTCTTGTCACAGCAATTACAGGTCCCGAAACCTATTGATAGAGGTATCAACCATCGTAAACGGACCATTTTAAACTTGTGGGCTATATCACAGTTGATTTTCAATAAAATTGAATTTTCTAAGAAATGTTTAGAAATAATCGAGCAATCAAAATGTAAATTGTCACAGCAATTACAGGTCCCGAAACCTATTGATAGAGGTATCAACCATCGTAATCGGACCATTTTGGATTTTTGCCGCCCAAAAACTTGTGGGCTATTGCACAGTTAATTTTCAATAAAATTGAATTTTCTAAGAAATGTTTAGAAATAATCGAGCAATCAAAATGAAAATTGTTACAGCAATTACAGGTCCCGAAACCTATTGATAGAGGTATCAACCATCGTCATCGGAGCATTTTAGATTTTTGCCGCCCAAAAACTTGTGGGCTATAACACAGTTGATTTTCAATAAAATTGAATTTTCTAAGAAATGTTTAGAAATAATCGAGCAAACAAAATGTAAATTGTTACAGCAATTACAGGTCCCGTAACCTATTGATAGAGGTATCAACCATCGTAATCGGACCATTTTAGATTTTTGCCGCCCAAAAACTTGTGGGCTATAGCACAGTTGATTTTCATTAAAATTGAATTTTCTAAGAAATGTTTAGAAATAATCGAGCAATCAAAATGAAAATTGTTACAGCAATTACAGGTTCCGTAACCTATTGAAAGAGGTATCAACCATCGTAATCGGAGCATTTTAGATTTTTGCCGCCCAAAAACTTGTGGGCTATAACACAGTTGATTTTCAATAAAATTGAATTTTCTAAGAAATGTTTAGAAATAATCGAGCAAACAAAATGTAAATTGTTACAGCAATTACAGGTCCCGTAACCTATTGATAGAGGTATCAACCATCGTAATCGGACCATTTTAGATTTTTGCCGCCCAAAAACTTGTGGGCTATAGCACAGTTGATTTTCAATAAAATTGAATTTTCTAAGAAATGTTTAGAAATAATCAAGCAATCAAAATGAAAATTGTCACAGCAATTACAGGTCCCGAAACCTATTGATAGAGGTTTCAACCATCGTAATCGGACCATTTTAGATTTTTGCCGCCCAAAAACTTGTGGGCTATAGCACAGTTGATTTTCAATAAAATTGAATTTTCTAAGAAATGTTTAGAAATAATCGAGCAATCAAAATGAAAATTGTTACAGCAATTACAGGTCCCGAAACCTATTGATAGAGGTATCAACCATCGTCATCGGAGCATTTTAGATTTTTGCCGCCCAAAAACTTGTGGGCTATAACACAGTTGATTTTCAATAAAATTGAATTTTCTAAGAAATGTTTAGAAATAATCGAGCAAACAAAATGTAAATTGTTACAGCAATTACAGGTCCCGTAACCTATTGATAGAGGTATCAACCATCGTAATCGGACCATTTTAGATTTTTGCCGCCCAAAAACTTGTGGGCTATAGCACAGTTGATTTTCAATAAAATTGAATTTTCTAAGAAATGTTTAGAAATAATCAAGCAATCAAAATGAAAATTGTCACAGCAATTACAGGTCCCGAAACCTATTGATAGAGGTTTCAACCATCGTAATCGGACCATTTTAGATTTTTGCCGCCCAAAAACTTGTGGGCTATAGCACAGTTGATTTTCAATAAAATTGAATTTTCTATGAAATGTTTAGAAATAATCGAGCAATCAAAATGAAAATTGTTACAGCAATTACAGGTCCCGAAGCCTATTGATAGAGGTATCAACCATCGTAATCGGAGCATTTTAGATTTTTGCCGCCCAAAAACTTGTGGGCTATAGCACAGTTGATTTTCAATAAAATTGAATTTTCTAAGAAATGTTTAGAAATAATCAAGCAATCAAAATGAAAATTGTTACAGCAATTACAGGTCCCGTAACCTATTGATAGAGGTATCAACCATCGTAATCGGACCATTTTAGATTTTTGCCGCCCAAAAACTTGTGGGCTATAAGCACAGTTGATTTTCAATAAAATTGAATTTTCTAAGAAATGTTTAGAAATAATCAAGCAATCAAAATGAAAATTGTCACAGCAATTACAGGTCCCGAAACCTATTGATAGAGGTATCAACCATCGTAATCGGAGCATTTTAGATTTTTGCCGCCCAAAAACTTGTGGGCTATAAGCACAGTTGATTTTCAATAAAATTGAATTTTCTAAGAAATGTTTAGAAATAATCGAGCAATCAAAATGAAAATTGTCACAGCAATTACAGGTCCCGAAACCTATTGATAGAGGTTTCAACCATCGTAATCGGACCATTTTAGATTTTTGCCGCCCAAAAAGTTGTGGGCTATAGCACAGTTAATTTTCAACAAAATTGAATTTTCTAAGAAATGTTTAGAAATAATCAAGCAATCAAAATGAAAATTGTCACAGCAATTACAGGTCCCGAAACCTATTGATAGAGGTATCAACCATCGTAATCGGAGCATTTTAGATTTTTGCCGCCCAAAAACTTGTGGGCTATAAGCACAGTTGATTTTCAATAAAATTGAATTTTCTAAGAAATGTTTAGAAATAATCGAGCAATCAAAATGAAAATTGTCACAGCAATTACAGGTCCCGAAACCTATTGATAGAGGTTTCAACCATCGTAATCGGACCATTTTAGATTTTTGCCGCCCAAAAAGTTGTGGGCTATAGCACAGTTAATTTTCAACAAAATTGAATTTTCTAAGAAATGTTTAGAAATAATCAAGCAATCAAAATGAAAATTGTCACAGCAATAACAGGTCCCGAAACCTATTGATAGAGGTATCAACCATCGTAATCGGACCATTTTAAATTTTTGCCGCCCAAAAACTTGTGGGCTATAGCACAGTTGATTTTCAATAAAATTGAATTTTCTAAGAAATGTTTAGAAATAATCAAGCAATCAAAATGAAAATTGTCACAGCAATAACAGGTCCCGAAACCTATTGATAGAGGTATCAACCATCGTAATCGGACCATTTTAGATTTTTGCCGCCCAAAAACTTGTGGGCTATAGCACAGTTGATTTTCAATAAAATTGAATTTTCTAAGAAATGTTTAGAAATAATCAAGCAATCAAAATGAAAATTGTCACAGCAATAACAGGTCCCGAAACCTATTGATAGAGGTATCAACCATCGTAATCGGACCATTTTAGATTTTTGCCGCCCAAAAACTTGTGGGCTATAGCACAGTTGATTTTCAATAAAATTGAATTTTGTAAGAAATGTTTAGAAATAATCAAGCAATCAAAATGAAAATTGTCACAGCAATTACAGGTCCCGAAACCTATTGATAGAGGTATCAACCATCGTAATCGGACCATTTTAGATTTTTGCCGCCCAAAAACTTGTGGGCTATAGCACAGTTGATTTTCAATAAAATTGAATTTTCTAAGAAATGTTTAGAAATAATCGAGCAATCAAAATGAAAATTGTCACAGCAATAACAGGTCCCGAAACCTATTGATAGAGGTATCAACCATCGTAATCGGACCATTTTAAATTTTTGCCGCCCAAAAACTTGTGGGCTATAGCACAGTTGATTTTCAATAAAATTGAATTTTCTAAGAAATGTTTAGAAATAATCAAGCAATCAAAATGAAAATTGTCACAGCAATAACAGGTCCCGAAACCTATTGATAGAGGTATCAACCATCGTAATCGGACCATTTTAGATTTTTGCCGCCCAAAAACTTGTGGGCTATAGCACAGTTGATTTTCAATAAAATTGAATTTTCTAAGAAATGTTTAGAAATAATCAAGCAATCAAAATGAAAATTGTCACAGCAATAACAGGTCCCGAAACCTATTGATAGAGGTATCAACCATCGTAATCGGACCATTTTAGATTTTTGCCGCCCAAAAACTTGTGGGCTATAGCACAGTTGATTTTCAATAAAATTGAATTTTGTAAGAAATGTTTAGAAATAATCAAGCAATCAAAATGAAAATTGTCACAGCAATTACAGGTCCCGAAACCTATTGATAGAGGTATCAACCATCGTAATCGGACCATTTTAGATTTTTGCCGCCCAAAAACTTGTGGGCTATAGCACAGTTGATTTTCAATAAAATTGAATTTTCTAAGAAATGTTTAGAAATAATCGAGCAATCAAAATGAAAATTGTCACAGCAATAACAGGTCCCGAAACCTATTGATAGAGGTATCAACCATCGTAATCGGACCATTTTAAATTTTTGCCGCCCAAAAACTTGTGGGCTATAGCACAGTTGATTTTCAATAAAATTGAATTTTCTAAGAAATGTTTAGAAATAATCAAGCAATCAAAATGAAAATTGTCACAGCAATAACAGGTCCCGAAACCTATTGATAGAGGTATCAACCATCGTAATCGGACCATTTTAGATTTTTGCCGCCCAAAAACTTGTGGGCTATAGCACAGTTGATTTTCAATAAAATTGAATTTTCTAAGAAATGTTTAGAAATAATCAAGCAATCAAAATGAAAATTGTCACAGCAATAACAGGTCCCGAAACCTATTGATAGAGGTATCAACCATCGTAATCGGACCATTTTAGATTTTTGCCGCCCAAAAACTTGTGGGCTATAGCACAGTTGATTTTCAATAAAATTGAATTTTGTAAGAAATGTTTAGAAATAATCAAGCAATCAAAATGAAAATTGTCACAGCAATTACAGGTCCCGAAACCTAATTGGTAGAGGTTTCAACCATCGTAATCGGACCAGTTTAGATTTTTGCCGCCCAAAAACTTGTTAGGTGGTTCAATTTTAACTATACAGTACGCAAGTTTCTTGATGTTGTATACTTCTTTATTGTTGTTTTTTTGTTTTAAGTCGATGTAAAACAATGGAAAGTGTTTCCTGTCTTTTACACCATTAGTTGTAACCATTTTGTTTATGTTAGTAATACCCTTCATGTCCTATTTTTTCTAAGTCTGCTTTAATTACATCGTGACTAATGGAACATGGTAAGCCTCTGATAACCACTCTATGCCTTTTTGCTCTTCAGCTGGTAGGTGTGATATTCTATATTTTCTGATTGGTTGCTGGGTTCTTTTTTTAATTCTTCCAGTAATTTTTTGACATTTCTGTAATCATTTTCATTTTGACAGGTAATTTTAATGTCACTATTTTAAAGCGCCTTAAAATTAATTGATTCACTAGTGGGTTTTATTACTTTTTGTCGAAACAGTTCGAAATTTTTGTTATTGCTCACGTTAATAGGTGGAGGCAGTGGTATTTTTGGGTTTCTCTGTTCAGTGTTATCGATCACAATTTGTGTAGTATTTTTTGGAGGAATTTTCGTTTTTGTGCGCCTGCGTTTCCTAGCATTTCTGTTATCAGCACTGGAAACTTCTTTTTCCAGTTCTTCCTCATCTGTGCAATATACTATCCACTTGACTCAGAGCACTGAATCTATTATTCTGTTGAAAAACTGGAAATTGCCGCAGCTTAAGTGACAGTCGACTTTTTTAAGTCACTCGATTTCAAGCTAAACATAAGCCTCAACATATAATGGTCTTCTATAGGTCACGTTTTTTTAGCTTAAGTCACCATTTCATGATTTGGTTCATTATTCAAGTTACAAGACAACAAACCACTAGTTTGAAGTGTAAGACTCAAGCTTAAAAAAAAACGAAAAAAATCGGAAACATAGATTTTAAGAATGAACTGAAGAATAATTTACCCAACAATAAGAAATTTAGGCTGGATATAAATTACTTATAAATTTGATTTTATTCAGAATGTATCTCCCTAATATATTAAAAAAGGACACAACTTCGTCGATTAAAAGCTGACCACATGTTATGTGTTATACCCTCCCAAAAAAAAAAAAAAAAAAAAAAATTGGGCAAAACAATTTTAATTCCAACAAAACCACATTGAAAGAAAACTACTCGTTAAACACTTAAAAAGGAAAATTCTGTAAACGCAAAAAGCTCATTTTTAATAGCTTTTCTGTAGTTATAATGAATTTTCCACGTCGTGTTATTTGTTGTTTTTATGTGGTGGTGGTTTATCGTTAATTTTTCATAATAAAGTCAATGTAAGATTTCCCTGTTTCATTCTGATTTTCTTTTTGCTGCGTTTGCTTTTTTTCAGTCATATACATGTATGAGCTTTATTGTATTGTATGTTAGTTGAGTAGATTTATTTCAAATAAAGCACAATTGAAAATGATAAGAAATTTATTGCGGTTCTGTCTTCGCATTATCGATTTGAAAGACGATTTTGGTTTTGGTGCTCTTGTTGTTGTTGTTGATGTTATCTTGATACAAAATGAACATAATAAAATTGTGGTTGCGGTGATGGATTTATGAGTTTGTTCTCTGTTATTAATGGTGGATGGAAGTTTTATTTTATATTTGTACATAAATATAAAAGAGTAATATGCAAATATATCATTTTTGGCGTGATTGATTGCTTTATTCATGTTTATACTTGTTCATAAAAAATAATGAATGTCTTTATATATCTAACTCGATTGTTCAGGGATAATTGTTTAAGCGTCTGTTTTAATTTCATATTGTTTCGGAAGAGTAGCTGTACATGTAAATTAGAAGAAGCGTGAAATTCTGAAGAACCGGAAAACGGATTTTAGAATTTCGTATTTTAAATATAGAAACACAACAAAAATCATAAATATTATTTGGCTAAACTGTCAAAATAGTATCATTCGGAAGAATAAAGCTAATCCGACAGAATAGCACTATACGGTTCTTACAGAAAAGTTAAACAAGTTGAAAATAATTATTTTTGAAAGCATTGGCAAGTAAAAATTAAGATAGATGCTATTTTATTATATCACTCATTGTATAATGGATTCGGATCATAAATTGTGAGTTATCAAAATTCGTTCAACAAATAGAGTTTTCAGTCTAAACCTCAAAAACAATCTAGTTTGTGATAAACCTTTTCCCCAAGGGACAAAAATCTTTATAAAATATGGCCGTATTCATACAATACAAATCGCCCAGAAAACAGACATTGAGAATTCTGGCCAAATTATTTCTTTGGACTATGGATTTATTCAGTTCAAGAAACATATAGATGGAGAAAAGGTTCTTGAAATGGACCATTCCAGGCGAAAGAGAGTCAAATTCTTGATCTATTCAAAGTATCAGGTAAACTAAAAGCTGTTCGAGTGTCGCAAAAGTTAACAACAAGCAAAGAAAGTCATCGGGGTTTGGCATTTGTTGAATTTGTAGCAAAACAGGATGCAAAAAAGGCATTCGAAGCATTAAGCGAGAGTACGAATTTATACGGGATAACTTCGAAAACGAGCAGTCGGTCATTTTGTGGGTATCGTCATTAAGAAAAGTCGGGAAGGTGTATTTGAAGCCAAGAAGATCTTGTTCGATGAAGATGACTAAATAAATTTTATATTGGAAAATGGAATTTGGTTTAACCAAAGAATTCCTAGCTATAGCTTTAACGTATATTTAACACCAATGCTCAAAATAGACCAAAATAGGGTATAATAGGTATTATACCCTAGACAGACTGTAGTTTAATAAATTTGATTTAGCTAAACTAGTTTAAGTTTCTATGTAAAAACAAATGGATTAGCTAAATCGAGGTTGACACACTGCGGCTAATCTCAAAAATTCACTAAATCGGTTTTATTAAATCGCGTATGTCTAGGGTATTACGGTCCGTATACCATGGTGTTAAAAAAAATCGCGTATGAAAAGTTTGGGTATGTAGTTTACTGACCTGACTCTTCCTTACTACTTCCACATATATCTGTCTAGGTGCGGTAATCGACTTGAAAAATCTGGTTTTAACTAATATAATATTTTGCCGAATATGATGGACGTTTTATATTTTTCCAACAAGAGAGGTCTCCTAAATATTTTAGGTTAAATCGAATTAAATAAATATTTTAATTATTTTATATTTAAATAAATTAAATTAATATGATTTTATTAGAAAATTTCATAATAACCGCGCACAAATTAATAAAACAAACGAATATTTCTCCCACATGTCATTTTTGAAACTGATTTGTGCGATTCTAGTATTTTAATTTATTACATGTCAAAAATTGTACTCATATAACAAATTTGGTTGGTTTATACCAGGGTTGTGGAGTCTGAAAAAAAAATGTTCGGCTCCAGCTCCGACTCCGGAAATTTATAGATTGATTAAAGAATCCGGCTCCAGCTCCGGCTCCGGCTCCAGCTCCGACTCCAAATATATATTCAGTTTGGTAAGCTGGCAGTAACTGGTGTTAATTTGCAAATGTCACCGCAAGGACACCATATTACGCTTTTCTGTACAATATCAATATTAGATTATTTATCGGGGAAAGCTGCAATACGGTGCATTTAAGACTAGCCACAATTTTATTCCAAAGATATCTTTCTATAAAGTCAATAATCTGACGATACATTTCAATTTCGTACGAAGTTAGTTCGCCTTTTTCTTAACAGGCGGAACGAGTAACAATAGGTCATCTCTAAACGGTGGAACTTCTACAAGTACGCAGAGTTTCAGTCTTAGGGATAGGAGGTAGCGTGTCAGTGGTTGCTAGAGAAAATCATCTGTTAAAAGAGGATTATCCGTTGAGCTGTTACTCAAAATACACAAAATCTGTAACGGTGACGTGGATATTGTTTAAAAAATGTAAGAGAGTTTTACTTAATGACAGTAGCTTTCCATTTTTTTTTTATTCAGATTTATTTCATAACCATTTGTGCTTTTCAAACAAATCTGTCAACGAACGGAAAATATCACCGATTTCTGGCTCAAATTGCAATCTTCACTATTTGAGTTGATTTCTACATAAAAAATCAACATTTTCGGGTAAGGTTTTTTCCAGCTCTAGAAGGGTAGCTGTAAGATCGCGTCGAAAGATTTTGAATAAGCGTTGGCTATCTTGCAATGGAATTATTTATCTCTTCTTTGACACCCCAAGATTTTATTTCATTGATTTGTAAGATACATTTAAGGCACGATTATTGGTTTGAAAAGGTTTACGAGGGCGGATTGAAAATGAAGCTACCTAGCGCTAGATGGCAGCACAAACACAAAATTTTTTTGTTTTTTAGAAATTGCGATCTGTCAAACGTCAGCTGTTAAAATTTCACCCAAATTCATCGATTAGTTTATTTGTTGTAGTCGTTTGAAGTAAGCAACTTTTGTGTTTCTTGAAAAATGGAAAAAAACGAATTTCGTGCAGTGATTAAACACTATTATTTGAAAGGGAAAACGGCGAAAGAGACAAAAGAAAAGCTCGATAAACATTACGGTGAGTCTGCTCCGTCAGATTACATGGTAAAATATTGGATTGCTGAATTTAAACGCGGCCGAAGAAGCACTGCAACAATACCATCAACAGGAAGGCCAAAAGAGGTGGTTACTGAAGAAAATATCAAGAAAATCCTCGATATCGTTATGAATGATCGCCGAGTCAAGTTGCGTGAGATTTTTGAAATGGTAAACATATCATATGAACGTGTGTTCAACATTTTGCATGAACATTTGCATATGAAAAAGCTATCGGCAAGATGGGTGCCGCGTTTGCTCAGTGTCGAACAAAAACGAGTTCGACAGACCACTTCACAGCGGTGTTTGGACATGATAAAGCGTAATCCTGTTGATTTTTGGCGTCGATTAATTACTGTTGATGAAACGTGGGTCCACCACTATACACCTGAAACCAAAGCTGGTGGAAGTGCTCCGAAGAAGGCAAAGGCAGTGAAATCGGCTGGCAAGGTTATGGCTACTATATTTTGGGATGCACACGGAATATTGCTCATCGATTATCTTGAAAAAGGATCCACAATCACAGGAAAGTATTATTGTGCATTATTGGATCAATTGGTTAATGCAATCAAGGAAAAACGACCACATTTAAAGAAGAAAAAAGTGCTCTTTCTTCAAGACAACGCACCGGTTCACACAGCATTAGATACGATGCTAAAATTACGTGAAATACACTTCGAATTGGTTGATCATCCACCTTATAGTTCAGATTTAGCTCCTAGTGACTTTTTCCTGTTTCCAAACTTGAAAAAATGCCTCGCAGGACAAAGATTCATCTCAAACGAAGAAGTGATTATCGAAATTAACGCGTATTTTGAGGGGTTCCCGAAATCGTATTATTCAGATGGTATAAAAAAGTTGGAATATCGTCTTACTAAGTAAGTGTGTCGAATTAAATGGAGACTATGTTGAGAAATAAATGGTTTTTGGCAAAAAAAAATTTTGTTTTCCTACTTAGGTAGCTTCATTTTCAATCCGCCCTCGTATGTACAAATTTTAAGTATGCCCAACAACAAATTTAAAAATAAAGCTTCATAGCTTGTTAAAGTTTCGTCAAAGTCCATATTAATTCTTCGTGATATTTTCCCAATTTTTCGTTTGGTTTAATAATATCAATAATTTTCCGTGAAATGTGATGACAAAATATTTATTTCGATTTGCGTGCTTAATAAAAAATTGGAAAAATTAAAGATTACTCAAAAATCTCGACGATTTAGATTGCCAAATTGAACAGCGGTAATTCATATAAAAATATTTGAGATACGTAGGAAAATAGGGATAAAAACCAACAAAAATCCGGAGCCGGAGTCGGTCAATTCTACATGGCGCCGGCTCCGGCTCCGGCTCCGGTTCTGACTCCACAGTCCTGGTTTATACTAGTCGATATTACAGATTATTCGATGTTAGTCGAGATCATTCAAGTATTGCATGGCGTTGCGTTGTACAAAACATATTGTATCCTTCAATGTTGATTTGCTTGTTCATATCATCACAGTCTTTCGAATAATTAGGAATTCTACAGTTTCCAGATAATTAGAAATTTATTTATATACCATTGAATTTTGCATGACTTTTTTAATATTGTACCTACTCGAGATTTCAGAATGATATCAAAGGGCCGAATGTCGAAGGGCCGAATGTCGAAGGGCCGAATTTCAAAGGGCCGAATATGTCGAAGGGCCGAATGTCGAAGGGCCGAATGTCGAAAGGCCGAATGGGTCGAAGGGCTGAATGTGTCAAAGGGCCGAATGGGTCGAAGGGCCGAATGTCGAAGGGCCGAATGGGTCGAAGGGCCGAATGTCGAAGGGCCGAATAGGTCAAAGGGCCTAATGGGTCGAAGGGCTGAATGTCTCGAAGGGCCGAATGTCGAAGGGCCGAATGTCAAAAGGCCGAATGGGTCGAAGGGCTGAATGTCTCGAAGGGCCGAATGTCGAAGGGCCGAATAGATCAAAGGGCCGAATGGGTCGAAAGGCCGATTTTTTTTTTGTTTTTGTTTTGTTTTTAGAAATATAATTTTTTAAATTTGCTATTTTAAAGAATATTTTGTAAATTTTTTTATCAAATATAAATTAATTTCTTATCAATTAATGTATTTTATCATCGATATAAAATTTTACATTTCAAAATGTTGCATAACAAAATAGTGCAATTATTTTTCATTTTAGTAGGTGTCGTTATTCTATATAATCCGCCCCTACGTGCGGCACGCAGTGCGATATGTTTGCTGATCCCGGCTCCTACACCCCCCGAATTTCAAATCTAAAGCCCCTCGGAGGGCTAAGCGTGCCTGTCAGAGTTACCGAAGCTATTAGCACGGGAAATTGTTATGCAAGATTTTGTATTGCAATATTTTATACCCAACCCAGTTTTTCTATGTCGCTTATTTTAAGTTGATTTTCCACATGAGCAGGCATTTACGTGTATCAAGATGGTTCAGATTCAATTAATAAAGAATAAATTTTAATAATTAATTTATACACAAATTTTATTTAAAATTATAATTTCAGAAGTTAGTTTCTCTTCTTGAGATATGTTTGAAAAAATAACTTAAAATAAATATTATAAAAATTCATTAGAAATTAATTTATATTTCACAAAAAAATGTACCAAATATTCCTTAAAACAACAAATATAAAAAATTATATTTCTAAAAATAAAAAAAAAACAAAAAAATTCAGCCCTTCGACCCATTCGGCTCTTCGACACTCGACCCTTTGACACTTTCGGCCCTTCGATACATTCGGTCCTTCGACATTCGGCCCTTCGACATTCGGCCCTTCGACAATCGGCCCTTCGACACATTCGGCCCTTCGACCCATTCGGCCCTTCGACCCCTTCGACATTCGGCTCTTCGACATTCGGCCCTTCAGCATTCGGCCCTTTGAAATTCGGACCTTCGACATTCGGCCCTTTGAAATTCGGCCCTTCGTACCCATTCCGAGATTTTTCGTGACTTTTTGACATTTTCGATGTTAATCTAGCTATGATTTCACTATCGCCCGTCGCGCAGTTTTTCAAGTTCTAGATTATTTGACACTTTCAAAGCTTTTGAGAACAGTCAAAATTTTCGATTTTTTAAATCTCTATTGTAATAGAGACGATTGAGTTTATCTGTGTAGTTTTTGGTTGACAAACGCTGATATATTATGGAAGACAAAACGAAGAAGCTGATGATTTAAGTATTTGTGCTTATTGGAGATGCGCGCCGCGGTGATTTCTAATATGAAATTTACAGGTTACACGTAGTATTTGAAGAATTTTGTTTTTTTTTAGATTTTTTGAGACGAGTTTAAAGCATTGAGTTGCATAATGTTACGATTATTCAAGACTTTGAGATTTTTAGAATGTCAGTTTGGTTTGGCGTTCAGTTGTGTTATACGTTAAGGTATGTAATAACAAATAATAATTCGATGTGGATTGAATTTTTGAGGTTATTTTTGGATGAGATTTTAAGAATTATTCGAAAATATTTGTTGACATTTATTTGGCATTTAGCGCAATACAACTGGGTTTACAAAATTTTACAGATTCTTGAAGACTTAAATTGTTCCCCGAAACGGAACCCATTATGTGGAATTTTCTTTACAGTTTTTCAAGATTAATCGAACAGAATATTTTCGAGATTTTTTTTGTGTTTAATAATATTTTGTGTTCGCGGTCCACCAAATCGAATGTAACAGACAAATTACGAGCAAATTAAACTGCTCCACTGGTAAACCGTCGAATTTCAACTATCAAATGATCGTTCAATGTAATAGGTAAGGTAAAAATGGCCAAAGGAAATCTTTTCGTTTGTGCTACGTATGTTCCCGGGATATCTTCAAGTGAATTCCTTAATGAATTTATCGATATAATTGGAAATAAGATTCAACCCAAAATGGAAGAAAATGATAGTTTGTGCATCGTGGGTGATTTTAACTTTCCAAACTTAAATTGGAAACGAATTGACGGAATACTTACACAATTTGGTAACACTGCCAATACTTCTTTCGTGATAGATTCATTTTTAAATTGGGTCTAAGGTAACATAACGAAGTGCACAATCAGAATGGCTCATTTTTGGATCTTGTTTTCACTGACGATAATTTACATCCATCAGTCCAATCTTGTGAAGACCTGGCTCGCTCATCAAGTATTCATCATACACCGTTGTTAATTAAGTTAAGTTTTCATTGTTTCGACGATTATGTTCCAAATGATAATATTTTAATCTTTGATTTTAGAAATGGTGATTATGACTCTCTAAATGGATTTCTTGAAAGTATTTCCTGGGATTTCCTTTGTAATGAGTAGGATATTGAAATTATGACTAGCTGGTTTTACGAAATTTTGTATGCGGGGATGGATCTATTCATTCCAAAAATTGTCAACAAACATAATTCGTATCGTGAAAAGTGGTTTAACAAAAAACTTGTTAATTTATATAACCGTAAAACCAAGGCACACAAACTCTATAAAAAGACAAACACATCAGCTGATTATGCATTGAATTCTCACCTTCGGTATGAGTTTAAGGTTTTGAATCAATTTATGTATGGTAATTATTTGTTAGAAATTGAATCTGGTATCAAATCCAATCCATCGTGTTTCTGGCATTATATTAACTCTAAAAGAAAATCTGTTGGTTATCCTTTACCCATGAGTTATAATGATAGGCAAGCTCATGATCTAAATGCTGTTTGTGAATTATTTGCAACGTTTTTTAAATCCGTTTATTCAGTCGAAAATGTTTTAACATCTCAGTGACCAAGTCTTGGTCAATAATCATATTCACTGTATTTCTTCTTTTACGGGGAACAAATCAAAATGGCTTTAGTTGTAATTAATAGTAAAATGTATATGGGCCCTGATGGTATTCCCTCACTACTCTTAAATAATTGCCCCGAAGCCTTAAGTGGCCATTTAGCACATTTATTTAATTACAGCCTTAGGCAAGGTATTTTTCCCCAGTGCTGGAAACCCTCGTATGTAATTCCAGTATTTAAATCGGGACCTAAAAATTCAGTTGAGAATTATAGAGGAATAGCTATATTATCTGTTATCCCTAAACTTTTTGAAAACTGGTAAAGGATTGTATTTATCTTAATATTAAAAACTTAATTGTTCCCCAATAGCACGGTTTTTTTTTCTGGTAGATCAACGACAACCAATCTTGCGGTGTTTGTTAATGATGCGATATGCTGTTTAGAAAAAGGTGCCCAAATTGACACTATCTATACAGATTTCAGTAAGGCCTTTGACAAAATTAATCACAAATTATTAATTGATAAATTGATTAAAGTGAATTCTAATTTTATTCCTATAAAATGGTTATCATCTTATTTGTCGCAAAGGTCTCAACTAGTACGTATTGGTCAAAATTATTCTGAGAAGTTTACAGTCTCATCTGGTGTTCCCCATAGGGTAGCCATTTAGGTCCATTATTATTTATTCTATTTGTTAATGATATTGTTACATGTTTTAAGTTTTGTAAATGTCTGTTGTATGCAGATGACCTTAAAATTTACGCTACTATCCGAAATGGTGCAGACGTTTTATTGGTACAACAGGACCTTAATCGGTTTAGTGGTTGGACTACCGAAAATCGTTTAGCTCTCAATATCTCCAAATGTAAAACAATGTCATTTGCACGAATTAAGATATTAATTGTAGCTCCGTACAGTTTACAAAACGTGGAAATAGATAGAGTTACTCAGTTTATTGATTTAGGTGTTTTGTTTACAGGTAACCTAAGTGTTACTAAACATATAGAAATGATTGTAGCTAGAGCCGGCTCGATGCTCGGTTTCATAAAGAGACATGCTCATCAATTTTCTGACCCATATACTCTCAAGAGATTATATACTGCTTTTGTTAGGTCTATTTTGGAATACGCTGTAGTTATCTGGACTTCTGGTTATAAAATCTTTAGTGATCGTATTGAGCGGATTCAAAAAAAGTTCTTAATATTTGCCCTCCGAAAACTTCCAAGGTCAACTTCAGGATTTAGTTTACCTTCTTATGCCGGTCGTTGTACACTTTTGAACATTCGTAGTCTTGAATTCAGAAGAGAGATGATTCATGCAGTATTTGCTCGGGATGTAATTTGTGCTAAGATTGATTGCCGGGTATTGCTTGACTTATATTCATTTTACGTTCCTAAGAGAATTCTTCGTCCACGACAGTTAAGACTGAGTATTGCTTTTCATCGTACGAATTATGAAATTGATGAACCGGTCGCGCGTACCTCAAAATATTTTAACCAATATTCAGATCTTTTCGATTTTAACATTTCAAGGGATCTTTTTAAGAGTCGTATTCGAAATAATAATTTGTAACACTTTTTTATATACAAAATTATTGGTATTGTAACCTAAGCTATTTGTTAGTGCTGGTAATAAATAAATAAATAAAATGTCTGCTAGAGGGACTCATATCTTTTACAAGACAAATCATTTATCCAGGCTTGAATCGTACCACACTATAGATACGTAAAACCGAATTATACTTGAATTACTTGAAGTGGTAAACGAATCTTATTTGACTATATAATACGGCTGTCTATCCCCAAAATTTATTTACTTTGCATCCGCACTATACATTTTATCGTTTATTGTAAATTTTATTTCTCAAATCGAATGAATCCAACATTTATTAGGGTTCAATGAATTTTAATTCGTAACATCTTTATTTGAATGCATATAAATTTGATTTCTGTATATACCAAAAAGGCAGACTTTTATTAGGGTTGAACATTCTACATTCTGGATCAATTCTATATATCTATATACATACATATATAAATTTGAGAACAATTGTCTTTTAGCTAAAGTATATAAAATAAAATATAACGTCTGGAAATGAATCGATGTGTCTGGAAATTAGCATTCAACTGAATATATTTCAATAATTCATGCAGCAAATTTGCAAAAAGTTTTGGTACCTAAATTTTGAAAAATCACGTCTCAGCTGTAAAACTTTTTTTTTGTTCTTAAACTTCGAGAACGTCCTATTTTTAATTTCCTTTGTCGCATGCCGAATACACTCGTCGGTATTATATTGATTATCTTTGCATTTATATTTCTTCACGTCCAAATATAGCTTTTATGTTTATGTCGGATAAAAAGCTTTTCCCTGATTTTCGTTATTGTACATGCATGTACAAAGTACATAAATGAAATCAGGCGCAATCATAAAATCATATGTTCCCATTACTATGAAAAATGTATTAAATCCAACTAGTTGACCTTAGACTTGAATTGAAAATCGTTGAAAAATCTCATATCAACATGACGACACGCAAATATTTTTTTTTTAAGTAATTAACACGCAAATAAATATGTGCCATAAACATAAACTCGTATAATTATCATTATTTTGGAATTTATACTATGTGCAGCCTAATTACAGTTTACAGTCCGAATATTTTTACCGCAATAATCGCTTGCGTCAAACATGCGCTTCGATTATGCACGCCTTAAACTTCTGTTCACAAAAATATTTATAAATTTACAACAACAACAGTAGTGAAAACAAAAGATTGATGTTCCAATTAAAGTTGAAACAATAAACAAGAGTGTTCGTGTCTATCAATTCCTGCATCAAGCGTGGATTGAGTTAATTTCATAGAGTACACAAAAAAGAAACAAAAAAAGATTAAGCCAAAAACCATGTAGGAGTTGAGTTCTGTATAGACGGAATATGCTTGCATGTCTGTTTAAATTTTTAGATATCAAAATATGTAGCTATATATCTACCCTTTTTGTAACCATTCCGCCATATAAACACCACCAAGTTCAACCATTTTCTTTATATTGCCAGATTGTATATTTTTTGTTTGTTTAGTTAATGGTATTTTTAAATTCTAATATCAGATTTTCGAAAATTATGTATAAGCGGGCAAAACATAATTTTCCACAATTCATCATATTTTTGTGTGCCATATCGCCACCGCCTATTACCATAACCATAACTCTTGGGCGAATAAATATCAAATGGAATTTTTATTTTTTATTCTCGCATACCCACCCCACAAACACTCTATATATCTAAGGGATGCGTGAAAAGGATTTTTATTTAAAAACAAAAAAAAAATCAAAATGTAACGAAGATGGTGGGTGGGTAGGTAGGACCGGCTGGTATATATTTATGTAAAGGAAAGATGAATCTAAACGATTTTTTTTTTGTTCTATTTATATGCCTCCACGAGATTCTTTTTTATGATGATTTTTCTGCTGCTGCTGCTGGTGTGCCATAAACCATTCATTTATACTTTGGAGGAAAATAAAAATGAAAAAAACAAGCTTTAAAATGCGCGTCATTCAAACGAAACGATGGAGCGGTGGCTCTTTGAGCATATAAAAATTATATTTTTATTTTAAGAATTGTTCCAGTGAAGGAATCTTTGTTGGTAAAATACAAAGCTATAAGCAAAGCTTTTATATATTTCCCTTTTATATAAAATATTTCAGTGTTTTAAATAAATTGGAGAACTGCACTAGGATTCCGGTTTCATGGGAAATTTGTCATATGGGTAGGTACTGAGAAATTGCGATTCCGGTTCTATGAGTGGCAATTGAAAACTCGTCAACAAAAAACCATAACCTTTTTTGTATATGAGAAGTCTGAAAATATTTTCAAAACATAATTAACAGAAAGTCTATATACATTCAATCTTGTTTCAATCCTATATTGTTTGCGACCGCTCAAACAAAAAAAAACAACAAAGAGCGGCCACATTTTTTAATATTTTATTTGGTAGGAGATTTGCCTCAAACGGATAACTTACATCTCATAAATAGTAAATTACGTATAATTTTCACGTCTAATTTGAATTATATTATAGGCTGTACCTTCGATTTAAACCTTTTCTTCTTCTCATATGAAAAATTATGAAGTCTATAATTTATTTTGAATTTCAAAAAACTCGATTTTGACACCAAAGTTTAATTGTGTTCTTTATTATAAGGGATTAGAATATAAAACATAACCTATATACTCAAACTGTAAGACGAAAATTCGTATTAGAGTAGCTCTAATTATTAATTTTATAAAACAACTGAACAACTCGCTTTAATATACAAAAATATTACAGACGCTTTGAAAAAGTTCTGATTTACACCATATTCAAAAACTAATTTATTGCCCAATGTACCAAAATAAGTCATATTTTTAATTTATACCAACTCAAAACGCATTGATTTAATCGGAATCGGGATTTTTTTGAGAATGGGAACTGACTGGTCGAAAAGATATTTCGTAATATTTCCCATTCTCATTTGTCATAGAACCGGAATGTGGTTGCTGGAAGTTCTTCAGTAGTTTATATATTAGAAATGTTTAAATTCCGTCTTAACAAAAAATAATTTTGAAGTATCATCATAAAGTTTCGAATACAAATTTATTCAGCCATCTTAAAATTTAGCTTTTATGTAAAGATCAATGAAATAGATTAAGGGTTTAGGTCTCTTGTTGTTGGCGGCCTCTAGCTAGATTTTTTTCTTTTAGTTTAAGTTTCCAATGGTTAGGGACTGCGCCGCCCTTGCAAATGCTGCTATGTGGTTAGGATATATGATGGAAACACGTGTTGTTGATCAGACGTGAAGTATACTAGTGTCTAGTTTATTCACGTTGTTTTTACATGAGCTATATCTATGATACATGTAATTACAATACGTTTACATGTATCCATTATAATATTATTATGTTACTACGCTTACGTAACGTAACGTACATATCGCTATGTAACATCTCCCATTTTTAGCTAACTGATTAATTATTATGCATATAAATCAGTTATTTTTATTATTATTTTTTTTAATTCATATTATTACTAACAAATACGATTTCAGTTCGTTAATTATTAATATTCCATTTCAAATTATTAAGTCTTAAGACTAGGTACATATTTTTTTTTTTAACATATAATACTAATACCCGTGTCCCTCGATTAACACGGTACTTGATTAACACGGATTTGATTTAACACGGTCAAAGAAATGAAACAAAGTCTTGATTAACACGCACAGAAGTTTCGCCGCGTTAATCAAGTACGGTGTTAATCGAGGGGTTTTGAGTTATACGGTAATTTGGCGGAACGTTATTACCGTGTTAATCGAGGGACAGGTGTAATATACATATAAATTCAAGAAATTATAAGTCTAATCTTTCCACAGGTTTAATAGTTCTCCCAAATCTGCTTTTAAAAAATTGAGTCTGGTTATTAGTTTTGTCAATTGACGTTCCTGTATCGGTAAATTGTGTTGTTTGTATTGTGTTTTCATTAGGCGGTTTTATCAAAGCTTGTTCTTTAGGTTCACAGTTATTGTCGACATGCGGTTGAACTTCCGTTTTGATTGGAATATTTATTTGCGATTTATGAAGGTGATGCTAGTTTCTTCGATAAAGTTTTCCGTTGTCCGACCGTACGATTACTGACCTTGGGCTTTCTAATTGTTGCGTTATTCTAGCGCTGATCCATTCTCTCGGAGCTACTTGCATCCTTACGTTGTCGTTGACTTTCAGGTCTGGTAAGTCTCTGGATCCGTGATCTGCAAATTGTTTGCCTTTATTGCGTAATTTAGCAATGTTATCTTTTACATTTTCTCTGATTTTTGGTTTTAAAATATCAGAACTGACTGGTAGTATAGTTCTAGTAATTCTGGACATTAACCGTTCATTCGGAGATCTTAATTCCGTATTTCTTGGAGTGTTTCTTAAATTTTGTAAGGCTAGATACACATCAGTATTATCCTTTTGACATTTCTTAAGCATAATTTAACCGTCTGCACTGCCCTTTCGGCAAGTCCATTTTCTTTTGGATAGTGTGGACTTGAGGTGTTATGCTTAAATTTCCATTGTTCTGCAAAATTTTTGAACTCTTTGGATGAGTATTGTGGGCCATTATCGGACTCGAAAATCTCTGGGGTTCCAAAGATTGCAAAATATTTTTTACAGAAATTGATTACTTCCAACGAGTTGGAGTGTTTTAACCTTTCGAGTTCTATAAAGCCAGAATAGCTGTCGACTAATAATATATAATTATTTGAGTCAAAGTTAAACATGTCCGACGCAACAATTTTACACAGAAACAATTTTACAGAATTATCGACTGTTTGTTGTTGGCTCGTTGGGTAGCTTGACAGATACTACAATTTTCTACGTAGTCAATGACATTTTTTTCTAAATTTTTCCAGTAAAATGCTTGGCTTATTCTCTGTAATGTACTTTGAATACCCAAATGACCCAAGTGTGCTGTTTTTAAAATTTTCTCTACCTGCTTGATGGGAATTACTATTTTACTTCCTTTAAATAGTATACCGTCGTAAGTTGACAGCTCTTCTTTAAAGTTTAGGAAATGCTTTAGTTCATTTAGAACTTTATTATGTTCTGGAAATCCGTTTAATATGTATTTTGTCAAAGTTGACAAATTTTCGTCTTCGTTCGTGTCGTTAACCAAGCTGTTTCGCGCTGTTGGTGACATTGGTACAATAACGTCTATTTCCAATTCTTCCTCATTGCTGCAATATGGATCATCGATATTTTGCACATCACGACTTAACAAGTTCGCTATATGAATATCCTTGCCTTTTCGATATATTATTGCTGGATTATACGGGTAAACCTCTAACATAATCCTTTGTAATTTTGCTGGTGCGGCTTGCAAATTTTTTTAAAAAATAGATTCTAGCAGTTTGTGATCCATTTCGATAGTCAATGATCTCCCATATATTTATTGGTGAAACTTTGGATTGCCAAAGCTTCTTTTTCTATCTGTGGATATCTTGTTTCAGTTTCCGTCAAAGGTTTCGAGCTGTAAGCTATTGGATGCTCGTTCTGCAGCAATACTGCTCCTAATGCCTTTGAGCTGGCATCCACTGTAAGTTTTACTGGCAGGTTAACATTGTAATATCCAAGCACTGGCGGCGATGAAAGGATACTTTTTATTTCTTCAAAAGCCTCTTGTTGGCTAAAATCCCACACGAATTGATTATTTTTCTTTAATCTCGCTCTCTTAGTGGAGCGGTGACTTCCGAGCAATTCGGTATGAACTTTGACAAATATGTTATCATACCCATCAGTCACTGGATTTGACTGATATTATTAGGTATTTTTATGTTTTTAATAGCCAACATTTTTTCCGGATCTGGTCTGATGCCTTCTTCTGACAATAGATGCCCTAAAAATTTAGTATTTTTAACATTAAATTGGCACTTGTCTTTATTTAGTTTGAAACCGCTGTAATTTAGCGCTTTAATTACGCGATCCGTTATCTTTTGCAGCTCTTCTATCGTTGATGCTTAAATTAAGATATCATTCATTGAACATTCTGTATTTGTGATATTTGCTATAATCCCTTGCATCACTTGCTGGAACACCTCTGGTGCTGAAGCGAGTCCAAACGGTAACCTGAGACAGGTGTATCTTCCCCATGGTGTTGAAAAAGCCAAATATTGTTGACTACTTTCCGATACTGGGATTTGCCAAAATCCTTTTTTGCAGTCCAGCAACGTGAAATATTTCGCCTTCTTTATTTTTGCTGCAATTTACTCTAATGTTTGTAAGGGAAAATGTCTTCTCAAAATACTACGATTTACTTGCGATGGATCAATGCAAATCCTTAATTTTTTATTTTATTTACTATTACGATGGGCGACACTGCTGGCGTTGGAGTAGTTATTTTTTTTATTACTCCTAATTTTTCAATGTTGTCCAATTTCTTCTTCACATCATCTCTGATGGCGTACGGTTTTCTCCTAGCAGGTACAATCTCAAATTTTGCATCTTCTTTTAGATCAATATCGTACTCAAAATTTTTTATACAACCTAATCCTTTAAATATATCTTCATGTGAACCAAAACTGTCGATTTTTTTAATCAAATTTAACGATTGGCATGCATTTAATCCTAATCTAGGTGTTTTCGACGTTTTGATGACATTAAACACGATTTCAAAACTTTGATTGTTTTTATTTTCGATCAGTTTGGTTTGCCCCATAACCTTTATTTTGTGTCCCCTGTATGATATTAAGTATTTCGTACGTGAATCGTGCAGTTCTGACCCTACTTTGTTCATTAAGTCAATGTCAACTACATTGCATTGGGCACCTGTGTCCAGTTTAAACTTTTCACATTTTCTTTTCACGATTTGTCCAAAATCTGGACAACTACGCGAACTATGAATCGTTTTGCATCTATCGCACATAAAAGTTTTCTCTTTTGAAACATTATTTTTATTATTTCTACTATTAATATTTTTATATATACTAATTTTAATTATCTCACTTACATCATTGCCTCCGTTGGTTCCCGTTGCTCTTAATGTAGACATCTGCTTTACCATTGATTCATGTACCTTGCACGCGGTGATGGTTTTTTGTAAGGTTAGGTTTTCCATTGCCAATAATTTATCCCGTAAGTTTTCAGCATTTATACCGATTTCTCCATACTCGCATTTTACTATTTGCGACTTGATTTTAGTGAAGTATTCAGCAAACGTTTCGTTTGCTTGTTGGAGTTTTCCGAAAATGTACCGTTCGTAGGTTACATTTGACTTTGGCGTGAAAAAATCATCAAACTTTTTTATTATTACTTCAAATGTTGCATTTTCGTTTAGTCCAAATGTTTCGAAAATTTTAACTGCTTCCGGTCCAATGCAGGTTAATAATGTTGCAACTTTTATGTTGTCGTTATTTGTGCTCAATCCACTTGCCACTGCGTAATAATTAAACAATTTGATCCACGTTTTCCATTCATTGCCACGGTCATCCGATAATATTAAGGCTTTTGGTGGTCTTAATCCTTCCATAATTTTTATTATTAATCTTTATTTTTCACTTTATTTATATAATCCCTATTCTGACACCATGTTATGTGGTTAGGATATATGATGGAAACACGTGTTGTTTATCAGACGTCAAGTATACGAGTGTCTAGATTATTCACGATGTTTTTACATGAGCTATATCTATGATACATGTAATTACAATACGTTTACATGTATCCATTATATTATTATTATGTTACTACGCTTACGTAACGTAACGTACATATCGCTATGTAACAAATGCGAACAGTATGGAATTGGAGTTTGTTTGGAAAATTGGATCAATTTATTTAAATTGAACATTTTTGGTAACACATGCTGCAGTACATAAGTACCATTTATCCACCGTTGATGATTACAATTGGTAATTTTTTGTTGGTTATGTTTTTCGTTTCCTGTCAACATTTAACCATACAATCTTGATATAAAATAAAAAGTAGAAAAACTTTGTAGTAACGGCTTTATACAACTCGCAAAATTCAAAAATTCTGTGTTATAATATATTATACCTACATGTGGGATACGAGAATCCAACTCCTTCATGTCTACCAACACAATCAACACAACGAGGCAAAACCCAGTAATCTATACGGCAATGATATGAAGAGGGAGCGAGCGATATGTCATGAACGGTCAAATGTTTTATAAACCTAAATTGAATTTTATTGAAATATAAACAAAATTTTAAAATGGTCAAAGTTTCAATTGTGTAACTCGTACCGAATTATTGACCCAAAACCGACAAAAAGTGATGTTAAAATGTTTGTGGAAAATCAAAACAAGGAGAATTTTAAATTACAAATAGTTTTGTTTATTTGAAATGTGAAATGTGAAAGACGATTATATTTTCTGTCGTACAAATGTAATATTTGTATTCCAAAGACGAGTTAAGTCGAAATTTTAAGGAATAAAGCGAGTTTCTTAACATTTAAGACGATCATTTTTTATCTTAAGCCGAATTCTCCCCCCCCCCCCCCTCCGCTCCCACAAAAAGAGAAGAAAAAGAAAGTTAAGAGATAATCATGAAATTGTGAAGACAAACAACACGGATCAATTCAAAACTAAAGACGATGTCGAAGAAGACGAAAAGCATAGTGATTACTCGATAGATGAAAGACGTAACGATGCAGGAAGAAATTTGAGGAATTCAATTGAAGGTTTATACGACCAATGGAACAATATATCTTCAGAAGAAACGATTTGGAAAGATCATTCTTAAATTTGACGGAAAAGGAACAATGAGTGTTGAAAAATTGTGGAATAATTTTGAAGAGAACACCGAGCTAGTTGGTTGGCCGGACGGGAAACCCAAAATTGATACTTAACAGTTGTCGCAATGGTGAGACGTGGGGACAATTAAAATACGTACTGAGAACGTGTTCACAGTGAAATATACAGCCGCCGAAATTCATCAAAAACTTGCGAGATCAATCAAAAAAACAAACGAAAGTTGTATCGAGTATGTGTACAAGATGAGTGAAATTGCTGTATTGGTCGATGTACTCGTAGAAGAAAATTCCCTAATTCAATATATCATTTCTGGTATAATTGACAACGAAAATAACAAAATAATGTTATGTGATTCGAATAATTTATTTTATTTTATTTTAAAAAAAGAAAAATTTATTCGGAACTATAAGCTCCAGTACAATTTTGACTAATAATAACAAAAAATACCATTTTCCCAAAAAATTAAATTATTAAAAGCACGAATAAATTATTCAACTCAAATAATTTTTTTTTCAATGATTGTCTGATTTCCACTTTCGTCATGTTTAAGTCGCAAAATATGCAAAGTTCGTTATAAAGTTTCGACATAGAATTCAAAGACTCGTCGCTTCCATAATTCGTTCGGTGAAACTCAATTTTCAAGAGTGTGCGATTACGTAGGTTTTTAATAGGAGCATACAATTTTAGGTTCATTAACAAGTACGCACTCAAAATATTACCATTAAGTAAATCGGAAATAAAAATAGCCCCAGCATGCTGACGACGAATTTCAAGTGGCTCAATTTTCAAAGATTTACATCTGTCTACATATGAAGTTAGATTCCTAACATTTTCCCACCAAGGTAATCGACGGTCAAACTCCCCAGTTTTATATGCATAAAAAATGAGAAAAGATTTTTGTATTGATTCAATTCTGCTTATGTGATCATTATAACGTGGAGACCATACGCATGAAGCATATTCGAGCTGTGAGCGTACAAGAGATTGATACATGCAAACAAAAACTCTATGATTATTAAACTCTTTCATACTATATTTTAAAAATCTCAACATAGAATTGGCTTTGGCACACATCATGTCAAAATGACGATTAAATGATAATGTAGAAGTGAATATAATTCCAAGATCCCTTATTTCGTTAGCACGATTCAAAGTGTTATTTGCAATGTTGTAATTATAAATAAGATGCGAAGATGAACGTGTAAACGTCACCATTTTGCACTTAGCTACATTCAAATGTAATAAATTATTCTTACACCAAGAGCTTACCCCGTCTATATCCATTTGTAATTTAGCTGCATCAGATAGACTACGAACAGGAGAAAATATTTTTAGGTCGTCAGCATATATTAGACATAGGGAAAATTATATGCATTTTGCGATATCATTTACAAATAATATGAAAATAAGTGGACCAAGATGTGAGCCCTGAGGTACTCCAGAATAAACATAAATTGGTTTAGAAAATCTGTTGTTAATTGCTACAGACTGTACCCGCCCAGTGAGGTACGACTCAAGCCATTTGATTAAATTATCATTAATTCCGAAGGATTTTAATTTTTGCAAAACAATAAAGTGATTGATTGAGTCAAACGCCTTACTGAAGTCGGTGTAAATGACATCCAGTTGAGCATTGCTCTCAATCACCTTCGTGGCATATTTCGTAAACTCCACTAAATTTGACACAGTAGAACGCCCACGGAAAAAACCATGTTGCTCATCTAAAATAAACGACTTTAGTCCAAAAAACATATAATCACACACAATTGACTCAAATAATTTAGGAATGGCTGACAATAACGAAATACCCCATCGGTACAATATGAGACGATTTCCAGGCAACCGGAAAAACACCTTTTAAAAGTGAATCATTAAATAAAATTGACAAAGGCAGAGCCATTTCATTACTAAAATTTTTAAGAAAGTATGAAGGAATACCATCTGGGCCACATCCATCCTTAAACAAATGGAGGGATTTTACGATATCCTCTGGAAATATGTGAGGTGTGTACAAACAAGAGTTGGTACAACTACCTTCTGCACTAACATATTTGTCATTTCATTATCAATATCAGTCCGACTTATATATTTTGAAAAAATGAAGCAAATAAGTCAGCAATATCCCCAGAATTATTACTAGTAACATCATTGAACCGCCTAGTTAATGGAAATCCAAAGTTTTCCTTTTGGAGTCAACGAAATTCCAAAATGATTTTGGATTTGAAGTCATATTATTTTGAGCCTTAATAATAAAATTTTTATAAGCAATATAATGCAAATCGTCAAAATGTTTCGATAAAATTAAAAATGTTAATCTGTCGTCAGCGTTTCCGGATAACTTCCATCTTCGATATAATGTAGGTTTATTAGATCGTTGTTAAACCACAGAAGATTATTACGATTAACTTTTTTATTAGAAACCGGTACAAACCTGTCGAAGCTAATGAATAAAATGTCATAGAAAATTTGCACGTCGCGGTCAATATCCACCAACGAAAAACACGAATCCCACTATAAAATCATAAAATTTAATAGAATTACATTTATTAGTATTAAAATTAGACACCACAAACTCTGATACGTTTAAATTGATTTCCATAGATTTGTGGTTGACATCGTTGTTGATATACGAAACTGGTGCCAACTTTATCATAAATAGATTGGCAGAGTTAGCAAAAAACAATTCCAGAAATTTACCATTATAGTTAGAAACGTTATATATCTGAACGAGACCAAATGACAAAATGGAATCAATACATATTGATTCAGCCTCCGACACGGAATGACGCAGTTTACGTCGTCATCTACCAGCCATTCAACCTTTGGCAAGTTGAAATCACCAACTATCAGCACGTTGTCAACTAAGTTGAGTTTATAAATTATTATTATACAAACAGTTTGTATATGTCGTATAAACTTCAGATGAAGACCTCGGTGGAATGTAAAGGCCAATAATGAAAATATTTTTCTTAAATATATATACGAGACTTGATGCATAAAAGTTCAATTGTTGAATCACTGTCAACTGCCACACTTACAATAGATGAATGAACAGCCATCAATACACCTCCTCCACTTGATTTAACACTAGATAGTACCGAGCGGTCACACCTGTATACAATATAGTCTGTCGGAAAATACTCAGAACTATATATATTCGGATTTAAATTGGTCTATACAATCACGTAAACGGGGTACATGGAAGCGATGACAAAGCGATAGAACTCAGCGGAGTTAGAGGCAATACCGCGAACATTTTGATAATATATAAAATTGTTTCTTAAATCAATACTATTAGGTGTTGATATGTTTGTGCTTAAGGCACTCGTTGAGGGAGCCGCTGACCTCCCCGAAAATTTGGAAGAACTGAAAAAAAAATTGAAGACGTAAGAAGAGCTGATAAATACGAAAGGCAACAACCCAAATTCTAAGAAAAAAATCATTTCAGTACACGATCCAAACTATTGCCGGTATAAAGAACTCGAAACAAAATTGAAGATTTTTGACATAAATCGAATCAGTGTACCAACACAGCAAAACAAGTGCCAACTTGTCGAAAAGGAAATCGTCACAAAAGAAGTTATCATCTTGAGTATAAAAATTAGTGTTTTAATTGATACTGGAAGTGATATCACCATAATTCAAGAAGACATACTCGTATATGAAAAGGTAGGACCACCACCATTGATTCCTAAAATTATATTAATTAAATAGTAAAGGAATGTTTCAAGCAAAGATTAAAATTGACGATTATGATTTGATGAAGAAAGAAATGATTATTGGTGTCGATTTAGTACACACTGGAACTGAGATAAGAGCTAATAAAGATGGGTTGCTTGTGACAAAATCGAACGAGAGAACACATAGTTTTGAAAAAAGTATAGACGAAATCTTCGATTTGCAGAATACGATACGAAATATTCCAATTAATGCAAATTGACACAGATGATTTCAAATTGGTTGTGAATACACAATACTACGAATTCGTACACCATGTAAAAGAATTTTATAATCCGAAAAGAACGTTGGTACTCAAATTGTAGAAAAAAATAATATTGAGAGATGAAATACCTGTCACACAGCGATGTAGAAGCTTCTCACCACTTGAAAAATATTGTAGATGAACAAGTGACAAATTGGTTACAAGATATGGAATAATAGTCAAACCTAATTCAGAATTTGCAAGTCCTGTTATGGTAGGAAGAAAGAAAGCAGCATAGATTACAGAAAATTTAACGCGCATGTTGTGAAGAATAAGTACCCAATGGTGAATATGGAAGAACATTTGGAGAAATTAGCAACAGTAAAATTAAAAAGTGTACTGGACTTGAAAGATTTATAAACAATGTATTCAAAGAGCTTATTAAGAAATGTGAAGTTACAATTTATGTTGGTGACGAAACAAAATTTACTACCACCAAAGAATTCATAGACCGATTGCCTGTACAACAAATGACATTTGGAAACCCAAGACGAATAATATGCGAAGCCTGATCATACCTAGTTTACATCAAATGATTTCTAAAGTTAATTGGTGGTACTGGTGTAATTAATTGGCTTATAACAAAGTCATCATGTGAGAATTTATCAAGGAGGCCTATAACCAATGGGTTAAAGGAATTAAGTTTTTCATTAAGATCATTTCAGAAAAATTACCTGCAACCAATCGAGCAAACTATCTTCTTTTAATGGACCATTGTAAGATCAACATTGCACAAACGACGACAAAAATAAAATTCCTCACACCTCTGGATGTCTATATCTATAATAATTGTATGAACCATAAATTAGATCATGTGTATAGTAAACAGAACTAGAACTGAAATTTTTCTCTATACAACTAAAACTATCCTCTGTGAAATTGGTAGAATTGTGGGAAGCAATTTCATTATTTACAGAAGCAAGAAAATCAGATGACGTTGACTGAATACTGGGAATTAGAATTCACATTTATATACACACACATTCAGACAACGGCATTAATTATAGAAATAGTCAGTTCAAATAAATCTGGTAAACAGTGGAAAAATCTAGAATCTGTGGAAGAGGCTAGTTTAAGTTAAGTTTTAATAATGAAAACACGTTGTTCACTCGTGTAACGATCCAGTTTAACTAACCGGAATGTTTGTAATTATCATCTGTCAAATAATATATGGTACTCTAGTACAAAAAATATATATGGCGGAATATTTAAACAGATTCCTAAAATTTGAACAACCTTTGCGATAAACGATTGCATACACATGACACAGTATACTGGGTTGTCGTCGATACAATCAGCACGGTTGTGCTAAAGAAGGGTGGATCTGATTCAGCTGGATATTTCACTAGCTTTTATAGACGATTATGGATTTACCTAATTAAGAATAAGTAACGTAGTAAGCACTAAGAGCAGTTTAAAAAGAGGAGGAAATTGCCTGACATTTTAGAAAGGAAATACAATGCAACAACATATTGTCACATTCAAAAATGAATGGTGACGTCCAATTGTAAAAAGTCAAGGTAAAACAGAAATTAAATTAAAAGAGGATGTGATATAATTGAGTGGCAAATATAAGACCTTCTAAACGATTCTACCAAATCATATAAACAAATCGGAAGAGCATCGAAATTCAGAGAAATTTACATCCAATAGAAGAAACACTCAACCCTAAATCATCCTGCTAAAATATGAATGATCGTAAATACTTGCTGTTAATTAAATATTTAATAGACTGCGAATATCTCAAAATGACCTAAAAATTGAGTTCTTATAATAGCAGCAACGAATAATTGATAAATAAAATCATTGTATATTGCAGTACCACATTTTCCTCGGAATTAGATTATCAGCTAACCGTAGGGAATACAAAATTAATTCAATAGTGCCTGAAGGAGCATCATAAAAATTCTAAATAAATTCGTAATTCTCAACAAAAAAAAAAAAAAAATATTAAAATTAAATTTGTGATATAGGTCATCACAGGTGGTTGATCCTTTTCCCATCATAATGTGAAATAAAATCCAATAAGCCCACATAAAAATCAAATCCCACACCCACACACAGATATATATCAAACATTTTTCATCTTACGCTCTTATACAAATCATTTTTCAACACATTTTTTCTCAGAAAGACATATTGACATTTGGAAAAATAATTTTTAAATCCTTTTTTATTTTAAAGCAGTACAGTGCTCCAGTATCTTACATAGTATATACAGCAATAAGTTCATTACTATGATTTTTCATATTGATTTTTATACAATAACAACTTTGAATGTATGTATACAAAAAATATCCTTTCTTTCAACTTTTCTTCCTTCCCATGTTAATAAATATCCTATTATAAACACAAAGGAGCATTCCAACAACAACCACAAAACAGTTTAGCTTATTGCATGATTTTCAATAATTTTTTTTTTGCCAAAAATTTGCCCGAACAAAATACCACACTGACAGGATATTTTATTCTCTGTACATAAACACACACACACACGTAATGTACAGGACTAAAAGATTAATATAAATTTAATTAAGATAAAACAGGGATCTCTCAAATATAAGAATAACAAAAAAGAAAATTTATGTAATTTGTATAAATTTACCAGGCGTCCCCACCTACACACTAAACACGAATTGTTTTTCTTTTTTTTTCTGTGTTTTTATTATCCTTGTATAATAAATTTTGTTCTGCTCCTGATTTTTCTGCTTTTATATTATTTAGCCAAATTAGTATCCTTATTCCGGTTGCTTTTGTTTTTTTTTTTGTTTTTTAGCACACAATTAAATGAAATGTTCTCGTAGCACCACTGACCACAAAACAAACATAGATATAAAAATGGACTTTTTATCGAAAACAGGAAGTTAATAATATTTCTAATGTTTATCCTTTTTAGTTTCCTTGGTGAAACCATACAAAAACAAAACAAAAAAAAGTAAAAATAAATCCAAGACTTTTTTTTTTGTAATGTAATAACAAAACTTTGTACGACGGGAAGAAAAACTAAAAAAAGGGTGGATGGAATATTTTTAGTCCTTAACCTCGAAACTTTTATAAAAACATACATAATATCCTTTTTAAAAATAGGAAAAATCTTTATTTCAATTTACCTTCATTTGATGGCTGATAACCTTCATCAAAAACTTCCTCGCATATTATCGACGAACTGGATGACTTGGAGCACCCAAAACTTACAGGACTTGTCATTTTATGTTTGAGATTTTTTTTTTTTTTTGTTTAGTAAAACTGTTATTTAATTATTTATTCATTTTATTATCCTTTTTAGGTTATTATAGATCCTTTTATGACACAGACACAGTAAGTAAAAATCACTTTATATTAAAGACACAAAAATTCTTTCACATCTTATATTTTTCACTGTAAAAAAATTATAAGAAAATATCCTTTTTATTCGTTCCGGGATCCTTTACCGATTGAACGGTTGACACACAATGCGAGTGGGATATTTACACAAGAAGAAGTGAAAATTTCGAAAATAGACGACGAGAACGATTATGATGTATATGTAGGTTGTGTTCGCTGGTTTGTTTTTGTTTTTCCGTATTTTCCGTTCCCCTTGGATCCCGTCTTGTTTTGGTTTAGTTTTTATTTTTGTTATTTTCTCCTCATTTTCTCTATTTATTTGTATGTGTTTGGTATAATCTGCATGGAGGGGAATTTTCATGTTGAGGAGTTTGTTTATGAATGAATTTTATTGGTACTGCGTTATCGATGTTTTTTGAGGTGAATTTGATTAAGGGGAATAAAATCTGTGTTACCAATTATAATTTCATACAGTGAACAAAGTGTTAGTTTGTACAAGATTTATAGTAATATTAAATTAAAATATCTTGTGAATGGTTGATGTGAATGCAACCTAAATTTGAACTATAACTCTATATCTATGTGTAAACTAAGAGGTGGTCGTCCGGTCCGTGCCAAAAAAAGGAAATTCAGGCGAAGAATTGATGGGCGGAAATTAAGGACAAGCTGTCAAGCTGCAAGCTGCAAGAATTGTAATTCTTAATCATCGGACCTAAACCAATAGGTTATCATCGAATAAAAGAATCAACGATAAACAGGAAAACTATAATATTTTCGAGAAATTACATTTTTTGTCGAAATACTGTTATAAAATTAACAATAGGTACAGAGCACGGATCAAATAAAACACGGTTATGTGCTTGAACATAATGTAAGATAAAAGAAACTTGCATGTATGATTTTAATATGTTCCGAAGATTGTAAGAGAATTCAATCCAGTTTCGAACTGATGAGCTTATGATTATGAAAAAATCAATCTTCTCATTAGGCCGCGGCGTCTGGACTGATTATACCACAATTTACATTCTATATATATATAGAATGTGCTGTGCGTTAAGTACTAGCGAATCATACTAATACAGATGAATTCTCTCTTTCTTTCTGGGATTGAATTCTCTTACAATCTTCGAAACATATTAAAAATCATATAATTAAATAAATAGAATTCTGTCCATTAGTCGGTTTCGTTGAATTACTGTTCGTAAATACTAATATACTTCTCGTGTTAATAAAAACACATTTAAAATGGTCTAATCACCGGTAGCATATTAGAAATTACATGATTTAATTAACATTCAACAAAAAATTAATAAAGTAAAACTTGCATGGTTTCTTTATTATACGTAAATATAAAAAGGTGTTGCCAATATAACAATATTAATGCAACTTTCAACATTTTTTCATCGGTATAAATTATCAAACTAGACACGAGAATTACCGAATTTGACGATACAAAATCGAACTTTTACCTATGCGACACACATCTGTGGCATTCATTGTCAAATCAGCCCTCTCTATGCGCGTTTCAATTTTTGAGATAAATACAATTTTTTGGGCTTACAATTTTCGTTAACATGTCTACTTTTTAATGCCGTATGGCGCTTTTATGGCGCCTTTGAATTTTCAAAATGGCAGACCAATAATGATGGAAAAAATTGTTATAAAACGTAATTTTAAATCTGTTAAAAATTTACTCAAAAGTGGTTTTGAAGTCACTGATTAAAAATCTTTTAGTAGTTTTAAAAATTCTAAGATGGCGGTTCCACGATGGCCTACAAAAGTGGCCAATTTTTCGACATTTATGAAGGTCGATAGAAACATATACTAGGAGTATTCGGAGTCGCTGATCACAAATTTGAGGTCAGAAATTATAAAATTAAAGATGCCGGATCGAATATAACATAAAAAAGGACCAACGTTCGCAAGAATCAATAAAAACATGATTAACGTGGGTTTTCGGGTCGCTGGTCATGAATTAAGATTCAGAATTTGAAAATTTAAAACGGCGAACTCCAAGATGCCCGCCATAAAGGGTTAATTTTTCGACGTTCATGAAAATAGGTAAAAACGCATGACCTAATTAAGGGTTCTTCGGGGTCACGGATCACGAATTTGAGGTCAGAATTTAAAAATTCTATCCAAAAAGTAATCAGATTTCCGATGTCCCAAAAACCACCCTATAAAGGGGTGGGGAACAATCAAAGAAAAGTTAACCATCTTCATAATGAAATTTTATTGTGGAAATCTGTTGTTTACAACCTTTTTGAACCAGTATTGATGAAAAGTAAATATTGTACTTTAAATGTTGGTAACACTGTATTGTTATATCATGTAATCATGTATTTATATTGTTACTATCTTCAGTCTGTAAATAAATGTCAATCTCTCTTCCGCTTTAGTTACAGCAAGAACAAGTTGTTTTTTATTTACGATACGCCAGAAATCTCTGTCCATCAGGTTATGGGCCCAGAATTATCGAAATAAAAATAAGTGAGTAATTTCTAAATAAAAAAGCAATTATCATCCATCATGGCGATGTCAATGATACCATTCATTGAGAAGCTGAATGGCCGAGAAAACTACAATAATTGGAGTTTTGCAATGAAGGCATACCTTCAACATGAAGATTTATGGTCATATGTGTACAAGGAAAAGACGCCACAGAAGATGAAATTAAAAAAACAGCTAGAGACACAAAGGCTAGAACCAAAATAATAATGATGGTCAGTCAACAGAACTATGTTCATATTCGTTCAGCCAATACCTCAAAAGAAGTTTGGGAGCAATTAAAAAATGCATTCACAGATAAAGGATTATCAAGAAAAGTTGGTCTAATGCGAAAAATGATCATGACAAAAATGGTTGATTGTAAATCAATGGAGGAGTACGTCACTATCATCATGTCAACTGCACAGATGTTAAATGATATTGAGTTTGCAGTAAGTGAAGAATGGATCGGCACATTTCTTTTGGCTGGATTACCTGATTTATACAAGCCGATGATAATGGCAATAGAGAATTCGGGAGCTACTGTAACAGGAGATTTTATAAAAACAAAATTACTTCAAGAAGTGAAAGTGAATAAAAAAGAAAATACCGCGTTTTTTTCGAACAATAAAACGCATTACAAAAAGCCTACGCGTTGCTACAATTGTAATGAATTGGGTCATTACGCTAGTAATTGTAGAAAACCAAATAAACGACAACAACAAATTAAACCAAAAAGTGAAAAGTCGTTGTTAAGTATATTCCCGCGACTGATAAATTGAATGATCAGAGTTGGTACATCGATTCAGGAGCATCGGCACATATGACGCACAATGATCAGTTAATGACTGATGTCAATCGTAGTGCATCAAATGCAGAGGAAATAACAGCCAATAATCAAAAGATTTATGCGACAGGCATCGGTGATTGCAAGTTTTCTTTAAGTGTTAATAACGAAGTGTCAAAAGTCAACATATCAAACGTTTTGCACATTCCGGATTTGTCAGCAAATTTGTTGTCAATAAGTCAAATGGTGAAAAATGGCAAGCGTGTTGTTTTTGATCAGAGTGGATATCGAGTTTATGATACTAATGAAGAGTTGTTGGCGACAGCTAGTTTAAAAAATGGGATTTACAAATTAGACATGGAAAGTTCAAACATCCATACGTCATATTATCTGCGAGAGGATGTAAAGCTGTGGCACAGACGTTTGGGTCACATGAGTGATGGCTATATGAAAAAATTACAGAATCATTTGAAAATAAATCTTATGAAAACAAATGACAACGAAAAAAGCAAACTCGATTACCCTTTCCAGATAGTGGAAAGCGAGCGGATGAACTGTTAGAGCTGGTGCATGCAGATCTATGCGGTCCCATAGGAGAAGATTCGCTTGGCGGTGCGAAATACATTTTCGTTCTTGTGGATGATATTTCACGAAAAGTTTTCGTATATTTTTTGAAATTTAAATCTCAAGTGTTTAACAGTTTTGTGGAATTTAAGAATTTGATTGAAAACCAAACGAACAAGAGAATAAAAATATTACGCACTGATAACGGAACAGAATTCTGCAATATTGAGATGGATGATTTTCTTCGAAAATCCGGCATCAAACATCAGAAAACGACACCTTACACGCCTGAGCAGAATGGAAAGTGTGAACGGATGAATAGAACTCTCATCGAAAAAGTCAGGTGTATGCTTATTGAGGCCAATCTTCCGAAAAAATTCTGGGCAGAAGCTGCAAACACAGCAGCATATTTGGTAAAACGTACGCCAAACCGAATGCAGGATTCAGTAACACCAGAAGAGGTTTGGTCTGGAATAAAACCACAATTAAAACATTTGCGTGTGTTTGGCTGTATTTGTTTTGCGCACATTCCGAAACAAAAAAGGGGCAAGCTGGATCAGAAAGTGTATTTTTATGGGATACAGTGAAGAATCTAAGGCATATAGAGTGTTCCATATAGAACAAGACACTGTATTAATCAGACGTGATGTGGTTTTTATGAAACATCTGTTTCTCAATGAGGAATTTTTAAATGAAAATATTGTTAACTTGTTTGATATGTCTCTAGAAATAGATGAGAAAGAAAGCTTAACGAATACAGATACTCACCCACATGAGATAACAAATGATGACACTGTTCAGATTCAGGAAATGATTCCGCAGGAAGAGATTCAACAACAAATGTCAGTTAGTACAGATGGAAATGTTAACGATTCGTACTGTACGGATGTAGAATAATTCTTTAATACAAACTCAGACGATGACTATCAACCACCAATAAGTATTCCAATAGCTGAACAACCAAGGAGAACCTCAACACGAAATTTGAAAACTACCAAAATACCTGATTTTGTGTACCACACTAATTTCGAGGCGGACAGTTTGTATGAAGATCCATCATCAGTAAATGTAGTATACATTCGGATTTGTGGAAGCAAGCCATGGAATCCGAATATCAATCTCTAATGAAAAACAATACTTGGGAGTTGGTTGATCTGCCTGTTAATAGAAAACCCATCAGTAATAAATGGGTATTTAAAACGAAACGCGATGCTGCCGGAAGAATTATAAAATATAAAGCGAGACTAGTGATCAGAGGATGTACGCAGAAACCGTGCATAGACTTCACAGAAACGTACTCTCCAGTTGTGAGATACAGCTCGATTCGGTTTTTATTAGCAATGGCAGCAAAATATGATTTAGAGATTCACCAAATGGATGCAGTCACAGCATTTCTCCAATCAGAACTTGAAGAAACCATTTATATGGTGCAGCCAGAATGTTTTCAATATGGTAAAAAAGTTTGTCACCTTAAAAAGTCATTGTACGGGCTTAAACAAGCCAGCCGCATTTGGAATCAACATTTAGACACTCAACTGAAGAATTCCGGTATGACGCAGTTATCGGTAGACACATGCATATACTTTAGAATAGTAGATCAAAAGATCATAATAGTCGCTGTATACGTAGATGATCTCATATTATTCTCCAATGATTTGGATTTAATGGCTGAGCTAAAGAAAAATTTAATGAAAAAATTTCAGATGGAGGATATCGGTGAGGCGAAATATGTACTAGGAATGAAAATTGAAAGGAATCGAAAGGAAGGAACAGTATCGATATGTCAGGAAGGTTATATAAACGATGTTTTGAGAAAGTTTAACATGGCAGATTGCAATCCAGTTGCGACTCCGCTAGAGGCTAAACAAATCTTGTCTAAAGAGATGAGTCCAAAAAATGTTGAAGATAGTGAAAAGATGAAACACATTCCGTACCAAGAGGCAATAGGCAGTCTACTTTATGCAGCGCGAGTCACAAGACCAGATATTTGTTATGCCGTCAACAAATTAAGTCAATTTAATCAGAATCCAGGAATGGCCCATTGGAATGCTACGAAACGAGTGATGAGGTATTTGAAGGGTACATCAAGTTTTAAATTAGAATTCAGCAAAAATAGCAATGCAGATATGATTGGATACTGTGATTCAGATTGGGCGAGTGATCCTGAACAACGACGATCAACTACTGGATATGTATTTGCGATACAAAGAGGACCAATATCGTGGAACTCGAAACGACAATGCACAGTGGCTTTGTCAACTACCGAGGCAGAATACATGTCTATGGTAGCAGCAACACAAGAAGGCTTAACAAATTACAGGCTCAACAAATTACAGAGCGAAATTTTCCCAGATACATCGATTGTGATCGTGATGTTGGTAACACTGTATTGTTATATCATGTAATCATGTATTTATATTGTTACTATCTTCAGTCTGTAAATAAATGTCAATCTCTATTCCGCTTTAGTTACAGCAAGAACAAGTTGTTTTACTTTCTTTTACTCTAGTAAAATAAAGTATAGTAATCATGAAAATTTTGGACCTTGAGATTTTTAGAGATTTATCTGTTTTGAGGTCCCCTGAGTTCGAAAAAGTGGGTTTCGAAATGGTGTCTGTCTGTCAGTCTGTCCGTCTGTCCGTCTGTCAGTCTGTCAGTCTGTCAGTCTGTCTGTGTCCTCTCCACAGCCCAGATGGTTTAACCAATCGAACTGAAACTTCAGATTTAAGCTTTTTTGATAAATTGGGAGGTCCCAGTGAATTTTACTCCAAATCGGCTAACCGGAAGTGGCCACTCCCTTGGTCCAGAAAATTTATTTTGCAAATATCTTAAAAAGTATAAGATTTACAAAAAACTACTTAATACAAAATGTTTCTAAAAATTAAAAACAAATAAAAATAAAAAAAAAAAAATTTAAAAAAAAATTAAAAAAAAAAAATTTAAAAATTTAAAAATTAAAAAAAAAAATTAAAAAAAAAGTTATAAAAAAAAAATAAAATTTCTCAAAATTCTCTGTTCGTAAAAGAAAGTCGTGTGTTGGCCACACCTCAATTTTTTATTTACGATACGCCAGAAATCTCTGTCCATCAAATATCAAGGGAAGCATCCCAAAAGCTGCCTTCCAAAGGAGTGGGGATTAACATGAAGACCTCAGGGATCGTTTGAAAAAGTTTTTACAGTCGGCGGTAAATTTGGATGGTTTGTATTCTAAAAGACAATTTTTGCAGATCAACAGGGATAAACAATTTTATTTTATACAAAGAGGGGATGCCGAGGGGTCAAAATCTAATTTTTTGAATTTTTTAATTAGTCTTCATAATTAAGATGCATCGAATACCACCGACTCTAGAAACTACATATTTTAATCGATAGTCGAGGTCTCGAAGTTTATCCCCACCCCCTTGGAGGGCAGATTCCGGAGTGCCTTACACGAATAAATAGCTTCAAACATTCTCGAACAAAAACCGTCAAAAGTGGTCCTTTCTTTCTCTGATAGTTGGAGGGTTCGAGGATGAACGATTACCTCCGAGCCTTCAAATGTTTTATTCAATAGTCAAGGTCTTTGAGCTCATTTCCCATCCCTTTATAGGGCGGTTTTTGGGAATCACCCCTTGTTTTTGAACAAAAAATTTCTATGTACAACACTTTTATCGGAAATCTGGGGTGCTATTCTTGAACCATTACGAAAATTTTCGTATTACGAGTTAGTGTAAAAGTATTACGAAAACTAGGATTTTCGTAATACTTTTACACTAATTCGCAATACGAAAATTTTCGTAATGTTTCAAGAATAGCACCCCTGGTTACTTTTTAAATAGAATTGTTAAACTCTGACCTGAAATTCGTGATTGAGCGACACCGAAAACCGCCCTAGGTCAGGTTTTCATCGATTTTCATGAACGTCGAAAAATTTCCGTTTTATGGCGGCCATCTTGGATCCGCCGCCTTTAATTTTTAAATTCTGACCCTAAATTCATGATCAGCGACTCCGAAAACCTACCAGATAAAGTTTTATTGACTTTTAGGACTGTCGAGAAATTAGTCTTTTTTTAGGCCATATGCCTTCTGCCATATTGGGCCCGCCATCTTGAAGTTTAAAACTCTGACCTAAAATTCGTGATCAGCTACCCAGAAAACCTCCGGAAAACATTGGATACTTTTGTTGGCCATCTTGGATCCGCCATCTTAGAATTTTTCAAAACTAATAAAAGATTTGCAATCAGTTACTCTAAAAACACTTGAATAAACTAACAGAGTTAAAATTACGTTTTTGCAGCAATTTTGTTTCAGATATTTTCCTTTTTCCTCCCTTTGTTGATCCGCCATATTGGAAATCCGAAGACGCGTTGAAAACGCCATACGGTAATAAAAAGTAGACATCTAAATGTCATGGACGACTGTATCGACGAATTAATTACTTTGGGTGAGCCGTTAGCAGAGACTTTCGTAGTTTGGGAAAAACAAATTGTTGGAAGAGTATATACGTCGACAAGATATCGAAAATAAATCAAAATACGAGCGCCAGTGAAGAAAAAGCTCTTAAAGTATTGTGACGATTACGGCCATCATATAACAAGTTCACATTATGAACAGCGATAGCTCAGACGGTTGGCGCGTAGTATGAACATAAAGGTCAATGGTTCGATGCTCTTCGTAGCTTATCTCAAACCAAAGCCAGAAATATGCAAATACAGTTCAAAACGAAGGTGACGCAGTGGCAACGTACGTAAATATACTTTCTCGCTAATCATCAGAATAAGGTAAATTTATCTGAATGGTGTGACGAGTTTAATTCCAGTGACCTTATTTCGCCTTAGCCAAAATTACATGGTAAAAATGATTTCCGATTTGTTGAAACACGAGATCCACAACTTAATAACCTTTCGCTTTAGTTTTAATATCGACCACCTGACTGACGTCAGACACTCTGCGTGAAAAAGGCGAATACCGCAGACTACATTTTTGATTCAATTTTGACTCAGCTTGCATAGAATTCCTTATTAGTGCCGCTTATTTATTTTGGGGCGTGCAGGGTAATTTAGCGCACTCCGATAGGACCGGCTATTTGGCATTTAAAAAAAACGTTACAAAATTTACCAATCAAACGTGGTTTTTACTTGGTGACGTAAACATATTTATGTTTTCTATTAAATTGTGTCTCCTGCAAGTTTTTTTTGTTAGCTACCGAATTTCATACAAATATCCACAGAATTTCCAAGTAAGTAAATTTCTAATGATTTAGTTTTTCTGCTTATTTGTCGTTGAGCCCACCCACTGCTTTGTTGTGCGGCTTAATCCATCTGAGTATTATTGCTTGCACTTTTTGTGAACGCCGGTTTCGATACTTGTTACATACATAGCGGCAAACACATTTATGCTTACTCCCTCGAGCTAATGAAACGGAGCACTGTGTTCCAACAGCAGCTGGAGCCAACTTTGGGAGAAAAAAAAAATCCAATTACCGATTATGGATATGTCGTATTTTATGAGTTCATTCAGTTTATATACACGGATATCAGCTATAACCCTGCATTGAGTATTCGCATTGAATTACTAAAAATTAGCGAACGCTTACAATATGACTAGATTAGTCAATTTTTTGCTAGCTCAGGAGGAAGTGGCTAGTTACGATCATGGTACCAAAAACCAAGATTTTTGTGTTACTACAAATCATAAAAATGCTTGGGCGGCGGTTAGCAGGGACAGCAGAAACGCAATGATTTCAACAACAACGTCAAGCAACACTAGTTACAAATTTGGGTGACCGCATGGGAACATGATGATGGAACGAAATCTCGCTACCCCCCCACAACAACCGATGGATAAATAGTGGAAGTAACATTAATAATAAATAATTCAATACAAACTCTTCAGAAAAACTTTTGGCACCAACAGATAGAGAGAAATTCAAAACGGCGTGTAACTCCTAGATATTTGTTGCGGAAAAATTGTGTGCTGTCTTAAAAAGACACTAACTATCCAGCTTTATTTTTAGTTAGGTGTTTGTAACCAGACCGAGTCTGGCCGTTCCCTTTCCCGTTCCTCGATGTTGTTAATGTGTGGTGCACGCTGGTTGCCTGGCCCAGGGGCGGATATCAATCACACACATTAGACTTATGGGTTATCGATGTGGCGCCTTTCTTTACAGGCTTCATGAAAAAAGCTAAGTATGATTGGACTATTATTTATGTCCCTTATGAGGGAGAGTTATGGTGTCGTGTGGTATTCGCATTTATAATACGGGAGACTTGCTTAATGCTTGATCGATCGTACATTAAAATCAATCAATCAAAACTGCAAATCATAAAAATGCTTTAAACGATACTCTAAGTTGAAGCCAGCTTCAAATTTAAGCATTCAGCTGAAATCAAAAGCATTTCTATCGATTCGCCTGGATACCATTGAACAAATTTTAAATTTCGACCATATCACTAATGATGGTAACAGAAACCGATTTACTCGATGCCATTGTTTGGATAAAACAAGCGAATCGTCAAAATTTAGAAAATTGTTTATTGAATCGTACACCAAGAATGCATGTTATTTCGCCCTATGATCAACCTTGGATTGGCTAAATTTAATTTCATTAAAGTACTATCCAACTTAACCTTCTAAGTTAGAAGTTGCTTGTTTCAGCCAACGATTTCTTGAGACATTGCGTTCTGATCGAAGTCCATCTTACCGGAGGAGAGCATGCATCTGCAGTATTAAAACAATAAACTTTTGTTAACTACATCACACTTAACATCTTTTATTTACATTAAACAGGATTTTAATAGCTACGCTTCACAAAAATCTCGTTGCAATTGCAAGCACCTTCGTGTAATCGGCTCCCTTCACCTGTGTCTTCTCCTTTAAAATAGTCCTCAATATTGTGGGCACAGGTACATGAATCCTCGTCCCTAACGGAGTTCCATTATCGTCGATCAACACCAAATTATTGCTATCGAATTTTGGTACTTTTGGCTTTTGTTTCTGTTTCAGTCCAACTAAAATCCCTTTTTTCTTTTGACCACGTATCGCCACCAATATTTTATCACCTATTTTGCCAACTTCTGTTTTATTGTACACATGAATGCATCGCGGTGGTTTCCCCTCTGCCATGGCCAACTTACCAATTTCACTGTTGTCTACAACACGAAGACGTGCTAATTTACGGATTTCAAAATTAATACCTGTTGTGTGTATAGCGTTTATCGTATTATAAAATTGTATTGGTACACGGGCCATGGGCGCAGTGTTTTGGAATAATTTCAACATTCTCGAATCGGCTGAAAATGATAGTGACAATATAACCTCACATTACATACACATAATTATTTATTGCTTACCTTTAAATAAATACAATTTATGTAGTACTGATTAAAAACTCTAATTTTATATTTTTTATTTTAATTCATTCGAATTTTAATTAATATTACTTAAATTAAATAAAAAAAAATTGTGGCTTGTTTTTGGTTATGTCAAATGTCAAAAATTTTGTGGGCCGGTATTACAATGTACATACCAAAAATGTGGATAATGCAGATTGTGTTTTATAGTTGAGCTATCGCTCGACAGGTGTACTTTTTTTTTTTTAATTGAAAATTGCAATGTGCATGTGCATTTAATTTTGATTTATTATGAATAATAAAATAATAATTATTGCATCAAGTACTTATATAAATAATATACATAATGAATTTATTTAGTTAAAAGTAGTAGATGGTCATAAAATAAGTCGCCCCCGGGTGGACTCGAACCACCAACCTTTCGGTTAACAGCCGAACGCGCTAACCAATTGCGCCACGGAGGCTTATGGAAGGTGTTTCCCAAGCTTTTCCACATTTACCGAATCTTAATAATAAGTTCGTCAATAAAAGCCACGTTTAATAAAGTACTTCTTAAGTCAACCTTCGCTTAATTATAATCAATACATAATTTAAAGGCATTAAAATCATATTTGCTTCCTTAAATCTAAGATTAAAATTTTTCAAATTTGTTAAATCGCAACGCCTCCGTGGCGCAATTGGTTAGCGCGTTCGGCTGTTAACCGAAAGGTTGGTGGTTCGAGTCCACCCGGGGGCGATTTCTTTTTACATTAAACGGTTTATATATTATAATTAAATGTTATTTTATTTATTGTACGATTGCATCTGCTACGCCGTGTTTTGTTAAATGTAATAATATGGGGGTATTTTTTTCCACTAATGCGTCTCATTATGAAATTCTTCGAAACCCAATAAGTCAGTTAACCAAATATTTTTGAACTATAAATTAAGGAACGTTAGATCAAGTACGAAATTTTTAAGTTTCGATGTACCTTTCTCACGTTGAAGTGTTTGCCAGAAATTGTTAAGCGCGTGCTATAATCCTAAGCCTCCGTGGCGCAATTGGTTAGCGCGTTCGGCTGTTAACCGAAAGGTTGGTGGTTCGAGTCCACCCGGGGGCGAGTGTACTTTTTTATCTGACTTCAAAGAGTATCTTTTTATTTTAATTCAGAAGTTAGTGGACATTTTGTTGTAACAAATGTAATTGAATAACCAGCAGCATGAGGCTGAGTTCCACCAAAAAGAGGAACTCATGAAACAATTGTTGGAGCGTCTTATAAACCGCCAGCAAGATCCGCAGATACCTGAAAAGCAAAGGATTTCTTTGAGAAATTGAGAAATTCGTATACAATACAGAAGAAAACTCAAAAAAGGCGAAAGTTGCCTGAAGATCGCAAAAAGCGAATGCGAATGCTACAAAATGCATGCTTCTCGCGTCAACTTGATGTGTGAAAAATGCACAACAATGCAACAGCATGTTCGGCGAAGGAGTTCAAGGTTCTGCTGTTCGTATAGGGCCTCGACAAATCGCAGGACCATCATACTGGAAAAGCTGCTATCAAAGCTAGATGCCCGACACACAGAAACATAGGTCATGGTCGTTCGTCGCGATAGAACCAACTCTTCATTGCTGGTGATCCATAGGAAGCCACAATGGAACCAGAGCAAACAGCAGAACCTAGGGCGTAGCGAAGTACCCCTGTCTCTTGTGTGGCGATGTCCATTTCCAACGACATTATTCATTTAAGGAGAATAATGGATATTACCAGCCAGCAGCTCGCGTTAAAGCGAAACGAGCTAACTTTTTTAAGTAATTGGCAACAATGGACAATAAAAAAGTTTTCGTTGATGTAGCTGGTAACATAACGACATAAATTGAGAAGAATCCAGTTAACAAATTATTGTTCAGGTCTTTGCTACACTCGCTACACAAATTTGATAAGTTTTAATTTTGATAAAAAATTTTTCCTCGTGTCATACGGGTTTTATTTATTAGGACTAAAGATATTGAAATGCTGCCGAAATGAGTCCGAAATGTTGAAATTAGTCCGAAAAAAACAAAAACATCTGGATGTATGTACCCGCGGTAAGTCTTGTCCAATTTCTTTTTTTTTCGCCAATTTGATTCTTAGCTCAAGGCGGAGAATTGAAAAGATTTTGGAAGCTGAACTTCAAGTGGGGCGGGTACTTGCCACCCGATTATACCCAAAAATTGTGTTTAGTGTTAAGTTGAGGGTTTATTTGGGTTAGTAATTTATTTTGGGTTTGAATTGTGGAATGTGGATGTGATGGACTTGTGTGTGTGTGGATGGACTTATTAATTTGCACTTCTAAGAATTTTAAAAAATTAAGTCGTCTTGTGATTCTGACAATATAGTTTAAATATCATTGGTTTTTACTGCGGGGTGCGCCATCTCTTATGGGAGTATGTAAACATTGAATAACTTTGAAAAAACAACCGATTTCTATAAATGAGGTGTTTTTATTCAATTTGGTCCTTTGCAATTTATTTAGACTATTTTCTGAATACAACATGAATTAAGTGGCCGCCTTTATTGACCAAAGCAAAATGTGCCCTTTTTGCTACGTTTCCCATTATCTTTTCGAGCATCTCGGACGATATAGCCATGATTTCGGCACGAATGTTTACCTTGAGCTCGTCAAGGGTCTGAAGCTTGCTGGCGTACATTTTGGTTTTCAAATAACTCCACACAAAGAAGTTCGGAGGGGTCAAATCTGGAGATCTGGGTGGCAAGTCAATGTCACCTCTTTTTCGCCTTTTACGCCTCTAGACATCAGATGTCCAGGGAATTTTCGTTGCAGAAACTGAATTGCGGGCAGACATAATGAGCCAATATACACTGATATCGATTTCCATCGACTCTTTCGTTTTCTCTAAAAAAAATATGGCCTAATGATTGTTTTGGCGCAAACGCCGGTTCAAACAGTCACTTTATTGTAATGCAGTAACGTTTCATGGATCTCGCGTGGATTCTTTGTTCCCCAAATGCGGCAATTTTGCTTATTAACGCCGCCAGAGAGTGTGAAATGGGCCTCGTCAGGTTCAGTGTCAACTATTCGAGCGACTGCGGTTCCACTGACGCCAAAATGCTGACTGCCGTGACGATACGACACTTTTTGGTTCTGGGCAACGCTGGGATGGCAACGCTCATGGGAACGACGAATAGTGTTGTCAGACGGTACCTGTTGGCCAGGAGTTAACACAACTGAACGACTATTTTCAATGTACAGCGTCACTATTTCGGCACGTTGTCTCGATGTGAAGCGATTCACGGTTAAAATTGTATTAGTTTCAAAAACATGTTTAATCAAGGTCAATCGATTGACAAATGTCAAAGTTATTCAATGTTTACATACCCGCATAAAAGATGGCGCACCCTACTGGTATTGTCTGAAACGTTCTAGTTATCTTTATTTGCTTTTGGCTTATTTTTTGCCGCAGTTTTTCCAACATTTGGTCATATAAGGGGCAACCTTTGTGAGATGATGGATATGGCCTGATATTTTACAATTTCTAAAACAGATATCTTTGATTTCTATTTTTGCTACAGTCAAACATTTTCTGTAAGGGTGCTGTTCCGAACATTTACCTCATCTAAAAATAATATCGTAGATAATGACCTTTCGCCATTTATTGGGAACTTTCATAATACCATCGGTGTAGATTTCTGTAGTTTATCGGCGAAAAACTTGGCCAAGAATCGAAACAAATGATAGTCGGTGGCTATACGGTGGATGCATCAAAACTTCCTAACCAAGCTCTCTCAATTTTTGCCGGATCATCAAAGATGTGTATGGTCTGGAACTGTCGTGATAGAAAACAACACCCTTTCCATTAATCAATTCTAGTCCGTTTTTTTTAAATTGTTTGCTGCAATCTGACTAAATGCTGATAGTAGAGATTAGAATCAATTGTTTCACCAGGTTCTAGAACCTCATAATGTACGATTCCCTTCCAATCCCATCATACACACAGCATAACCTTATAGGGCATCAATCCTGGCTTTGAAGTCGACCTTTTTCGAACGATAGTCTCGCATTTTACTCATTTTTCATCGTTAGTATTTATTTGCTTCAAAAATAAATCGATTTCGTTGTGATTCAGGAAGTTCGATCAATCAAATTTTTCATCGACAATTCATACGGCACCCAAACATCGAGCTTTTTCTGCATCCAGCCTTACGCAAATGTTATGGCTATTTATGTGTCGGTCCTCTTCGATTTTTTGTAAGATTTCATCGACTTTTTCGATAATTGGTCGACCAGAGCGAGATGCATCTTTGACAAACCATGTACATACTGTTGCATTCTATACCACAATACCGTAAACACCACAAATTTCGAGGGGTTGGGCAGCAGTTTTCCTTTTTCGTAGTAAAATTGTAAACTATAGTGAATTTTTTCAGAAATTCCACTCATTTAACTCATACTAATGTAACATGATTGACAACATACAAAATTATCATCATGAAAATTGTAGACTGAAATTTCACCTTTCAAAGTATGACGCAATCTTATTAGTGTTGACCGATGTATGACACTAAATACCATGTATCACAACACAGCGTGTATAGTTGAATAAAACAAGTGGTTGCTGAATGGCAATAAAACTTGATCATATGCTACTTTCTGGACCAATTAGGCATTAATGTGAAGAGCCTTCGAGTCTTTGAAGTACATGCTCGAGTATTCGATGAAATTCACTTGGAGCTGTTTTAATGCCAAATGCGAGCCTGTTAAACTTTTATGTACACTTGGGAGTGGTTATCTTTTGAATTTTTGAACGTCCGTGGGACATTTATTTGAAAGTGATGATTCAACTTTATTATCGAAGGTATCTACTTTCGTAATTATGCCCCCTTGTTCCACTTCTCTCGCATTATGGAATACCATCTTAGCATCTAGTCGAAGTTTAACCGAACACTGGAAATTTGCGACTTCCCCCACTTTTTGCTCCTTGAGATATGAAGGAAATTCTATATTCTTCTTCTGTGATAACAGAAATGTATTTGCAATTGACGCGAAGCATCCTTTACTGTCGAATTTGCATGTAGGTATGTATGTCCGAATTGCTGCATTTATGTAATTCGTTTAATTTTTAATTATACGCGTTAACAAACGATCTCTTTCGATTAATAATTTCGTGCTCTGGATTTAAAAAATTATTCTGTAATAATTTCACCAATTTGTCGTAATCCTCTTCCATAGGTGACTTTGGTGCCAGTAAATTCGACACAACACTGTAACTCTCTGGACCAATACGATTTAGCAATATTTTTTTGCATTTTTCTTTGTCGCTTTTAATTTTCTTGAGGACATATTGTTGAAAATACTCGCCCACGATTTCTACAAGCTATTATTTTAAAACAAATTCGCTAAGAAACATCGGTTGGTCATCTCTGGCTACATTATAAAATCGAATATAAGATGTCAAACACTCCGTTAAAAGGCGAATATGCCTACTACGCGCTTGACGTGAAACTAAGGTTAATAAAAAATCAAAACAAAATATATCTAAGGTCAATGTATGAAATTTGTTAACCGAGCTCATCAAGAAAGTGACAACTTAACGGAGTTAAAAATATGTTATGTCTCGACATTGAAACTACTCAGTCTACATCGTATTCGAAACTAATTCATTTCCTAATTGATGGAATGTACCAGAAATCAATTCAAAAATGTATCACTGCCACTCAAAATTTTAACTGTCACATACATTCTGTCAAAAAAGTACCGGGAATTTATAATTTAAAGGAATGGGTACGAAGGGCCGAATTTCAAAGGGCCGAATGTCGAAGGGCCGAATGTCGAAGGGCCGAATGTCGAAGGGCCGAATGGGTCGAAGGGCCGAATGTGTCGAAGGGCCGAATGTCGAAGGGCCGAATGTCGAAGGGCCGAATGTGTCGAAGGGCCGAAAGTGTCAAAGGGCCGAATATCGAAGGGCCGAATAGGTCGAAGGGCCGAATGGGTCGAAGGGCCGAATGGGTCGAAGGGCCGAATGAGTCGAAGGGCCGAATTTTTTTTTTTTTGTTTTGTTTTTAGAAATATATTTTTTAAAATTTGTTGTTTTAAGAAATATTTGGTAATTTTTTTTTTGTCAAATATAAATTAATTTCTTATGAATTTATGTATTTTATTATATTTGATCTTTGGATATTCTATCGACAAAAATATTGCATTAATTGAGGTTGTTTATCTTTTGCGTTCCTTTTGGTATTATCAAGTGAAAAAATATTTGTACATAATAGGTATTTTACCAAAACCAAGTCTTATTATATCAATATAAATGGAATATATATGTAGCTATACACATATGTATTACTTTTGTAGTATAACCCGCTCGTATATAATAACAAAAGGCGAAGGTTATTTTTTTCTAATATGCGTACCAAATGTAAATAGATTTTAAATAAGAAAACGGAATTTTGTCATAAAATGTCATAAAAATTCAATTTACTTCTGTTCTTTAAACTGATGATAATATTCATTCTTTTCGAACGATGTTATTTTCTAGCCCATTATATATTTTATTGCTATTGTTTTAGAAAAAAAAAAGTAAGTGGTGGAATTTGTCTTTTGGAACAAAGAATCCTAATTATCGGTCGGCTTTCTTTCAACCTCACTATACGAAAATGCATTATTTTGCTCTACACGATAAATACATAAAAAAAAGGGATGTAAAGATTTTTCAAGTGTGGATCTACAAAAAAGAGTTTTATTGATGTGTCCATGAACATAACATAAATAAATAATGTTGTATTATGTGTTTTGGTTATTCTATATACCTATTTGCATCATGGACAAATATATCTAGAAAAAGAAAAGACAAGAGAAAGATAACAAAAATATCTAGAAAAAGAAGAAAAGCTCAAGAAGAGAAACTAACTTCCGGAATTATAATTTTAAATAAAATTTGTGTAATTATTACAATTTGTTTTTTATTAATTGAATCTGAACCATCTTGATGTAAGTAGATAAATGCCTACTCATATAAAAAATCAACTTAAAATAAGGGACATAGGAAAACTGACTTTGGTATGTAAATTTTGCATTACAACATATTGCAATTACAAAAAGTTGCAATTATAAAATATTGCAATATAAAATCTTGCATTACAATTTCCCGTACTATTTTTTCTTTATTCTGAGGAAAATAAATTGGAGAAAAATGACATCGACTAATTTAACTTGAAATTGTAGAGGCTAACGGCTTCTGTAACTCTCACGGGCACGTGGGAGGTCGCTGCGCTCCCCCCCCCGCTTAGCCCTCCGAGGGGCTCTAGATTTGAGCTTCGGGGGACGTAGAAGCCGGGATCAGCAAACATGTCGCACTGCGTGCCGCACGTAGGAGCGGATTATATAGAATAAAAGGATTACCCAAATACATAATGTTGTAATTTATGATTGGATGAATGGAAAACATCAATAAAACTCTTTTTTGTAGATCCACCCCTTAAAAATCTTTCCATCCCTTTGCTTGTTACGAGTATGTGTTCGTCGTGCAGAGAAAAAAAAATACATCGTATAGTGAGATTGAAAGAAAGCCGACCGATAATTAGGATTCATTATTTACTTTTTTTTGCTAAAACAATAGTAATAAACTATATAATGTTCTCGAAAATAACATCGTTGGTAAATGAAAGAATTTTTATGACATTTTATGACAAAATTCCGTTTTCTTATTTAAAATCTATTTACATTTGGTACGCATATTAGTAAAAAATAACCTTCGCCTTTTGTTATTATATACGAGCGGGTTATACTACAAAAGTAATACATATGTATGTGTATACCTACATATATATTCCATTTATATTGATATAATAAGACTTGGTTTTGGTAAAATACCTATTATGTACAAATATTTTTTCACTTGATAATGCTAAAAGGAACGCAAAATATAAACAACCTCAATTAATGCAATATTTTTGTCGATAGAATATCCAAAGATTAAATATAATAAAATACATAAACTCATAAAAAATTAATTTATATTTGACAAAAAAAAAAAATTACCAAATATTTCTTAAAACAACAAATTTTAAAAATTATATTTCTAAAAACAAAACAAAAAAAAAAAAATTCGGCCCTTCGACCCATTCGGCCCTTCGACATTCGGCCCTTCGACATTCGGCCCTTCGACACATTCGGCCCTTCGACAAATTCGGCCCTTCGACATTCGGCACTTCGACATTCGGCCCTTCGACACATTCGGCCCTTTGAAATTCGGCCCTTCGACATTCGGCCCTTCGACATTCGGCCCTTTGATATCATTCCAATTTAAAATGCCCGCACTAAAAGGATTTAATTTTTTTTTCCTAGATTGGTAGAACTGCCTTTCATCATTATGCAAATTTTGAGCGCGATTCGTCAACCAGTTTGGTTACAGCAGTTGGTTAAGTTAGTCAACCTCATTAGTGTACGGCGATTTTTTACAATGAACGAAATTATTGAACAAAGAGTTTGCCTTAAATTTTTTGTTGCAAACGAAAAAAGTGATCGGAATTATGGGAAAAAAATCTTGGATTTTATACGACGATAACGCACGCGCCATCACGATTGTCAACGAATATAAGGCTAATAACTCAATAAATACTATCGATCAACCACCACATTCGCGTGATTTAGTACCCGGTGACTTTTTTCCTGTTTCCCGGGCTCAAATTGATGCCCTGTGGAACCCGTTTTGATTCCATTGAAAGCCCTCCAGGAAAGTGCATACTTTGGTAATTAGTACTTTGAGGGAGACAAAATAAATTTTTTTTGATTGAACTTAAAATTTGTGTTTTATTTAACAATTCCTGGTACTTTTTTGACAGAATGTAAATTGATAAAAAACTGAAATTTGAAAGAACAACTTAGTTTACGGAAATGAACTTGAAGCTGCATGTTATTAGTGAGACTATTGGCTGATACTTTATTTTTGGTTTTTATTTATGTAATTCAAAATTTCTTCTTTTGGAACAAGTTGTTTTTTAGATCTAGAATTTTGCTTTAAATATCCTCCGAAACTCAGTTGACACACCAGAGTGTTTAAATTGTGGTGACATGTTGTAAGCTAGTGATGAAAACGGTAATATTCTCGATGGTAATATTACCGGTAAAATAGGTAATTTTAGGTAATATTACCCAAAGTAGTGTTACCGTGGTAATATCGGTAACATAAATTAAAAATGTTTATTCCAAACAACTCAACTAGCCTAAATGCAAAAAGAGTTGTGACACCACAGCATTATACTTCCTTACGTACCTACTACACCAAGTTTTTGCTGTAAAATATAATAATCTAGACCTTTTTCCTGTTTCATTGACATATTCATTTGGCAAATACGTAATAGAGCAAGAATCTGACCTTGAATATGATTCATCGCTCTGTCTGGAAAATATACCAATCACTATTTTAACTAGAAAAGTGACTGCAACGTCTTAGTCGATGAAAAGCTCTAGTATGCTGGAATTTCGTTGAGAACATGAGACCAAAGTAGCGCCAGATGGTCGATGAGCTGATGGAAGAGTTGAATTTTCATTTCTGATGGTGCTCCATTAGGCTCAACCACAAAGTCGGCTGTATTGATTGTTTCAAGAAATTGTGACTGTTCTATCAACTTCCTTCGAGATATCAACTTTCCAATCAATTGTTGGGCCTTGAGTACCAGTCTTACCAAAAATTGCCGGCGCATCTGATGTTGCAGACCGATGCTTAGTCGAACATATGCAGGGACTCCATAACAAATTATGTCATCAATACAATACACCCAAACCCTTTTTCTATAAATCTACTCACTAAGGAAAATTGACATTTGGCTTTTAAAGTGGATTTCGAGAAAGGTGAAGCGGTGTTAAAAGACGTCGAGATTTATAAATTTGTTGTACTTTTTATTGATAATGGAACAAACAATAAAGCGTCCCAAAAAATGGTTAACAAAAGCTATCGCTATATTACCGAGTATGGGTGCATCTGCCAAGGACTTAACTTGCGCATTGTCGATATCTTCAAGATTCAGTCTATCAACAGTTTGAAATTTTCAGTCAGTCATACGGATAGTTTCGGAAATAAAAAAACACGCACATTTTTCATGCTACATTCGATCTACATTCATGCTACATCGTATGCCCTAAAGGCGCTGGCTAACGAATACGAAGTGAAGTCAGTTATGAAGGCATTTACGATCTCCTATTCTAAATTGTTCACTGTGTACTCCCTCCGATTGCTAAATGGCCATCTTTTTATGAGAGTTTGCTGTTTGGTCTAAAGTGCTGTACTGTTTTGTTAATATTAAATAAACTTTTGAACAAAATAAATGCGCTAATTACCAAGAACTTATAAGTATTCTCAAATTTGATTGAACCAGCTATTGAGGAAAGAGTCTTTCGGAATCACTGAAACTTGAAGCGACTAAATTTATTTTTAATGTCGCAAAACTTCACACAAAATATAAGGACAAAAAATAGAAGGGCAACAAAATATACGAGTCTTTGGCGCATTACAATGTTCAAAGTGAACTTTTTCATGACCGTTTGTGGTTGCAAGTGAGTAGCACTTTGATGAAATTTGGTCGGCGGTAGTGCATTCTACTTCATCTTTAAGTGCTATACACATAGCTCAACACGTGATCCATTGACTGTTGATCGTGCAGGAAAACTAACGTAAATTTTGCACAACTTAAACCTGTCGAGATCAAACGTAGGAAGTGTGGATAATGAGAATGAAGTTATTCCTGCTGAATCAAATACAAATTATTATTAATGGATGAAGCTGCATAGTCATATTCGCTTGAAGAAGAGGATGACTTGGAGGAAAGTAAGAGTAATTCGGTTATGGATGATGTTGAGGTTGAGGATGATAAATGCGTCAGCGAGGATGAACCATACATTGATTAAAGAGTTTAATTGATCATAAATTCATATTTATGTAATATTTATTATTTACTTGCCGTCCTTCGACGTCTACCGATGAACACCACGTCAAGGACATCAAGGATTTGGTGCTGAAAAAATGTCGATTGACAATTAGAGATCTTGTTGACATCATGAAAATTTTGGGCAGGAAACTCTTGGTTTTTGCCTCATGATAATGCGTCGTCTCACACTGCTTTGTTTGTACGTAACTATTAGGCCAAAATTCGACTCATATTGTTTCGCAACTACCCTTCGCCTGATTTGCTCCGTTTGGCTTCTGGCTATTCCTGAAACTCAAGAAACCGCTCTGGGAACATCGTTTTGACATTTTAACGTCCAATAGACTTTAACAACTGTTTTGAAGACTGGGAAAAACGTTGGCATAAGGGTATTCTCTCCGAAGGAGATTACTTTGAAGAGGATGAAATATGTTTAAAAGAATAATAAGCCGTTTGTGCTTTATTTAAACATCTTACCAGCTTTCTCCAGACATCAAAATATTAGTAGTGTTCTTTGGTACAAATTGAATAAAAAGTGTGTTACCTATTTTACCCGTGTTACCGGTAATATTACCGGTAACATTACCAAATTTAAAAATATCGGAAATTTTACAACATTCTTGTAACCATAACTTTTTTGGCTTTTGATAAAAATATAAAAATGTAAAACAACCCTGTGAATGTAGTATTAATATACCGTTATTCTGTCGAAAACGAAGTCAAAGCGAGAAAAGTGTTTCGGAAAATATTTATTCCGTCTCTTTGTTCTATTCCAGCCAGATGTCAGTTTGAAATTAGTTGTGACCGAAAGAAGACATGTTTGAGACGTGTTTTGTATTTATGTTTTTGTGAAAGTAAATAATTTTTATGGTTATTCGACATTTTAATGATATTTATAAAAGGCGCTTCACCTCTATAGTTATAAAAATAAATCAGTTAGTAAAAAAAGTGTTCTTATAGTGCGTACTTTAAAGCCTAAAAACTCCTCGCCTTGCAATATTTGTAAGTACTTGCATTTTTACCAATACATTTAGTCTTAGTTTATGACAGTTATGACTGATCGCTTGCGCCACGAAAAATGTTAAGTAAGAAGCAATTGAACTAGTGAAATAGAATGACCATTCACACGTCAGACCATTCACTTACAGTTAGACTACATCGTTAAAAAAATTGTTCAGAGCTCAATTTAATTTATTTTAGATTAAGAAAATCGGCTTAACACTTCAGATATAAAATGTCACTAAAATCGATCAATGTGCTTGTTCCATTTGATGCTATAGAGACTGAGAAAATAGTCTGAATTAGCTAAGGATGTAAAAATAGATTTGGCGAATATAATTTTTGATTTACATTTGTATATCGACCAAAACTTCATTGCCACACAGAGAGAAAAGATTGCTTTTATGAAACGAAACTAGCTTCATTTAATAATTTTGGTACAATGATTTTCAACCTATCAAGCCCATTTATTGAATTGAGAATCGGCTTGAATAGGACAATAAAATTTCGGTTCTCTTCGCTTAAGAAATAATTGTTAGATCGAAGAAAGGCTGGCTAGTATTAAATCTAGCAAATATTTTATTAAATTTAAGTTTAAAACATAATAACAAAATAATTAAAACCAAGAAAACGGCCTGCTTGAGGTAATTAAATAAGTTTATTAATTTAATACGTCTCAACGTAAAATCAAGCTTATGTGTTTCTTAAACTAAGGAATGATTTTGCTTTAATGAAGAATTATTTTTTTCAATTTCAAGAGTACTCGCTGTTTATGAAAATACAAAACAACAATTTAATAATATTTTCGCTCGATTAAAGAAAAATAGTTCTTAATTCAAAAAAATGATTTATTAACTTTAGCAACTACTTTCTATATTGAATGCGAGTGAAACTTTTTCTTTTAGCTAGGGCCCTCTTCTTTTAAGCAATTTTTTGCTTTAATTAGGAATTTTCATTAGGTAAAAGCATGCTCGCTGGACAAATAATTAAAAATACCTTTTGTTATTTTACATTCATAAATAATAATTTATTTGGCTTCATTTAAAATTATTAACTTAAATTAAAAAATATATTCATATATGATTATGGTTTACAGCTAATAATTTACCGTATAAACTCATAGATTGGCAAATAATATAATTTTTAGTAAAATAATTTTTTTATTTTTTTTTTGTTTAAGTTCCCTTGAGAATTCGAAGCGTTGGGGTTTGATTTAAAATTTAGAAAAAAATGTAAATAACCTAAGAAACCAACAAATTAATATATGAATATATTTAATAAATTTTTAATGTTTTGTGTTTAAAGTTTAATGTATTAATTTTAATTCAAATGTTTACTAAAATGTAAATAATACAGCAAAAATACGACAAAATAATTCTAAAACAAATATGTAATGTAAATATTTTTTTTAAATTTGAAATAACGCGAAACTTTAAGAGATAAATTATTGATTATTAATAAAAAAAGGAAACTATTCGGTTTTTTCAATTTACGAGAGTAAGCTTTTTAGTTTTGGAACCATCGAATCTAAATTAATTTTGTAAAAATAAACTTGTATGAAATTCCAAACTTTTGGCATTCGATTGGATATTTTAAATTTAAAACAAAAAACATTTTAAAACAAATATCCATGCATTTTAGGAAGCTATCAAATTTAAAATAAATGTTATCAAACACAATCTTCAATAATTTTTTGTAGTTCTATTATCGAGCCAACTTCTATAGCAAACGATTTGATAGAATTTTGAATTAAAGGTTTCCAAACAGTTGTTTTGAGCTTACTAGCAACTCTTGCTGATGGTTTGAGAATGTAATGAAGAAACTGGATCAACTGATAGTTTGTGTAGTCTGTAAATAAAATAAAAACATTGAATTTGTTACTAGTACTTATTAAAATTGGATTTGTGTGATTAAAGAAAAGTAAAATGAAAAAAATACTCGGTTAAATAATTAAGTTACCTTGGTCTTTTGTCAAAGATTTCAATTCCTGAATTACAGTTTTGTTTTTGACTTTTTTAAATAAAACTGAAGGATTTCTTTTTAATAAATGAGTCTGAAAATCAATGTCAATCTGAAATTAAATATAATATTTACAGCAATAAGTGCCCAAATTGATAATTTTTTTTAATGTTGAAAAGTACTTATTGAAATATAATATGGTTATAAGTCAGGACAATTGTACTATCTTAATCTTCCGAATTTCAAACTTATACATACATACGAGTACATACATACTATAAAATGTATCAAGAAATGTTTTGTTTAAAGTTAAAACAAACTAGAAAATGTATTTACAATTCGTGAAACTTTTTTATCGGGTTTGCTTTGATAAATTGGCAAAAATCCCTTTTTTATGTGTATCTGCAATAATATCTATATATGAAAATATTTACCAATCGAAAGCTATTAGATGATTTTAATAGTGGCCAATTGTCAAGAATCTCTGCCGCATTTAAGTTATTTAGTTCATGTAATTCCTTATGTTTAAAATGTTAAGTAAGAAGCAATTGAACTAGTGAAATGGACTAACCATTCATACGTCAGACCATTCACATACAGGTATACTACATCTTTAAAAAAATTGTTCAGAGCTCAATTTTATTTATTTTAGATTACGAAAATCGGCTTAACACTTCAGATATAAAATATCACTAAAATCGATCAACAAATGTACTTGTTCCATTTGATGCTATAGAGACTGAGAAAATAGTCTGAATTAGCTAAGCATGTAAAAATAGATTTGGCGAATATAATTTTTGATTTATATCGACCAAAACTTCACTGACAGTGGCCTGTAATATATTTCTTGAATGTGGCTCTTATTTTATTGCAAGAAATGGTTTTATATTAGAAATTACTTATAGAATCGGCTTAATAACTCAGATATCAAATTTTACTAAAACAATTGATAAACGTGCATGGTACCATTTCGTATTTTGAATAAGTAGTGAAGGGTCCTGGATTGGCTATATATCGTCGTGGTGACAGCAAACTGTTGTATGTCATTTTATTGAAACTTTACAGTATGAACAAAAAACTAAATATATGCAAAAATATTATTAAAATTTCTAACATTTTAATTAAAACCATTATTATAAATAGACTCAATTTATACCAAATTAATCAACAAGTGCCGTGCACGATGCATAATCAGAAAATTTGACATACAACCTATGGCTACTTCAGTACTTACTATTTACTATGACATGGGGTCGAAATGCAATTAAGCACACAAATAGAAAAACGCTAATTAATTTTAATTCATTTTTTTTTTTCAATTCTTGTAAATGCCCAAATTTTGTAGCCTCAATAGCACAAGGCCCGAGAGGCCCAGATACACACAAAGCCTGAGATGGCGTAAGCCCAAGGCATATATTCGTTTAGGACGTGCGGGCAAAGGCATCCAGTCTTCTTCAAAATCAATTTTGTAATTAATTACGCCTTCTGGAGTATACTGGTAAGCAACAACATCATTAACGCAGGGATCACCAACTTTGTTTCCAGGTCGAATGCTTTTGTAAAATATTGGTTCAAATTTAAAAAAATCAGTATGTTTACAATAAACGGTTTCATATGGTCAGGGATTCTGCCTGGCGGATTGTATGATAGGCAAATAATCTGCTGGAACATACAACTCTCGTCTCTTACCTAGCTTTTTCTCGATCGTGGCATGAATTGAATCTACTTCCATTTGCGTATGACCCACCGCTAAGTATTTTTGTTCAATTAAAAGGTTATTTCTAATACTTAGTTCTAGAAGAGCATTAGACAATTTAACGTTTCTATTCTGATAGCCACATCCATCGCTCCAAATTATCAGATGATTAGGGTTTTTGCTTTCTATTTCCTTTTGCAAGTAATTTGTGGCGATCGACGCAAACACGTCACTTTTAAGTCCTCCACTTGCTTCGTGCCATACATAGCACACGACATCTTTTCTGCACAAAATTGTAGTATGTAAAATTGTGTACCTTCAATTTTGTTTTGTGGTAATTTGCAGGAGACAGTAGAACAGCTTGCAAATCGACCGTGTATGTTTGCATACTTGGGCAATCTGTAGATAGGGTTTTGTTCTTTTCTTTTTCTGACCGTGCTTTATTTTTCTTCGCAATGTGTTTTTGGAAAGTTTCTTAATCAAGGTTACCGTTTTTATGTATAGTGCATTCATTGCACTGGTCTTTTTTAGGAGAGTAAATATCTATATTTAACTTTTTCACCACATTAAGGAAAGTTTTCCATGATGCTGATTGGATGCTTTCATTTCGGCACTTTTTTAAGTAATGTCTGTGCATTTCCCTTAAACTATTCCAAGTAGGTTCTAGATAAAGTTTACTAGATGATGATCTACAATAGTGGCTTTCAACCTTTGGCAACGAATTCAAAAATTCTTTAACAGTCTTTACAACAGCTGCAGATCTTTCGCTGTTTGACGTACTACTGGCTTCGGTTTCTAGGGGTCTTGAAGGGCTAGTACGAGATTCACCATCTAATACCCATGAACGGACAGTTTTTTCACCGATCCCAAACGTACTTAGAAACATTTGTTTACAAACGCGTTTTTTTGCTTTATTATTTATACCTTCGTGCACTTTCAAGTAAAATTTAAATCCAATTTTCTTCCTCGAGCTTTGGGAATCCGAATCATTTCTCCTATGTTGTGGACGCTCTTGAAACACACATCCTGCGACATAAACTTTTTTGGCTTCCCACGACGCTAATTTCCAAAAAGCTGCAAAAATTAATTTGCGATCCTCCTCGCTTATCGTAGAGCATTCAAAATTTTGTTTTGGACCACCTTTTGATGTGCGTCTTACATGCCCGTTACATCTTGTTCGAAGAGATTTCTCCTCCTTTCGTACTGTTTGTTCATATTTTCCAAACACGTTTTTCTTAAAACCGGTGTATCTTTTTCTCTTAAGTCGCAATTGCGCATTCTTTTATCGCTTCCATTGAGTTTGGTCAGCTTGGCCTTTACGCTTTCTTGCAACGGTTCGATCTTCTCCATTTGATGAAACAACTTCCTCTGCTTCTGTTGCTATTTCGACTTCCGTTTCTATCTCGGCTTCTAATGATAAGTCCTCGTCCTCTGTGGTTTCTTCAAGCTCTGATGGTTCATATAATTCGTCTGATCCCGAACTGAAATCAGCTTCCGCTTGATCCTGATTATCAAGTGACGTTTCTACGGGTGTTTTATCTTTTTCTACATTAGCGCGAGCTAGCTGCATTAAGAGATAGCCTCTACTTCCCTCAAACATTTTCAGTCTACTATTAATCTCTAGTTCTTACCTGTGAACGAGGAAATTATCTTTATGGATTACTAATGCAATAAGTCGTATGTCGATAAAAATGATTAATAGGTGAATATTGCAAAAGATCTTATGTCAAGAATCACTGTAATTTAGTAGCGTAATTTCTTAAAAAGACGCCTGAAAAAAGTTCACTTTATTTTTGATATCATAATAATGTAGTAAACAGAATTTAAACTACTCTAAAAAAAAAAATAAGAAATTATATAAAAAAGTTAGGTTAGGTTAGGGGACTGATTGTCGGAAAATGTTAGGCATAATCTTTTAATGAAGCAAAATAATTTATTTACGGTTTAAATTTATAGATACTAATGTAATTAATACTTACGTTAAATTTTATAATAAATTTGCACAGATTTACTTAGAATTACACCAAACTGTACTAAATTACACGCGAATGCGCCGACCGACACGTTCTATCGCAGTTTGACATAAGACTTATTGCGGTAATCAAAATAATCATTCGTTTATTCGTCAAATTGCAACTGCGCACTATTGCCTTTTTCTGATTTGCTGAACGACATGAGATCAATTGTAGCTTGTAGTAAGTGATATTTTGGTTACAATGATACAATAAAAAGAAAATTGACCTGGCCATATTTTAACTTTTACGATTATGCATCAATTCTTTTGAAATTTGGTATTTGACTTAATCAACTTATTTGATGATCAATGAAATTAGTTGCAACATATTCAAATGATGGATCCGAGGTAGCGACTTTGAATCTGTTTTGTAACCATGTTCGCCACCAAACCATTTTTATATAACAGTTTTCTGTTTTATGTATCTGATATATGTGTCGACTAAAAGCAAAAGGGACGTTTTCCACTTTTGACAATTTCAAGATACTCAGAAAAAACCGTTTATTCTCCCAATTTACATAATATTTAACCCATTGTATGGTTATAGTAAATTTATTTACATTCTCTTTCAGATAATGATAGGATCTTTTAAATTTTCAGTAAGGGATTCATAAAATATTGAAATACATTTTGGAAATGGGCTTTTGAAAATCGCTTTCGGAAAAGATACCTTCTGAAACCATGAAACTGGAAGTAATCCCATTTGCTTCCAATTTTCATGGGATTTAAGAAAAAAAAGACACTATTAACACAATGTTTATTCAGTAATTCCAGAATAATAATAGATAATTATATAACATAACATAGATAATAATATGCACCTAATTCAAATATAAGAAAAATTCAGTCTTATTAGAAAATAAAAGTATAATATTGCCTTTAAATACGAAGAATATTTTCATCATCGTGGTTCTGGCATAATTCTTCATCATATTCAATGCTTCCTTGATCTTCATCAATAATTTTCTTGTAGAAAACTAAATTATTGTTCTCTCGCCAGTTTTCTCCATAATGTTTTTTTTACAACTTGTCCACATCCGAAAGCTTTTCAGCTTTAATTTTCGGCTTTTCTTTTAGAATGCGCCCAAATGGCGCTGCATTGTTTCAATTTTTTTGTTTTTTCGTAACAAAGTTTGTGCTACATACATATCGGACTTATATGTGGACTCTCCACGTACCGTTATTGATGTATTTCGTATTCTTTTAATAATAATTCGCTTGGCGATACTAAATTTAAAATGCCACTGTGCGGGCGGTTTAAAATTTGTTGTACTTGCTTCCATCCAGATTCTAACGAGGCACTGATCAGAAGCCATCTTAATTAGTGTACCGTACTCTTTGTACATCTCATAGTATTCGTCAATATTCAACAAGGTTTCCTTCACTTTTACTAGTTTCTCGAGCTGTGCGAAAACAGGATCTGGCGGAATATAGGAATGACCTGGTATCGGATAAATTAGCTGCACTTCGTTTAATTGCGCTGGAGCCTGATTATACAGCCAATAAGATAGCATAGCCACCATAGCTTGATTTTTATTTTGGGCTCCACATCCATCACAAATTGTGCCGCACAATCGTTGATGCACGGCCGATGCAATCTCATTACATCCTTTCGGTCTAATGTTTTCCGTCCAGAGATACAAAAATACATTGTCTAGCTTTAAATGAGATTGAGATGATCCTTTAACAATTGCGAAATTGAATAAATAAAGTTGTCGGCTGTAATAAGCCGCTTGGTCTGGCACTTTTGGTAGCAACATATTCTTTTGACAATCAAATGAAGAAGGCCGTCAGGCCAGGTAATTCTTCACGGGCAAATTCGAACAATGTTTTAGCGCGCATCTTGTATACTCTTAATTGAATGAGAAGGTCATTCTTTTTTGATTGATTTTTTCCCTTTTTGATCTGGTCCTTTAACATTATGAAGGTCGAACACATATCACTTGATGGCATTTTAAAACCAATATTAAAATTTGTGTTAAACACATTTCTAAAATAGCTCGATTTGACTTGCAACTCCGGCGATGCAGTTAGATTATAATGTCGATACATTCGAGTTATCGATAAATCGCCAGGTAAATACTGCCTTAAAGAGGATTTCGATCGGCAATAATGCTTCTCTATGACTTTATATTTACTTATGTACATAATCACGGCTTGCCTTTTAGCAGAAAATTTGGCGGATACTCGATCTCCTCCCCGAATTTCTTTAGGAGCAATTCCGTCACGGAAAGTCCGCTAACACACTCCTTTTACTCTTTTTTCTGTTATTCTTAGGACATTACAAAATGCTGTCTTGTAAACTCTAAGCAGCTTACCATTATTCTTCCGTATATAATGTTGTACTCGGAAAGCTTTTGTAGGCCCATTATTTCGTCGATCCGTTCGTTTTGGAGTATGTATTATTGTATTTCCAAAAATAAAGGCGTCTTGTTGAGCTTTGCACGATGATTCATAAAAGTTTTTATGAAATTTATACAAATCATTTCCCCGCAGATCTTGGCAATGAAACGTTACACCTTTATGCCGGCATAGTAATACCTTCGAAAGTCCTTTCGGTTTTAGTCTAAAGTTAATAAAAGTGTAAGTATCGGAATTTGAAATTAAAATAAAGATTATGACATTCTTACCTTATTTCTTTTTTTCTTTTGTCGTTTCCAATTTTCTTTATTTACAGTACGTTTTCTAGCCTTCTAACCTCCTTGCACTATTATAGGATTATCATTTTCCATTTTTCGTGTATCGACGATTAATTTTATGTAATTGAAAAACCACAATTTATCACTACATAACATGAACGTGTTACTTCTCGTATAGCAAAAATTAAACTGAATTACTCGTGGTACATACAAGAATATAACAGTAATAACGGTTTTCCAGTTTTATAAAAAGAGACAGTTTGCATATGACTATTATAATCAACAAAGGAAAAGAATACTTTTTGCAAGATTTTCGTTTAATGGAAAAGGGACTGTTTGCTTTTTACCCATTACGGAAAAGGGCCGTTTTTGCTACTAACATTAGTTTTAAAATGCGTATTAATCAATGAAAAATGCCTTTTTGTTACTTAGTTGAGCATAAAAACCATAGAGAAAACAAAAAGGAATGAAGTGGTATAGTTGTCTCATTTTTTTTAAAAAAATGACAAACATGCTTTTTTGCTTCTAGTCGACACATATATGAAATATTTCGAGACTTAATAACTGTCCTAGTTTTTTAAGCCGAAATATTCTGGATTTTAAACATTTTCAGATTTCGTCCAGGTTTAGTCGTTTTAAACCTGGTCATCCTAAGGGCGCAGTGATTGTAGATCGAGTTAAATAATGATCAATTTTAATAGTATTTAGATGGAATATGAATTTTTAAAAGACAAAATCTAAGTTTTATAAATTAACAACGATTTAATTAATTAAACTTAACCAATAAATTCATAAAGGCTTTCTCCTTTTTTTGTTGATGTAAGTTTTTTTTACGCTTAAAGTTGGGCCATATTATGTTGCGTTACTATATATAAACATGTGAGAATTTGTAAAGGAAAATGGAACTGAGTGTTGCACATGAGTGGTGGATGCAAGTAGCTTTGGTATACTCATTTCATGGATGCAATAATTTAAATTTTGTCCAACGAAGGATATACCACATTTACTTTCCCTAACCACAAGACCAGCACTGTTCATAACTATTAAAATTATCATTATGCATTATCCCATTTAGATTAAATTTAAAATTATTCCAAAACCAACAACAACAGCAACAACAAAATTATATATTATCCTTATTTTCATGCATATTATTATCATTATTATATCCGTTATAAGAACACAGTCGTAATAACTCTGCATATTCTCATATACAAATTTATCCATTCAGCCCGATATAATGATAATAAAACCCCATTCATTCTGTATAATCATCTTCATTTTCATCATCAACATCATTGCATTCATTTTCATATTTTGATTACTACACAGAATAAAATGAAAAACAAAAATCTCTTTGATTTTCATCTAAATATATCCTTAAGGATCATTTTATTTATATTCATATTATCATTATCAGTCCGCTTTGCAGCCTCCCCCCGTTTCTCCTTACACCATAAACATCGTTGTCGTTGTCGTCGTCATCATTACCATTCACTCTATTATAATTTATTCGTTATCGTTAAAATTCTCATTCTTCCAGAATTTTTTATATTTTTTATTCAAATATCCTTTTTTTTTGTACAAGTCCTTTGTTTGTTTGGTTATGGTTTGTATTGAAAGAATGTATACTCGACTAAAAGAGGGATGAATTATAAATTTTTTGTGTTTTGATTGGATTTGCACACAAAAATGGAATAATTTTTTGATTGCGCTTATATAAACCACATCAGGATGTATGCGGATATTTTTACACCTGCACATCATAAATTCGTAATCATTCAATCTAACTATCAACTGCAATCAATATATATTTATACACCATATATATAACAACTCAGCAATCCACTTAAGATAATCCCACTTAAAACTAAACCAACAAATTTTTGTCTTGCATACAGTAGGAAAAGTTTTTTTTTTTTTTTTGGTACATATAAACATAAAAGGATCTCTTCTCTCTATACTTCACCTTCATCAAAATCACACACAAAAAAATTTGTTTTCTTCCAAAAAAAAAAAAAAAATTCTTTCTATTGTCCTTTTAGGGATTTTTTGCTAGAAAAACCTCAAAAGTATATATTCAAAACAATTTCTTAATCTTTAGAAATTCGAAATCATATCTAAATATTTTGACATAAAATGTTAATCGCACTTTGAATGGGAATAATAGGAATTTAATTCCTGTACAAAAAAAAAAAATCAAAAAAATAACAACAACGGGATGAAATTTCATATACTCGTACATATGTCATGAATTTAATACTGCAACAGCCTACAACTTGAGATCATAATTACAGGTGGGTTTGTAAATTCGTCGAACACAACAACCGCCGGTGTCTTAATTCGACTGTCTTAATGCGAATTTACCATAATTTCTAAATCGGTTTTGAGTCGAGCCCAAGTGAATTCTGAGGCTTACATGATAAATACAAAAAATTGAGGTGTGGCCAACACACGACTTTCTTTTACGAACAGAGAATTTTGAGAAAATTTTATTTTTTATTTTTATTTGTTTTTAATTTTTGGAAATATTTTGTTTTAGGTAGTTTTTTGTAAACCTTATACTTTTTAAGATATTTGCAAAACAAATTTTCTGGACCAAGGGAGTGGCCACTTCCGGTTAGCCGATTTGAAGTAAAATTCACTGGGGCCTCCCAATTTATCAAAAAAGCTTAAATTGGAAGTTTCAGTTCGATTAATTAAGCCATATGGGCTGTAGAGAGGACACAGACAGACTGACAGACTAACAGACTGACAGACTGACAGACTGACAGACTGACAGACTGACAGACTGACAGACTGACAGACTGACAGACTGACAGACTGACAGACTGACAGACTGACAGACTGACAAACTGACAGACTGACAGACTGACAGACTGACAGACTGACAGACTGACAGACTGACAGACTGACAGACTGACAGACTGACAGACTGACAGACTGACAGACTGACAGACTGACAGACTGACAGACTGACAGACTGACAGACTGACAGACTGACAGACTGACAGACTGACAGACTGACAGACTGACAGACTGACAGACTGACAGACTGACAGACTGACAGACTGACAGACTGACAGACTGACAGACTGACAGACTGACAGACTGACAGACTGACAGACAGACAGACAGACACCATTCCGAAACCCACTTTTTCAAACTCAGGGGACCTCAAAACAAATAAATCTCTAGAAATCTCAAGGTCCAAAATTTTCAGGATTACTATACTTTATTTAACGAGAGTAAAAGAAAATAAAAATCCCTAATCCATACGAATCGTTCGTTAATAAAAGTTCTGCAAAATTATTTTTTGGAAATCGCACACAAATCCCAAGGGCCAATATCTTCCATTGCCAACAATGATGACAAAGGTTTCGCTAGCACATGGAATAGGTTCCTTAATTACCTAGTTAGAAAACCCTAATCCATACGGATCCTTCGTTTAGTAAAAGTTCTACGAAATTATTTTTTGGAAATCGCACGCAACCTCCAAGGGCCAATATCGGCCATTGTCAACAATGATGACAAAGGTTTGGCTAGCACATAGAATAGGTTCCTTAATTACCTAGTTATAAAACCCTAATCCATACGAATCGTTCGTTTAGTAAAAGTTCTGCAAAATTATTTTTTGAAAATCGCACACAAATCCCAAGGGCCAATATCGGCTATTGCCAACAATGATGACAAAGGTTTCGCTAGCACATGGAATAGGTTCCTTAATTACCTAGTTATAAAACCCTAATCCATACGAATCGTTCGTTTAGTAAAAGTTCTGCAAAATTATTTTTTGGAAATCGCACTCAACAATGATGACAAAGGTTTCGCTAGCACATGGAATAGGTCCCTTAATTACCTAGTTAAAAAACCCTAATCCATACGGATCGTTCGTTTAGTAATAGTTCTGCAAAATTATTTTTTGGAAATCGCACTCAACTCCCAAGGGCCAGTATCGGCCATTGCCAACAATGATGACAAAGGTTTCGCTAACACACAGAATATGTCCCTCAAATACCTAGTTAGAAAACCCTAATCCATACGAATCGTTCGTTTAATAAAAGTTCTACCGAGTTATTTTTTGTAAATCGCACTCAACAATGATGCTAATGATTTGGCTAGCACATGGAATAGGTCCCTTAATTACCTAGTTAAAAAACCCTAATCCATACGAATCGTTCGTTTAGTAAAAGTTATGCAAAATTATTTTTTGGAAATCGCACTCAACTCCCAAAGGGCCAATATCGGCCATTGCCAACAATGATGACACAGGTTTCGCTATCACATGGAATAGATCTCTTAATTACCTAGTTAGAAAACCCTAATCCTAATTTTTTTTTTTTAATTTTTATTTTTTATTTTTATTTGTTTTTAATTTTTGGAAACATTTTGTATTCAGTTGTTTTTTGTAAACCTTATACTTTTTAAGATATTTGCAAAACAAATTTTCTGGACCAAGGGTGTGGCCACTTCCGGTTAGCCGATTTGGAGTAAAATTCACTGGGACCTCCCAATTTATAAAAAAAGCTTTAATCTGAAGTTTCAGTTCGATTGATTGAACCATATGGGCTGTAGAGAGGACACAGACAGACTGACAGACTGACAGACTGACAGACTGACAGACAGACAGACAGACAGACACCATTTCGAAACCCACTTTTTCGGACTCAGGGGACCTCAAAACAAATAAATCTCTAAAAATCTCAAGGTCGAAAATTTTCATGAATACTATACTTTATTTTACTAGAGTAAAAGAAAGTAAAAATGGAGGAACCAATATACTTTGAGTAATTAAATTTGATATTGTTTTAAAACTCACTTACCAATTTCCACTTAATTAATTTTTACTGCAATCGCAATACAAATAGGTTTATTAACACAAACTAATTTATTTACAACTCTAAAATTGGACAATTATTTAAAAATCACTCTATCTCGTTCTACTGACTAATCAACATTCAACATCAAATGCCTTTATTTAAATATGAAAATAATCGTTTGTATTGGGAATTGTCGACCTCATAAACAATTCGCCCAAATGCTGACAATTGCATAGCGTAAAGCAAAATCTAACAATTCTTAGCCAAGACACTCTTTTAGTACAAATTATTGTAACGGTGACACCTAGGTTGTGATAGAATAAGTTAAACCAATAGCTCAATGTTTTTCTGTACTAAAATGAAATTTTCCATGATAAAACAGTTCTAAATGTTTCTACACTATTCGAACTGGAAAAGTCATGAACTTTCAAGAAGTATGGTTTGTGTATATAAAAAGGTGAACAAGATCGAATTGGATTATTCGAATTTGAAACGCGATAGTGTAAAGATTAAAAAGGAATTAAAAAGTGATTTAAAAAGTGTTGTAGTGCTATAAATAAAATAAAAGTGATCAGTAAAATTGTGCGAATAATTTGTATAAAGTGATTTTGTGAATTATCATTAATAAATTGTGTTGTAATAATTCTTGTGCTAAATAAATAAATTCGTTGGTCGTTCTAAATAAATAAATTCGTGTCTCTGTAACTTATGCACATTTTTAGGCAGACGCCAATCCTTTAACGCAGCCCTCTCTTTTCCATCGGTGTGAATTCTATTGGTCGTTATCGTTGCCTTGTGCCCCAAATATTTCTTAGTTACAAAATTGTATATGTGTGAACGCGGTTGCATTAAAATACTGATATTCATATAAGCGTAGCTTTTTTTACTGGACTAAAAAACCTGAAGTGTCAGAAATTCTCAAGGTAATTATTGGATCAAAAAATAAATCATCTTGGCCGACACAAGAATTCAAATTGTGAAGTTAAACAATCAAAACTGTCAAGTTTGAAAATTTAAACTCGAGTTAATGTTGACAAAGGAAAATATGGAGACTGTTGTGTTAACGAAAGCAACAACGACATCAATTAATACATATTCGCCGACTAACCACAGCGTTTGAAATGTGCAAACATTGAGGGATTATCATAAAAAGTTCACATTGTCTAATAAGGTTAGATTGCTTCGAAGATTATGTAAGATGACACTGTCAAAAGGGGGAAATATAGAAACCCATTTGAATGTAAAAGATGAGTTTATGTACGAACTCATAACTCTTGGTGAACGAGCCACCGGCAAATATACTTTCAGTAGCATTTTACCTCAGTAGCCTGCCCGAATGTTATAGAACACTCATCACGGTTTGGAATCCCGGTCAGAAATCGATTTAAAAACTCATTGAAAAATATAGTATATCAGACGAAATGAAGCAACGGTCAACAGCAGCTGTCGAAATGGAACGTCAACATCGAAAATTTGTGTCTTTTACAAGAAAACAAACCATATAAAAGAGGATTGTTGTAAATTTAAGCTATGGAAGCAGAAAAAGGAAATGAAAAACAAAGCAAGTCGAGCAGAAGCTAAAAACTTCAGCAACGAAAAAACTTTTTTTGTGGTGCATAGGGGTAATAAATATATTTTGACTTTAATCGAGTTCATTAAGTTAATGCTAGCTCAATACGGTAAAATACCCAAGGCGATAAGTTCAGATAAGGGAGGCGACTTCACAATAAAATGGTGTCGCTAAACGTAAGAACAGGGTGAAGCAGTGTCCACGGCGAACCATATACTAAATTGCTTACCAACTAAAGATGCATTTTCGACACCATACGAACTAATTTAAATTATTTGCATCAATTTAGAGCACCAGCATACGCACATATCCCAAGGATCAACTTCATCACGAATAAAATAGAAATAAGCCTTGATACAATATAAAATTCATCACTAATCTCAAAAATAGATCCAATAATGTTCAAAACAAAGATGTCCCTCAGCCCGAAATTGACATAAACGAGAAAGGTGAAATCGACTTTCATCTGAAGAAAAAATTTGACCAAGAAGGTAATCAACGACAAATTGTTGAAGTTAGAAACGAAAATTTGCAACGGCTACCTAGGCGTTTAGACAGGAAATTAATGCTTCGGGGTTCCTCTAAGCAGACTGATAGAAGAAGTTAACCGTTTTATAACTGAAATTATAAATTATAATCCATCAAGCCATGGACTATGACATTGGGCCACTACACGCTTATGGCACGTGTCAAACTGTCAAATTACCTCTTAAGGTGAATGCCATTGGTAGCAAGTGGGTCTACAGTACCAAAACTGATCAGAGTTTAAATGTAGTAAAATACAAAGCTTGCGCCTTCTAGGACTGGGTTTCTTGTAGGGAATCAGGTGGCACAGTAAGTTCCATTGGCTCGAAAGATGAAAATGGAGATAAAACATTTCGACAATCAGACGGCCTACATACGAACGGTGAATTTTCTCATGATGTTTATATGAGATAAGCGAAAGGTTATGAATTCGGAGGAAAAGACGTCGTTTTTATAAATGTCGAAAATCTTTATGGGCTAAAACAAGCGAAAAGAAATCCCATCGAGTCATGCTGTAGGAGGGGTATAATCAGAGCAAGAACGACGGTTGTTTGTATATAAAACGGGACGACAAACACACCGTGTATATTTTAAACCATGTCGACGACATCGTTGGCTGAAATTTAAATTGAAAAATTTCATTTTGGGCTCTCAAGTATTATTAAGGTATACAATTCGAACGAGATAAACACGGAATTTTTTACGTACACCAGGCCAGGTATATGAAAAATAAGCTAGGCGAATTCAACTTAAGCGAGGCAAAACAATCAACTACGCCGATCAATAAAGGTTTTCTGAAGCAAAACATGAGTCGAAAGCCTTTCAAGTCGCATGAATCGTATCGTAGTGCAATTGGCTCTTTACTATATACTAACTACCGCTTATTTCGAGTGTGGCAACACTTACGTCATTCGTGTTATGACAGCAAATTACGTTTAATGTTTGACATTTACGCTTGTACAAAATTGGGAAATATTGAAAACTTACTTTCAAAGTGGTGAGTCTTCTACCCAAATTGTAAGAAATTTACGTGGAAAATTCAGTAGAAATGAAATGCCTACCAGGCAATTTGTGGTCAATTTGTAAAGCGAGTTCGTGAAACTGGGTTGTTATTGGATAAATCAACACGTGCACGTGTATTTTCATCAACATCAACTCACAATCGTGCTCAAGAATTGAACATTTCACGCAGTTCTGTGATGAGAATCACACACATTTTATATCAACAAATACAAGACCAGATGATTTCAATTTCAATTTTGGCGAAACAGGGGGTGTGACTGGAACGAGATTAATAATGACGAATGGGTGATGGAAATTCCTTCCTAATCTTCCAATTCCGAACAATTCTAAATGACTTTGGTCAAACAATTAAAACGCTGTTCCAAGACAATAGTGGGCATCAACTAACCAAGCATATAGACAAGAAGTGTACGTTTGCTCGAGATCTGATAATAGCCATAGGGACACCGGTGGCTGTTTATTGTGGCACAGAGAGTGTGAAATAGAGTTCAGCAAATAATGAGAAGGGTTGTTAGTTATAGCATGATCTATGTGTGAACGCGGTTATACTAAAAGAATGATATGTACATAAACGTCAAAAATAACTAAAACAAAATAAAAATTTCAAAATCCATCCTTTTTCCTAAACTAAAGAACTGTGAAAAGCTTTTTTTCACATGTAGTTGGTTTTTGAAATCAAAATCATCGAAAATATCCAACAATATTTTACTTCCGCCTCTCTGCAAACCACAAAATCTCTGCAAACCGCATTTTACCACGCGTTCTTCGCTTGATAATCCCGCATCATCATTATTTCGAATTATAACGATGTCATCAATGAAAGGTCGGAACACTGCGATTTATAAACGCCACCTTCTCCATAACCATGACAAAATAGTCTTAAGGGCTTAGCACGTCTTGTAAATGTATGACCTATGCCCCGACAATTCCAAGACATGTAATAAGTTGGTTAATTAGAAGTTTGATCCAATGTGTTAATTTGATTGGAAGAATTTAGGTTCTGAAGCTTACCAGAATTAAATTTCAAAGAAGGTTGAAAATTTTGAAATCCAGAATTTTTTGCCGAAAAATTGTGGAAATTATCTAAACCTAAATTATTATTTGTAGCCGAAATTTGATTAGCTTTATCCTCCTTCGAAATTGAAAATTCGTCTAACTTGGATGATCTATTGATCACTTCCCAATATTGAGAAGAGTAATTTCCTTCCTAAAAAAATCATTTATTTGGGATATGTGATAGGGGATGGTACAATGGCAACAAATACTGAAAATGTTAGGGTCATACATGATTTTCCGCGTCCTTTTTACTCTTACGAAACTACGTCGTTTCGGTGCTATCGGTTTTTCATCATGTCGGTTTCACACCACTCATGGATTTCACCAAGAAGAATAATAAATTCGCTTGGAGAGATAAAGGGAAGGAATACTGACATATGCACCCTTACTCTTACATCCTACTCGTCCTCCTTTAATAAGCCATTTGTTATTCATTGTGATGCTAGTACTAGTACTACCGGAGTTGGAGGAGTGCTGCTTCAGACTGGAGACGATGTTGAGCATCATCCCATCGCATATACATATTTCGCAGAAATTGAACACTGCGCAACGCAATTACAGAATTACAGAACTGGAATGTTTTGCTGTTGCGTCGAGTGTGAAGAAATTTCGGGCATATATCGAGGAATATTCTTACACCATTGTCACCAAGTTGGAAATTATATTTGCCCCGATGATGTTAGAGAATACGTCAGTAATTGCCGTGATGTTAGAGAATACGTCAGTAATTGCTGTAAATGTAATGAAACTAAAGCTGTAAATACAGCACCAGAACTGAGATGGGTAAACAAAGTTCGGTAGTGAGGCCCATGCAGCGGCAATTCGTGGACTTTTTGGGTCCTTATCCCAAATCTAAAAGTAGAATTACTTACCTCTTTATTGTTTTAGATCAATATTATAAATTTAGCTTTCTTAAACCTTTCTGAAAAGCTACGGCTACAGATATAGTTAAATTTTTGTAGAAAGAAGTTTTCCTTATCTTCTCAGTACCAGAATTTATTGTTTCTGACAATGGGCCACTACTTGCCTCAAAATTATTTAAAAATTGTTTGTCAACATTTAATATTAAACATTCGCCGGTCCCACGATATTGCCCACAGGCGAATACCTTAGACCGTGTGAATCGCTTCAGAACTATACAGAAGAACTGAAAAACATTAAACGCGTAGCGATAATCGACTCAAACAACGTAACATAAATACTCTAATAGACACCGAAATCTATAAGAATACATGTAATAACTGCCCCAAATTCTACGTCGGACAAACTGGTAGAAGTTAGGTTTACAGAACATATAAAAGAAATTGGAAAACCAAAAATCTATTCGAAATATGCACAACACATGACGACTGAAAAACGCAAACTAACACGTCTTACACAGAATAAAAAAAGGATCACTAATGAACAGATTAGGAACTGGAAATGTATAAGAAATTGGAAAAATTGGCGGCAACAAAAATTACGACCTCAGTCTAAGTCCATAAAAAAAATATCATTTTACACACACACACTCACAACCCAGATGGTCAAAAAACTCTTTTTCTCTTTTATTTTGTAGTTCTTGTTATTTTATATAAAATTGAAGGTCGGGACCACCATCTTTTCTTATATAAATGATAAGAAAAAAATTAAATAGAAGAGAAAGAAGATTCACAAGTCACGTAGGCACAAAAAGTAGGATATAAAAGCAGTTTTATAATATAATTTTAGTTAGTGCGTATTAGAATCGGAATTCCAATTACAAATAAAAATATAAATTGTCAGTGATGTTAGTCCACGAATAAACAATTTGGCCAAATTTCATATTCCCCTTTTTGTATTTTTTTTGCGAATTGTCAAATATACGATAGGATACGATCAATTCCGAATAGTCGTTTAATGGGAAGATATATTGAAATTTCCGACTAATATGAGTTCGTTCTAAGCGTGAGCGATTAAAGGTCGATTTATATTATTCGTTCCTTTCAGTTTCTACACTTATCGACACAGACAAATATTGTTGAAAAATATATGTATAAATTCGTGATGTCTGACACGATACGTGTAGGAACTGAAAGGAACGGATAATATAAATCCACTTTTAGTCGGGGTGAAATCGATAACCACTTTCTTATCTTTGGTTGCGCCATACAGAACGTATTGCTACTGAAGTGCTGGAAAATATTAAGTGACCTTTAAAGGTCACTATTAATTAACAAGAGACTCGATGTTCTTTATTTCTCTCGAACGATTCAATATTCCTAAAGCTTTCAAAACTTTCTGAATCATAGCTTCCGTGATCTGTCTACTAATTCCACCCTAGTAAAGCAGACTAAAACTGAATTGAGTTTCTTTTTCTCTGCTTTTGGTATTATATTTTTGAAGGAAGTTGTTGTTAATTAGAGATCTAAATAGTTTAATAATTTAGCAACTCTAAAACAAAATCCTCTAATGATGTCTTTGTTGACACAAAATACAAAAGTTTTCAAAAGTTTTTGTGTTGCGCTTACTATCATCTTCTAAATTATTATATCAGCATAGATCCCCACGGCACAATAAACCTTAAAAGCAATATACGAAGGTCGCGAAACTGCCAAATTGTTAAATTTTTTGTATTAATTTTAACTGTTGTATTCATTTGTTATTTTTTATTACACAAATTACAACGGTAAATTTTTTGACATCAGAAAATCTAAAGTACTGGAATGAACATAGTAAAACGTTCTCGATGAAAAAACTGAAAAATCAAGTTCTCGTGCTTAACAACAGATGTCAAAAAACTTAAAATAAGGCGTAAAATTTCATTAAATATTATTGATTTCAATAGCGGTTGGTTTAAACAGTTTTCGTCCAATTTTTAATTTCACAAATTATGTTGGTTTGAAAACGCTTTTAGTTAGATTTTTGGCAGTCCTTTTCAGCACAGAGATTTAATGTGAAAAGAAACACGTGTAACCATCTTATTGGAGTGCAAACTTTATGGGCTGACCCGATACAACGTCTGTACTCTCAAGATTATAGTGGCTCAAAATAACATGCCCCAGGCTTAATCGAGTATTAACCTTTTATAATTAAAAGCACACACAAGCCATAGAAATATTTTAATAATCCCTTAACACAAATCTGCACTATAACAGTCTATGAGATATGTACACATCAAAAGATGAATTTGCAATTATAAATGAAAAAGAAAAAAAACAGTAAACAAAATAGTGTAGATTACACTGTTAAAAAGGAATTTTAATCAAAATTAAAAAAAAAATTGCTAAAAAATAAAAAATCGCCCAAACAAAGGAATAAAATATAACCTCGCATATATGAGTATGTTTCATTTGTTTTTCATGTACGTACATCAAGATTTTCCCATTTTCCAAAAACACTATACGCTTTTCTTTTTTGCATGCCACCATCATTTCTTTTCGTTTCGATTTTTTTATTTTTACGATGGATGCATTTTTTATTTTTTTTTTGCCAAACACTTCAAGCGCAAATAATAAAACAAATGAAAAACTAGAAGAAGGAAAAATATGGAAATTTCTATTTTTCCTTTTTTTCGTTTTTATGCTTAATAATTTTCACTTTGGTATGATTGCAGTGTGTATGCATAGTACCTAGTAGCAGAGCGCTCTTCACAGATGAAAAAATTAAAAAATGAATCGTACATAGTTTTGCTTTTTATGATTATGATTTGGCGACTCCATATGCTCCTAACCATCGCTATTTTGTTGTTGTTGTTTGGTACGGATTGCAAGCAATGCTTCAAGCCGCGCGGAATGAGTTTATATATATATATAGGTTGTTACGATTTATTATATCGTGTGGATTTGAATAAATCTAACCTCAATTTTAATAATATCATCAAAGGAGAGATACAATTTAAGATGGCGGTCGTGTTTTTTTTTTATTTTTATTAAATTTAAATCAAAGCATGTGGATTTTGACTGTTTCGTTTGTTTTGTTTAATTTATTAAAAAGATCAAAGCAGTCTTTGGTTTTTTGATGATGACTCTAAAAAAACAAAAAATCAAATTTTTTAATTATAATTTACTGGAAATTTCGTAACAATCTGGGTGTGAAATTATTTATTATACGGTGAAACCACTTATACCTTTGTGCGTTGAGTGTTTTGTTTGGTTCAGGTATTTTAAATAAATATGTAAAGTGTTTAATGGATGATTGATTTATGAATATGTCTGCAGGATATACTGGTAATTATTTTATGCATGATGGCCTGGTTGTAATTTGTAAATTGTAATGTACCGCACACAAGTAACCAGAGCCAACCATAATTATATTTGATGGACTAAATCCCGTCGAGAATAAAACAATTACTTAAGGCATATTCATAACAACCTCTCAAATATACATACAAACATACTCATATCTAACATTAAATAGCACGATACATAATTAAAAACAAAACTTTCATTTGGCCGCCATTTTGAAAAAAGAAATTTGTTTAAATTATAATTACATTTTCTCAACATCCGAAACAAGCGCGGATATACAAATTACGGGAAAATATAATTTACAACGTCTTTCGTTTGTTTATAGTTTTTTATGTGGATTTTTATTTTTAAGTGAATTGCCATTTTTTTTTTTTGCTAAGTGTAATTATGATGTTTTTGAATTATTAAAACTCTTATGTAATTATAAAATATGTATAACATAACCTAGAAAAAAAAAAAACAAAACGTAGCAAAATGTAAAATACAGTTTTTGTTTTAATTTTTAAGTGATGAGAATAAATTATGTAATTTGAATAGATGCTAAGTACGCGCGGTGTTTTATATTTTCAAGCCTGAATCTTAATCATCACAATGTTTTGAAAGTTTATTATATGTATTATGTTTACTCCTAAATTCAAACTCGAACTATCGAATGTGAAAAATAAATTTTATCGTATTCGCTACCTTGTGCTTGCATTGGTGGTGGTTCTTTTGGTGGCAAAATGCTGAATTCGGATGAAAAAGTTTTGAATATCAACATTTTTCTCTGTCTGTTCTGTCAAAGTACCGAATATTTGTTTTTCCTGCTTAGCCATGTTTCGAATGTGGCATATTAGGTTAGGTTAGGTTGGAGTGGCTGCTTACGCACACTTAGACCGGTGACGGTCCATTGTGATACCACAGGATGTATCCCCTTTTACCCCTATTGGAACTATTTCGAGCTACTTATGTAGCGTAAGACGTCTCGCACTTTACTGTTTTCGAGATCCGAGAGGCAGTCCATCTTGAACTTACCTAAGTGTTTGTGCCTTCTGAGAGCCAATGCTGGACACGAGCAAAGGAAGTGGACCAACGTCTCTTCCTCCTCTTCGCCAAGCAGCTTCTGCAGAAGTCATTAGCCTCCAGACCCAGCCTTCTTGCATGTTCTCCAAAAAGGCAGTGTCCCGTGAGAATTCCTACGACCGTTCTTAATTCACGTCTGCGTAAGGATATTAATGCTCTAGTGCGCCCCAATTTTTTTTTTTTTTTTTTTTTTTTTTTTAAATTTCATTACCAATTTTATTAAAACGTTTAAAACAAAGTTACAATAAATAATAAGTAATTGGTAAGATAATTGCACCTTTAGTTTCAAAGAAACGTGTGTCAGGTACAATGGTTCTCTCTAATAATATTACAAAAAATTTAACAAAAAAGTCAAAGTTAACACAATAATAATTTACAAAATTTAAAAAGTAAAAGTAATACAAATAAAATAAAAGACAAAACTATAATAATACAAAAAATAGATGCTCAATTGCTTTGTTTAGTTTCAACCAATTTTTGAGAGCTTTGGAGAAAGCGGAGAAGCTGCTGCACACTCGAATTTCCAATGGTAAGTTGTTAAAGATTATTGCTGAAGCCACACTGAAGTAACGTTTACGAAACTCTAAATTAACATTGGGGACAAACTTTATAAATTTGAAATTTAAACGAAGATTATAAACTGAATAGTTGACAAAGTTGTTCCCGCTGATGATGTAAAAAAGCTTTAAGACCTTGAAAACATACATGTGTTGTAAAGGCATTATATCCAGCTCCTGAAATATAGGCCATGATGGTGTCTGCAATGATTTAAACGTCATTAGCCGCAAAACATGCTTCTGTCGAACGTACAGAGGATGTAAAAGAGTTTTACAAGCACCACCCCAACATGCTAAACCATACAGGAGGATAGAATCAACTAGGGCAAAATAAACCAATTTCAGAAGATATAACGGACAGTATAATCGTAAAACATACATTTTCCTGGAAACCAAAAGAATTCTCGACTTAAGGCCTTCAATGTGGGCCTTCCAGTTTAGGTTACTATCAATCATAACTCCCAAATATCTAATTTCACATACCGAGCTTATGGTGAAGCAACCATTAGGGATACAAATTGGACTGTTATTACAGCCAAATGCGTGATAGATAATCGGTGTTTGGGATCTCTGGCATTCCCTGAAATGCATAACTTTTGTCTTGTCGCTCAAAATCAAATTATGGGCTCCCAACCAAATCGCTAACATAACCAAATCCTTGTCAATAATAGTAAGGTTCGTATGATGGTTGAGGCCAGCATAAACAAATGAAAGATCATCCGCATACGCAGTGAGGGTACCAGAAAAATTCTGGTTGAAGATTCCATTTATGTAAACAAGAAAGAGTAGCGGCCCCAACACTGAACCTTGAGGAACTCCAACCCTAATATAACGCTCCTTACTCAAAATATTGTTGACGCGGACAACTTGAGTTCGGTCACTTAGATAATCAGAAAGCCACTTGTGTAACATTCCACGAAAACCGCAACGATTTAGTTTTAACCGAAGAATTGTATGATCAACTCTATCAAAGGCTTTGGTTAGGTCAACAAACATTGCTGAAGCCTTAAGTCCTCGATCAATGCTGCCACTTATCTGTTCCAGAAATTCTAAAATCGCTTGTTCAGTATTTTTATTGTTACGAAATCCAAATTGTTTCGGAGAGAGAAATTCGTTTTGATCCAAAAAATCAACAATCCTGTTCTTCATAGCCTTTTCAAAAATTTTAGAGAAGATTGAATGAAGTGATATTGGTCGGTAGTTATTTACACAAGTTTTATCATTTTTCTTAAATATGGGGACAACAACAGCTCTTTTCAAGGTTCCAGGAAAAACTCCTGTTTCAACACTTAAGTTAAAGAGAAAAGACAAGACATCCACAAGGAAGCAAGCCATTTTTTTAACAACACTATTTGGAATTCCATCAATCCCAGGAGACGATTTATTTTTTAGGGAGTTAATAATATTATTCAGTTCCCCTGGAGAAACAGGTGAAAAATAACAACTATTCATAACATCATAACTCTCAGTAACTATTCGATTTCTTTCCAACTCATCCACCACTGTCGAACTATTGGAGTTCCCTATACTTACAAAGAAATTATTAAATTCATTAGCAATAGCCGCAGAATCCGAAATGGTCACATTATTATGACTATTAATTTCTCTGATTTCAGCTTTACCATGATGCTCACCAATTATATTATTCACAGTTCGCCAGTTTTTACGAGTATCATTACCATTTTTTTCAAACTGTTTTGTGTAGAAGTGTTTTTTGGTCTGCTCTATTTTGAGATTTACCATATCACACAGTTTGCGGCTGTAGTTAGCTACCCTTTTATTGTTAGGAAACTTTTTTGCTAGGTGACATATTCTATTTCTTTTACGAATGGCTCCCAACAAATTATCAAACATCCATGGCTTAAGCTTGGCTGTTTTATTGAGTGGGACCAATCTAGTACAGTTAGCAAGATGACCACTAAACATATTTATGAAATTATCATAAGCTAATGACGCATTAGACACATTATAGACATTGATCCAATGTTCATTTAACAGCAATTCTTTTAAACACTCATAATCTATACGAGATATCTGCCTCGCATTAGTCTTAAGATGTCCTTTATTCGAGCTCTGTATAGCCAGTCCGATGAATTTAGCATCAATTAGACAGTGGTCTGAGATGCCCAAATTATGCACCTTGTATGAAATATTTTGGAAATATCTATGGTCAAACCTAAAAAAGATATTGTCGATACAGGTCGCAGATGTTTTAAAAATTCTTGTAGGTTCATCCACTAAAATCTCAAGACCAAAACTAGACGAAATAACTAAAAGATTCTCAACATGCGCAGTTTTCCGCACAAAATCCATATTAAAATCTCCCATAATTAAAAGGTTAGTATAGGGCAAGTTTTGCAGAAGCTTAGTGAAATCTTCAATGAAATCTGGAATGTTAGCAGCATGCAGTCTGTAAACACATACAGCACATAATATTTTCGAACACCAAGGAAAAGTTATACCAACACCATCAAAAGACCTAAAGTCAAGGTTAAACTGCTTACAGCTCAACATTTTACTAGCGTAAATTGCAACACCACCAGACCTATATCCCTCATTACATTTAGCAAACAGGTTATAATCATGTAGATCGTAGTTCTCAATTTCATCATTAAAGATCCAGGTTTCAGACAAACCAATCAATAACGGCTTCACGCATACAGACTCAATGTAAGACAGCAGCCTATCCGAATTCCTCCTCATGCTTCTTATATTCTGATAAACAAAACTAAAATCATTCATCATGAAAACGCAAGAAGCCAATAATATAATAATCTCTAAACACAATAACAAAAACACTCCAAAGCATATAAGATAGCATTGCAATACAAACAACTGATATGAAAATACCGATAGTAAAAATTAACCATAACGTGCATAATGAAATTTCAAAAGATAATGAACGGTAACTCCATAAAAAAAAAATTGAAATAGAAAACGAAAACGGAAGAATGAAAAGATAAATATACAAAATAAATTTAATAAACTCCAATATGATATATGTAAACGTCTCAAAAATATATTGTAATACCGTATTAATTTTTGTGTCATTGAATGATGGCCATCAATGACTGTGAAAAAATTGCAAATAGCTATCCCAATGTTGGTCCTGTAATTAAGTTCAGAAATTACCACATCATCGCAGCACAGAATCCAGCCGTACCACACATAACGCATATGTAAGGTTTTAGTTGAACTCATGAACCACCAGTGCCCCACACCAACAAATGAAAATAACTGAAAAATATCAAATTGTGGACTGATGGATGAAACTAAACAAAAACAATCTTCAGATTTGAAAAACAAAATTAACAGAAATAATAATAAATTGATAAATAAAAATAGAATTTGTGAACTTTGGTAAGATAAAATCAAGAACTTATGTAAAATAAAATAAAATTCAAAAAAGTTAATTATACTCAAATGCTTATTATTCCTTATTCTTCCTGGACGGGCCTGCTTGATGAATGTTTTGATGTTGAAAAGGAGTACTATTAAGTTCAGAACTATCCATGATCTGAGCGATGACATTTTTTTGTTGTTTAGTTGGAGTAGCAGCAAAACCCAAATTTTTTTGGATCCGAATGATATCGTTGAATGATGAGACGGTATGAACAATTGATTCCGCAGATTTCCGTAGGTAGATTTTACTATCTTTCTCCAGCTTTGGCCAAACTTGTCTTGCAACTCTACAGGTGAGGGTGTTAGACCACCTTTCCCCCGCTGAGGATAGCGCCTGCTTCCCAAGTGCTTGTCTCAGCGCTGTAATAGGCCTCCCCAGACTCGAACTATCGAATGTGAAAAATAAATTTTTTCGTATTCGCTACCTTGTGCTTGCATTGGTGGTGGTACTTTTGGTGGCAAAATGCTGAATTCGGATGAAAAAGTTTTGAATATCAACATTTTTCTCAATACTGTTCTGTCAAAGTACCGAATATTTATTTTTCCTGCTTAGCCATGTTTCGAATGTGGCATTTTAGATACTGTAAGAAAATAAAATTCATCCATTGCAAAGTACTAAACATCTCACAATATATTTGAACCAAGGAACCTGAGAAAAATACCAATAAAACGCTTAATTTTTTTAAACACAGGCTGGTTTTGATTTATTTTATTTGTTATTGCTGTTGTATTGTTATACTCGTTGTTGCGCAATCATCATTTGCGGCGCAACCAGACACGCTCCGTTAAGTTTGCTGTTTAACCTTCGCTGTCAAGTGGAAGGCGGCATAATTTGACCACCGGTCTCTTCAATTCGCCATTTCTAGTTTTGACTGTTGCCACCCGAACTACGTTATTCTCTACAGGGTGAATTTGTCTAACTCGTTCTAATAACTACCTGGTCAACGGTAAATTGTCATCCTTTAATAAGACTACTTCTGCAACTACTGGGTTTGTTGATTGCTGTCTAATGTCACCTGTTCTAAAAAATTCTTTGACATTCGGAAATTCAAAAATATGCCATTTATCATCATGGAGTCGCTAACAACGCATTTAGATTGTCCAAATTTATTATGAAAATAATCGTTCCAAAACAACAACATGTATCAACATGTTCATCCAATTCGTACTCCTGATGCAGTGGCGTAACCCGCATCACCTGAAGCCCACGGTTAATGGGGCCCACGAGATTTATCAAGCGTTCGAATAACATCAGATAGACGTTAGCTCAGATTAAGCCTAAAGTTGACCGGCCTTTCAAATTTGAAATACGGGACATTTTTAGGAAACTTTTAAGAATAAGCGGTGGTCTAGTTTTTAAAGAATGAAGAAATCGTTCCCGTTGCTATTAAATACTTTCTTAAGATAAGCCCAACAATTTCTTTTCGGTTGCGGAGGTGAATGCCAGAGTAATTACACGTAATTTGATTCAATAGAAAAAAAATGGCTTTAGGTTATGAAAGATATTTAGATTTAGAAGAATATTTGTTAAACTCGTTTGAAATCAAAGCTTTCGGTATCGATAACGATAACGATTTTAGCGTTTGCTGAGTTGATTTATTCAGTAAACTCGGTAAAACCGTTTTATTTTGAAAAACTATTTTAAATGTGATGATGTTTTGGTTATTTTCGGCGGGGTTCTCCTGTTTCATACCCCCTCGTCTTGAAATTCATCTTTTGAACACTTTTTAAAATTTTTCGAGAATATTAGAGTATAGCATGGAAATAGAAAGCGTTATCGGATGCGCGTTTCGAAACAATCAGATTATTCGACTAAGTTTGAGATTGTCGTTTGTACTTGTTAGTTCGAAATTACTTGAGAATCTTAGAGCCTATTCGAAGAATATGATTATCCGAGACTATTTGAGGGTTTCATTATTATTGCATTTCATTTTGTTCAGCTTAATTTGCTAAGTATCATTTTGCTTAGTAGTATACACGAATTTTCGGAGTTTTTCAAGATTTTCGTGGGTTTTCTAGATTTTTACTGGCTTTCATTAATGAAATTGTTCGAGGTCAATCGAGATTCACATAATACTCGTATAGAGATTATTCTAATTTTTCTGGGTTAATCGCGATTATTCCGCGGTTTGTTTTAGATTTCTTAAGTTTAACGACATTTCTAAGGATTATTCGAGATTTTTAAAGATTTTCAAATTTATTCGAATTTTGTATGGCAATGTTCTGCGCTTAGCTTTGAGTTGTGGAACTTACACATATAAATCTGAATTGTGGTATTTAGTTGATTTTTCGATATTTCTTCAATTTTTTAGGTTATTCGAAATTATTCAAGAACGATTAGCCCGTATAGGATTTCCTTTGGCTGAACAAACTTACGGAAAATTCGATATTTGAAAACTTTCTAGAATATTCAAGATTCTTTCAAAATTCGACATTTTTGAGATTATTTCGAAATTCTTGCTAATTTTCATATTGTAGTCAGAATTTGTAATGCTTTATCGACGTATTTAGAAATCGTCAAAGCGTTGAGTTGATTGCAAGAAATTTTGTTTTGTGTCAGGCCATTAAACTGAATCACGTGCTGTTTCGTACTCTCGAAATGCGTGGCTCGACAATAAGAAGAAATAAGATTTTAAATAAAAGCTTTACTTGTTCATAGCTACATGAAGCATTTTCAGGGGCCCAAGAAAAATTTTGCGGGTGGGCCCGAAATTTGTAGTTACGCCACTGGCTGTTAGTGAAAGTGTTCGTAATGAACCAAGCACATCAACCAGGCATCGTTCACAAGAAGTAAACATTTCACGAACCATCCATACAAAATTCAACTAACTCAAAAATTGAGGCCAGCAGACCATTTAAATCGTCGTCATTTTGTTAATTGGTTGCTTGAACGAAATGAAGGGTTTTTCGTCAAAAATCATCTTTAGCGATGAAGCTCATTTTCATCTTAAAGGGTACGTCAATAAGCAAACTTATCGAATTTGGGGAGCAGAGAATCCTCTTGTTATTCACGAAGCAGAACTTCATCCTCCGAGAGTCACTGTGCGGTTTATGGTCTGGTGGCATTATTGGGCCGTTTTTCTTTGAAAACGAACAGGAAAATGCCTTTACAGTGAATGGGGAACGTTATCGCAACATGGTAACTGGTTTTTTGTGGCCCAAATTGAATGAATTTGGTATCAACCACCTTTGGTTTCAACAAGACGGAGCGACATGCTACGCAAATCGTGCAACAATCCATTTATTGTCAACAAAATTTGCTGATCGCATAATTTGAAGAAATTGGGAAGTTCCTTGGCCACCAAGAAGCCCGGATTTAACACCACTTGATTATTTTTTATGGGGTTGAAAAATGAGTAAAATGCGGGAATGTTGTTCGAAACCATATAAGGTTATGCTGTGTGTATGATGTGATTGGAAGGGAATCGTATATTATGAGGTTCTAGAAGGCGAAACAATTGATTCTAATCTCTACTATCAGCATTTAATCAGATTGAAGCAAACAATTAAAAAAACGGGCTAGAATTTATCAATGGAAAGGGTGTTGTTTTCCATCACGACAATTCCAGACCACGCACATCTTTGATGACCCGTCAAAAATTGAGAGAGCCTGGCTGGGAAGTTATGATGTATCCACCGTATAGCCACTGACTACCATTTGTTTCGATCTCTGCAAAACTCCCTTGATGGTCTAAAGTTGGTTTCAATAAAGGATTGTGAAAATCACGTGGCCAAGTTTTTCACCGATAAACCACAGAAGATCTACACCGATGGAAAAAGTTCCCAAAAAATGGCAAAAGGTCATTATCTATGATAATATTTTTAGATGGTTCGGAGCAGCATGATAATAAAGTAGAAACTGTGAAATACCAGGCCATCCAGCAACTTACAAACGCTGCCCCTTATATCAGCAAATGTTGGAAAAACTGCGGCAAAAATAAGCGAAAAGCAAATAAAGGTAACTAATCCAGACAATACCAGTAAATAATGGAAATGGAACCTACGCGCTATAGTAAAAACTAAAAACAATGACCAAGCGTCGGTTCGAATGCTTTCAATAAAAATTGACAAAATGAGTGAACAAATTGCTCAATTGCTGAGCGACATAAATTCACTATGAATTACTTCAAAATAATGTCTTTCAATGTAAACTCTGTGCAAATTAAACTTTCGATGTGAGCATGGAATAAGTTATGGAAATCCTGCCGGGAACCAGAAACAAAACGAACAGGATTAAGTTAATTTATTCGAAGAGAGAGTTACAAACAAGGGGATTTTTTCAAGATATTTAAGTAATAACTTTTCTAGAATCATCTATGTTGCCGTAACTAAATATTTTGACAGGAGATATCAACGTCGAACCGCTCTCCAAAACAACAGCCTTATGAATACGCTAATCTTAATAATTCATATTCTTCTGACAGTAACTAGCGTTGTGTAAACCGATTACCACCTGAATTACCATTCGGACCAAATATTTCGACAAGAAATGCGTCGCGTGATCGGAAACACTGCGAGTGACAAGGCCGTCAAAAGCTTAAAGGATCGATACTTTCAAGAGCATGCGCTGTTACCACCAAATGCCGTGCGATGACTGATGACTTCCAAGTAACAAAGTACCAAATGGTAAAAGTACAAAAACTCAATTTCACCTCTAAATACCTCAACGATGTCGAAACGCCGCCCACTGATCAGTTTACACCTTAGGCCACAGTTTCTAAAAATATTTGGTTGGGCGAGATAAGTTTTGATGGAAATCAGGCGAAATAAGACCCTTTAAGTCAAACATTATGAAAAATGGCGTCGGTCATCTGACCTTTAGCTCCTCTTTGACCTTTCCCTCCTTAACTGATCAAACTTTTTGCTTGATAAATGCTTTACAAGGAATAAATCCATATGTTGGGCCGATAAAATAAATAAGGCAGCACTGAGTGCAGCTAGATGATGACATGAACTCAACTCAAATCGACTCAAGCTAACTTCCAACTCAACACTAAAGAAATTGTCAACTGAACTGCTGATTTAATCTCAAGTCAACAGCAACTCACCAACAAACAAAGCCTTTCTAGATAGATACCTACCGTGGATACATACATCCAGACAATCGGACGGATATTTGGTTTTTGTTTTTTTCGGACTCGCAGATTTTGGCAGCATTTCAATATCTTTAGTCCTAGCGGACCGAATCTAATAATTAAAACCCGTATGACAATATTGACCCACTTGGCTGCACAAACGCTGTCTCAACACAAATATTAAGATGCGCAATTCTTAGGTATAACTTTAAACTCCGATTTGAAAGAACCAATAAGTTGAAGACTGAGCCGGATGGGCCTTCCTCTTTGGCATATAAACGACAAAAATTCAATCTCAACACAAAAAATATAAAGGGCCGCAAAATTATATGCATACGTAAACTTATGTCAAGTCTACTCAATCTTATCTCTAACTACACTCCTAAATACCCCTATGTGAACCCTCTAATCCCTTACTCAACCACTCATCAAGTTCTAACTCAACCTTCAATTCAATCTCAACGCAATCCTTCCCTCCCGCAAATCAATTCCAACCCAGCACTCAACTCTATCACCAATTCAACTTCAAATTAACTTCAATTCAACTTCTACTCAACCTCACCTCGACCCCTAACTCAACCCAACTCCAAACTCAACGCTCAACTCAACTCCTTAATCAACATTCCTCAACTTAGTCTGTCATGCAAATGATCCATCGGTTTAACTGCCAAATAAATCCCCAACTGAACCCCTCGCTTAATCCAAACTCAATACCCTACTCAACATTTAATTCAACAAAAAACTCAATGCCCAACTCAGTCCTAAAATCAGCACGCTAATTCAGCCTTCCACTCGAACCCAAACTAAACCCTCGATTTAGCTCTAAACTTAACACCCATCTCAATCCTCAAATCAATTCAACCCCCAAATTAATCTCCAATTCAATTGGTCACTTAATCCTAATCCAAACCCAACTCAACTCCAACTCAAATCCCTAACTCAATCATCAACTAAACCCCCAAACTCAACGCGCAACTCAATCCTCGATGTAATACCACGCCTTAATAAATTCGTGGTATAGAAACGGATTCAAGAAAAGTGGTTTTGGAAAAACAAACAAAAATTTTGGTCATTTTTGGTAGGATTTCAAATAACTTTGGCCATTGGGGGTCAATGTTAATTTAACGATCAGAGCAAGTAAAATCGATCAACATTTGCTACCAAAAATGTTCAGAAAAATAGAAAAAAGGGAAGGAATAAACGTTCATTTTTGAAAACGGCTGCATTGCGATAGATGTGGGAAGTACCACTTCACTGTGTCTCCATCTAATAGGCAAGTTCCATTATACTTGCCCATATTTTAGAAATTCCTCCAAAAATCATTTTAGAATCCCATTTCCATCACGGAAGTCAAATTTCACAAAAATCAGTTAAGAAATAGATAAGTTCCATCCTACTAGGTCATTCATTTAATTCGATAAAGGATATTAACAGTGACCTTTCTTAAGTATTAAACAATATTTGTGTAAGGTTTGGTTTAAATCGGTCAAGTCGTGTGGATTTGTTTAATATAGATTGATCAACTGCTCACTAAACACTGGTCCAACATCATCTCAACCCCAATTCAACCCGCAAACGGTCCCCAACTCAACCCTCAACCCAACCGCAAACTCTCTTTCAACTCAATCCTCAAACCGGCATATATAAAAAATTGGTCAACTGTTATTTATATCTTAACCCAACCCCAACTCAACTCCAACTCAACTTAAACTCAACCCGCAAATTGATCCCTACTTAACCTTCAACTCAACCCCAAACTCAATACCCAACTTAATATTCAAACCAGCATATATAAAAAATTGGTAAATATTTCTATAACCAGGTATTTGGGTCAATTCGTATGGGAAGTACCCGACCCTTGACGCACAGGTTCCAAAAGCTTTTCAAATCTCGGCCTTAACCATAGAAACAGATTTAAATTCTAAGCCGTTCTCGATATACCATACGGGTACAGACCAATAGACATCCAGATTCCAGACAGACGGAAGGTTATTTTTTAATTTTTTGCCCTTTTTACACTCAGGGACTTTCAAAACGTCGAGAAAAGTGGTTTTGGACCAACCAAATTTTTGATCATTTTTGACAGGATTTCAATACTTTGGTATTTTTAGACCGAAGTAACATAGAATTCTTGAAAACTAAACTTCCAATCCCGTCTTCCCGTCGTTGTTTGCCGGTGCGCGTTTACCTATATAAAGAAAGGTGTATTAAGGAAACAATACCTATACGGTACCCGTGTCATCCGTAACGCACCAAAGAGAATTCATCAGCCATATGGGCTAAATTTGACAAACTTCCAACAGAACCCGATCCAGAGTCTTCATCGCATTGAAGTCGCGTCAAATGTAACGGCCGATTAACAAAATTACATTTTTTGGGACTACTGGGAACAAAACAACATCTTGGGCCTCGATTGGTTCGGGTAATTGAGAATCTCCATCAACGGGTGTATTTAATTCGACCAACGAAATTTTCGAACATTTTAGGCAAATACAAACATAATTTTCATTATAACTTATTCGTGAACTTTAATTAGTGGATGACATCTGTCCCGTCGATAAAGCGCTTTCGCCGTATGCATTTCTGATTCCGTCAAGAGGTTCGATATTTGGTGCAAGCTTATCAGAAACACACAGTTGACGATGATACCGTCATAGTTTAAACCATAACGACTCTCATAGGGGCTTTCAAAGTGAAACGTGGAGACTTTTGAAATCTACAGGGCACCAGGTATTTTTAAAAATTTTATTGAAAACTTACTTCATGTAACTTCTTGTGTCATTTGATATTTTAACGATGTTATTTCGACGGATATAAAGCCGAAAGCTACCATCGCACTTCAAATACTAAAATTAAGCAAATTTTCGATTCGGTAACCATTTACTAGGTGGAAGTGGATTAAGTTGAAGCTGTAAAGAAAAGGCCACTCTCACATCTTTTAGTAATAATCTGTGATGAATTTGTGGTATTATGATTTCCTGGTGAACAAACAACGTCTTGGTCAAATAATTAAATAAGTGGAAATGGAGGTCACTGATCTAATATTATTCAATATAATCAGTATTGTAAATTGGGAATTTGCTCAGTCTAAACTTTCCATCCGCCCCACCGTCGGTCTGTAGATTTTTTTAACAGCATAAATCATTCCATAATTGACTATTTTAGGTGCTCCTTGGACCAGTGGGTAATGAGAAATAGGGTAGACCGGGGCACTTTGTTACATGGGGCAAGTCGTTACAGAGCAATTTTCTCAAAAACTAACGGTAATATTAATTCGGCGTAAATGAGTAATTTTATCGTTACTTAATTCCTCAGTCGTGTTCAAAATTTCATAGTGATCGGACGTGTTTTACGTTAGCGAGAGTGTAAAGTGTGTTTTGACGTGCGGTAAGTAAAAAATTACTGTTGTAGATTGTTTTGTATTGTTGCTTAATTAAGGAAAATTCGGAACAGGACTCACGATAAGTGTGTGCAATAGGTATTTATTTGTGATTTAGAATAATTCTTGTATTGGCAAAACATAATGTTCGCACAAAAAATGCATCTTTTTCGGAAAGTACACTCTGGGGCAAGTTGTGACATGTAACAACCTGCCCCATTGAGAAATTGAAAGTATTGAAACAAACATTTTTTCTAATCAGTTTTAGAATAATGAGGAATTATAAACGTAAAACAAACCGGGGAGAGACGTCGGAAACAACGATGGCAGCTGCTGTCGATATGGTCATCTCCCAAAATCTCAGCATTAGATCCGTGGCTAAGGAAAATGGCATTTCCCATCAAACATTGTGGCGCTATGTCAAAAAAGAAAAAAAAACAAACTCGTCAGAAGTGTCCACGACAGTACCAAAAAGTGAATTTGGATACAGCAGAAACTCAATTTTTAACAAAGAGGAAGGAATAAAGCTGACGGAATATGTCAAGTACGCATCAAAAATATATTTTGGTTTAACACCTATGGAATTGAGGAAATTTGCTTATCAGTGTGCTGTTTCCTTAGAAAAAAAAATCCCGGAATCATGGATAGCAAACAAGCAAGCAGGCCCTGATTGGCTTTCCATTTTTTTAAAAAAACATCCCGATTTGTAGATTCGGATCCCAGAAGCGACCAGTATTGGCCGCTCCACAGGGTTCAATCGTATTCGAGTGAATTCATTTTTCGACTTGCTGGAACAAGTGAAAGGCAAACATAAATTTGCCGCATGTGACATTTGGAACGTGGACGAGACCGGTGTTTCAACAGTTCAAAAACTGTGTAAAATTATTGCCGAGAAGGGAACGAAGCAGGTTGGAGGGATAACCTCAGCTGAACGAGGGCAACTGGTCACTGTATGTGTTGCTGTAAGTGCTACCGGTTCGTTCATACCACCACAATTTATATTCCCGCGAAAACGGTTTCATGAACATTTTATCCGAGACGCACCAAACGGTTCAATTGGCACAGGCAACAAATCTGGTTGGATGACTACGGACGACTTTTATCAATTTATGAAACATTTCATTCATCATGTTCGACCATCTTTAGATCGACCGGTTCTTTTACTTCTCGATAACCATGAGTCACATTTAGCCGTTAATACTATTAACTTGGCAAAAGCAAATGGAGTTATTATGTTGTCGTTTCCACCGCATTGCTCGCATAAAATGCAACCTCTAGATCGAAGTGTATATGGTCCATTTAAGCGATATTTATCGACTGCGCAAGATGCATGGCTGCGGCATAATCCTGGAAAATCCATGACCATATACCACGTTCCACACATGGTAGCTGAAGCTCTCCCGAAAGCACTTACACCAAATAATATAGCTAACGGTTTCAGAGTTAGTGGAATCGAGCCACTGAACCGTGATATATTTAGCGATGATGAGTTTATGGCATCCACAGTTACAGAACGTCCCGAGCTTGGGCAAGACCCTATTCATCTGCTGCCAAATCAGTTATCACCGAGCGACATATTTTGTCAACAGGTGGTGAATATACCAACAGGCTGTCTTCCACAAGAAGAAAACCAAAAAAATGAGACTCCGGTGATTCTATTGTCTACGGATAACAATGAACAAGAGGTAGGTACTGAGCAAATCTATCTATACCTACACTGTATTAATTGAAATTGTCACAATTTTTATTCTTTCTTACAGTTTCAGCTTGACAACGTCTCAATAATCATCGAAGTTGATCCAAATATAACATTTGAAGAAATTTCAAATGCGATAACTCCAAATGAGTTTGTGCCACCACCCTTAATAATAGGTACCGAGCCAATAGGGTTTCAACCAGAACAAATACGGCCATACCCAAAAGCAGGTCCAAGAGCCACGACAAACAAAGGACGCAAAAAACGAAATTGCGCGATATTGACGGCAACACCTGTAAAAGATCAAATTATTGATGTCGCAGAAATTCCACCTCTAAAAATAAGAAAGGCAACCAAAAAATTGAATGATAACACAGAATGGTTGTGCTTGATTTGCCTGGATCCTTACAGTGAAAGCAAACCGGGTGAGGATTGGGTGCAGTGCTGTAAATGCAAAATGTGGGCACATTTGAAATGTGCAAACAAAAATCCACCATACAAATGCTACAAATGCCGCGGAAATTAAAGACAATATTATTATTTATTAGATATATTATATATACAATTTACTAACTACTCTGACTATTAATTGAAGACTGAATTAAGATATTACTCGTACCTAAGAATAAATGCTGTGAATTAGAAAAGTTAATTTTATATTTTAAATATTTTAGTTTTAGAAATCTGTAATTATTGTTTTAATAAGCAATAAAAATATCTTTCTTAAACTCTTAATAATTGTTTTATTAAATACATTTTTGGGGTAATTACTAGAGAAAATTGTTTTTACATTTGATGTAACAACTTACCCCATTACATGTAACAACATGCCCCATAAATGGGGTTGGTTGTTACAATCGTATACCATTTCTAAAATTAAGTTAATTCATATTTCGAGTCGTTTTTACACTTTAAAAGTATACAAATATTGTAGCTAAAACATCAAAATACCTGTTTCAATAATCTAAAGTTGAGCGATATATCAACTACATGTGCTACATATCTTTAAGCAAAAAGTGTAACTAATTGCCCCGGTCTACCTTACTTAATTCAATTTAATCGCTGACGCAGACATTATGAATTACTAATGATTTAATAAAAGTTAAACATTTTAATGTTTTACGCGGATGATTTGGATTGTTAGACCGTCGGCGATTTAATGGCTGAATATTTTTGTAAGTATTTACCATACCTCCAAAGATAGCAGACAAATTCATAAACAATTAGTGTTGGTAATTTACTGAATGGTATATTATTAAGGCAACAAAATCCTACATTATTAATTAAATTAAGTTTTTCTTTTTTTTTATCATAAAGTTTCATCCAAAGTTATAAATCTACCCATTTTTATGCTTCCTAAACATAGATGTCTCGTCGAACGGTGTGTGTAAAACATTTATATAACTTTAAATCAATTTTTTCCGACCCATTGATTTTTTAATTAAACAAATTTGATTTACATTATTATAAATAGTAAACAAATTTATTAATTAAATTAATAATTTACAACAAAAATAATAAATGGTATAAATTTGTATTTTTAATGGTTTGCGTCTATGCTAAACACAATATTTTGAACGCAAATAAAATTTATGTAAATTTCCACGTAAATAAGATAATAAAAAATCATTTTCCAGATCATTAAAATAGCAGAAATTTAATTTCTTTTGTTTAATGCGATACAACAAAGAAAATTTCCATTTAACGATTGATTTTTGTATACTCACATGTTATTGAATAAGATAAGGAACAAATTGGAAAAATCGTCTGTAGCTCGTATACCTTTTCTACATGCAATGCAAAGAAAAACAATGAACAAATCAAGAAAATTGAATTTAGTAAGGTAAAAAAAAAAATGTTATGTAATACAAAGCGAAAGGTAGAAACCGCGCCCTCAATCAAATTTTTTTTTTCCTTTTTTATTCATCCAACCTCAAGAATTGTCTTCTCTGTACACACGATTTGTATCCCCAATTTTGGTCGCGCGCGCTGAACGGTAAAACAACGAACAAATTTTTGGAAAATCGAATTTAATTGGTGCGGTTATGTGGTGATGGTATGAGAATCAACATAATTTAATAGAATCTTTTCAGCACGCCATATTACATCATAATTTGGTTGCATACAATAATAATAATTAATAATTTTCTCATCATAATTATGTTGTAACCTCTATAGTTTACCTATGTATACCTCCTCTATTTTAACAAAACTATATTAGGGTGAATTGCAAACAATAGAAAACTACTGGGCTTCCATATTTCCAATCCCCGTATGATTTTTGTAATTTTTTTTGTATTTTGTAACAATCAGAGAGATCGGTGGGTAGAATGTGTGAACGAAAAAGAAAAAAAAAAAAAAATAGGCGGAAACATACATACATATATGTATGCGATTTCTTACATTCGACTTCGATTTTTTTTTTTCTAACGTATAACCGAATCACCTCATAGTCTCATACCCCTCGATAATCTCGATACACATTGTGACAATAAATCATTTTTTTTTCTTCTGCGGAAATAATTACAGTTTATGTGCGAGCGTTTATTTAGCGACGCCATTTTCATTATATGCGGGAATTTTTTTTTGCTTTGCAACCGTAAATGCGATGATAATAGCTGAGATTTCTAATTAGGGTTTGTGCCGTTCGTATTGTATGTAGTGTTGTTGTTGTTAACTTGATTGAATTAATTATATTTAGCGATGCGGGGTGGTACGAAGTGGAATGGAATTTTCGATTAATTTGTGTATAATGATGCGGATTAATTTGTTGTATAGTTTTGGATTAAGCATACATTAGTTAAATTTAATTTAGGGTACAGTGAATTAGGTTACAACTATTTTCGTACAGCTGCCAATCTTTGCTCGAAGCTGTTTATGATTAATAATTTTACTGGTTTTGCACCAACAGCTATTGATGAGATTGCAGATCTGCGTTTAGATGACAAAGTGGCATACTAAAGCTGCTGGCTTTTGAAGTCTTAGAACGGATGAAACATCCGACCATTTCAGGATAAAGCTTCAAGCAGTTTGACATTTTTTTACGTAAAGAAGATATTTCGTATATAAATATCTGAACCTGTGCAGCATGCGACTTACCAATTATTGTTACAAAACATTTAAGACCTCAAGCAAACGGTACTGTCAAAAAAAAAAAAAAATTTTTTCTTTCAACGAAGCTAACGATCAGAAGTGCACCGAATTTTAAACGCTTTATTAAAACGCTACTTCGCATTCAAATTAGTTCGATTTTATAGGAAATTAAGCGACCAAAGTTTTGTCAGTTATTACTTATTAATTTGAACTACACATCCCTTAAGCACATGCAGGTAAATACCTAATGCAGAATAAAGAGTTTATACGTTAAATATCGATATTTAATTTACTTTAATAATTTTTGCGTTGGCTATATCGTTAACGTAGAAGAGTTGCCCACAACTATTTTTACTCGGCGGTGATTGACCATCGAAACAAAGCCATCTAGATATAGATATTAATTCTAATGAAGGAAATGCAGTTTTAAAATCCTGCCATTGCGGGGCTAGTATCTGAGGTAATGTTTGATCTCAAGAAAGGCCTGCTACCCAAAGGTCTTGCATGATTAGTTTAGCTATTATAGTAACTGGTGCTAACCATCCTAGGGGATCAAAGACTTTTGAGCTCTCTGAAAGTTGACTCCTTTTGTTCCAACGTTTCTGTTATCAGACTCCGATAACGAAATGCGAAAGGCCGAGTGTTTTTATTGTATCATCAAGCTTAAACTCCAAGATTCCAGTATTCCGCAGATTTGTTTGGACTTTTAGTAGGGCTTGGTTGTTGGAAGCTCACTTTCCGAGGTTAAAACCTTCCACATCTGAGCATTGCTATAAGCTGTTTCTGTGCTGATGCATCGTCGAGCGTGTTGTTTCCAGATATGAGATCGTCAACATAGAAATCAGTGAGAGCGATTTCCTTCGCGATTGGATATATATGGGCTTCATCTTTCGCTAATTGTTGCAAGGTTCGCACCGCTAAGTAGGTCGTTGCCGCAGTGCCATAGGTCACGGTTGTAAGTTTGTATTCTTGCAGCTGTTCTCCAGGAGACTTTCTCCATAAAATCCGCTGATATTCCTGATCTTCTCCACGAATTTTTATTTGACGAAACATTTTTTATAGTTTTTAATTTTTGTTGAATGTTAATTAAAAAGCAATAATAAAAAGTAAAATTAGCGTTCACAGCTTATGTGATTGTCGTGAAGAAGAAAAAATTGTAATTGAATTTATCTGTATTAGTACGATTCGCTAGTATATAAAGCACAGGACATTCTGTATATATAGAATGTAAATTGTGGTATAGTCAGTCCAGTCGCCGCGGCCTGATGGGAGGATTGATTTTTTCATAATCATAAGCTCATCAGTTCGAAACTGGATTGAATTCTCTTACAATCTTCGGAACATATTAAATTAAAATTTTTTTCTAGATCTGCTGTGTAGACGTACTTATATTTTCACCAGCGTAAAAGTATGCTCATTAAGTCCTGCTGTAATGTGGGACCATTCAGCATTAATTCATTTAATGATGTCTCTGTGGATGTTTTTGCCGATGAATCGAAAAGGACTCTGAGTTTTTTCGTTGTGCTCTTCTCCTTCACGACAGCTTGATGAGGAAGATAGTAGAGTTGGGTATCTCCATCTATGCTTTCAGTTTCTTTCATATGTCCTAAGGCCTCATACTCGTCTATGAATTGGTATTGTAGTGCCAACTTAGGGTTCTTGGCCAGACGTTTTTCGACTTGGAGTAGTCGACCGATGGCTGTTTTTTTTGATTGACCGAGTGGTTTGGAAACTAATAATTCGTTATTAAACGGAATTCTTACCTTATAACTTCCATCGGTTAGGCGTATATGAGTTTCGTCGTAAATTTCTTCACATTCCTTTTCTTCTTTTGTATGACTTGGTTTATGTACTTCCTCGATTTCCCAAAACTTTTTTAATTGATTGTCAATCTCGTTGATGGTTACAATCATTGTCTGATACATTGCCATATTGACACTAGCAGATATATTCCCACATGACAGACTTCTGTCTGTGAGTAGTGAAAATTTTCTTATTGATATTTTGGATAAGTTATCATTAAATTAGTCGATTATTGATAAGTTAAAATTTCTGGTGCAACAGAACTACGAAAAACTTATCAAAAACCTCAAACTTATCGCTTATCAAAATATTACTTATCATTTATCATTTCGCGAATTGGTGCAACCTTATTTTGATAAGTGAGTGCTTATCACTTATTATAAGTCAATTAAATACTTAGCAAATTTCAATTTGGTGCATCAGAAAATTATCAAAAATTACGATAAGTTGATAAGTAATAAGTGATAATTAGTTGGTGCAATAGGGCCCTGGTCAGGCAGAGATATAAATTTTCATTCTTGGCTCCCGATCACTTATAAAATTAACACTATACAAATGTTAACCCATAAAATTATAAAGCTTTCCAATACTAAATTTCACAAACAAAATTTTAAAATTCTAAATGATACTTTAGTGCTTAACCAATATCCCGAAAAATTAATAAAAAAATGGAGGTGGGGCCAACACACGACTTTTTTATACGAACAGAGAATTTTGAGAAATTTTATTTTTTTCTTAATTTTTTTTTTTAATTTTTTTAATTTTTTTTTTAAATTTTTAATTTTTTATTTTTATTTGTTTTTTATTTTTGGAAACATTTTGTATTTAGTAATTTTTTGTAAACCTTACACTTTTTAAGATATTTGCAAAATAAATTTTCTGGACCAAGGGAGTGGCCACTTCCGGTTAGCCGATTTGGAGTAAAATTCACTGGGACCTCCCAATTTATCAAAAAAGGTTAAATCTGAAGTTTCAGTTCGATTGGTTAAACCATCTGAGCTGTAGAGAGGACACAGACAGACTGACAGACTGACATACTGACAGACTGACATACTGACAGACTGACAGACTGACAGACTGACAGACTGACAGACTGACAGACTGACAGACTGACAGACTGACAGACTGACAGACTGACAGACTGACAGACTGACAGACTGACAGACTGACAGACTGACAGACTGACAGACTGACAGACTGACAGACTGACAGACTGACAGACTGACAGACTGACAGACTGACAGACTGACAGACTGACAGACTGACAGACTGACAGACTGACAGACTGACAGACTGACAGACTGACAGACTGACAGACTGACAGACTGACAGACTGACAGACTGACAGACTGACAGACTGACAGACTGACAGACTGACAGACTGACAGACTGACAGACTGACAGACTGACAGACTGACAGACTGACAGACTGACAGACTGACAGACTGACAGACTGACAGACTGACAGACTGACAGACTGACAGACTGACAGACTGACAGACTGACAGACTGACAGACTGACAGACTGACAGACTGACAGACTGACAGACTGACAGACTGACAGACTGACAGACTGACAGACTGACAGACAGACAGACACCATTTCGAAACCCACTTTTTCGGACTCAGGGGACCTCAAAACAAATAAATCTCTAAAAATCTCAAGGTCCAAAATTTTCATGATTACTATACTTTATTTTACTAGAGTAAAAGAAAGTAAAAGGTAATTTGGAAAACAAGAAATTTTCATTGAAATATTATATCTAGACCAGAAAATTAAATCAGAAACTTTTTGGCCATTCCGTATATAAAAAACCTTTATGAAAAAATCAAACGTCTGTTCCAAAATTATAACTTCAAAATTGTGGGATGTGCAGCCACAAGTCTAAATGGAAATATTTTTTTCCAAAATAAAAGACAAGGTACCTTTAAAAAACAATCAAATGTAGTTTACCAAGTCCGTTGTAGTTGCAACGCTATACGTACATATACTGGACAGACAAAACAATTTTTGGAAAAAAGAATTTTCAACACAGATATGACACCAACAATGATCTAAATTTAAATATTAGCGCACTTACATGGCAACTGAAAAATTCAAATCATTCAATCAATTTAGATAACGTCAAAATTCAGGATAAACAAACGAATTTTAGGAAAAGATCGGTTTTGGAAATGTTACACATTAAATCAAGTGCTTATATTGGCAACTCGTATGATGTACATATTTATATAAATTTTTTCTCTCATACTCATTTTATTACTTTCTTTTACTCTAGTAAAATAAAGTATAGTAATCATGAAAATTTTGGACCTTGATATTTTTAGTGATTTATCTGTTTTGAGGTCCCCTGAGTCCGAAAAAGTGGGTTTCGAAATGGTGTCTGTCTGTCAGTCTGTCAGTCTGTCAGTCTGTCAGTCTGTCAGTCTGTCAGTCTGTCAGTCTGTCAGTCTGTCAGTCTGTCAGTCTGTCAGTCTGTCAGTCTGTCAGTCTGTCAGTCTGTCAGTCTGTCAGTCTGTCAGTCTGTCAGTCTGTCAGTCTGTCTGTGTCCTCTCTGCAGCCCAGATGGTTTAACCAATCGAACTGAAACTTCAGATTTAAGCTTTTTTGATAAATTGTGAGGTCCCAGTGAATTTTACTCCAAATCGGCTAACCGGAAGTGGCCGCTCCCTTGGTCCATAAAATTTATTTTGCAAATACCTTAAAAAGTATAAGGTTTACAAAAAACTACTAAAAGCAACATGTTTCCAAAAATTAAAATCAAATAAAATTAAAAAAAAAATTAAAAAAAAAATTAAAAAAAAAATTTAAAAATTTAAAAATTAAAAAAAAAAATTTAAAAAATTATAAAAAAAATTAAAATTTCTCAAAATTCTCTGTTCGTAAAAGAAAGTCGTGTGTTGGCCACACTTGCATTTTTTTTATTCAATTGAACAACCTTTCTACATGTGCTGCGTTCCATTTAATGTGGCAAAGTACACACAAGTACTTCTGACTGCACGCAGCTACTCTTGCTAAATTTTATGAGTAGTTTGCTTTTTGAATTTATGGCGACTTCGTTACAAGAATATTTAGTACAACTAATCGGTAAGAAATGGCTAATCAGTTTTCAAATTAATAATTAATTTTCCAACTTTCCATGTTGTACGTAAATTTTTTTAAATTAATTTTTATTTTCGCAATTAATTTTCTGCGTTCCATTTACCATCTACTCCCAAGTACTTATTTGTACTTTGCCACTTCAAATGGAACGCAGCAATTAAATCGCTTTAGCCAGGAAACAATTTTCAAAAAAAAAAGAAAAAAAAAATAGTCTAGGCTGTGGGTGTTTCCATGAAAAATCGGTTTTTAGTAAGAAATGTTTAATTTTTTTATGATAATTTTTATCATAAAATTATAGCGGATGTGGAGAATGGTATTTCAGGACTAGATGAGACAGCTCATAATACGATTAGAAACAGACTAGTAAATATGTTGACGAATTTTAAAACAAACAATTATTTGCGTAAAACATTTGTGAGTATAGAAGAAATCCAACAGATTCGAGGGGCTCATAACGGTACTTATGGAACATAACGGTACTTATCAAAAAAACTGAATATGTAGAAAAAATGGAGTTACTCTTGTCAGACAACAACACTTATATTGAAATTCGGAAACTTTGTATTTCTTCAATGCAATCTAAATTAAATGTAATCGTTGGCTCTTGGGAACGTTTAGGAAAAATCGAGAAAAATTTGGCTAAATTTCTTAAAAATTATCATGGAACGATGTAAATGACATTTCCTTTATAGCTTTGATTATATCCCGATTATCTATAGTTTTTATTCCCAGTTCGTTATCCATATATCCTTTTTTTGCTATACTCGTAAAACGTTGGCCCCATACAAATTTGGTGGTTCCACTTCTCCAATTCTCATTTCACTTCTCGCAATTTCTCGACGAAAATTAACAGAACTTTTGCTTTTTAATTTTTCACCAACTTTTTTCCTTTCACTTCCGTTTAAAGCACGCTTTACTGCTTCGTGTTTTTCTTGGGTAGTATCTCGAGCATGAATATTTAAAACTAAATCTCCATTTTCAGGATTTTCATCCATAATTCCTAGAAATTTATTCCCACATTTTTTACTTCTGCAGTTGCCTTCTATTTTAATAAAATGATTTTTTTTTGATGAATTAGTAATATGCTCTCGTTGAAAACAAATGCACAAGGTAAACGATATTGTACCCGAAATGCATTGGCGATAACATTAGTCCACGAATATTTTTTTAAACGGTTCGGAGCATTTTCATCAGGTTTTATTTCCAACCACTCAGAAGCTGTTAATAGTACTGGAAACCATTTCTGGTCAGGCTCTAGGTTATGCTCTTCCATGGAATAATTATTATTAATTGATTAGTAAGACGTATCATCCACTGACTCTTCACAAAATACCGGTTCTTGGGGTTGAAAATCATCCACGCGGATATTTTTGTTTTGCCGGGCAATGGTTAAAATATTTCTTTTATTTTTCCTTACGTTTTCGTAGACTGCATTAAAAGTCCACGCATTATTTAGGTCTCGACTCATTTGCTTCCAAACATCTGACGGCCATGCAGGCAACTTATTTGTATTAAAATGCTCAATATACTTTTCGATAACGGCAACCGCAACGTCTTTATCTACATAAGAAGATCGAGGCATTTTCCCGAAAACTAATTATATCTTATTTATTTATTATAACTCTAAATTATTTATTTATTTAGGGCCGTTTTACACTTGACAAATAAAACTAACGGTTAAATAAGGTTTACAATATATAAAGGTTAAACTTTAGTACTTTCCCCTTATTTATATTTTGATTAGTCCGAACGTTTCTTAAAGAAATATAGAACGTACACTTCTCCTTGTTATTCATTTCGTACGTGAGGATGTATCCAGGATTCAGCAAAATCTTCACGTATGTTCATGTACAGCGTACAGGGTTGTAAATGTACGGTGTCGAAAATGTACGGTGCATCTGACGACCATGCAGGCATCTTATTTGTATTAAAATGCTAAATGTACTTTTCTTTATTGGCAACCCCAACGCCTTTAGCTACAAAAGAAGATCGAGATATTTTCCCGATTAAATTATTCAGCATTTATTTATGGCCTTTTAACACCTTATAAACAATTAAAATTTCGATTTTTAATTTAATTATTCCATTTGTGCAATGGGAACTGATCTTACACGGCAATCATGTGGTATTACCGTATAAATGTTCAAAGTCATTTTTGATACCTCATTTTATTAAAATAGAATGCTACTGTAGAAGTAAAAAGTGTGGGAGTTTAGGGAAGTAAAAACGTTCTTTAAATGGAACTAAAAGGAAAAAAGTGGGTGAAAAATCAAAAAGCAAAAGTGCTGTTAATTTTCATCGAGAAATTGCGAAAAGTGAAATGAGAATTGGAGAAGTGGAACCACCAAATTTGTATGGGGCCAACTTTTACGAGTAGCAACAAAATAATATATGGATAACGAACTGGGAAATATTCTCAAATTTTGGTGGATGCAACTGGTACCGTTGTAAAAACTTCTCTTTCTCGACCGTTTTGGCGATATTAACATCATCTTCTATTTCTCGTTTTATTTTCCAAGAAGCAGTTTGAGCTTTAATTGTGTTTTTAGCAATGGCTTGATCTTTGTGTTTTAATTGCTTATATGATGGATGGTAATTAATCACCAGATTCGAAGTAAATATCCCGCATTTTCTCTAAACAATTCGCATGACGCCTTAATTGTTTAACCCCATATAGCCAATACTTATTACTTGGATCAGCTTCCAAATTATGTAATTTATAATATGAATTTAACCAGTTGTAAATCAGTTAGTTAATATGGCATTGTATTTTACACCACTCTTTTCATAAATATACGCAATATCTTTCTATTGTGAATCGGGATCTACAGCTCCATCATTTTTAATTTCAATGTAACCTTAGATGATTTTGACGATTTGTAGTAAATACGCCTTGAAGTCTTGTGCATTACTTCTTTAGGAATTCGGGATGATGTCTGCAATCGAAAATTAATGGAAAATATAAGAATTCTCACACCATTATTATAATTTTAATTACTTCGATCGCCCAGAATCGGAAATACAAGATGTATCCAAGAGTTTAAATGGATCTGGATTATTATGAACTTCAGAAAAAAATATATTACAACATAAATATCTAACACTCATACCTTTAATAAATTTTTTTTACCTCATCCTGGTTCGAAATGATCGCCATTACACTGGAGTGTATCCTTGTTTTTAAATTTCCATCTAATTTTTTAATTAACGCTTTTAAATTTAGAATCTCTCTTTGTACTCTTGAGCCACTACTATATATATCATATGGAACTCGCAGCAGATTCCTAATACACTTAGCAAATAGACGATTGGTAACTTTTGTGTTTCACTAGAAATGAGTAGCTACTACTACGAAGCTCATTACTAAGTAAATATACCGCTTTTTCTCTAGACAATCCGCATGACGCTATAATGGTTTGCGCACATATATAATTTTTACCTTTACCATTTGCTTGAGGTGCCACTATAGACGCGGAGGAATCTAGAAAACGAATAACAAACGTTTGGTACGAATTATTTCCCTATAATAGGTAAGCCTTGGCTTGAGACAATATTATGTTTCGAATATCTCTTTTACAAATTGATGTGAATCAGATTGCAAAATGAAGATGAGAACTATGGATAGCCGAAAATAATTAAATTAAAACAGACTAACACTTACGATTTTTTTTGCTTTGTCATTTTTTGATTTTATTAATAATAATATGTGTTTATGTAATATTATGTATTGATTAATAATAATACATATTAAGCGCGTTTTTTTATTCGCTCATTTTTCTACGTCTAAATTTAGCCGTCATTTTTCTACGTCTAAATTTAAATTTGACGCGCTATTTATTGGTAAACTAAACTTATTTAACATCAAACTATCATTTTTAATTCAATTGTTTAGCGAAAACTTGATATAAAAAATATTTGGCTCTACCTATTTATACGGAGCGCTATCCGGAGCCTTTATATGACGGCTTTCGATAGCAGCTATCCGGAGCGAATAAAAAAACACTACAATTATGTATCGCATGTACGATTTTTTTTTTGATTTGACGTTTTGTCCACCACTGCTTTCAAAACTTTCTATGGTAGCTCAATATAATTATTTGAGCTATCACACAAAAAAAAAAAGGTCACCACGACACCGATTCGGTGTTCCATACGATCTCACCGATAGGATATTCCAAAATGTTATCCGTTCGGACTTTCATGTTTTGATCATATAAATATATTTTGGGATAATAAATTTGGCACCGGATCAAACATTTTTTGAACCTTTTCAGTGTGACCATATTTAACACCGTTTTTATATTTTTAACAAATACCTTTCGATAAATTATTTTGCACTGAATCAGATAATCAATAAACTATTTTAGTGTGAACACACAACACTGTTCGTATGTTTTGAATAAACGATTCTGGATTAAATAATTTGCACCGAATCAAACAAATTTTAAAACTCCTCTGGTGTAAACACATTACTTCAATTTGGTGTTTTGTAAAGACATTGTGGATAAAATAATTTTCACCGAATCAACCTTATTTTATAACTCCTCTGGTGTAAGCACATTACTTCAATTTGGTGTACCATATTTTTATCTTATTACTTACTTTTACTCTAGTAAAATAAAGCATAGTAATCATGAAAATTTTTGACCTTGAGATTTTTAGAGATTCATTTGTTTTGAGGTCTCCTGAGTCCGAAAAAGTGGGTTTCGAAATGGTGTCTGTCTGTCTGTCTGTCAGTCTGTCAGTCTGTCAGTCTGTCAGTCTGTCAGTCTGTCAGTCTGTCAGTCTGTCAGTCTGTCAGTCTGTCAGTCTGTCAGTCTGTCTGTGTCCTCTCTACAGCCCAGGTGGTTTAACCAATCGAACTGAAACTTCAGATTTAAGCTTTTTTGATGAATTGGGAGGTCCCAGTGAATTTTACTCCAAAGCGGCTAACCGGAAGTGGCCACTCCCTTGGTCCAGAAAATTTATTTTGCAAATATCTTTAAAAGTATAAGGTTTACAAAAAACTACTTAATACAAAATGTTTCCAAAAATTAAAAACAAATAAAAATATAAAATAAAAAATTAAAAAAAAAATTTAAAAATTAAAAAAAAAAAAAATTAAGAAAAAAATAAAATTTCTCAAAATTCTCTGTTCGTAAAAGAAAGTCGTGTGTTGGCCACACCTCCATTTTAATTTTATATCACTAAAAATTATAGCATAGGTATGTAATAAAAAATGTATAAATAAATTCAACAATGTTTTTATTGTAAATAAATATATAGTTACATAAAAAATATATTTTTTAATAAAAACTTCTTACCTAATATTAAAAATATTTACATTTTAAAATAATTCAAATTTTGGAATAATAAAAGGATTATTATTTTTGTCGTGGTAACAAAATTCATATGAGTCTTTGTATTTTAATTCATTTATTTCTATAACATTATTTTTTTTCATTGGTAATTTCAACTTCATACCCATTTAAGTTAATATTAAAACTTTTTGTTATTAATTTACGATAAAAAAAATAAATCTTACTATTAATTTCAACTATGTGATCAATTAACCCAAAATTTGGGTGGTTTACTATATCCGTTTTATTAGTACATATAATAAATTTTTTTTTATATAAAAACCCATATTTTACATCATTAATAATATTAATTTTGTCAAATTTCGAAAAATTTATATCTGTTGCTAAATTTTCTGTATCTATATTTAAATCGAGAAATTGTGTTTTCTTGTCAATTTTAAATTCCAAATCAATATCAAGTGTTGACGTTTCATAATCGATATAATTCATTTCTTGATGTTTTGTAGCTAAGAGTAAACATATATTTTTAAAATTTCGTGTTGAATGAGCAATTCTTTTTAGCTTTTCATATTTGCCTTCAAAGCGCATTGCCCATAATGTAGTTAAAACACCCATAGTACGAATGATTCGGGGATAATGTACCAATAAATGTTCTTTTGGAATAAAACTTTTTCCAGGAAATTTTTTTAAAAATTGCGAATGATGTTCTTCGATAAGTATCGTTAACTTGTCTACTAAGTGTTCGTTTAGGACGGGTGAAAAAACTATTTTTGTTATTTGAATAAGCAATATTATAACGTTAAATTTTGAAAAAAAATCAGTATCACCATTATCAATTAAATGGTGAATTCAAACGGAAAATACCTCAGCAGACACCAGAACTGCGAAGCTCTTTGTCGTAAATTGTTAGTTTTACTGTCTAAACTTATTAAGGAAGGAATATTTGAACTATTTAGATATCCAAAATTAAAATTTTTAATAATATTATTTAAATCCTCAATGGAAATTAATTTTCGCTCTTTAGTAATATACAACAAAAAAATTTTAATTTCATATTGACCAATACCCTCTAGAATATCGTGCATGATATCAACACTAAGAGATTCAAATGTGTTAAAATATTTTAGTTCGTTCAGCAAACATAATGATTGTATACCAAATTCTTTATGGTCAACGTAAAGGTTATAATCTTCTTGCTTTCTAATTAAATCGACATTTTCTTTTAAAATACTTTGAATGTCTTTTGAATGCATTCGACAGAATCGACAAAAGTAATTCGATTTAAATGATTCATTTAAACCATACAAGGAGTTTGCAGATAAATTATCATGACTTAGAGAAAAAATGGATCCTTTTACATTGTATAGTATATCATTATAAATAATATCAATACCATCAGTTTCCAATTTCTTAAGATCTGCAACTATTGGTTCTAAAAATGGCTTATAACCAAGCTGTTTGATGTCTGCGTAATGACATAGTGCAATCAAATGAATATTTTGTAGGTGTGTATTAATGTGATCTCCTAAATTTAAAACTGTAAAATAAAATGCCATAATTTTATGGACTCCTGTTTTAGATCCTAGGGGGTTTACCACTTCAAATTCATCAAAATATAGTTGTAAATTAAAACAAGGGTGTTCTGAAGAAAACAACTTATTATTTTTAAAATGTTTACTTTGTGTATAGTGAAATAAGTTATTTGATGCATTTGAATTTTTTAAAATATTTTTCATAAAATGTTTATTTTGAGATAGATAGGATAGTGTTTCAATAATAGATACGTATGAAAAACTATTTGTCACAATACGCCGGCAATCGTAAATTAATTTTGTTTTATTCCATACTCTATCATTTCTAACGCTAACAGCAATTTCTCTTGGAGCTGGCACTTGATTGAAGATTTGTTTCCGTCGCTTATAAGTAGAAATTTCATTTTGAAAGGGACTATTCATGATTTGCAACTCTGGTTGTATTAAAATATTTATATCTTTAGTATTATCGAAATTTAAAATTTTTTTTCGGATATTTGTTTCTATTGCATTTGTAAAATTAGAAACTAGTCTTAAACTAGAGTTCTGCTGGCTGTAATTCTAGTCTCATAAAATCTCTAATGAACTCATCTCGTACTTCAATTATATTGACGTCAGCTACGTTACTAATATCTACATTATTGCTATCATTTTCAACAAGGTTATTGACGTGATCAACTGTTTCCACGATTCTGTTATTTAAACCGGTGTCATCAACATTACTACATATGGTTATATTTGTATTCGTAATTTGATTTTGTGGTACATGTTTGCTAATGGAATGTTTCATTAAGCCGCAAAAACTCTGATATTGAGCATAACAATTTTTGTATCCACAAAATAATGTACTTTGCCTTGGATTTGTTAAACTATGAAACAATCTTAAATGTTTTATGTACATCTTCAAATCAATGAAAGACTTAGTACAATTTATTATCTTGCATATAAACATTTTGCAATTTTAATTAAGAAAGATATTAATACAATATGTATATTTTATATTAATGTATGCAAAATAAACTATGCTAAAAATGTTCTAATGAAAATATACGTTTTTTTATTCTAAAACGTTTAGAAGAAATTAGTACTTCAACATAAAAATGTTTAATTCATTACATTTTTTTAAAAATTATATTACTTCGACGTTGGTAAGATCCAAAGAATTACCTTACTCAAGTAAGAAGTTATTGATTACGATGGCCGCTTAAAATTCAATCAGGTTGGTGTATCGCAATTTATCAAAGTTTCGATCTGGAAGCAAATGTAATTTATTAAAAACTGATAGGATATTTAAATATTTATATAGTTTTATCAAAATATTTTCTCTTTTATCAAAATAAGTTTGTACGCTTTTCGCTTATTGAATTACATTTTCCATTGCTCAAGTAAAATACGATTCTATTTCGTTTCTGATTATGTTGCTTAATTATCGTTGTGAATGGAGAAAATCGTAATTGAATAAACGAAACACTGTACAAGTTTACTCTTGATTAAAGGTACATAATACATACATACTTACATATTCAATCACTTTTAATTCGTTATTCAATTGTAAGATTAAACATTATATTTTCAATAAAAGTTAGCCATTAAATCTAACATCCCAACATATTTTTTAATTCTTTTAACCTTGGCGTGAGTTGAAATCTGTTCATTTTGAAAAAAGCCTCTTGAACAAATAAATAAACTGATCCATAATCTGAAGGATATTGGCAGTTGAACACAAAATAAGCTTTAAATAAAGTAGCAAAAGCGTCGATGCTGGTAATCTCCGATAAAAGAGGTATCTCAAGATGAGGCTGAGTTATTTTATTTTCTCGGATAGTTCCGGTCTGAAAAAACATAAAATGGATTATTAAAAATCACAGGAATAAAATGTTAGTTGTGCAAATGTATTTTTCAACAACCAGCCCTGACGCTCCTTATTTAAGTCATATGAAAAAAAAAAAACTTTTTCTGTTTATAAATGTTACATTGTGTCCTAAGATAAAAGTTATGTTTGGCGCAATTGATTTTATTTATTTATGGGAATTCAATAGATACTCCCAAAGCTACTTAGTTTAATTAATTTCAAACTAATAATTATTCTTTTAGTTACAAAGTACGACTTTTAATAAGAAAGCAGTACAAGTTCGAAAATATTTTCACTCATATATCAAACATTATTTTTATTCTATGGTGAATGAAAAAACTGGAAATGTTTGGTAGTATTTAAACGAAATAAATCAAATAATCGTAGGTTTGTACGAAAAATATTTTTCTTTATAGGAGGGCCAAAACATGTAAACAAAAAACGTCAGGTTTAATTTAATAAAAACCCTACACTAGTTTGGTTTAGTTACCTTTTCGAAAACATAAAAATTATATGGCTGGAACGTTGACGTTGTTGGTTGATTTTTTTTTCTATATGTTCGGCAAATATTTTTGAGGATCATTAGTGCGTTGAGATCATCGTCAAACTCTGAAAATATTGTATAACAAAAAATTAAGTACTTTAGGTTGCTATTATTCTTAAAGTTATTTTACTTTCATATTCTTGAGTGCACTCATCATATATTTTAATTTTACGATGGATTCCAATTTCTAAAAAAATTTTTTTTTTTTATTTGAGTCCAATTTTCTTTTAAAAAAACATCTTCTCTATACGCAATCTGAAAGTCTTGATCAATCTGGAATGAAAATTGTAAATAATTATAATAACAAGTAATGTAAGTATATTCATTTTCTAATCTAAGTAGAATATATTTCTAATCTAGTTATATAATATTACTGGGGGTTGAATAAAAAAAAAAAATATTTTAAAATTAAAAAAAACAATATGCATATGCATAAGTAAATGTTGTTGTAACAATTAATAAAATGAAATACCAGCCCCGGTGTATCCAAGAACCTCGGAAAATTTTCGAATGTGAAAATCGTTGGTCGACATTTAATAGTTCGACGCATTCTTGCAAAAATTTCTGATGTACTACTTTTTGGGCAAGCCTGTTGAAGCCATTGGATGTCATCTGAATAGTCAACCAGTTCTTCTTCCTCTTCTGATTCATTTTGATCAATTTGAATTTTCACTCCTGAATTACGCGATGAATTTCCTAAAGATCTATTGACCGTTCGTAAACGAAAAGCAAAAAATTCAGTTCTATCCCCAGGGTTATAAAATATTTCCTTTAATGTGGAAAAACATCATGAACCTAAATATTTTATCAACGTAAAAGTTACAACTTACAAATTTTTCCGGATCATGGTTCTCGCATAATTTAGGAAATAATAGCGCAGTGGATTGCGCCCACAATGTTTTGTTTTGCGAACTCGGATACGTACCGTGAACTTCAATCAGGTGACTAACAATAATATTTACTATTTTAATTCGAAGATTTTTTGGTAGGACTTCTGTGGAGTTATATTTATCAACAAGTATTTTAGCCTCTGGATGATTAGTTAAATATGTTTCCAGTTCCTGTAATTGTACATAGTAGAAAAATAAACTAACTGTTTTCTATTATATACCAATGGGTCCCATTTGAAACCCGATATTTCAAAATGCGATGCGGTACAAAACGCGGTATGGTACAAAACGAGATAACTTTAGGTACCGTAGCAATATTTCACATTTTTGTTAAAAAATTTAACCCTACAAGTGAAAATTACTTTGTTTTATGAAATAAATTGTAAAGCAATTACTCATACCCGAAAAAACTGAAAAAAATGATTTATATTTCACCACTACATTTATTATTGAAACCGTCAAACCCTTAAGTTTTAATTAGCGATCCGCAATTGGGACATTTACCTTATTTAAAAATGAGATATGTATAAGGAACAATAGGTATTTTTTTTATTTTTACCCTAATTCCATCATACATGCTCAATTTCATCATTACCTCTTTTAAAACATATTTTTCTAATTTAATTTTTTTTGGCAATGAACCAATAAAAGCATTTTGACGAAAAACCGGTGTAGCAGCTTCATATTCCGTTTGCGTATTTGCATCCGTGTACGCTATGTTTTCTGTTTGACTTGAACTATCTTTATGAGATTCTAATGTATGTAATAATTTTATTAATATGATTCGAACAATACAAAAGAAACATGGTTGTTATTTTACCGTAATTTTGAAAAGTTTTAAAAAAAAAATGATTTCTCGTAAGTTAATTTCATATCGCTGATAATTATATTAAAAACTTCCTGATTCAGTTCAACATTATCTTCAGTGAACAGGCATAAATCAAAATTATTTGAAGTGATATTAAACTTTAATGAAGCTGAAATATAAAAAATAGGCTCTGTAAAATTAATATTGGAAAAAGCATTGAAATGCCGAACAAAATGAACATAAACGTTTAGTTTATTATACTGCAATTGACATAATTTATTAAGCAGTTTGTACAACTGTTATGTGCATTCAAAAATAAATTTAACCTAAATATAAAAAATTACGTATTTAGATTTGTGATTTCCTTATAACTTCTAAGAAAAAAAAAATATTGCACCTATTTTATTTTCAAATTTCGTTCAAGGATTTTTCCACAAAAAATCGATAGCTCAATTATTCTTTATATCAAAGATAATGAATTAGTTACAGTTTTATTTATTACAATTCGGTAAACACAGTGATATCACATGCACATTTTGAACAAAAATTCAAACACCATAACAAAAACCAATGGTTAATTTTCCAACAAAAAATACACTAACTACAATAAATTAATTGTTATATTACTGTGTTATTAATAAAATAATTATCCTAGGTAGTTTCCACATCGGAGGAACTAATCAATAATTCTAAATAAATTATTGGGTCTCATGTTGCTTTGAAATGTGTTTGAAAAGTATTCTGTTTTCTTTTAGACCACTTCTTTTGCATTTATTTTTATTTTTCAATGCAAAATTATTAGTGGATGTTAAAAATTTGGAAGCGCATCCGAGGTGGAACGTACTTTATAATTTAATTTTACCTTCTTCTAAAATATCCAAAAGTGTTGTGGAGTTTACAATAATAAATTTTTTTGTTGCGTTGTACACTATAGAAAACACTCTTTTTCCTTCCATCTTATGATTTTCACTAATAATCACGCAATTTATAAAATGATTCACTTATTAATTAAACTTTATTGAAAATTCACAACTAAATTGCGGTTTACCACTATCACTAATTATTTAGAACACTAGAGATTTATTTTATTTTAATACACGTTGATGTGTCTTCTTCCATGATACCAAAACCCAAACTGATGATTTTTGAAACAAAAAAAATAATTTTTAATGCAAAATTTAACAGGAATATTCACGTTTAGAAAATAACACCGAAAAGGGAATTTTATTGCATCCAAAATGATTTTTGTTTTAACTGTGATTTCCCTTTCTAATAAAAAAAAAGTAATATTTTCTGTGAGAAACGGTAAAGATTTGTTTAACACCAAATGTGGTTAACATTATATAATTTCGAAGATAAATTATCCAAAATGACATTTTAAATATTTATCCGTTGGTGCGGAGTTAATTTTATGAAACAATACCTGATTTGATACAAATAAAATGTTTCCTCTGATAAAAATAAAACTGACACCGCATATTTTTTTGAGTGTACTGACGCGATAAAATATGGCTAAAATGACGGATGCAAGGGATTTCTCGGAACTGTTTTTTGCAATTATTTTCTTAAATACTGTCCAACAAATGTTATATTTATGAAAAATATGACCAACAAACGATTATCTAGAAAACTAGAGCTTTAGAATTATAAAAATATGAAAATATTTTTAAATGGGCTAACTTAACACCAAATTTTATTTCATCAATTATGAACAAACTAATTACCAACAAATTCTATACCTAATCCAATAAACACCAACAAACGACCAACTAACGATTATAATTAATCAAATTCGAAATAATGAAATTTGTGGGCCAACTTATCGGAGGTAACTTCACACTAAGTTTTGTCTTGCGTCAGTGAGAAAATTAATTTATCGTATAAATCAAAATTAATTTATCGTATCAGTTCCTTGGAAGGAGGGGGGGACTGATGCTATCATGCAAACTCCAATTTAAAATAATTTGTTAATTTTCTACTTGTGGTTTAGGGCGCCTCTTTTTAATTTTTACACCATTTTGAATTTGTCACTCTATAGATTTTACGAGTGCTTGCAAAGCACCAATCTTTGATTAAAATTTCCCGGATTAAAAATTTTTACAATCAAACCGAAAATTGTATATATGTAGTGTACATACAAGTATTCAAAATCTAAATTAAATTTAATTAAAGATAATTGATTTGAATTTTAGAAATTAATAAAAATTGTAGCAAAAAAAACGAAATCAATCAAAATTTTTCATTTTAAATATTTTTGATTGAAAATGGTAATTGAAGTGATGATGATTACGAATCAAATCATCAGAAATTTAGAGAAAAAAAAATTTGTCATTCATTAATGAATTTCTTGTGCTGCATAAGACGAGGGAGAATACACCGAACCCAACAAAAATATACAACAAAAAAATATGGGAGCAGGGACCATATACTCGTATACAAACAAAAATTGAATTAAGCTGTTGAAAAAAAAAAAAAAATTCGTATTTCAATCTAGAAGAGGGTGGATGATGGTTTTGTACAAACACACACACAACAACCATCTTAAGGACAATTATTATTAATTCGAATTTTTATGAATATCTTCAATTTCCATATAATTCTAATAAATAAATAAATTATTAAGCATTTTTCATTTATGTTTATACAAAATATGCAAACAAAAAATAAAAAAATTACAAATTCAAATTTTTTTTTATTTTAATCATCGTCATCATTATCATTTTATGCTTTTCTTTGATTTAATTTTCTTATATACATAAAGGTACGGTGAATAAAAATTTTTTATCCTTTATTTTGTATTTCCAATCATCATTATCATTCTCATTATGTGCGGAGAGATATGAAAAGAGGAAAATCTTTCTTGTTAACGGTACACAAAAAAAAAATCCTGATAAGCGATTTTAATTTATTTATAAAAATAAAAAATTGGTTGCACACAATTCAGCGTTTTCCTCAGATTATGCTTACTATCTTTACAGTATTTTACATTCCGATTACCATTTCACAGAATTAAGCCGAACTTAAGTTTATACAAAATTTTACCATTAAATGTACAATCGCAGTCCTATATTGAGGGTCGAATTATTACGGTGATCGGTTATTTTGCTCATTTCATTGTTCAAAGTATTGAAATATGTCCATAACGTATTATAATTGACCGAATAATATATTGAATAGCTGTCACTGTCAATCAGCATTAATTTGGTCATTTGGTTGGTGTTGGACGATATCAAAAATAAAATTATTTTAAAGTAGCTGCATTCAAAATTTGAAGTATCCTCTCCGCCTTAATTCCATTATATATAGTGTAGTGCTGTAAAAATCGTTAAGCACCTGTACCTATTATACCAATATATAAATGAATGGGTCTATAATTATATTTCCGACGCCATTTTTCATTTACTTCAAACAAACAATTTTTCATTAATCCTTTTATAAATTTTTTGCACAATTTTAATTTACATCCTTTTGAGTATGATTTGAGATTCTTCTACTTTACATATATACCATATACATATTCATGCCATTTTAATTAATTTTATACTTTAAGTAAATTTTAATTTTTTTCCTTATTTATAATACGAACATTTTATCATTTGGAAATTTCATTTTCCATTATCCTTTTGTGTGTTTGTACCTGTAATTATTATATGCAAAAAAAATTCATTAGAACATAAAATTTTAATGAAAAAACATCAAACGCCAAACAACAAACAAACAAACATCCTCATTATAAATATTTATGGATGTTATAATCAACATCCTTTTTACTGTATGTGCGCGCCAAATGAAATCCATGTTTTTTATGCTGTGAATATAACACCTTTTACAATACATAAAGAAAATTTGTTGTTTTGTGACAACAACAACACAAACGGATATATTTTATAATTTTTAAATTTTCATTAAACAAATGAATATTCATATACAAATTATGATAAACAAATATGGCGCAATTGAATGTGAGTTTCCCGATCCACATCCACCATCCAAATCCAATTTCGAATATTTCGTTTAAGGAGGATCCTTTCATCTTTTATGCATTTAAATTTATGTACACAGGGGATATAAAGCAACGTGAATTCAAATGAATGCGATGCGCCACCTTTTAATTCAGAAAATGGATGCTTTTGATGAACAATACAAGAACTTACCGAGCACCTGGGGACAGGTGTATAATAAATTAGATTATCCTTAATCATTTAATTTTATTTTTGAATAAATCATCAAAATAAAAATAATGGTTAAACGAATTGAAAATTCGTTCCCTTTGTCCCTTCTAATTAGACTATGTACAAGAATTTGGATTATGTTATACGGTGCTTAAAAGTAAGGTGATCAGAACTTCGATTATGAAAATTAACTCAACTACTAAATCAATTCCTAACTGAACCTCTTAACTCAACCTTTAGCTTAATCTCCACAACCAAAACCCCCGCTCAACATAGCTGGAACCAAATCTGAATTCTCTACTCAAATCTACATTTAACGACCAACTCAGTCCCGATATGAACACAATTCGAAAACTACATACAACCCGAAACTCGTGGTTCAACTCAAACCCTAAATGAACACGGTTCGAAAATTACATGCATACATGAACTCAACTTAATCTAATCTCCACTTAAGCCCCCAATTGAACTCCCAAATAAATACCCAACTGAATTCCATCGCTCAACCCCACAACGCCTTACCCTAAAACAATTGAACCCTCAACGCAACCCTCAACTAAACGCCCAACTCAATCCCCAAATTAATACGGTCCGAAAACTACATGAACTCAACTTAGAATAAGTCAAGCTAGGTTAGGTTAGGTTTGGGTGGCGGTCCACTAGGACCAGGCATAGACACAAAAATGGTCCGTAGCCATACCACGTACAATTGTTTCCTCCAACTGATTGGAACCATTTTGAGCTGTTAACAAAGCGCTGGATACTTCTGGTGCCCATCCCACAGGGGTCCGTTGAAGAGGGGTGCCCCTAGAAACTTTAGTTTGTTTCGTGCCAGACGAGGGCAGGTGCAAAGAAGATGAAGTACTGTCTCTTCCTCCTTTTCGTCCTCGCAACTACGACGCGACAGTAGTCATGTGAGAAGACACCAAGTCTACTCGCATGCCTCCTTATGCGACAGTGCCCCGTAATCACTCCAACAACCACACTGATCTGACTTCGCTGAAGTGAGATCCACTGTTTGGATCTCGCCAAGTCCAACTTTGGCCAGACCTGCCGAGTTATTACGCAAGAGGTGATACTTGACCATCTGTCATTCGTCAGCTTGCTAGCTTCTTCCTGAAGCAGCAGTTTGCATACCGCAAGAGGTATTTCAATATCCTTTCAGCTTTCTAAGAAGTGGTCCATTGTACCACGTCGAGCCAGTTGGCACCCATAAAATGTGGATGTTGAACTGATCTACCATCTCGTTAAGAGATGAGAGACAGTTCTGGACTACTTTCGACGTGAGGAGGTGTGATTGAAGCGCTTTAATGGCAGCCTGACTGTCCATATATATGCGAATATCACAAACTGATATTACATTATACCTCCCTTTATGGCAGTTACTTCAGCTTGAAAAATGTTACAGTAGTCGGGGAGACGGAAGGAGAGATTTAACAGAAGTTCCTCGCAGAACACTCCAGCCCCGACTTTCCCGTCCCGTTTTGAACCATCAGTGAAGAAGTTTATAACTCCTGGTTCCAAAACTGCACCCATCATCCAGTCCTCCCTGGATGGGATCCTAGTCCGGAACTTTGGGTCAAAAGATAGTGACGGGACAGCATAGTCGGTGGTCTTGGAAATTTGTTTGTTGCATAAAATAGGTGAGTGCCTTGTATTGTTGCAGGTCCACGTTAAGATAGATTTCAGCTGTATGGCAGTACAAGCTGCCAACTGTTTCCCCAAAATATCTAGAGGAGTCAAAAATAGTAGAGTCTCTAGTGCCTGAGTGGATGTGCTCCTCAGTGCACTACTGATCCACATAGAAATTGTTCTCTGAACTTTTGTCAACAGCTTTTGGTTGACAGTTTCGTCCAGAGCTAACCACTAGACTGAGTATATACTACAAGAGTATGTGTCTGACTACTGCGGTAAAAAGCCAATGTACGATGCGGGGCTCCAGCCCCCATCCTTTCCCAATGGCATTTTTGCAAGAGTATAGCGCTACCGTAGCTTTCTTTACCCTTTCCAGAATATTAGGTTTCCATTTAATTTGCTGTCCAAAACGGTACCCAGAAACCTCGCTTTAACTGTAAAAGTCAAGCTAAACCTATTTAAAGTGGGAGGATCGATGTGAGGAAGTTTATATTTCCTAGAGAAGAGAACCAATTCGGTTTTGTGTGGGTTCACATTCAACCCACAGCCATTGGCCCATAGAGAAAGAGTGCCCAGGGCATTTTGCATAAGCTCACTAAGGGTGCCGGGATATTTACCACGGACACCAATAGCAACATCATCCGCATAGGCAACCACCTTGAAACCACCATCCCCCAGTATCAGCAACAGGTCATTTATGACCAAGTTCCAAAGTAGGGGGAACAGTACGCCACCATGTGGCGTACCTCTGCTTGCAAATCTTCTGACGGAGGATTCCCCAAAACTGGCATTTATGATCCTGCCTCTTAGCATCTGATCTATACAGTCCTTGAGTGATTCATCCACTCCCAGATCTGAAAGTGCTTGAGTTATAGCCCCTGGAAGCACATTGTTAAAGGCCGCCTCAATATCCAAGAAGGTTACCATTGCGTAGTCTCTATATTTGAAAGATTTTTCAATGAAAAATACAAGAGAATGAAGAGCAGTCTCTACAGATCTCCCCTTGCAATAGGCATGTTGAGATTTAGACAGCTTTTCCGACACAATCGTGCCTCTAATATGAGCTTCTATTTGTCTTTCCAGTGTTTTAAAAAGGAAGGAAGACAAGCTAATCGGTCTAAGGTCTTTGGGATTGCAGTGTGAGCGTTTTCCCGCCTTAGGTATGAAAACAACCTTGACTTCTGTCCATTTACTAGGAATGTGACATAGTTCTAGGTTGCCTTTGAAAATTACCTCTAACCAGGAAAATGTTAGATCCATAGTTTGTTGAATATCCGCAGGGATAATACCATCGAGTCCAGGCGACTTATATGGTTTAAAACTGTTTATCGCCCATAGGCTCTTTTTTCTGCTAATAATTTGGCCTATGACGTTACTTACCCTTTTACCTACTGATGTGCCAGGTACAGATTCGGAACAACCAGGAAAATGAGTCTCCATCAGAAATTCCAGCGATTCCGCACTATTAGTGGTCCATATCCCATCCGGCCGTTGAAGATAATTTGGGATGGAAGGACCAGCTGCTAGTACTTTGCGTAGCCTAGACCTCTCCAAAGACTCCTAAATTTTACCACAGTATAGTCTCCAAGAGCTGTTCTTGGCACTTCTCAATTGATATTTGTAAATTTGAGGACTTCCTTATGGGAGTTCCAGTCTAAAGTAGATTTTGTTTTCCGTGCTGTTTTGAAGCGTCTTTTGCATTTTCGACGTGTTTGTTGAATCTCCTTGGACCACCAGCGTGGCCGAGATTTACCCCTAGGCCTGCTAAGGGGACTAGAGCTCAGTATCGCTTCATTAAAAGCGCTGGACAACTCGTCCACCATACCATCGAGCTCTTGCGCAGTTTTTGGTGGTTTTGGCACCGGAACTGGTAGTAAATTACCCAGAATAGTTCTAAAAGTATCCCAGTTGGTTTTCCTCCTGTTTCTGTAGATTGGACTTTTTGGAGAAGTCAAGTCCATTTCAAATTGAAGATAACTATGATCAGAAAAGGAGTGAAAGCTTGAAACAAGAGTAATATCCAATACTTCCTGTCTTTTACTAGTTATAAAGGTCGGCTTATTGCCTATATTACATATACGAAGGATAGTACTTAAAATGTAATCAAGGAGTAACTCACCTCGTTCATTTGTGTCCGTACTTCCCCAGATCGTGTGATGAGCATTTGCATCACTCCAACCTTGCGCTTCTGAGCCTCCAAGATTAGCTCCCCTAGAATGATTGGTGGAGTATCCACTTCATCATAAGCTAGGTAAGCTGATACTAGCCAGAGGCTTCGTTTATCGACCTCAATGTTGACCGCTGCTACATCTCCATTACTGAAATTTGATAGCAGAAAACAACTTATGTTATTTTTAATGCACGACCGAATAATAGGGAGTCTTGAGCCCAAGTACCCCGTCTTCAGTGACCCAAGGTTCCTGGATCAAAACGACATCTGTTGCTTCTTTCCTAATTTTGAAAATTAGATCAGCCGATGCTGCCTTAGAGTGGTGGAGGTTGGCTTGAAGAAATGTCAGTGTTATCTCTACAACCTCTTCTCCACCACAGTAACATCAGAGTCATGCACTGATGAGAAGATGAGCTATCAAGCAACGCGGTCTTTTCTGAAAATGACTTCGGAGCATCCGGCTTGTCCGCATCCTTCTTATACACTTTGAGTGTAACTGAACTGAAACCATACTTGATCAGACCGTTGGTTTTTTCCAGTGCAATCAGTGACTCCCTGTTTAAGACGATAACAGCTGACCTATATTCAGCCTTTGCCTCCTGCTTGGCAACTTTCCAGTTGTGCGTTGGCAACTCCGGGTTGCCAACCTGCAACAACTGGAGTATCACCTACGGATCACTAGGCTCCGAAGGGATGTACACCCTAATTCTTAGTCTGCAGGGGATCTCCTCCCTATCAATCACAGCAAGGCTGGCTCCGGGCCATACTTCGCCAAGTCCCCCCACTGCCTTCTTATAAAGCAGCAGGGACCTCTGATCTACACAGGTAGTCGGTTTCACCTGATTCCTGTGGCAGCCCGCGTCCCGACAGGTCGGAGCAGGTCCTGGATTTCCGACAGGACTTTCACATAGGTGGTGGCTAAGGCCCCTTCCATCTTTCTCCAATTAGCGGGCGTGATACTGCCATCCTCTTGGGATCTGTCAATAACTGCCACAACCAGCTGATCCTTGAGGACCTCGTTAAAAGGCGTCATAGTGTTAGAATGGAGTTTTGTTCGCTTTGCGTTCTTAGGACTTTTCTCCTGAGATCTATTTCTTTTAAGCTGTGAGCCAGCTAAAGGGCCTTCCGACATTTTCTCGGTGACTTTTTTGCCCACGCAAGCGTGGCTTTGTCTTTATCCGTCCTGTCTTCTGGCGAGATGTTGTTGATCTTTTCCGGGGCTCTCCAGGCCTTCCTCCTAGTATTATAGGTTGGTTTTGAGGAACCAGCTTCATTCGTGCTTTGGTTCCGTTTTGTATTTGTTTACTCAGATTTGGTGACCTGAGTGGAGGGACCAGCCTCGCTTGAGCTTACGCCCCGCTGTTTATTTGTAGACTTAGAATCAGGCCTACAGACCCGAGTCTCTTTGTCCACTTTTTCTGGATTTTTTAAAAGAGCAGTAAGAGGGGCGGACTCGTTTTGTTTGATGTTTAGCTTCATTAAGATCCATAGTTGTTCCCACGAGTAGCGGAGAAAGAGAAGTGTCCATCTGTGCAGAGATCCGCAGTATACAGATAAGGCTACTTAATCCGGAGGGCGCGAAGTATCCGGATCCACCGTTAACGACTAAGCTAGTTTTAAAACTGGGCCCTCAGTCTGGTCGATTATCGGCACGGTACGATTAACACCTTAACCCAGCCCAGCGGTTTGTTTAAGGTTGACTCCTTTAGCGCCGCGTTTTAGCCTAGAAGCTAAAAAAATTAGCAATCTAGTTATCAGCGGTCACCACGTGGAGGTAACACGAGCACTTGTGGAAGTTGCAAGTTACGGAGCTGGCCGCAAGTGCCATCTTGAATCCCCCGAGGAACTTCACACCTGACCACCTAAGTCAAGCTAACTTTCAACTAAAATATAAACTCAATTCCCAAATAAATCACCAACTAAATGGCTAAATGAACCACAACTGAACTTCAACTCAACGCTAATCAATCCCAACTCGACCACAAATTTAGCCCTCAATTCAACCCACAACTCTCCATAAATAAATCCGCAACTGATATCCTCACTAAACTTCAACTCAATTTCCAACTCAACCCTCAACTCAACCCCAAACTCAATCCCCAACCCAACTCAACTCCAAACCCAATGTCCAACTTAATCACTTAATTCAACTCAAAACAACTTAAAACCACATGTACATGAACTGCTCACGAAACTATAACTCAACACGAATTCAACCTCAAACTCAATGCCCAATATTATGGGGTAATATTACCACGTGGTTTTAGGTCAATTTGGATTTAAAACTTAATGTCGGTATTTCAATAGGCGCTCGAAATTTGGTTAGGTTATAGCAGCCATATTGCTAAAGCAGCATATGTCAAATTTATTGTGAATTGTTCAGTACTTGAGGTCAATTCTCGTTCCGTGAAAAGTATAATGAAAAGTATTTTCAGTGAGAAATACAGATTTCCGATTCATGTTGCTTGAGAAGGAAAAAATGACGTCAAAATCTTTTCATATAAATAAAACTTTCTCACTGACAATTTCCGGCGGTGAGAACATCATAAATAACGAAATAAAATTCTATAAAAACTAAATTTGTATTTTTAGCATTAAATGTGCATTGAAACAATAATATAATTCACTTTAAACTTAACTAATAAGTAAATCTATTAAAAACTATTCCGTTTATTTAAGAAAAGCCTCCAAATAATTAATTCAGTTAAGTTTTAAAAATAATTTGGTCATTTTTATAATTTATTTTATATTTTGACAGGCAATGACGACAACCGATTAACTAAATCTACTTTATCATTTATTTAGCTAATATTTAAACCAATTGCTGCATCATCTAGCGGAAATCTATATGAAACTCGATAAAATGTGTGTTTACAGTGTAGCTTGCTATGAAAGCAACTTATTCAGCGTTTTTTTTTTCATGATTCTTTTTTATTTGGACGTCGAGAATCGCTTATTGACGATTGGAAAACTGCAAAATGCGATACCTATCGGAAATAATGTAAACCCTACGCTCTGCATGCAAAATCATGGCAGTCCAATCGTCAATTGTTGTTATGTGAAATGTTATAAATGAAAAAGGCTTGATTGAAACAAAATGGAAACATTTTTTTCATTAGATTTTTTCATAGAGCGAGAATTGACCCCCTGGTTGGCAAATAACTATGGAAGGTTATAGCGTTGAACAACTTGGGTAAATCATCAAATTTTATTTTAAAAATCTGTGCCCCGTTCGACAAACGTTCTGCGGTTTACGTGATTTTTATCCTCGCCACAACTGTCCTGCCGAGTCGACTATTCGATGTTTGGTAGCCAAATTCGAGTCAACCGATTCATTACGCTGCAATTTTTTCTCGGTTGCTGAAGGTGAATGTCAGAGTAATTTTACGTAATCTGACTCCCTAGAAATAAAAGTGAAGAAACTAATTTAGAATCAGCGCATTCGACATCAAACGATTTTAGTGTTTGCTGGGTTGATTTATTTAGAAGAGGTTGAATTTGGTTTGAAAAAGGATTTTCTGATTTTTCAGAGAGAGGTTGTACTAATAAAAAACAATTTCTTGTTAACATCGTTAGGAGCGACATTGCCTTTAGAAAGGGAATCAACGGATACTCGAGACTGACTGGTGTCTCTATAACGAATTCGTTCGATTCTTTTTTTACTACTGGTAAACGGTAAACAAAAACTGAATTTACCGCTAAACCCAGTAAAACCGGTTTATTTTGCAAACTTATTTTAAATATAACGAAATTGGAAATTCCAAATTAATTTAGCAAGTAGTGATGGTGTTATTTGGTTGTTTTGGGCGGATTCTCCTGTTTCATATCCCCTTGTCTCGGATTTCATGTTTTGAGCACTTTTTAAAATTTCTCGAGGTGATTGGAGTATAGCATGGAAACGGGATGCGTAATGTTCGAGAGTTAATTGCTGATTCGGTGTTGCGAAAAAGTCAGGTTATTCGAGATTTTCGAGATTATTCGAGTTTGTTTGAGATTGTCGGGTGTATTTGATAGTTTGAGTAACGACTCGAGAACCTTAAATTGAATTTATTTATTTTATTTATTTATTTATACATTAATTAATTTTGGCACACTGTATTTTGAGCATGAGCTCATTCACAATGCAGTGTGCAACATATGGTCAAAGATGTAAATAGAAAAACTGACGTCAAAATTACAGCAAATCCGCACAACTCCGGTTCTTCACCATCCAAAGGTTCCATCATCCTGATTATTATTTAATTCGGCCACCCAATTTCAGTGATGATAACACGGGCTCCCAAGATTTGGTCATTTTGTAGTTGTTAATATTTTTATTAAAATACAAAATACTTTAAAAAATAATTTTAAGACAAAAATAACAAACAGGTCTAATTGACACAAAAGTCAAAGCAATTGACCTGTTTGTTATTTTTCTCTTATTGACCTTAGAGCCTCTTCGAGGAATATGATCGTTTTGTGTTACAACATTAAGTTACTTGACACATAGTTCGATATTTATACGAATTTTCTAGATTTTTACAGGCTTTCCGAAATTATTCATTAATATCCAGATTTTTCGGTATTATTGAAATTGTTCGAGAATAACCGAGATTCACATAATATAGAGATTATTCGAATTTTTCTAAAAGAAAACATTTCAAGGATTATTGGAGATTTATAAAGATTTTCAAATTTATTCGAATTTTGTATGCCAATGTTCTGCGCTTAGCTTTGAGTTGTGGAAACTTGCACATCGTGCATCGTGATATTTACTAGGTTTTCGAGATTTTGCTAAAATTTCGATATTTCTCTAATTTCCTAGGTTACCCAGGGCCTAGTAAAAAACTTCCAGAGTACCCGCGTGACAAAAAGTAGTTATACTAGATGATGTTTGTAGATTTGTTTGTCGAAAAGCTCAGTAACTAACATTAGCGCAGTGTTTCGGTTGAAATGATGCCAATTCCTTGCCAAATATTAGCTTTTATATTGGCAAGAGACTGTACAATTCATGGCTTTTGAAATAGCCGCAAAAAAAAGTCTGATGGTTTCAAATCAGGTGGTCTGTGGGGCCATTAGTTTGACCTGCTGCATGCATGGCATGTGGCACCATCCTGTTGAAAGTAAAGGCAACAAAATGTAAAAAAATGTAAAAAGTACGGGCCTATCCTCAAGAATTTTATCCACCTCCTGTTCATTTCAGCGTTTATCTATGGAAAATGGACAACGGCTTTATTTTATGTAATCGACTAATACAAGATTGGTGAGAAATTCGACTATAGAATACCTGAGTACTAGGTACCTGAAAGCCTTTTTGAGGGTATTCTTAGAAAACAACGTAAAGCTACCGGCACTGATTTATTTGATAATGGTATTTGGAGAGAAAAAATTATGACATTAATCAATTGAAGGAGATTCTGGAAACAGAGAGATTGGCGTATAATGCAATAATGAACGTGTTTGCTAATGGAAATGGTGGGCTAATTTGAGCATTTGGGGCAAAATCGTTTTAATTAATTTTTTAATTGCAAAAATTCGAACAGCACATTTAGCTTTAAACCTTCCCTTAAACCTATTCAGAAATGTTGTCCTCAGTCGAAAAAATTATTACCAATGGTTTCCATAAGATTCTGGAAACTATAAAAATTATAAACTGAGCTAACGAGCAATTCTGGTGCCTTAAGATAACCGTCGGTATAGAACGGATTACAATTCTATCGCTACTGTCCTGAGAGTGAGCAGACAGTTTCTCCGCACAAATGGAGAGTCAGAACTCAATCCTACAACGAAACAGCATAAAACGCCTTTAGAAAATCCAAATAAATTAACAATGAATTGGTATATTGATTTCGATTTCCTGTTCATCCATCAAAACATTTACTATAACAATCACTTTACATAATTTTCACACACCTCTTTAACCACCGCCTATTATTATTCCGTTTACTTTACACACCAACCATTAATCCAATTAATACGTAGAAAATTACAAAGCATAAAATTACAAACTACAGACTACAATTTTTAAATATTTTGAAGTATGACGATAATTGACCCGCCATACCCACCATTTTTCTCAATGTCTATGAACTATACGGTAGAGTGAACCAACTTTGTTTATTTTTAGAGAGTATGAGCACCAATGAAACTATTAATTATTTTCAAATTACTTTACTTAAACAAATTCGAGTGTTTGAAAGGTAGATTATTTTCAATTTGATGTGTATCAAAATGTTTTTGAACCTTAAAATGTTGAGGTGGTTTAATTATAAGTTTATCGATTGCATTATGATAGAGTATCAAAAAAAATTTATGGCCCATAGGAGGATCGAACTCATGACCTTCGCGTTATTAGCACGACGCTCTAACCAACTGAGCTAATGGGCCGATATAAATCTAACAAGCACAATTTTTTTCTAATTAAACCAACCCGCAAATGGAAATACCATTTGTCGCATGGAAAGTAAAAAAATCAAGTCACTCAGCAACAACAACAATAACATGAAAAATGAAAATAAACTTCCATCGACTGTTAACAACATAACGCTAACAAATCAATAGATAATTTAGAAATTATTTTATTTTTTCGTTCTAAATTCGATTCAATTTTTGATTGAATTTTTTTTTTTTTTTTTTTTTTTTTCGTTATCAAATCAAGATAAGATTTATTTTTCCCCATCACTTCTTTTATATGTACAAAATTGTTGTTGTTGTTGTTGCTTTTTAACTTCTTTAAATTCAATCAATTCTGTATATCTTCTGTATATAATCGTCGTAGCTATTATTCTGCCGTTTTTATCACTTTATTTCGAGCATACGAGTTTGTATGTACATACAGAGAGATAAGAAATTGAACAAATAAGACATTAAGTGATTTGATAGAAGCAAGTACCTACATTCGTACATACACATAGGAATGGAAGTAAATTTGGTATTTTCTTATTTTGTCGTGTTAGCTGCTTGTCCCTACTATACACCAAACGACTAAATACGTCCCACACATTTTATATGTTAACAGTTTATTTACTGTTCGAATCAAATTTTATCTCATTGATTTGTAAAGATGCAACAGCACTTTAGGAGGAGACAAAATAATTTCTTTAATGGTAACAATACTAACTGTAAACACAGTTTTGGATAAGATTTTGTTTTTTTTGTGCAGAACAGAAAATTATATTTTTGAAATGTTAACCTGTTATTTGTCATCTGAATGTGACAATCGCTTATACAGATTTAACTGTAATACCGAATACAGGACAAATTGCTGTGTGTATATGGATTTGTTTTGATATTTTTGAGGTATGGTTGGTCATCATAGAATTTAAAAATTTTTGTTGGATGGACTGGGTAAAAATTATGGTACGTTACAAATCTCTAATAGCACGACCGCTTTTAATTTTAAATTTTTAGCTCAATATTCCAGAAATTTGTATACAAATATGGGGAAATAAAATCAATTACAAAATATAAAGGGCTGAAACCTCATGAAGTGATCAGAACTTCGGTCAATTCAACTCCCAAATCAATCCCTATAACTGAATCTCTTAAGTCAAACTTTAGCTCAATCTACAAACTTACAACTAAGCCTCCAATTCAATTGAAGCCACCAAATTAACCGCCATCAACTCAAAATCAACTTTAAAATCAGCCCTTAATCTAACCCTAAATCAATCCTTAAATAATTGCTCAACCGAGCAACTCACTCAACCACAAGTTTGCTCAACTCGACACTTAATGGTCAACCCAACCCAAAATCAACTTGATTCGCAAGCTGCGTGCGTGTAAGAACTCAACTCAATCTAACCTACCACTAAACCCTAAACTCGACCCCAAATTAATCCATAACCGAACTTCTCACTCAAATCCATCTTAAATTTAATTCAAACCCTAGTCACCACCATACCATAATAGATAGCAACGTACAATCATAACTTTAAACAATCATTCCATCATACCATTATTCTGTTATAAAATCGTACCATCATGACTCTATACTATTAAGTCATCATACAATCATAATAACATACCATAGTAACGTCGAAACATCGAACCATTATACCATCATAACATGGTTAGATAGTATATCTTCATACCATCGTAACATCGTACCATCGTATCATCATACCACCATTTAATCATACCCATCATACTGTCATCAAACCATTCAATCGTCATACCATTACACCGTCATACCATCAAACAGACATACAATCATACGATCACAACATCATACAATAATACCAACCATCGTACCATTATATAATCATAATATCAGACAATCATATCATCATATATACCATCTTACCAAGATATCATCATATCATCATACCGTCGTACCATCATACCATCCTACCATCATACGATCATACCATCATATCGTCATAACATCATACCATTATACCATTGGACCTTTAGCAAATTATATGAATGGTCAACTAGGATGAAGCTTGGCTATTCCTTAACGGATTTTAGTGAAATTTGACACTCGCGATGGAAATGGAATTCTAAAATTATTTCTAGATGAAGTTCTGGAAAATGGCCAAGGATTATGGAAGATTTAAATTGTCTATTTCTTAACCGGTTACGATGAAATTTGAGATGTGTGTTGGAAATAGGATTCTAAAATGATTTTTAGATAATGTTTTGGAATATGGTTAATAAGAATATAACTTAACTACATATTTTTAACCGATTATGATGAATTTTGATGTTTTCAACGAACCGAACGAAATGTGCCGCAATAATTATTCTTAAACGAGGTTGTGAGAAATATGTCAATATGGCTTCTATAAAGTTGTCGGTTTATTTTTCTGTGAATGTTGCAGCTGTTGAGGTTCCTTTGAGACAGCGTAAACGTATTACTTCAATTGCTGAACAATTAATATTATCTCTGTAATAAAGTTTCGATTAGACATTTTTATTGCCAATCCTTCGCTTTAAACTTTGGGTTATGTTTTCTGGAGTATTTGCTGTTAGAGCGCTAAGTTTAGAAAAATACAGTGTGTGGCAGACACGCGCCGCAGTATTGAAACTATTAACGGTATTGAAGAGTTTCGGAATTAGAAACATTATTATAATCGGTTAACCCGTGTGTGAACCCCACATTGTATTTTCACATTGGAAACACAAGGGTCTAGCCAGACTCCTATACGTAAAATTAAGTTTAGTTTCATTTGGAGGACGTCGGCACCAGTTATAGTTGCCACAACGAGTGTTGCTTGCTGAAAAATTAGTGGAACTTAATCAATTTGTTGTGGTATATTATAAAGGCTTAATTCTTACTGGTAATGGACCACCGAGGATTGCTTCTATTGCCGATCGACACGAAAATTGCTTTATTACTTGAGGATTTTTACATCGAGATTCTATTTGCGGACGAACTAGAGTTTTTGAAAGCGAGAACAAAAATTTCCTGCGAGCATCTGTTGTTTTGTAATAGTTAACTTCTTTGCAGATGATATAATTCGCCAATCCCATAATGTCAATTATTCTTTTTGTTCGTCATTTTGTGGTGAAATGGCTTAACATTTGGTCCAATACGTCGACGCCACTTTTGGTTTTATAATAATAAATAATTGCTTCTGGCTTTTTTAGATCACCAATTACATTCTTGTCATAATGTACTGTTGATAAAAGAATCAATGTATAGGAGCACATTTCTACTTATTTTCGTGATACCCAAATATTGATGAATGTACTGGCCGTGAGGAATTTTTTTTTCATTTCAGGTGGAATACATGTTTTGTTGCTTCGCCTCTGTGAGGCGTTTACACCCTTGTAAGGTAGTAAAAAAATTATCGGCCACGATTGTCCTTCCCGAGTTCGAATACCTTAACGGCAAACGCAACATTTCATTTTGCCCTCGGTCAACGGCCCGTTCTGTACCTGCATCTTTACCCGTATAAATATTTCTTTGTAGTGGATAGTGTGTGTTTGCATCGAATGCCCACCATACTTTTATTCCATACCTCGCAGGTTTAGACGGTATGTATTGAGTAAACTTCGTCCTCCCACGATATGGAAACAATTGTTCGTCTATGGTAATGTCACTAAGTGGTCGATAATTCCTTTCTAAATTTTCTTTAACAAATTCCCTATATCGCGTGCATGAAAATTACGGGTATCGCTATCATCAAATCGTATATATCGTGACAGAGCAATGAAACGGCGGTATGGCATTGTTGCTCTAAAAATGGGAAGGTTCATTGTTTTCCACAGAAAACTCGCGTGTTGCATATTATTGTGGCTTACGCCAGCAGCTAAGAGTATACCAATAAATGCATTTAATTCAATTTCCTTGAACTCATTCCATACCTTTTTGTTTTTAGTTGGATTCTTAGTATTCCATTGATTAATTTTATCATTCGCATACCGATTTGTTTCCCTTATTATGATAAACACGATTTTTGGTGTTAGAAACCTTTTAAACACTTCAATTGGTACCGAGTTTGTAGCCGTAGGCCCTCCACTAAACCTCAACATTATGGATACGTGTCCGAACAATTGATGGCAGTGCTCTGCTCCACATCGTACCATCTTTCCCGAACATGTTCAATGTGTGCACTAAATTCATAGCTTCCTGCATATCGGCTGCATTTCATTTGTTGACTGCGTTTCAGCTGCTTGCTGCATTTCGTCTACTTGATATACTTCAACTGCCGTTTGAATGTTGAATTTCTAATTCCTGCTCTGCTTCTATGCTCAATGCGTTATCTTCATTTGGTATATAATCAGCATCTTCGTCGGAACTGCTTCGACAGCAAAAGTATCAACGTCTTCTTCTTCTTCCGTTGTTCGTTCTCGTTCAAGATCGTTAGCTAAGGCAGCTGCAAAATGTTCATGGAACTTTGGGTGAAACCGAGAACGTGTTTGGTAAACTTTGTCCACCTCGTCTATTCCTTCTTCAAATTCGTCTATTGTTGATTCAAATAAAACAAATATGAAGCGGGTGATGCTTCTTGTTGAGTAATAAAACAGAAAATAAAACACTAAACTATGTAATTACGAAACTAATAATATTAGGCCAAACAGACCAAAAATTCACAGAAAAAAAACCTTTACACACTGTTTTCAGCACAAAATTCGAAGAGATTATGGCACTTATTTTCATATAAAATGTGTTTGGGGTCTGGCTAGACCCTTGTGTTTCGAATATGACTATAATTTTACGATGCCCTTTAAATTCCCGACCACCCACCTATTTTTTGGTAGTTTTTTTCATGTATCTGTTCAAGACTAGTAACTTGAGGATATCATGGAATATTTTGACGATGGGGAAATTGTAAATATCAAAACAATGCAAACAAACGCAAAAAGGGTCTGGCCCTGGTGTCTCCAAAAGGGTTAAGGAATAGCATAGTTCATAGAACTTTGTCTAAAAATCATTTTAGAATCCATTTTAGAAGAAATGGATAAGTTCTATCCTAATTGGCCATATTCCAGAATTTGATCTAAAAATAATTTTAGAATCAATTTTCCAATGCACAAGTCGAATTCCATTATAATCGGTTGAGAATTAGACAAGTTCCATCCTAATTGGCCTTATTCCAGGATTTCCAACATTCCAACCAACAATATCATACCACCACCATAATACCATTATGTCATCAAACCATCGTACCACCATAGCATATAACAACATACCATCATAACATAACCCAGAACTTCATCCAAAAATCATTTTAGAATCCCATTTCCAACCAACACGTCGAATTTCATCATAATCGCTTAAGAAATAGCCAAGTTCCCTCATACTTGGCCATATTCCATTTTAGAATCCCATTTCCCACGTGCATGCCAAATTTCATCATGATCGGTTGCAAAATAGACCAGCGCTCCTATACTTGGTCAGATTCTAGATATTGATCCAAAAATAATTTTTGAATCCTATTTTCATCGTGGATGTCAAATTTCACCAAAATCCATTAAGAAATAAAATTTCATCCTAATTCACCATTCATATAATTTGCTAAAGGTTCAATTTGAAATGTAAAAGGTTCAATTTGAGGTTAGACATATGTATTAAAACAGTGTCTTAAACAATATTTGTGCAAGGTTTGGTTCAAATCGGTCAAGTCGTGTGGATTTGTTTAAATATCATACACAATCGCAATCGGATTCCAATTGCGGAGTTTAGAATTTTAGCTCAAGAGAGTTCACGGTAGAATTTATTTATTGATTTTTTTACTTCTTTAGAAAAATTTTATAAGGTAAACCAACCACACTTACACAATCCTCTTTGAGCTCAAGCTCATTCGCAGCAAGCAAGTTATGCAAGATGAGGTGAGAATTAACATAAAATTCAAATCTTTGAAATCGATGGATTTTGGATTTTTCACCTAACAGATGGATGTATGACATTGCCATTATTTAAACGTTACCACGCTTCATTCCACGACTTTTAAATCGCTTCAAACGGTACGATAGGGACCCACGGTTGGTGCATGTTGAGCAAAAATGTTGGTACAATGCAGTTGTACTTAAATTATTAATTAACATAATAATAAAAAATCAAAATTGCAAATAAATATTTTAAGAAAAATAAAAAATAATTTCAACCATCTGACATGAAAGTCAAAGCAAGATTAGTTCAGAAAATTTGAATAAAAAATTAATTTTCCTGTTAATGTGTGCAAACGTTACAGTGATCCAAATCGAATTTGTTACAATCATGTATGGGTGCCGAGACCTCTCTCTAGATGTATTAATCATCGGGGTCGAATCCCAAATTAACGTATTTTAGATTTTTAGCTCAATGACTCAATGACTTAAATAAAAGTTCATACGATCAATTAAAAATTCCGAGAACTCTCCCTATAGGTATCAACCATCGCAATCCAATTAAGGAACTTGGATTATTAGCTCAAAAAACCAGAACATTTATGGACACGAAACAGTGATCCAAATCAAAGTTGGTACCATGATTTACTGGTTCCGAGACCACTTTCAAGAGTATCAACCATCGAAATCGGATCCCAAATACAGATTTTAGATTTTTAGTTCAATATTTCAATATTTTGAAAGTGAAACTTCGTATGAACGGGTGGACATGATACAATGAGGTATTAACCATCGCAATTGAATTTCAATAAAGTAACCTGAGCATTTAATGCGAAGCATTTACTTGATGTACGAGTATATACATAGACGATCCATTTTACAAAATCCACAAAATCTCAATCGGCCAATATGGTGTTATCGAATTGAACTAGTTTTGTTTTAATTGCATTGGTGGCATGGACAGTGTTCAGAAATCGAAGTTTTGCCAGGCAATATACATACATGCTACACAACTTGCTTGGTACGGACATCTTGTTACCATTTGTGGTTGTAGAAGACGAAGCGTTTCCGTTGCTTGTTAACTTAACGACGATAGAATATTTCACATTTATTTATCGCCTCGTTGTAAAGCCAGAAGGGTAATGAATTCCAAATCCTGTCCAGTAAATGGCGGATCTATATACGCTTGCAATTATCACAGCAGCAGAGATAAGCAAAAATCTCAATATATTGAGATTGATGGAAATTTTACGGGAACAAATATTGTATCACCAGTCGGCCCAAATCGTGCTGCTCAAAATGCAATGTAAGTAAGTTTTATTCTCAGTTGACAGTCAAAATTGGTTTGTATCGTAAGGATTAGGTCTATCTCAGTAACAAAGGCGCCTACCCCTTGGCTGATGTGGCAATAAATTAAGTTTTGTTAATTTTCTGGATTTTAAAGTTAGACGATAGGGTCAAATTATAGAAAGACAATTTTGTATTTATTCAACGAAAACGTTTTTTTTAAACAAAACATTGTTCTAAAATATTTGTTTTAGAATGTTCTGCTATGAAAATTTAAAAAAAAATTAAAAAATTTAAATGCTACATTTTTACCACCCTTATACTTTGCTGATCGTGTTTGCCGTGAGTATTCACAAAAGTCTAAATATGAAATATTCAACAAGATTGCCGTGTACATATGAGTATAATGGTGTATTTTAAAGCATACAGGGCAATTTTAGATGATATGGCTATACTAATGTATATTCGTTTGTAGTTCTCGTTGCCAACAAATAAAATTATAAATTTCAGTTTTTAATTAAAGAATTAATGTCGGTAAGGTTCGTCCTCCAAACCCAAAAATATAGAATAACTTATTGACTTTTTAAACCAAAAATGTAACGTAATTCAATTATTGGGCGAACAGCAGCCGTCGTCTATCTGAATTGCTTTCTCAAGTTCATTGAAGAGGCTTGAAATCATTCAATATTTATTTTACTTTACCGAACAATCCTTCCTCGAGTTAACCATAAATATTTTGGCTCCATTAATGTCAGCCATTAATTCAATTTTAGTATGAAATAATCTCATTATAGGCAATATAACTTCATTCAAGTCCCAGTCAACCAATTTGAATTCCAATTTCAATAAATAACTAAACATAACATAAAATGGGAGGGTCGACGTACTATATGTAGTCATACAGTTAAAAAAAAACATTCAATGGAGGAAGGAAATTATTAAATTTTCTTTGCTTAATGAATTGAATAATACACATAAATCGAAAATTATAATTTGAACTCAGAAAATCTAAGCGCAGCATATGAAAAAGGGGTCAAAAATTTTGAATGGCAGTACGCGTACATTAAAATGTTAAAAAAAAAAATATTTCGATTAATAATCCCCCATTACATTAAAAAAAATATATAATTCGGTTAATATAAATCCGCCATTTTGAATTTGATGGTATATTTAATAATAAAAAAACTAACACACAAAACCAAATTATATCATTAGAATTAGAATGAAAATATAGTCACCTACTACTGTGTGCCCCTCTCTTTAGTACACAATAAATTTTGTTTTGTTGTATAAATATATGATGAAAAGGAGGTTGGTAAATTCCACCCTTAGAAAAACATAACCTAAAAAATTATATTGTTACAATTTTTTGTATTATTATTATTATTATTTAATAAATAATAATCATAATGACAATAATGGAATAAGGTACCCTTATTTATTTAAATAACAAAAGTTGTCATCATCACTGGAAACGAAACACGAATATTAAGGATTTCAATAGAGGACTAAAAATGGTTATAAAGTAATTTGTGTGTGAATGTGTATGATGTGATGTTGCTGATTTGATAGAGGCTATTGTTCAATTTACAATGCCACATATGTGTTATACATAATGTGTGGATGCGAGTGATTGATGTGTTTTCTAATGATAAACAATCTGCTTAGGTAAATATCAACCGAAATTTATAAATGGTTTATAGAGGTTTATATGGATATTAAATCAAGATAGGTCTTTGTGGCCTTTGAATGGGTGGTCGAATTTAAAACATGTTATCTGCTGAAGGATACGGAGATCTAAAATTAACAAAAAGTAACACACAAATTAATTAAAAAATTTATTAGAAAACCATCAAAACTTTCATGTTTTAAAATATTTGTACGCACATATGTGAATATAGTTTTACGTACGGTGTTAATGGCGACGCGAATATACCATAGAAAACGTTGTTGTTCCAAGACACTTAGAAATCTCACAAAGTTCATACCGTTACGATGACATCTAGCGTAGGATAGAGTAAGTTACTACAATAGCATAAGATCTAATTATGGTTAGATCTAGTGGTCGGGTATAATGATTAAGTGTACTAAAACAATGTCAATGCTTAACTGTTCAGAGTCAATCTTTTGAATGATTATTCTAGGTCTACATTTTCGTATTTTGTGATAAATATGACGTCCGAACAACAAGTTTTGATTAAAACTATCTTTTTGGTAAATTCGGTAACGCCAACTTAAATAACCTTTCGTGCTTAAGACGAACTGATTTTCTATTTTGAAGGCCAAACTTTGGAAAACTTTGGATCGTTTCTTGATTAAATCGTCGAATTTTGTTTACAATCGATAATCTTGTCCGGATTTATGGAAGAAATCGTTGAAAAATGAAGTAGATAATATAAGTTTCATTATCTACCTTCTGGATGAAACTATCATTAAGAATTTAAACATTTTGAATATATAAAAGGCGAAGAGAAACCTTGCAGATCATCAAAACAAAATATTTTTAAGCCGCCTAATATATGCTCTAACATTCTTATAATGTTGAGGAACCAGAACAACAAATGTCCTAACAAAAAAATAGTTTGGGACTCTGGGACCCTACTAGGTCTCAGTAATAAATAAATTTGAACCATTCATTTAACTCATCGAAAATTTGAAAAACATTGTGTGCAATTTGGTGAGGAAACACCTGACATATTAGAAGCATTATCATATGAGTGCAAAATGTTAGGTGTTAAAAGCGATGATTAAGGATATTTTGTTTCTTTTAATTCAGATGCTATACATTTTCTAACATGGTTTCCCAAAATATTGACAAATTTTCACAAATAATCGCTGACAAGATCGGCCACGTTTCCCGTACTTCTTTTGGGTTAAAGTACCGACAAGAAGTGTGGGTCATTAGGGGGTCATAGTTGTGTTAATCGTCATCACCGATCGTAATCAGATGATGAAAAATCTCTTTTGCATTCCGCCCCTATCAGGATTCGAAACCCGGTCCCTTCCGATCCAAACGCCTCAATTTTAACCACTGTGCAAATCTTTGAAAAATAAAAGAGGAAAATACTGTTAAATTTTGAAAAACATTTCACGACACAGAATGATCCGAATCAAATAATAAGCTTCCTTAAAAAACAGGATTGTTTTTATTTTCACTAAAGTCATCCGATATCCGAATAATTAAACCGACTATTTGCCAACCACAGGTCTGATTTCCTTATATAAAATCTCCATTTACAGTGTTTGTCTCATTCTAAATGTTGGTATGAGATGAATCAAAATCCAAATTATTCAGATGGTCAATCCCAACTGTGATTTCATTGAATAGGCCAACCCTTTACTATTTTCCATGGCAACTGTCAGATAGATCGTATGAGTTTCAAATACATACGTCTTATGGACTAACCACAAATACTAATGGCTTTTGATTAATTAAACCGGAACAATATTACCACGGAATACATTAAAGGGTTGGCTTATGTAGTGAAATTGCAACTATGGTGTTAACAAATTAACGGCTGAATAATTCAATAGCATTTAGTACTTGCGGATGATTCATATAATAAATTTGAAATTTGGTATATTTGAGAGTCTATCCAAACTTTTCAGTGAGTCATAAGAAAATTCTGAATATTTCAAGGAACATGGTCAACCATGACTTTAACAATGTAATTACAACTAACAAATTTCCGGTTAATCGGAAGCCTCGAAGATAAGAGATCCTTTCTTAACTTTTGAATGGGTCATACAAAAATTCCAAATATTGTCACGCAACAGAGTAATAGATTGGCATTGGGTTGACAAATTAACGGTCAAATAAATCAATCATACATTTGTAAGTTGATATATGTGAGACCATCTTCTAATTTTTGAACGGGTAATAAGAAAATTCCGATTGTTGTCATGAAACATGCGGTAAAGGGTTGGCCCGTAAAACTAAATCTTAAGTGAGGTTGACAAATTACCGGTTGAATTAATCAGAAGCCTCAAGTACTTATCAATTATTCATATGGAAACTTTGAACGTTTATATTTGTGAAACCGTTTTCTAACTTTTGAATGGATCGTATGGAAATTTTGAATATTTTCATGGAACATGGTAAAGGGTTGCCCAAATGAAATTTCAACTGGAGTTGACAAATTAACGGTTGATTTATTTAAACAACAAATTGGAAAGTTGTTGAAAATTCTGAATGTGGTCTTCTAAAGGGTTGGCCTATACGATGAAATCATAGCTTGGGTTGACCAATTAAAGGGTTGAATTATGATGTAAATGAAAAAATAAAAATTGATTTTTTTCAAAGGGATCCTTCTAATTTTTGTATGAGTCATTTGCTGTATTTAAATTGTTTTATTTTCATTAGATGTTTATTTTAATAGGTTCAGCTTATCTTGCTTAATACCGCACAATATTGTTACGTTTTTGCCTTGTCAATCAAGGTTCGTATCACTGGATTATAAATAAAACAAATTCAATTTAATTTATCACCAACGAATTTATTTAGTTAACACAAGAATTATTACAACACAGTTTAATAATAAAAATTCACAAAATTACTTTATATAAATTGTTCTCAAATTTTACTGATCACTTATAATTTTTATTTCCACTAAAACACTTTTTAAATCACTTTTGAATTCCTTTTTAATCTTCACACTGTCACTTACCAAATACTAATAATCTAATTTGATTTCGTTCGCCTTTTTATAAACACAAACCAAACTTCTAGAAAGCTCATGACTTTTCCAGTACTATTAGTGTAGAAACGTTTAGAACTGTTTTATCATGGAAAATTCCATTTAGTACAGTAAAACATTGAGCTATTCATTTAACTTATTCTATCACACCCTAGAAGTCACCGTCACAATATTTTTAAATTATATCTAATACTCAAACTATTTTCATGCTAAATTGTACTAAAAGTAAAGTATTGTGACTGTGACACCTAGCGTGTGATAGAATAAGTTAAATCAATAGCTCAATGTTTTACTGTACTAAATGGAATTTTCCATGATAAAACAGTTCTAAATGTTTCTACACTTTTAGTACTGGTAAAGTCACGAGCTTTCTAGAAGTTTGGTTTGTGTATTTAAAAAGGCGAACAAGATCGAATTGGATTATTAGTATTTGGAACGCGATAGAGTAAACTTGTAAGATTAGTAGTATTTGGAAAGCGCTAGTGTAATGAATAAAAAGGGATTAAAAAGTGATTTAAAAAGTGTTGTAGTGCCAATTAAAAATTATATGTGTACAGTAAAATTTGAGAAGAATTTATATAAAGTGATTTTGTGAATTTTTAGTGATAAACTGTGTTGTAAAAATGTTTGTGCTAAATAAATAAATTCGTTGGTGATAAATTAAATTGAGTTTGTTTTATTCACAAGCCAGTGATACGAACCTTGATTGACAAGGCAAAAACGTAACAGTAACGTTTTTGCCTTGTCAATCACAGTTCGAATAACTGGATTATAAAACAAAACAACTCGATTGATTATGAACGAACTTATTTATTGAACACCAAAAATTAATACAACACAATTTTTTAATAATATTTGCACAATTTTACTGTTCACTTATAATTTTTGTATCGCACTAATTCACTTTTTAAATCACTTTCTAATTCACTTTATAATCTTTACACTGTCGCTTTCCAAATACAAATAATCTTACAACTTTTCAGTATCGATCTAGAAATTTCATGCTCCGGTAAGAATATCTCGTGCAATGAAGAAAGTTGGAGCATGAAAAATTTCCATTTTAGTACAATAAACAAATTATGAAATACCCTAACCTAGATGCCACTAGTAGTAATAACTAGTAGTCAACTTTGTACTATTAATTAACTTATTCTATTCTACTCTAGGTGTCACCGTAATAATATTTATTTTCTAAAGTGTACAGCATCCTTATTCTTGAACTGAGCTTCTGAAATTTCTGCTGAGCTTCTGAAGGTTAAATTTTAAAATAAAACCGCAACTTTCAACCTATTGTCAAATTAAATTCGTTTTAAATTTTTGTTCGAAACGTTTTAAATTTTTGAACTTCTGATTCGCTGAATATGGTAAAATTATTACAATTTGATTGTTATTATCATAGATAGATAAAATGTTTAATCGTTCATTTCTATGATTAATTTTTAATAAATTTTCTAGTACAGTATTACCAGGTTAAATTTGTTTGATAATTTCGTGTTAACTTCCTACCGGCGTCAAATGCCTGTATTTATTTGCCAAAATAATCAACTCAAAATGTTTTCATTGCCAACATTCAAGAAAATAAATATTTCGCCTAAATGTTGTTAATTATTTGTATTATTCCAACTCGATGCCAAGACACTCTTTAAGTACAAATTACGTTGTTTTAGTAAGTTATTCTTTTCTAACCGACACGTCGCAATAACCTAACAATCACTTAAGCTCCTTCGTTCTGAACATGACCCAATCCACCTATATAGAGCGCCAACTCCCAGTTTGCTTAGCTGCCCTAAATCCTCCTTCCACTAAGGATTGTCGTAATCCCTAAAACTCTCTCTCGTTTACTCGCTTGTCATAGCGAACCACATCTTGTCGCCCTTGTACCTTTGCATCCTCATACTCATAAAGTCCTCTTGTCCATGAAAACTTCATACAAAATATCTACGATCAGCACTTCCTGTTGAATTCAGTAATCCCGATCTTTATCCTGACGAACTTTTTACCTTTTAAAACTGTTCTTTCATCGGTTGCCGTGGCTAACGTTTCCGCTGCTTCACTTTAAAGGCTACACGATTGACGCTCCAGTTTGAATCGAAACTTAAAAATCGCGAAAAATGTTCCACTGCCAAACGTTGATGGCTTTCGTGTTTTTTGTCTGAATCACTTACGACAGTGTTCCATTTACCTTACCGTCTTACAGTTCTTTTTCGAGGCATTGAACCAAAGTTTATAATATTACAAATTTCGTTTAACTTGTTGAGTTTCCGTTTTAACATGCTGCTAGTTTCTTTACGTCAACATGTAGGATAGTAGATAATTTTAGAAGTTTGTAGTCCATTTTCTTTTGTCCCTCTCTAATTTCTCCCCTCGGTTGTTCCATCATTATTGTTCGTTCTTCTTCTTTACATTTACCGTATCTGTCGTTTCCTTTTCGAAATTACGATCTTCCGGATTAGTGACGCTGCGGTGTACCATTAGCGGCCAAATCACGTTGCTTTGATTCATTCTTCAACAAATAAGTTTTACACACTGCAATTCTAGAAATAATAAATAATCTCGAAATTATCGAATAATCACGTTACCACGCAACCCACCCTATTTAAATGCATAATTTCCATATTAACCCTGATCAGGCCACTGCCTTTTACAAAGCCAGAATATATTTGTTGGAAATACGATCTTGTGGAAATGTTTTTAATGAATGGCCCGTTAGGCCTATTATATGGAAAAAGGACTGATTTTGTATACAATTATTGGGTTTGGACTTATTAGTGTGTGTAAATCTGTGTTTCGGCTTTATCTGGATTAATACAAAACTATTTCTCGACATATATACCTCATCTATGTGGCGTCATGTAAGTAACTTAGCACTCGTCAAACTTAACTTAACCACATACTTAAGTAACTCAACGGCATAATTTTGTGAAATCATGCAACTCGAACGTAATCTCTGTGGTCCAGTAAAAATAGGCCTAAAAATCGCCTTAAAAAAGAAAAAAAAGTACAGTTTGAAATTTGACAACCAGAGAACAATAATTTCAGCAGCTACGGTGAGGCCTAAGAAAGCTTCTAATATTTTCAAATATTTTATTTGTGCGGTTTATAGTAGTGCGGGACCATTGGTTGTATTTGAAGAAACTATTAAAGCCTTTAATTATTCCACTATTTTAGTATAACAAGAATTTGCTTTTCCAAAACACCCAAATTATTTTGTAAATAAACACAAATAGCTAAAAAAATGTTTCGATGTAAATTTAGTGCTGCCACTGAAACAATCGTTTAAATTTATTAAATCAAAATGATTTATTTACATAATAAAAATCATTTATTGCGAATAATCGACCCAATAAATACTTCGCCTAAATGTTTTGTATAAGTATTACACTTTTTAGCCAAGACACTCTTTTAGCACAACGTTACTAAAGAACTGTTGTAGCTATTCTATTCTAACCCTGGTGTTCGAGGATGTATACCTATTAGGTTGATTTTGACTATAAACAAACATAATTTAAAATTCGCAAAAATTCTAAAAAATTTCAAATTTCGGCAAATTATTTATTTATTTATAATTTAGTATTAAAGGAAAAGCAAGCATACATGGAAGCAAAGTAATCCGATCAAAAAAAAACTAAGGCAGTTTGTTCCACTATGCATAAAAACCTCTTACATTTTTTCATACAAAATACACCTCTTGCTTACCCATTCTATTTTGAGCAATAATGCACTTGCCTATCAATCATGCCACTCCAAAAATTTTGCTTTAAATAATTTTGTCGATCCTATCCAAAGGGAAATTCCCCTAACATCGATTGTAGTGTTGTGTGAGCCGACTGCAATAACAGTAATTTTACTGAATTGGCATCAGCCTAAACCTTGTGTAAAAGCTACGCTCTATTCATAGCCATCGGTTGAAGTTCTTTCCGATTTAGACATTTTCAATGCAGTATTTTAAAACTAGAGCATTTTTATTGCCACTCAGAAAATTTTCTGAAATTGTGAAAATCTCTTAGACAAAATCACTTCGTTTATATCAATGCAACTTGTTTAAGTTACGATGATAATTTCTATTTTTTTTTACTCAATAATTTTTATTGATAGAAAGTATGAAAATGAAAACTTTTCGATTCAAAGGAAATGCGATAAATCAAAACCAACAAAAATGTTTATACAAGCCGTACTATGGCGATACAAACACAAAATATAACCTACTATTTCTGTAAGTATTAGTGACGTAACCCAGTATAATCTTTACATACTTCGATTTTAAATTGTAGTTTGTATCAAAAATAGTATAACATCTCACTAACACTTATAAAAATAGTAGGATTAGGATTTAGTAGTTTAATACAATACGGCTTGTATTTGGATGAACCTATGTATGTATAACTACTCTGCGAAATTGGAATTGTATATGTATTGGTTTCGTACTAAATAAAAATCTTCCTTAAACATTTTAATTTTCCAATACCTTTGAACTACAGATTATATCTTTCAATTGATTGAAAATTATGGTAACTCTGTATTTGCGTGCCTGCACAATTAACGCCATCTCTAAATCATGCCAAACGATTGTATTGAGATGAATGATGTTGCTTCTTCTTGCTCTAACATGTGCACCTTTTTTTATATCGATATTGACTTACCGGTGAAAATTAAAGATGTTTCGTTCAGTTGCGATAAATTTATTTGTTACTTGTAGCAAAATTGATGGAACCACCACAACAAACTAAAGAACAAAGAAAAACAAAATGTATAACGGCATATAGTTTTCACAGCACACTTTGTTTTAAAAATTCCTATGTTCTATATTTTAATATATTTTGGAAGGTTGTTTATCAACAAATATCGATTATCGAACGAATTTACTTTTTTTGAAACCAAGCTTATCGTAGGTAAATTATAGAATTTGGAAAGCAATCTTCGAAATTTCGAGAAAACAATACATACATTTACTTATTTGGACAATAGAAATAGTTTTGCTGTAAATCATCCACACATATTAATTTAATTCGATAACTTTTATTGATTTTGCTACTCCTGCTATAAAATCGCACCCCCAAAAACTAATAAAAAAAAAAATTCATTAGAACTCATCAATTCGATAAAACCCCATAATCTTAATCACGCATACATCATAACAAAATAATAACACATTTTTATTGAATTGAATTATAATTTTCCAATCAATCTCTTATCAAATCTCGGCATAACACACAAATTGCTTTATGTCTTATCGCATAAAAAACAAATTTTTTATTTTTCTTGGATTTTCTATCCAATTTATTCGAAAATTATAATTGACATGTCAAGTCAATCATAATTTTTGTTTTTGTCTTTTGATTTTGATGTTTTTTTTTTTTTTTTTTGTGGAAAATCATAAATAAGATTATTATCATGCGTCCGCGACTTGGTGATCGATATAATAATCATATACAATATAAAGAGAATGAAGGGGAGGAAATTGGATTTTCTTATTTTTTGTTTCCTTATACATACTCGTATATTTGTAATCTGATTTAATTCGTTGTGATTCAACCGCATACAAAACGAATAATTGCTCATTTTGATTTGTTTTGTTTTGTGATTGTATTTTGACATTTAAACTTCCCGTGCTACCATTTTACTTCATATTTACTTTTGTATATTTCAAAATATTTTGACATTTTCCTGTTGACATTAATGTTTTAACAATATGTAATTTAATACATTTTCATTACAAAACAAAAAAGGATTAATAAGTAAAGTATATAAGTGAATTAAGAACAAAGCAATCCTCGAATATAATAAATTAATAAAAAACAAAAGAGTTTATTATGTATAAAACAAAATGTGGTCAAGATGGACGATATACAGTACCAAAAATAACGAAGCACGTATATTAAATTACAACAAAATGGCGGATTTAATTTAAGTATTTAATTGGAGTTTTGGAACAAAAAGCAAACAAAAACTTTGTTTTTTGTTTTTTTAATTGAATATGGCGTAATAATTGTTTTCCGTTTAAACTGTACCCAGGTATATATTATTTTGAAGGAAAAACAAAAGATAAACGTGGTTATTATAGTTTTCAATTTTAAGTATCCTTTCTATTGTTTTGGGAGTGTAGTACATATTGTATAAATCATAATATCATGTATAATGTGTGTTGGCGTTCTGAATCTGATTATGATTTTATGTATAATACGCGGTGTAACGGAATTCTATAGACTCGAGAAACGTTTCGGGGGAAAAAGGCGTTTCACATTCATTATACATAATCCTTTGTTAAATAGATTTTTTTGTATACGTAATTCATCTATGTGCAAGCATTTTCATTTTATCCTTTTTATTCATTAAACTTGTGAGAGTTGGAAAAATTTGTAAAAAAAAAAAAATCTAAACGGGAAAATCATATTTACAGGCTGCGCTATAATATTGTTTGCTGGTAGGTGTAATTAAGCCGGACAACATTTATCGAGAAAATTGAGAATGTACCTTAGTAGCAAAATACTTCTATAATATCACAAATCGAAAATTTCACTAATACTCTTGACAGATTAGGGATTACCTAATCATGATTAGTGATTTTCTCGAAATTAGCTGTAGTGTGTCAAGTTGAAGATTAGCTAATCTCGAACCGAGATTAGTTCACTAATCCTTGAAAATTTAGAAATTTCTCTCATTGTATTGGGTTTAGTGTTGGCACAATGCGAAATAATCCTGTCAATTGTTGAAAGTGCAAGCGGCGTGAGTTTACGATAAAAGTTATAAAATCAATGACATCTTAAATAATTTGTGGTGAATAAATTTTGAGGTTATGGTTATAAAAAAAAATCTAGCGTGTTTTAATGTATAAAGCTTAGCCCCCATCATAGTATTTTACTTCTCTGCCTAGGATACCTAGTCTGTCAACGCAAACGGATTTGTTTCACTAATCGTGCTTAGCTAATCCCTAGTCTGCCAAGGGTATAAGTCTCATTAATTGGAGATAAAGGAAGAAACAAAGATCCTAATAAGTCAGTGTTACAAATTCTTCCTTTTTTCCAGTGGCAGCTGCTGACTGAAATTTTCATGCAGGCAATAGTTAAGACACATGTCTATAATTGCGTTTTATCGCGTTTGTTTGGGGTTGAGTTTTATTGTATGTATTTTTAAGGTGAAATTCTCGAAATATTACTTGGTTCGTATTAGAAATTGTTTGCGATTTTGTTATTCTTGAGATTATTGAAGATTTTCGATATTACTCGAGTTTAGCTTGAATTTGTATTAAGCATAGCATTGAATTATACGTTGGTGCGAAAGTTCTTTCATAAAATTAATCGAGATTCTTAGTGACTTTTCAAGAATATTGTAAGATCCTAAGTTTATTCGAAGTTTTTTGGGTATATTCGAAATTTGTTGTGAATAATCGTATTTTTCAATATTACTCGAAATTTTCAAAGGTTTAGATATCTGATGCTACAGAATTGGTGTTTCGCCGAATTTATAATAATAAGCATTTTGGAAAGCCAAATAATAAAATTTTGTGTTACCCCTAAATGATGTTACATTTATTAGTGAGGACACATTTTCGAACAGTTTGCAATGATGATTGTTGTATATGGATATATTCTAATTCGGGAAAACAATCTTACAATTTTGTATAAAAATATGCTAAAATTTAAATGTTATATTCAAGATCCATTCAAAACAAATAAATAACTCCAACAAGACTAGTTGCACTGTTGTATTGTAAGACGGATAAAATATTCGAACAGTTAAAAAATTGAGGTTACAAACACAACATGTCATGCCAAATATATTCAAATTTCCTATTTAATTGTTACTAGTGAGTAACACACAAGGCACCTGTAATGCACCTGTAAGCTACAAATCCGATTTTGTGTTATCACCTGTACCTAACCATGTACCAAAGAATAAAGAAGTAAACAGAAAAGAAAAAATGGAAAATTCATAAATTTTCCGTTTTTGTACAAATTTTTGTTGCTTTATTATTATTGTTGTTGTTATTATTCGTTTTTACTTGGTTTTTTTTATTCTTCTGCTGTTTTCCAATTTTAATGCAGATGAAAAATAATAAAAATAAAATCGCGCCATTATTAAAGTTTTTCCGTTATAGAACATTTTTTTTTATCCACTTTGCGCGCGTTTTCATATTTCACATACACGGTTGGCGTATATTCATGATGTACGACGAGCTATTGTAATTTACTTCAAAGGAAAACTGGAACAAAAAAAACAACGGAAAATAAGTTTTTCCTCTCGCCCTTTACAGATCATAAATGATGTATTATAAACCTCCTATTTTGGAACAAAGTGATTATTATACGATGATGAGAATCATGATGATGATGATGATGATGCGATGTTGATTGGGAATGCGGAATTGATTATTTGAAAATGAGATGAATAATTTTCTTGTTGTGAAAAATTTTTTTTTTAGCGAAGTATGATGGTTGGTTGGGTTTTTGTTGTATATATGTATAAAGGGGGGGTGATGCGATATGTATTGTTGGTGATTCCATTATATTTATAACATGAAAGTTTAATGCAGGAAATGAATTTATTTGGATGGAATGGAAAATCATTTAGATGTATTATGATAAAAAGAAGGCGGTTTTTTTAAAACGCAAATTAGACCTGAAAAAAGTTGAAAAGTCTCATTATACTAACGAGCCTTCTGATTGAATGAATTCTGAATTTTCGTTTTGCATTTTCAATTCATTATAAAATTTTCCATTTGTTAATAAATCGAAAATATTTTATATAAATGATGATGTGAGGGGGGCTGCTTTTGAACTTGGGGTATATTCAAGCATATTTGGTTTTTTGTGATGGCGTAGAAGATGTGTAAAATATCTGGATATTTTCCCTCAAATTCCTTTGATTTTTGAAAGTGTTTTTATATCGAATTTATGCGTCTGCGGGAGGAGGAACAGAGATGTGTGGCAGCAGGTTTAAGCACAACACCAAATGCGCAAACCAGTAACAGCGTACGAACCAAGCTAACAAATTGAGGGAGATTACCGAGGAGTCTTAAGTGCAAGCCACTCCACTCCGCCTCACTCTTAAAAAATGCCACCACTTTTCATGCTGGAAAACGCTAGAAATTGTGAAAGAAAGGAAAAAGAGGACCGAAAAGATTTGCATAGCGTCGGAAAGTAGTCTCACAGCATAATTGCTGTCGCTCTAAATGAACTAGCTGGTACCAAGACTCGATATGGAATTGTTTTTAACGAATGTGTGACAAAATCATTGCTCTGCACATTTAATAAATACGATCTGGAGGTACAAATAAGGAAAGTCATCAAAACAGTAGTAATTAAATTCTAAGAAGAATTCCGTCGATTAACGGAATCAATAAAGTTCATAAACTTTGTCACATAATGAGGACCATTAAGTTGTATAGGAGCTAATTAACATATAATCATTTGTGAAGCCCTAACAGCATAGAGTTCTGGTAATTATCACATCTTATGAGGTAAGGTAGTGAATGGCATTTGCATATTTGCGCCTGCTATTCAGCGTTTAGCGAATTTAAAGACGAGTTTTGCGAATGAACTGCTTTAATTGTTAGGCACACAAGCAGTGCTTTCTACGATTACTGGCTTCGATTGGTTGCGCGTAATGTAGCCCAGTTTTTAAAAAAGGACGATTAGTACTACACCGTGCTAACGGCAAATTATCAATTTTTTGTTCGGTCTTCGTGGCGCGATATCTTAAATAAACTTAACAACCTATCATTCATCAACATCTCTTTGCCTCAGAAGGCTTAATATTAATGAGTTACCTGCATGCGTGTGAGTAATATGTTCATCCTTAATTATTAACTCATTAATTGATCCTTATATGTATAATTTAATGGAGAACTTCTCAGTCGTCCTCCAACTCGTAACAAGCCGTAACAAGAAAATGTTTGTTTGATAAGCAGCAGCCTTTTTTGTATTTCCCGGAAAATGATTTCCCGGACATTACGAATTATTTTTATTGCAGCTTCCTTTTTAATTCTGTTGGACTGATTGTGATATCCTGTTGTTTCAGAACAAATCGAAATCTCAGAACATAAGCCACAATTTTTTTGATTTTAAACTAATAAGAATATTTTGCAATCATTTAGGTAGTTACATTTTCTCATAAGAAAGTTTCCATCAACACACTAACAAATTTGGGTCGTTCTTTCAAACAAACATCGTCTACATCGAATACTGGTTTATGTGTATTTGGCCAATTACAATCATTTTCAGACAGCAGTCGTTATAGCTTGAGGCCTAACTCCTCTAGATATGTGATCGCTGGATTCTGTTTGGATTCAATATGAGGTCATTTACATCTAAGAACTATGTCAAGTATTTCAGAAGTTATGTTGGCGCAATAATATGGTGCGCATGCTGTGCCATATGTCACCGTCTCGAGTTTGTATATTTGTATAATATCGATGCTATCATCGCGCCATAATGCCTGCTACCAGCGCAATCCTTGGTTCGCAATCTTAATCAAATCTTGTAAGTTTAGCCCCAATGTGTAGAATATCATTTAATGAAACTAAAGAACTATAGATTTACAGGAATCATCGAACACAATTCTTAGTTTAGTCGTGCTGCTCGTTGTTTTCGTTACCGCATAATATGGGGGTGGACTACGTGGAATTATCATCTGTCGGTAGATCTGACCACAGAATGCCAGTCATATGACCAAAATTAGCGCACTCATGTAAAAATTCCTTTTATGTAAGAAACTCAGGTGCCGTTTTGAATCTCCTTTCCATTGCTAGTAGCTTTTGACGTGCAGTTTTCCACGAATTACCTAACTGTGACCTGGACAGTTGAAAGGGAAGCCTTACAGTAAAGTGACCATTTGCCTATCTTATCTGTACATAATAGGATTCACAGTAATTTTCGGATGTATTTGCTTACTGTTGATTTTGGCACTTCCTCTAGCTCGCAAAATCTTTTCAAGGGTTCTTGGATTTTTATTACAACGGTTGTGTCTTGTGATGAATTTCTAGTCAATGAACCAGCCAAATTTGAAATTTTGTAGCATGGGTAATTTTTGCTTTCCTGGACATAGAATTTCAAAGAACACGTCTGCCCCTATACAAGAATATCGTGTGTAGTGTTTATGGAAGTCGGGATCTGTCAATTCTAAGTTCATTAGTGCTAGATTTTGTACAAGGTGATGTTGTTTGGTGGTACTAAATTTGTGATGTATTTGATCAGCTGTTATATGGTATGTTTATGTTATGTTAATGGTGAATTGTTGATTTACACGCAAAACTGGTGTTATATCGATTCGGTATAATAATGGACATTCGTACACCCGAGTCAAGTATAGTATTCGTGCAAGGTGGAGATTCCCGATGCAAGATTTCACGTATATACCAACGCAGTTTGTAATATTGTATTATGTGCGGAGTATAATGTATGTAGAATTGTGTTTTGTTCATCATCACTTAAGTTGTTTGTTTGGTTGTCACAATGGAAAGATGGAATCTGATTCTTATGGAATAATCTCATCAGTAAGAGTATCTGGTAATTCGTTAAATGTATGATGACTTGTTGAATTCGCTTGGAAATTATTGTTGTTGGTTGTATTTGATGTAATAGTATATGATTTCGTTTGTGACAGACAAGGGAAGATAATTTGTTAAAACAAGTGTTGCTTGTGTGTCCTTTCCTTAGAGACATCTCATTTTTAATAACTGTTTTCGTTCGAGCCTCGTGAGTTATAAAGAATGTGGGACAATTGTACAAAAAACGTTGATTTGTACAGACAATGCACTCAGTTGCCGAATTATTGGTGTTATCAGCAAATTTTTTGGTTATGGATTTAAGGGAATTTGTTGATATTTAATCGTTTTATTGTCGAGTTTACGGTTTCCTTTCCGGCAAACGTGGAATTGTTGGAAGATGGGAGAAGCCAACTCGATCAGGTACGGGCAGACAAACAGCAACAAACTTTCGAGCTGACCAGTTTGTTGTTCCATCAACTCTCTTAGAAGACACCTGCAATGAGTTGACCTGCACGTAATATAAATGTAAGAGAAAGAACAATACGGCGACGGTTGGGAGCTTCGGTGTCCAGAACTTCTGCCACAACACAGGTTTGCTCGGCTTCAATTTGCCAGGGAACATGAACATTGGACTGAACTTGATTAGAGCCAAGCCTTATTCACCGATGAATCGAGAACTTGGTTTGCGGTCTCCTGATTGGGCGAGTACGACTAGGTTCGAGGTGGATCAGACATGGTATGGGCGAAAATTTCGAGGGAAGACCAGATCTCTAACGGCCGTTCGCTATATTAGCGAAATATTGGAAGAATATGATGGTCGCTACGCTCCATTTATAGGCGATAATTTCATGCTAATACATGATAATTGCCAAAGTATTAAATGAGTACTTGGCGGAGGTAAAGATTTCGATGATGATATGGCCGGCAAGGAGTCCCAATTTGAATCCTATAGAACACGTGTGGGACATTCTTGATATAAGAATTCGGTCTCATATTCCAGCTCCGAAAACGATGGAATAACTCCAAAACGCGCTTTTAGAGGAATGGGAAAAAAATCTGCCAGTGCAATATCCAACAGATTATCAAAAGTATCGGAGGATAACAGCGGTTATTTAAACTTGGAGGGGCAATACACGCTACCAAACATTTTTTATTGGTTAATTATGATTGTTGTCTTGTTTACGTTTTTGAAACTTTAAATACAATTTTTAAAATTTTTCAATGTTTGGTTTTTGTTTGAAAATTCGAGAAACCTCAACCACATGTTAAGAAAGAGTAGCCTTTACCCACTTTCATGTTTCTAGTGCGGTTCAAAAGATATTCGCATCAATAAAATAGTTTTTTTAGGGTGACCCGTTTATCTGTGACGTTCAGTGTACAAGCCATATTGTAACCATAACGACCTTGAATTTGGTCAAATCAGCCTCAGTGCTTTTTTTTGGCTCTTTATAGTGCGTGTCGATATACCATTTGGTAGTATTTCTGACGTTTCCCAAGGATTTATTCAATTTATTGCCAATAATGTTTAGCCTCTATTTATCTGCTGGATCGAGGAGGAGTTTATGAGATCGTCCGTTGATATCACTGCTGGTTATGTGTTAGAAAGTTTTGCGAATTTTGGAACGCTTCAATTCAATACTATTTTTAACGAGTTTTGACGTATTTTGAACTTAGTTTCTTCATCTTCCGAATTCTTCAATTTAGTGGGACATTCTAGCATATATGTAGTACTACATGCCACTTTTAATTAAATTTTATTTTTTACCATATGATTTTTGTAATTTTATTGAGAGCGATTTTAATATGTAGTGTTGCTAAACCACGTTGATTAGGCAACTTTATTTCACTTATCGGACAGTTCGGTTTCTGTTTCAAAGTTTTATAGTGGAAGAGTGGTTTTGAATTATTTGTTCCGAGTGAGATTTTTATGCCGGGTTCGACGTAAACAGAGTCGTAAACAATCGCCGCTTAAAAAACCTCTCAAATCATAAGTCTAGAACGTTTAAGAATTATAAGCGTTCTGATTCGGGTTCTATCTCAAAGATTCTTTGCATTTATAAATCAAAAAAGAAAATCATGTGGCTATCCGAGGACTATTTAATGGAATAATGTTTCATTCTCAGGTCCTCATGAAATACGTGACGCGTTTGCCAATTTTTTTCATGCTTTGATATATGTAACACTGCTGGTGCAGGTTCGGATATTATAGCCTCATAGATTTTGAATAAGTGTGCACTTTCTTTGTCTGTACCATTACTTTATTTGTTTAATGAGAGTCTTTCAACGGGAATGCTTCCTGATATTTGATAAAAATCAAGAAGGAGTGATATTACATGCTACAGAGGTTTCTCAATTTTCTCGGTTATATCTAAACTTTTTGGATCGTTAATTAAATCTATAATTGAGATTCAAATTAATAAACGTATAAGTTCGCGTCAATACGGCATTATTCGGGGTAAATCAACAATTAAACAATGAAACAATTTTCGATAATGTTGGAAACCAAATTCTTCTTCAGAAAAATTGATTGAGTTCGGATCAGATTTAATTCCAACAAAATTCGAAATTCGAATTTGTCATACCTTCTGGTGTTTCTCAAGGCAGCCACCAGGGACCTTTATTGTTCACTGTATTTATTAACGATGTTGTTCAGTGTTTCAAGTTTAGTAAGTGTAACGACTTTGTGCTACAATTAATTCTTTAATTGACGCTGCGCATTTGCAAGACGTACTTGATGTCTTTTGTGATTCGTCCGCTCAGAATAAGTTACCCTTGAACACGAGCAAATGCAAAGTAATATTTTTTTGTCGATCACGCTTATTTAACATAGAGTGTTGATACATCACACTAAAAACCTTAACAAAACAAAAAAAAACATCATACTGTAGTAATCGCAGTTATATTAGTTCGGACAAATGATTTGTATTGCTACGTTTTTGCCTTGTCAATCAAGGTTCGTATCACTGGATTGTGAATAATACAAACTCAATTCAATTTATCACCAACGAATTTATTTATTTCACAAAATTTATTACAACACAGTTTATCAATCAAAATTCACAGAATCACTTTATATAAATTATTCTCAATTTTTACTAATCACTTTTACTTTTTATTTCGCACAAAAACACTTTTTAAATCACTTTTTAATTCCTTTTTAATCTTTATACTATCGCTTTCCAAATATTACTGATAATCTTACAAGTTTACTCTATCGCGTTCCAAATACGAATAATCCAATTCGATCTTGTTCGCCTTTTTATATACACAAACCAAGCTTCTCGAAAGTTCACGACTTTTCCAGTTGGAATAGCGTAGAAACATTACGTAACAATTTTTATCATGGAAAATTCCATTTAGTACAGTAAACATTGAGCTATTAGTTTTACTTATTCTATTACACACTAGGTGTCACCGTCACAGTATTTTGTCTAAGATAATTATTCTTAGTTCTGCTAGACAAATGAAGATGTCAGTAGACATCATTCAGAATTTTATATTATTGAAATGTGATTAGATTATAGTTTTTTAAGCAGAGTAGTGCTAACAGTGGAATAAAAAACACGTTATTTTGTTAAGTAAAATAAAATAAACCAAATAGTTATTTTAAGTTTAAACAATGTCTTTTAATAAAAACGGAGAGTACTACAATTCAGAAGTGGGATACACTCAAATGAATTTGAGTTATCAACCGAGAATGTTAAATTTCGAAGAGAGTCAAATGACGCCGTACATAACCTCAAATTTGTGCCAGCCGCGTCAAGAAAATGAGGCTCAAAGTTCGAAACCAATTTCGACAAATAGAATTCAGTCGCCGTTAAATAATTTGCTACAAGCACCGAGTAATCTGATGCCAATGTCGCCGAATAGAATTCAAGAATATGTTGGGAATTTTAATCCAGATTGTGGATCGCCAACGGAAAATTGTGTACGGGCATCCGAGCACTGTATAACGGAGAATTTCAACAATTTACCACCTGTAAATGGTACAGATAATTTACCATCGACAAATGCTGGTACAGATGCCATCCGATCCAACTTATATGTTCAGCGAATTGAATTAGAACGTGAGTTTCTACAACGAGAGAGAGAAATATTGCAGCGAGAAAGAATGTTGTTCGAGCGTGAAAGAAATCTAGTTCTTCAAAATAATGTCGAACAAACGAAAAGGCATCCTCAAATGTTACATCCAAATGATGTCAGTCATATTGTCCCTGAATATGATCCGAGTAATAAAAGTGGTCCGAATTCAATCCAGTGGATCAGACGAATGAGGCAGCTTCAACAATTTTATGGGTGGTCGGACAAAGAGGTGCTGCACTATGGGGCAATCAGGCTCCGTGGATCAGCAAAATTGTGGTTTTTCGATATGGAAAACCCATTCAGTAGTTTTGATCAGTTTTGCACCAAATTATCTGAAAGTTTTGCGGTGTTTTCCGATGAAGCGGATTTGCACCAACGTCTTTCAAATCGTATTAAACGACCGGATGAAAGTTTTGAAAATTATTTCTACGATGTACGTCAAATGGCAAGGTCGGGTAATTTGAGTGAAAGTGCTATTATGAAGTATTTGATATCTGGAATTACGAATCTCGAGATTAAGCAAACATTGTCTTTAACTCCATTCAACAACTCCGATGAAATTTTAAAACAATTACAATGGTTTGAGCAAATGCCTCAGCGTCAGACAATTTTGAGAAAAGTAGATTGGAATAACAATCAATCAAGAAAATTCAAAGGTGAGATTTCGCAGAATCCCAGTCAGCAATCAAGTGTATCACAAACGTCACAGTCACAAACGTCACAGTCATCGAGATCAGCCATAAGATGTTACAACTGTAATGAATTGGACACTTTGCAACCAAATGTCTCAAACCGATAAAAGAGAAGTGTGCCAAATGTAATAAACGACATTTAGCGGGAAAATGTGATGAACGAATAACGTCACCGATAGCATTAATAAATGATAATGACGAATTCATTATTCAACTTCAGTTGTGCATGAAAGAGAATACCGTACAGAACGTTTCAGCAATATTGGATACTGGAAGTCCGATTAATATCATTCGAAAATGTATGCTACCAGATAAAATCAAACTTGAACCATCTGATGGAAAGCTGTATGCAGGTTTAAATGGGTCTAAGCTAAGTATATTAGGGGTTATTAAAATTAATTGTAAAATTAAATCAAAAAAATTTGTTATTAGGTTCCACGTGGTCACTGACAGCACAATGGTTTACGATTGTATCATCGGACGCGAGTTTCTTCGGGATCCGCAGGTAGATTTTGATATATTTAATAGGCACGGGAATGGTTTGTTTGATGAAGTATATAAGAATTTAGATTGTGACAAAGAGGTAGGTCAATTAGTTATCGAAACAGTTGATTCAGGACGGGAGGTTCAGAGTATAGAAAGTTCGTGTCAAGAGCAGTTAGATGGGATTTTGGAGAGTAGGGTAGAGTTGTTCGATCAGGTTTTGAGTATGGATTATACGGATTTTCAAGTAGAGTTAAAGTATGATATTGGTCCGTATTACCAATCATTTAAAGAAAATCGTAGTATCGAGAAGGACATGATTAATATGATACATCATTATAATTCTAAACCAACGAAAGAAAGGCCAGATTTGATGCACGAGTTGAAGATAATTTTGACATCTAGTCAACCGATTTATTGTGCACCGAACAGATTGTCTGTAAAGGATAGGCAGACAGTAAAGCAAATAGTTGATGATTTACTCAATAGAGGAGTTATTCAGAAAAGTAACAGTGATTATACAAGCCGTATAGTTTTAGTTAACAAGCGGGACGGCAAGCAACGATTATGCGTTGATTATAGACGGTTAAATAAAGTAACTGTTAAGGATAGATACCCTTTGCCGCGTATTGAGGATTGTTTAGATAGGTTAGAGAACAAAAAAGTATTTACCCTTATTGATTTAAAAAACGGTTTTCACCACATCCCAGTACACAAGGATTCTGTAAAATACACGTCTTTCATCACACCCGACGGACAATTTGAGTATCTCAGAACTCCATTTGGTTTGAGCAATGCTCCAGCAGCCTTTCAGCGGTATGTATCAGAAGTCTTTGAACCGTTAGTTAGGACTGGTAATGTCATTATATACATTGATGATATTTTAATTGCAACTGTGTCAGTCGAAGAGCATTTCGAGGTATTGCGTCAAGTCTTTGAGTTGTTGTATAACAACTGTTTAGAAATTCAGCCAGCAAAATGTTTATTCTTTAAACCGAATCTCGATTATTTAGGTTATGAAGTCAGTTCTGTGGGAATCAAACCATCTCAGCGTCATATAGAGTCGGTACGGGACTATCCTGTTCCGAAGAATGTCTTTGAACTTCAGAGATTTCTGGGTCTTTCTAGTTTCTTTCGGAAATTTATTCACAATTTTTCATTGGTAGCTAAGCCACTTCAGGATCTTCTAAGGAAGGATGTTGCGTTTGAATTCGGTGCTGATGAGGTCAGTTCGTTCGAGGCAATTAAATCAAGATTGATTAGTGCTCCTGTGTTGGCATATTACAGTCCTAGGAGAGAGACAGAACTTCACACAGACGCCAGTAAAGCTGGTTACGGTGCGATACTACTCCAGAAACAGGATGATGGTTTCTTTCACCCGGTTTCGTTCTTCAGCAAAAGATCGACGGAGGCTGAGAGCAGATACCATTCTTTTGAGTTGGAATCGTTGGCTATTATATACGCCTTAAAAAGGTTTCATATATACCTACACGGTATACCATTTAGGATCATTACTGATTGTAACTCACTCAAGCAGACCCTTGAGAAGAAGGATACAAATTGTCGAATTATGCGTTGGTCTCTATTTTTAGAGAATTACGAGTACGAGATAATTCATCGCGGAAATGTTCAGATGAGGCACGTCGATGCGTTGAGTCGTATCCCAGGTGTCTTGGCAATCCATGAGTGCGGGTTTTCTCAGGTTTTGGCAAATTATCAGTTAACCGATAGAAAGGTGAGGGATATAAAAAAGGACTTAAGGACTGATTGCGATAGTGAGTTATACACAGTAAGAGATAATCTCTTGTACAGAAAGTTTAAGGAAAAGTTGCTATTTTACGTACCGGAAACTCTCGAATCTAGTGTGATAAGACAGTTTCACGATGTAGGCCATGTTGGTGCGAACAAGGTAATCGAATTGATTCGTCGAACATATTGGTTTCCCAATATGAGGGACAAAGTTACGAAATACATTAAGGGCTGCCTGAAGTGCCTTATGTTTCAGCCCAAGGATGGCAGGAAGGGAGGATTGCTAAACATTTTTGAAAAGTACGATAAACCTTTTCATACTATCCATATCGATCATGTAGGTCCATTGGAAGAGACTAATAGGAAGAACAGACATATTTTGGGCATAACAGACGGGTTTACCAAGTATATAAAACTTTATCCTACCAGAACGACTAACACCCGTGAGGTCAAAAATATTATCACCAAATATTTTTTGCAGTTTAGTGTTCCTCAACGTGTGATATCCGATAGGGGAACCTGTTTTACCTCAGTCGAGTTTAGGAGCTTTTTGGAAAAGTACCAGGTGAAACATGTCCTTAACGCCACGAATTCAGCTCAATCTAATGGACAGGAGGAACGTATGCACAAAACTCTTGTGCCGATGATAGCTAAGACAATTGATTTAGAAAATAATAAAAATTGGGATAGGGTTCTCTCAGATGCCGAATTTGCAATGAATAATACTGTGAATCGTTCTATCAATACTACACCAGCAATGGCATTATATGGTGTAAATCAACGAAAGGAGAACGATAGGCTTATAGCACATATTGAGAATTTGAATGACACAGAAAGGGATTTACAGAAAATTCGTCAAACAATTTCGGAAGTAACCAAAAAGAATCAATTAAAAAATAAAGAATATTTCGATGCTAAACGAAAACCAGCATACGAATATAAAGTAGGGGACATAGTTTTGATTAGAAATAGCGTTAATGAAGCAGGGGTGAATCATAAGTTTTTACCCAAGTACAGAGGTCCGTATTCAGTTACTGCTGTCTTACCAGGAGATCGTTTTGTGATTGAAGACCTGCCAGGGCAGAAACTCTCAAATAGACCATTCCACGGTGTGTTCGCCGCCTTCAACATGAAGCCCTTTTACGGCAGTCAGGATGATGCAATCGAGGACGATTGTTATGTCAGAATGGCCGAATGTAGTAATCGCAGTTATATTAGTTCGGACAAATGATTTGTATTTTGTCTAAGATAATTATTCTTAGTTCTGCTAGACAAATGAAGATGTCAGTAGACATCATTCAGAATTTTATATTATTGAAATGTGATTAGATTATAGTTTTTTAAGCAGAGTAGTGCTAACAGTGGAATAAAAAACACGTTATTTTGTTAAGTAAAATAAAATAAACCAAATAGTTATTTTAAGTTTAAACAATGTCTTTTAATAAAAACTGGATCACGTCAACTGACCTGAAAGAAAACAACAAAAATTTCTATCATTATAATTATGTATTATAATCCCATAGTTATATTCAATATTTATCTCTTAATGTAATCCAAATCCAATAACATGTAACTAATGTTTATAACTAAAAAGAATTAATTTATTAGCCACAATTGTAATAAAACAAAATTAAATTAATCTCACCTTGATGCCCCAATTTATTTTCAAATTGTTAATTGAAAAACAAATAACCTGTCAAAATTGTAATGGAGATAAATTCTAATATTTTTTTAAATATATATCAATCTCGAATCTCGAAATAGATCGAAACATGAATATAGTTTCCAGCTCGACCACCAGATTTTATTTGGTGTAGTTGTTCTTTTTTAATCAGACATTGTAAAACCAAATCTCTCACTGTAAAGACAAACAAAATCAGAAATAAATCGTGTATAAACAAAATCGAGTTTTTTTTGGTTCCATCATTTGGTCCTTCGAGCTGGATGCTCAACCGGTCAATCATTTATACAAAACTGGAAATCAACTAAAGTAAAAACAAATCTGCAACAAGGAAGCCATCTTGAATCAGTGGTAAGCGAAAACGTGGAGTCACCCATCTTTAAAATTTTAACAATTTTGTTGAAATAATTTTGATGCAAAAACCGAAAGTCACTTTCACGTTAAAATTAGTACCTATTAAAATTAAATCGAAACGATTAGTTTGAATATACTTCTCGTAAACCAAGTTTTCAGAATTCAAGTTTTCGTAAAGTTGAAGTGAATTAAATTTATAATAGTGTGCATATAATGGGGATCTCAGGATTAAAAAAAAACAACGGTCGGTCAAATAAGACAAAATTAACAAATATTTTAAAATTCGTCCGCGAAACAGGTGAGGACATTTCTGTTGAGAAGTTTCGAACTCATGGAAGAATTCACAGTTATCGAAAATAAAATATTTGCTCTCGACGACACCGATAATTCCGATAATTACTATCATGGAGTTACGGGTCTTAATGCGCAAATTCGGTCAAGAGCATTAGGCACAAATGTAGTATTAGAAAATTCATTCAATGCAACACAGACTGGTATATACAAAACGAAGTTAAATTACCGAAAATTCAAATTCCTCCATTTGCTGGTGATTACGCAGAATGGCAATCATTTTACGACTTGTTCTGCACGATTAGCTATGAATCAACTTCTTTAAATGCAGTACAGAAATTTCAGTACTTGAAAGGAGTGTTGTATGGAGAAGCTGCAGTTTTACTTCGTCATAAAAATCACAGAAGGAAATTACATCGATGCCCTAACTAAATTAAAGGAACGATATGGCAGGAAAAAACATATTATAACCTCTTTTATAAAAACATTCATGGAACAATCTCAAATCCACACCGCTAACGCAGCGAGTATAAAGGCATTAATGGATACTTCTGACAACTCCAAATCTCTATGGGTTCAAAGTGCCGCTGATTTGGAAAGTCCACGTCTGTCTGATTTTTTTGGATTCCTAGCTAAAACGATTGACACTCTTGAATCTGTAGCTTCCACCTCAAAGAGGACAATGGCCAAACCTCTTCGCAAGCGTCACATAGTAAGAACCCCGGCCGCCTCACCTCTCAACGAAAATCAATCAAAGAGTGGGATTTGCCAGAACGAAACCCATTCTTTATTCTAGTGTAAAGTATTCAACGAGCTCAATGTTAATCAGCGCAGAGAATGGGCAAAAGCAAAAGAAAGATGTTACAATTGCCTCAGCGTGAAACACCCAATTTTTAAAAGTCTTTCTATCACATCTGCAGAAGAAAACATCATATACTGTTACATGGCGCAGATCCTCAGCAACTAAATCAGTCTAATGAAAATTTCAACGCTTCTGAAAATGTAACTACCCTCTGCTCACAAGGAGGCCATTTATACTCAATTCTACCAACAACAACAGTTAGATTCTGGTTCTCAGGCCAGCTTTGTGACAGAGGCTTGTGTCCAACAGTTACGTCTCAAACGGCATAATGCTCGACTCTCTATCAGCGGTGTAGGTCAATCTGCATTGTCTGAGCTGGCATCATAAAAAGAATAGTGTCACTAACAATCAAACCGAATTTGTCGTTTAAACCGAAGTCAACTATCGAATTAAAAGCTTTGGTACTACCCAAAATTACTAGCGAGATGCCTTCGATCGAGATAAGTGATGCAATCAGACATTTCTGGCGCAAAATACAGCTCGCTGACCCACAATTTGATAATCCTTGCAATATCGACAGTTTAATTGGTACTTATTGTTATTTTGATCTTCTGGAAGAAGGCTAGATAAAAATAAATCCAAATTAGCCGATTTTACAAAAAACAAGTCTAGGATGGGTGTTGCTGGAAAAGTAAGTAAAGTAAATCACAGCAACATTCAAGTAATGATAACAGTCGCGAATAACTCACCACAAATTATTGACATCGACTAAACGCTAAAGAAATTCTGGGAATTGGAGTCAATTAGTCCATCGCAAGATCTTTTAACACCCGAAGAGAGTTTGTGTGAAGACCATTTTACCGGCTCTACAAAAGTCGATCAGGAAGGACGTTTTACCGTACGCTTGCCATTCAACAACATAGCTATAGCAAGACTTCGAGGCACGGAACATCGCTTTACACGCGATTTGGAATTCTCAAAGTCACACTTGGAAAAAATCCCTCAAGAGGAAATTGAGGATGGTGGGTTTTATTTGCCATATCGGCCTAAGGGGTCCTACTGTTCAAGGCACTTGTTTTCAATTCTTTTGCGCTTTCGAGAAAATTGTATTGCTCTTTCCGCCGACGTGGAAAAGATGTGCCGCCGCAGATCAATGTCGTTTGGCGGGGCCAATCCGCCATTATCGCCTGCGCACTGTTACTTACGGGTTAGCATCAGCACCTTTCCTAGCGACAAGAACGTTAAAGGAAATATGAGTTCAAAATCAAGCCACATCATCTCTTGCTGCTGAAGTCATTGCAAAAAATATGTACGTAGATGACCTTATGACAGGTGGTGATGATATTGCTGAAGCGTACCAATTGAGGGGGTCAGCCATCAGCCTACTCAGTAAACATGGAAGTCAAATTTTCAACCATTGCTCAACTCATTATCAGAAGAACTTAAGGATACACAACTTAAATCATGATCCCACTCATCAATCAAGTCATTCTATCAAGGTGCTTGGGAGTTAATTGGAACCCAGTAACAGTTGAAATCACTTTTATGTCGGACCTACCCACCATACAATCAGTATCCAAGTGAATCGTTCTCTCAGAAGCAACTCGTCTTTTCGATCCGCTCGGTTGGTTAGCCCCCCATTACAACCACAGTTAAGATATTCATACAATTACTTTGGGTAAGTAATTTAGGCTGTGATGATCTTATAACCTAGATCCAAGCAAACCCGCGATAGAACCAAATAAGGGCTCAACTAAAAAATGTAAATCAAATCACAACTCCTCGGTTTATTCAAACACGAAAGACGTCTTCCATTGAAATATTACAAGGTGGTGAACCCAGGTGAAGAAGTGTTCATCAAACTAATTACTGCGAAAACCAAAGTGGCACCTATAAACCCACCGACTTTACCTCGCCTAGAACTTTGCGCAGCCGTTCTCTTAACAAAATTGATCAACTTAGTTAAAAGATGGACTAAATTAAAGTTTGCTGAAACATATGCCTGAACTGACTCAAAAATAGTCCTCGATTGGCTTTCAAGCCATTCCCGGCGTTGTAGTACATTTGTACACAACTGATCAGATCATTTTTATCAGTGGGTATCGACAACGCCGGACAAATTCCAATTCACTTAACTTGGGGAAGAGGCCAAAAGATGTATAAGGCATACATCTGCTTGTTCATATGTTTTAGTACAAAGGCACTTCATTTGGAATTGGTTGGAAATATGACCACTGACGCCTTCCTCGGCGCCTTAAAGAGATTCACTGCACGTCGAGGTATTCCAAAAGTGCAAATAATTACCTTCGGGAAGTATTTCAAAAATTTTGATTTTGACTCCTCAAAAAGTTGTAAATCAGCTCTTAAAAGAAACAAAACAAAAATTCCGAAAGTAAAATACGAACAACTTGTTTTCGGATAGCAGCTGTAAAAGAGATTTATTACTATAACTCAAGCAAAGGGTCATGGTCGTAAGGGCTCTATTAACAGTGTTGAAGCCGTCGTACGACTGAAAAAAAAAAAATATATTCTATCGAACAGGGCTCGTCGAGCAATTCTCAGTGCGGACGTATCAGACCAGATGAAATTGAATCCACAAACCAATGTGGTGAAGCAGATAAAGGAAGAATTAACAGTTTTTGTAAAACGGAAGGAAATGACGACGAAAACAATCGAAAACGACAAAATATTATCTTATTCTCATCATTATTATTACATTATCAACATTACCATCACCAAGCGTAAAGAAAATTATTTTAATTCCGTCAAAAAGTCACGTTTTTACTTTGTATTATGCTAGTTATTACTTCATTTACTCATCCCAATTTGTTATACCTTTATATACATAACATAATACGGTAACAATGCGATGAAATAACCGAAAAGCAAAAAGCCAACGAACAGAGATTATGATGTTCATTTATTTTGTAATTATCTCCATAAATATAAATAACTGTTTTTCCACTTAATTTTACATTTTCATCATACTCATACAAAAAAAAACAAATTAGGGTTGAAATCACCATTTTTAGTGAAACAGCACGTAATTGCCTCGGGCAATACTAATTATAAAACGACATATTAAAAAAAAAAAAATAGCACGTGTTTTGACAGATAATTATGTCAAAAGTCAAACACGTGTAATTTTTGACATTTATATTTAATATTTAATTGTAGCAATGATGACACAACCCTGGAAAATATTTTTTACATTGATATCGATATGTGATATAACTGATAAGGGTTATTTTGTTACATTGTTTTATATTGGTGTGTGTATTTAGTAGTCGAAACTGTGACAAAAAGCGAATGAACAAAAAAAAAAAAAAAATGGGGGAAACTTCTAAAACTGATATTCGATTTGGTAATAAATTTATTTTTGTTTAGAGAAAATTGGCTAAATTTGTGATTTTCAAGATTCGATATGTTTTCGAATAGATATACATATTAAGGATATCATACAACATGAAAATAAGCCATTTAAACATTATATATAGCAAATCGACCGCCATCTTGTTCATTTCTATACAACGGATGTTAAATACTGAGATAATGCGGTATCTAATAGGGAAATATGTAAAATGCACAACAAAATATCATCATCATTAAAATTTAATAAAAAACATAAAATTTAATGATGACAGGTTGATTGAAGCGAAACCAATATTTTTCTATTATACAACCGCGTTTTATGTGTTGCGTACATCGTTTATTTATCTCACACTCAAAGTGTAATTGTTGAATGTAACGATACAATCACACAATGTTCAAGATAAATGATGTAACATAACCTCATATTTATGTTTTTCTATTTAAAAACAATTTATAATGAGGCGCACAGGATACAAAACTCCTTTTCGTTTATTCTTAATACATATTTTGATACGGGCGAGGGTGTCAAAGATCAATAAATTAAATTATGCTATAATAACGCGTTGATGCATCCCAATTTTATGATTTTTATTTTTAATGATATCCTCTCGATATTATTATTATTATTATGATTTGGGGATCACAATTGGATTTGTGCACAACGATATCGTATAACCCTTCATTAAATACATAATGTGCGCGATATTTAATATTTTAAGGTTATGTTTATGTATACCTTAATTATTGTTGCTTCCCAAAACAAACAAAGGACAACCGTTTAGTGAGAATATAAAACGAGTACGAGTATATAATTTATGATGATCAATTGTTCAATAAATCCATAAATCTATCAATCAATTTTTTTAATTTTTTGAATGATCACTTCCGTCCGCGTCAATTAAAATTTGGATCAAAATAGCGCCACATCATTACTGGAAATTAATGTTGAACAACAAATTAGATCCAATCATCGTGTAACTATAAATTAAACGTTTAACGAAATCTCGCTATTGTTGTGTTCCATATAGAGTTCAATATTTTCTTGTAAATGCGATGAGTAATGGCCTATTCTTTATAAATGAATACAACAACAAATTTTAGACGTAATTGATATAACATCAATTTAATTTAAGTAAAAAACATCAAAAGGAAATCAACATCATCAATACTTAAATAAGAAGAAATGAAAACAACACAAAAACACTTTGAGATGATATAGAATTAAGATTGATTTTCATTAATTTCCGCGGAATACAAATATTTGTTGTTTTTACTTACCTTCCTTTATTTTTTGTTTTTTATTTTTTGTTGTTGATTGGGAAAACAGGTAGAATTTCCTGTATTGTGGGCGATAAAGGTATAACCGTGGTGAAAATTAATTATAAGTTATAAATTTTAATTGATAAGTAAATTAGATAATGTGATGATAAGTATGGTGATAAACGGAAAAATTTAATGATTGGGATAATTGATTTATTTATAGTATTATAAAGAGCTTCAATTAAATGAAATATGTACATACATGTCTAAAATTTCAGAAGAGTTTGGGATTTAGATTTTTAAAATTTCGTAAGCGGTGAATGATACACAGCGCAATTTGTACATTTAAAAGGTTGGTTGGTTAAAGGCCGGCTAATATAACCTTAAAATCGAAATTTATTGACAACTACGTGTATCTCTACAAAAAACTTGAATTTTGTCCCATATATAACACAAAAACCATTAACCAATCAGCGCACATTTTTTTTTTCTAGGCAACAATTGTACTTGCACCACGGTCTTAAAAATAACATTTTATACATAACACAATTTACAGGTGACTACTTGTTGGCAACACTGTAAATATATTTATATTATTATAATTGCAATGAAGTTCAAGCCAGTAAGTTGAGTTGATAACCGCATGTTTAAAACGACGAGTAATAATAAGTGGCTTTGATTTGTGTTTTAACTAAAGTGTGGGTTACTTTGAGTAATCCAGTGAGAGGACCCTCAGTCCCTCAAGCAATCCCTCAAAAGGAAGGCTATGATAATTAAAAAAACGATTGTAAACTTTTTACCGCATCATTGGATTATAACCTCAAAAAATATCAAAAAAATATAAACGGGATTGGTCAGTGGATTGCAGAACGAGAAACAAAGCAACAAATAGTTAATTGAGTTGCAACTGATTTTTTGTTTTCTGAAAAAAAAAAGAGAAATGTATGGTCGCAAAGATCAGGCCGAAAAATGTTTGTTAGGCTGGAGCAAGTTTAGGTACAAGTTTAAATAGTATGTATCGAGGAGGTGGGATTCGGTGACAAAATATTCCTGTATTTTATTCTCGAATAGTCCACAGTGATGCCAATCACAATTCTGACGTTGCTCACATAATATTGTGAAACGGTACAAATTTTCAGAAAATAAATTTTTAACATTGTGGATGCTCTCTAAACGAAGTAATTTAAATTCTTAAGGATTTTTAACAGTATAAAACACAATTTTTCGGTTTTGTCACTTTCTTTAACGTGATATTTATTGTATTTGTAAATGAAATTACGATCGTTTCAGATGTTACTACTTTATTAAATTTCTAACAAGCATTAACTAAAATTATGCTAAAAAACTGCTTTTATACCCTATTTTTTGTGCCTACGTGCCTTTTGAATGTTGTTTCCCTCTTATTTTGTTTTTCTTCTTAAAGGGGTGGTACCGCCCTTCTTTTTGGTATATACCATCTGGTGTGTGTTTTATGATAAAAACAGAGAAGAATTTGTTGACCATCTGGTGTGTGAGGTGTGTATGTGCAAAATGATGTTAATTATGGATTTACAATGAGGTCGTAAATTTTGTTGCGGCCAATTTTTTCGTTTAGAAATGGGTTATATCGTTCCTTGTATATTTCCAGTTTCTGTAGTCCAGTGTTGTGCATATTTCGAGTCAATTTTTGATTTTCCGATTTCTTTTACATGTTCTGTAAACCTAACTTGAAAACTTGTACCAGTTTGTCCGTTGTAGAATTTGGGGCAGTCATTACATGTATTCTTATAGATTGATTCGATTCCCTAATTTGTTGTTTGTTTTAAATGCCATTGTGTATCCGTGTTTTTTAAAAACCTTCGTTATATTGTTGTTGATGTTATTATTGTACTCTATGGTGATATATTTCTCTGTTTGTTCATTTTGCTTGCTTAACGTGGTCATCATATTCTGTTGTTTCTTCCAAATGTACCTATTGTTAATTTTGTCAATTAAGTCCGTGTTATAACCGTTTTTTATTTCTATGTGTTTAATGATTTTTAGTTCTTCCATATAGCCCTGATTGTTCATCGGGATCGTGTTTTGTCTATTTATTAAAAAATTGAATGTTGCCATCTTATGCTGGTAAGGGTGGTTAGATGATTTGTCAATGGCGTGATCTGTTTGCGTGGCTTTTCTGTATATTTTGAATGTATGCTTGTTGTTAACATTTGTTATTGTCAAGTCGAAAAAATTAATGGCTTTGTTCGTAAATTTTATGTTCGGATGTTTGTTGTTTATGTTCTTATGAAGATTGCTGAGTTGTCTCATTGTGCCGTTAAATATAGTAGTAGAATATCGTCCACGTATCTGTGCCAGTACCTGATTATTTGGTTTTTGTTGTTCGGTTCTGTTAATATATGCTGATTTTCAAAGTGATTCATATATACATATGTTAGTTAAGGTTTCTGATAGAGGATTCCCCATTGGAAGTCTATCAGTCTGTGAATAGAACTTGTTGTTGTGTTGAAAATAGCTTTGTTCTGTAACTGTTTTGATTAGAGTTTTTCTGTAATAGTTCCTTGATTATTTGAATTGTCTCTTGAGTTGGTATGTTTGTATACATGTTGGTTATGTCGAATGATGCCAGTTTCGCTGTAGGTGGTATATCTATTGATTCTATTTTGTTGATTAGTTCAATATTATTTCTGATTGAATGATCGTTCTGTAATTGTATGCAACTTTGTACGCTGGCGCGGTTGTGAAGTCTACGATTAGTCTCATGCCCATTTCTGGTTTGTGAATTTGGGTGGTAGTGCTCTGATTTTAGGTGCCGTTGGTTTTATTGTTTTAAATCGTCTTTTTTGTCCTGGGTTAAACAACATAGAACTGTTGTTAATCAATTTATTGATTGTCTTGTGATATTTGTTTGTTGGGTCTTCTTGGAGTTCAATTATGTTATTGTTTTCGATATAGTCATCAATCTTCGAGTTATAGTCATTTGTTTTCATTGTAACGAGTGAATTCCCTTTATCGGCTTTTGTTATTAGAGCGTCATTCTCTAATAACTTAACATTAATATCTTTCACTGTTTGTCTGATTGATATCAACTTCCGGCACATTTTGTATATTAGCTGATGAGCGCTGAATATGAATTGTATTTCGTCGGTATCTCTTACCCGTTGTTGTTTCCACAATCACCGACCGTGGTTTATCTGACTTCTCCACGACTTTTGCTGACACCCAATCACGGTGGCCTTTTTATAATCGAACTTTTTCGTTCAATTCTAACTGCTTGAATGGTGATGAAACACAATCGGCGTACGTTCTTTGTGGAAAGCGTAATTTTGCCAATTCTTTGGTGACACCGCTGATGATTCTCGGTTTCAAATCGTCTTGACTGATAGGAATAAATGTTCTTGTGCGACGGCTAAACAATCGTAGGCATTGAGAAACCAAATTATCATTGTGTGGTGTATTTCGCAACAATAACAATGCTTCATAGTTGTCTGAATCGTTATGCCAGCATTTGCGGAGTAGATTTTTTGCAATCTGAACATTGCGTTCAGCGAATCCATTTGACCGAGCGTAATGTAGTGATTAGATGCGATGGTTGAATTGCCCACGCAACGCAAAAATTTTGAATTCTTTCGATGCGAACTGTCGACCATCATCTGATTCCAACGTTTCCGGTATTCCGTGAATAGCAAACCATTTTTTAAATTGCAGAATGACTGCTGCCGATGTTGTTGACTTTACTTCTTAAAAATCCATAAAACCGGAATAATGATAGGCAATAATGATGTAGTCTTTGCCCTTGAACGTAAACATGTCTGTAGAAACTAGTTGAAATAGATAGTCCGGCATAACCTTCTGTAGTAATGGTTCCTTTGTTTTTGATGTTTGAGTGCGTTGACATGTAGAGCACTTTTCGACAAATTCCTTGATTTTCGATTTTTGTCTAGGCCAGTAGAGGCTGCTTCGCGCTCTTGTCAATTATTTCGACACACCTGGATGACCTTTGTGTATATCAGCTAACACTTTTGGGTGTTCAGCTGTTGGGACAATAATTTTATTAGCTTTAAATAGTAATTGACCATCATACTAAATTTCCTCCTTGAAGCTCGCGTACGGCTTGACTGCTTCTGGTCATCCGTTGGCCATCCCCTTTCGACAACTGTACGTAGCAATTGTAGTTCGAAATCTTCGTCTGTCAATTTTGCTAAGGGATTTTTCGTCACATCCGACATAGCGAGTACTGCGTTGATTTTGTATTTTTCGCTTTCTGTCCATTTTTTGTCAATTGGTTCAGCTTTGCAATCGCGGCTGAGTGTGTCCGCTACTTTCATATCCACACCTTTCTTGTATTGTACTGTTGGCGAATATGGCAAAACATCAAAAAGAATTTGTTGTAAACGCATCGGTTTTTTGAAGATCGTCTCCAACGGTTTATGATCGGTTTCGATGTCTAATTTTTTGCCATACGCATAACGGTGAAATTTTTTGCGGGTGCGCGATGAACGCTCGAACGAGGTGGACGTGTTTTTTTTTGTCTTCCTGCGTAAATTAAATTTTATTTTTATTTTTCGATGTACATAAATTCAATAAAAAAAGTAAAAAGTGATCTTTTTTGATTAATAAAAAGTGTTCATAGTGAATAAAATAAAAACATCTCCTGTATACCAAAATTAACTTTGTTGCAAATGGCGTAATATTGAAATAATTTTGTGCAACAAGAAACAAAATACAGTCGAGAAAAAACATTTGGTTTAATTTCTTCTAAATTTGTGAAAATAGTGCGGGACTGTGAAAATTTTGTGAAATGAGCCATCTCTTTCTCGAACGTATTTGCATTTCCTTATGTATAAACCGGTTCATTATGTATGTGCGAGGCAAAGAATGCAGAAGGGATATAAGCAGCATATATGGTTGGTCTCTCTTTTTAGATACGCCGCTGAGGAATATTCCAGTTGAAGGCTTACGAATTATTTTGGTTTTCTTTCAACTAGACTAAGTAACCTTTATTCAGTTGGTTTTTGGTTGAAATTTAATCTCAAATTTGTTTATAAATTAATTTAAGAAACGTTTTGAATTTTTATTAGGTTTTACAAAATTTGATGTTCACTTCTCCTCGTCTAATTTTACAATGTATTTTATTCTTTAATTTTATACAATTTTTTTTTTGCTTCATTACCGAAACTTATTGTTCGCGACAAATATGTTGATTTAATTGGAAAACGGCCTTAACAATAAGTTTCGTTCACATTCCAGTAGAGCAACATAAATTAAATGTGACTATAAAAATAATAAGACTATACAATTTTATGTAACCCTAATTATACAAATTGTTCTGATTTGACAATAATTTGTGATGTCATTCGCATTTGTAAACAAGTTACAGTTATTATATAAATGATAAGTTTACAATACATATACAAAGTTTGTTTTTTTATTTAATTATATTTTGTTTTAGGTGTCAACTCCAACATTTTTAATTGAAAGAACGTGAAGATCAAACATGCCATTTGGTTTTTAAACTATGGACACAATTCCTATTGGAATTTGGTATAGAATGAAGCAGAATAAAATCAAAATGGAAAGTACTGATAAAAAATTATTCGTAAATCGATTTTAAATCGAATACAATCGAATATTTTATTTAGAAAATGCCAATATACATATGATTGGATGATAGTGTGGCGTCGGAAAGTGTTTTGGTTTTATAGTTTTATATTTGGAATGATATCAAAGGGCCGAATGTCGAAGGGCCGAATTTCAAAGGGCCGAATGTCGAAGGGCCGAATATCGAAGGGCCGAATATCGAAGGGCCGAATGGGTCGAAGGGCCGAATGGGTCGAAGGGCCGAATCCCATTTTTGCTGCTTTGTGCTGATGAACGATACATTTTTTTAATGGTTTTTATAAAAATATGTTGATGACAATGAACCGTTAAATACAACATAAATCGATGTAGAATAACACAACGTTATCGATCTATAGATTATTAAAGTATTAGCAGTAGTAAGTTTTGTAATAAATTACAAAATTGCACAAAAAATGACGCGTATCTTATCAAAATATTTGGTTTTATCTTATCTTTTAAATATAAAATATAATAACGAAGTTCAATAATTAAGATTCTCTACAGAAATATTAAAGTCCATGTTTGATTACAAGGTGATCAAAAAAATACGATTAATTCGCCTCAATGTCATTTATAAAAACATACAAGAGAACACAGAATGTTTTGAAAAATGACATTAAGGCGAATTAATCGTATGCATACCATAATTATTAGAACCGTAATTATTTAACTTCATTATTATATTTTGCATTTAAAAGATAAGATAAAAAAAAAGTATTTTGATAAGATAGACGCCATTATTTGTGTTTTCAATTTAGTATTATTGGTTTCAGTAACGAACGAAAGCAATCCTTTCCAATAAATAAATAAATAAATTTGAACACCAGTATGAGAGAAACTAATCGGTAAGTAAAGTGAGCTTAAAATGAACTTTATATCTAACAGTTTAAACTTTATAGATTTGCCTTGGTACAGAACAGTTATGTAGCAGAACAGAATTTTAATTCGGACGATAGTGATGACGATATGGAAGAGACAATTTTAGATTCCGATGAAACCGCAGATGAAGTAATCTACGATGATCCTTGCAGTATTGTAGTTCAAAAATTATTAAAATTACAGCCACTAATTTCCATAGAGTCTGCCGTATTCATTCCAATAAATAGATTTGAGAAATTTGAAAAGGTTTGTACTAAGTACACGTGTCTAAATGTTCGTTGTTTGTTTAACGATTTTTTGTTTTAATTTTAACAGAATATGCAAAATTTAGGATATCCATTATTAGATGAACACTTATGGGACTATGATTTACGGATCGGTGATACAATCAAGCCAGTCAAATTAATTTGGTTACAAAAGCATCAAGAGGTAGCACCGATTCCCGTGCCACGAAAAACTAAAAAAGCATTCCTTTTTCTTCAGCCAAACTATTTACGTCATATGGATAAACCGTTGTGGAACCCTCGTCGTACTTTCACCCAGGTCAATTTGGTGCTAGATTACCATCGAACACAAAAGCGGCGACGTGGTATCGAAATTTTTAACGTTTGTGATTTAATTGCTTTCAAAATGGCGATTGATGACAGCCGTTTGGAATATGAAAACTGTGAATTTCATAAAATAATCAATCGTACACTAGCTGAATATGTCCAAAGTGGAACTTACATGAAGGATGGTAAATTTGATCTAAGAGAATATATTGGCCAAACGCAGGATTATCGTTATCCACTTCACCAAATTTTTGAGTATTTGGTGTATCATTTTCAAAAAATCATTGGATCCATATATTGGAATAATTTTGGTGCTTATCCTATTATTCAATTATCAAATATCACCAATATAGCAGCATTTTTGAAAATGATTAATCTAGCACCTCATACCCCCACCATACTAGTAAGAGAAACTGATTCGAGCGGGAAATGTTCGGAAATTTTGTACGAAATTTTAACAAGGGCTGAGGGACTAAACCGTATAAAATTTCATTTGGACGGCGAATGGATCTATAGCACTGATTTTGTATTAAACAATGAAACCAAACTGTTTGCCAGAAGCGAGATTACCATTGATACAAAGAATTCGTTCAATTTTATAGAAAATTTTATAAGTTGGCTGAAATTTGCGTTTGGTACAAGTTCTAAATTTGTAGATTTGAAACTTGAAAATTTTGAAAATATCCATCCGTACGTATTCCACGGCTTTCATTTAAATCAATTAACAATTACCGGAAAGCTTGACTATAAACTCGTTAAGATGTTTGAAACGTGTAATTATCATAGGATACTTCTTCTCAATTGTCGAATAGAAAACGATATCAAAGAGAGTTTTGGATTAATTGGACACCGAACGGAAAGCGATCGAAACGTTTTCAGACTTCTTGATGAAAATCGTAAAATAAATGTAATTTCGCCACACCATTTAATCAACCGCAATCAATTAAAGCAAAAAATTTTCTTTTGATATATTTTCAGACGATTCGATTAATTGTGGAGGAGCACACGATTGGCACACTTTTTGCGTATGTGGCATCTGTTATGACGGAAAAAAAATTGATTGAGTTTCAATTCACAAAAATGTTATATTTTCCTTTGCCGAACAATGGGATTAGACCGCGGTTTCGACGATCTGATTTAAATCACGTTATTGAGCAAATAGAAGTTTACTCACATTTTGGCGACCGAATCGATATGTATGAATATTTGAATGGAGTCTATCCAATTGATCGCGAAGAATTTGATTTTTATCAATAAAACGTTAATGTTATAAAATGACAGCAACCACTTGTTTTAATCTGGGCCGATCTTTTTCTAAAAAATTGCGTCCTCAACTTTGAACGGGGTGAATATATGTTTGACCCCTTATTTGTCACAAATATCCTGTACCACTCTCGACTCGAACTGGCGCCCATTGTCGGTTACAATGACCTCACGTACTCCGAACATCAGAAAGATTTGGAATTCAAGAAACCTATAGCTTGACGAACCGGTATAGTTAAGGTAAATTTAGAAAAATGATCCACAGATGAGGATGGATGTATTACCATCACGGGTACGAGGATAGGGTCCCAGGTGTACTTGCATACACCAAAAGACCCGGTCAATATCCCGTTTAATGCAGATCGTCTCGTTAAATCGCTGGCTCGAGATACGATACCACAGGTCCTTTATCGTTATATTGATCGCAATTGAATTGCTAATTTCTCCGTTTGCTCGTTGCAGATTCACCGTGTCCAAATTAATTCCAATGTCCAAAATGTTTCAGGGCGGTATCTTCGGATGTCCAATTTAATGCAGGAGGTAGGTATATAATTTAAACACGAATTTGTTTTAACTTTTTACTTAGTTTAATTTTCACACTATAATTCGCACCGGTTATCACCGTTCGATAGTTTTTTCTCGAATGTTGTAGATTTTTTTTTTTTTTTAACAAATTTTTCCTTTTACAATAATTATTTCTTAATCCAAAAGTGACATCTAACAAAAGAGATTATAAATACTATGCTGGTTCTAAATTATTAGTACATTATGATTTTACAGTGTTATAAATTTTTAGTACACTAATTTCACAGTGTATTTATTATTCTATTACATTATTGTTACAATTATTTTTTAGCTGTCAAATTAGAATGTAAAAAAAGTAACAAGTGCAAAATAAATTCTATATAATATTAAAATAGGTAAGTGTACTCAATTATGTAATATAAATGTATAATAAATAAACAAAATTCTAAAAATGGTATTCCTTTACAGGTATTAACGCAACTCTATTACATGGAAGATGACGTATTCACGATGTTTGGATTCACAATCAGCTGTTTGCCGTCAGATAAGTTTAAAATATATTTTGGATTTAATTGAATTATATTTTTTTGTGGTGTTTTGTTTTCTTTTTCGGAGTTCACTTCGAACACCAGGACATGTATTTCAGTCCAAAAAATGTGCTATGTGCGACGTGCGTTTCGTATACGTACACGGAGTATAATATACTTTTTGCGATTGTGTTGTGTCAAATATTTTACTTGTGTTAGTGCATTTTTGTCATCGCAAGTATCAAAAATAATTGAATCGGGCGAAATCGGTTCAAATTTTTTGCTGTTTACATTCCCAAATTTCACAAGTCGCACATGCTTTTTATATGGTGCGTTATCTTTTTTTTTTTTTATTGGTAAATTATCGAAGATCCTTCACAATGGTAAGTGTTTGGTGTTTATTGAATTTAATATAAATTTTTAAATTTAATTATTTTATTTATTACAGCTTAACGTAATATTCTACAGATTATTGGTTGTAGGACTATTCTGTTGCAGCACCAATTGCAGTCTTTACTTCTGGATATGCTTGCTCTATCGCATTCCATTTGCGGTAGGTTGCGGCGTGTTGGATGATCAATTGTGCGACACAGAAAAATTCGCAATTCTTACAGTTCGATTATACCAGAAATCTACATAGTTATTGCTAGAGCGACACCCACATTTCACTTCACATTTTCTTTCTCTACGGTTTATCCTTTAGCGGTTTTATAGTTCTCGCCAGACTTTTTAAACTTGATGGGTCGTTAGTCTCACCCATGCCTTAGTCCAAATTCATTCAGTTTGCTAGCTAAGGATGCAGTACACTTATGTCTATTAGATTTGACACACTGGCTTGCGCCATGTGCCCATTGCGACATTGAGTGCGGGACCTCTGTGAGTTCCAGCCAATCGTACTGTTGTAAATTTTTTAAAATTTAGAAAAGTAATACCTGCAACTAGAGTTGCGTTAACTAAATATACCTTCACGCAATCCGAACTCTAACGTAGCGTTATCTGCTCTAATGTCTAGACTACAAATAATATAAATTGATAAATAAATATTCGGTTCTCTTCTATTCGAAATAAGAAAGGAAGGGTATTCGCAACTATTTAGGAATAAATTATAATAAAATTCAGGCTTTTCCACAGGTTACCTGTGTGTTGATCCCACAGATTACCTGTGTCTTGATATCAAATATAAGTTAATGTAATTTTTATTCATCAAAAGCCACAAAGCTGGCTTTTATGTAAAGAGATAATTAACTTTTACCAATTAATATTAAAAATTAAATAAAAAAAACAACAAAAATTTTCAAAATTATTACTAGAATAGTTCTATACCTACAAAAACTTGCTTTAAAACTATTCATTCTCGAATGAAAATATGCGGCATTGTTGTTGTAAAATTCCCAAAGTAAGACTACATCTATTTCGTATTGATTTTCTTTCCATATGATAAATGTTTTAGCTCGCATACACATATATTTTACGAATACTATTACTTTCCGGTTCGCACTCGCACATCGCACATTTTTGGACTGAAATTCGCATCCAGGCAGTCCAAATAAACCCTTTGCCTGGGACGGAAAGTGACCGAAAATGAACTAATCCGCGTGTGGTTTCACATTTAAATAAGCTTTGCCTTCAGCGAGTTTGATATTTGAAGTTTTTCGGCAGGTTTCGATGAGCTTCGTAATTTGAGTATAGTCAAGAGTTCCAAAAGCCAACGCGAATTTTAACGACTCGAAAGATTTTTGCGTCTCTTCAGTCCACTGGAATCGCTTGCCCTACTTCAGAAGATTCGTAAGGGGAGCTGACATTTCAGAGAAGCCATTCACAAAAGGACGATACCATCCCACGACGCCCAAAAACTATCTCATCTGCCGCACCTTCACCTTGTCCAGATTATACCGCAATTCACCCTTGCCCACCACATAGCCTAGGTATTCGATTTCCTCGAGTACAAACCTGCTTTTCTCCACATGGATCAAGAGATCCGCTTTACTCAATCTCTCTGAGAGATCAGCCAACAGAGAGAGAGATGTTCACTAAGGGTAGCGGTGGTGATAAGCAGGTCGTCCAAAAATACGAACACCCGGTCATGCAGGTGGTGAGGGATAACTTTGTGTATCAATCTACACAAAGTTTGGGGCGCATTACAGAGATCGAAGGGTATCACTTTAAACTGGTAAAGGGGACGCCCCGGGATGGTCACGCGAGTCTGGATTTAACGGGATCTGCCAGAAGGCGTCTTTTAAATCCAGTGCAGATATGAATCTGGTCTGGTCTAACCTACTGAGGAGCCCGTCAATCAGCGGAAGGGCGTAGGCGTCCTTTTTCGTCATTTCATTTAGCCTTCGTGCATCCAGGCACAATCAAACTTGGTCATTCGCTTTTCTTACCAGTGCCATAGGAGAACTCCAGGAACTATGGCTTTAGGTGGAACTGCGTAATATCGTTGCTAGTTCCCGTTTTTTAAGGCTGGGTCTGAAGCTGGACACGTTGATCGAAGTTCAAGTGGTGTTGTTTTGATTTAGAAGCAGGAGGAGTTAAAGGAACATTATCACATGAGGATATTTCTTACATAATTATGGGCCTTAACCCAAAGCTTGTCTAAAAGTCAAATTCTAAATATAATTGTTGTTGCAATGACGGAACCACTAAAATATGTAGGACTGTCGATTTTCCGCAATATTGGATTTTAGCTTTTATATATCCTAAGACTTTCTGAAATGTGCCGCCCGCTGTTTGGACACAAGTGGATATGGGATGTAAGAATAGATTATGATCTTTAATAAACTATACGGCTCCTTTGCTCAATTCACTCACACTTGCTCCGCTGTCCAGGAGTCCTTTAATATCAATTCCTCCCAGATTGACGGTAGCATAAGGTCGTTGATCATGCACTGTAGTAACTTCGGCAATTAGTTTAGCTTTAGCAATACGACTGAAGAGTTTTCGTTTTTCACGGAAATATTTTATCGACCTCCGCTTACGAGATAACAACTTTTTGGATTAAACATGATAATTGTGGGAATGATGATTAGCATGGCCTATTCTGCTACATGTGACCTCAAATCGAGGACCGCAACAGTTTCGTTCGGGTTACCCAGTTGCTCTCATTTCCATTGGCCGGTTTTCCGATCTCCGATTGCAACGTGGACAATGTGGTAGTTTAACCTCAGGCTCGTCACACCTATAACAAAACGTTTTTGTTGCTAGGTCGCAGTGCGTGTAATATTGTCCAGGCTGATTACAGTTCCAACAAAGTGGGATTCTTAACCCATTACTGTCATTCTTATGAGGTCCCGACATACGATTGGGTTTCTAGTAATTCAGGGCACTGACAGGATTTTATTGTCGCTCTGGTGAGACAATTGGAGAAGGCCCTATATTAGGTGCGAAAGTGACTTCATGAATACTAGTACATACTTACAAGTGCAGCAACGGATGAAAAATGTTTTCCGACCAAATGTATTTTGAGACCTGCCCTCATAATATTCCGCAAAACTTCGATCACCTCACTTTTCGAGAGGTAAACTTTTAGAGGAACAGTCAAACTGAGAATTTCGTAATAGAAATCCATGAATGCCTCTCGAGGCTTTTGCATTCGGTTGTCTATCTATAAGTTGTCGAATATCACTATCAGTCCGCCTATCTTGAAGGCGATGCAAGAATAAATTTCGAAGCTCAACCCATGAACAACCAGGGTTCCGTTCCAATGACAACCAATAATGTTCTTTGGCATTGGTTGATAATGGCTGATCTGATTGGTTTTAGCTAAAACTTCGACACGAAATATAAAATTTTCCACCGGCATTCCACCGGGTGATCCATCAAATACAAAATTCCACTTATGGATTGAAGTTCCACTGAGTAAACCTCCAGCTCTTCTGGATGGTTCATTATTCGCTTGCGGTGAACCAGAATTTAAATTTGTGATTTGTTGAAAGTGAGCTGATAGTGGGTGGTCCGGGAAAAGCCGCATTCCCAGAGAATTGAAAATTTGGAAATGTAGACCACTGGAGAACTGTGGATGCTAATACGTTATATCCCATATGATTGGATTCTGAAGACGAAGGCAGAGACTGCGAAAATAACACGTTATTCGGGGACGATACTGATATATGCTCAAGTAAATTGACTGATTGCGCCATCGTTGCAGGCGTCTTTACTTGGACCCGTGGGCAAAACTGTGGCGACACCACTTACCCCATTACCAAACCTTGAATTTATCTACGTGACGATAGGGAACAATTTAGTTCGCGGTTTCGGCGTAGTGCGCTACTATGATAAATCGTACATTTTCCGGCAACTTGGGTTAGAAAAAGAGAAGAGTAAGTTAGTTAGTCTCTTGTCATTAATCGCGAATAAAAGAAATTTCCTCAGCAATTTTTAATACGTCGTATTCTTTATTATTAATTTTATTTTTATAATTAAAATAATCATTATAATTTTAAATAAATTTATTTGATGAATTGCTAATGCTCGAGTGTATTAATTTATTTTCGACGAATCGAAGAGTGCAGGATACAATTGCGTTTGACGTCCAGAATATCGCTGGACATACTTTCCACGTTCATCCATTGTGGAAATAATATAGAGGACAAGATACCATTTAGCAGGATATATTTACACCTGTACCAGCATCTTTACATCCCTCTATAATTGGTGACCGACCGACGTGATTAATTGGAAATTCCGAAGTGTATAATTGGTGACTTCAATAACGAATATCGTGCAAATTTTACACGCACTCGTTGGGGATCGAGACATAACCTAAAAACACGTGCACCGATCTCAACAATTGTCGCGCAAAATCATACGCGCACTCGACGGGGAACGAAACATAATCTAAAAGCACGTGTACCGACAGCAAGACGCACCGAGGTCGAAGTCGAAGCTTGGTTAGCACAGCCAAATACGCCAGCAGTGCATCGTCAATTTAATATACATTAGTGCATTTCTATTTTAGATTAAAACAACATTGTATAATTTCCGTACACGACGGAATTTAACTTAACTAAGGGTGAGTAAATTTCTTTTATTTTGGTTAAACTCAAGTTGCAAAATTTTTTTTTAAATTTATTCGGGCGGATTTATTACGGCATAACGATATAAAGTTTATTTTTATTACGAGTTCGATAAATTCAAAATGTCATCCGACGAAAACGAATCGAAAACTAACACGGTAAAATCTCCAGTCAGTAACTTAAACACGACCAATATTTATAAAGTATCAATCAAATATTCGCCTTTTAATCGGGATGATCCCGAGATTTGGTTCACGCAACTGGAGGCTCAGTTTGAGATAGGTGGCATTTCCGTCGACGCAACGAAGTACGGACATCTGATCGCGGCTTTAGACCCCGACACGGTTAAATGCGTACGTGACAAAATACTAAAACCCCCACCATCCGGAAAATATAACGCTCTCAAGGCAGCGGTGATCGAACGACTTTCCGACTCAGCTAAAATTAAGCTCGATCGCCTATTATCCGGTCTGCAACTCGGTGATAAAAAGCCATCCCAGCTCCTTCGGGAAATGGAATCATTATCCGAAAATCAAATTACCAAAGCGGTGCTCAAGAACTTGTGGTTGCAACGGCTACCAACTCACACACAAGCAATTTTATCGTGCTTGGAAGACGACGAGTTATCAAAAGTAGCAACGACAGCCGACAAAATAATGGATGTTAATAAGCCTGCGGGCATTCACACATTCCATTCTGGTCTTAATAGTGACATTAACTCACAAGTAAATGTAACTGCACGGATTGACGCTTTGTCAGATCGCGTCGAGGAGTTAGTCAGATCACGATTCTCTGCGGGCACACCAACGTTCAGTGGTCGCAATTCCATTCCGGTTCGTCAGCGAAATACGACGCATGACAGATCACGCAATCGTAGCGCATCACGATCAAAAATTCAGGTTCAAAAGCACCCGTTATGTTGGTATCATTATCGGTTTGGTGCGAAAGCACTAAAGTGTTTAAAGCCCTGTAGTTTCGGCACCAACAACGACAATTCCTACCAGTCAAAAAACCATTAGGTGCCTCACTGTGTTCGGCAGGTGAGGTTAACCAAAGTTCTAATTGCCGACTCATTATTGTTGATACCGATAGCAAGTTACAATTCCTGATAGATACTGGAGCCGAAATCTCAGTAATACCGCCAACATCGCTCGAAAAATCTAATGTGTCATCGTACAAATTGTACGCCGCAAATACATCTACAATAGACACATTCGGTAGCAAAAATTTAATTATCAATATAGGGTTACGCAGACCAATAGTTTGGAAATTTATAATAGCTAATGTCGATCGCTGCATTCTCGGCGCGGATTTTCTTTCACATTCAGGACTATTGGTCGACATTAAAAACCAAAAACTTGTCGATCCCACTACATTGTTAGTCGTTAAAGGCAAGCCAATTTCAATACCGTCATACGGTATAACGGCAATCAGGGCCGGTGCATTTCCTTCAGAAATTATGAAGTTGCTATCCGAATTTAAATCGATATGTCAGGAGACAACGACTTTAAATACAGCTAAACATAACGTCACTCATTGCATCGAGACAACAGGTCCACCATGCAGTGCGAAAGGTCGTCGTTTAGGTACCGAAAAAATGCAAATAGCAAAAACAGAGATCGAAATTTGGTTAAAACAAGGTGTATGCAGGCCGTCAAAAAGTAATTGGGCCAGTCCACTCCACATCGTTAAAAAAAAGGATGGTAACTGGCGACTTTGCGGTGACTACCGCGCTTTAAACGAAAAAACCAAGCCCGACCGCTATCCAATACCATTCATTACCGATTTCACGCATCAGCTCGAGTCATGCGAATATTTTGCTAAGGTTGATCTCATTCGAGCCTATCATCAGGTTCCGGTCGAGCCTAAAGACGTTGAAAAAACGGCGATATGTACACCGTTTGGATTGTTTGAGTTCCCTCGTATGACATTTGGTCTACGAAATGCGGCTCAAACATTCCAGCGGCTTATACATTCTATATTTCGTGACGTACCTTTCGTTTTCCCTTATATAGACGATCTGTTAATCGCTTCGAAGACCATGGATGATCATGTTAAGCATCTAAGAATCGTTTTTCTAAAATTAAGCAACGCAGGTTTGGTAATTAACCTTAATAAGTGCGTTTTCGCAGTTCAAGAAATAAGTTTTCTCGGATTTAACATAACAGCAAAGGGAATCTCTCCGGATAAGTCTCGCGTTGAAACAATTTCAAATTTTCCAATGCCTTCCACGTCCAAAGGATTGCAACGTTTTTTGGGCATGATCAATTACTATCGAATTTTTCTGCCTAAAGCGGCCCATGATCAAGCTAATTTATACGCTTTCCTGAAAGGTCTTAAGAAGAAAGAAAACGCGACACTGGTTTGGAGCGAGGAATCTATTAAGTCGTTCAATACGTGCAAATTACGTCTCGCCGAAGCGACGCAACTAGCACATCCGTCAGCAAACTCGAAAATCGCCATCATGGTGGACGCTTCTGCAGTAGCATTAGGCGCGGTGCTGCAGCAATATTCGTTAGATGGTTGGCAACCAATATGCTTCTTCTCAAGAAAACTTAACGACGCCGAAACTCGATACAGCACGTATGATCGAGAATTGTTGGCGGCTTATGCGGCGATTAAGCATTTTAAATATTTCGTGGAAGGGAGAGAATTTATTTTGTTCTCCGATCACAAACCTCTAACGTTTGCTTTACTCCAAAATCCCGAAAAGGCGTCTCCCAGACAACGCAGACATTTAGACCTCATAGCTCAATACACATCCGACATCCGTCATATTTCCGGGCGCGGAAATATTGTGGCGGACGCTCTTTCACGCATCGATGCAGTGAATGTCTACAGCTGTGTTGATTACATAGAGATGGCCCAAGAACAGACGAAAGATGACGAACTCTCTGAACTTATCCGTTCTCAAAGCACTCTAAAATTTGAAGAATTTCCGATTTTTGGGACGGAGAAACAAATAACATGTGACGTTTCAACCGGGACAGCTCGTCCTTTCGTCCCCAAGAACTTTCGACGGCAAGTTTTCGAATCAGTGCATAACGTATCGCATCCGGGGATACGACGCACAGCTAAAGAAGTCGCAATTAAGTTCGTTTGGCCGTCTATGAACAAGGAAGTAAGAAATTGGGCCAAATGTTGCCTACAATGTCAAAAATGCAAGATTTCACGGCACGTTAAAAGCAAAACGGGTATATACTCGCCAACCAGTGAACGTTTTTCCGAAATTCATATAGACCTAATAGGACCGTTACCACCATCCGAGGGTCAAACGTTTTGTCTGACTATGATAGATCGTTTTACGCGTTGGCCAGAGGCCACACCTATTCCCAATATGAAGGCAGAAACCGTCGCAGATGCTCTCTTAAAGACGTGGATTAGTAGGTTCGGAGTTCCATCGACAATCGTTACGGATAGAGGCGGACAGTTCGAATCCACTCTCTACGAGGAACTATCAAAAGCTCTGGGGATTAAACACAGACGTACCACAGCGTACAACCCGGCCTGTAACGGCATGATCGAGCGTTGGCATCGCAGTTTGAAGAGCGCAATCATGTGCGCTGCTGAAACTCAATGGACGAAGTCTCTTCCTCTAGTGCTTCTCGGCCTCAGGTCAGCTTTCCGAGAAGATTTTAAAAGCACTTCCGCAGAATTAGTCTACGGAGAAAATTTACGACTCCCGCACGATTTTATTCAGCCAAAAAGCGATCAATCTCGATCCGAATTCGTAACGCAACTCCGAGCCAAATTTAAAGCTTTACATCCAGCGACGGCTTCCAACCACAAAAAGGGGCAGATTTTTGTATTTAAGGATTTGGCAACGTGCGATCATGTGTTAGTTCGAACGGACGCGGTACGAGCGGCACTCCAACCACCCTACGAAGGACCCTTTCAGGTAATCAAACGAAACGATAAGTATTTTACTTTATTGGTAAAAGGTGTTGAATCCACTGTATCCATTAACCGCTTGAAACCTTGCTTTACTGAAACAACTGACGAGCCATCGCGTTATGAGGAGCCGGAAGTGCCATTCCTTTCAAACTGTAGGTCAACTGAACCACCTAACGAAAAATCAACTGACAGTACTCCGATTAAGAGCCGAAATCACGTTGCGTTTGCCAATAATGTATGTGACGAACAAGATATTAAATCGCGTATGGGGCGGAGAATTAACAAACCTGTTCGTTTTCGATAGTTTTTGTATCGTTCTCGGCGTTCACTAGGGGTGGGATAGTGTGGCGACACCACTTACCCCATTACCAAACCTTGAATTTATCTACGTGACGATAGGGAACAATTTAGTTCGCGGTTTCGGCGTAGAGCGCTACTATGGTAAATCGTACATTTTCCGGCAACTTGGGTTAGAAAAAGAGAAGAGTAAGTTAGTTAGTCTCTTGTCATTAATCGCGAATAAAAGAAATTTCCTCAGCCATTTTTAATACGTCGTATTCTTTATTATTAATTTTATTTTTATAATTAAAATAATCATTATAATTTTAAATAAATTTATTTGATGAATTGCTAATGCTCGAGTGTATTAATTTATTTTCGACGAATCGAAGAGTGCAGGATACAATTGCGTTTGACGTCCAGAATATCGCTGGACATACTTTCCACGTTCATCCATTGTGGAAATAATATAGAGGACAAGATACCATTTAGCAGGATATATTTACACCTGTACCAGCATCTTTACATCCCTCTATAAAACAGGCTGTTTTAGGCCAACAATTGTTTCACTCGGTGGAATCGCTTGGGCTGATCCCTGAGAATGTGTAGGCTCGACAATACTCGATTCGTCATGACCAGAATGTTTTGATTGAAGGCTCTTAGAAGTAGACACTTTGTCCGATAGTTGGTCTTGTTTGTCTACGAAATCGGATGAAGTAAATCTACCATAGCATTCGTTTCAATTTCCACGCCATTAAGGTCAACAAGTGACTCGTTTACTATTTTACATAGTTGTTCAGAAGTTGAAATCAGTTTTTGAGGAGCACGTTTATCTTTATCAATGAGTGCACCCCGGATTAATTTTCCTTATATGTTCATGGCATGATCAAATGGGACAACAGAATGTGGCATACGTGAAGAAGTTTTTGCGGAACAATGACATCTATTTTGTGGACGAAGAATTTACATGACGATCGATTGATTGCAGCAAAAAATGAAAAAGCCGTTGAGTCGATGATTGACCATTTAAGCAAGGAGTTGGAGGTTAAATTAGTTGAGACAATATTTTTTTTGGAACTTAAAATTAATAAACGATCGGCCAATGTGACAATCCACAAAATTTAGGTGATTTTATGGCAAATGGCAAATTTTATTTTTCTTATCATAAAGCTGTTGGCTGTCTACATAAAACGTACGATTGATCGTCAGAAGTCTGTGGCGCTATCAATGACCGAGTCTGAGTAAAATAATTGGAATGGCTAAAACGGTTGTTGTTAGAATTTTTACTTGTCGAATTAGACGTACCGAATTTTTACATGGACAACCAAAGCGCGATACGGCTTGTAAAGAATCCAGAGTTTCATAAGAGGACCAAGTAAACCGATGTGAGATATCATCGTCTAAATTAAAATACTTGCTCAGCAACGATCAGATCAGTTAATATTATGGCGAAAGCGATATCAAAGGACAAGTATCAATATTTCAGCCGTTTGATGGGCCTTGTGCCAAGGAATTAATTAAGCGGCAAACTTTTTTTTTGCAAAGTAACTTACGCGGTATTAAATGTCAAACACGTAAATATATTTCTGCCTAAATCGTGAATTGCCAGAGTTCTTTGTCAGAGCTCAAATTCTTGTAAACTCCACGAGATTCTGATTTTTAAAATGGGTTTCTTTTAAAGATTCAACTATAGCTGACCACAAGTTCGATAAAAGCGGTAGATGCATTATTTTCATGATTGTTTTTATTCTAAGCATCTTTGTATAATGTTTATTAAAATCGGACCAGATAACGCATCAGGTAACCTAGATAAACTTTTGACTGAATTCTCGTTGGATATGACTCTCAAAGATGGAAGTGTAGAACAGTGTGGAAAGTGGAAAAATGTTTGTTCCAGTCTCAGGTCTCAACCTCGATTCTTGGAATCGTCTAGATCAAATAATTCGGTATGATTCATTCTGATAGACTCTATGAAAAAAGCGTACAAGGAAAAAGTGCACACGAAGTTTGCGCTCAGCAAAAACAACACCGATGTAAATAAGGAAAAAGCGAATAAGGAAAATTTCGCGCACGGAAAAATGCTTAACAAATTTATTTATTATTTTTTTAATTCGTTTTGGATCTTAGAAGCTGGAGGCTACCATCAAACCTCAAACTGCTATTGTATAGGGTCCCATTTGAAACGCGATATTTTAAAACGCGATTTGACAAAACGCGATATTTCAAAACCCGATACGGTACAAACGCGATATTTCAAAACGCGAAAGGTGCAAAACGCGATATGGTACAAAATGCGATATTTCAAAACGCGATACGATATAAAACGCGATATCATACAAAACGCGATATAGTACAAAACGCGATAATTGAAAAGGTGATATTTCAAACGCTTATCCTAGTTAAACGTGAAGGAAAATTTTACACATGAAATGAAGCAAGATCAATAATTTTAAAATATCGCGTTTTATACCATATCGAGTTTTGAAATATCGCGTTTTTGGGTTTTCAAATGTTCCTCGTTTTTTTATTATTTTTGGTCCCTATTAGTTTAGTAGTGCTACCGTCATTTACGGAGAAAGGTTCAACAGATTTTAGTTAAATTTAGCCCTGATTAGTTTAATAGTGCTACTGGCTGTTGAAGATATATTTCATGTAAATTACCACAAGTCTTGGGGCTCGTCCAGAGCAAAAGTTCGCCAAAAAAATTTCAATCGATTAAAATTAAATTTGGCCCTATGGAAGGCGAACTTCAATTCGAACGAGTCACAATCAATTTAAATTATATTGTCCATATAATTTATTTATAAGTTATTGTATGTATACTTTACCAACCCCTGGGACAATCGTACATATTTACATAATCTTTCTATGTAATAATGCTGTACGAGTACAGCAAAACCTTCAATATCGGGAACATAAATAAATGGAAAACTTGAATAACAAGAATATTTTTACAAAATTTAAATACAAAACGTTTATATCGCCTTTGGTTAGCATAGATTGTAGCGCCACAAGGAGTGTTTTAAGAATGAATGAAGCCAATTGGTTTGAAGCACCCCTATCGGCATTTACAATGTGTATTGTGTAGTGTAGTATATGTTATAGTACAACGTTCGAAATTTGCTTTAGAAAAATATTAGAATCGCACAACTTCGGTTTAAAAATTGACATAGACAGTCTTTTGTTTTATTGAAGTGTATACACTTGGCAGAACTATTCAATAAATTAATTTGCATAAGTCGAAAATTCAGTTCGCTAAGTTATTTGGAATTTCTTTGTATAATAAGAGGTCACCCAAAAAACGATTGCATATAGGCCAGTTGACTCCAAAAACAAAGTAAATAAAATTGTTAAGGTCTTCTGAGTCAGCTAAACAGCATGAAACCAAATTACAACTACAAGCAATAAGACAGATTCTAGAGCTGCAGCATCATCTGAGAGTGAATTATAATATGTTTGCATTATCAACATAAAATACAGGCTGCATCTAGAGCTGCAGAAACAAACGAAAATTGCGAATCCCAATTACAATAACAACAAATAACACAAGTTGGGTCTAAAGCTCTGTTCCTTGTGCCCATGTAGATCAACAATGTATGAGGCAAGTTGATTCAAGAATGGCGAAAACCAATGAACAGCATTAAACAAGACTTGAACTAAAACAAATAAGGCAGACTCAGTCCAAAATAGAAGAAACAATGAGCACTACCAAATAAGGCAAACATTTAGTCGGTCAGATTTGATCCAAAAGCTATAATTGGGAAAATGGGCGTTATGTGCAAATATTGTCAAGCAAAACAGTTAAAATACTACGAAAACCAGAAAATGGAATGGAAGTGTGCAAGTTAAAATATTCCAGGCCCATATCAATCGTCAATTAAATACATAATTAAATATGATAACAGGGGAAGCGATATGGCGCACCATTTTTCTTATTGACACTGCCAATGACACAAATGTGAACTTCATCGTTCCTGATGATTTTCTGCCAAAAATTTTGTTCGATTTGAACGATGTTTACGAAGGTATAAACATTTAAACATCTTAATTAGGTTAAGTGAATTGGAAAAATCGAAAAGAAAAAGGCAAGTTAGGCAAGGCATAACAATAATCGACGTAAATGTTCATTATCACTAAAAAGTTATCGATCAGGTAACCAGGTTGACTCATTAGCAGCGCCGAATTCCACGAACAACGAAGGTCTGCCACCTAAGTTATTAGATTGATTATTCTATGTTATTCACGGTTCCGGGGACGATATCAAACTATTTATAGCAAGGTGATCAATAATTTGGGGGGGTGAAGTCCTAGATTCATACCTCCTTGCGGTGCTCCCTGGGTCACGCTAAATGAATCAGACGGTGTAGTGGAGACGAGCAGGGGAAATCCTGTTTATAGTCATGGACACTACATGTCAGGGCGAGTCATTGGCGCCTCAAAACCAATATCAAATCAGCGTCTGTTCTCCAGGTTAGGTGCGGCTGAAGCGGGCGTCTGTCTTGTATCAAGCAACTCGCTATATAAATGTGTTCAAGGTAGGACTGGATGCCTTAAGACTCCCACCAGTATGTGGCCCACACACGTAACAAGCGGGTTGAGCAGCAGGCCAACAACTTGCACTCATAAAAACAATTAAAGTTATGAACCCTAATCAAAGGCCTAGGATTACCATATCGGATTCATCACAAAATCGACCTCGAAAATTGTACACGGACAACGCTTTAAAAATGGGAACATGGAACGTGCTTAGCCTCTTAAGACCTGGGATCTCCAGGAAGAGTCATCAATAACATACTGCACCACGACATTAAAATCATCGTGGGCGACTTTAACGCAAAAATCGGTAGGAGTGCAGAAAATACATCGTACATCGGTCCTAACATCCTGCACCTAACTAGTAACAACAACGGCCAACGCGTCACCGACCTGGCAATAACGTACAACTTAGTTGTATCAAGTACGTTTTTCCCACACAAGAGAATTCACAAAGTAACGTGGAGATCGATTGATGGAAAAACGGAAAACCAAATCGATCACGTCATGGTGTCTAAGAGACACTCCACCAGCATATCTGACGTCTGATCTTACAGAGGTGCAGACATGTACAGTGATCATGTGCTTGTCATATTTAAGTATAAGTGCAAAATGTCATCTACGTTCAACAGACAAGCACAAAAGACCGTTCGGTGGAATATTGATGCTTTAAAAGACCAAGCGTCACTGCAGAGTTACCAATCAGCTGTCACTAATTATTTAGACCGGCCCAATTACAACGAAGAAGCTCCTCCTAACATCCAGGAGCAGTGGCATGCTTTACAGTCAGCCATAACCACCGCGGCGCAAAGTTCCATCGGAAGAAGGCCTCCGAGGTCCCGCAATGATTGGTTCGACGATCAATGCCGAAGGATCGTCGAAAATAAACGAAAGCTTCGTGAGAAATGGTTGGCTCGCAACACTAGAAGCACTCTAGCAGAATAACTCCGCGCTAGGAAGCTACGACTAAATACCTTCGACAAAAGAAGCGCGATCATATGAAATCTTGCATCGAAAACATCAGCTTCCAAGCGGAAATAGGAAACTTAAGGGACTGTTTTACTAACGCCAGAAATCTAACTAATGACTTCCACCGAAGAAGTACAGCCATCAAAGACGGAAATGGAGAGTTGAGAACAAACGTGGCTGATGTTCTCTCTGTATCGCAAACCTACTTTCAAAATCTGCTAAATCGGAATGACGAAGTGACCCCCATTAGAGCAAAAGCTCCTCCAGATGAAGAGGTCTTTGTCGAATATCCCACAGTAGAGGAAGTCGATGCAGCTATTAGTAGATTAAAAAATGGAAAGGCACCCGGTCTCTCCCTCTGTGTAAATTAACAACCTCTGGATCTGTATGTAGAATCGTAATTGAGGGAGCTGTGTCAGACTCCTTTGAAATAACATCTGGTGTTCGACAGGGAGATGCACTCGCGCCTGTGATGTTCAATTTGGCGCTTGAATACGTAGTGAGAAAAAGGTTCGCGCTGTATATTTAATAAATCAGGCCAAATTCTTGGATATGCAGATGATATCGTGCTTCTTGGCCGAAGACCTAGCGATATCAAGGACAGTTTCATACAGCTCGATCGCTGCGCAAGAAGACTTGATTTGAAGGTGAACAGCAGCAAAACAAAATTGTTATCAATACCCAGGAAAATCTCCATGATAAATCTCGGAATTGGCGACCATAACTTTGATAGCATTGAAAACTTTAAATACCTCGGGTCAGTTATAACATCGTCGAATGATTTGCGGGCAGATATAAAAGCCCGAATCGCTGCCGGACAACGAGTTTTATACGCCCAATCGAAATTATTGCGATCTAAACATCTGTCGCAGTCGTGCAAGCTCGCACTTTATAAAGCACTCATAAGACATGTGCTGGCTTTCGAAACCGAGAGCTGGACCTTGACCTCTAACGATTGTAGATTATTATCTACCTTCGAAAGGAAGGTCATTCGCTCAATCTTTGGTCCAATTAAAGTAGCGGACAACGAATATCGGATTCGTATGAACCACGAGATAAGGCAACTTCTTGGAGGCTGCGATATTATCGGATTCATCAAATCCAATCGAGTTAGATGGCTCGGCCACGTTACACGGTCTCCACAACAACGAATGACCAATAAAGTGTTCCATCAACAACCAGCTGGTGTTTGTCGTAGAGGAAGACCCCGACTGCGCTGGCGTGACGACGTCGAACAAGATCTACATGTATTAGGATGTCGAAACTGGAGGACGAGAGCGATGGATCGAGACGGATGGATGACCTTAGTGCGGGCGGCAAAATCCCTCCATGGGATGTGAAAGCTAGGGAGAGAGAGAGAGAGAGAGATCAATAATTTGATTTTGAAGAATTCTTTCAAAAGCTTTTGATAGTCCGGAAAGGATACTAATAACTAATAAGCCTCAAGTTTTTCATTCTTCTAACAAAGTTTGTTTTAGATATTGGAATTACAAGGAACGAAGAAGGTGTCGTGATTTGTGATGTGTATACTGGTGCTCCCATACCATATATAAACGTAACTGATAATGATAGACTTGAGTTTATGGAGTTTAATATCTATCGATCTTTCGCTGTTCTAATATCGCAACTATAATCCATGAATTATCTTTCTTGCTATAGGTTTAATTTGCCTGGAAGTAGGCACTTGTAGATTCTGGCTAGTTTCAGCCTACATGGACCGGGAGGAGGAGGTTACTCCGGATAACCTGGAGGAGCTGATCCGTGAAGCGGAACAATCAAAGATAGGTGTGATATTGGGAGTTGATGCTAATGCGCATCACATTATCTGGGCAGCACGGACATTAATGAAAGAGGTGAGTCGCTTTTTGATTATTTGATGAGTACTAACCTTTCAGTGTGTAATATTGGGCGGGAACCCACATTTATTACTAGTAACAGGCAGGAGGTTCTAGACGTGACCCTTGCCTCAAATAATATTCTTCATATGGTTAAAAATTGGAGGATGGATAAGGAACAATCCTTTTCTGATCATCGATATTTAACCTATAGCCTCGATATTCAACCTGCTACACGGGAAGCTTTCGGGAACCCTAGAAGGGCCAACTGGAGCAAATATGGGGAATTTTTGGGAGGCTAAGGATTGGGACTCTTATAAGGAAACACTCGGAATTTGTAAGAAAGAATTAAGAAAGGCACAAAGGAGGTCTTGGAGAATCTTCTGTGATAAAATGGAGGAGATAACCGAAACCTCCCGCCTTAGGAAGATTTTTTGCAAAAAGTACAGCTAGTCTCAGTTTTTTGATAAAACCGGATGGATCTTGGACAGCTTCTAGTAGATAATCACTGGAGCTTCTCTTCGAGACACACTTCCCAGGGAGCTTTGAAGATCTGTTGGTGCTTAGAAATCATCAGGAATCACTGTCAGTGTTCACAGAGGATATCGTAACCAGGAAACGGATCCTGTGGGCACTGAGGTGGTTTAAATCGGCTGGTCCGGATCAATTTATACCAGCGGAACTTCAAAACAACTCAGTAATCATTCTTCCCTACCTGGAAGCTATATTCAAAGGGTGTTTGAAGCTGTGCTATATTCCTAGGTATTGGACGGAGGTCAATCTGGTGTTCATACCGAAAGCGGGGAAAAGCTCACATGTCTTTCCTAAGGACCTAAGACCAATAACTCTATCATCGTTTCTTTTAAAAACCTTGGAACGCTGCTGGATGTATACATCAGAAATAAAATAGGTGCCAGGAAGTGGGCACCGTTTCAGCATGCGTACACAAAGGGTAGATCTGTGGACACTGCTCTGCACGCCTTGGTGTGTACGATTGAGAAATCGATTAGACGTTCCTCTGATAGGGTTAATAAATTATATGGTGGGAAGCAGGATTGTTAGCTCGAAGTTGGGGGACTCCACCATCAAGAGGCGAGTATCTAGGGGAACCCCGCGGGCGGGGGGGGGGGGGGTTTCTGTCCCCTCTTCTCTGGAATATAGTGGTAAACGGGTTACTACTAGAATTGGAGAGAGAGGGTATTGAAGTTATCGCTTACGCAGATGACGTAGCTTTAGCTGTTACCTGGAAATTCCTGGGCACGATTGTAGACGTAATACAGAATGCGCTTACCATCGTTACGAAATGGGCTGGCAAATGTGGACTTGGTATTAACCCGTCCAAGACAGAGCTGGTACTCTTCACTAAGAAATACAAAATCTCGGTAGTTGTCCCTCCTACCTTAAATGGCACGAGGCTTGCTTTTACTGATAGAGCTAGATATCTGGGCATTATCTTGGACAGTAAGCTTAGTTGAAAGCCCAACATGTTGGAGAGAATAAACAAAGCTACTATTGCTTTGTACTCCTGTAGGAACGCCATTGGTCATAGATGGGGTCTGAAGCCGGAGCTGGTACACTGGTTCTACACCGCTGCAGTGAGACCTGTACTCATGTACGGGGTGGGTGTTTGGTGGCCAGCTCTGGACAAGGAAACTAATAAAAGTAAGATTGAGAGAGTGCAAAGAACGGCCTGTATGCTTGTTAGCGGGGCATTGAGGTCGACACCGACAAGTGGCTTAGAGGTTATGTTGCACCTTCTTCCGGTCGACATTTTTGGCAAACAGATGGGGACAAATACGGCTGTACGACTTGCAGCTGTCTCTCAGTGGAGGTGTCTTAGTATAGGACACTCTACTAATGTTAGATCGTTGAAGGATGATGACATTAAACCTACTCTACGCTTCGAGAAGCGATTTCGGACCTCCTTCCCTTCAAGGGAATCCTGGAGGGATAGACCGTTATCGGAAACCGAAGCGTTGCAATTCTTCACAGATGGATCCAAGCTAGACGGCAAAATGGGAGCTGGAATATTCTGTGACAAATTAAATGTAAACATGTCTATTCGTCTCCCTGATTACTGCAGCGTGTACCAAGCTGAAGTCGTAGCGATAAAGGAGGTCATGACACACTCGGGCGTCATGGAGAACTGCAGGGCGGATGAACTTGCTAGGCATGGTACGACTCTCCAGCTGCAACCGGAAAGGGTAAGTCTGGGGAGGCCTATCACAGCGCTGAGACAAGCACTTGGGAAGCAGGCGCTATACTCAGCGAGGGAAAGGTGGTCTACCACCCTCACCTGTAGAGTTGCAAGACAAGTTTAGCCAAAGCTGGACTTGGGGCGCACTAGGGCATTAATATCCCTACGCAGACGTGAAATAAGAACGGTCGTAGGAATTCTCACGGGACACTGCCTTTTTGGAGAACATGCAAGAAGGCTGGGTCTGGAGGCAAATGACTTATGCAGAAGCTGCTTGGACGAAGAGGAGGAAGAGACGTTGGTCCACTTCATTTGCTTGTGTCCAGGATCTCGAAAACAGTAAAGTGCGGGACGTCTTACGCTACATAAGTAGCTCGAAATGGTTCCAATAGGGGTAAAAGGGGATACATCCTGTGGTATCACAATGGAACGTCACCGGTCTAAGTGTGCGTAAGCATCCACTCCAACCTAACCTATAGGTTTAATTTCCCGTATTGGGACAAATTTCTCAAACAAATCCAAAATAACTGAATTAATGGTGGTGGAACTATGGAATTGATTCCATTGATATTGTACTATGTAAGCACACATGACATCAATATCAATATTGCTATAATTACTTACAAAGTATGCACTATCTTGATCATATATCGTAGCTCTGAAAAAAATTCATGATTCCATTGAGATGATTGGTCTAAACGAAATTGTCGCAATATCACAGAATTTCTGGTAAACAGCCAGTGCCGCACTACTATTCGGTAACAATCTCCGTGTAAGACTCAACTACCTTATAAGGTCCTCTAAATCTACGCTGCAACTTTTTGCTTTGGCCTGTTGACACTGGTTCCCTATAAACGACGACAAGATCTCAGCTTCGGGCGTGGTATAACGCTGGTCAAATCTGCCTTTTTGTTCGGCTTGATTTTTTTTTATTCTTTCCGACGCTTCTTTGCGTAATTTGGGCAATCATGGTAGAGGCTTGCGGATCACACCATCGGAAGCTAATACCACTGTAAGTTTATCTTCATGAAGTTTTCATGGTTCGTGACCATAGAGCAATTGTTCAGTTTCAGATGATCCAAATTCCATGTGTGAAATGGTTGGGGTACCTTTTCGATGGGGTGCAATTGGATGCCTCGGGCACCTCCTTTCTCTCGATGATAAAAGCAACTGGCACAACTACTTTTTCGTAAATTGATGGAGTCGAAGCAACCAATAAAATTTCTTAACTGCGGACCAATAAAATTTCTTATCTGATCGTGGCAAGAGTACAAAATTCTCCCACGGATTCGGCGATATAATAGATTTTTTTAAATTTCATAATCTACCGTAATTTGCTGGTTCACCGAAAACATCACGTTCGCAAAGCTTCTTTTTCAGAGTATCGAAAACAATCTGCTGCACCTCGGGCCACTCGAATGGTACCTCTTCCGCGCAAGTCGTGTCAATGGTTCGACGATTCGTGAGAAACCAGCCACGAATTTTCTGAAATAACTGACCAGTTCAATAAACTGTCTGATTGCATGCAAGCTGCTCGGCATTGGAAATCTACCAACTGCCTCAATCTAGGCTAACCCGCACTTCACACCCTATTTCCGAAATCTCATGACCCAAAAATTCCACAATTTCCAAAACCGTACTCTTTTAATTTCTGAGAACAACTTTTCAATTAGAAAAATTTCTTCCTCAATCGTGGAACTGGCGACAAAGATGTCGTCTAAATAGAGAATATATTTATATTATGCAATTCATCATTCGCTGGAATACAGTCGGTGCATTGGTGAAACCAAACGGCATCCGATTAAATTCAAACTGACCACCCGGCGTAACGAACGAAACACGAATTTGATAGTAGCCAGAGGCTCAGTCAAGAACCGTAAAATATTTCTTACCGCTCGGACGTTGATGGTGGGATAAACGATACGGGTGATAGAACACCGATTTTGTCCGATTTAAATTTTATTGCAATTTTAACCTTGTTGGTTCACCTATCTCTTCCTTACTAGTGGAAAAATGCACTATCAATTTGTTCTAATTAAATGTAAAAGTTATTATCGGCTAAATTATTATTGATACAATTATCAAAAAACTTCGGTAGTGATTTCCGAATAATACCTTGTCCGGCTTGGGTAGTTTAAAAAACTGTTTAAACATATTAAACACTGTCGACGATATGCTTATCATGGGGAGGTGTAAATTTCGCACAATATCTTAATGATTGGGATTCGGCATTGGCGATGGGCTCCACACTGAACGCTGATGAATATTTTGTAATAATCCGTTATTTGATATATCTGGCCGTATCGGTGCTAGTGACCATGTCTTCCGTAATTGTGTCGGTGGAGCTGAAATATTTGGTATCAAATGTGTGTCACAACCCACCTGCTCATCACTTGATGAATATTTGGCGTTAAAATACACTTCAAAATTTGACTAATCCAATTTGCGATGCACGCTTTGTTGTTGATGTTCTCACGTATGGGCTTTCCATCTGTAACAATGCCACTTTGAAGAAATGTTGAAGATAAATGACTCAGTGTTCTCCGATTCGGCGATTTTACATAACGATATTTTCATTGAAATCCTCTTTGAGTACAAACAAACGCGTTTATCGTTGTATAACAAATTGCATGCGTCTGAAGTCCTCACAAAAAATCAAACCGGATTGAGAGTTGCAAAGAAATACGAAAATGGCGTTCACTAAATTATGGCCCACCCTATATACGGAGAAAAAAAAACAAGTTATTTTAATTAAAAAAAAAAACTTTTCTAATTACCCAGATTTCAATGAAACTCATAAAAACTAAACATTCCCATTCTATAAAAAAAACTTCCACCATCACAAACTACAAATTAAAAATTATACCAATTAACCCAACATCCAAACCAACAATAATACAGGTAATTTTATTTGTTTGACTATCGTCTCCCGCGATCGCTGTAATCGTTTAGCAGAAAATATATATCATCGTACATTTTGTTATAAAGCAAAGACACAATCCCTCCATTCCCAATATTTTGATGAATTAATTGAATCAAAAGGAAAAAAATTTAATTTCTAATAAAATCTAAATAAAAATCTCAAATTACACAATGAAATATTTAATATAATAAAAACAAACAATACGGATTAATAATTTTACGCTTCTTTAGAAAACCGCACCATTTGAATGAAAACGGTCAACTACAAAAAAAAAACAAATTCTATAGTTAAAGAATAAGGATTATTCCCTTTTTCACGATAATCCTTTATTATTATTGATTTTAATCCTATTATAGTGTATAGGAAGGAGTTTCGTCATTTGTGTATGTGCGATTTCCTTCTTGTGTCTGATCAATTGATCTTTTATTGGTCTCGCAGCGGTTTGAGTATTTTGTACACATTACACAGAGAGTCCCGTCGCTATTGATCCTGTTTTTCCATTTTTTTTTTTTTGCTTCTATACAAAAATAAATTTGTCATCAAAGCGAATTTATTAATTTAAATATTTTTTCCGTTGTGCATATTGTAGAATCGCGCGGGAATGGGCGATTTTAATCCTTAGCCAACTCAAAAAGGATATTTTTTATCATTCAATTTATTAATCCGTTTAAAAAAAAAAAATCTTTTTCGAGTTTTTATTTGTTTGAAGCAGAAACTGATGATGAATATATTAATACATGCGGAAAGGAAGCATGTCTGTCTACATTAAAAAAGGATATATGCGACTTTGATGGTCAAATTAATATTACCGAGGAGGTGGATGATATTCAATTAATGCATAAGCTTAATCATTGTACATTAAGGAAATTTGAATATTGTTGAATTTGTGGCACAACTAAAAAGAAAAAACATTTTGGGGTGATCGAACATTAAAATAAGTAATTAAAATGAAACCGCGGAAAATCCCTACAGATTTTATAATGGTTTATATTTTAATTTGTAATATTTGTATGGTGTGGGACGCATTCAAAATGTATTTATTGTTTTGTGCATAAGGACATTTAAATGTTTGTGATATGAATAGTTACAGACACTTGACTGCCGTTTTTCTACATTCCGACGGTGATTTGTTGTTTTCGTCAATCACTTTAACCAATCAGTACCCCTATACCAAATAAATATTTTGTAAAATATATTTTCAATTTTTGACAATCTTCAAAATTTTTAAATTTCAAAAAAATTCCGTCTGTTTGGAATGTACTCACTCAGCAAATTTTAATAGTATCCCACTTGCTACTTTCAATTTTAAAAATTGAGTAAAACGTCAAAAAGATCCCAAGAAACCGCATGAGCCAAAAAATCAGATTTTCTATGAAAGCCTATTGATAGAAGTTATGACCGACGTGATCGGATCATTTTAGATTTTAGTCGCAAAAAATTTGTATAGCAAATTTCATTAGGTTTGTTCGATTATTTCTAAACATTTCATGGAAAATTCGATTTGATTGAAAATCAACTGGGCTATAGCCCACAATTTTTTGGCGTCAAAAATCTTAAATGCTCCGATTACGTCGGTCGTTACCTCTATCAATAGGTTTCAGGACCTGCATTTATTGTGGCAAATTGCACTTGGATTGCTCGATTATTTCTAAACATTTCATGGAAAATTCGATTTGATTGAAAATCAGCTGGGCTATAGCCCACAATTTTTTGGCGTCAAAAATCTTAAATGCTCCGATTACGTCGGTCGTTACCTCTATCAATAGGCTTCAGGACCTGCATTTATTGTGGCAAATTTCATTAGGTTTGCTCGATTATTTCTAAACATTTCATGGAAAATTCGATTTGATTGAAAATCAACTGGGCTATAGCCCACAATTTTTTGGCGTCAAAAATCTTAAATGCTCCGATTACGTCGGTCGTTACCTCTATCAATAGGCTTCAGGACCTGCATTTATTGTGGCAAATTTCATTAGGTTTGCTCGATTATTTCTAAACATTTCATGGAAAATTCGATTTGATTGAAAATCAGCTGGGCTATAGCCCACAATTTTTTGGCGTCAAAAATCTTAAATGCTCCGATTACGTCGGTCGTTACCTCTATCAATAGGCTTCAGGACCTGCATTTATTGTGGCAAATTTCATTAGGTTTGCTCGATTATTTCTAAACATTTCATGGAAAATTCGATTTGATTGAAAATCAACTGGGCTATAGCCCACAATTTTTTGGCGTCAAAAATGTTAAATGCTCCGATTACGTCGGTCGTTACCTCTATCAATAGGCTTCAGGACCTGCATTTACTGTGGCAAATTTCATTAGGTTTGCTCGATTATTTCTAAACATTTCGTGGAAAATTCGATTTGATTGAAAATCAACTGGGCTATAGCCCACAATTTTTTGGCGTCAAAAATCTTAAATGCTCCGATTACGTCGGTCGTTACCTCTAACAATAGGCTGCAGGACCTGCATTTATTGTGGCAAATTGCACTTGGATTGCTCGATTATTTCTAAACATTTCATGGAAAATTCGATTTGATTGAAAATCGACTGGGCTACAGCCCACAATTTTTTAGCGTCAAAAATCTTAAATGCTCCGATTACGTCGGTCGTTACCTCTATCAATAGGCTTCAGGACCTGCATTTATTGTGGCAAATTGCACTTGGATTGCTCGATTATTTCTAAACATTTCATGGAAAATTCGATTTGATTGAAAATCAACTGGGCTATAGCCCACAATTTTTTGGCGTCAAAAATCTTAAATGCTCCGATTACGTCGGTCGTTACCTCTATCAATAGGCTTCAGGACCTGCATTTATTGTGGCAAATTTCATTAGGTTTGCTCGATTATTTCTAAACATTTCATGGAAAATTCGATTTGATTGAAAATCAACTGGGCTATAGCCCACAATTTTTTGGCGTCAAAAATCTTAAATGCTCCGATTACGTCGGTCGTTACCTCTATCAATAGGCTTCAGGACCTGCATTTATTGTGGCAAATTTCATTAGGTTTGCTCGATTATTTCTAAACATTTCATGGAAAATTCGATTTGATTGAAAATCAACTGGGCTATAGCCCACAATTTTTTGGCGTCAAAAATCTTAAATGCTCCGATTACGTCGGTCGTTACCTCTATCAATAGGCTTCAGGACCTGCATTTATTGTGGCAAATTTCATTAGGTTTGCTCGATTATTTCTAAACATTTCATGGAAAATTCGATTTGATTGAAAATCAACTGGGCTATAGCCCACAATTTTTTGGCGTCAAAAATCTTAAATGCTCCGATTACGTCGGTCGTTACCTCTAACAATAGGCTTCAGGACCTGCATTTATTGTGGCAAATTGCACTTGGATTGCTCGATTATTTCTAAACATTTCATGGAAAATTCGATTTGATTGAAAATCGACTGGGCTATAGCCCACAATTTTTTGGCGTCAAAAATCTTAAATGCTCCGATTACGTCGGTCGTTACCTCTATCAATAGGCTTCAGGACCTGCATTTATTGTGGCAAATTGCACTTGGATTGCTCGATTATTTCTAAACATTTCATGGAAAATTCGATTTGATTGAAAATCAACTGGGCTATAGCCCACAATTTTTTGGCGTCAAAAATCTTAAATGCTCCGATTACGTCGGTCGTTACCTCTATCAATAGGCTTCAGGACCTGCATTTATTGTGGCAAATTTCATTAGGTTTGCTCGATTATTTCTAAACATTTCATGGAAAATTCGATTTGATTGAAAATCAACTGGGCTATAGCCCACAATTTTTTGGCGTCAAAAATCTTAAATGCTCCGATTACGTCGGTCGTTACCTCTATCAATAGGCTTCAGGACCTGCATTTATTGTGGCAAATTTCATTAGGTTTGCTCGATTATTTCTGAACATTTCATGGAAAATTCGATTTGATTGAAAATCAACTGGGCTATAGCCCACAATTTTTTGGCGTCAAAAATCTTAAATGCTCCGATTACGTCGGTCGTTACCTCTATCAATAGGCTTCAGGACCTGCATTTATTGTGGCAAATTTCATTAGGTTTGCTCGATTATTTCTAAACATTTCATGGAAAATTCGATTTGATTGAAAATCAACTGGGCTACAGCCCACAATTTTTTGGCGTCAAAAATCTTAAATGCTCCGATTACGTCGGTCGTTACCTCTATCAATAGGCTTCAGGACCTGCATTTATTGTGGCAAATTTCATTAGGTTTGCTCGATTATTTCTAAACATTTCATGGAAAATTCGATTTGATTGAAAATCAACTGGGCTATAGCCCACAATTTTTTGGCGTCAAAAATCTTAAATGCTCCGATTACGTCGGTCGTCACCTCTATCAATAGGCTTCAGGACCTGCATTTATTGTGGCAAATTTCATTAGGTTTGCTCGATTATTTCTGAACATTTCATGGAAAATTCGATTTGATTGAAAATCAACTGGGCTATAGCCCACAATTTTTTGGCGTCAAAAATCTTAAATGCTCCGATTACGTCGGTCGTTACCTCTATCAATAGGCTTCAGGACCTGCATTTATTGTGGCAAATTTCATTAGGTTTGCTCGATTATTTCTAAACATTTCATGGAAAATTCGATTTGATTGAAAATCAACTGGGCTATAGCCCACAATTTTTTGGCGTCAAAAATCTTAAATGCTCCGATTACGTCGGTCGTTACCTCTATCAATAGGCTTCAGGACCTGCATTTATTGTGGCAAATTTCATTAGGTTTGCTCGATTATTTCTAAACATTTCATGGAAAATTCGATTTGATTGAAAATCAACTGGGCTATAGCCCACAATTTTTTGGCGTCAAAAATCTTAAATGCTCCGATTACGTCGGTCGTTACCTCTATCAATAGGCTTCAGGACCTGCATTTATTGTGGCAAATTTCATTAGGTTTGCTCGATTATTTCTAAACATTTCATGGAAAATTCGATTTGATTGAAAATCAACTGGGCTATAGCCCACAATTTTTTGGCGTCAAAAATCTTAAATGCTCCGATTACGTCGGTCGTCACCTCTATCAATAGGCTTCAGGACCTGCATTTATTGTGGCAAATTTCATTAGGTTTGCTCGATTATTTCTGAACATTTCATGGAAAATTCGATTTGATTGAAAATCAACTGGGCTATAGCCCACAATTTTTTGGCGTCAAAAATCTTAAATGCTCCGATTACGTCGGTCGTTACCTCTATCAATAGGCTTCAGGACCTGCATTTATTGTGGCAAATTTCATTAGGTTTGCTCGATTATTTCTAAACATTTCATGGAAAATTCGATTTGATTGAAAATCAACTGGGCTATAGCCCACAATTTTTTGGCGTCAAAAATCTTAAATGCTCCGATTACGTCGGTCGTTACCTCTATCAATAGGCTTCAGGACCTGCATTTATTGTGGCAAATTTCATTAGGTTTGCTCGATTATTTCTAAACATTTCATGGAAAATTCGATTTGATTGAAAATCAACTGGGCTATAGCCCACAATTTTTTGGCGTCAAAAATCTTAAATGCTCCGATTACGTCGGTCGTTACCTCTATCAATAGGCTTCAGGACCTGCATTTATTGTGGCAAATTTCATTAGGTTTGCTCGATTATTTCTAAACATTTCATGGAAAATTCGATTTGATTGAAAATCGACTGGGCTATAGCCCACAATTTTTTGGCGTCAAAAATCTTAAATGCTCCGATTACGTCGGTCGTTACCTCTATCAATAGGCTTCAGGACCTGCATTTATTGTGGCAAATTTCATTAGGTTTGCTCGATTATTTCTAAACATTTCATGGAAAATTCGATTTGATTGAAAATCAACTGGGCTATAGCCCACAATTTTTTGGCGTCAAAAATCTTAAATGCTCCGATTACGTCGGTCGTTACCTCTATCAATAGGCTTCAGGACCTGCATTTATTGTGGCAAATTTCATTAGGTTTGCTCGATTATTTCTAAACATTTCATGGAAAATTCGATTTGATTGAAAATCAACTGGGCTATAGCCCACAATTTTTTGGCGTCAAAAATCTTAAATGCTCCGATTACGTCGGTCGTCACCTCTATCAATAGGCTTCAGGACCTGCATGTATTGTGGCAAATTTCATTAGGTTTGCTCGATTATTTCTGAACATTTCATGGAAAATTCGATTTGATTGAAAATCAACTGGGCTATAGCCCACAATTTTTTGGCGTCAAAAATCTTAAATGCTCCGATTACGTCGGTCGTTACCTCTATCAATAGGCTTCAGGACCTGCATTTATTGTGGCAAATTTCATTAGGTTTGCTCGATTATTTCTAAACATTTCATGGAAAATTCGATTTGATTGAAAATCAACTGGGCTATAGCCCACAATTTTTTGGCGTCAAAAATCTTAAATGCTCCGATTACGTCGGTCGTTACCTCTATCAATAGGCTTCAGGACCTGCATTTATTGTGGCAAATTTCATTAGGTTTGCTCGATTATTTCTAAACATTTCATGGAAAATTCGATTTGATTGAAAATCAACTGGGCTATAGCCCACAATTTTTTGGCGTCAAAAATCTTAAATGCTCCGATTACGTCGGTCGTTACCTCTATCAATAGGCTTCAGGACCTGCATTTATTGTGGCAAATTTCATTAAGTTTGCTCGATTATTTCTAAACATTTCATGGAAAATTCGATTTGATTGAAAATCAACTGGGCTATAGCCCACAATATTTTGGCGTCAAAAATCTTAAATGCTCCGATTACGTCGGTCGTTACCTCTATCAATAGGCTTCAGGACCTGCATTTATTGTGGCAAATTTCATTAGGTTTGCTCGATTATTTCTAAACATTTCATGGAAAATTCGATTTGATTGAAAATCAACTGGGCTATAGCCCACAATTTTTTGGCGTCAAAAATCTTAAATGCTCCGATTACGTCGGTCGTTACCTCTATCAATAGGCTTCAGGACCTGCATTTATTGTGGCAAATTTCATTAGGTTTGCTCGATTATTTCTAAACATTTCATGGAAAATTCGATTTGACTGAAAATCAACTGGGCTATAGCCCACAATTTTTTGGCGTCAAAAATCTTAAATGCTCCGATTACGTCGGTCGTCACCTCTATCAATAGGCTTCAGGACCTGCATTTATTGTGGCAAATTTCATTAGGTTTGCTCGATTATTTCTGAACATTTCATGGAAAATTCGATTTGATTGAAAATCAACTGGGCTATAGCCCACAATTTTTTGGCGTCAAAAATCTTAAATGCTCCGATTACGTCGGTCGTTACCTCTATCAATAGGCTTCAGGACCTGCATTTATTGTGGCAAATTTCATTAGGTTTGCTCGATTATTTCTGAACATTTCATGGAAAATTCGATTTGATTGAAAATCAATTGGGCTATAGCCCACAATTTTTTGGCGTCAAAAATCTTAAATGCTCCGATTACGTCGGTCGTTACCTCTATCAATAGGCTTCAGGACCTGCATTTATTGTGGCAAATTTCATTAGGTTTGCTCGATTATTTCTAAACATTTCATGGAAAATTCGATTTGATTGAAAATCAACTGGGCTATAGCCCACAATTTTTTGGCGTCAAAAATCTTAAATGCTCCGATTACGTCGGTCGTTACCTCTATCAATAGGCTTCAGGACCTGCATTTATTGTGGCAAATTTCATTAGGTTTGCTCGATTATTTCTAAACATTTCATGGAAAATTCGATTTGATTGAAAATCAACTGGGCTATAGCCCACAATTTTTTGGCGTCAAAAATCTTAAATGCTCCGATTACGTCGGTCGTTACCTCTATCAATAGGCTTCAGGACCTGCATTTATTGTGGCAAATTTCATTAGGTTTGCTCGATTATTTCTAAACATTTCATGGAAAATTCGATTTGATTGAAAATCAACTGGGCTACAGCCCACAATTTTTTGGCGTCAAAAATCTTAAATGCTCCGATTACGTCGGTCGTTACCTCTATCAATAGGCTTCAGGACCTGCATTTATTGTGGCAAATTTCATTAGGTTTGCTCGATTATTTCTAAACATTTCATGGAAAATTCGATTTGATTGAAAATCAACTGGGCTATAGCCCACAATTTTTTGGCGTCAAAAATCTTAAATGCTCCGATTACGTCGGTCGTTACCTCTATCAATAGGCTTCAGGACCTGCATTTATTGTGGCAAATTTCATTAGGTTTGCTCGATTATTTCTAAACATTTCATGGAAAATTCGATTTGATTGAAAATCAACTGGGCTATAGCCCACAATTTTTTGGCGTCAAAAATCTTAAATGCTCCGATTACGTCGGTCGTCACCTCTATCAATAGGCTTCAGGACCTGCATTTATTGTGGCAAATTTCATTAGGTTTGCTCGATTATTTCTGAACATTTCATGGAAAATTCGATTTGATTGAAAATCAACTGGGCTATAGCCCACAATTTTTTGGCGTCAAAAATCTTAAATGCTCCGATTACGTCGGTCGTTACCTCTATCAATAGGCTTCAGGACCTGCATTTATTGTGGCAAATTTCATTAGGTTTGCTCGATTATTTCTAAACATTTCATGGAAAATTCGATTTGATTGAAAATCAACTGGGCTATAGCCCACAATTTTTTGGCGTCAAAAATCTTAAATGCTCCGATTACGTCGGTCGTTACCTCTATCAATAGGCTTCAGGACCTGCATTTATTGTGGCAAATTTCATTAGGTTTGCTCGATTATTTCTAAACATTTCATGGAAAATTCGATTTGATTGAAAATCAACTGGGCTATAGCCCACAATTTTTTGGCGTCAAAAATCTTAAATGCTCCGATTACGTCGGTCGTTACCTCTATCAATAGGCTTCAGGACCTGCATTTATTGTGGCAAATTTCATTAAGTTTGCTCGATTATTTCTAAACATTTCATGGAAAATTCGATTTGATTGAAAATCAACTGGGCTATAGCCCACAATATTTTGGCGTCAAAAATCTTAAATGCTCCGATTACGTCGGTCGTTACCTCTATCAATAGGCTTCAGGACCTGCATTTATTGTGGCAAATTTCATTAGGTTTGCTCGATTATTTCTAAACATTTCATGGAAAATTCGATTTGATTGAAAATCAACTGGGCTATAGCCCACAATTTTTTGGCGTCAAAAATCTTAAATGCTCCGATTACGTCGGTCGTTACCTCTATCAATAGGCTTCAGGACCTGCATTTATTGTGGCAAATTTCATTAGGTTTGCTCGATTATTTCTAAACATTTCATGGAAAATTCGATTTGACTGAAAATCAACTGGGCTATAGCCCACAATTTTTTGGCGTCAAAAATCTTAAATGCTCCGATTACGTCGGTCGTCACCTCTATCAATAGGCTTCAGGACCTGCATTTATTGTGGCAAATTTCATTAGGTTTGCTCGATTATTTCTGAACATTTCATGGAAAATTCGATTTGATTGAAAATCAACTGGGCTATAGCCCACAATTTTTTGGCGTCAAAAATCTTAAATGCTCCGATTACGTCGGTCGTTACCTCTATCAATAGGCTTCAGGACCTGCATTTATTGTGGCAAATTTCATTAGGTTTGCTCGATTATTTCTGAACATTTCATGGAAAATTCGATTTGATTGAAAATCAATTGGGCTATAGCCCACAATTTTTTGGCGTCAAAAATCTTAAATGCTCCGATTACGTCGGTCGTTACCTCTATCAATAGGCTTCAGGACCTGCATTTATTGTGGCAAATTTCATTAGGTTTGCTCGATTATTTCTAAACATTTCATGGAAAATTCGATTTGATTGAAAATCAACTGGGCTATAGCCCACAATTTTTTGGCGTCAAAAATCTTAAATGCTCCGATTACGTCGGTCGTTACCTCTATCAATAGGCTTCAGGACCTGCATTTATTGTGGCAAATTTCATTAGGTTTGCTCGATTATTTCTAAACATTTCATGGAAAATTCGATTTGATTGAAAATCAACTGGGCTATAGCCCACAATTTTTTGGCGTCAAAAATCTTAAATGCTCCGATTACGTCGGTCGTTACCTCTATCAATAGGCTTCAGGACCTGCATTTATTGTGGCAAATTTCATTAGGTTTGCTCGATTATTTCTAAACATTTCATGGAAAATTCGATTTGATTGAAAATCAACTGGGCTACAGCCCACAATTTTTTGGCGTCAAAAATCTTAAATGCTCCGATTACGTCGGTCGTTACCTCTATCAATAGGCTTCAGGACCTGCATTTATTGTGGCAAATTTCATTAGGTTTGCTCGATTATTTCTAAACATTTCATGGAAAATTCGATTTGATTGAAAATCAACTGGGCTATAGCCCACAATTTTTTGGCGTCAAAAATCTTAAATGCTCCGATTACGTCGGTCGTTACCTCTATCAATAGGCTTCAGGACCTGCATTTATTGTGGCAAATTTCATTAGGTTTGCTCGATTATTTCTAAACATTTCATGGAAAATTCGATTTGATTGAAAATCAACTGGGCTATAGCCCACAATTTTTTGGCGTCAAAAATCTTAAATGCTCCGATTACGTCGGTCGTTACCTCTATCAATAGGCTTCAGGACCTGCATTTATTGTGGCAAATTTCATTAGGTTTGCTCGATTATTTCTAAACATTTCATGGAAAATTCGATTTGATTGAAAATCAACTGGGCTATAGCCCACAATTTTTTGGCGTCAAAAATCTTAAATGCTCCGATTACGTCGGTCGTTACCTCTATCAATAGGCTTCAGGACCTGCATTTATTATGGCAAATTTCATTAGGTTTGCTCGATTATTTCTAAACATTTCATGGAAAATTCGATTTGATTGAAAATCAACTGGGCTACAGCCCACAATTTTTTGGCGTCAAAAATCTTAAATGCTCCGATTACGTCGGTCGTTACCTCTATCAATAGGCTTCAGGACCTGCATTTATTGTGGCAAATTTCATTAGGTTTGCTCGATTATTTCTAAACATTTCATGGAAAATTCGATTTGATTGAAAATCAACTGGGCTATAGCCCACAATTTTTTGGCGTCAAAAATCTTAAATGCTCCGATTACGTCGGTCGTTACCTCTATCAATAGGCTTCAGGACCTGCATTTATTGTGGCAAATTTCATTAGGTTTGCTCGATTATTTCTAAACATTTCATGGAAAATTCGATTTGATTGAAAATCAACTGGGCTATAAGCCCACAATTTTTTGGCGTCAAAAATCTTAAATGCTCCGATTACGTCGGTCGTTACCTCTATCAATAGGCTTCAGGACCTGCATTTATTGTGGCAAATTTCATTAGGTTTGCTCGATTATTTCTAAACATTTCATGGAAAATTCGATTTGATTGAAAATCAACTGGGCTACAGCCCACAATTTTTTGGCGTCAAAAATCTTAAATGCTCCGATTACGTCGGTCGTTACCTCTATCAATAGGCTTCAGGACCTGCATTTATTGTGGCAAATTTCATTAGGTTTGCTCGATTATTTCTAAACATTTCATGGAAAATTCGATTTGATTGAAAATCAACTGGGCTATAGCCCACAATTTTTTGGCGTCAAAAATCTTAAATGCTCCGATTACGTCGGTCGTTACCTCTATCAATAGGCTTCAGGACCTGCATTTATTGTGGCAAATTTCATTAGGTTTGTTCGATTATTTCTAAACATTTCATGGAAAATTCGATTTGATTGAAAATCTGGGCTATAGCCCACAATTTTTTGGCGTCAAAAATCTTAAATGCTCCGATTACGTCGGTCGTTACCTCTATCAATAGGCTTCAGGACCTGCATTTATTGTGGCAAATTTCATTAGGTTTGCTCGATTATTTCTAAACATTTCATGGAAAATTCGATTTGATTGAAAATCAACTGGGCTATAGCCCACAATTTTTTGGCGTCAAAAATCTTAAATGCTCCGATTACGTAGGTCGTTACCTCTATCAATAGGCTTCAGGACCTGCATTTATTGTGGCAAATTTCATTAGGTTTGCTCGATTATTTCTAAACATTTCATGGAAAATTCGATTTGATTGAAAATCAACTGGGCTATAGCCCACAATTTTTTGGCGTCAAAAATCTTAAATGCTCCGATTACGTCGGTCGTTACCTCTATCAATAGGCTTCAGGACCTGCATTTATTGTGGCAAATTTCATTAGGTTTGCTCGATTATTTCTAAACATTTCATGGAAAATTCGATTTGATTGAAAATCAACTGGGCTACAGCCCACAATTTTTTGGCGTCAAAAATCTTAAATGCTCCGATTACGTCGGTCGTTACCTCTATCAATAGGCTTCAGGACCTGCATTTATTGTGGCAAATTTCATTAGGTTTGCTCGATTATTTCTAAACATTTCATGGAAAATTCGATTTGATTGAAAATCAACTGGGCTATAGCCCACAATTTTTTGGCGTCAAAAATCTTAAATGCTCCGATTACGTCGGTCGTTACCTCTATCAATAGGCTTCAGGACCTGCATTTATTGTGGCAAATTTCATTAGGTTTGCTCGATTATTTCTAAACATTTCATGGAAAATTCGATTTGATTGAAAATCAACTGGGCTATAGCCCACAATTTTTTGGCGTCAAAAATCTTAAATGCTCCGATTACGTCGGTCGTTACCTCTATCAATAGGCTTCAGGACCTGCATTTATTGTGGCAAATTTCATTAGGTTTGCTCGATTATTTCTAAACATTTCATGGAAAATTCGATTTGATTGAAAATCAACTGGGCTATAGCCCACAATTTTTTGGCGTCAAAAATCTTAAATGCTCCGATTACGTCGGTCGTTACCTCTAACAATAGGCTTCAGGACCTGCATTTATTGTGGCAATTTGCACTTGGATTGCTCGATTATTTCTAAACATTTCATGGAAAATTCGATTTGATTGAAAATCGACTGGGCTATAGCCCACAATTTTTTGGCGTCAAAAATCTTAAATGCTCCGATTACGTCGGTCGTTATTTCTAAACATTTCATGGAAAATTCGATTTGATTGAAAATCAACTGGGCTATAGCCCACAATTTTTTGGCGTCAAAAATCTTAAATGCTCCGATTACGTCGGTCGTTACCTCTATCAATAGGCTTCAGGACCTGCATTTATTGTGGCAAATTTCATTAGGTTTGCTCGATTATTTCTGAACATTTCATGGAAAATTCGATTTGATTGAAAATCAACTGGGCTATAGCCCACAATTTTTTGGCGTCAAAAATCTTAAATGCTCCGATTACGTCGGTCGTTACCTCTATCAATAGGCTTCAGGACCTGCATTTATTGTGGCAAATTTCATTAGGTTTGCTCGATTATTTCTAAACATTTCATGGAAAATTCGATTTGATTGAAAATCAACTGGGCTATAGCCCACAATTTTTTGGCGTCAAAAATCTTAAATGCTCCGATTACGTCGGTCGTTACCTCTATCAATAGGCTTCAGGACCTGCATTTATTGTGGCAAATTTCATTAGGTTTGCTCGATTATTTCTAAACATTTCATGGAAAATTCGATTTGATTGAAAATCAACTGGGCTATAGCCCACAATTTTTTGGCGTCAAAAATCTTAAATGCTCCGATTACGTCGGTCGTTACCTCTATCAATAGGCTTCAGGACCTGCATTTATTGTGGCAAATTTCATTAGGTTTGCTCGATTATTTCTAAACATTTCATGGAAAATTCGATTTGATTGAAAATCAACTGGGCTACAGCCCACAATTTTTTGGCGTCAAAAATCTTAAATGCTCCGATTACGTCGGTCGTTACCTCTATCAATAGGCTTCAGGACCTGCATTTATTGTGGCAAATTTCATTAGGTTTGCTCGATTATTTCTAAACATTTCATGGAAAATTCGATTTGATTGAAAATCAACTGGGCTATAGCCCACAATTTTTTGGCGTCAAAAATCTTAAATGCTCCGATTACGTCGGTCGTCACCTCTATCAATAGGCTTCAGGACCTGCATTTATTGTCGCAAATTTCATTAGGTTTGCTCGATTATTTCTGAACATTTCATGGAAAATTCGATTTGATTGAAAATCAACTGGGCTATAGCCCACAATTTTTTGGCGTCAAAAATCTTAAATGCTCCGATTACGTCGGTCGTTACCTCTATCAATAGGCTTCAGGACCTGCATTTATTGTGGCAAATTTCATTAGGTTTGCTCGATTATTTCTAAACATTTCATGGAAAATTCGATTGATTGAAAATCAACTGGGCTATAGCCCACAATTTTTTGGCGTCAAAAATCTTAAATGCTCCGATTACGTCGGTCGTTACCTCTATCAATAGGCTTCAGGACCTGCATTTATTGTGACAAATTTCATTAGGTTTGCTCGATTATTTCTAAACATTTCATGGAAAATTCGATTTGATTGAAAATCAACTGGGCTATAGCCCACAATTTTTTGGCGTCAAAAATCTTAAATGCTCCGATTACGTCGGTCGTTACCTCTATCAATAGGCTTCAGGACCTGCATTTATTGTGGCAAATTTCATTAGGTTTGCTCGATTATTTCTAAACATTTCATGGAAAATTCGATTTGATTGAAAATCAACTGGGCTATAGCCCACAATTTTTTGGCGTCAAAAATCTTAAATGTTCCGATTACGTCGGTCGTTACCTCTAACAATAGGCTTCAGGACCTGCATTTATTGTGGCAAATTGCACTTGGATTGCTCGATTATTTCTAAACATTTCATGGAAAATTCGATTTGATTGAAAATCGACTGGGCTATAGCCCACAATTTTTTGGCGTCAAAAATCTTAAATGCTCCGATTACGTCGGTCGTTATTTCTAAACATTTCATGGAAAATTCGATTTGATTGAAAATCAACTGGGCTATAGCCCACAATTTTTTGGCGTCAAAAATCTTAAATGCTCCGATTACGTCGGTCGTTACCTCTATCAATAGGCTTCAGGACCTGCATTTATTGTGGCAAATTTCATTAGGTTTGCTCGATTATTTCTGAACATTTCATGGAAAATTCGATTTGATTGAAAATCAACTGGGCTATAGCCCACAATTTTTTGGCGTCAAAAATCTTAAATGCTCCGATTACGTCGGTCGTTACCTCTATCAATAGGCTTCAGGACCTGCATTTATTGTGGCAAATTTCATTAGGTTTGCTCGATTATTTCTAAACATTTCATGGAAAATTCGATTTGATTGAAAATCAACTGGGCTATAGCCCACAATTTTTTGGCGTCAAAAATCTTAAATGCTCCGATTACGTCGGTCGTTACCTCTATCAATAGGCTTCAGGACCTGCATTTATTGTGGCAAATTTCATTAGGTTTGCTCGATTATTTCTAAACATTTCATGGAAAATTCGATTTGATTGAAAATCAACTGGGCTATAGCCCACAATTTTTTGGCGTCAAAAATCTTAAATGCTCCGATTACGTCGGTCGTTACCTCTATCAATAGGCTTCAGGACCTGCATTTATTGTGGCAAATTTCATTAGGTTTGCTCGATTATTTCTAAACATTTCATGGAAAATTCGATTGATTGAAAATCAACTGGGCTATAGCCCACAATTTTTTGGCGTCAAAAATCTTAAATGCTCCGATTACGTCGGTCGTTACCTCTATCAATAGGCTTCAGGACCTGCATTTATTGTGGCAAATTTCATTAGGTTTGCTCGATTATTTCTAAACATTTCATGGAAAATTCGATTTGATTGAAAATCAACTGGGCTACAGCCCACAATTTTTTGGCGTCAAAAATCTTAAATGCTCCGATTACGTCGGTCGTTACCTCTATCAATAGGCTTCAGGACCTGCATTTATTGTGGCAAATTTCATTAGGTTTGCTCGATTATTTCTAAACATTTCATGGAAAATTTGATTTGATTGAAAATCAACTGGGCTATAGCCCACAATTTTTTGGCGTCAAAAATCTTAAATGCTCCGATTACGTCGGTCGTTACCTCTATCAAAAGGCTTCAGGACCTGCATTTATTGTGGCAAATTTCATTAGGTTTGCTCGATTATTTCTAAACATTTCATGGAAAATTCGATTTGATTGAAAATCAACTGGGCTATAGCCCACAATTTTTTGGCGTCAAAAATCTTAAATGCTCCGATTACGTCGGTCGTTACCTCTATCAATAGGCTTCAGGACCTGCATTTATTGTGGCAAATTTCATTAGGTTTGCTCGATTATTTCTGAACATTTCATGGAAAATTCGATTTGATTGAAAATCAACTGGGCTATAGCCCACAATTTTTTGGCGTCAAAAATCTTAAATGCTCCGATTACGTCGGTCGTTACCTCTAACAATAGGCTTCAGGACCTGCATTTATTGTGGCAAATTGCACTTGGATTGCTCGATTATTTCTAAACATTTCATGGAAAATTCGATTTGATTGAAAATCGACTGGGCTATAGCCCACAATTTTTTGGCGTCAAAAATCTTAAATGCTCCGATTACGTCGGTCGTTATTTCTAAACATTTCATGGAAAATTCGATTTGATTGAAAATCAACTGGGCTATAGCCCACAATTTTTTGGCGTCAAAAATCTTAAATGCTCCGATTACGTCGGTCGTTACCTCTATCAATAGGCTTCAGGACCTGCATTTATTGTGGCAAATTTCATTAGGTTTGCTCGATTATTTCTGAACATTTCATGGAAAATTCGATTTGATTGAAAATCAACTGGGCTATAGCCCACAATTTTTTGGCGTCAAAAATCTTAAATGCTCCGATTACGTCGGTCGTTACCTCTATCAATAGGCTTCAGGACCTGCATTTATTGTGGCAAATTTCATTAGGTTTGCTCGATTATTTCTAAACATTTCATGGAAAATTTGATTTGATTGAAAATCAACTGGGCTATAGCCCACAATTTTTTGGCGTCAAAAATCTTAAATGCTCCGATTACGTCGGTCGTTACCTCTATCAATAGGCTTCAGGACCTGCATTTATTGTGGCAAATTTCATTAGGTTTGCTCGATTATTTCTAAACATTTCATGGAAAATTCGATTTGATTGAAAATCAACTGGGCTATAGCCCACAATTTTTTGGCGTCAAAAATCTTAAATGCTCCGATTACGTCGGTCGTTACCTCTATCAATAGGCTTCAGGACCTGCATTTATTGTGGCAAATTTCATTAGGTTTGCTCGATTATTTCTGAACATTTCATGGAAAATTCGATTTGATTGAAAATCAACTGGGCTATAGCCCACAATTTTTTGGCGTCAAAAATCTTAAATGCTCCGATTACGTCGGTCGTTACCTCTATCAATAGGCTTCAGGACCTGCATTTATTGTGGCAAATTGCACTTGGATTGCTCGATTATTTCTAAACATTTCATGGAAAATTCGATTTGATTGAAAATCGACTGGGCTATAGCCCACAATTTTTTGGCGTCAAAAATCTTAAATGCTCCGATTACGTCGGTCGTTATTTCTAAACATTTCATGGAAAATTCGATTTGATTGAAAATCAACTGGGCTATAGCCCACAATTTTTTGGCGTCAAAAATCTTAAATGCTCCGATTACGTCGGTCGTTACCTCTATCAATAGGCTTCAGGACCTGCATTTATTGTGGCAAATTTCATTAGGTTTGCTCGATTATTTCTAAACATTTCATGGAAAATTCGATTTGATTGAAAATCAACTGGGCTATAGCCCACAATTTTTTGGCGTCAAAAATCTTAAATGCTCCGATTACGTCGGTCGTTACCTCTATCAATAGGCTTCAGGACCTGCATTTATTGTGGCAAATTGCACTTGGATTGCTCGATTATTTCTAAACATTTCATGGAAAATTCGATTTGATTGAAAATCGACTGGGCTATAGCCCACAATTTTTTGGCGTCAAAAATCTTAAATGCTCCGATTACGTCGGTCGTTATTTCTAAACATTTCATGGAAAATTCGATTTGATTGAAAATCAACTGGGCTATAGCCCACAATTTTTTGGCGTCAAAAATCTTAAATGCTCCGATTACGTCGGTCGTTACCTCTATCAATAGGCTTCAGGACCTGCATTTATTGTGGCAAATTTCATTAGGTTTGCTCGATTATTTCTAAACATTTCATGGAAAATTCGATTTGATTGAAAATCAACTGGGCTATAGCCCACAATTTTTTGGCGTCAAAAATCTTAAATGCTCCGATTACGTCGGTCGTTACCTCTATCAATAGGCTTCAGGACCTGCATTTATTGTGGCAAATTTCATTAGGTTTGCTCGATTATTTCTAAACATTTCATGGAAAATTCGATTTGATTGAAAATCAACTGGGCTATAGCCCACAATTTTTTGGCGTCAAAAATCTTAAATGCTCCGATTACGTCGGTCGTTACCTCTATCAATAGGCTTCAGGACCTGCATTTATTGTGGCAAATTTCATTAGGTTTGCTCGATTATTTCTAAACATTTCATGGAAAATTCGATTTGATTGAAAATCGACTGGGCTATAGCCCACAATTTTTTGGCGTCAAAAATCTTAAATGCTCCGATTACGTCGGTCGTTACCTCTATCAATAGGCTTCAGGACCTGCATTTATTGTGGCAAATTTCATTAGGTTTGCTCGATTATTTCTAAATATTTCATGGAAAATTCGATTTGATTGAAAATCAACTGGGCTATAGCCCACAATTTTTTGGCGTCAAAAATCTTAAATGCTCCGATTACGTCGGTCGTCACCTCTATCAATAGGCTTCAGGACCTGCATTTATTGTCGCAAATTTCATTAGGTTTGCTCGATTATTTCTGAACATTTCATGGAAAATTCGATTTGATTGAAAATCAACTGGGCTATAGCCCACAATTTTTTGGCGTCAAAAATCTTAAATGCTCCGATTACGTCGGTCGTTACCTCTATCAATAGGCTTCAGGACCTGCATTTATTGTGGCAAATTTCATTAGGTTTGCTCGATTATTTCTAAACATTTCATGGAAAATTCGATTGATTGAAAATCAACTGGGCTATAGCCCACAATTTTTTGGCGTCAAAAATCTTAAATGCTCCGATTACGTCGGTCGTTACCTCTATCAATAGGCTTCAGGACCTGCATTTATTGTGGCAAATTTCATTAGGTTTGCTCGATTATTTCTAAACATTTCATGGAAAATTCGATTTGATTGAAAATCAACTGGGCTACAGCCCACAATTTTTTGGCGTCAAAAATCTTAAATGCTCCGATTACGTCGGTCGTTACCTCTATCAATAGGCTTCAGGACCTGCATTTATTGTGGCAAATTTCATTAGGTTTGCTCGATTATTTCTAAACATTTCATGGAAAATTCGATTTTATTGAAAATCAACTGGGCTATAGCCCACAATTTTTTGGCGTCAAAAATCTTAAATGCTCCGATTACGTCGGTCGTCACCTCTATCAATAGGCTTCAGGACCTGCATTTATTGTCGCAAATTTCATTAGGTTTGCTCGATTATTTCTGAACATTTCATGGAAAATTCGATTTGATTGAAAATCAACTGGGCTATAGCCCACAATTTTTTGGCGTCAAAAATCTTAAATGCTCCGATTACGTCGGTCGTTACCTCTATCAATAGGCTTCAGGACCTGCATTTATTGTGGCAAATTTCATTAGGTTTGCTCGATTATTTCTAAACATTTCATGGAAAATTCGATTTGATTGAAAATCAACTGGGCTATAGCCCACAATTTTTTGGCGTCAAAAATCTTAAATGCTCCGATTACGTCGGTCGTTACCTCTATCAATAGGCTTCAGGACCTGCATTTATTGTGGCAAATTTCATTAGGTTTGCTCGATTATTTCTGAACATTTCATGGAAAATTCGATTTGATTGAAAATCAACTGGGCTATAGCCCACAATTTTTTGGCGTCAAAAATCTTAAATGCTCCGATTACGTCGGTCGTTACCTCTAACAATAGGCTTCAGGACCTGCATTTATTGTGGCAAATTGCACTTGGATTGCTCGATTATTTCTAAACATTTCATGGAAAATTCGATTTGATTGAAAATCGACTGGGCTATAGCCCACAATTTTTTGGCGTCAAAAATCTTAAATGCTCCGATTACGTCGGTCGTTATTTCTAAACATTTCATGGAAAATTCGATTTGATTGAAAATCAACTGGGCTATAGCCCACAATTTTTTGGCGTCAAAAATCTTAAATGCTCCGATTACGTCGGTCGTTACCTCTATCAATAGGCTTCAGGACCTGCATTTATTGTGGCAAATTTCATTAGGTTTGCTCGATTATTTCTAAACATTTCATGGAAAATTCGATTTGATTGAAAATCAACTGGGCTACAGCCCACAATTTTTGGCGTCAAAAATCTTAAATGCTCCGATTACGTCGGTCGTTACCTCTATCAATAGGCTTCAGGACCTGCATTTATTGTGGCAAATTTCATTAGGTTTGCTCGATTATTTCTAAACATTTCATGGAAAATTCGATTTTATTGAAAATCAACTGGGCTATAGCCCACAATTTTTTGGCGTCAAAAATCTTAAATGCTCCGATTACGTCGGTCGTCACCTCTATCAATAGGCTTCAGGACCTGCATTTATTGTCGCAAATTTCATTAGGTTTGCTCGATTATTTCTGAACATTTCATGGAAAATTCGATTTGATTGAAAATCAACTGGGCTATAGCCCACAATTTTTTGGCGTCAAAAATCTTAAATGCTCCGATTACGTCGGTCGTTACCTCTATCAATAGGCTTCAGGACCTGCATTTATTGTGGCAAATTTCATTAGGTTTGCTCGATTATTTCTAAACATTTCATGGAAAATTCGATTGATTGAAAATCAACTGGGCTATAGCCCACAATTTTTTGGCGTCAAAAATCTTAAATGCTCCGATTACGTCGGTCGTTACCTCTATCAATAGGCTTCAGGACCTGCATTTATTGTGGCAAATTTCATTAGGTTTGCTCGATTATTTCTAAACATTTCATGGAAAATTCGATTTGATTGAAAATCAACTGGGCTATAGCCCACAATTTTTTGGCGTCAAAAATCTTAAATGCTCCGATTACGTCGGTCGTCACCTCTATCAATAGGCTTCAGGACCTGCATTTATTGTGGCAAATTTCATTAGGTTTGCTCGATTATTTCTAAACATTTCATGGAAAATTCGATTTGATTGAAAATCAACTGGGCTATAGCCCACAATTTTTTGGCGTCAAAAATCTTAAATGCTCCGATTACGTCGGTCGTTACCTCTATCAATAGGCTTCAGGACCTGCATTTATTGTGGCAAATTTCATTAGGTTTGCTCGAATATTTCTAAACATTTCATGGAAAATTCGATTTGATTGAAAATCAACTGGGCTATAGCCCACAATTTTTTGGCGTCAAAAATCTTAAATGCTCCGATTACGTCGGTCGTTACCTCTATCAATAGGCTTCAGGACCTGCATTTATTGTGGCAAATTTCATTAGGTTTGCTCGATTATTTCTAAACATTTCATGGAAAATTCGATTTGATTGAAAATCAACTGGGCTACAGCCCACAATTTTTTGGCGTCAAAAATCTTAAATGCTCCGATTACGTCGGTCGTTACCTCTATCAATAGGCTTCAGGACCTGCATTTATTGTGGCAAATTTCATTAGGTTTGCTCGATTATTTCTAAACATTTCATGGAAAATTCGATTTGATTGAAAATCAACTGGGCTATAGCCCACAATTTTTTGGCGTCAAAAATCTTAAATGCTCCGATTACGTCGGTCGTCACCTCTATCAATAGGCTTCAGGACCTGCATTTATTGTCGCAAATTTCATTAGGTTTGCTCGATTATTTCTGAACATTTCATGGAAAATTCGATTTGATTGAAAATCAACTGGGCTATAGCCCACAATTTTTTGGCGTCAAAAATCTTAAATGCTCCGATTACGTCGGTCGTTACCTCTATCAATAGGCTTCAGGACCTGCATTTATTGTGGCAAATTTCATTAGGTTTGCTCGATTATTTCTAAACATTTCATGGAAAATTCGATTTGATTGAAAATCAACTGGGCTATAGCCCACAATTTTTTGGCGTCAAAAATCTTAAATGCTCCGATTACGTCGGTCGTTACCTCTATCAATAGGCTTCAGGACCTGCATTTATTGTGGCAAATTTCATTAGGTTTGCTCGATTATTTCTAAACATTTCATGGAAAATTCGATTTGATTGAAAATCAACTAGGCTATAGCCCACAATTTTTTGGCGTCAAAAATCTTAAATGCTCCGATTACGTCGGTCGTTACCTCTATCAATAGGCTTCAGGACCTGCATTTATTGTGGCAAATTTCATTAGGTTTGCTCGATTATTTCTAAACATTTCATGGAAAATTCGATTTGATTGAAAATCAACTGGGCTATAGCCCACAATTTTTTGGCGTCAAAAATCTTAAATGCTCCGATTACGTCGGTCGTTACCTCTATCAATAGGCTTCAGGACCTGCATTTATTGTGGCAAATTTCATTAGGTTTGCTCGATTATTTCTAAACATTTCATGGAAAATTCGATTTGATTGAAAATCAACTGGGCTATAGCCCACAATTTTTTGGCGTCAAAAATCTTAAATGCTCCGATTACGTCGGTCGTTACCTCTATCAATAGGCTTCAGGACCTGCATTTATTGTGGCAAATTTCATTAGGTTTGCTCGATTATTTCTAAACATTTCATGGAAAATTCGATTTGATTGAAAATCAACTGGGCTACAGCCCACAATTTTTTGGCGTCAAAAATCTTAAATGCTCCGATTACGTCGGTCGTTACCTCTATCAATAGGCTTCAGGACCTGCATTTATTGTCGCAAATTTCATTAGGTTTGCTCGATTATTTCTGAACATTTCATGGAAAATTCGATTTGATTGAAAATCAACTGGGCTATAGCCCACAATTTTTTGGCGTCAAAAATCTTAAATGCTCCGATTACGTCGGTCGTTACCTCTATCAATAGGCTTCAGGACCTGCATTTATTGTGGCAAATTTCATTAGGTTTGCTCGATTATTTCTAAACATTTCATGGAAAATTCGATTGATTGAAAATCAACTGGGCTATAGCCCACAATTTTTTGGCGTCAAAAATCTTAAATGCTCCGATTACGTCGGTCGTTACCTCTATCAATAGGCTTCAGGACCTGCATTTATTGTGGCAAATTTCATTAGGTTTGCTCGATTATTTCTAAACATTTCATGGAAAATTCGATTTGATTGAAAATCAACTGGGCTATAGCCCACAATTTTTTGGCGTCAAAAATCTTAAATGCTCCGATTACGTCGGTCGTTACCTCTATCAATAGGCTTCAGGACCTGCATTTATTGTGGCAAATTTCATTAGGTTTGCTCGATTATTTCTAAACATTTCATGGAAAATTCGATTTGATTGAAAATCAACTGGGCTATAGCCCACAATTTTTTGGCGTCAAAAATCTTAAATGCTCCGATTACGTCGGTCGTTACCTCTATCAATAGGCTTCAGGACCTGCATTTATTGTGGCAAATTTCATTAGGTTTGCTCGATTATTTCTAAACATTTCATGGAAAATTCGATTTGATTGAAAATCAACTGGGCTATAGCCCACAATTTTTTGGCGTCAAAAATCTTAAATGCTCCGATTACGTCGGTCGTTACCTCTATCAATAGGCTTCAGGACCTGCATTTATTGTGGCAAATTTCATTAGGTTTGCTCGATTATTTCTAAACATTTCATGGAAAATTCGATTTGATTGAAAATCAACTGGGCTATAGCCCACAATTTTTTGGCGTCAAAAATCTTAAATGCTCCGATTACGTCGGTCGTTACCTCTATCAATAGGCTTCAGGACCTGCATTTATTGTGGCAAATTTCATTAGGTTTGCTCGATTATTTCTAAACATTTCATGGAAAATTCGATTTGATTGAAAATCAACTGGGCTACAGCCCACAATTTTTTGGCGTCAAAAATCTTAAATGCTCCGATTACGTCGGTCGTTACCTCTATCAATAGGCTTCAGGACCTGCATTTATTGTGGCAAATTTCATTAGGTTTGCTCGATTATTTCTAAACATTTCATGGAAAATTCGATTTGATTGAAAATCAACTGGGCTATAGCCCACAATTTTTTGGCGTCAAAAATCTTAAATGCTCCGATTACGTCGGTCGTCACCTCTATCAATAGGCTTCAGGACCTGCATTTATTGTCGCAAATTTCATTAGGTTTGCTCGATTATTTCTGAACATTTCATGGAAAATTCGATTTGACTGAAAATCAACTGGGCTATAGCCCACAATTTTTTGGCGTCAAAAATCTTAAATGCTCCGATTACGTCGGTCGTTACCTCTATCAATAGGCTTCAGGACCTGCATTTATTGTGGCAAATTTCATTAGGTTTGCTCGATTATTTCTAAACATTTCATGGAAAATTCGATTTGATTGAAAATCAACTGGGCTATAGCCCACAATTTTTTGGCGTCAAAAATCTTAAATGCTCCGATTACGTCGGTCGTTACCTCTATCAATAGGCTTCAGGACCTGCATTTATTGTGGCAAATTTCATTAGGTTTGCTCGATTATTTCTAAACATTTCATGGAAAATTCGATTTGATTGAAAATCAACTGGGCTATAGCCCACAATTTTTTGGCGTCAAAAATCTTAAATGCTCCGATTACGTCGGTCGTTACCTCTATCAATAGGCTTCAGGACCTGCATTTATTGTGGCAAATTTCATTAGGTTTGCTCGATTATTTCTAAACATTTCATGGAAAATTCGATTGATTGAAAATCAACTGGGCTATAGCCCACAATTTTTTGGCGTCAAAAATCTTAAATGCTCCGATTACGTCGGTCGTTACCTCTATCAATAGGCTTCAGGACCTGCATTTATTGTGGCAAATTTCATTAGGTTTGCTCGATTATTTCTAAACATTTCATGGAAAATTCGATTTGATTGAAAATCAACTGGGCTATAGCCCACAATTTTTTGGCGTCAAAAATCTTAAATGCTCCGATTACGTCGGTCGTTACCTCTATCAATAGGCTTCAGGACCTGCATTTATTGTGGCAAATTTCATTAGGTTTGCTCGATTATTTCTAAACATTTCATGGAAAATTCGATTTGATTGAAAATCAACTGGGCTACAGCCCACAATTTTTTGGCGTCAAAAATCTTAAATGCTCCGATTACGTCGGTCGTTACCTCTATCAATAGGCTTCAGGACCTGCATTTATTGTGGCAAATTTCATTAGGTTTGCTCGATTATTTCTAAACATTTCATGGAAAATTCGATTTGATTGAAAATCAACTGGGCTATAGCCCACAATTTTTTGGCGTCAAAAATCTTAAATGCTCCGATTACGTCGGTCGTCACCTCTATCAATAGGCTTCAGGACCTGCATTTATTGTCGCAAATTTCATTAGGTTTGCTCGATTATTTCTGAACATTTCATGGAAAATTCGATTTGATTGAAAATCAACTGGGCTATAGCCCACAATTTTTTGGCGTCAAAAATCTTAAATGCTCCGATTACGTCGGTCGTTACCTCTATCAATAGGCTTCAGGACCTGCATTTATTGTGGCAAATTTCATTAGGTTTGCTCGATTATTTCTAAACATTTCATGGAAAATTCGATTTGATTGAAAATCAACTGGGCTATAGCCCACAATTTTTTGGCGTCAAAAATCTTAAATGCTCCGATTACGTCGGTCGTTACCTCTATCAATAGGCTTCAGGACCTGCATTTATTGTGACAAATTTCATTAGGTTTGCTCGATTATTTCTAAACATTTCATGGAAAATTCGATTTGATTGAAAATCAACTGGGCTATAGCCCACAATTTTTTGGCGTCAAAAATCTTAAATGCTCCGATTACGTCGGTCGTCACCTCTATCAATAGGCTTCAGGACCTGCATTTATTGTCGCAAATTTCATTAGGTTTGCTCGATTATTTCTGAACATTTCATGGAAAATTCGATTTGATTGAAAATCAACTGGGCTATAGCCCACAATTTTTTGGCGTCAAAAATCTTAAATGCTCCGATTACGTCGGTCGTTACCTCTATTAATAGGCTTCAGGACCTGCATTTATTGTGGCAAATTTCATTAGGTTTGCTCGATTATTTCTAAACATTTCATGGAAAATTCGATTGATTGAAAATCAACTGGGCTATATCCCACAATTTTTTGGCGTCAAAAATCTTAAATGCTCCGATTACGTCGGTCGTTACCTCTATCAATAGGCTTCAGGACCTGCATTTATTGTGGCAAATTTCATTAGGTTTGCTCGATTATTTCTAAACATTTCATGGAAAATTCGATTTGATTGAAAATCAACTGGGCTATAGCCCACAATTTTTTGGCGTCAAAAATCTTAAATGCTCCGATTACGTCGGTCGTTACCTCTATCAATAGGCTTCAGGACCTGCATTTATTGTGGCAAATTTCATTAGGTTTGCTCGATTATTTCTAAACATTTCATGGAAAATTCGATTTGATTGAAAATCAACTGGGCTATAGCCCACAATTTTTTGGCGTCAAAAATCTTAAATGCTCCGATTACGTCGGTCGTTACCTCTATCAATAGGCTTCAGGACCTGCATTTATTGTGGCAAATTTCATTAGGTTTGCTCGATTATTTCTAAACATTTCATGGAAAATTCGATTTGATTGAAAATCAACTGGGCTATAGCCCACAATTTTTTGGCGTCAAAAATCTTAAATGCTCCGATTACGTCGGTCGTTACCTCTATCAATAGGCTTCAGGACCTGCATTTATTGTGGCAAATTTCATTAGGTTTGCTCGATTATTTCTAAACATTTCATGGAAAATTCGATTTGATTGAAAATCAACTGGGCTACAGCCCACAATTTTTTGGCGTCAAAAATCTTAAATGCTCCGATTACGTCGGTCGTTACCTCTATCAATAGGCTTCAGGACCTGCATTTATTGTGGCAAATTTCATTAGGTTTGCTCGATTATTTCTAAACATTTCATGGAAAATTCGATTTGATTGAAAATCAACTGGGCTATAGCCCACAATTTTTTGGCGTCAAAAATCTTAAATGCTCCGATTACGTCGGTCGTCACCTCTATCAATAGGCTTCAGGACCTGCATTTATTGTCGCAAATTTCATTAGGTTTGCTCGATTATTTCTGAACATTTCTTGGAAAATTCGATTTGATTGAAAATCAACTGGGCTATAGCCCACAATTTTTTGGCGTCAAAAATCTTAAATGCTCCGATTACGTCGGTCGTTACCTCTATCAATAGGCTTCAGGACCTGCATTTATTGTGGCAAATTTCATTAGGTTTGCTCGATTATTTCTAACCATTTCATGGAAAATTCGATTTGATTGAAAATCAACTGGGCTATAGGACACAATTTTTTGGCGTCAAAAATCTTAAATGCTCCGATTACGTCGGTCGTCACCTCTATCAATAGGCTTCAGGACCTGCATTTATTGTCGCAAATTTCATTAGGTTTGCTCGATTATTTCTGAACATTTCATGGAAAATTCGATTTGATTGAAAATCAACTGGGCTATAGCCCACAATTTTTTGGCGTCAAAAATCTTAAATGCTCCGATTACGTCGGTCGTTACCTCTATCAATAGGCTTCAGGACCTGCATTTATTGTGGCAAATTTCATTAGGTTTGCTCGATTATTTCTAAACATTTCATGGAAAATTCGATTTGATTGAAAATCAACTGGGCTATAGCCCACAATTTTTTGGCGTCAAAAATCTTAAATGCTCCGATTACGTCGGTCGTTACCTCTATCAATAGGCTTCAGGACCTGCATTTATTGTGGCAAATTTCATTAGGTTTGCTCGATTATTTCTAAACATTTCATGGAAAATTCGATTTGATTGAAAATCAACTGGGCTATAGCCCACAATTTTTTGGCGTCAAAAATCTTAAATGCTCCGATTACGTCGGTCGTCACCTCTATCAATAGGCTTCAGGACCTGCATTTATTGGTGCAAATTTCATTAGGTTTGCTCGATTATTTCTGAACATTTCATGGAAAATTCGATTTGATTGAAAATCAACTGGGCTATAGCCCACAATTTTTTGGCGTCAAAAATCTTAAATGCTCCGATTACGTCGGTCGTTACCTCTATCAATAGGCTTCAGGACCTGCATTTATTGTGGCAAATTTCATTAGGTTTGCTCGATTATTTCTAAACATTTCATGGAAAATTCGATTGATTGAAAATCAACTGGGCTATAGCCCACAATTTTTTGGCGTCAAAAATCTTAAATGCTCCGATTACGTCGGTCGTTACCTCTATCAATAGGCTTCAGGACCTGCATTTATTGTGGCAAATTTCATTAGGTTTGCTCGATTATTTCTAAACATTTCATGGAAAATTCGATTTGATTGAAAATCAACTGGGCTATAGCCCACAATTTTTTGGCGTCAAAAATCTTAAATGCTCCGATTACGTCGGTCGTTACCTCTATCAATAGGCTTCAGGACCTGCATTTATTGTGGCAAATTTCATTAGGTTTGCTCGATTATTTCTAAACATTTCATGGAAAATTCGATTTGATTGAAAATCAACTGGGCTACAGCCCACAATTTTTTGGCGTCAAAAATCTTAAATGCTCCGATTACGTCGGTCGTTACCTCTATCAATAGGCTTCAGGACCTGCATTTATTGTGGCAAATTTCATTAGGTTTGCTCGATTATTTCTAAACATTTCATGGAAAATTCGATTTGATTGAAAATCAACTGGGCTATAGCCCACAATTTTTTGGCGTCAAAAATCTTAAATGCTCCGATTACGTCGGTCGTCACCTCTATCAATAGGCTTCAGGACCTGCATTTATTGTCGCAAATTTCATTAGGTTTGCTCGATTATTTCTGAACATTTCATGGAAAATTCGATTTGATTGAAAATCAACTGGGCTATAGCCCACAATTTTTTGGCGTCAAAAATCTTAAATGCTCCGATTACGTCGGTCGTTACCTCTATCAATAGGCTTCAGGACCTGCATTTATTGTGGCAAATTTCATTAGGTTTGCTCGATTATTTCTAAACATTTCATGGAAAATTCGATTTGATTGAAAATCAACTGGGCTATAGCCCACAATTTTTTGGCGTCAAAAATCTTAAATGCTCCGATTACGTCGGTCGTTACCTCTATCAATAGGCTTCAGGACCTGCATTTATTGTGGCAAATTTCATTAGGTTTGCTCGATTATTTCTAAACATTTCATGGAAAATTCGATTTGATTGAAAATCAACTGGGCTATAGCCCACAATTTTTTGGCGTCAAAAATCTTAAATGCTCCGATTACGTCGGTCGTTACCTCTATCAATAGGCTTCAGGACCTGCATTTATTGTGGCAAATTTCATTAGGTTTGCTCGATTATTTCTAAACATTTCATGGAAAATTCGATTTGATTGAAAATCAACTGGGCTATAGCCCACAATTTTTTGGCGTCAAAAATCTTAAATGCTCCGATTACGTCGGTCGTTACCTCTATCAATAGGCTTCAGGACCTGCATTTATTGTGGCAAATTTCATTAGGTTTGCTCGATTATTTCTAAACATTTCATGGAAAATTCGATTTGATTGAAAATCAACTGGGCTACAGCCCACAATTTTTTGGCGTCAAAAATCTTAAATGCTCCGATTACGTCGGTCGTTACCTCTATCAATAGGCTTCAGGACCTGCATTTATTGTGGCAAATTTCATTAGGTTTGCTCGATTATTTCTAAACATTTCATGGAAAATTCGATTTGATTGAAAATCAACTGGGCTACAGCCCACAATTTTTTGGCGTCAAAAATCTTAAATGCTCCGATTACGTCGGTCGTTACCTCTATCAATAGGCTTCAGGACCTGCATTTATTGTGGCAAATTTCATTAGGTTTGCTCGATTATTTCTAAACATTTCATGGAAAATTCGATTTGATTGAAAATCAACTGGGCTATAGCCCACAATTTTTTGGCGTCAAAAATCTTAAATGCTCCGATTACGTCGGTCGTTACCTCTATCAATAGGCTTCAGGACCTGCATTTATTGTCGCAAATTTTATTAGGTTTGCTCGATTATTTCTGAACATTTCATGGAAAATTCGATTTGATTGAAAATCAACTGGGCTATAGCCCACAATTTTTTGGCGTCAAAAATCTTAAATGCTCCGATTACGTCGGTCGTTACCTCTATCAATAGGCTTCAGGACCTGCATTTATTGTGGCAAATTTCATTAGGTTTGCTCGATTATTTCTAAACATTTCATGGAAAATTCGATTGATTGAAAATCAACTGGGCTATAGCCCACAATTTTTTGGCGTCAAAAATCTTAAATGCTCCGATTACGTCGGTCGTTACCTCTATCAATAGGCTTCAGGACCTGCATTTATTGTGGCAAATTTCATTAGGTTTGCTCGATTATTTCTAAACATTTCATGGAAAATTCGATTTGATTGAAAATCAACTGGGCTATAGCCCACAATTTTTTGGCGTCAAAAATCTTAAATGCTCCGATTACGTCGGTCGTCACCTCTATCAATAGGCTTCAGGACCTGCATTTATTGTCGCAAATTTCATTAGGTTTGCTCGATTATTTCTGAACATTTCATGGAAAATTCGATTTGATTGAAAATCAACTGGGCTATAGCCCACAATTTTTTGGCGTCAAAAATCTTAAATGCTCCGATTACGTCGGTCGTTACCTCTATCAATAGGCTTCAGGACCTGCATTTATTGTGGCAAATTTCATTAGGTTTGCTCGATTATTTCTAAACATTTCATGGAAAATTCGATTGATTGAAAATCAACTGGGCTATAGCCCACAATTTTTTGGCGTCAAAAATCTTAAATGCTCCGATTACGTCGGTCGTTACCTCTATCAATAGGCTTCAGGACCTGCATTTATTGTGGCAAATTTCATTAGGTTTGCTCGATTATTTCTGAACATTTCATGGAAAATTCGATTTGATTGAAAATCAACTGGGCTATAGCCCACAATTTTTTGGCGTCAAAAATCTTAAATGCTCCGATTACGTCGGTCGTTACCTCTATCAATAGGCTTCAGGACCTGCATTTATTGTGGCAAATTTCATTAGGTTTGCTCGATTATTTCTAAACATTTCATGGAAAATTCGATTTGATTGAAAATCAACTGGGCTACAGCCCACAATTTTTTGGCGTCAAAAATCTTAAATGCTCCGATTACGTCGGTCGTTACCTCTATCAATAGGCTTCAGGACCTGCATTTATTGTGGCAAATTTCATTAGGTTTGCTCGATTATTTCTAAACATTTCATGGAAAATTCGATTTGATTGAAAATCAACTGGGCTATAGCCCACAATTTTTTGGCGTCAAAAATCTTAAATGCTCCGATTACGTCGGTCGTCACCTCTATCAATAGGCTTCAGGACCTGCATTTATTGTCGCAAATTTCATTAGGTTTGCTCGATTATTTCTGAACATTTCATGGAAAATTCGATTTGATTGAAAATCAACTGGGCTATAGCCCACAATTTTTTGGCGTCAAAAATCTTAAATGCTCCGATTACGTCGGTCGTTACCTCTATCAATAGGCTTCAGGACCTGCATTTATTGTGGCAAATTTCATTAGGTTTGCTCGATTATTTCTAAACATTTCATGGAAAATTCGATTGATTGAAAATCAACTGGGCTATAGCCCACAATTTTTTGGCGTCAAAAATCTTAAATGCTCCGATTACGTCCGTCGTTACCTCTATCAATAGGCTTCATGACCTGCATTTATTGTGGCAAATTTCATTAGGTTTGCTCGATTATTTCTAAACATTTCATGGAAAATTCGATTTGATTGAAAATCAACTGGGCTATAGCCCACAATTTTTTGGCGTCAAAAATCTTAAATGCTCCGATTACGTCGGTCGTTACCTCTATCAATAGGCTTCAGGACCTGCATTTATTGTGGCAAATTTCATTAGGTTTGCTCGATTATTTCTAAACATTTCATGGAAAATTCGATTTGATTGAAAATCAACTGGGCTATAGCCCACAATTTTTTGGCGTCAAAAATCTTAAATGCTCCGATTACGTCGGTCGTTACCTCTATCAATAGGCTTCAGGACCTGCATTTATTGTGGCAAATTTCATTAGGTTTGCTCGATTATTTCTAAACATTTCATGGAAAATTCGATTTGATTGAAAATCAACTGGGCTACAGCCCACAATTTTTTGGCGTCAAAAATCTTAAATGCTCCGATTACGTCGGTCGTTACCTCTATCAATAGGCTTCAGGACCTGCATTTATTGTGGCAAATTTCATTAGGTTTGCTCGATTATTTCTAAACATTTCATGGAAAATTCGATTTGATTGAAAATCAACTGGGCTATAGCCCACAATTTTTTGGCGTCAAAAATCTTAAATGCTCCGATTACGTCGGTCGTCACCTCTATCAATAGGCTTCAGGACCTGCATTTATTGTCGCAAATTTCATTAGGTTTGCTCGATTATTTCTGAACATTTCATGGAAAATTCGATTTGATTGAAAATCAACTGGGCTATAGCCCACAATTTTTTGGCGTCAAAAATCTTAAATGCTCCGATTACGTCGGTCGTTACCTCTATCAATAGGCTTCAGGACCTGCATTTATTGTGGCAAATTTCATTAGGTTTGCTCGATTATTTCTAAACATTTCATGGAAAATTCGATTGATTGAAAATCAACTGGGCTATAGCCCACAATTTTTTGGCGTCAAAAATCTTAAATGCTCCGATTACGTCGGTCGTTACCTCTATCAATAGGCTTCAGGACCTGCATTTATTGTGGCAAATTTCATTAGGTTTGCTCGATTATTTCTAAACATTTCATGGAAAATTCGATTTGATTGAAAATCAACTGGGCTATAGCCCACAATTTTTTGGCGTCAAAAATCTTAAATGCTCCGATTACGTCGGTCGTCACCTCTATCAATAGGCTTCAGGACCTGCATTTATTGTCGCAAATTTCATTAGGTTTGCTCGATTATTTCTGAACATTTCATGGAAAATTCGATTTGATTGAAAATCAACTGGGCTATAGCCCACAATTTTTTGGCGTCAAAAATCTTAAATGCTCCGATTACGTCGGTCGTTACCTCTATCAATAGGCTTCAGGACCTGCATTTATTGTGGCAAATTTCATTAGGTTTGCTCGATTATTTCTAAACATTTCATGGAAAATTCGATTGATTGAAAATCAACTGGGCTATAGCCCACAATTTTTTGGCGTCAAAAATCTTAAATGCTCCGATTACGTCGGTCGTTACCTCTATCAATAGGCTTCAGGACCTGCATTTATTGTGGCAAATTTCATTAGGTTTGCTCGATTATTTCTGAACATTTCATGGAAAATTCGATTTGATTGAAAATCAACTGGGCTATAGCCCACAATTTTTTGGCGTCAAAAATCTTAAATGCTCCGATTACGTCGGTCGTTACCTCTATCAATAGGCTTCAGGACCTGCATTTATTGTGGCAAATTTCATTAGGTTTGCTCGATTATTTCTAAACATTTCATGGAAAATTCGATTTGATTGAAAATCAACTGGGCTACAGCCCACAATTTTTTGGCGTCAAAAATCTTAAATGCTCCGATTACGTCGGTCGTTACCTCTATCAATAGGCTTCAGGACCTGCATTTATTGTGGCAAATTTCATTAGGTTTGCTCGATTATTTCTAAACATTTCATGGAAAATTCGATTTGATTGAAAATCAACTGGGCTATAGCCCACAATTTTTTGGCGTCAAAAATCTTAAATGCTCCGATTACGTCGGTCGTCACCTCTATCAATAGGCTTCAGGACCTGCATTTATTGTCGCAAATTTCATTAGGTTTGCTCGATTATTTCTGAACATTTCATGGAAAATTCGATTTGATTGAAAATCAACTGGGCTATAGCCCACAATTTTTTGGCGTCAAAAATCTTAAATGCTCCGATTACGTCGGTCGTTACCTCTATCAATAGGCTTCAGGACCTGCATTTATTGTGGCAAATTTCATTAGGTTTGCTCGATTATTTCTAAACATTTCATGGAAAATTCGATTGATTGAAAATCAACTGGGCTATAGCCCACAATTTTTTGGCGTCAAAAATCTTAAATGCTCCGATTACGTCGGTCGTTACCTCTATCAATAGGCTTCAGGACCTGCATTTATTGTGGCAAATTTCATTAGGTTTGCTCGATTATTTCTAAACATTTCATGGAAAATTCGATTTGATTGAAAATCAACTGGGCTATAGCCCACAATTTTTTGGCGTCAAAAATCTTAAATGCTCCGATTACGTCGGTCGTCACCTCTATCAATAGGCTTCAGGACCTGCATTTATTGTCGCAAATTTCATTAGGTTTGCTCGATTATTTCTGAACATTTCATGGAAAATTCGATTTGATTGAAAATCAACTGGGCTATAGCCCACAATTTTTTGGCGTCAAAAATCTTAAATGCTCCGATTACGTCGGTCGTTACCTCTATCAATAGGCTTCAGGACCTGCATTTATTGTGGCAAATTTCATTAGGTTTGCTCGATTATTTCTAAACATTTCATGGAAAATTCGATTGATTGAAAATCAACTGGGCTATAGCCCACAATTTTTTGGCGTCAAAAATCTTAAATGCTCCGATTACGTCGGTCGTTACCTCTATCAATAGGCTTCAGGACCTGCATTTATTGTGGCAAATTTCATTAGGTTTGCTCGATTATTTCTGAACATTTCATGGAAAATTCGATTTGATTGAAAATCAACTGGGCTATAGCCCACAATTTTTTGGCGTCAAAAATCTTAAATGCTCCGATTACGTCGGTCGTTACCTCTATCAATAGGCTTCAGGACCTGCATTTATTGTGGCAAATTTCATTAGGTTTGCTCGATTATTTCTAAACATTTCATGGAAAATTCGATTGATTGAAAATCAACTGGGCTATAGCCCACAATTTTTTGGCGTCAAAAATCTTAAATGCTCCGATTACGTCGGTCGTTACCTCTATCAATAGGCTTCAGGACCTGCATTTATTGTGGCAAATTTCATTAGGTTTGCTCGATTATTTCTAAACATTTCATGGAAAATTCGATTTGATTGAAAATCAACTGGGCTATAGCCCACAATTTTTTGGCGTCAAAAATCTTAAATGCTCCGATTACGTCGGTCGTTACCTCTATCAATAGGCTTCAGGACCTGCATTTATTGTGGCAAATTTCATTAGGTTTGCTCGATTATTTCTAAACATTTCATGGAAAATTCGATTTGATTGAAAATCAACTGGGCTATAGCCCACAATTTTTTGGCGTCAAAAATCTTAAATGTTCCGATTACGTCGGTCGTTACCTCTAACAATAGGCTTCAGGACCTGCATTTATTGTGGCAAATTGCACTTGGATTGCTCGATTATTTCTAAACATTTCATGGAAAATTCGATTTGATTGAAAATCGACTGGGCTATAGCCCACAATTTTTTGGCGTCAAAAATCTTAAATGCTCCGATTACGTCGGTCGTTATTTCTAAACATTTCATGGAAAATTCGATTTGATTGAAAATCAACTGGGCTATAGCCCACAATTTTTTGGCGTCAAAAATCTTAAATGCTCCGATTACGTCGGTCGTTACCTCTATCAATAGGCTTCAGGACCTGCATTTATTGTGGCAAATTTCATTAGGTTTGCTCGATTATTTCTAAACATTTCATGGAAAATTCGATTTGATTGAAAATCAACTGGGCTATAGCCCACAATTTTTTGGCGTCAAAAATCTTAAATGCTCCGATTACGTCGGTCGTTACCTCTATCAATAGGCTTCAGGACCTGCATTTATTGTGGCAAATTTCATTAGGTTTGCTCGATTATTTCTAAACATTTCATGGAAAATTCGATTTGATTGAAAATCAACTGGGCTATAGCCCACAATTTTTTGGCGTCAAAAATCTTAAATGCTCCGATTACGTCGGTCGTTACCTCTAACAATAGGCTTCAGGACCTGCATTTATTGTGGCAAATTTCATTAGGTTTGCTCGATTATTTCTAAACATTTCATGGAAAATTCGATTTGATTGAAAATCAACTGGGCTATAGCCCACAATTTTTTGGCGTCAAAAATCTTAAATGCTCCGATTACGTCGGTCGTTACCTCTATCAATAGGCTTCAGGACCTGCATTTATTGTGGCAAATTTCATTAGGATTGCTCGATTATTTCTAAACATTTCATGGAAAATTCGATTTGATTGAAAATCAACTGGGCTATAGCCCACAATTTTTTGGCGTCAAAAATCTTAAATGCTCCGATTACGTCGGTCGTTACCTCTATCAATAGGCTTCAGGACCTGCATTTATTGTGGCAAATTTCATTAGGTTTGCTCGATTATTTCTAAACATTTCATGGAAAATTCGATTTGATTGAAAATCAACTGGGCTACAGCCCACAATTTTTTGGCGTCAAAAATCTTAAATGCTCCGATTACGTCGGTCGTTACCTCTATCAATAGGCTTCAGGACCTGCATTTATTGTGGCAAATTTCATTAGGTTTGCTCGATTATTTCTAAACATTTCATGGAAAATTCGATTTGATTGAAAATCAACTGGGCTATAGCCCACAATTTTTTGGCGTCAAAAATCTTAAATGCTCCGATTACGTCGGTCGTCACCTCTATCAATAGGCTTCAGGACCTGCATTTATTGTGGCAAATTTCATTAGGTTTGCTCGATTATTTCTGAACATTTCATGGAAAATTCGATTTGATTGAAAATCAACTGGGCTATAGCCCACAATTTTTTGGCGTCAAAAATCTTAAATGCTCCGATTACGTCGGTCGTTACCTCTATCAATAGGCTTCAGGACCTGCATTTATTGTGGCAAATTTCATTAGGTTTGCTCGATTATTTCTAAACATTTCATGGAAAATTCGATTTGATTGAAAATCAACTGGGCTATAGCCCACAATTTTTTGGCGTCAAAAATCTTAAATGCTTCGATTACGTCGGTCGTTACCTCTATCAATAGGCTTCAGGACCTGCATTTATTGTGGCAAATTTCATTAGGTTTGCTCGATTATTTCTAAACATTTCATGGAAAATTCGATTTGATTGAAAATCAACTGGGCTATAGCCCACAATTTTTTGGCGTCAAAAATCTTAAATGCTCCGATTACGTCGGTCGTTACCTCTATCAATAGGCTTCAGGACCTGCATTTATTGTGGCAAATTTCATTAGGTTTGCTCGATTATTTTTAAACATTTCATGGAAAATTCGATTTGATTGAAAATCAACTGGGCTATAGCCCACAATTTTTTGGCGTCAAAAATCTTAAATGCTCCGATTACGTCGGTCGTTACCTCTATCAATAGGCTTCAGGACCTGCATTTATTGTGGCAAATTTCATTAGGTTTGCTCGATTATTTCTAAACATTTCATGGAAAATTCGATTTGATTGAAAATCAACTGGGCTATAGCCCACAATTTTTTGGCGTCAAAAATCTTAAATGCTCCGATTACGTCGGTCGTCACCTCTATCAATAGGCTTCAGGACCTGCATTTATTGTGGCAAATTTCATTAGGTTTGCTCGATTATTTCTGAACATTTCATGGAAAATTCGATTTGATTGAAAATCAACTGGGCTATAGCCCACAATTTTTTGGCGTCAAAAATCTTAAATGCTCCGATTACGTCGGTCGTTACCTCTATCAATAGGCTTCAGGACCTGCATTTATTGTGGCAAATTTCATTAGGTTTGCTCGATTATTTCTAAACATTTCATGGAAAATTCGATTTGATTGAAAATCAACTGGGCTATAGCCCACAATTTTTTGGCGTCAAAAATCTTAAATGCTCCGATTACGTCGGTCGTTACCTCTATCAATAGGCTTCAGGACCTGCATTTATTGTGGCAAATTTCATTAGGTTTGCTCGATTATTTCTAAACATTTCATGGAAAATTCGATTTGATTGAAAATCGACTGGGCTATAGCCCACAATTTTTTGGCGTCAAAAATCTTAAATGCTCCGATTACGTCGGTCGTTATTTCTAAACATTTCATGGAAAATTCGATTTGATTGAAAATCAACTGGGCTATAGCCCACAATTTTTTGGCGTCAAAAATCTTAAATGCTCCGATTACGTCGGTCGTTACCTCTATCAATAGGCTTCAGGACCTGCATTTATTGTGGCAAATTTCATTAGGTTTGCTCGATTATTTCTAAACATTTCATGGAAAATTCGATTTGATTGAAAATCAACTGGGCTATAGCCCACAATTTTTTGGCGTCAAAAATCTTAAATGCTCCGATTACGTCGGTCGTTACCTCTATCAATAGGCTTCAGGACCTGCATTTATTGTGGCAAATTTCATTAGGTTTGCTCGATTATTTCTAAACATTTCATGGAAAATTCGATTTGATTGAAAATCAACTGGGCTATAGCCCACAATTTTTTGGCGTCAAAAATCTTAAATGCTTCGATTACGTCGGTCGTTACCTCTATCAATAGGCTTCAGGACCTGCATTTATTGTGGCAAATTTCATTAGGTTTGCTCGATTATTTCTAAACATTTCATGGAAAATTCGATTTGATTGAAAATCAACTGGGCTATAGCCCACAATTTTTTGGCGTCAAAAATCTTAAATGCTCCGATTACGTCGGTCGTTACCTCTATCAATAGGCTTCAGGACCTGCATTTATTGTGGCAAATTTCATTAGGTTTGCTCGATTATTTTTAAACATTTCATGGAAAATTCGATTTGATTGAAAATCAACTGGGCTATAGCCCACAATTTTTTGGCGTCAAAAATCTTAAATGCTCCGATTACGTCGGTCGTTACCTCTATCAATAGGCTTCAGGACCTGCATTTATTGTGGCAAATTTCATTAGGTTTGCTCGATTATTTCTAAACATTTCATAGAAAATTCGATTTGATTGAAAATCAACTGGGCTATAGCCCACAATTTTTTGGCGTCAAAAATCTTAAATGCTCCGATTACGTCGGTCGTCACCTCTATCAATAGGCTTCAGGACCTGCATTTATTGTGGCAAATTTCATTAGGTTTGCTCGATTATTTCTGAACATTTCATGGAAAATTCGATTTTATTGAAAATCAACTGGGCTATAGCCCACAATTTTTTGGCGTCAAAAATCTTAAATGCTCCGATTACGTCGGTCGTTACCTCTATCAATAGGCTTCAGGACCTGCATTTATTGTGGCAAATTTCATTAGGTTTGCTCGATTATTTCTAAACATTTCATGGAAAATTCGATTTGATTGAAAATCAACTGGGCTATAGCCCACAATTTTTTGGCGTCAAAAATCTTAAATGCTCCGATTACGTCGGTCGTTACCTCTATCAATAGGCTTCAGGACCTGCATTTATTGTGGCAAATTTCATTAGGTTTGCTCGATTATTTCTAAACATTTCATGGAAAATTCGATTTGATTGAAAATCGACTGGGCTATAGCCCACAATTTTTTGGCGTCAAAAATCTTAAATGCTCCGATTACGTCGGTCGTTATTTCTAAACATTTCATGGAAAATTCGATTTGATTGAAAATCAACTGGGCTATAGCCCACAATTTTTTGGCGTCAAAAATCTTAAATGCTCCGATTACGTCGGTCGTTACCTCTATCAATAGGCTTCAGGACCTGCATTTATTGTGGCAAATTTCATTAGGTTTGCTCGATTATTTCTGAACATTTCATGGAAAATTCGATTTGATTGAAAATCAACTGGGCTATAGCCCACAATTTTTTGGCGTCAAAAATCTTAAATGCTCCGATTACGTCGGTCGTTACCTCTATCAATAGGCTTCAGGACCTGCATTTATTGTGGCAAATTTCATTAGGTTTGCTCGATTATTTCTAAACATTTCATGGAAAATTCGATTTGATTGAAAATCAACTGGGCTATAGCCCACAATTTTTTGGCGTCAAAAATCTTAAATGCTCCGATTACGTCGGTCGTTACCTCTATCAATAGGCTTCAGGACCTGCATTTATTGTGGCAAATTTCATTAGGTTTGCTCGATTATTTCTAAACATTTCATGGAAAATTCGATTTGATTGAAAATCAACTGGGCTATAGCCCACAATTTTTTGGCGTCAAAAATCTTAAATGCTCCGATTACGTCGGTCGTTACCTCTATCAATAGGCTTCAGGACCTGCATTTATTGTGGCAAATTTCATTAGGTTTGCTCGATTATTTCTAAACATTTCATGGAAAATTCGATTTGATTGAAAATCAACTGGGCTATAGCCCACAATTTTTTGGCGTCAAAAATCTTAAATGCTCCGATTACGTCGGTCGTTACCTCTATCAATAGGCTTCAGGACCTGCATTTATTGTGGCAAATTTCATTAGGTTTGCTCGATTATTTCTAAACATTTCATGGAAAATTCGATTTGATTGAAAATCGACTGGGCTATAGCCCACAATTTTTTGGCGTCAAAAATCTTAAATGCTCCGATTACGTCGGTCGTTATTTCTAAACATTTCATGGAAAATTCGATTTGATTGAAAATCAACTGGGCTATAGCCCACAATTTTTTGGCGTCAAAAATCTTAAATGCTCCGATTACGTCGGTCGTTACCTCTATCAATAGGCTTCAGGACCTGCATTTATTGTGGCAAATTTCATTAGGTTTGCTCGATTATTTCTGAACATTTCATGGAAAATTCGATTTGATTGAAAATCAACTGGGCTATAGCCCACAATTTTTTGGCGTCAAAAATCTTAAATGCTCCGATTACGTCGGTCGTTACCTCTATCAATAGGCTTCAGGACCTGCATTTATTGTGGCAAATTTCATTAGGTTTGCTCGATTATTTCTAAACATTTCATGGAAAATTCGATTTGATTGAAAATCAACTGGGCTATAGCCCACAATTTTTTGGCGTCAAAAATCTTAAATGCTCCGATTACGTCGGTCGTTACCTCTATCAATAGGCTTCAGGACCTGCATTTATTGTGGCAAATTTCATTAGGTTTGCTCGATTATTTCTAAACATTTCATGGAAAATTCGATTTGATTGAAAATCAACTGGGCTATAGCCCACAATTTTTTGGCGTCAAAAATCTTAAATGCTCCGATTACGTCGGTCGTTACCTCTATCAATAGGCTTCAGGACCTGCATTTATTGTGGCAAATTTCATTAGGTTTGCTCGATTATTTCTAAACATTTCATGGAAAATTCGATTTGATTGAAAATCAACTGGGCTATAGCCCACAATTTTTTGGCGTCAAAAATCTTAAATGCTCCGATTACGTCGGTCGTCACCTCTATCAATAGGCTTCAGGACCTGCATTTATTGTGGCAAATTTCATTAGGTTTGCTCGATTATTTCTGAACATTTCATGGAAAATTCGATTTGATTGAAAATCAACTGGGCTATAGCCCACAATTTTTTGGCGTCAAAAATCTTAAATGCTCCGATTACGTCGGTCGTTACCTCTATCAATAGGCTTCAGGACCTGCATTTATTGTGGCAAATTTCATTAGGTTTGCTCGATTATTTCTAAACATTTCATGGAAAATTCGATTTGATTGAAAATCAACTGGGCTATAGCCCACAATTTTTTGGCGTCAAAAATCTTAAATGCTCCGATTACGTCGTTCGTTACCTCTATCAATAGGCTTCAGGACCTGCATTTATTGTGGCAAATTTCATTAGGTTTGCTCGATTATTTCTAAACATTTCATGGAAAATTCGATTTGATTGAAAATCAACTGGGCTATAGCCCACAATTTTTTGGCGTCAAAAATCTTAAATGCTCCGATTACGTCGGTCGTCACCTCTATCAATAGGCTTCAGGACCTGCATTTATTGTGGCAAATTTCATTAGGTTTGCTCGATTATTTCTGAACATTTCATGGAAAATTCGATTTGATTGAAAATCAACTGGGCTATAGCCCACAATTTTTTGGCGTCAAAAATCTTAAATGCTCCGATTACGTCGGTCGTTACCTCTATCAATAGGCTTCAGGACCTGCATTTATTGTGGCAAATTTCATTAGGTTTGCTCGATTATTTCTAAACATTTCATGGAAAATTCGATTTGATTGAAAATCAACTGGGCTATAGCCCACAATTTTTTGGCGTCAAAAATCTTAAATGCTCCGATTACGTCGGTCGTTACCTCTATCAATAGGCTTCAGGACCTGCATTTATTGTGGCAAATTTCATTAGGTTTGCTCGATTATTTCTAAACATTTCATGGAAAATTCGATTTGATTGAAAATCGACTGGGCTATAGCCCACAATTTTTTGCCGTCAAAAATCTTAAATGCTCCGATTACGTCGGTCGTTACCTCTATCAATAGGCTTCAGGACCTGCATTTATTGTGGCAAATTTCATTAGGTTTGCTCGATTATTTCTAAACATTTCATGGAAAATTCGATTTGATTGAAAATCAACTGGGCTACAGCCCACAATTTTTTGGCGTCAAAAATCTTAAATGCTCCGATTACGTCGGTCGTTACCTCTATCAATAGGCTTCAGGACCTGCATTTATTGTGGCAAATTTCATTAGGTTTGCTCGATTATTTCTAAACATTTCATGGAAAATTCGATTTGATTGAAAATCAACTGGGCTATAGCCCACAATTTTTTGGCGTCAAAAATCTTAAATGCTCCGATTACGTCGGTCGTCACCTCTATCAATAGGCTTCAGGACCTGCATTTATTGTGGCAAATTTCATTAGGTTTGCTCGATTATTTCTGAACATTTCATGGGAAATTCGATTTGATTGAAAATCAACTGGGCTATAGCCCACAATTTTTTGGCGTCAAAAATCTTAAATGCTCCGATTACGTCGGTCGTTACCTCTATCAATAGGCTTCAGGACCTGCATTTATTGTGGCAAATTTCATTAGGTTTGCTCGATTATTTCTAAACATTTCATGGAAAATTCGATTTGATTGAAAATCAACTGGGCTATAGCCCACAATTTTTTGGCGTCAAAAATCTTAAATGCTCCGATTACGTCGGTCGTTACCTCTATCAATAGGCTTCAGTACCTGCATTTATTGTGGCAAATTTCATTAGGTTTGCTCGATTATTTCTAAACATTTCATGGAAAATTCGATTTGATTGAAAATCAACTGGGCTATAGCCCACAATTTTTTGGCGTCAAAAATCTTAAATGTTCCGATTACGTCGGTCGTTACCTCTAACAATAGGCTTCAGGACCTGCATTTATTGTGGCAAATTGCACTTGGATTGCTCGATTATTTCTAAACATTTCATGGAAAATTCGATTTGATTGAAAATCGACTGGGCTATAGCCCACAATTTTTTGGCGTCAAAAATCTTAAATGCTCCGATTACGTCGGTCGTTATTTCTGAACATTTCATGGAAAATTCGATTTGATTGAAAATCAACTGGGCTATAGCCCACAATTTTTTGGCGTCAAAAATCTTAAATGCTCCGATTACGTCGGTCGTTACCTCTATCAATAGGCTTCAGGACCTGCATTTATTGTGGCAAATTTCATTAGGTTTGCTCGATTATTTCTAAACATTTCATGGAAAATTCGATTTGATTGAAAATCAACTGGGCTACAGCCCACAATTTTTTGGCGTCAAAAATCTTAAATGCTCCGATTACGTCGGTCGTTACCTCTATCAATAGGCTTCAGGACCTGCATTTATTGTGGCAAATTTCATTAGGTTTGCTCGATTATTTCTAAACATTTCATGGAAAATTCGATTTGATTGAAAATCAACTGGGCTATAGCCCACAATTTTTTGGCGTCAAAAATCTTAAATGCTCCGATTACGTCGGTCGACACCTCTATCAATAGGCTTCAGGACCTGCATTTATTGTGGCAAACTTCATTAGGTTTGCTCGATTATTTCTGAACATTTCATGGAAAATTCGATTTGATTGAAAATCAACTGGGCTATAGCCCACAATTTTTTGGCGTCAAAAATCTTAAATGCTCCGATTACGTCGGTCGTTACCTCTATCAATAGGCTTCAGGACCTGCATTTATTGTGGCAAATTTCATTAGGTTTGCTCGATTATTTCTAAACATTTCATGGAAAATTCGATTTGATTGAAAATCAACTGGGCTATAGCCCACAATTTTTTGGCGTCAAAAATCTTAAATGCTCCGATTACGTCGGTCGTTACCTCTATCAATAGGCTTCAGGACCTGCATTTATTGTGGCAAATTTCATTAGGTTTGCTCGATTATTTCTAAACATTTCATGGAAAATTCGATTTGATTGAAAATCAACTGGGCTATAGCCCACAATTTTTTGGCGTCAAAAATCTTAAATGCTCCGATTACGTCGGTCGTTACCTCTATCAATAGGCTTCAGGACCTGCATTTATTGTGGCAAATTTCATTAGGTTTGCTCGATTATTTCTAAACATTTCATGGAAAATTCGATTTGATTGAAAATCAACTGGGCTATAGCCCACAATTTTTTGGCGTCAAAAATCTTAAATGCTCCGATTACGTCGGTCGTTACCTCTATCAATAGGCTTCAGGACCTGCATTTATTGTGGCAAATTTCATTAGGTTTGCTCGATTATTTCTAAACATTTCATGGAAAATTCGATTTGATTGAAAATCAACTGGGCTATAGCCCACAATTTTTTGGCGTCAAAAATCTTAAATGCTCCGATTACGTCGGTCGTTACCTCTATCAATAGGCTTCAGGACCTGCATTTATTGTGGCAAATTTCATTAGGTTTGCTCGATTATTTCTAAACATTTCATGGAAAATTCGATTTGATTGAAAATCAACTGGGCTATAGCCCACAATTTTTTGGCGTCAAAAATCTTAAATGCTCCGATTACGTCGGTCGTTACCTCTATCAATAGGCTTCAGGACCTGCATTTATTGTGGCAAATTTCATTAGGTTTGCTCGATTATTTCTAAACATTTCATGGAAAATTCGATTTGATTGAAAATCAACTGGGCTATAGCCCACAATTTTTTGGCGTCAAAAATCTTAAATGTTCCGATTACGTCGGTCGTTACCTCTAACAATAGGCTTCAGGACCTGCATTTATTGTGGCAAATTGCACTTGGATTGCTCGATTATTTCTAAACATTTCATGGAAAATTCGATTTGATTGAAAATCGACTGGGCTATAGCCCACAATTTTTTGGCGTCAAAAATCTTAAATGCTCCGATTACGTCGGTCGTTATTTCTGAACATTTCATGGAAAATTCGATTTGATTGAAAATCAACTGGGCTATAGCCCACAATTTTTTGGCGTCAAAAATCTTAAATGCTCCGATTACGTCGGTCGTTACCTCTATCAATAGGCTTCAGGACCTGCATTTATTGTGGCAAATTTCATTAGGTTTGCTCGATTATTTCTAAACATTTCATGGAAAATTCGATTTGATTGAAAATCAACTGGGCTACAGCCCACAATTTTTTGGCGTCAAAAATCTTAAATGCTCCGATTACGTCGGTCGTTACCTCTATCAATAGGCTTCAGGACCTGCATTTATTGTGGCAAATTTCATTAGGTTTGCTCGATTATTTCTAAACATTTCATGGAAAATTCGATTTGATTGAAAATCAACTGGGCTATAGCCCACAATTTTTTGGCGTCAAAAATCTTAAATGCTCCGATTACGTCGGTCGTCACCTCTATCAATAGGCTTCAGGACCTGCATTTATTGTGGCAAACTTCATTAGGTTTGCTCGATTATTTCTGAACATTTCATGGAAAATTCGATTTGATTGAAAATCAACTGGGCTATAGCCCACAATTTTTTGGCGTCAAAAATCTTAAATGCTCCGATTACGTCGGTCGTTACCTCTATCAATAGGCTTCAGGACCTGCATTTATTGTGGCAAATTTCATTAGGTTTGCTCGATTATTTCTAAACATTTCATGGAAAATTCGATTTGATTGAAAATCAACTGGGCTATAGCCCACAATTTTTTGGCGTCAAAAATCTTAAATGCTCCGATTACGTCGGTCGTTACCTCTATCAATAGGCTTCAGGACCTGCATTTATTGTGGCAAATTTCATTAGGTTTGCTCGATTATTTCTAAACATTTCATGGAAAATTCGATTTGATTGAAAATCAACTGGGCTATAGCCCACAATTTTTTGGCGTCAAAAATCTTAAATGTTCCGATTACGTCGGTCGTTACCTCTAACAATAGGCTTCAGGACCTGCATTTATTGTGGCAAATTGCACTTGGATTGCTCGATTATTTCTAAACATTTCATGGAAAATTCGATTTGATTGAAAATCGACTGGGCTATAGCCCACAATTTTTTGGCGTCAAAAATCTTAAATGCTCCGATTACGTCGGTCGTTATTTCTGAACATTTCATGGAAAATTCGATTTGATTGAAAATCAACTGGGCTATAGCCCACAATTTTTTGGCGTCAAAAATCTTAAATGCTCCGATTACGTCGGTCGTTACCTCTATCAATAGGCTTCAGGACCTGCATTTATTGTGGCAAATTTCATTAGGTTTGCTCGATTATTTCTAAACATTTCATGGAAAATTCGATTTGATTGAAAATCAACTGGGCTACAGCCCACAATTTTTTGGCGTCAAAAATCTTAAATGCTCCGATTACGTCGGTCGTTACCTCTATCAATAGGCTTCAGGACCTGCATTTATTGTGGCAAATTTCATTAGGTTTGCTCGATTATTTCTAAACATTTCATGGAAAATTCGATTTGATTGAAAATCAACTGGGCTATAGCCCACAATTTTTTGGCGTCAAAAATCTTAAATGCTCCGATTACGTCGGTCGTCACCTCTATCAATAGGCTTCAGGACCTGCATTTATTGTGGCAAATTTCATTAGGTTTGCTCGATTATTTCTGAACATTTCATGGAAAATTCGATTTGATTGAAAATCAACTGGGCTATAGCCCACAATTTTTTGGCGTCAAAAATCTTAAATGCTCCGATTACGTCGGTCGTTACCTCTATCAATAGGCTTCAGGACCTGCATTTATTGTGGCAAATTTCATTAGGTTTGCTCGATTATTTCTAAACATTTCATGGAAAATTCGATTTGATTGAAAATCAACTGGGCTATAGCCCACAATTTTTTGGCGTCAAAAATCTTAAATGCTCCGATTACGTCGGTCGTTACCTCTATCAATAGGCTTCAGGACCTGCATTTATTGTGGCAAATTTCATTAGGTTTGCTCGATTATTTCTAAACATTTCATGGAAAATTCGATTTGATTGAAAATCAACTGGGCTATAGCCCACAATTTTTTGGCGTCAAAAATCTTAAATGCTCCGATTACGTCGGTCGTTACCTCTATCAATAGGCTTCAGGACCTGCATTTATTGTGGCAAATTTCATTAGGTTTGCTCGATTATTTCTAAACATTTCATGGAAAATTCGATTTGATTGAAAATCAACTGGGCTATAGCCCACAATTTTTTGGCGTCAAAAATCTTAAATGTTCCGATTACGTCGGTCGTTACCTCTAACAATAGGCTTCAGGACCTGCATTTATTGTGGCAAATTGCACTTGGATTGCTCGATTATTTCTAAACATTTCATGGAAAATTCGATTTGATTGAAAATCGACTGGGCTATAGCCCACAATTTTTTGGCGTCAAAAATCTTAAATGCTCCGATTACGTCGGTCGTTATTTCTGAACATTTCATGGAAAATTCGATTTGATTGAAAATCAACTGGGCTATAGCCCACAATTTTTTGGCGTCAAAAATCTTAAATGCTCCGATTACGTCGGTCGTTACCTCTATCAATAGGCTTCAGGACCTGCATTTATTGTGGCAAATTTCATTAGGTTTGCTCGATTATTTCTAAACATTTCATGGAAAATTCGATTTGATTGAAAATCAACTGGGCTACAGCCCACAATTTTTTGGCGTCAAAAATCTTAAATGCTCCGATTACGTCGGTCGTTACCTCTATCAATAGGCTTCAGGACCTGCATTTATTGTGGCAAATTTCATTAGGTTTGCTCGATTATTTCTAAACATTTCATGGAAAATTCGATTTGATTGAAAATCAACTGGGCTATAGCCCACAATTTTTTGGCGTCAAAAATCTTAAATGCTCCGATTACGTCGGTCGTCACCTCTATCAATAGGCTTCAGGACCTGCATTTATTGTGGCAAACTTCATTAGGTTTGCTCGATTATTTCTGAACATTTCATGGAAAATTCGATTTGATTGAAAATCAACTGGGCTATAGCCCACAATTTTTTGGCGTCAAAAATCTTAAATGCTCCGATTACGTCGGTCGTTACCTCTATCAATAGGCTTCAGGACCTGCATTTATTGTGGCAAATTTCATTAGGTTTGCTCGATTATTTCTAAACATTTCATGGAAAATTCGATTTGATTGAAAATCAACTGGGCTATAGCCCACAATTTTTTGGCGTCAAAAATCTTAAATGTTCCGATTACGTCGGTCGTTACCTCTAACAATAGGCTTCAGGACCTGCATTTATTGTGGCAAATTGCACTTGGATTGCTCGATTATTTCTAAACATTTCATGGAAAATTCGATTTGATTGAAAATCGACTGGGCTATAGCCCACAATTTTTTGGCGTCAAAAATCTTAAATGCTCCGATTACGTCGGTCGTTATTTCTGAACATTTCATGGAAAATTCGATTTGATTGAAAATCAACTGGGCTATAGCCCACAATTTTTTGGCGTCAAAAATCTTAAATGCTCCGATTACGTCGGTCGTTACCTCTATCAATAGGCTTCAGGACCTGCATTTATTGTGGCAAATTTCATTAGGTTTGCTCGATTATTTCTAAACATTTCATGGAAAATTCGATTTGATTGAAAATCAACTGGGCTACAGCCCACAATTTTTTGGCGTCAAAAATCTTAAATGCTCCGATTACGTCGGTCGTTACCTCTATCAATAGGCTTCAGGACCTGCATTTATTGTGGCAAATTTCATTAGGTTTGCTCGATTATTTCTAAACATTTCATGGAAAATTCGATTTGATTGAAAATCAACTGGGCTATAGCCCACAATTTTTTGGCGTCAAAAATCTTAAATGCTCCGATTACGTCGGTCGTCACCTCTATCAATAGGCTTCAGGACCTGCATTTATTGTGGCAAATTTCATTAGGTTTGCTCGATTATTTCTAAACATTTCATGGAAAATTCGATTTGATTGAAAATCAACTGGGCTACAGCCCACAATTTTTTGGCGTCAAAAATCTTAAATGCTCCGATTACGTCGGTCGTTACCTCTATCAATAGGCTTCAGGACCTGCATTTATTGTGGCAAATTTCATTAGGTTTGCTCGATTATTTCTAAACATTTCATGGAAAATTCGATTTGATTGAAAATCAACTGGGCTATAGCCCACAATTTTTTGGCGTCAAAAATCTTAAATGCTCCGATTACGTCGGTCGTTACCTCTATCAATAGGCTTCAGGACCTGCATTTATTGTGGCAAATTTCATTAGGTTTGCTCGATTATTTCTAAACATTTCATGGAAAATTCGATTTGATTGAAAATCAACTGGGCTATAGCCCACAATTTTTTGGCGTCAAAAATCTTAAATGCTCCGATTACGTCGGTCGTTACCTCTATCAATAGGCTTCAGGACCTGCATTTATTGTGGCAAATTTCATTAGGTTTGCTCGATTATTTCTAAACATTTCATGGAAAATTCGATATGATTGAAAATCAACTGGGCTATAGCCCACAATTTTTTGGCGTCAAAAATCTTAAATGTTCCGATTACGTCGGTCGTTACCTCTAACAATAGGCTTCAGGACCTGCATTTATTGTGGCAAATTGCACTTGGATTGCTCGATTATTTCTAAACATTTCATGGAAAATTCGATTTGATTGAAAATCGACTGGGCTATAGCCTACAATTTTTTGGCGTCAAAAATCTTAAATGCTCCGATTACGTCGGTCGTTACCTCTATCAATAGGCTTCAGGACCTGCATTTATTGTGGCAAATTTCATTAGGTTTGCTCGATTATTTCTAAACATTTCATGGAAAATTCGATTTTATTGAAAATCAACTGGGCTATAGCCCACAATTTTTTGGCGTCAAAAATCTTAAATGCTCCGATTACGTCGGTCGTTACCTCTATCAATAGGCTTCAGGACCTACATTTATTGTGGCAAATTTCATTAGGTTTGCTCGATTATTTCTAAACATTTCATGGAAAATTCGATTTGATTGAAAATCAACTGGGCTACAGCCCACAATTTTTTGGCGTCAAAAATCTTAAATGCTCCGATTACGTCGGTCGTTACCTCTATCAATAGGCTTCAGGACCTGCATTTATTGTGGCAAATTTCATTAGGTTTGCTCGATTATTTCTAAACATTTCATGGAAAATTCGATTTGATTGAAAATCAACTGGGCTATAGCCCACAATTTTTTGGCGTCAAAAATCTTAAATGCTCCGATTACGTCGGTCGTTACCTCTATCAATAGGCTTCAGGACCTGCATTTATTGTGGCAAATTTCATTAGGTTTGCTCGATTATTTCTAAACATTTCATGGAAAATTCGATTTGATTGAAAATCAACTGGGCTATAGCCCACAATTTTTTGGCGTCAAAAATCTTAAATGCTCCGATTACGTCGGTCGTTACCTCTATCAATAGGCTTCAGGACCTGCATTTATTGTGGCAAATTTCATTAGGTTTGCTCGATTATTTCTAAACATTTCATGGAAAATTCGATTTGATTGAAAATCAACTGGGCTATAGCCCACAATTTTTTGGCGTCAAAAATCTTAAATGCTCCGATTACGTCGGTCGTTACCGCTATCAATAGGCTTCAGGACCTGCATTTATTGTGGCAAATTTCATTAGGTTTGCTCGATTATTTCTAAACATTTCATGGAAAATTCGATTTGATTGAAAATCAACTGGGCTATAGCCCACAATTTTTTGGCGTCAAAAATCTTAAATGCTCCGATTACGTCGGTCGTTACCTCTATCAATAGGCTTCAGAACCTGCATTTATTGTGGCAAATTTCATTAGGTTTGCTCGATTATTTCTAAACATTTCATGGAAAATTCGATTTGATTGAAAATCAACTGGGCTATAGCCCACAATTTTTTGGCGTCAAAAATCTTAAATGCTCCGATTACGTCGGTCGTTGTTTCTAAACATTTCATGGAAAATTCGATTTGATTGAAAATCAACTGGGCTATAGCCCACAATTTTTTGGCGTCAAAAATCTTAAATGCTCCGATTACGTCGGTCGTTACCTCTATCAATAGGCTTCAGGACCTGCATTTATTGTGGCAAATTTCATTAGGTTTGCTCGATTATTTCTAAACATTTCATGGAAAATTCGATTTGATTGAAAATCAACTGGGCTATAGCCCACAATTTTTTGGCGTCAAAAATCTTAAATGCTCCGATTACGTCGGTCGTTACCTCTATCAATAGGCTTCAGGACCTGCATTTATTGTGGCAAATTGCACTTGGATTGCTCGATTATTTCTAAACATTTCATGGAAAATTCGATTTGATTGAAAATCGACTGGGCTATAGCCCACAATTTTTTGGCGTCAAAAATCTTAAATGCTCCGATTACGTCGGTCGTTATTTCTAAACATTTCATGGAAAATTCGATTTGATTGAAAATCAACTGGGTATAGCCCACAATTTTTTGGCGTCAAAAATCTTAAATGCTCCGATTACGTCGGTCGTTACCTCTATCAATAGGCTTCAGGACCTGCATTTATTGTGGCAAATTTCATTAGGTTTGCTCGATTATTTCTGAACATTTCATGGAAAATTCGATTTGATTGAAAATCAACTGGGCTATAGCCCACAATTTTTTGGCGTCAAAAATCTTAAATGCTCCGATTACGTCGGTCGTTACCTCTATCAATAGGCTTCAGGACCTGCATTTATTGTGGCAAATTTCATTAGGTTTGCTCGATTATTTCTGAACATTTCATGGAAAATTCGATTTGATTGAAAATCAACTGGGCTATAGCCCACAATTTTTTGGCGTCAAAAATCTTAAATGCTCCGATTACGTCGGTCGTTACCTCTATCAATAGGCTTCAGGACCTGCATTTATTGTGGCAAATTTCATTAGGTTTGCTCGATTATTTCTAAACATTTCATGGAAAATTCGATTTGATTGAAAATCAACTGGGCTACAGCCCACAATTTTTTGGCGTCAAAAATCTTAAATGCTCCGATTACGTCGGTCGTTACCTCTATCAATAGGCTTCAGGACCTGCATTTATTGTGGCAAATTTCATTAGGTTTGCTCGATTATTTCTAAACATTTCATGGAAAATTCGATTTGATTGAAAATCAACTGGGCTATAGCCCACAATTTTTTGGCGTCAAAAATCTTAAATGCTCCGATTACGTCGGTCGTTACCTCTATCAATAGGCTTCAGGACCTGCATTTATTGTGGCAAATTTCATTAGGTTTGCTCGATTATTTCTAAACATTTCATGGAAAATTCGATTTGATTGAAAATCAACTGGGCTATAGCCCACAATTTTTTGGCGTCAAAAATCTTAAATGCTCCGATTACGTCGGTCGTTACCTCTATCAATAGGCTTCAGGACCTGCATTTATTGTGGCAAATTTCATTAGGTTTGCTCGATTATTTCTAAACATTTCATGGAAAATTCGATTTGATTGAAAATCAACTGGGCTATAGCCCACAATTTTTTGGCGTCAAAAATCTTAAATGCTCCGATTACGTCGGTCGTTACCTTTATCAATAGGCTTCAGGATCTGCATTTATTGTTGCAAATTTTATTAGGTTTGCTCGATTATTTCTAAACATTTCATGGAAAATTCGATTTGATTGAAAATCAACTGGGCTATAGCCCACAATTTTTTGGCGTCAAAAATCTTAAATGCTCCGATTACGTCGGTCGTTACCTCTATCAATAGGCTTCAGGACCTGCATTTATTGTGGCAAATTTCATTAGGTTTGCTCGATTATTTTTAAACATTTCATGGAAAATTCGATTTGATTGAAAATCAACTGGGCTATAGCCCACAATTTTTTGGCGTCAAAAATCTTAAATGCTCCGATTACGTCGGTCGTTACCTCTATCAATAGGCTTCAGGACCTGCATTTATTGTGGCAAATTTCATTAGGTTTGCTCGATTATTTCTAAACATTTCATGGAAAATTCGATTTGATTGAAAATCAACTGGGCTATAGCCCACAATTTTTTGGCGTCAAAAATCTTAAATGCTCCGATTACGTCGGTCGTTACCTCTATCAATAGGCTTCAGGACCTGCATTTATTGTGGCAAATTTCATTAGGTTTGCTCGATTATTTCTAAACATTTCATGGAAAATTCGATTTGATTGAAAATCAACTGGGCTATAGCCCACAATTTTTTGGCGTCAAAAATCTTAAATGCTCCGATTACGTCGGTCGTTACCTCTATCAATAGGCTTCAGGACCTGCATTTATTGTGGCAAATTTCATTAGGTTTGCTCGATTATTTCTAAACATTTCATGGAAAATTCGATTTGATTGAAAATCAACTGGGCTATAGCCCACAATTTTTTGGCGTCAAAAATCTTAAATGCTCCGATTACGTCGGTCGTTACCTCTATCAATAGGCTTCAGGACCTGCATTTATTGTGGCAAATTTCATTAGGTTTGCTCGAGTATTTCTAAACATTTCATGGAAAATTCGATTTGATTGAAAATCAACTGGGCTATAGCCCACAATTTTTTGGCGTCAAAAATCTTAAATGCTCCGATTACGTCGGTCGTTACCTCTATCAATAGGCTTCAGGACCTGCATTTATTGTGGCAAATTGCACTTGGATTGCTCGATTATTTCTAAACATTTCATGGAAAATTCGATTTGATTGAAAATCGACTGGGCTATAGCCCACAATTTTTTGGCGTCAAAAATCTTAAATGCTCCGATTACGTCGGTCGTTACCTCTATCAATAGGCTTCAGGACCTGCATTTATTGTGGCAAATTTCATTAGGTTTGCTCGATTATTTCTGAACATTTCATGGAAAATTCGATTTGATTGAAAATCAACTGGGCTATAGCCCACAATTTTTTGGCGTCAAAAATCTTAAATGCTCCGATTACGTCGGTCGTTACCTCTATCAATAGGCTTCAGGACCTGCATTTATTGTGGCAAATTTCATTAGGTTTGCTCGATTATTTCTAAACATTTCATGGAAAATTCGATTTGATTGAAAATCGACTGGGCTATAGCCCACAATTTTTTGGCGTCAAAAATCTTAAATGCTCCGATTACGTCGGTCGTTACCTCTATCAATAGGCTTCAGGACCTGCATTTATTGTGGCAAATTTCATTAGGTTTGCTCGATTATTTCTAAACATTTCATGGAAAATTCGATTTGATTGAAAATCAACTGGGCTATAGCCCACAATTTTTTGGCGTCAAAAATCTTAAATGCTCCGATTACGTCGGTCGTTACCTCTATCAATAGGCTTCAGGACCTGCATTTATTGTGGCAAATTTCATTAGGTTTGCTCGATTATTTCTAAACATTTCATGGAAAATTCGATTTGATTGAAAATCAACTGGGCTATAGCCCACAATTTTTTGGCGTCAAAAATCTTAAATGCTCCGATTACGTCGGTCGTTACCTCTATCAATAGGCTTCAGGACCTGCATTTATTGTGGCAAATTTCATTAGGTTTGCTCGATTATTTCTAAACATTTCATGGAAAATTCGATTTGATTGAAAATCAACTGGGCTATAGCCCACAATTTTTTGGCGTCAAAAATCTTAAATGCTCCGATTACGTCGGTCGTTACCTCTATCAATAGGCTTCAGGACCTGCATTTATTGTGGCAAATTTCATTAGGTTTGCTCGATTATTTCTAAACATTTCATGGAAAATTCGATTTTATTGAAAATCAACTGGGCTATAGCCCACAATTTTTTGGCGTCAAAAATCTTAAATGCTCCGATTACGTCGGTCGTTACCTCTATAAATAGGCTTCAGGACCTGCATTTATTGTGGCAAATTTCATTAGGTTTGCTCGATTATTTCTAAACATTTCATGGAAAATTCGATTTGATTGAAAATCAACTGGGCTATAGCCCACAATTTTTTGGCGTCAAAAATTTTAAATGCTCCGATTACGTCGGTCGTTGTCTCTATCAATAGGCTTCATGACCTGCATTTATTGTGGCAAATTTCATTAGGTTTGCTCGATTATTTCTGAACATTTCATGGAAAATTCGATTTGATTGAAAATCAACTGGGCTATAGCCCACAATTTTTTGGCGTCAAAAATCTTAAATGCTCCGATTACGTCGGTCGTTACCTCTATCAATAGGCTTCAGGACCTGCATTTATTGTGGTAAATTTCATTAGGTTTGCTCGATTATTTCTAAACATTTCATGGAAAATTCGATTTGATTGAAAATCAACTGGGCTATAGCCCACAATTTTTTGGCGTCAAAAATCTTAAATGCTCTGATTACGTCGGTCGTTACCTCTATCAATAGGCTTCAGGACCTGCATTTATTGTGGCAAATTTCATTAGGTTTGCTCGATTATTTCTAAACATTTCATGGAAAATTCGATTTGATTGAAAATCAACTGGGCTATAGCCCACAATTTTTTGGCGTCAAAAATCTTAAATGCTCCGATTACGTCGGTCGTTACCTCTGTCAATAGGCTTCAGGACCTGCATTTATTGTGGCAAATTTCATTAGGTTTGCTCGATTATTTCTAAACATTTTATGGAAAATTCGATTTGATTGAAAATCAACTGGGCTATAGCCCACAATTTTTTGGCGTCAAAAATCTTAAATGCTCCGATTACGTCGGTCGTTACCTCCACCAATAGGCTTCAGGACCTGCATTTATTGTGACAAATTTCATTAGGTTTGCTCGATTATTTCTAAATATTTCATGGAAAATTCGATTTGATTGAAAATCAACTGGGCTATAGCCCACAATTTTTTGGCGTCAAAAATCTTAAATGCTCCGATTACGTCGGTCGTTACCTCTATCAATAGGCTTCAGGACCTGCATTTATTGTGGTAAATTTCATTAGGTTTGCTCGATTATTTCTAAACATTTCATGGAAAATTCGATTTGATTGAAAATCAACTGGGCTATAGCCCACAATTTTTTGGCGTCAAAAATCTTAAATGCTCCGATTACGTCGGTCGTTACCTCTATCAATAGGCTTCAGGACCTGCATTTATTGTGGCAAATTTCATTAGGTTTGCTCGATTATTTCTAAACATTTCATGGAAAATTCGATTTGATTGAAAATCAACTGGGCTATAGCCCACAATTTTTTGGCGTCAAAAATCTTAAATGCTCCGATTACGTCGGTCGTTACCTCTATCAATAGGCTTCAGGACCTGCATTTATTGTGGTAAATTTCATTAGGTTTGCTCGATTATTTCTAAACATTTCATGGAAAATTCGATTTGATTGAAAATCAACTGGGCTATAGCCCACAATTTTTTGGCGTCAAAAATCTTAAATGCTCCGATTACGTCGGTCGTTACCTCTATCAATAGGCTTCATGACCTGCATTTATTGTGGCAAATTTCATTAGGTTTGCTCGATTATTTCTGAACATTTCATGGAAAATTCGATTTGATTGAAAATCAACTGGGCTATAGCCCACAATTTTTTGGCGTCAAAAATCTTAAATGCTCCGATTACGTCGGTCGTTACCTCTATCAATAGGCTTCAGGACCTGCATTTATTGTGGTAAATTTCATTAGGTTTGCTCGATTATTTCTAAACATTTCATGGAAAATTCGATTTGATTGAAAATCAACTGGGCTATAGCCCACAATTTTTTGGCGTCAAAAATCTTAAATGCTCCGATTACGTCGGTCGTTACCTCTATCAATAGGCTTCAGGACCTGCATTTATTGTGGCAAATTTCATTAGGTTTGCTCGATTATTTCTAAACATTTCATGGAAAATTCGATTTGATTGAAAATCAACTGGGCTATAGCCCACAATTTTTTGGCGTCAAAAATCTTAAATGCTCCGATTACGTCGGTCGTTACCTCTGTCAATAGGCTTCAGGACCTGCATTTATTGTGGCAAATTTCATTAGGTTTGCTCGATTATTTCTAAACATTTTATGGAAAATTCGATTTGATTGAAAATCAACTGGGCTATAGCCCACAATTTTTTGGCGTCAAAAATCTTAAATGCTCCGATTACGTCGGTCGTTACCTCCACCAATAGGCTTCAGGACCTGCATTTATTGTGACAAATTTCATTAGGTTTGCTCGATTATTTCTAAATATTTCATGGAAAATTCGATTTGATTGAAAATCAACTGGGCTATAGCCCACAATTTTTTGGCGTCAAAAATCTTAAATGCTCCGATTACGTCGGTCGTTACCTCTATCAATAGGCTTCAGGACCTGCATTTATTGTGGCAAATTTCATTAGGTTTGCTCGATTATTTCTAAACATTTCATGGAAAATTCGATTTTATTGAAAATCAGCTGGGCTATAGCCCACAATTTTTTGGCGTCAAAAATCTTAAATGCTCCGATTACGTCGGTCGTTACCTCTATCAATAGGCTTCATGACCTGCATTTATTGTGGCAAATTTCATTAGGTTTGCTCGATTATTTCTAAACATTTCATGGAAAATTCGATTTTATTGAAAATCAACTGGGCTATAGCCCACAATTTTTTGGCGTCAAAAATCTTAAATGTCCGATTACGTCGGTCGTTACCTCTATCAATAGGCTTCAGGATCTGCATTTATTGTGGCAAATTTCATTAGGTTTGCTCGATTATTTCTAAACATTTCATGGAAAATTCGATTTGATTGAAAATCAACTGGGCTATAGCCCACAATTTTTTGGCGTCAAAAATCTTAAATGCTCCGATTACGTCGGTCGTTACCTCTATCAATAGGCTTCAGGACCTGCATTTATTGTGGCAAATTTCATTAGGTTTGCTCGATTATTTCTAAACATTTTATGGAAAATTCGATTTGATTGAAAATCAACTGGGCTATAGCCCACAATTTTTTGGCGTCAAAAATCTTAAATGCTCCGATTACGTCGGTCGTTACCTCTATCAATAGGCTTCAGGACCTGCATTTATTGTGGCAAATTTCATTAGGTTTGCTCGATTATTTCTAAACATTTCATGGAAAATTCGATTTGATTGAAAATCAACTGGGCTATAGCCCACAATTTTTTGGCGTCAAAAATCTTAAATGCTCCGATTACGTCGGTCGTTACCTCTATCAATAGGCTTCAGGACCTGCATTTATTGTGGCAAATTTCATTAGGTTTGCTCGATTATTTCTAAACATTTCATGGAAAATTCGATTTTATTGAAAATCAACTGGGCTATAGCCCACAATTTTTTGGCGTCAAAAATCTTAAATGCTCCGATTACGTCGGTCGTTACCTCTATCAATAGGCTTCAGGACCTGCATTTATTGTGGCAAATTTCATTAGGTTTGCTCGATTATTTCTAAACATTTCATGGAAAATTCGATTTGATTGAAAATCAACTGGGCTATAGCCCACAATTTTTTGGCGTCAAAAATCTTAAATGCTCCGATTACGTCGGTCGTTACCTCTATATATAGGCTTCAGGACCTGCATTTATTGTGGCAAATTTCATTAGGTTTGCTCGATTATTTCTAAACATTTCATGGAAAATTCGATTTGATTGAAAATCAACTGGGCTATAGCCCACAATTTTTTGGCGTCAAAAATCTTAAATGCTCCGATTACGTCGGTCGTTACCTCTATCAATAGGCTTCAGGACCTGCATTTATTGTGGCAAATTTCATTAGGTTTGCTCGATTATTTCTAAACATTTCATGGAAAATTCGATTTGATTGAAAATCAACTGGGCTATAGCCCACAATTTTTTGGCGTCAATAATCTTAAATGCTCCGATTACGCCGGTCGTTACCTCTATCAATAGGCTTCAGGACCTGCATTTATTGTGGCAAATTTCATTAGGTTTGCTCGATTATTTCTAAACATTTTATGGAAAATTCGATTTTATTGAAAATCAGCTGGGCTATAGCCCACAATTTTTTGGCGTCAAAAATCTTAAATGCTCTGATTACGTCGGTCGTTACCTCTATCAATAGGCTTCAGGACCTGCATTTATTGTGGCAAATTTCATTAGGTTTGCTCGATTATTTCTAAACATTTCATGGAAAATTCGATTTTATTGAAAATCAACTGGGCTATAGCCCACAATTTTTTGGCGTCAAAAATCTTAAATGCTCCGATTACGTCGGTCGTTACCTCTATCAATAGGCTTCAGGACCTGCATTTATTGTGGCAATTTTCATTAGGTTTGCTCGATTATTTCTAAACATTTCATGGAAAATTCGATTTTATTGAAAATCAACTGGGCTATAGCCCACAATTTTTTGGCGTCAAAAATCTTAAATGCTCCGATTACGTCGGTCGTTACCTCTATCAATAGGCTTCAGGACCTACATTTATTGTGGCAAATTTCATTAGGTTTGCTCGATTATTTCTAAACATTTCATGGAAAATTCGATTTTATTGAAAATCAACTGGGCTATAGCCCACAATTTTTTGGCGTCAAAAATCTTAAATGCTCCGATTACGTCGGTCGTTACCTCTATCAATAGGCTTCAGGACCTGTATTTATTGTGGCAAATTTCATTAGGTTTGCTCGATTATTTCTAAACATTTTATGGAAAATTCGATTTTATTGAAAATCAACTGGGCTATAGCCCACAATTTTTTGGTGTCAAAAATCTTAAATGCTCCGATTACGTCGGTCGTTACCTCTATCAATAGGCTTCATGACCTGCATTTATTGTGACAAATTTCATTAGGTTTGCTCGATTATTTCTAAACATTTCATGGAAAATTCGATTTTATTGAAAATCAACTGGGCTATAGCCCACAATTTTTTGGCGTCAAAAATCTTAAATGTCCGATTACGTCGGTCGTTACCTCTATCAATAGGCTTCAGGACCTGCATTTATTGTGGCAAATTTCATTAGGTTTGCTCGATTATTTCTAAACATTTTATGGAAAATTCGATTTTATTGAAAATCAACTGGGCTATAGCCCACAATTTTTTGGCGTCAAAAATCTTAAATGCTCCGATTACGTCGGTCGTTACCTCTATCAATAGGCTTCAGGACCTGCATTTATTGTGGCAAATTTCATTAGGTTTGCTCGATTATTTCTAAACATTTTATGGAAAATTCGATTTTATTGAAAATCAGCTGGGCTATAGCCCACAATTTTTTGGCGTCAAAAATCTTAAATGCTCCGATTACGTCGGTCGTTACCTCTATCAATAGGCTTCAGGACCTGCATTTATTGTGGCAAATTTCATTAGGTTTGCTCGATTATTTCTAAACATTTCATGGAAAATTCGATTTTATTGAAAATCAACTGGGCTATAGCCCACAATTTTTTGGCGTCAAAAATCTTAAATGCTCCGATTACGTCGGTCGTTACCTCTATCAATAGGCTTCAGGACCTGCATTTATTGTGGCAAATTTCATTAGGTTTGCTCGATTATTTCTAAACATTTCATGGAAAATTCGATTTTATTGAAAATCAACTGGGCTATAGCCCACAATTTTTTGGCGTCAAAAATCTTAAATGCTCCGATTACGTCGGTCGTTACCTCTATCAATAGGCTTCAGGACCTGCATTTATTGTGGCAAATTTCATTAGGTTTGCTCGATTATTTCTAAACATTTCATGGAAAATTCGATTTGATTGAAAATCAACTGGGCTATAGCCCACAATTTTTTGGCGTCAAAAATCTTAAATGCTCCGATTACGTCGGTCGTTACCTCTATCAATAGGCTTCATGACCTGCATTTATTGTGGCAAATTTCATTAGGTTTGCTCGATTATTTCTAAACATTTCATGGAAAATTCGATTTTATTGAAAATCAACTGGGCTATAGCCCACAATTTTTTGGCGTCAAAAATCTTAAATGTCCGATTACGTCGGTCGTTACCTCTATCAATAGGCTTCAGGATCTGCATTTATTGTGGCAAATTTCATTAGGTTTGCTCGATTATTTCTAAACATTTCATGGAAAATTCGATTTGATTGAAAATCAACTGGGCTATAGCCCACAATTTTTTGGCGTCAAAAATCTTAAATGCTCCGATTACGTCGGTCGTTACCTCTATCAATAGGCTTCAGGACCTGCATTTATTGTGGCAAATTTCATTAGGTTTGCTCGATTATTTCTAAACATTTTATGGAAAATTCGATTTGATTGAAAATCAACTGGGCTATAGCCCACAATTTTTTGGCGTCAAAAATCTTAAATGCTCCGATTACGTCGGTCGTTACCTCTATCAATAGGCTTCAGGACCTGCATTTATTGTGGCAAATTTCATTAGGTTTGCTCGATTATTTCTAAACATTTCATGGAAAATTCGATTTGATTGAAAATCAACTGGGCTATAGCCCACAATTTTTTGGCGTCAAAAATCTTAAATGCTCCGATTACGTCGGTCGTTACCTCTATCAATAGGCTTCAGGACCTGCATTTATTGTGGCAAATTTCATTAGGTTTGCTCGATTATTTCTAAACATTTCATGGAAAATTCGATTTGATTGAAAATCAACTGGGCTATAGCCCACAATTTTTTGGCGTCAAAAATCTTAAATGCTCCGATTACGTCGGTCGTTACCTCTATCAATAGGCTTCAGGACCTGCATTTATTGTGGCAAATTTCATTAGGTTTGCTCGATTATTTCTAAACATTTCATGGAAAATTCGATTTGATTGAAAATCAGCTGGGCTATAGCCCACAATTTTTTGGCGTCAAAAATCTTAAATGCTCCGATTACGTCGGTCGTTACCTCTATCAATAGGCTTCAGGACCTGCATTTATTGTGGCAAATTTCATTAGGTTTGCTCGATTATTTCTAAACATTTCATGGAAAATTCGATTTGATTGAAAATCAACTGGGCTATAGCCCACAATTTTTTGGCGTCAAAAATCTTAAATGCTCCGATTACGTCGGTCGTTACCTCTATCAATAGGCTTCAGGACCTGCATTTATTGTGGCAAATTTCATTAGGTTTGCTCGATTATTTCTAAACATTTCATGGAAAATTCGATTTGATTGAAAATCAACTGGGCTATAGCCCACAATTTTTTGGCGTCAAAAATCTTAAATGCTCCGATTACGTCGGTCGTTACCTCTATCAATAGGCTTCAGGACCTGCATTTATTGTGGCAAATTTCATTAGGTTTGCTCGATTATTTCTAATCATTTCATGGAAAATTCGATTTTATTGAAAATCAACTGGGCTATAGCCCACAATTTTTTGGCGTCAAAAATCTTAAATGCTCCGATTACGTCGGTCGTTACCTCTATCAATAGGCTTCAGGACCTGCATTTATTGTGGCAAATTTCATTAGGTTTGCTCGATTATTTCTAAACATTTTATGGAAAATTCGATTTTATTGAAAATCAACTGGGCTATAGCCCACAATTTTTTGGTGTCAAAAATCTTAAATGCTCCGATTACGTCGGTCGTTACCTCTATCAATAGGCTTCATGACCTGCATTTATTGTGACAAATTTCATTAGGTTTGCTCGATTATTTCTAAACATTTCATGGAAAATTCGATTTTATTGAAAATCAACTGGGCTATAGCCCACAATTTTTTGGCGTCAAAAATCTTAAATGTCCGATTACGTCGGTCGTTACCTCTATCAATAGGCTTCAGGACCTGCATTTATTGTGGCAAATTTCATTAGGTTTGCTCGATTATTTCTAAACATTTTATGGAAAATTCGATTTTATTGAAAATCAACTGGGCTATAGCCCACAATTTTTTGGCGTCAAAAATCTTAAATGCTCCGATTACGTCGGTCGTTACCTCTATCAATAGGCTTCAGGACCTGCATTTATTGTGGCAAATTTCATTAGGTTTGCTCGATTATTTCTAAACATTTTATGGAAAATTCGATTTTATTGAAAATCAGCTGGGCTATAGCCCACAATTTTTTGGCGTCAAAAATCTTAAATGCTCCGATTACGTCGGTCGTTACCTCTATCAATAGGCTTCAGGACCTGCATTTATTGTGGCAAATTTCATTAGGTTTGCTCGCTTATTTCTAAACATTTCATGGAAAATTCGATTTTATTGAAAATCAACTGGGCTATAGCCCACAATTTTTTGGCGTCAAAAATCTTAAATGCTCCGATTACGTCGGTCGTTACCTCTATCAATAGGCTTCAGGACCTGCATTTATTGTGGCAAATTTCATTAGGTTTGCTCGATTATTTCTAAACATTTCATGGAAAATTCGATTTTATTGAAAATCAACTGGGCTATAGCCCACAATTTTTTGGCGTCAAAAATCTTAAATGCTCCGATTACGTCGGTCGTTACCTCTATCAATAGGCTTCAGGACCTGCATTTATTGTGGCAAATTTCATTAGGTTTGCTCGATTATTTCTAAACATTTTATGGAAAATTCGATTTTATTGAAAATCAACTGGGCTATAGCCCACAATTTTTTGGTGTCAAAAATCTTAAATGCTCCGATTACGTCGGTCGTTACCTCTAACAATAGGCTTCATGACCTGCATTTATTGTGACAAATTTCATTAGGTTTGCTCGATTATTTCTAAACATTTCATGGAAAATTCGATTTTATTGAAAATCAACTGGGCTATAGCCCACAATTTTTTGGCGTCAAAAATCTTAAATGCTCCGATTACGTCGGTCGTTACCTCTATATATAGGCTTCAGGACCTGCATTTATTGTGGCAAATTTCATTAGGTTTGCTCGATTATTTCTAAACATTTCATGGAAAATTCGATTTGATTGAAAATCAACTGGGCTATAGCCCACAATTTTTTGGCGTCAAAAATCTTAAATGCTCCGATTACGTCGATCGTTACCTCTATATATAGGCTTCAGGACCTGCATTTATTGTGGCAAATTTCATTAGGTTTGCTCGATTATTTCTAAACATTTCATGGAAAATTCGATTTGATTGAAAATCAACTGGGCTATAGCCCACAATTTTTTGGCGTCAAAAATCTTAAATGCTCCGATTACGTCGGTCGTTACCTCTATCAATAGGCTTCAGGACCTGCATTTATTGTGGCAAATTTCATTAGGTTTGCTCGATTATTTCTAAACATTTCATGGAAAATTCGATTTTATTGAAAATCAACTGGGCTATAGCCCACAATTTTTTGGCGTCAAAAATCTTAAATGTCCGATTACGTCGGTCGTTACCTCTATCAATAGGCTTCAGGACCTGCATTTATTGTGGCAAATTTCATTAGGTTTGCTCGATTATTTCTAAACATTTTATGGAAAATTCGATTTTATTGAAAATCAACTGGGCTATAGCCCACAATTTTTTGGTGTCAAAAATCTTAAATGCTCCGATTACGTCGGTCGTTACCTCTATCAATAGGCTTCATGACCTGCATTTATTGTGACAAATTTCATTAGGTTTGCTCGATTATTTCTAAACATTTCATGGAAAATTCGATTTTATTGAAAATCAACTGGGCTATAGCCCACAATTTTTGGCGTCAAAAATCTTAAATGCTCCGATTACGTCGGTCGTTACCTCTATATATAGGCTTCAGGACCTGCATTTATTGTGGCAAATTTCATTAGGTTTGCTCGATTATTTCTAAACATTTCATGGAAAATTCGATTTTATTGAAAATCAACTGGGCTATAGCCCACAATTTTTTGGCGTCAAAAATCTTAAATGCTCCGATTACGTCGGTCGTTACCTCTATCAATAGGCTTCAGGACCTGCATTTATTGTGGCAAATTTCATTAGGTTTGCTCGATTATTTCTAAACATTTTATGGAAAATTCGATTTTATTGAAAATCAACTGGGCTATAGCCCACAATTTTTTGGTGTCAAAAATCTTAAATGCTCCGATTACGTCGGTCGTTACCTCTATCAATAGGCTTCATGACCTGCATTTATTGTGGCAATTTTCATTAGGTTTGCTCGATTATTTCTAAACATTTCATGGAAAATTCGATTTTATTGAAAATCAACTGGGCTATAGCCCACAATTTTTTGGCGTCAAAAATCTTAAATGTCCGATTACGTCGGTCGTTACCTCTATCAATAGGCTTCAGGACCTGCATTTATTGTGGCAAATTTCATTAGGTTTGCTCGATTATTTCTAAACATTTTATGGAAAATTCGATTTTATTGAAAATCAACTGGGCTATAGCCCACAATTTTTTGGTGTCAAAAATCTTAAATGCTCCGATTACGTCGGTCGTTACCTCTATCAATAGGCTTCATGACCTGCATTTATTGTGACAAATTTCATTAGGTTTGCTCGATTATTTCTAAACATTTCATGGAAAATTCGATTTTATTGAAAATCAACTGGGCTATAGCCCACAATTTTTTGGCGTCAAAAATCTTAAATGTCCGATTACGTCGGTCGTTACCTCTATCAATAGGCTTCAGGACCTGCATTTATTGTGGCAAATTTCATTAGGTTTGCTCGATTATTTCTAAACATTTTATGGAAAATTCGATTTTATTGAAAATCAACTGGGCTATAGCCCACAATTTTTTGGTGTCAAAAATCTTAAATGCTCCGATTACGTCGGTCGTTACCTCTATCAATAGGCTTCATGACCTGCATTTATTGTGACAAATTTCATTAGGTTTGCTCGATTATTTCTAAACATTTCATGGAAAATTCGATTTTATTGAAAATCAACTGGGCTATAGCCCACAATTTTTTGGCGTCAAAAATCTTAAATGCTCCGATTACGTCGGTCGTTACCTCTATATATAGGCTTCAGGACCTGCATTTATTGTGGCAAATTTCATTAGGTTTGCTCGATTATTTCTAAACATTTCATGGAAAATTCGATTTGATTGAAAATCAACTGGGCTATAGCCCACAATTTTTTGGCGTCAAAAATCTTAAATGCTCCGATTACGTCGGTCGTTACCTCTATATATAGGCTTCAGGACCTGCATTTATTGTGGCAAATTTCATTAGGTTTGCTCGATTATTTCTAAACATTTCATGGAAAATTCGATTTGATTGAAAATCAACTGGGCTATAGCCCACAATTTTTTGGCGTCAAAAATCTTAAATGCTCCGATTACGCCGGTCGTTACCTCTATCAATAGGCTTCAGGACCTGCATTTATTGTGGCAAATTTCATTAGGTTTGCTCGATTATTTCTAAACATTTTATGGAAAATTCGATTTTATTGAAAATCAGCTGGGCTATAGCCCACAATTTTTTGGCGTCAAAAATCTTAAATGCTCTGATTACGTCGGTCGTTACCTCTATCAATAGGCTTCAGGACCTGCATTTATTGTGGCAAATTTCATTAGGTTTGCTCGATTATTTCTAAACATTTCATGGAAAATTCGATTTTATTGAAAATCAACTGGGCTATAGCCCACAATTTTTTGGCGTCAAAAATCTTAAATGCTCCGATTACGTCGGTCGTTACCTCTATCAATAGGCTTCAGGACCTGCATTTATTGTGGCAAATTTCATTAGGTTTGCTCGATTATTTCTAAACATTTCATGGAAAATTCGATTTGATTGAAAATCAACTGGGCTATAGCCCACAATTTTTTGGCGTCAAAAATCTTAAATGCTCCGATTACGTCGGTCGTTACCTCTATCAATAGGCTTCAGGACCTGCATTTATTGTGGCAAATTTCATTAGGTTTGCTCGATTATTTCTAAACATTTTATGGAAAATTCGATTTTATTGAAAATCAACTGGGCTATAGCCCACAATTTTTTGGTGTCAAAAATCTTAAATGCTCCGATTACGTCGGTCGTTACCTCTATCAATAGGCTTCATGACCTGCATTTATTGTGACAAATTTCATTAGGTTTGCTCGATTATTTCTAAACATTTCATGGAAAATTCGATTTTATTGAAAATCAACTGGGCTATAGCCCACAATTTTTTGGCGTCAAAAATCTTAAATGTCCGATTACGTCGGTCGTTACCTCTATCAATAGGCTTCAGGACCTGCATTTATTGTGGCAAATTTCATTAGGTTTGCTCGATTATTTCTAAACATTTTATGGAAAATTCGATTTTATTGAAAATCAACTGGGCTATAGCCCACAATTTTTTGGTGTCAAAAATCTTAAATGCTCCGATTACGTCGGTCGTTACCTCTATCAATAGGCTTCATGACCTGCATTTATTGTGACAAATTTCATTAGGTTTGCTCGATTATTTCTAAACATTTCATGGAAAATTCGATTTTATTGAAAATCAACTGGGCTATAGCCCACAATTTTTTGGCGTCAAAAATCTTAAATGCTCCGATTACGTCGGTCGTTACCTCTATATATAGGCTTCAGGACCTGCATTTATTGTGGCAAATTTCATTAGGTTTGCTCGATTATTTCTAAACATTTCATGGAAAATTCGATTTGATTGAAAATCAACTGGGCTATAGCCCACAATTTTTTGGCGTCAAAAATCTTAAATGCTCCGATTACGTCGGTCGTTACCTCTATATATAGGCTTCAGGACCTGCATTTATTGTGGCAAATTTCATTAGGTTTGCTCGATTATTTCTAAACATTTCATGGAAAATTCGATTTGATTGAAAATCAGCTGGGCTATAGCCCACAATTTTTTGGCGTCAAAAATCTTAAATGCTCCGATTACGTCGGTCGTTACCTCTATCAATAGGCTTCAGGACCTGCATTTATTGTGGCAATTTTCATTAGGTTTGCTCGATTATTTCTAAACATTTCATGGAAAATTCGATTTTATTGAAAATCAACTGGGCTATAGCCCACAATTTTTTGGCGTCAAAAATCTTAAATGCTCCGATTACGTCGGTCGTTACCTCTATCAATAGGCTTCAGGACCTGCATTTATTGTGGCAAATTTCATTAGGTTTGCTCGATTATTTCTAAACATTTCATGGAAAATTCGATTTTATTGAAAATCAACTGGGCTATAGCCCACAATTTTTTGGCGTCAAAAATCTTAAATGCTCCGATTACGTCGGTCGTTACCTCTATCAATAGGCTTCGGGACCTGCATTTATTGTGGCAAATTTCATTAGGTTTGCTCGATTATTTCTAAACATTTTATGAAAAATTCGATTTTATTGAAAATCAACTGGGCTATAGCCCACAATTTTTTGGTGTCAAAAATCTTAAATGCTCCGATTACGTCGGTCGTTACCTCTATCAATAGGCTTCATGACCTGCATTTATTGTGACAAATTTCATTAGGTTTGCTCGATTATTTCTAAACATTTCATGGAAAATTCGATTTTATTGAAAATCAACTGGGCTATAGCCCACAATTTTTTGGCGTCAAAAATCTTAAATGTCCGATTACGTCGGTCGTTACCTCTATCAATAGGCTTCAGGACCTGCATTTATTGTGGCAAATTTCATTAGGTTTGCTCGATTATTTCTAAACATTTCATGGAAAATTCGATTTTATTGAAAATCAACTGGGCTATAGCCCACAATTTTTTGGTGTCAAAAATCTTAAATGCTCCGATTACGTCGGTCGTTACCTCTATCAATAGGCTTCATGACCTGCATTTATTGTGACAAATTTCATTAGGTTTGCTCGATTATTTCTAAACATTTCATGGAAAATTCGATTTTATTGAAAATCAACTGGGCTATAGCCCACAATTTTTTGGCGTCAAAAATCTTAAATGCTCCGATTACGTCGGTCGTTACCTCTATCAATAGGCTTCAGGACCTGCATTTATTGTGGCAAATTTCATTAGGTTTGCTCGATTATTTCTAAACATTTTATGGAAAATTCGATTTTATTGAAAATCAACTGGGCTATAGCCCACAATTTTTTGGCGTCAAAAATCTTAAATGCTCCGATTACGTCGGTCGTTACCTCTATCAATAGGCTTCAGGACCTGCATTTATTGTGGCAAATTTCATTAGGTTTGCTCGATTATTTCTAAACATTTTATGGAAAATTCGATTTTATTGAAAATCAGCTGGGCTATAGCCCACAATTTTTTGGCGTCAAAAATCTTAAATGCTCCGATTACGTCGGTCTTTACCTCTATCAATAGGCTTCAGGACCTGCATTTATTGTGGCAAATTTCATTAGGTTTGCTCGATTATTTCTAAACATTTTATGGAAAATTCGATTTTATTGAAAATCAACTGGGCTATAGCCCACAATTTTTTGGTGTCAAAAATCTTAAATGCTCCGATTACGTCGGTCGTTACCTCTATCAATAGGCTTCATGACCTGCATTTATTGTGACAAATTTCATTAGGTTTGCTCGATTATTTCTAAACATTTCATGGAAAATTCGATTTTATTGAAAATCAACTGGGCTATAGCCCACAATTTTTTGGTGTCAAAAATCTTAAATGCTCCGATTACGTCGGTCGTTACCTCTATCAATAGGCTTCATGACCTGCATTTATTGTGACAAATTTCATTAGGTTTGCTCGATTATTTCTAAACATTTCATGGAAAATTCGATTTTATTGAAAATCAACTGGGCTATAGCCCACAATTTTTTGGCGTCAAAAATCTTAAATGCTCCGATTACGTCGGTCGTTACCTCTATCAATAGGCTTCAGGACCTGCATTTATTGTGGCAAATTTCATTAGGTTTGCTCGATTATTTCTAAACATTTTATGGAAAATTCGATTTTATTGAAAATCAACTGGGCTATAGCCCACAATTTTTTGGCGTCAAAAATCTTAAATGCTCCGATTACGTCGGTCGTTACCTCTATCAATAGGCTTCAGGACCTGCATTTATTGTGGCAAATTTCATTAGGTTTGCTCGATTATTTCTAAACATTTCATGGAAAATTCGATTTTATTGAAAATCAACTGGGCTATAGCCCACAATTTTTGGCGTCAAAAATCTTAAATGTCCGATTACGTCGGTCGTTACCTCTATCAATAGGCTTCAGGACCTGCATTTATTGTGGCAAATTTCATTAGGTTTGCTCGATTATTTCTAAACATTTTATGGAAAATTCGATTTTATTGAAAATCAACTGGGCTATAGCCCACAATTTTTTGGTGTCAAAAATCTTAAATGCTCCGATTACGTCGGTCGTTACCTCTATCAATAGGCTTCATGACCTGCATTTATTGTGACAAATTTCATTAGGTTTGCTCGATTATTTCTAAACATTTCATGGAAAATTCGATTTTATTGAAAATCAACTGGGCTATAGCCCACAATTTTTTGGCGTCAAAAATCTTAAATGTCCGATTACGTCGGTCGTTACCTCTATCAATAGGCTTCAGGACCTGCATTTATTGTGGCAAATTTCATTAGGTTTGCTCGATTATTTCTAAACATTTTATGGAAAATTCGATTTTATTGAAAATCAACTGGGCTATAGCCCACAATTTTTTGGTGTCAAAAATCTTAAATGCTCCGATTACGTCGGTCGTTACCTCTATCAATAGGCTTCATGACCTGCATTTATTGTGACAAATTTCATTAGGTTTGCTCGATTATTTCTAAACATTTCATGGAAAATTCGATTTTATTGAAAATCAACTGGGCTATAGCCCACAATTTTTTGGCGTCAAAAATCTTAAATGTCCGATTACGTCGGTCGTTACCTCTATCAATAGGCTTCAGGACCTGCATTTATTGTGGCAAATTTCATTAGGTTTGCTCGATTATTTCTAAACATTTTATGGAAAATTCGATTTTATTGAAAATCAACTGGGCTATAGCCCACAATTTTTTGGCGTCAAAAATCTTAAATGCTCCGATTACGTCGGTCGTTACCTCTATCAATAGGCTTCAGGACCTGCATTTATTGTGGCAAATTTCATTAGGTTTGCTCGATTATTTCTAAACATTTTATGGAAAATTCGATTTTATTGAAAATCAGCTAGGCTATAGCCCACAATTTTTTGGCGTCAAAAATCTTAAATGCTCCGATTACGTCGGTCGTTACCTCTATCAATAGGCTTCAGGACCTGCATTTATTGTGGCAAATTTCATTAGGTTTGCTCGATTATTTCTAAACATTTCATGGAAAATTCGATTTTATTGAAAATCAGCTGGGCTATAGCCCACAATTTTTTGGCGTCAAAAATCTTAAATGTCCGATTACGTCGGTCGTTACCTCTATCAATAGGCTTCAGGACCTGCATTTATTGTGGCAAATTTCATTAGGTTTGCTCGATTATTTCTAAACATTTTATGGAAAATTCGATTTTATTGAAAATCAACTGGGCTATAGCCCACAATTTTTTGGCGTCAAAAATCTTAAATGCTCCGATTACGTCGGTCGTTACCTCTATCAATAGGCTTCATGACCTGCATTTATTGTGACAAATTTCATTAGGTTTGCTCGATTATTTCTAAACATTTCATGGAAAATTCGATTTTATTGAAAATCAACTGGGCTATAGCCCACAATTTTTTGGCGTCAAAAATCTTAAATGTCCGATTACGTCGGTCGTTACCTCTATCAATAGGCTTCAGGACCTGCATTTATTGTGGCAAATTTCATTAGGTTTGCTCGATTATTTCTAAACATTTCATGGAAAATTCGATTTTATTGAAAATCAACTGGGCTATAGCCCACAATTTTTTGGCGTCAAAAATCTTAAATGTCCGATTACGTCGGTCGTTACCTCTATCAATAGGCTTCAGGACCTGCATTTATTGTGGCAAATTTCATTAGGTTTGCTCGATTATTTCTAAACATTTTATGGAAAATTCGATTTTATTGAAAATCAGCTGGGCTATAGCCCACAATTTTTTGGCGTCAAAAATCTTAAATGCTCCGATTACGTCGGTCGTTACCTCTATCAATAGGCTTCAGGACCTGCATTTATTGTGGCAAATTTCATTAGGTTTGCTCGATTATTTCTAAACATTTCATGGAAAATTCGATTTTATTGAAAATCAACTGGGCTATAGCCCACAATTTTTTGGCGTCAAAAATCTTAAATGCTCCGATTACGTCGGTCGTTACCTCTATCAATAGGCTTCAGGACCTGCATTTATTGTGGCAAATTTCATTAGGTTTGCTCGATTATTTCTAAACATTTCATGGAAAATTCGATTTTATTGAAAATCAACTGGGCTATAGCCCACAATTTTTTGGCGTCAAAAATCTTAAATGCTCCGATTACGTCGGTCGTTACCTCTATCAATAGGCTTCAGGACCTGCATTTATTGTGGCAAATTTCATTAGGTTTGCTCGATTATTTCTAAACATTTTATGGAAAATTCGATTTTATTGAAAATCAACTGGGCTATAGCCCACAATTTTTTGGCGTCAAAAATCTTAAATGCTCCGATTACGTCGGTCGTTACCTCTATCAATAGGCTTCAGGACCTGCATTTATTGTGGCAAATTTCATTAGGTTTGCTCGATTATTTCTAAACATTTCATGGAAAATTCGATTTGATTGAAAATCAACTGGGCTATAGCCCACAATTTTTTGGCGTCAAAAATCTTAAATGCTCCGATTACGTCGGTCGTTACCTCTATCAATAGGCTTCAGGACCTGCATTTATTGTGGCAAATTTCATTAGGTTTGCTCGATTATTTCTAAACATTTCATGGAAAATTCGATTTGATTGAAAATCAGCTGGGCTATAGCCCACAATTTTTTGGCGTCAAAAATCTTAAATGCTCCGATTATGTCGGTCGTTACCTCTATCAATAGGCTTCAGGACCTGCATTTATTGTGGCAAATTTCATTAGGTTTGCTCGATTATTTCTAAACATTTCATGGAAAATTCGATTTGATTGAAAATCAACTGGGCTATAGCCCACAATTTTTTGGCGTCAAAAATCTTAAATGCTCCGATTACGTCGGTCGTTACCTCTATCAATAGGCTTCAGGACCTGCATTTATTGTGGCAAATTTCATTAGGTTTGCTCGATTATTTCTAAACATTTCATGGAAAATTCGATTTGATTGAAAATCAACTGGGCTATAGCCCACAATTTTTTGGCGTCAAAAATCTTAAATGCTCCGATTACGTCGGTCGTTACCTCTATCAATAGGCTTCAGGACCTGCATTTATTGTGGCAAATTTCATTAGGTTTGCTCGATTATTTCTAAACATTTCATGGAAAATTCGATTTGATTGAAAATCAACTGGGCTATAGCCCACAATTTTTTGGCGTCAAAAATCTTAAATGCTCCGATTACGTCGGTCGTTACCTCTATATATAGGCTTCAGGACCTGCATTTATTGTGGCAAATTTCATTAGGTTTGCTCGATTATTTCTAAACATTTCATGGAAAATTCGATTTGATTGAAAATCAACTGGGCTATAGCCCACAATTTTTTGGCGTCAAAAATCTTAAATGCTCCGATTACGTCGGTCGTTACCTCTATCAATAGGCTTCAGGACCTGCATTTATTGTGGCAAATTTCATTAGGTTTGCTCGATTATTTCTAAACATTTCATGGAAAATTCGATTTTATTGAAAATCAACTGGGCTATAGCCCACAATTTTTTGGCGTCAAAAATCTTAAATGCTCCGATTACGCCGGTCGTTACCTCTATCAATAGGCTTCAGGACCTGCATTTATTGTGGCAAATTTCATTAGGTTTGCTCGATTATTTCTAAACATTTTATGGAAAATTCGATTTTATTGAAAATCAGCTGGGCTATAGCCCACAATTTTTTGGCGTCAAAAATCTTAAATGCTCTGATTACGTCGGTCGATACCTCTATCAATAGGCTTCAGGACCTGCATTTATTGTGGCAAATTTCATTAGGTTTGCTCGATTATTTCTAAACATTTCATGGAAAATTCGATTTTATTGAAAATCAACTGGGCTATAGCCCACAATTTTTTGGCGTCAAAAATCTTAAATGCTCCGATTACGTCGGTCGTTACCTCTATCAATAGGCTTCAGGACCTGCATTTATTGTGGCAATTTTCATTAGGTTTGCTCGATTATTTCTAAACATTTCATGGAAAATTCGATTTTATTGAAAATCAACTGGGCTATAGCCCACAATTTTTTGGCGTCAAAAATCTTAAATGCTCCGATTACGTCGGTCGTTACCTCTATCAATAGGCTTCAGGACCTGCATTTATTGTGGCAAATTTCATTAGGTTTGCTCGATTATTTCTAAACATTTCATGGAAAATTCGATTTTATTGAAAATCAACTGGGCTATAGCCCACAATTTTTTGGCGTCAAAAATCTTAAATGCTCCGATTACGTCGGTCGTTACCTCTATCAATAGGCTTCAGGACCTGCATTTATTGTGGCAAATTTCATTAGGTTTGCTCGATTATTTCTAAACATTTTATGGAAAATTCGATTTTATTGAAAATCAACTGGGCTATAGCCCACAATTTTTTGGTGTCAAAAATCTTAAATGCTCCGATTACGTCGGTCGTTACCTCTATCAATAGGCTTCATGACTTGCATTTATTGTGACAAATTTCATTAGGTTTGCTCGATTATTTCTAAACATTTCATGGAAAATTCGATTTGATTGAAAATCAACTGGGCTATAGCCCACAATTTTTTGGCGTCAAAAATCTTAAATGTCCGATTATGTCGGTCGTTACCTCTATCAATAGGCTTCAGGACCTGCATTTATTGTGGCAAATTTCATTAGGTTTGCTCGATTATTTCTAAACATTTTATGGAAAATTCGATTTTATTGAAAATCAACTGGGCTATAGCCCACAATTTTTTGGTGTCAAAAATCTTAAATGCTCCGATTACGTCGGTCGTTACCTCTATCAATAGGCTTCAGGACCTGCATTTATTGTGACAAATTTCATTAGGTTTGCTCGATTATTTCTAAACATTTCATGGAAAATTCGATTTTATTGAAAATCAACTGGGCTATAGCCCACAATTTTTTGGCGTCAAAAATCTTAAATGTCCGATTACGTCGGTCGTTACCTCTATCAATAGGCTTCAGGACCTGCATTTATTGTGGCAAATTTCATTAGGTTTGCTCGATTATTTCTAAACATTTTATGGAAAATTCGATTTTATTGAAAATCAACTGGGCTATAGCCCACAATTTTTTGGCGTCAAAAATCTTAAATGCTCCGATTACGTCGGTCGTTACCTCTATCAATAGGCTTCAGGACCTGCATTTATTGTGGCAAATTTCATTAGGTTTGCTCGATTATTTCTAAACATTTTATGGAAAATTCGATTTTATTGAAAATCAGCTGGGCTATAGCCCACAATTTTTTGGCGTCAAAAATCTTAAATGCTCCGATTACGTCGGTCGTTACCTCTATCAATAGGCTTCAGGACCTGCATTTATTGTGGCAAATTTCATTAGGTTTGCTTGATTATTTCTAAACATTTCATGGAAAATTCGATTTTATTGAAAATCAACTGGGCTATAGCCCACAATTTTTTGGCGTCAAAAATCTTAAATGCTCCGATTACGTCGGTCGTTACCTCTATCAATAGGCTTCAGGACCTGCATTTATTGTGGCAAATTTCATTAGGTTTGCTCGATTATTTCTAAACATTTCATGGAAAATTCGATTTTATTGAAAATCAACTGGGCTATAGCCCACAATTTTTTGGCGTCAAAAATCTTAAATGCTCCGATTACGTCGGTCGTTACCTCTATCAATAGGCTTCAGGACCTGCATTTATTGTGGCAAATTTCATTAGGTTTGCTCGATTATTTCTAAACATTTCATGGAAAATTCGATTTGATTGAAAATCAACTGGGCTATAGCCCACAATTTTTTGGCGTCAAAAATCTTAAATGCTCCGATTACGTCGGTCGTTACCTCTATCAATAGGCTTCAGGACCTGCATTTATTGTGGCAAATTTCATTAGGTTTGCTCGATTATTTCTAAACATTTCATGGAAAATTCGATTTGATTGAAAATCAACTGGGCTATAGCCCACAATTTTTTGGCGTCAAAAATCTTAAATGCTCCGATTACGTCGGTCGTTACCTCTATATATAGGCTTCAGGACCTGCATTTATTGTGGCAAATTTCATTAGGTTTGCTCGATTATTTCTAAACATTTCATGGAAAATTCGATTTGATTGAAAATCAACTGGGCTATAGCCCACAATTTTTTGGCGTCAAAAATCTTAAATGCTCCGATTACGTCGGTCGTTACCTCTATCAATAGGCTTCAGGACCTGCATTTATTGTGGCAAATTTCATTAGGTTTGCTCGATTATTTCTAAACATTTCATGGAAAATTCGATTTTATTGAAAATCAACTGGGCTATAGCCCACAATTTTTTGGCGTCAAAAATCTTAAATGCTCCGATTACGCCGGTCGTTACCTCTATCAATAGGCTTCAGGACCTGCATTTATTGTGGCAAATTTCATTAGGTTTGCTCGATTATTTCTAAACATTTTATGGAAAATTCGATTTTATTGAAAATCAGCTGGGCTATAGCCCACAATTTTTTGGCGTCAAAAATCTTAAATGCTCTGATTACGTCGGTCGATACCTCTATCAATAGGCTTCAGGACCTGCATTTATTGTGCCAAATTTCATTAGGTTTGCTCGATTATTTCTAAACATTTCATGGAAAATTCGATTTTATTGAAAATCAACTGGGCTATAGCCCACAATTTTTTGGCGTCAAAAATCTTAAATGCTCCGATTACGTCGGTCGTTACCTCTATCAATAGGCTTCAGGACCTGCATTTATTGTGGCAATTTTCATTAGGTTTGCTCGATTATTTCTAAACATTTCATGGAAAATTCGATTTTATTGAAAATCAACTGGGCTATAGCCCACAATTTTTTGGCGTCAAAAATCTTAAATGCTCCGATTACGTCGGTCGTTACCTCTATCAATAGGCTTCAGGACCTGCATTTATTGTGGCAAATTTCATTAGGTTTGCTCGATTATTTCTAAACATTTCATGGAAAATTCGATTTTATTGAAAATCAACTGGGCTATAGCCCACAATTTTTTGGCGTCAAAAATCTTAAATGCTCCGATTACGTCGGTCGTTACCTCTATCAATAGGCTTCAGGACCTGCATTTATTGTGGCAAATTTCATTAGGTTTGCTCGATTATTTCTAAACATTTTATGGAAAATTCGATTTTATTGAAAATCAACTGGGCTATAGCCCACAATTTTTTGGTGTCAAAAATCTTAAATGCTCCGATTACGTCGGTCGTTACCTCTATCAATAGGCTTCATGACTTGCATTTATTGTGACAAATTTCATTAGGTTTGCTCGATTATTTCTAAACATTTCATGGAAAATTCGATTTGATTGAAAATCAACTGGGCTATAGCCCACAATTTTTTGGCGTCAAAAATCTTAAATGTCCGATTACGTCGGTCGTTACCTCTATCAATAGGCTTCAGGACCTGCATTTATTGTGGCAAATTTCATTAGGTTTGCTCGATTATTTCTAAACATTTTATGGAAAATTCGATTTTATTGAAAATCAACTGGGCTATAGCCCACAATTTTTTGGTGTCAAAAATCTTAAATGCTCCGATTACGTCGGTCGTTACCTCTATCAATAGGCTTCAGGACCTGCATTTATTGTGACAAATTTCATTAGGTTTGCTCGATTATTTCTAAACATTTCATGGAAAATTCGATTTTATTGAAAATCAACTGGGCTATAGCCCACAATTTTTTGGCGTCAAAAATCTTAAATGTCCGATTACGTCGGTCGTTACCTCTATCAATAGGCTTCAGGACCTGCATTTATTGTGGCAAATTTCATTAGGTTTGCTCGATTATTTCTAAACATTTTATGGAAAATTCGATTTTATTGAAAATCAACTGGGCTATAGCCCACAATTTTTTGGCGTCAAAAATCTTAAATGCTCCGATTACGTCGGTCGTTACCTCTATCAATAGGCTTCAGGACCTGCATTTATTGTGGCAAATTTCATTAGGTTTGCTCGATTATTTCTAAACATTTTATGGAAAATTCGATTTTATTGAAAATCAGCTGGGCTATAGCCCACAATTTTTTGGCGTCAAAAATCTTAAATGCTCCGATTACGTCGGTCGTTACCTCTATCAATAGGCTTCAGGACCTGCATTTATTGTGGCAAATTTCATTAGGTTTGCTTGATTATTTCTAAACATTTCATGGAAAATTCGATTTTATTGAAAATCAACTGGGCTATAGCCCACAATTTTTTGGCGTCAAAAATCTTAAATGCTCCGATTACGTCGGTCGTTACCTCTATCAATAGGCTTCAGGACCTGCATTTATTGTGGCAAATTTCATTAGGTTTGCTCGATTATTTCTAAACATTTCATGGAAAATTCGATTTTATTGAAAATCAACTGGGCTATAGCCCACAATTTTTTGGCGTCAAAAATCTTAAATGCTCCGATTACGTCGGTCGTTACCTCTATCAATAGGCTTCAGGACCTGCATTTATTGTGGCAAATTTCATTAGGTTTGCTCGATTATTTCTAAACATTTTATGGAAAATTCGATTTTATTGAAAATCAGCTGGGCTATAGCCCACAATTTTTTGGCTTCAAAAATCTTAAATGCTCCGATTACGTCGGTCGTTACCTCTATCAATAGGCTTCAGGACCTGCATTTATTGTGGCAAATTTCATTAGGTTTGCTCGATTATTTCTAAACATTTTATGGAAAATTCGATTTTATTGAAAATCAACTGGGCTATAGCCCACAATTTTTTGGCGTCAAAAATCTTAAATGCTCCGATTACGTCGGTCGTTACCTCTATCAATAGGCTTCAGGACCTGCATTTATTGTGGCAAATTTCATTAGGTTTGCTCGATTATTTCTAAACATTTTATGGAAAATTCGATTTTATTGAAAATCAACTGGGCTATAGCCCACAATTTTTTGGCGTCAAAAATCTTAAATGCTCCGATTACGTCGGTCGTTACCTCTATCAATAGGCTTCATGACCTGCATTTATTGTGGCAAATTTCATTAGGTTTGCTCGATTATTTCTAAACATTTCATGGAAAATTCGATTTTATTGAAAATCAACAGGGCTATAGCCCACAATTTTTTGGCGTCAAAAATCTTAAATGTCCGATTACGTCGGTCGTTACCTCTATCAATAGGCTTCAGGACCTGCATTTATTGTGGCAAATTTCATTAGGTTTGCTCGATTATTTCTAAACATTTTATGGAAAATTCGATTTTATTGAAAATCAACTGGGCTATAGCCCACAATTTTTTGGCGTCAAAAATCTTAAATGCTCCGATTACGTCGGTCGTTACCTCTATCAATAGGCTTCAGGACCTGCATTTATTGTGGCAAATTTCATTAGGTTTGCTCGATTATTTCTAAACATTTTATGGAAAATTCGATTTTATTGAAAATCAACTGGGCTATAGCCCACAATTTTTTGGCGTCAAAAATCTTAAATGCTCCGATTACGTCGGTCGTTACCTCTATCAATAGGCTTCAGGACCTGCATTTATTGTGGCAAATTTCATTAGGTTTGCTCGATTATTTCTAAACATTTTATGGAAAATTCGATTTTATTGAAAATCAGCTGGGCTATAGCCCACAATTTTTTCGCGTCAAAAATCTTAAATGCTCCGATTACGTCGGTCGTTACCTCTATCAATAGGCTTCAGGACCTGCATTTATTGTGGCAAATTTCATTAGGTTTGCTCGATTATTTCTAAACATTTTATGGAAAATTCGATTTTATTGAAAATCAGCTGGGCTCTAGCCCACAATTTTTTGGCGTCAAAAATCTTAAATGCTCCGATTACGTCGGTCGTTACCTCTATCAATAGGCTTCAGGACCTGCATTTATTGTGGCAAATTTCATTAGGTTTGCTCGATTATTTCTAAACATTTCATGGAAAATTCGATTTTATTGAAAATCAGCTGGGCTATAGCCCACAATTTTTTGGCGTCAAAAATCTTAAATGCTCCGATTACGTCGGTCGTTACCTCTATCAATAGGCTTCATGACCTGCATTTATTGTGGCAAATTTCATTAGGTTTGCTCAATTATTTCTAAACATTTCATGGAAAATTCGATTTTATTGAAAATCAACTGGGCTATAGCCCACAATTTTTTGGCGTCAAAAATCTTAAATGTCCGATTACGTCGGTCGTTACCTCTATCAATAGGCTTCAGGACCTGCATTTATTGTGGCAAATTTCATTAGGTTTGCTCGATTATTTCTAAACATTTCATGGAAAATTCGATTTGATTGAAAATCAACTGGGCTATAGCCCACAATTTTTTGGCGTCAAAAATCTTAAATGCTCCGATTACGTCGGTCGTTACCTCTATCAATAGGCTTCAGAACCTGCATTTATTGTGACAAATTTCATTAGGTTTGCTCGATTATTTCTAAATATTTCATGGAAAATTCGATTTGATTGAAAATCAACTGGGCTATAGCCCACAATTTTTTGGCGTCAAAAATCTTAAATGCTCCGATTACGTCGGTCGTTACCTCTATCAATAGGCTTCAGGACCTGCATTTGTTGTGGCAAATTTCATTAGGTTTGCTCGATTATTTCTAAACATTTCATGGAAAATTCGATTTTATTGAAAATCAACTGGGCTATAGCCCACAATTTTTTGGCGTCAAAAATCTTAAATGCTCCGATTACGTCGGTCGTTACCTCTGTCAATAGGCTTCAGGACCTGCATTTATTGTGGCAAATTTCATTAGGTTTGCTCGATTATTTCTAAACATTTTATGGAAAATTCGATTTGATTGAAAATCAACTGGGCTATAGCCCACAATTTTTTGGCGTCAAAAATCTTAAATGCTCCGATTACGTCGGTCGTTACCTCCATCAATAGACTTCAGGACCTGCATTTATTGTGGCAAATTTCATTAGGTTTGCTCGATTATTTCTAAACATTTCATGGAAAATTCGATTTGATTGAAAATCAACTGGGCTATAGCCCACAATTTTTTGGCGTCAAAAATCTTAAATGCTCCGATTACGTCGGTCGTTACCTCTATCAATAGGCTTCAGGACCTGCATTTATTGTGGCAAATTTCATTAGGTTTGCTCGATTATTTCTAAACATTTTATGGAAAATTCGATTTGATTGAAAATCAACTGGGCTATAGCCCACAATTTTTTGGCGTCAAAAATCTTAAATGCTCCGATTACGTCGGTCGTTACCTCTATCAAGAGGCTTCAGGACCTGCATTTATTGTGGCAAATTTCATTAGGTTTGCTCGATTATTTCTAAACATTTCATGGAAAATTCGATTTGATTGAAAATCAACTGGACTGGCCCACAATTTTTTGGCGTCAAAAATCTTAAATGCTCCGATTACGTCGGTCGTTACCTCTATCAATAGGCTTCAGGACCTGCATTTATTGTGGCAAATTTCATTAGGTTTGCTCGATTATTTCTAAACATTTCATGGAAAATTCGATTTGATTGAAAATCAGCTGGGCTATAGCCCACAATTTTTTGGCGTCAAAAATCTTAAATGCTCCGATTACGTCGGTCGTTACCTCTATCAATAGGCTTCAGGACCTGCATTTATTGTGGCAAATTTCATTAGGTTTGCTCGATTATTTCTAAACATTTCATGGAAAATTCGATTTGATTGAAAATCAACTGGGCTATAGCCCACAATTTTTTGGCGTCAAAAATCTTAAATGCTCCGATTACGTCGGTCGTTACCTCTATCAATAGGCTTCAGGACCTGCATTTATTGTGGCAAATTTCATTAGGTTTGCTCGATTATTTCTAAACATTTCATGGAAAATTCGATTTGATTGAAAATCAACTGGGCTATAGCCCACAATTTTTTGGCGTCAAAAATCTTAAATGCTCCGATTACGTCGGTCGTTACCTCTATCAATAGGCTTCAGGACCTGCATTTATTGTGGCAAATTTCATTAGGTTTGCTCGATTATTTCTAAACATTTCATGGAAAATTCGATTTGATTGAAAATCAACTGGGCTATAGCCCACAATTTTTTGGCGTCAAAAATCTTAAATGCTCCGATTACGCCGGTCGTTACCTCTATCAATAGGCTTCAGGACCTGCATTTATTGTGGCAAATTTCATTAGGTTTGCTCGATTATTTCTAAACATTTTATGGAAAATTCGATTTTATTGAAAATCAGCTGGGCTATAGCCCACAATTTTTTGGCGTCAAAAATCTTAAATGCTCTGATTACGTCGGTCGTTACCTCTATCAATAGGCTTCAGGACCTGCATTTATTGTGGCAAATTTCATTAGGTTTGCTCGATTATTTCTAAACATTTCATGGAAAATTCGATTTTATTGAAAATCAACTGGGCTATAGCCCACAATTTTTTGGCGTCAAAAATCTTAAATGCTCCGATTACGTCGGTCGTTACCTCTATCAATAGGCTTCAGGACCTGCATTTATTGTGGCAATTTTCATTAGGTTTGCTCGATTATTTCTAAACATTTCATGGAAAATTCGATTTTATTGAAAATCAACTGGGCTATAGCCCACAATTTTTTGGCGTCAAAAATCTTAAATGCTCCGATTACGTCGGTCGTTACCTCTATCAATAGGCTTCAGGACCTGCATTTATTGTGGCAAATTTCATTAGGTTTGCTCGATTATTTCTAAACATTTCATGGAAAATTCGATTTGATTGAAAATCAACTGGGCTATAGCCCACAATTTTTTGGCGTCAAAAATCTTATATGCTCCGATTACGTCGGTCGTTACCTCTATCAATAGGCTTCAGGACCTGCATTTATTGTGGCAAATTTCATTAGGTTTGCTCGATTATTTCTAAACATTTCATGGAAAATTCGATTTGATTGAAAATCAACTGGGCTATAGCCCACAATTTTTTGGCGTCAAAAATCTTAAATGCTCCGATTACGTCGGTCGTTACCTCTATCAATAGGCTTCAGGACCTGCATTTATTGTGGCAAATTTCATTAGGTTTGCTCGATTATTTCTAAACATTTTATGGAAAATTCGATTTTATTGAAAATCAGCTGGGCTATAGCCCACAATTTTTTGGTGTCAAAAATCTTAAATGCTCCGATTACGTCGGTCGTTACCTCTATCAATAGGCTTCATGACCTGCATTTATTGTGGCAAATTTCATTAGGTTTGCTCGATTATTTCTAAACATTTCATGGAAAATTCGATTTGATTGAAAATCAACTGGGCTATAGCCCACAATTTTTTGGCGTCAAAAATCTTAAATGCTCCGATTACGTCGGTCATTACCTCTATCAATAGGCTTCAGGACCTGCATTTATTGTGGCAAATTTCATTAGGTTTGCTCGATTATTTCTAAACATTTCATGGAAAATTCGATTTTATTGAAAATCAACTGGGCTATAGCCCACAATTTTTTGGCGTCAAAAATCTTAAATGCTCCGATTACGTCGGTCGTTACCTCTATCAATAGGCTTCAGGACCTGCATTTATTGTGGCAAATTTCATTAGGTTTGCTCGATTATTTCTAAACATTTTATGGAAAATTCGATTTTATTGAAAATCAGCTGGGCTATAGCCCACAATTTTTTGGCGTCAAAAATCTTAAATGCTCCGATTACGTCGGTCGTTACCTCTATCAATAGGCTTCAGGACCTGCATTTATTGTGGCAAATTTCATTAGGTTTGCTCGATTATTTCTAAACATTTTATGGAAAATTCGATTTTATTGAAAATCAACTGGGCTATAGCCCACAATTTTTTGGCGTCAAAAATCTTAAATGCTCCGATTACGTCGGTCGTTACCTCTATCAATAGGCTTCAGGACCTGCATTTATTGTGGCAAATTTCATTAGGTTTGCTCGATTATTTCTAAACATTTTATGGAAAATTTGATTTTATTGAAAATCAGCTGGGCTATAGCCCACAATTTTTTGGCGTCAAAAATCTTAAATGCTCCGATTACGTCGGTCGTTACCTCTATCAATAGGCTTCATGACCTGCATTTATTGTGGCAAATTTCATTAGGTTTGCTCGATTATTTCTAAACATTTCATGGAAAATTCGATTTTATTGAAAATCAACTGGGCTATAGCCCACAATTTTTTGGCGTCAAAAATCTTAAATGTCCGATTACGTCGGTCGTTACCTCTATCAATAGGCTTCAGGACCTGCATTTATTGTGGCAAATTTCATTAGGTTTGCTCGATTATTTCTAAACATTTTATGGAAAATTCGATTTTATTGAAAATCAACTGGGCTATAGCCCACAAATTTTTGGCGTCAAAAATCTTAAATGCTCCGATTACGTCGGTCGTTATCTCTATCAATAGGCTTCAGGACCTGCATTTATTGTGGCAAATTTCATTAGGTTTGCTCGATTATTTCTAAACATTTCATGGAAAATTCGATTTTATTGAAAATCAGCTGGGCTATAGCCCACAATTTTTTGGCGTCAAAAATCTTAAATGCTCCGATTACGTCGGTCGTTACCTCTATCAATAGGCTTCAGGACCTGCATTTATTGTGGCAAATTTCATTAGGTTTGCTCGATTATTTCTAAACATTTCATGGAAAATTCGATTTTATTGAAAATCAACTGGGCTATAGCCCACAATTTTTTGGCGTCAAAAATCTTAAATGCTCCGATTACGTCGGTCGTTACCTCTATCAATAGGCTTCAGGACCTGCATTTATTGTGGCAAATTTCATTAGGTTTGCTCGATTATTTCTAAACATTTTATGGAAAATTCGATTTTATTGAAAATCAGCTGGGCTATAGCCCACAATTTTTTGGCGTCAAAAATCTTAAATGCTCTGATTACGTCGGTCGTTACCTCTATCAATAGGCTTCAGGACCTGCATTTATTGTGGCAAATTTCATTAGGTTTGCTCGATTATTTCTAAACATTTCATGGAAAATTCGATTTTATTGAAAATCAACTGGGCTATAGCCCACAATTTTTTGGCGTCAAAAATCTTAAATGCTCCGATTACGTCGGTCGTTACCTCTATCAATAGGCTTCAGGACCTGCATTTATTGTGGCAATTTTCATTAGGTTTGCTCGATTATTTCTAAACATTTCATGGAAAATTCGATTTTATTGAAAATCAACTGGGCTATAGCCCACAATTTTTTGGCGTCAAAAATCTTAAATGCTCCGATTACGTCGGTCGTTACCTCTATCAATAGGCTTCAGGACCTGCATTTATTGTGCCAAATTTCATTAGGTTTGCTCGATTATTTCTAAACATTTCATGGAAAATTCGATTTTATTGAAAATCAACTGGGCTATAGCCCACAATTTTTTGGCGTCAAAAATCTTAAATGCTCCGATTACGTCGGTCGTTACCTCTATCAATAGGCTTCAGGACCTGCATTTATTGTGGCAAATTTCATTAGGTTTGCTCGATTATTTCTAAACATTTTATGGAAAATTCGATTTTATTGAAAATCAGCTGGGCTATAGCCCACAATTTTTTGGCGTCAAAAATCTTAAATGCTCCGATTACGTCGGTCGTTACCTCTATCAATAGGCTTCAGGACCTGCATTTATTGTGGCAAATTTCATTAGGTTTGCTCGATTATTTCTAAACATTTTATGGAAAATTCGATTTTATTGAAAATCAGCTGGGCTATAGCCCACAATTTTTTGGCGTCAAAAATCTTAAATGCTCCGATTACGTCGGTCGTTACCTCTAGCAATAGGCTTCAGGACCTGCATTTATTGTGGCAAATTTCATTAGGTTTGCTCGATTATTTCTAAACATTTCATGGAAAATTCGATTTGATTGAAAATCAACTGGGCTATAGCCCACAATTTTTTGGCGTCAAAAATCTTAAATGCTCCGATTACGTCGGTCGTTGTCTCTATCAATAGGCTTCATGACCTGCATTTATTGTGGCAAATTTCATTAGGTTTGCTCGATTATTTCTGAACATTTCATGGAAAATTCGATTTGATTGAAAATCAACTGGGCTATAGCCCACAATTTTTTGGCGTCAAAAATCTTAAATGCTCCGATTACGTCGGTCGTTACCTCTATCAATAGGCTTCAGGACCTGCATTTATTGTGGTAAATTTCATTAGGTTTGCTCGATTATTTCTAAACATTTCATGGAAAATTCGATTTGATTGAAAATCAACTGGGTTATAGCCCACAATTTTTTGGCGTCAAAAATCTTAAATGCTCCGATTACGTCGGTCGTTACCTCTATCAATAGGCTTCAGGACCTGCATTTGTTGTGGCAAATTTCATTAGGTTTGCTCGATTATTTCTAAACATTTCATGGAAAATTCGATTTTATTGAAAATCAACTGGGCTATAGCCCACAATTTTTTGGCGTCAAAAATCTTAAATGCTCCGATTACGTCGGTCGTTACCTCTGTCAATAGGCTTCAGGACCTGCATTTATTGTGGCAAATTTCATTAGGTTTGCTCGATTATTTCTAAACATTTTATGGAAAATTCGATTTGATTGAAAATCAACTGGGCTATAGCCCACAATTTTTTGGCGTCAAAAATCTTAAATGCTCCGATTACGTCGGTCGTTACCTCCATCAATAGGCTTCAGGACCTGCATTTATTGTGGCAAATTTCATTAGGTTTGCTCGATTATTTCTAAACATTTCATGGAAAATTCGATTTGATTGAAAATCAACTGGGCTATAGCCCACAATTTTTTGGCGTCAAAAATCTTAAATGCTCCGATTACGTCGGTCGTTACCTCTATCAATAGGCTTCAGGACCTGCATTTATTGTGGCAAATTTCATTAGGTTTGCTCGATTATTTCTAAACATTTTATGGAAAATTCGATTTGATTGAAAATCAACTGGGCTATAGCCCACAATTTTTTGGCGTCAAAAATCTTAAATGCTCCGATTACGTCGGTCGTTACCTCTATCAATAGGCTTCAGGACCTGCATTTATTGTGGCAAATTTCATTAGGTTTGCTCGATTATTTCTAAACATTTCATGGAAAATTCGATTTGATTGAAAATCAACTGGGCTATAGCCCACAATTTTTTGGCGTCAAAAATCTTAAATGCTCCGATTACGTCGGTCGTTACCTCTATCAATAGGCTTCAGGACCTGCATTTCTTGTGGCAAATTTCATTAGGTTTGCTCGATTATTTCTAAACATTTCATGGAAAATTCGATTTGATTGAAAATCAACTGGGCTATAGCCCACAATTTTTTGGCGTCAAAAATCTTAAATGCTCCGATTACGTCGGTCGTTACCTCTGTCAATAGGCTTCAGGACCTGCATTTATTGTGGCAAATTTCATTAGGTTTGCTCGATTATTTCTAAACATTTCATGGAAAATTCGATTTTATTGAAAATCAACTGGGCTATAGCCCACAATTTTTTGGCGTCAAAAATCTTAAATGCTCCGATTACGTCGGTCGTTACCTCTATCAATAGGCTTCATGACCTGCATTTATTGTGGCAAATTTCATTAGGTTTGCTCGATTATTTCTAAACATTTCATGGAAAATTCGATTTGATTGAAAATCAACTGGGCTATAGCCCACAATTTTTTGGCGTCAAAAATCTTATATGCTCCGATTACGTCGGTCGTTACCTCTATCAATAGGCTTCAGGACCTGCATTTATTGTGGCAAATTTCATTAGGTTTGCTCGATTATTTCTAAACATTTCATGGAAAATTCGATTTTATTGAAAATCAACTGGGCTATAGCCCACAATTTTTTGGCGTCAAAAATCTTAAATGCTCCGATTACGTCGGTCGTTACCTCTATCAATAGGCTTCAGGACCTGCATTTATTGTGGCAAATTTCATTAGGTTTGCTCGATTATTTCTAAACATTTTATGGAAAATTCGATTTTATTGAAAATCAACTGGGCTATAGCCCACAATTTTTTGGCGTCAAAAATCTTAAATGCTCCGATTACGTCGGTCGTTACCTCTATCAATAGGCTTCAGGACCTGCATTTATTGTGGCAAATTTCATTAGGTTTGCTCGATTATTTCTAAACATTTTATGGAAAATTCGATTTTATTGAAAATCAGCTGGGCTATAGCCCACAATTTTTTGGCGTCAAAAATCTTAAATGCTCCGATTACGTCGGTCGTTACCTCTATCAATAGGCTTCATGACCTGCATTTATTGTGGCAAATTTCATTAGGTTTGCTCGATTATTTCTAAACATTTCATGGAAAATTCGATTTTATTGAAAATCAACTGGGCTATAGCCCACAATTTTTTGGCGTCAAAAATCTTAAATGTCCGATTACGTCGGTCGTTACCTCTATCAATAGGCTTCAGGACCTGCATTTATTGTGGCAAATTTCATTAGGTTTGCTCGATTATTTCTAAACATTTTATGGAAAATTCGATTTTATTGAAAATCAACTGGGCTATAGCCCACAATTTTTTGGCGTCAAAAATCTTAAATGCTCCGATTACGTCGGTCGTTATCTCTATCAATAGGCTTCAGGACCTGCATTTATTGTGGCAAATTTCATTAGGTTTGCTCGATTATTTCTAAACATTTTATGGAAAATTCGATTTTATTGAAAAACAGCTGGGCTATAGCCCACAATTTTTTGGCGTCAAAAATCTTAAATGCTCCGATTACGTCGGTCGTTACCTCTATCAATAGGCTTCAGGACCTGCATTTATTGTGGCAAATTTCATTAGGTTTGCTCGATTATTTCTAAACATTTCATGGAAAATTCGATTTTATTGAAAATCAACTGGGCTATAGCCCACAATTTTTTGGCGTCAAAAATCTTAAATGCTCCGATTACGTCGGTCGTTACCTCTATCAATAGGCTTCAGGACCTGCATTTATTGTGGCAATTTTCATTAGGTTTGCTCGATTATTTCTAAACATTTCATGGAAAATTCGATTTTATTGAAAATCAACTGGGCTATAGCCCACAATTTTTTGGCGTCAAAAATCTTAAATGCTCCGATTACGTCGGTCGTTACCTCTATCAATAGGCTTCAGGACCTGCATTTATTGTGGCAAATTTCATTAGGTTTGCTCGATTATTTCTAAACATTTCATGGAAAATTCGATTTTATTGAAAATCAACTGGGCTATAGCCCACAATTTTTTGGCGTCAAAAATCTTAAATGCTCCGATTACGTCGGTCGTTACCTCTATCAATAGGCTTCAGGACCTGCATTTATTGTGGCAAATTTCATTAGGTTTGCTCGATTATTTCTAAACATTTTATGGAAAATTCGATTTTATTGAAAATCAGCTGGGCTATAGCCCACAATTTTTTGGCGTCAAAAATCTTAAATGCTCCGATTACGTCGGTCGTTACCTCTATCAATAGGCTTCATGACCTGCATTTATTGTGGCAAATTTCATTAGGTTTGCTCGATTATTTCTAAACATTTCATGGAAAATTCGATTTTATTGAAAATCAACTGGGCTATAGCCCACAATTTTTTGGCGTCAAAAATCTTAAATGTCCGATTACGTCGGTCGTTACCTCTATCAATAGGCTTCAGGATCTGCATTTATTGTGGCAAATTTCATTAGGTTTGCTCGATTATTTCTAAACATTTCATGGAAAATTCGATTTGATTGAAAATCAACTGGGCTATAGCCCACAATTTTTTGGCGTCAAAAATCTTAAATGCTCCGATTACGTCGGTCGTTACCTCTATCAATAGGCTTCAGGACCTGCATTTATTGTGGCAAATTTCATTAGGTTTGCTCGATTATTTCTAAACATTTTATGGAAAATTCGATTTTATTGAAAATCAGCTGGGCTATAGCCCACAATTTTTTGGCGTCAAAAATCTTAAATGCTCCGATTACGTCGGTCGTTACCTCTATCAATAGGCTTCATGACCTGCATTTATTGTGGCAAATTTCATTAGGTTTGCTCGATTATTTCTAAACATTTCATGGAAAATTCGATTTGATTGAAAATCAACTGGGCTATAGCCCACAATTTTTTTGGCGTCAAAAATCTTAAATGCTCCGATTACGTCGGTCGTTACCTCTATCAATAGGCTTCAGGACCTGCATTTATTGTGGCAAATTTCATTAGGTTTGCTCGATTATTTCTAAACATTTCATGGAAAATTCGATTTGATTGAAAATCAACTGGGCTATAGCCCACAATTTTTTGGCGTCAAAAATCTTAAATGCTCCGATTACGTCGGTCGTTACCTCTATCAATAGGCTTCATGACCTGCATTTATTGTGGCAAATTTCATTAGGTTTGCTCGATTATTTCTAAACATTTTATGGAAAATTCGATTTTATTGAAAATCAGCTGGGCTATAGCCCACAATTTTTTGGCGTCAAAAATCTTAAATGCTCCGATTACGTCGGTCGTTACCTCTATCAATAGGCTTCATGACCTGCATTTATTGTGGCAAATTTCATTAGGTTTGCTCGATTATTTCTAAACATTTCATGGAAAATTCGATTTTATTGAAAATCAACTGGGCTATAGCCCACAATTTTTTGGCGTCAAAAATCTTAAATGTCCGATTACGTCGGTCGTTACCTCTATCAATAGGCTTCAGGACCTGCATTTATTGTGGCAAATTTCATTAGGTTTGCTCGATTATTTCTAAACATTTCATGGAAAATTCGATTTGATTGAAAATCAACTGGGCTATAGCCCACAATTTTTTGGCGTCAAAAATCTTAAATGCTCCGATTACGTCGGTCGTTACCTCTATCAATAGGCTTCAGGACCTGCATTTATTGTGGCAAATTTCATTAGGTTTGCTCGATTATTTCTAAACATTTTATGGAAAATTCGATTTTATTGAAAATCAGCTGGGCTATAGCCCACAATTTTTTGGCGTCAAAAATCTTAAATGCTCCGATTACGTCGGTCGTTACCTCTATCAATAGGCTTCAGCACCTGCATTTATTGTGGCAAATTTCATTAGGTTTGCTCGATTATTTCTAAACATTTCATGGAAAATTCGATTTTATTGAAAATCAACTGGGCTATAGCCCACAATTTTTTGGCGTCAAAAATCTTAAATGCTCCGATTACGTCGGTCGTTACCTCTATCAATAGGCTTCAGGACCTGCATTTATTGTGGCAAATTTCATTAGGTTTGCTCGATTATTTCTAAACATTTCATGGAAAATTCGATTTTATTGAAAATCAACTGGGCTATAGCCCACAATTTTTTAGCGTCAAAAATCTTAAATGCTCCGATTACGTCGGTCGTTACCTCTATCAATAGGCTTCAGGACCTGCATTTATTGTGGCAATTTTCATTAGGTTTGCTCGATTATTTCTAAACATTTCATGGAAAATTCGATTTTATTGAAAATCAACTGGGCTATAGCCCACAATTTTTTGGCGTCAAAAATTTTAAATGCTCCGATTACGTCGGTCGTTACCTCTATCAATAGGCTTCAGGACCTGCATTTATTGTGGCAAATTTCATTAGGTTTGCTCGATTATTTCTAAACATTTAATGGAAAATTCGATTTGATTGAAAATCAACTGGGCTATAGCCCTCAATTTTTTGACGTCAAAAATCTTAAATGCTCCGATTACGTCGGTCGTTACCTCTATCAATAGGCTTCAGGGCCTGCATTTATTGTGGCAAATTTCATTAGGTTTGCTCGATTATTTCTAAACATTTAATGGAAAATTCGATTTGATTGAAAATCAACTGGGCTATAGCCCACAATTTTTTGGCGTCAAAAATCTTAAATGCTCCGATTACGTCGGTCGTTACCTCTATCAATAGGCTTCAGCACCTGCATTTATTGTGGCAAATTTCATTAGGTTTGCTCGATTATTTCTAAACATTTCATGGAAAATTCGATTTGATTGAAAATCAACTGGGCTATAGCCCACAATTTTTTGGCGTCAAAAATCTTAAATACTCCGATTACGTCGGTCGTTACCTCTATCAATAGGCTTCAAGACCTGCATTTATTGTGGCAAATTTCATTAGGTTTGCTCGATTATTTCTAAACATTTCATGGAAAATTCGATTTGATTGAAAATCAACTGGGCTATAGCCCACAATTTTTTGGCGTCAAAAATTTTAAATGCTCCGATTACGTCGGTCGTTACCTCTATCAATAGGCTTCAGGACCTGCATTTATTGTGGCAAATTTCATTAGGTTTGCTCGATTATTTCTAAACATTTCATGGAAAATTTGATTTGATTGAAAATCAACTGGGCTATAGCCCACAATTTTTTGGCGTCAAAAATTTTAAATGCTCCGATTACGTCGGTCGTTACCTCTATCAATAGGCTTCAGGACCTGCATTTATTGTGGCAAATTTCATTAGGTTTGCTCGATTATTTCTAAACATTTCATGGAAAATTCGATTTGATTGAAAATCAACTGGGCTATAGCCCACAATTTTTTGGCGTCAAAAATCTTAAATGCTCCGATTACGTCGGTCGTTACCTCTATCAATAGGCTTCAGGACCTGCATTTATTGTGGCAAATTTCATTATGTTTGCTCGATTATTTCTAAACATTTCATGGAAAATTCGATTTGATTGAAAATCAACTGGGCTATAGCCCACAATTTTTTGGCGTCAAAAATCTTAAATGCTCCGATTACGTCGGTCGTTACCTCTATCAATAGGCTTCAGCACCTGCATTTATTGTGGCAAATTTCATTAGGTTTGCTCGATTATTTCTAAACATTTCATGGAAAATTCGATTTGATTGAAAATCAACTGGGCTATAGCCCACAATTTTTTGGCGTCAAAAATCTTAAATGCTCCGATTACGTCGGTCGTTACCTCTATCAATAGGCTTCAGGACCTGCATTTATTGTGGCAAATTTCATTAGGTTTGCTCGATTATTTCTAAACATTTCATGGAAAATTCGATTTGATTGAAAATCAACTGGGCTATAGCCCACAATTTTTTGGCGTCAAAAATTTTAAATGCTCCGATTACGTCGGTCGTTACCTCTATCAATAGGCTTCAGGACCTGCATTTATTGTGGCAAATTTCATTAGGTTTGCTCGATTATTTCTAAACATTTCATGGAAAATTTGATTTGATTGAAAATCAACTGGGCTATAGCCCACAATTTTTTAGCGTCAAAAATCTTAAATGCTCCGATTACGTCGGTCGTTACCTCTATCAATAGGCTTTATGACCCGCATTTATTGTGGCAAATTTCATTAGGTTTGCCCGATTATTTCTAAACATTTCATGGAAAATTCGATTTGATTGAAAATCAACTGGGCTATAGCCCACAATTTTTTGGCGTCAAAAATCTTAAATGCTCCGATTACGTCGGTCGTTACCTCTATCAATAGGCTTCAGCACCTGCATTTATTGTGGCAAATTTCATTAGGTTTGCTCGATTATTTCTAAACATTTCATGGAAAATTTGATTTGATTGAAAATCAACTGGGCTATAGCCCACAATATTTTGGCGTCAAAAATCTTAAATGCTCCGGTTACGTCGGTCGTTACCTCTATCAATAGGCTTCAGGACCTGCATTTATTGTGGCAAATTTCATTAGGTTTGCTCGATTATTTCTAAACATTTCATGGAAAATTCGATTTGATTGAAAATTAGCTGGGCTATAGCCCACAATTTTTTGGCGTCAAAAATCTTAAATGCTCCGATTACGTTGGTCGCTACCTCTATCAATAGGCTTCAGGACCTGCATTTATTGTGGCAAATTTCATTAAGTTTGCTCGATTATTTCTAAACATTTAATGGAAAATTCGATTTGATTGAAAATCAACTGGGCTATAGCCCTCAATTTTTTGGCGTCAAAAATCTTAAATGCTCCGATTACGTCGGTCGTTACCTCTATCAATAGGCTTCAGGACCTGCATTTATTGTGGCAAATTTCATTAGGTTTGCTCGATTATTTCTAAACCTTTCATGGAAAATTCGATTTGATTGAAAATCAACTGGGCTATAGCCCACAATTTTTTGGCGTCAAAAATCTTAAATGCTCCGATTACGTCGGTCGTTACCTCTATCAATAGGCTTCAGGACCTGCATTTATTGTGGCAAATTTCATTAAGTTTGCTCGATTATTTCTAAACATTTCATGGAAAATTCGATTTGATTGAAAATCAACTGGGCTATAGCCCACAATTTTTTGGCGTCAAAAATCTTAAATGCTCCGATTACGTCGGTCGTTACCTCTATCAATAGGCTTCAGGACCTGCATTTATTGTGGCAAATTTCATTAAGTTTACTCGATTATTTCTAAACATTTCATGGAAAATTCGATTTGATTGAAAATCAACTGGGCTATAGCCCACAATTTTTTGGCTTCAAAAATCTTAAATGCTCCGACTACGTCGGTCGCTACCTCTATCAATAGGCTTCAAGACCTGCATTTATTGTGGCAAATTTCATTACGTTTGCTCCATTATTTCTAAACATTTCATGGAAAATTCGATTTGATTGAAAATCAACTGGGCTATAGCCCACAATTTTCTGGCGTCAAAAATTTTAAATGCACCGATTACGTCGGTCGTTACCTCTATCAATAGGCTTCAGGACCTGCATTTATTGTGGCAAATTTCATTAGGTTTGCTCGATTATTTCTAAACATTTCATGGAAAATTCGATTTGATTGAAAATCAACTGGGCTATAGCCCACAATTTTTTGGCGTCAAAAATTTTATATGCTCCGATTACGTCGGTCGTTACCTCTATCAATAGGCTTCAGGACCTGCATTTATTGTGGCAAATTTCATTAGGTTTGCTCGATTATTTCTAAACATTTCATGGAAAATTCGATTTGATTGAAAATCAACTGGGCTATAGCCCACAATTTTTTGGCGTCAAAAATCTTAAATGCTCCGATTACGTCGGTCGTTACCTCTATCAATAGGCTTCAGGATCTGCATTTATTGTGGCAAATTTCATTAGGTTTGCTCGATTATTTCTAAACATTTCATGGAAAATTCGATTTGATTGAAAATCAGCTGGGCTATAGCCCACAATTTTTTGGCGTCAAAAATCTTAAATGCTCCGATTACGTCGGTCGTTACCTCTATCAATAGGCTTCAGGACCTGCATTTATTGTGGCAAATTTCATTAGGTTTGCTCGATTATTTCTAAACATTTCATGGAAAATTCGATTTGATTGAATATCAACTGGGCTATAGCCCACAATTTTTTGGCGTCAAAAATCTTAAATGCTCCGATTACGTCGGTCGTTACCTCTATCAATAGGCTTCAGGACCTGCATTTATTGTGGCAAATTTCATTAGGTTTGCTCGATTATTTCTAAACATTTCATGGAAAATTCGATTTGATTGAAAATCAACTGGGCTATAGCCCACAATTTTTTGGCGTCAAAAATTTTAAATGCTCCGATTACGTCGGTCGTTACCTCTATCAATAGGCTTCAGCACCTGCATTTATTGTGGCAAATTTCATTAGGTTTGCTCGATTATTTCTAAACATTTCATGGAAAATTCGATTTGATTGAAAATCAACTGGGCTATAGCCCACAATTTTTTGGCGTCAAAAATTTTAAATGCTCCGATTACGTCGGTCGTTACCTCTATCAATAGGCTTCAGGACCTGCATTTATTGTGGCAAATTTCATTAGGTTTGCTCGATTATTTCTAAACATTTCATGGAAAATTCGATTTGATTGAAAATCAACTGGGCTATAGCCCACAATTTTTTGGCGTCAAAAATCTTAAATGCTCCGATTACGTCGGTCGTTAACTCTATCAATAGGCTTCAGGACCTGCATTTATTGTGGCAAATTTCATTAGGTTTGCTCGATTATTTCTAAACATTTCATGGAAAATTCTATTTGATTGAAAATCAACTGGGCTATAGCCCACAATTTTTTGGCGTCGAAAATCTTAAATGCTCCGATTACGTCGGTCGTTACCTCTATCAATAGGCTTCAGGACCTGCATTTATTGTGGCAAATTTCATTAGGTTTGCTCGATTATTTCTAAACATTTCATGGAAAATTCGATTTGATTGAAAATCAACTGGGCTATAGCCCACAATTTTTTGGCGTCAAAAATTTTAAATGCTCCGATTACGTCGGTCGTTACCTCTATCAATAGGCTTCAGGACCTGCATTTATTGTGGCAAATTTCATTAGGTTTGCTCGATTATTTCTAAACATTTAATGGAAAATTCGATTTGATTGAAAATCAACTGGGCTATAGCCCTCAATTTTTTGACGTCAAAAATCTTAAATGCTCCGATTACGTCGGTCGTTACCTCTATCAATAGGCTTCAGGGCCTGCATTTATTGTGGCAAATTTCATTAGGTTTGCTCGATTATTTCTAAACATTTCATGGAAAATTCGATTTGATTGAAAATCAACTGGGCTATAGCCCACAATTTTTTGGCGTCAAAAATCTTAAATGCTCCGATTACGTCGGTCGTTACCTCTATCAATAGGCTTCAGCACCTGCATTTATTGTGGCAAATTTCATTAGGTTTGCTCGATTATTTCTAAACATTTCATGGAAAATTCGATTTGATTGAAAATCAACTGGGCTATAGCCCACAATTTTTTGGCGTCAAAAATCTTAAATGCTCCGATTACGTCGGTCGTTACCTCTATCAATAGGCTTCAGTATCTGCATTTATTGTGGCAAATTTCATTAGGTTTGCTCGATTATTTCTAAACATTTCATGGAAAATTCGATTTGATTGAAAATCAACTGGGCTATAGCCCACAATTTTTTGGCGTCAAAAATTTTAAATGCTCCGATTACGTCGGTCGTTACCTCTATCAATAGGCTTCAGGACCTGCATTTATTGTGGCAAATTTCATTAGGTTTGCCCGATTATTTCTAAACATTTCATGGAAAATTCGATTTGATTGAAAATCAACTGGGCTATAGCCCACAATTTTTTGGCGTCAAAAATCTTAAATGCTCCGATTACGTCGGTCGTTACCTCTATCAATAGGCTTCAGCACCTGCATTTATTGTGGCAAATTTCATTAGGTTTGCTCGATTATTTCTAAACATTTCATGGAAAATTCGATTTGATTGAAAATCAACTGGGCTATAGCCCACAATTTTTTGGCGTCAAAAATCTTAAATGCTCCGATTACGTCGGTCGTTACCTCTATCAATAGGCTTCAGGACCTGCATTTATTGTGGCAAATTTCATTAGGTTTGCTCGATTATTTCTAAACATTTCATGGAAAATTCGATTTGATTGAAAATCAACTGGGCTATAGCCCACAATTTTTTGGCATCAAAAATCTTAAATGCTCCGATTACGTCGGTCGTTACCTCTATCAATAGGCTTCAGGACCTGCATTTATTGTGGCAAATTTCATTAGGTTTGCTCGATTATTTCTAAACATTTCATGGAAAATTCGATTTGATTGAAAATCAACTGGGCTATAGCCCACAATTTTTTGGCGTCAAAAATCTTAAATGCTCCGATTACGTCGGTCGTTACCTCTATCAATAGGCTTCAGGACCTGCATTTATTGTGGCAAATTTCATTAAGTTTGCTCGATTATTTCTAAACATTTCATGGAAAATTTGATTTGATTGAAAATCAACTGGGCTATAGCCCACAATATTTTGGCGTCAAAAATCTTAAATGCTCCGGTTACGTCGGTCGTTACCTCTATCAATAGGCTTCAGGACCTGCATTTATTGTGGCAAATTTCATTAGGTTTGCTCGATTATTTCTAAACATTTCATGGAAAACTCGATTTGTTTGAAAATTAGCTGGGCTATAGCCCACAATTTTTTGGCGTCAAAAATCTTAAATGCTCCGATTACGTTGGTCGCTACCTCTATCAATAGGCTTCAGGACCTGCATTTATTGTGGCAAATTTCATTAAGTTTGCTCGATTATTTCTAAACATTTAATGGAAAATTCGATTTGATTGAAAATCAACTGGGCTATAGCCCACAATTTTTTGGCGTCAAAAATCTTAAATGCTCCGATTACGTCGGTCGTTACCTCTATCAATAGGCTTCAGGACCTGCATTTATTGTGGCAAATTTCATTAGGTTTGCTCGATTATTTCTAAACATTTCATGGAAAATTCGATTTGATTGAAAATCAACTGGGCTATAGCCCACAATTTTTTGGCGTCAAAAATCTTAAATGCTCCGATTACGTCGGTCGTTACCTCTATCAATAGGCTTCAGGACCTGCATTTATTGTGGCAAATTTCATTAGGTTTGCTCGATTATTTCTAAACATTTCATGGAAAATTCGATTTGATTGAAAATCAACTGGGCTATAGCCCACAATTTTTTGGCATCAAAAATCTTAAATGCTCCGATTACGTCGGTCGTTACCTCTATCAATAGGCTTCAGGACCTGCATTTATTGTGGCAAATTTCATTAGGTTTGCTCGATTATTTCTAAACATTTCATGGAAAATTCAATTTTATTGAAAATCAACTGGGCTATAGCCCACAATTTTTTGGCGTCAAAAATCTTAAATGCTCCGATTACGTTGGTCGTTACCTCTATCAATAGGCTTCAGGACCTGCATTTATTGTGGCAAATTTCATTAGGTTTGCTCGATTATTTCTAAACATTTCATGGAAAATTAAATTTTATTGAAAATCAACTGGGCTATAGCCCACAATTTTTTGGCGTCAAAAATCTTAAATGCTCCGATTACGTCGGTCGTTACCTCTATCAATAGGCTTCAGGACCTGCATTTATTGTGGCAAATTTCATTAAGTTTGCTCGATTATTTCTAAACATTTCATGGAAAATTCGATTTGATTGAAAATCAACTGGGCTATAGCCCACAATTTTTTGGCGTCAAAAATCTTAAATGCTCCGATTACGTCGGTCGTTACCTCTATCAATAGGCTTCAGGACCTGCAGTTATTGTGGCAAATTTCATTAGGTTTGCTCGATTATTTCTAAACATTTCATGGAAAATTCGATTTTATTGAAAATCAGAAGGGCTATAGCCCACAATTTTTTGGCGTCAAAAATCTTAAATGCTCCGATTACGTCGGTCGTTACCTCTATCAATAGGCTTCAGGACCTGCATTTATTGGGGCAAACTTCATTAGGTTTGCTCGATTATTTCTAAACATTTCATGGAAAATTCGATTTGATTGAAAATCAACTGGGCTATAGCCCACAATTTTTTGGCGTCAAAAATCTTAAATGCTCCGATTACGTCGGTCGTTACCTCTATCAATAGGCTTCAGGCCCTGCATTTATTGTGGCAAATTTCATTAGGTTTGCTCGATTATTTCTAAACATTTCATGGAAAATTCGATTTGATTGAAAATCAACTGGGCTATATATAGCCCACAATTTTTTGGCGTCAAAAATCTTAAATGCTCCGATTACGTCGGTCGTTACCTCTATCAATAGGCTTCAGGACCTGCATTTATTGTGGCAAATTTCATTAGGTTTGCTCGATTATTTCTAAACATTTCATGGAAAATTCGATTTTATTGAAAATCAGCTGGGCTATAGCCATTATAAATGCAGGTCCTGAAGCCTATTGATAGAAGTTACGACCGACGTAATCGGAGCATTTATTATCATATGTATGAGTATGTTATGTACTAAGACTTTTTTTGTTCAAATAAAGTTTTGTTGATAATAGAAGAGGAATCCCTATTGAAATGTTTTTCAATTTTCGACCATTTCTTGGATAAGTGGGAAGTAATCGCTTCACATCAATTCGTATAGGCATGAGTGGTTATGAAATTTCCCCTATTTCGAAATACGAATTGGAGCTGATCGACTTGCTGATCATATCTCTCGACAAATTGCAGATCATATCTCTTGAATTCTATGAGCGTCTTTTCTAGAATTTCCCGATGAAAATAGAGCTCCTCAGCGAGCTGGTCACCAGTAAATTTTTTAGATTCATTCCGTGTTAAACTTTTTTGCATAACTAATGAGCTAATTAATCAACATAACTTTTGAGCACATTTGGACATCACTATAATACTTTAAAGTGAGCCGATGAGCCAGATGAGCCGATAAGAAAGTGAAACCGGTTGGGTACAAATTCGGTGTTTAAAACATTTTTTTCATTCGTTCAATCTAACAACATTTTTATTATAATTAATAAGCAGTATATACGTCTTCTATTATATCAGGTCATTTGGTTTAATTGGTACTCTCCGCATTGACTCGTACATCAACATGCGTGCATTTGTTTCCAATTTCTTCTTGAAAAGGGAAAATGCGTACATTGACAAGTATATGCAAATAACACCGCTACACACAATCAAAATTGCCAACATTTTTATTACAAGTAGAGAATCAAATTTTTCATTTCGGTGATTAAAAACTGCTTTCACCAAATCATCGAATCGCGAACTAAACATCCAAAATCCAATTGAAACGGTTTTCAATTTTGGACGACTTTTTGCATACATTATAAATAATCCAGTTACATCAATTAAAGTTGTCCCAACGGCCATCATAATCATTGGAAGTAACAGCCAAAAAAGTGAAATTTCTAGTGGTGGTATCAAAGTGACTATTGTAAAATCATACGCATCATATTCAGTTGCTATATTGACAATATATGAAGCTCCCGTTTCAAGATGATATGCGACCGAGGAATTTGGATTTGTTCTCAAATAATCCCGCATTCCATAAATCCCGGATAAAACATTTTGACATGGAAACTTAGAATAGTTGCACATAAAATTATATCGGAGTCCGGTGGCAAAATTTTCATCTACGCGATTTAATTTGTACATTAAAATCATATGGGGAAACGGAGAAATTTCACAAGTGAAACAGATTAATGGTAATCCGGACTTTTCTCCTTCAACTGTCATGAGATATCGATAATTTGTACAAAATATATTACCTTTAGTATAATTAACATAAGTATCTGCATGATTACAGAGGTCAATGTTCACTTCCAGTTTTCTAGTAATTATTGAAGCAATCAACATTAAAACACATCCGATTACAATTGTAACACTTGGACTTGAAGTTAAACGTTTCGCGTATCTATTAAAAAATAAAACATAAAAAACCACAATAAATATGGCAATGCAGGAAAGATAAACAAATCCTGCATAATTTCGATCGAACATGTTTGAGAATATATCCGGTGGCGTTAGCATGACTTGTTTGGGCCATGTACGCAGAATTTGTGTTTGTGCTAGTCGTCCAATTAGAAATGGGGCAACAATAAATAAAACATTTACGATTTTTCTTGTGACAAGCATTGGACTAACGTCAATCATTCGTGATAAATTGGGATGCCTAAAACTAAATTTGCTCAAACCAAAAACGACTGAAAAATTAAGATAACAAAAAAAATTAAATTAGATGAGATTACACCGTTTGCAAATACTTACATGTAGAAAGAATGCCAAAGATGGTCGTAATCATTAACCTGCTCGTCATAAAACTCATTCCATAGGACATTGATGTACTTTCGTCTGGTATATTGGGTGGCACAAAATATATTGACGCCATTTCACTTAAAATCACAGCAAAATGTGTAATCAAAAAATATTCGTATAATTCTGGTGAGTATTGCGAAACGTACTCGTTTGCGCTATACGACAAAAGAGCAACTTTTAATAAACTGGATATAAAGCCAAATAAAATAACTGGAAATATGGAAATCGATCCATGGAAAAATCCAAAAATGAATGTCCAAATTAATGTGAACGTAAAAATAAAAAAATGTTTGTTTACAAATAATTCAATAACTATTGGAACTATAATCAGCGAAATTATTTCAACCAGCGTAAAAACATAAATGATATGCTTAACATCTCCTACAGGTAATTTGAATAGCAAACCGGAATCATTAAGCACAATAGCTGGAAAACAGTATCAATTGTGAACTTTATTTTTCAATCAATATACGAATGGTGTGTGTACGTACCTCGAACAATGTAGTAACCGATGCAGTGGCAAAATAACGTAATTACGGTAAATGACAAATGTCTAGGTGCGGTTGGTTTTTTAAACTGGAATTATTCAAATTAATTAATAATAAAAAATTTATTGTGTATATCATAAAAAATGTTCTTACATTCACCATTATTGTTTGTAGATAAGGCCAGTCAATTTTTTATGAAAACAAATGTGGTTGCAAAGGCCTACTAGATTACTGTTACAGTGACATTTAGATGAGAGGCACCTAGGGTAGTGTTGGACGGAGCGAATCGAATTATACTATAGTATAAACGTAGTTAATATATAAACTTGTGCCTAGCGGCGGGACACAATACTATATATAACTGTGAGCTGTCACAGAGAAAACACACGATGTATTACCTTTATCAACAAGTTCTCGGAATAACCACCGTGTGGCGCTCCCATCGTTCCGATTTGAGTTCTGTTTTTTTTTTGTTAAGTTGGTACATCTGTTGTTGATATTCCCTCTAAATCTTAGCGTCATAGCTTGACATTTGCAAAAGTTACGTAGTCAAGAGTACATCTATCTCTGTGTGTGTTGGCGATTTTTCCATTATTTCCTCTCGGCTGCTGAAACGTGTTCCCCGTAATGGTTTTTAACTCGATTGAACAGAAAGAAGTCTCAGAGAGCCAAATCAGGTGAATTCGGTGGCTGTTGGATGGTATTTGTTGCACTCGATGATACGAGGAAATATTCCAGGAAGGCGCCAAATCCCTCAACGATGCAGAAAGAATTCGTTTGATTTTGCGCAAGTTGGACGCAAATGCTCATGACAAATTTAAAGATATGATTCTTCCGAAAACTACAAAGGATTTTTCATTCGATGAGGTTGTGAAGAAACTGAAAGACGCTTTTGGACAACAGGAATCGTTGTTTAATACTCGGTACAAGTATCTTCAAACCACAAAGAATGAGAACACAGATTATGTTACGTACGCAGCACAGATAAACCGAAAATGCGAAAAATTCAGATTGAAAGAGCTAAACGATAACCATAGTTTATATGTTTAATGTTCGTGCGCGGGTTAAAATCTTCCCAAGAAGCCGAAATTCGAACCCGCCTTCTCGCAAAATTGGACGGGGAGGATGCAAACGAACAATCACTAGAGAAAATAATCTCCGAAACTCAACGTATTTAAGTCTCAAGCGCGACACAGCGATCATTGGTGGAAGTTCAAAAGCTCAACCAGTCACCAACGCCGTGAAGCAGACCCAACCAGGTTTTTCAACTCTGTCGGAACAACTTAAAGATAAACCGAGAAAGACGGACACGGTTCAAAATCAATCAGCTGGGCCATCCAGACCATGTTGGCTCTGCGGTAGTGTACACTTTCTTCGAAACTGCCAATTTGCGACACACAAGTGCAACCAATGTCATAATGTAGGTCATAAGGAAGGGTATTGCCAACTAAATAAACCACGAGTTTTGACATCCAACAAGCCGAGAAATCAGCCAAGAGCACAGGTTCTACGTGTCAACGGGATTAACACCGACAAAAATCATGGCGACATAACATCCCGACGCAAATACATCAACGTCGAGATTAACGGAACCAGCGTGAAACTACAGATCGACACGGCGTCCGATCTGACCATAATCTCAGAGCAAACATGGCAAACTCTGGGGTCACCTGGATCCACATACAGCCCAACTGGAATAAAATCTGCATTCAAAGGACAGCGTCCCCATTATCGCAGAATTCGACTGTGAATTGGGGATTAAAAACATCGGGCAAGTATATTCTGGTAAATTTTTAGTCACAAATATTACAGAGCTTGATGTTTTAGGCATAGACCGGATCGAACGTTTAGGCATTTGGGACCGTCCGATAAACGAAATATGTAATGTCATTCATGCGATACAATCAGAACATGACATATTCATTACGGAAGTGAAAAATGAATTTCAAACCATATTTAGCGTTTCACCAGGGAAGTGTTTAAAGGCTAAAGCGACCATCCACATAAACCGAAGCGGCCGGTGTAATTCGCGGCATTGGAGGGAGTCGAATGCGAACTGGATGGCCTTCAAAAACTCGACATCATATCACCGATCGAGTACTCAGAGTCAAACGGTCCAACGGTTATATACGCATATGCGCCGACTACTCAACTGGGCTGAATTCATGCATAGAGACCAACGCATATCCACTTCCAAGTCCAGAAGAAATGTTCGCACAGCTTGCTGGCAGTAAAGTATTCAGCAAAATCGATTTGTCGGATGCTTATTTGCAAATCGAGGTTTACGAAAATCAAAGCGATTCCTGACAATCAACACACATAAGGGACTTTTTAAATTCAACCGTCTGCCATTCGGAGTAAAATCCGCCCCCGGCATTTTCCAGCAAATAATAGACGCTATGCTAGCCGGCCTTGACGGAACTATCGCGTTTTTCGACGATATTCTCGTTCACTCCAATGATGAAGAGACTCACAAAGAAATCCTCAAAGGACTCCTTAAACGATTAGAAGAGTACGGATTCCGAGTGAAGTTAACGAAATGTAATTTTAACACAGATGTGTTTAACACAGTGTAACACAGATCCATCAAAAATTACTGCAATAATTTCAATGCCAGCACCTGAAAACGTTCCACAGCTGCGATCATTTTTAAGCGCAATAAACTTCTACGGAAAGTTTGTCTAGCAATTGCATGAGTTACGAGCTCCATTAGACCGACTTTTGAACGCAAACGTGAAATGGGAATGGTCACTCCAATGCCAACAATCATTTGACAAATTCAAACAAATCCTCACCTCCGAATTACTTCTCACACATTACGATCAAACACTTCCTGTCAAAATCTATACGCTGATGCTAGCAACACGGGAGTCGGCGCGTCGATTGCACACGTCTATTCAGACGGAATGGAGAAGATGGTCAAGTGGAAAAAGAAGGTTTTGCACTTGTCTATGCAGTCAAGAAATTCCATCGGTACATCTACGGAAGAAGGTTTACATTAGTAACGGACCACAAGCCTCTTCTCAGCATTTTTGGATCGAAAAACGGAATTCCCGTGTATACCACAAAGCGACTTCAACGGTGAGCATTGACGTTAACAACATACGATTTCGACATATCGTACATGTCGACAAATGATTTTGGAACAGCTGATATTCTATCACGAATCATCGCCTCAAACCGAGTTGACGATGAAGACTACGTAATCACCTGGCTCCACCTCCACCGCTTTTAGAGTAAACGTTCAGTATTTGAAATCAGACTGGCCGAATTCAGCGGAATCAAGCGAAAATTCCGGACGATGACGAACTGGCACAGTTGTACAATCGACGTGGATCACTCTCGTTTGTGTCCGGTTGTGTTATGTTTAGTGACAGAATCGTCATTCCAAAACGATACCGAAAGTTGATGTTACGTAAGTTGCACAAAGCGCATTTGGGCATCGAAGCAATGAAAATACTTGCCCGAGCCTATGTGTACTGGCCTAATATTGATGACGACATCACAGACCTCGCGCGATCCTGCAGTAAATGCGCCGAGAAATCAAAATCACCCATCAACACTCTTCTGCAATCGTGGCCACGTGCAATTCGCCCTATGGAACGAGTCCTTACAGACATCGCCGGATCAATTGACGGAGAATGGTATCTGGTCACTGTTGACTCATATTAAATGTTTCCCGATGTACAAGTATGCACTAACATCACGTCAACGACTTGCATCGAGAAGGTGAGCGAATTTTTAGCACATAATGGCAATCCGGAAACATTGGTAACCAACAACGGTACTCAATTCGTAAGTAAACAATTCAGTGATTTCTGTCGTACTCGAGGAATTAATCACATCTTAACGCCACCCTACCACGGGAGGGGACAAACAAGGAAATACTCACCAAATTCCTCCAAGCATATCGATCAACACCCAACCGAACACACACAAAAATCGAAGTCACCAGCAAAACTATTTTTGGGTCGGCAAATTCGAATAGAACTCGATTTGTTGAAACCTACGCCAGAACATGGTACGGATCGCAACATTCAACAAGAGCAACAATTTAACAAACACCATGGAACCCGACATCGTAGTTCCTCTCCAGGCGAAAACGTCTACGCAAAAGTAAAAAAACGAAAAAAAATTTGGTAGTGTTATCTATTCAGTATGGCTTATTGACACGAATCGCACGTCACGGTATTCTGTACCGGCCTTCGAAATGAAGGGCTGCAACGAAACCTCGTTTCCAAAATAGGCCTGAGCCTGACCCAGGTTATCGATCGAGTTCAGACAGCTGAAGCAGCAACAAAAAAATCTTCATGATATTCGTCAGATGGAAAAAGTTCAGCAAATTTTGAGACCGGCAAAGCAACAGAATCGACCACAATCTACAATTCTTGCAGTTAAAGAGGACAACCATTATCATCAACGATAAGCCATGTGGTTTCCAAGTCCATTCAAAGTCAAACTATGCGATCGGGTGGGTTGGCCGTCCTCTCATCCTGAGATTTCAAAATACAAGTTGAATTTAATGGATTTTCAAGGCAATCCCATTATAATTGTCGGGATTATCGATCTAGACGTGTCGTACGCGAGGGAGGCAAGCGATCCAACGTCTAGGAGTCAACCGTGTCGATTCCAACCAACCCGTAGACGACATTATAAAAAAGTTCCAGCATCTATTTAGTAATGAGCTGGGCTGTTATACTGGTCCACTAGTGCCTTTGCAAATCAATACCACCATTCGCCATCAGGAGACAAGACGAAGCTGAATTAAATCGATTAATCGAGCAAGGCATTTTGGAATCAGTCGAATACTAAGACTGGACCACACCCATCGTGCCAGTACCGAAAAGCGATGGCACCATACGAATTTGTCGAGATTTTCAATCAAGGCTAAATAAGGCGTTAAAGCCACACTTTTTCCAGTACTAGCAATTAGAACACTATTATCACAAATCGATGGAGGACCAATGTTTGCTATAATTGGATTTATCACAGCCTTATCAACAATTATCAGTTGATCAGTGATCGTCTATGCTTCAGACTATAGTGACCCATAAGGGAGCTTTCCGAGTTACCAAATTACATTTCGGAATCTCATCTACTACTAGAATATTCCAAAACTTCATCGAGGAATTGCTCAGCGGTATTTAAGGCGTTCTTCCGTATTTCGATGATATCGCCATCACCCCGCGCGACGAAATTCAACAGGCAGAGCGATTAACCGAAATTTTATCCGATCAATTTTCTCGGTTACAAATTCGACGGACCTAAAAGCGTTCTTATAGGCCTCTTGAATTTTCACCACACTTTATACCGCAAAAGGTAACTTTCGTCGAACCATTGCATCGTTTTTTGGATCAGAACCAAAAATGAGAGTAAACTGAAATTCATCAACCCGCATTTGATGATCTTAAAAACATGGTAGCGTCCGATCAAGTTTTGATATACTATAATGAGAAACAGCATCTCTTGTTAGTGTGTGATGCCTTGCCGTATAGTCTGGATGCCATACTCTGTCACCGTATGATCGACGGAGCTGAGAAACCGATATCGTTTTATTCGAAAACACTGTCATACACAGATCGAGAATTTGTCACCGTCCACCGACCGCTCTAGGTATTATTTAATCCGGACAAGCAAATTCCTAAAATCATCTTACAAAATGCTGATTTTCTAAGCCATCTGCTCTTACCAGCACCTCAACTATAACGTTCGATGGAAATTAAGATATCCTCATGGTCGAAACTATAGCGAAACCGGTAGTCGACGTCGAAAGTTTTCATCTGGGTGTTAGGGAGAGGCCGGCGAAGCTTAGAAGCATGGAGAAATCGTACAAAAATTATCAACGCATTACATTCTGGACATCAACGAATTGTTCGCATTAAGGCTTTGGTCCGAAACTATTTTTGGTGGCCAAGCATTGACGCTGATTGCAAACAAAAGGTCAGAAACGAAGAAGCATATGTTCATTATTGGGAAACCACAAAACGACCGTGGACTCTTTCCCGAAATGTTTAGAGTACCTTCGATCGCTATTCGCTACTCATGGAACCGCTTTCTCTTCCGCAGAGTTCCGTGAGTTTTGTTAATCGAATTTAATCCACCACATTCGGGTAGCCCCTTTCCATCCATCATCGAACGGACGAGCGGAAGAAATGGTGCAAGCCGTTCAGAACTTCCTCAAAAAAATGCCAAACGATGCCGATGTCCAAATGAGGCTGTCTCAATTCCCATCGACTATTACCAGACGATCCTCATCCGAGCTACTATATAATCAGCAAGGTTAAATATATTTTGATAAAATTCATCCTTATTCTATAGGAGCACAGAAACAAGTATCATCAAAAAACGATAAACCACCGAGATTATTACATGAGAGTGACCGGGTCTGGTGAACTATATAATTGGATTACCGCCACCATTCAATCAGCTACTGGACCATTGTAATGCAAAGTACTTCTCGAGTCTGGAAAAATTGAGAAGCGCCACGTCGATCAGTTGTCAATTCACCTTTAATTGTTATAACTCAAACAGAGAGATTAACAATATAGCCGAAAACTCAAGAAGCTCTCGAACCTTCATGGCCAGAAATCGAAACAGTCGTTTCATCTGACGATGACTAATCCACAAGCACCACTAATGAGATCAGCTACGTCGCTACGCATCGCACGTCGTGTGTAGCAAGTACTAATTGCATATACCTTCTATAGGTCTGACAATTGCTAAACTTTGTCACCCGTGCTTTCCTAAATTTGTTTTAAGCACCCATTCTCTATAGCTGTAAATTAAACACAGTCGAGTTTTTTTCCAATCCTCATTTACCAGACATGTCTGGTACACCGTACATTATGTTAGGCTTTGTTAAATGAAACTGTAGGGCTTTTAGTGACCCGATAACTTTGACATCACTGTATGTCTCCGTTGTTTGATCTATTTTGGAGTATTCATCTCAATTTGTTCTGTTCGGGCTCCGATGTTTGCATTCCAAACGTACTGTGCAATATGTCCTCCCACCTTATCAGGATCGATGTAATCTTTTGAAACGGCCACATCTAGACTGTCTAGATCCGAGAGGTTGTCCATCTTGTACTTATCCAATTGTTTGTGCCTTCTGTGTGCCAACGCCGGACATGAGCAGAGGAAGTGAACGAACGTCCCATGCCTCTTGATCCTGAATCGCCTCTTGATGGTGGAGTCCTCCAGCTCATAGCATATGATTGATTAACCTCATCCCTCTCTGATTGCCTCCGCTTTCACATTATTAAAGACGCCCTCTATATCCAGGAAGGCCACCAAACAGAACTGCTTCAAGTTAATCGATTTCTCGATCGTACGCACCAAGGCGTGCAGAGCTGTGTCCGCAGATCTACACTTAATCTACGCATGCTGAGACGGTGCCCACTTCCTGGCACCTATTTTATCTCTGATGTATACATACAGCAGCCTTTCCAAGGTTTTCAAAAGAAAGGATGATAGAGTTATTGGTATTAGGTCCTTAGGATAGACATGTGAGCTTTTCCCTGCTTTCGGGATAAAGACTACACATTTACCTTCGTCCAGTACCTAGAGATATAAACCAGGTTGAAACACGAATGAAGATCAATTATTGAGTTTTTTGAAGTTCCGCTGGTATAATATGATCCGGACCAGCCGATTTATATGAGTTTAAAAACGTTTAGTGGCCTTAGCATCCGTTTCCTGGTTACGATACCTTCTGTCCATACTGAAAGTGTTTCCTGATGATTGCTATGCACCATCAGGTGGTCAAATTTCCCAGGAAGTAAGCATCGAAGAGAAGCTCCAAAGACTCTCCAGTAGAAGCTGTCCGCGGTCCGTCCGGTTTAATCAAATAACTCGGATTTGCTATGCTTTTGAAAAGAATCTTCCTAAAGCTAGAGGTTTCGGAGACCTCTTCCATTTCATCACATAATAATCTCCAGGATCTTCTTTGAGCCTTCTCTCTTATAAATTCTAAGTTCCTCCTTATAGGAGTTCCAATCCTGAGACTCCCTTGTACTTTTGGCTTTATTAAAGGCTATCCTGTAAGCCTTACGATAGGTGCCCAGTTCCTTGGACCACAATCCTGGTTTTTGCTCTACCCTATACGTTTAGCCCTCCACTAGGTCCTCCAGTTGCTTTACCGTCTTCGCGGTCTCTGAGGCACTCGATGGCAAAAACCCCACCATTAATTCCCAATATTTGCACCAGGTGGTCTTACTATGGTTCTTGAATTCTCTCCGGGTTGCAGCGTGAACAACTGGGTACTAGCCGCTTATTACTCAATGAAAGGTTAGTATTCATCAAATAATCAAAAAATGACTCACCTCTTTCGTTGGTCATCTCACACCGATCTTCATTTGTTTCGCTCCAAGGATCAGCTCCTCCATATTATCCGGAGGAATCTCCTTTTCCCGGTCCATGTAAGCTTAAACCAGCCAGAATCTGCAAGTGCCTTCTTCCAGATTCCAGTATAGCTGTACTACCGTAGGAAAAGATTTAAACTATTTTTCTCCAAAATACAAGATCTGATCTTCCCAGAATTACTAAAGGATACAATTTTGTAATCTAGGGGTATTCCTGGAATATATAAGATTTCAGGTATTTTCCTAATTGATTTTATATTCTTGTCGTTCACAATTCCCAAACTTATTGTGTCTTTTCCTTCCGATGTCATTTTCTGACCATTTGCTCTGATGTTCTACTTTATTACAATAATGACACAAATTACGTTTCAATTTTGTTTCGGATTCCTTTGTTCGGTTTTTGCGTCGTTTCTATTTCTCAATTATCTGTAATTTAACTAGATCTATAGTTAGTTCCCCCTTTTTACGTACATCCAAAGCTGGAATTAAACCATCTTAGCTTGGTGAAACTGAACGCAATAAAGTAGCAGATTGAAAGAATTCTGGCTTAATTTCAGTACATAAAGCCATTCATTTTTGAAATAAATCGGTTATTTTCATAACATGTGCCTCAATATTACATTCTTCGTCTCACGGTGCTCTGGAGTCGGTTTAAAAAAAAAAAGTGCGGTGTCTCCGAAATTCTTTCGCCCAACGTTTGGACACCTAAAAAGGAGTACTTTCAGCCGCTACAGAAAAAAATCGGCTCGGCGCTTTTTTTTCTAGGACGAAAATACGAAAAATAATATGCCTGGAGAAGATAACGCCCTTTCATGTGTGATGCTGATTCTGGATATATATACAGGGTGTCATATACTATACATTCGCATTGGTTCATACACATATATAATGATAGATATAGGGTTTCCGAGAAGGGTTTGGCAATGGATGTGATTCCTAAAAGCGTAAAAACACAACAAAAATAATAAAGATTTAGAGACGTTCGTAAGACCCGTTCTACACCGCCTCGAGATAATTATAAAGAAAATTGGCATGTTTTGGTTTTGAATGAGAGAAAGAGAGCCAAGAATAAATGTTTTCATCTAGTATTCCAATGTTTTACATTTAGTATTCCGGTAGGCACTGACGAGTAAACAATAATCTGAAATCGCTGATTTTTCTATTTTCGATATGTTATATCCGGATTATAAAAAGCGTGGAAATCACGAAGAAAACTGTTTCAAAATATGTCTGTGTTGAGGAAAATTAGTGATCATTCAAGGAAAGGTGAAATCAAACTTGATGGAAGTAATCTATATGGTTTTGATGAATGTGATACAAGAGTGCCAGTTGTACTGTGCCCAGCTTGTAATATACGCCTGTGCAACTCATTGAAAGAAGATAAAAGATGTGAATTCTCAGAAATTGGAAAATTTCTGTCTGTGAAGTACAGCACGAGATCTGTTAGGAAAGGAGACCAGTGCCAATGTTATCTTTGTGTGTTAGTTACCGGCCCTGTGGTGAGTTACCGGCCCTGTGTGTGTGGTGATTTGGCGTCTACTGGAGGGGGGGATCAAAGTTGAGTAGAGTAATCTACCAGCTCCGTAACCTTTCGGTAGGGTGCACATTACGCGAGCTGTTCTGGTCATGTTTTAGGCAGCTGGCGTGATGGGTACAATTGTGGAAGGGGTAACCTGGTCACAATTCGCAAGTGTACGTACTGCCTCCTCGTGGCAATCACTGGTAACTGAGGCCCTTTGGTACTTCTGACCATTTGGCACAGGCTAAAGTACGGCGCTAAAGGAGAAACCCTTGAAAAAAAAACCTAATCTAAGGTGGAACAGCATATGCCGATGGATGAATGGCTGATAGGTTAATCAGTCCAAAGTATGCGGACTCTGGATACCAGGCGCCCTCCAGTTTTATTTAGCCTTCCTGTGGTAAAACTGGGTGTCCCACAGGCGACTCTCTTTTCCCAGCAACTCGTGGGAATAAAATGTCTAAACAAGTAAAAAATAATAAGGATGATGACGCTCCTAAAGCGTCATATACCAGCGATAGTTCCGCGGTGGTGTTCGAGGGCCTCGGTCCTCTTTCCGCTGTGGGACTCTCGATGAGTGGTCTATCGGATGGGGAGCTCCGTTCGGGGATTGAGAAATTAGTTCTCAACTCCGACATGGACACCTCAGGAGATGAGAACTCGAACCCCGTAAGTGGGGGTATCGCCTCTGTGAAAGCAGGGGGGAGCAAAGTCGTCGGGGAGGACCCGAAAGGAACTGTCAGCAGCACTGACAAACCTTCCGCGGCTCCTCGCGTGAAAATGTGTGGGGCCGCGAAGAAGCGGTACAGGAGGCTTCTTGCTGAGGGCAAACCGCCCGGAAGCGAGACAAGGCTTCTGGCGATGCGGCCACAAAGGGAGTCTTGTGCTCCCGCAGAGGCCCCACCGTCAAAGAGGATCCGCTCGGATGAGGGTACTCCACCGGCACAAAAGAAGGCCAGGGGAGAGGAATCTGTCCCGACGGTCTCGGGTTCTGCGGTCCGGTCTGGACTTACCTTCAGGCAGGCTGCGGAGTCGGAGATAGTTGGGATCTTGCCCACTGGTTTTCCAGAGGTTGTCCTCACTGGAGAGCAGCTAAAGGCTGTCCAGGAGGGCATCCTAGATAAGGTGCTAGAGCAGGAGGCCAAGGAGCTTAAACCCAAGTTCCTTGGCAGTCAGCTTCGGCCTGGTTGGCTGGTACTAACCTGTGCTGACCGGGCCACTGTTCAGTATCTCAGGGAGGCCATAGGTTTTATCAAGCCATGGGAGGGTGCGCAGCTGATCGTGGCCGAGGCGGAAAACCTGCCTCGAGCCAGGATTGTGTTCGGCACCTTCCCAAATAGTGCTGAATTGCCCACAGAAAAGCTTTTTGGGTTTATAAAAAGCCAAAATGAGGGCATGCAGGCGATCAACTGGAGAGTGATCAGGAGAGAGGCGAAAGGCTCTTCGGCCTTTTTCACGTTCTCTATGGACCACTCTTCAGTTGAGAAGCTCAAGCGGGTTGGCTTTAAGGTCAACTATAAGTTTCGGACTGTACAATTGCATCCCAAGGGTGGTCAGAGCGGAGCTAAGCCGGCTTCTGTCGGCGGGACCCAAGTGGTGAAGCCTGTAGAAGCTACGGTAGCGGCACCTGTAGCTAAGACCACCGGGGTGACCGCCCTCTCCAGGAGACAGGTGAGGAGAAGGCGGGAAAGGGAGAGGAAGGCGTCAGGGGTTCCGCGGGGGAAGGCCTCACAAGGACTCCCCCCGTGCAAGCCACTGGTTAGGCCTGGAGGCTCTCAGGCAGCGGGGGCCAGCAGAACGGCGATGGAGGACACTGGTCAGCCATCGGCCGGACAAAGAATGCATGCGGGTGGTAGCGGTGCTGAAAAGGAGGCTGAGCAGGGCCTTCAGAAGGGGCCTTCGGTAAAGTGAAGGCACACATCGCCTGCCTGCAGATAAACCTGCATCATGCAAAGGCGTCTTCGGACGTCCTTTGTCGCAGGTTTATCTGCCAAAACATTGGCGTGGCTCTAATCCAGGAGCCATGGGTGATTGGTAACCAGATTAGAGGTATACCAAATCAAGTGGGTAAGTTAGTTTATCATAACGGAACTCAGAGTCCAAGAGCGGCTGTGTTGGCCAGTTCGCAAATTAATTTTATTCCCATTTCAGAGTTCATCTCCAGGGACTTGGTTGCAGTAATGGTGGAGGTTCTGGGTGAAAGAGGCAAACAGGAGGCTATAATGGCCTCCGCCTACTTTCCTGGAGACTCAGAGTTAATACCTCCACTTGAAGTTAGGCGGCTCATAGCTCATTGCAAACGCAATGGCTAGTCACGAGGATTGAAAAAGCAGTGACATATAAAGAAATTGCCCTTTGTGCCTTTGTGGACATTGAGGGGGCGTTTGATAATACCTCCTATGGATCTATAGAGAGGGCAGCAATGGGAAAAAGGGTTCCACTTTCCACAATTAGGTGGATCCGTTCCATGCTGGAACATCGTGAGATTACTGCCAGACTAGGTGGCGAATCAGTAACCATCAAGGCCGTAAAGGGCTGTCCCCAAGGAGGGGTATTATCTCCTCTTTTGTGGTCATTGGTTATTGACAGACTACTGGTCCTTCTGAGTAGCCATGGGTTTGATGTCCAGGGCTATGCGGATGATGTGGCTATCATAATCAGAGGCAAGTTTGATGAGGTCATTTCTGATCGCATGCAAAATGCACTCAATATAATATGGCAGTGGTGTTACCAGGAAGGACTCAGTGTCAATCCAAGCAAAACTGTCATTGTTCCTTTTACGAGGAGGACAAAGCTTGCGCTTACAGCTCCCTCGTTAAACGGTACTACTATTCCTTTTTCCAGCGAGGTTAAATATCTAGGGGTTATCCTAGATCAAAGACTGAACTGGAACCAACATTTGTTGAAAGTTCAAAATAGAGCCATCAAGGCTCTCTGGGCCTGTCAAAGACTCTATGGGCGTACTTGGGGACTACAACCAAAAATGATCTACTGGTCATTTCTTACAATCATTAGGCCTATGGTCACCTACGCATCGGTTGTATGGTGGCCTAAAACTGAGCAGAAGACAACGCAAACCTTATTGAATAAGGTTCAGCGTGTAGCCTGCATCGGTGTTACGGGCTCAATGAAGTCGTGTCCAACCGCGGGGGTGGAGACACTTCTAGGACTGACACCGTTACACCTGCATATTAAAAAGGACGCTGCAAGTATGGCCCTGAAAATGCAGGCGGAAGGAAATATCAAGCCAGGCAATATGGTGGGTCATATCGAAATCCTTAAGGAATTTCAGACAGACCCTACCATAGGAATGCCTTCCGACTGTATGCCAGCTAAACTGGACTTCCACAAACCATTCTGTGTTAGGTTACCTGACCGGGATGTGTGGAGGGCAGGTGGACCATCATTTGAGCGAGGGTCCATGGTATGGTATACAGATGGATCAAAAACGGAAGATGGGGCGGGGATAGGAATACACGGGAGTGGCACTACCCTCTCGAAGTCCTTGGGTACCAATGCCACCGTTTTTCAAGCAGAAGTACATGCTATAGAACTTTGCGCTAGGTTAGGCATAGCAAAAGGCCTAAACGATGCAAAGATTTATATTGTATCAGATAGCCAATCAGCCTTAAAAGCTCTTAGGTCTTGTACCGTTGAGTCAAGGCTGGTATGGGATTGTCTGAAGGTTATTAAACATCTGGCAGGCTCAAATAAGGTAACACTTATGTGGGTGCCAGGTCATACTGGAATCGAAGGAAACGAGGCAGCTGATGGCCTCGCCCGTGAGGGTTCTGTCTCTCCATTTTTTGGACCAGAACCCTTCTGCGGTGTCACTAAGGGACACCTTAGAGCAGCGGTAAAACGCTGGGAGGATGTTCAAAAGTCCTCCTACTGGCGCAGAATTCCAGGTTTACGGCAGGCGAAGAAATTTATATCACCTTCGTCTGTCAGGGTTAAGGAGTGTCTTGAACTTAGAAAACCTGAGTTGAGGCTGCTTACTGGCTTCCTCACAGGTCATGTCCCCTTAAGGTATCACCTTAAGAAGATGGGCCTAAGTACGACAGATGGATGCCGCTTCTGCGGTCTGGAAGCGGAATCAGCGGAACATGTTCTGTGCCATTGCCCAGCCATTTTCCAGCAAAGACTGCAACATCTAGGAGGGAGAACAATGAGCCCGGATAGTATGTATCTTGTACCGGCCAGTAGTATTGTCAGATTCATTAAGAGCCTGAATATTGACTGGACGGATAATTAAGTAGGGTCCAGCACAATAGATCTTTTAGGTCGCGGTGCGAGGTGGCTTATCGCCCACATGGCCCTCCAGTAAATAATAATAATAATAATAATACCGGCCCTGTGGTACCAAATTTCTCGCGAAATCTGACACCAGTGGTCGTAAATAAAAATCGCCAGGAGAGAAAAAAGACAAAATGCGGAAAGGCCTCTAAGGTTCCTGAAATTAAAAAAAAAAGCAGTTATCAAACGTTGTGGTAAATGTTTAGGATTATTGGCCAGAGGAATTAATCACGTGTGCAATAGCACGAACTTGTTAAATAACATACAAAAATTAGGGCTCAATTCGAAACAAAAAGAGCATATATCAACTCGCTTATTGAAAGATAAGATAGCTACAAATTCGTGTGGAAGAGAAGGCTCACACTCGCGTGACGAAGGGTTAATATCACTCTCGCCGCATCACGGGAAACCATTGACCGTGAATATTGGTGGAGGAACAAGGAATTAGCAGGTACCATCGATTTCGGCAAATTCCCTGCGGCAAATGCAAACTGATATGGATTTAAATACCAGAAATGTGTTGAGAATTGCTGCTTTCATCCGTGCAGAAACCAACACACCAGGAATAATAAAACCCAATTATCAAAAAAAAAATATCAGAAAGTAATCATCGGTTTGACGAGTATTTTGAGCCACGAGTATTGGCATTTGTCACAACTATAAAGGTGAAAAATCTGTCAATTCTCCAGAGTTTGTCGTCATTTGCAAGAATCTGCGAAGTTTCATTCAAGATGTAATAGAGCAACGACAAGTATCCAATGTACAACTCAAATTCGAAATTGATGGTGGGGGTGGTTTTTTAAAATGTTCTCTTTCCATCCAGTCATCGAACGATGAACCGCCCATGGCACCTCAAGGAAAGCTTCCAAGTACAAGATATGCTGAAAAATTACTCGAATCTGGGGTGAAACGATTATTTATTCTTTGTTTAGCCCCTAACAATCAGGAAAATTACCATAATGTCTCGCTTATATGGTCAGCATTAGATATAAATTCCTTTCTTGGAACAGTTGCAACGGATTTGAAGCTGGCCAATATTATTTCGGGTCTTATGAGTAACTCAAGTGTACATCCTTGCACATGGTGTGATGCTCCCCAAAAAAAACTTAATCAACTCGGGCAATTACAGAAAGATCAATGATTGTCGCGCCAAATGCGAAAAGTGGCGTTCAGAAGGAGGACTTAGAAAGTCAGCCAAGTTATTTGATAATTGCATACATCCACCTCTCTTCAATACAGAAGAAAATAAGCGGATCATCGACATAATCCCACCTCCAAAATTGCATTTACTGTTGGGAGCAGTAAATACCCTTTTCCACCATATGATGTTGGAGAACGAAAAAGTCAGCCAAAAATAGGCCCGGGAGTGTCACGTGGACCGGCAGTGTACCTATGGTAGTCCAACATTTGAAGGAAATGCGTGTAAGGTCTTGCTCGATAAGGTGGATATTTTAGGTGCCATGAAATGCCTTGGCTGTGTCTCAAGTATGTGGAGACATTTAGAAAATTGAAGAAAGTTGTCGATTCTTGCTTCTCATTGAAACTAGACCCCAATTTCAAGAGATTTATTGAAGATTTCAAGGTTAGTTATCAAGCACTCGAGATCCCTGACACCAAAAACTCATGGCATACTATACCATGTAATAGATTTTTGTTCCGAAACCAAAAGAGGACTAGGGTTTTATAGCGAACAAGCTGTCGAATCGACCCAAGCAGATTTTATTAAGACTTGGAATCGTCACAAAGTACTAAAAAATCATCCTGACTATTCATTCAAATTATTGCGAGCTGTATTCGAATATAATAGTTTTCATTTATGATATGTGTGTTGTTTTTTGTTTCTTTCTTGTCTAGACAAGGCCCTCGAGAGGGCCGTAAACGGATCTTACAAACCTCTTAAATTTTCATTTTTTCTGTTGTGTTTTTATGCTTTCAATAATAATAATAAATAGTGCTTTTATGAGTGACAAGACTTGCTACTTCTTGAACACCTTATATCTACCATTATACTGTCTATGAACCAATGCGAATGTATATGACACCTGTATATATATCCAGAATCATAATCACACATGAAAGGGCGTTATCTTCTCCAGGCATATTATTTTTCGTATTTTCGTCCTAGAAAAAAAAAGCGTCGAGTCGATTTTTTTCTGTAGCGGCTGAAAGTACTCCTTTTTAGGTGTCCAAACGTTGGGCGAAAGAATTTCGGAGACACCGCACTTTTTTTTTTAAACCGATTCCAGAGCACCTTGGTCTGCTATGGATCGCATAATTTCACGAAAAATATGGATTAAATTGTCTGGAGTGTCTCAATCATGAAATGGTTTTAATGCTATTCATGCGTCTTTTGGATGCTTGTGTGATTCGAATGTGCTAAATTCGACTGTCCTCTATCGGCAGTTCATTTATCAAAGCGATTTTGTTCTACTTGAAGTAGCTTAGACATTGTCACAATCAACATCAATATCAACTTTATCATCATCATCAACACAATCACCGCATCACTATCAACAACACCATTAACTTCACCATCCAAATCACCAACACCGTACCTGTCCAATTTCATCATAATAGGTTAAGAAATAGCCAAGTTACAGGTTACGAGATTGGACATATCCCTGAAATTTAACCAAAACATTTTGTAAAACCGGCCTTTTTATTTAGTTCATAAAATTGCCACTTTTAAAAAAATTTGGCGTTGCTGTCACATGATTAGCTCACCTAAATCATAGCCTAGTTTTACCATCAATCAGAAGAATGTAAGAACAAAAATTATAAAAACTCATATTTGATAACTCGAATTCAATAGTAAACACACTTGCTCGTCAGGCTGTATATATTTACATCAAATGTATTCTTATAAAAATTACAACAAAAAAAAAAAAAAAATCATGAGATGCAAGAATAAAAATCTCAATTAACAATTTTTTAATTACGTATAGTTTATGCTGTTTTTCCTTCGATGCTGAGCGACGACAACAACAAATACGGTGAGCAAAAAATGAGTTTCAAGAGTTTTCATTTTTAATGAAAAATTATTTTCTTTTCCCGTGTGTACATTATTTAGTCGAAAACAAAAAAAATTAATAAATTTTCTATTAATGCGCGCTGCGGAAGGATATCTCTTCATCCTTTTATTTGAACCATTTGCTGTTACTCATTGTATGTGCGCTTAGAAATTAGTTTGCAAAATTAATGCAAAAACATGTTCCTTTGAACTTCCAAAAATTAATAATTTAAGGACCTCTGAACTTATATAATACTCGTATAATACTCCCGATTCTATATACTCCAATTTTAAATGTGTGTGTGTGTTTGTGTGGGTTTAAATTCACTTTGTTGATAATAATTATAATTACGTTTAAGTGCTGATAAAAAAAAAAAAAAAAGTTCAGCATTTTTTGTGCTTCAAGGATTCTATTTTTTTGCACACAAATAACACACCAACTGTGTATATACGCGACTAGCACCAACAAGTATACAATGCAAAAAAAAAGGATTTTTATTATTTTGAATCCTATTTTCTGTTTTATTAAAGCTTTGCGCTGTTTTTTGAATAGCGAGAATATCCTTTTGTGTTAGTACACAGAGAAAGACTACCTCATCTGCATATACTATATGTATTTACCGTTTGGATTAATTAAATTTAATTATTTACTAATTGACGAAGGATCGAGAGTGTACATTGATACCCGTATATACACTACTGGTATAACAAAGCCAATAGGGCCTTTACCACCTCCCGGCAAAGCCGGAAGCAATCAAACATCCTTTGAGCATCATTCAGCTTGAATGATACCTATAGTCGACTATTATTTTGGATGGAGGTCAAAAATGATGGATTAACTAATTAATATCTCATTAATTGATTAACTTGTTAAATATAATTAACAAGAACCAACTCATAAGTGTTTGACATTAACAAGACTGCCAAAAATTAATTTTCGTGTTCTTTATGTAATTTAATCACAATCAATTCATATTTAATTTAGCGTTGCTATACAATTAAAAGCAACAAACAAAAACTCGTTAAATGTTTGTTATGGATAAACCGCGCGAATTCCTTCTTTGTCTATTAATTTAGCGTGATGTTTGTAAACAAAAAAAAAAATCCGTCAAAATATTAGTCTTCACTCCACATTCATACAGTTTTCCTTTGTTGGCATTGTTTTCACGGGTACATCTGTATGTGAGACAAAAGACTTTAATATAAATTCAAGAAATCATCATCATGAGGTGGTGTATCTTGGAATCTTTTACTTTTCATGACACTAAGCCGGTCACCGGTCATACAGCTGACCGGTAGGAGAAATGACCGGTTTTCCATCAAATTCAGTTAAACCGATTCGATCATCATAATTCGATAATTTTCTCAATTTTTCGAAGAGCTTGACCTAAATCAAGTCGTTACAAAAATTACCTTAAGGAGGAATGCTATACAACGACTTAATCCCGGTGCTCGAGTCGGGTATAGAGGAATTTGGTCGTGGGGGTTGATAACTCCCCTTAAGGTCTTGTTAAAGTCGTGTTAGAGAAAAATGTGGTTGGTAACAACCAAAGGAAAGGAAAAATTGGAAAAAAAGGAAAATAAGAAAAAAAAAACGGATCAACCATATGGTTAAGAATGTGGCCTACCATTTGGAAATTATATTTAGGGGAAAACAAAAACGGTGATTTACAGATTCATCTGTAAAACTGAAAACTGTACAACAAATACTTCCTGCGCTTTAAAAAATTTTGAAAACCTAGAGACGTTCTAGTTTATTGGGGCTTGGTTTATTTGTTTTTTTGCAGATATTTTTAAAATAATCAAAAAGGTGTTTTCCACTTTGAAAGGTTAAAATGGTAAAGATTTTGGAAAATGATACCCCATAGTGGGCGGCTCATTGGTCAGCGTCTGTTCCCCATGTTAGAGGCGGCTGCAAACAAGCATGTGGAGTTGCATGATCTCCCACACCAAAACATGATATGGGAAGGAACCCTGATAAATTAACCAAATATGGAAGGGGAGGAAAATAGAAGAAAAGTTTACGGTGCAGGGGTGATGTCCCAGTACCGGCGGCTAGTGGGTGTGGGCAAGCGGGCTCCCAGCCGTCGTCATCCAACGACCGCAGTGCTCTCGTAGCGGGAAACTTGACTACCGGAGCATTAAAAGCTACAAGGATTGAAGAACAGGGGACACGGGGAATTAATAACCCATTCAAGAAAAGCAGTATGTTCCAGAGGTCTCCCCCGGGTATGCAGAGGTCCATGGCATTGTCAATGTCGGATCTTGTGGCCCCAAGGGTTAAAGAAATAAATCAGGAAGCGAGGGAGGTGCGGAGGAGTATCTCGAAAGTGAACATCATGAAAAAGCATAACGACGAAATCAAGAGGTTGATACGAGTGATCAAACAATCGTTTAGGGATGTAGAAAAGGAGTTTCAAGTACTTTCCGAAAGAGGGGAGGATCCTGAGGCAACTCTAGAGAACTTGCTACAACCTGAGAGGGAGGAATTCAAGATAATCGAGAACACCTATATTGGAGGAAACGCAAGAGCAAGCTGCCAAGGCCGGGAACTCTCTGGAAGAAGAAGTGTTCCTTGACACTCCGAAAAGTAAAAGGAAGAGGACACCAAATTCGGGAGGCAACGAACCTAAGAAGGGAAGGACAAGCGAGGCGATACTCCAGCAGCAAAGGAGGAATGGGAATCCCTTGAAATTGCAAGGTAATAATAACGATGACACTAGAGAAGCCACGAATTGGACGTTGGTCAAACGCAAAACTCGAGAGAGGCGGGCGAGGCCTCCTCGTCCGGATGCATTAGAGATCACAAAGAAAGGAAATCTGATGTATGCGGAAATCTTAAAAAACATGAAAAGCAACCCTGACCTAGAAGAGCTAGGAAAAAAGTAACTCGCATTCGCAAGACGGAGAAAGGTACCTTGCTTCTTGAGCTGGGGAAAGCCACAGGCGAAAATACAGCCGAATTGCAAGCATTTCAGATGTAAGAACCCTCAAGGAAACAGATGAGGTTCTTATCGAGATTAAGGATATTGATGATGTCACCACTAAGGAGGAAGTCTTCAAGGCGGTGGTAGCCAACTTTGACGAAGGTAAAATTCTCTCAGTGAGTATAATCAAGTCATTGAGAAAAGCATACGGAGGAACCAAGACAGCAGTAATCGGCGTTCTGAAGGTAGTGACGTCAAGGATGTCCGAAGAAGGAAAGATACGTATTGGTTGGGTGGTTTGTCGAATTCGTGGAAAAATTAGCCTACTTCGTTATTTTAAGTGCCTGGGATATGGCATAGGTCAACTGTATGCCGCACCATCATCGATCGCTCCAAGCTTTGCTATAAATGCGGTAAAGGGGGCCACATTCTAAGGAACTGCACTAACGATGCAAGCTGTTGCCTGTGTCAGGATAAAGGCAGCAATACAGACAGAAACTATACGGCTAGTAGCATTAAATGTCCAGCGTACCGGAAAGCGCTACTAGTTGCTCGAAGATAATGAAAGTTTTGCAACTAAATCTAAACAATTATGAGGCCGCACAAGACCTCTTACTGCAGCCTGTGCGAGAACTACAAGTGGATATCGCTATCCTATGTGAACAGTACAGAAACATAGAAGGAAATAATTGGATGACAGATTCAACTGGGAAGGCTGCGATATGGGCATGCAATAGGCGGCCTTTCCAGGAAAAGCCAGTACGCCAAGAAGCAGGAGTTACTAGGGTAAAAATAGACGGCATTCATATCTATAGCTGCTATGCGCCTCCGAGCGCAACGATTGAGGATTTTATAAGTTTTTTAGATCGGCTTGTCGGCGATGCCAGGGATCGAAGGCCGGTGATTTTAATGCATGGGCTGCTCAAGCGCATAAACAATCGAGGGAGGGCTCTTCTTGAGGCAATATCTGTTCTCGATATTGTTCTTTGCAATAATGGGAACTATCCTACATGCTGTAGAGGTGAAGCGAGATCGTTTATTGACATAACTTTCATTAGTAGTGATCTCATGAGGACTGGAATCAAGTGGGAAGTTAGCGAAATCTACACGCACAGCGACCACCAAGCGATACTTCTGGAGCTACGCGGACCGAAGTCCATGCCAATCAGATCGATTGAAATTGTAGGGTGGAAGGTTAAGAATTTCGATGAGGAAATATTCACAACAATGATGGATGAGGTTTACCTGGAGGGTGTAGCTAATACTAAAGCAACCCAATTCATGGACTGCGTGACCAGGGCCTGTAACGCAACAATGCCTAAACGGGTGGTAGACAACCGTCATCCGCCGAACTTCTAGTGGAACGAAGATATATGCAAGTTGCGCAGTAAATGCCATCGAGCTAGAAGACTATCGCAGCGCGCTAGGGGAAGAGAGACATTTGCCATGCTTCTGCGTCGGTATAACATGGCTCGATCTGAACTAAAGCTGGCTATCAAGAAGAGTAAGCGCCAAGTCTGGACAGATCTTTGGAACGAAGTGGAACAGGATCCCTGGGGTAGGCCATATAGAACAGTAATGTCGAGGTTGAAAATGACAAGTGCGTCTCCTCCGACATGCCCGATTATGATGCATGAGATCGTTTCCACATTGTTTCCAGAGCAACTGGCGTTGGTGCCCAATGTGGACCGACCTATAGCACCTGAAGAGGTCCCAACCATTACGATGGAAGAGTTGATGACAGCTCTTAGGAAAGTTTGAAATAATAAGGCTCCTGGCCCAGACAACATTCCCAACATCGGATTAAAATCAGCAGTTCCTGCTAAACCGGAAGAATTCCTGGACCTATTAAGCTCTTGTTTAAATGAAGAGATATTTGCTGAACGTTGGAAAAAGCAGAAGTTAGTTCTACTTCCCAAAGGCAAAAAGCCGATGGAAGTACCATCCTCATATAGACCGATCTGCATGCTGGACACAGCTGGCAAGATACTAGAACGGATCATCTGTAATAGACTCGAGGAAGCGGTCGAGAGAGCTGAAAACCTGGCGTAGCACTAGTATGGCTTCAGGAAAGCGCGTTCAACGATAGATGCCAAACATTTAATACCGCTAGCAATGCAAAACGGGGTAAAAGATGGAAAGGAGGTAGCAAGAAATACTGCGCCATTGTTACTTTGGACATCCAAAACGCTTTCAACTCCGCGAGGTGGAGTTACATTATAATGGCGTTAGAGGAATTTGGAGTGCTTCACATTATAAAGATTTTGAGGAGCTATTTCCAAGATATAATCCTAAGTTACAACACGGAAGTAGGTATACGAGAGTACACAGTGACGGGAGGAGTTCCGCAAGGCTGAGTTTTGGGACATTTACTGTGGAATATTATGTATGATGGGATCTTTCGACTATGGATGCCCGAAGAAGTGAAAGTGGCGGGATTTGCAGATGATGTCGCAATAGTTGTTGTTGCGAAGTTCAAGGACGAGGCAGAACACACACGCAACGAAGCCATAACCGTTATCCAGCGGTGGTTATCGAAGGTTGGACTTCAGTTAGCTGAACATAAAACCGAGGCAGTTCTAGTTACGAGCAGGAAGCAGCGGGAAACAATTACTATCCAGGTGGGCAATTCTGAAATCTCTTCCAAACCTTACATCAAATATTTAGGCATCATGATTGATGCAAGACTTTCATTCAAGTAGCATATTGAGTACGTGAGCGACAAAGCAGCTATAGTAAATGCCGCTCTTTCACGTTTAATGCCGAATATGGGGGGACCTAGACAGAACCGTCGGAGATTGTTGGACAGTGTCGTCACTCACATCCATCTTATTGTATGGTGTTCCTATTTGGGCAGATTCACTGAGAGTCGCCGAGACATAAATTCAGTATATCGGAGGTGTGCGCTACGAGTCATCTGTGGGTTCCGCACTATATCAGATGATGCGGCGTATGTGGTAGCGGGAATGACCCCAATTGCTCTTTTGGCAACGGAGCGATAACAAATATACCAACACGGAGTCCAAGGAGAGTTTTCGTGCATACTTGCACAGGTTCGGACGCGATGATTCACCTGATTGCCCGAGCTGTACAGATGTACCGGAGGACGCGGATCATGTGTTATTCATATGTCCGAGATTTGAAGAAAGAAGGAAATTGCTTGAGAAGACGATGGGGCAACGACCGACGCCGGAGAATACAATTGCACTAATGCTGGGTTTGACGGAGCACTGGTCTGCCGTTTGTAGTTTTACAGCAGAGGTTCTGATTAAGCTGCGGTGTCTCGAGCGTGAGAGGAGTCACCAATAGACCAATAGTGAAGAATTATGAATAATTAAATCTTAAGATGCAATAATGCAAATCCCCCCCCCCCCCCCCCGAAGTAACCGAAGTAATACTTAACGGTGGTTCCGGGGGGCCTTTTGGTCGACGACGGGAGGTGTTTTTTAGTCAGTCAAATCTGACATAACCATATGTACGGGCATATGGTAGATTTTGAATCTTTTTCACCTGACCACGTAAAAAACAAAATAAAACACACACACACACAAACATACGCACGCAGACACATACACACAAACACACGTATTCTATAATAATTCATCGGCTTAGGTTAGGTTAAAAATCGCGCGATTTTTAATCTAACCTAAGCCGATGAATTATTATGGAATACGGGATTTTGCCATACGGGATTTTGGGATACGGGATTTTGGGATACGGGATTTTGGGATACGGGATTTTGGAATACGGGATTTTGTAATACGGTATTATGTATACGGGATTTTGTAAACGGTATTTTGTCATACGGGCAACTGTACCCAACCCGTAAATTACAACGTCGTTTTCGTTTCGTTTTTTCGGTAATTCACTATCGGTTGAAATTTTTTTACCAACCCTTGAAATATCTAGGCGTCAAAACGAAATAAATTAAAAATGGATTCAGACGCACAATCGCAAATAGATACAGATTTATTAATAATTTTTGTGGAGAAATATCCTGAATTATATGACAAAAGCCAAATCAATTATAAAAACGTGAAACAGGCAGCGATATGATCGCGGTGATGAATGATAAGGGTAGTTTAATTTAATAATATTCAAAATGTTTTTTTTTAGTATTTATTGATTCTTTAAAGATACTATGGATGTAAAAAAATGGACTGATTTACGTCGTAAGTTCCAAAGGGAAGTAAAAAAAATAAACCAAACATCTGGAAGCCCGGGTAAGCCGCTTCCAACATGGAGTCATTTCGACAGTTTGATGTTTTGGAAAATTTGTGTGCGATGTTCTCTGTAAGTTTAATTAAACAAAACCAAAGGCAATTGTAACAAGACTTCAACACCGGCAAAAACACCATTGCTTGGTGATAGTTCTAAAGACTTCGACGATTTGATTGAATTAAACTACGGCGAAGAGAATGACTAGCTCTATCTACAGTAAAACCAAACGAAAGAGTGATGATCACGAAATTAGTGATATTTTAAGTTTAATTAAAAGGAAATGTGAAACTGAATCGGCGGAAAATCACATAGACTATTTTGCTAAATTTGTCAAATATTACATTAAAGAATTACCTAAAAACGGACAGGATGAAGTTATTGGCCTCATAACCAATTAGCTTGTCCAAAAAAATCTAGGATTGGCCACCTTGGCCTAAATGGAAGGTTGTTAGCAGAAATCTCCATCTTGCAGCCAGAATCCCAAAAGCATTCTGGATTGTTCTTCGGGCGCGCGAAAGGCGATAATTAAAAATTAATTTTTCGTCGGACAAAGAATTTCCTGGGAATGATCTCATTAAATTTTCCAATAGCGGAAAATTAGTGTCACCTGAAATTAAATTGTTTTTTTAAATTTTTTTTTTAACATATTTGTTTGTTGTTTACTCGTAGACTAATATCACAAACAAACGGAAACACAATATTTTAGTTTTGTCACTTTCTTTAACGTGATTTTTATTTTATTTGAAAATGAAATTACGATCGTTTTAGATGTTACTAGATTTCTAACAAACACTAACTAAAACTATGCTCTTAACTGCTTTTATACCCTATTTTGTGCCTACGTGCCTTGTGAATCTTCTTTCCCCCTTATTTTATTTTTTATTTTTTCCCAAAAGCGGGGTACCGCCCTTCTTTTTTGTATATAACATCTGGTGCCTGTTGATGATAAAAAACAGAGAATAATTTGTGAACCATATGGTGTGTGTGGGTGTGTTTGTGCAAAAGGGTATTGATTACGGATTTAAAATGAAGTAAGGATTATAATGGAGAAAGAAGATTCACAAGGTACGTATGCACAAAACAGGGTATAAAAGCAGTTTTTGGCATAATTTTAGTTAGTATTTGTTAGAAATTTGATAAAGGAGTAACATCCAAAACGATCGTAGTTTCATTTTCAAATAAAATAAATATGACGTTAAAGAGAGTAACAAAACCAAAATATTGTGTGTTATTACATAAAATCTTAATAAATTGTTTTATTTCTTAAAATATGTATTTATTGTTAATAAGACTCCAATTAACTTACTCACAAAAAAATGAGGACATTTCACAGCTAAATTTGGCAGCATTCGTTCGCCAGGTAAATTAAGGGGATTTTATAAAATCGCTTGTCCGAACTTAGATCTTTCGAAAATTTCTCCATCGCTTTCACTACGACAGAAGCCAACATCTACCATGACAAAGTTATAATTTGCATCGCAAACTGCCAACAATACTATACTATAGAAATAATTATAGTTATAGTATTCTGATCCGGTATTTGGTGGTAGACGTATGGCAATATATTTGCCATCAACGGCTCAGTTGAGAAATAGGCAAGTTCCATCATACTTGGCCATATTCCAGAACTCCATCATAATATCATTTTAGAATGCCATTTCCAACGCACATATCAAATTTCATCATAATCGGTTGATAAATATGCAAGTTCCATCATACTTGGCCATATTCCAGAACTTCATCCCATATCCATCGCGGAAGTCAAATTTCACAAAAATCAGTTAAGAAATAGATAAGTTCCATCCTAATTGGCCATTCATTTAATTTGCTAAAGGTTTAATTTGAAATGTAAAAAGTTCAATTTGAGGTTTGACATATTAACAGTGCACCTTTCTTAAGTCTTGAACAATATTTGTGTAACGTTTGGTTCAAATAGGTCAAGCCGTGTGGATTTGTTTAAATATCATACACATATGCTGTACATACATACAAACACTCACTTTATTTTATAGATTGCTCAACTGCTCACTAAACACTGGTCCAACACCATCTCCAACACCCAATTCAACCCGCAAACGGCGCACAACTCAACCCTCAACTCAACCACAAACTATCTTTCAACTCAATCCTCAAACTAGCATATACTATATATAAAAAATTGGTCAACTGCTCACTATATCTTAACCCCTAACTTAACCTTCAACTCAACCCCAAACTCAATCTTCAAACCAGCATTTATAAAAAATTGGTTAATATTTCTATAACGAGGTATTGTGGGTCAATTCGTATGGCAGGTACCCGACCCTCTTGACGCACAGGTTCCAAAAGCTTTTCAAATCTCGGCCTTAACCATAGAAACAGATTGGCAAAAAAAATCTAAATCGAACAAGCTGTTCTCGAGATACCATGGGTAACAGACCAACAGACATCCAGACAGACGGACGGCGACATTTTTTTTTGTTTTGCTTGTTTAGACTCAGGGACTTGCAAAACGTCGAAAAAAGTGGTTTTGGACCAACCAAATTTTTGATCATTTTTGACAGGATTTCAATACTTTAGTAATTTTAGACTGAAGTAATTGGATCGTATAGTGTTCCAATTTTAAATTAAAATTCTTCAGTGAAACGTTTAAAAGCGATCAAATTGGTCGGTTGGGTTGAAAATAAATACATCTGAGATTTAAACAATTCACGAGAATATTTGTAATTATCAGTTACAGTTTCCAAGCAGCGGTAAAATTTTAAGTGTTGTTCTGCAAATGCACATTAGAATTGTCCCTTTCCTCCGTTTCAACTCGGATTGTTCAACTCGAAGTTTTTCTAATAAAATGAATGATGGATTCATCATTCATTGGCCCTCAGGTTTGGATATGGCTGCGGCCTGCTCGTGATCAATCTTTATTGTTGTGCCGTATATAGTGACAAACAGAGTCCGCCACAAAATAATTTTGGCTTACACATTTTTCGTTATGCTGTTCCTGTTTTTATTCGCACTTACAATCTCAAAGCACTATAAACTCTAAATCTGTAATAGACGTTTTCGTGAATAAACCATACTCAACCGTTAAATTAATGTTCAATATTTCACTCGTCTTTCGTGGCAAGCGTTTTGGTTGTACAAAGACCAGCACCATGCTTAAAATCAGAATTTTTGCGTTTCAGCAAAAATCAACCAACTTTCTGTTCACACAGTAAATTAAGGAAAAAATATGCTAAATATTATGCTTATACCATTTATGTAAATTTTCATCATAATTTTGCATAAAGCAGCAATTCCACACCTCTCGTTTATGCAACACCTATAATTTCGTGAATTTTTTTTGTTTAATCTACCTACTCGTTTCATCCCGTCGCACTGCATCTATTTATGCGCGCTCCTTTTGTGCATTATATGCACTATACGATTTTCATTTTTTTTATATATATTTTCCTTAACCATCCATCCATCAATTTTTTTATGTACAAAATTCTTTAGAATTTCCATTTTACGTTATACGTATCCCTTCCAATTTTGATAATTTTTCATTTTCCAACAACAGTTTCACGACGTGCAATGGTTATCAAATGAAAAATCCTATTTTCGTTCGTTTGTTTGTTTGTTTGTTTGTTTGTTTGCATCCTTGATGTTATTTAAGGTAAGTGGTAAGTGCAATTTATAATGAATGTGCAAAGTGTATATGTGTGTATGTATCACAATTTCGTCGTTATACGTTCGTGTAGTGCGTTCTGTTGTTTTTGTGTGCGGCTTAATAATTGTTTTGACGCCAGCCATGTTTTGATTTTATGTGTTCTTCTTTCTTTTAATTTACTGCCATGCATTTAAAAAAAAAAAAAAAAATCGCCGCCTTATTCAAATGAACATAAATAACGCATACAAAAAACAAAAGCATTGTTGCATAAAAATAATATTCTTTTATGTTGCGGTTGCATACATATACACATACATACCTACATCTATGTGCTGCATAAAAAAATGGCGTTCGTTAATTGAAAAATACGATAATTTTCTAATTTGAGAGTTTGATTTGCTTTTGTTTCGCGCGCGATCCTTTATGTACACGACGCGATATTGGAATTTATCGCGGATAAAATAAAGTTTCATATTACATGAATACCGGAAGTTTGAATGATTTTCAATAAATTACTTTCCAATAAATGAAATTAATACGATTTGAGTTTTTTTTAGTTTTGTGTATTAAGTAGTTTTTGTTTAAGATTGTATGATATTTGTGTTTTATTATATGTATGAAAAGAAAGTCTGATATTCTTTTGTTTTGTGTGCCATAGCGATAAAATACGAATCATTGAATTAAGATTTATTTAAACAATCCACGTTTTTATATTGTTTATATGAGTTTGGCCGTGCAGGAATTTGTATCTCAACATGCATCTTGGGATTATTTGGATTCAGGGTTGTGAATGTCAAATTATTGAGATAGGTAAGTGTATGGGAAAATTATTTTTTTGTTCAATTTGTATGTGACAGGGTTTGAGACGTTATTTTTTAAAGGCCAATTGTAGTTTACGTATTGTCACAAGCAAACCTTTCGACCGAATTTTTAAATCGACATTTTGAAGTTTTTGATTTTATTTTAAAATATATCTACCTATATCAAAATTTTGAAAAAGTAGTTCAAATTTGTGAAAATTATTTACCAAAATTAGTTAAAATTGTAAAATTTTCATTCATTAAAATACATTTTAGTATTTCGTCGGCCGATAAGCTAAAATTCGCCTGACCGAATTACTTCGGTCGAAAAAGAACCAAAGTATTGAAATCCTGTCAAAAATGATCAAAAATTTGGTTGATCCAAAACCACTTTTCTCGACGTTTTGAAAGTCTCTGAGCCCAAAAAACGCAACAAACAAAAAATGTCCGTCCGTCTGCCTGGATGTCTGTATATCTGTATCTGTATCCATATGGTATCTCGAGAACGGCTTGTTCGATTTAGAACTTTTGTTTACCAATATGTTCCTATCAAGGCCGAGATTTGAAAAGCTTTTGGAATCTGTGTGTCAAGAGGGTCGGGTACCTGCCATACGAATTGACCCAAAATGCCTGGTTATAGGAATATTTATCAATTTTTTATATATGCTGGTTTAAATATTGAGTTTCGGGTTTAGTTGAAGGTTAAGTTAGGGGTCAATTTGCGGGTTGAGTTCAAGTTGAGTTGGAGTTGAGTTGGGGTTGGGTTAAGATATAGTGAGCAGTTGACCAATTTTTTATATATGCTGGTTTGAGGATTGAGTTGAAAGAGTTTGTGGTTGGGTTGAGGATTGAGTTGGGGACCGTTTGTGGGTTGAATTGGGGTTGAGTTGGGGTTGGATTAGTGTTTAGTGAGCTGTTGAGGGAACTTGCCTATTTCTCGACCAATTATGATGAAATTTGACATGTGCGTTGGAAATGGGATTCTAAACTGATTTTTGGATGAAGATCTGGAATATGGCCAAGTATTAGGGAACTTGCCTATTTCTTAGCCAATTATTATGAAATTTGGCTTGTCCATTGGAAATGGGATTCTAAAATGAATTTTGGATGAAGCTCTGGAATATGGCCAGATATGAGCGAACTTGTCTATTACTCAACCGATTATGATGAAATTTGACATTTTCGTTAAAAATGGGATTCTAAAATTACTTTTGGATGAAGTTCTAGAATATGGCCAATTAGGATAGAACTTGCCTATTTCTCAACCGATTATGATGAAATTTGATTTGTACACTAGTACTGATGTTTTGATTATATGATGGTATAGTGGTACGATGGTTTGATGGTATTATGGTAGGATTATAGGACGATATGATGGTATGGTGGTATTAAGCAGCCCCTACATTTTTCAACATGTTGTTCAACTTGGTTGATCTACTTGGTTGTGTGTCCCGCCATACATTTATTGACAAGTTGTACAACTTTAGTTTTGTTTGTTTTTGGCAGCACGTACTACATATTTTGTTTCATTGATGCTGCATTATTTAATAATATGGAAAAAGTTATCGCGATAATGGTGATTGCAGAGTTGTTCGACATTAAAGAAAAGAATGGAAAAAAAGGAAGTGGCGAAAAGAATGGCTAGCAGATAAAGAAGAATTATCAAATACAAAATTATTAAAACAAATTAGACAGTCAGACCCATTGGATTACAAGAATTACATGAAGATGAGTGAAGCAAGTTTTATGGATCTTTTGAATAAGGTGGTACCTTTTATAAAAAAACCGGACACCTTCATGCGTGAAGCAATCCCAATAGAGGCAAGATTATTAATTACCTAGAGGTTTTTAGCAACAGGAAATGCCTTCGAAGATTTAAAGTTTGCCTATACGGTATCACCACAAGCAATCGGAAAAATTGTAATTGAAATATGCCGAGCAATTAATGTGGTTTTAAAACAATACATCATGGTAAGTTTTAAAACATTAACGCATTATTCAAATTGGTAATTTTTTATCTTTACCATAATTTAGTTACGAAAATAATGCACCATTCAATAGAGTTTTGAATAAATAAAAAGGTTACAATAATTGTGAAGTACGAATTAACAATTTAAAATTTAAAATTTTATAAAATATTTAAAAAATTGTTTGTAGCTTTTTAAGCTTTAACGAAAATAATCTATAATTTTATAACTACATATTATTAATTTTAGTTAGCCAGAACTGCTGACAACTGGAACCGTCAAAATCGGGATCTTTTTATTTTAATTATAAAAAGACGTTTAGTGTAGTCCTTATGGCGGTAGTTCACGCTGATTGTGACTTCCTAATGGTAGACGTTGGAACTAATGGAAGAATTTCTGACGGAGGTGTATTCTCGAACACAAAATTTTACGACAAATTAAATAATGGAGAACTCGGTTTACCAGATTCCACCGCTCCTTTTTCAGAAGCACAAATTTTACCATTCGTGTTCGTGGGTGACGATGCATTTCCACTCCGATCAGATTTGATGAAACCATATGCGCACGATAACCTGACAAGTGACGTGGTTAATTTTAATAGAAAACTTAGCTCGGCCAGAGTAAGAGTCGAAAATGCATTTGGTATTCTTGCATCGCGTTTTCGTTTACTGCACACAACTATCAATTTAAGTCCCGAGAAAGTTACCACTATTGTGCTAACATATTGTTATTTGCACAAATATTTAAGAAAGTTGCAAGGAATTTCATTTGTAGAGTTATGAAGCGGGGTTGAAGTTCCTGAAATATCCCGCGATGCAAATCTATAATGGGTTGAAGATCTAGATTCCTCAGAAGATTATTTACTGGAGGATGATTATGACGATATTGAACTATCCAAAGATAGTTTGTTTAGCTGGCCCATATCAACAGAGGAGCTTCATCAATAATTTTCTTAGTAAACACCTTTTGTTGTTCATTCACTGAATGAACTTTTTTAACTTCATCCAAATAGTCCACTGCTTTCTGCACAAATTCATTTTTATTTGAAGGGTTTTTTCTTTGATGCTGCCTTTTCCCCAAAACATGCTCGTCCTAATTATAAAAAACAATAAACAATATATTTATTGTAAATACTATACTAAACATATGCAGCTAAACTTACGGAAATATCAAAACTCTCGTCATCCATGTCGATTATAGTCGATATTCCTGGAACGGACGTCTCTTGATCTTTTAAAAAATCAAGAAAGTCAAAGTACCACAAAGATGGAATATAAATGTTTTCACCCCCTGCTCCAGATTTCTGACTTAAATTTTTATTCTTCAACTCTCGTCGATAGCTTGACCTTATACTGGCAAATTTGGGTTTTAGTTGCTCAATTGTAGTATACCCTTTTCAATTAATTGAAAAACCTCCAATAAAACTTTCCACGCATTATTTCGATAGTTTTTGTTTTTATAGTGTTCATTTTTTACTTGCCACAATACCGGTAGCTCTTTAAATTTATCAAAAAAAAGTCCTCCAATTTTCGGAATTTTTATAATCGCCATTTTCACTATTTTTCCAATCCAAATGGTAAAACACTCAATCACTTTTAATTATATACGTCTATGCTTTTAATTATTTCACGCGTTGTGCAATCAAACTGGCAAGATTTTTGACACTTAGTTGTTAAACTTCACCACACACAATACAACCAGTTTAAACAACATGTAGCTCCGCCCCCAAAAAATCAAAACATTTTGATTTCATGCAGACTGTTTTACGAACTTAAAATCGGTTGTACAACTTCGCCACAAACGGTACAACTTGTCATAAAACCCAACCAAGTTGTACAAGTTATATCGTGTACGGGCTGCTTTATGTTACGATGTTATGTTGGTGTGATTATATGATTGTATGATGGTACGATGGTATGATGTTATGATGATATGGTGGTATGATGGTATGAAGGTGTGGTGGATTGATGGTAAGATATACATCATGATGTGATGGTGGGATGGATCTACTTCACCATGGTACGGTGGTATGAAAGTATGATGTTTAGCCTTACGTCAAGAGGATCGGTCACCTGCCATTCGAATTGACCCAATACCACTGGGTGATATTACCACCATTTTTTTATATTTGCTGCTTTAAAAAGTGCGTTGGGCGTTGAGTTTGACTTCGAGTTGAGTTGGGGTTGGGTTAGGGTCTAGTGAGCAGTTCAGCTGAAGATTAATTTGTGTGTTGAATTGACGTTTGAATTAGAGTTAGTATGAGTTGAGTTCCAGTAAGCTTGCAATTTTTAAGACCGCATGTTGATTTGGGAGATGAGTTGGGCGTAAGTTTGGGGTTGATTTAAGGACTGGGTTGTAGGTCGAGTTAAGGTAGAATTGGAGTTGGCCTAGCACTGAATTGGGATTGAGTTAAGTAGGAGTCAGCGGCTAGGTTGGGAATTTATTTGTTGTTGTGTTGATGGTTGAATTGTTTTGAGTTGATTTCTTATACGACTGTAGTTTTTCTAGTTGCATTGAGTTGAGGATTGAGTTGAACATTGACTTTGAGGTTTAATTGAGGGTTTGTCTTGGGGTCGTTGCGAAGTTGAATTAAAGTTGAGTTAGCTTGCATTTGAATTGGCCGTTGCGAAATTGGTGATTGGGCTGAGGATTGAGTTATAAATTGAGTTGAAGTTTGAGTTGAAGATTGATTTAAGAGGTTGTCAAATTTGGCTTCAATTTCATTAAATTGTATATTTATTTAGGTTAACTTAATTGATTATACAAACCGAAAATTCCAAGATTCTAAATTTGGATATAGCTACAATTGATAAGTGTGGATTACAAAATAGCAAAAATTCTAATTTATAAATGTTTCGGGTAATTCCAGAATTTTCATATTACGATAATTCAGAGGAGTAAATTAAATTAAAATTTGGATTTTCAATTAGTAAGTTCGACAAAATAATTTGAGATTAAAATTTAAAATCTTAATTTTCTGATGAACGGAATATGAAGAAAAATTAACAAGCACTACCAGTGATTTAGGCAAAATGTATGCACATTATCCAGAAGAAGTTTTTTGTGTATCCTTTTTCACAATCGACTTCGCAGAATTTAAAATATTAAAAGTTAAAATCAGTAAAATCATCGTGTCGATATCATGTCGATCAACGTGTTGATATGGCTATATTTGGATAACGTTTCTCGACCAAAAGCTTGCACATATGGACTGCATATATCGAACTAAATTTCGAAATTGGCCGTGTCTCATTGTAAGCATTTTGTTTCGTAATACATTTTTGGTGTTTTCTAATTGCATAAGTCATCACTGAGATCGAATTATTTAGTGTTTATTCACTACAAATGTAAATATTTTGGGTTCAAAGGAATTATCAAATATTTGAATTTTAAATATTTACATATTTTACTATAACGCTCTTAAATCTTAATCAATTTCTTTACAATTATTTTTCGGGATGAATACCATTTGGTTAAGAGTTTCGAATATTTTTTCTGGATGAAATAAAAATGTCCTTAAACTTTAGCCGAGACATACATTAAAAAAAAAGCCTTTCGGAATGAAAATTTCGTACTAGCTTCTCATGCGTAATCTTACTGCAGTTGGAGAGACCTGTACTTCGTTTACCAAACTGATTAATTTATCTTGCAGGTTCTTAGTCAGTGACTCATCAACTGACCGGTTACTGGCGGATCTGCACAATTGTTATTAGACGGATCAAACTGATTTTTACTAAGGGATGGAACCACACTGCAAAACTCAAAAGTAGCGAAACAATTTTGAGCAATTGATATGAGATATTGAATGATTTCTCCTTTAAGGGTTGTAATGCATTTGAATAATCCTCTTCATCGGATGAATGGAAATCAGGGTGTTCTTGGTTCGGTGCAATTTGAATTAATTTCCTGATAGATTGTTCATTCAGATTTTTATGAGCACCACTGACATTGCGACTGGTGAGAATTTAACACGAGATACTCTATATCTCTTATATAAATCAAACGCGATTGTGTTTTATCAATCAGCGTATGTCGCTTGGATTTTTAGTGAAACTAGTTCCGAACTGTATTTTTGAAGACTTCACTTTTCTCAAGTACTGTGAATAAACCGTGTTTTGGAACACCTTCGGCGGGCTCTAATGTCTGAACGAGGACCGTAGGTTACTTTACAGTTAAATTGCCAACAATTTGTAAGTGACATTCTCCGTAAATAAACCGTTATTTTGTGGGTATCAAATACCGTTATGCAGTCCCCTCACCCTTAATAATATGTAAGTGAAATTGTTGGATATAAAACCGTCCAATAGTCGAAGATTTACATGTACAATTTGCCGTAAATCAATCATCCCTTTTTGTGTATCAGGTAACATTTTACAGTCCCTTCGCCGTTAATATGTTAGTAAAAGTGTCGGATAAAAAAACGTCCAATTGTCGAACATTTATATGTCAAATTTGCCGTAAATGGACCATCCCTTTGTGTGAATCAGGTAACATTCTACAGTCGACTTGCCGTTAATATATAAGTGAAATTGTCGGATAAAAAACCGTCCAATAGTAAGACATTTATTTGTGAAATTTGCCGTAAAGAACCCATCCTTTTACATATCAGATAACATTCTGTATAGTTAATATGTAAGTGAAGTTTTCGGATTAAACACCGTCCAGTTGTCGAACATTCGCAAGTAAAATATTTCGTAAATAAACTGTATTTTTATGTGTTTTTTTATTTATTTACTGATTAATTTAAACAGCTTTTGGTATACTCTATTTTGAGCAAAAGCTCATTTACAACGGAGTATACCAAAAGAAACAAACAGCAAAATTTAGCATAAAAACAGGAATTTTCTGCTTCGAATTGCTGCGAAGCGGAAGCCTTCCGTTCGGCACCAGTAAGCACTGCGTCGAAGGGTAGGCTAAACTGAGGGCTGGGGTACCAACATTTAAGGATGTTTTATCCTATATTCAGGCAAGATCAGAGCATAGTGGCTCAACTCGGACAGCCTCTAATTCGGATTAAATATCTCCCTCATTATTCCAATCCCTGGACGTACATATATTGTATCAATATAGCCCAATTATTTTATTATTTGGATTTGTTAAGAACATCAGGTATCAGTGATGCTGATGCCACATCTCTAAGTTATAGCTAATTTAGCATTATAACTATTTTGCACAATATAATACAAAAATACAATTTTCCTAAAATAATTTAAGGACAAATAAAAATGAAAAATAAACAAGACCAACTGAACAAAAAAAATCAGGGCCAATAACCCAGTGTGTGTACCAGATAAAATCTGCAGCCCTCTCACCATTTATCTGTATGTAAAATGTATGCGTTGGTATGGTGTTGCCATTTTCATCTTCATTTTTATTTATTGTAACTATATAATAAAATATTCCCAAATTTAATACTTATAACATTAAATTTCAAATAAATGTTTATTATTATGTAATAAATTATTATTATTAATTAACAATTATTAATATACTGTATACGAAATACATAGGGCTTCACTTGCTTCTATGTACAAAACACTTTATTCTTATCACTGAAATGAAACTGTATCACTTGACATCGGCGAACGATTAAACCAAACTCAGTTGAAATATTGAAATAGATAAATAAATTATTTATTACATTTGATTTTGTTCTCATTTCCAAAACAAAGGCAAATAAGGCAAGAGCAGATAGAGAACATATACGAAATTATACATTAATATTATGTATTTCAGTTTTTTCATTTGTTTTATTTTGTTATTATGCTCTTGATTGTACAGTAGTGATCCGATTAAGTTGTAGTAATGCGCCATTTTCGTTGAAAAAAAAAATATGTTAAAGGATCGATTTTGATGATGCTTACTGTAAAAAAGATATAAAGTAGCAACACACAAAAGAATAATGTGAATTGGAAAAGTTTAAATTTTAATCTAGATGACAGAAAAAGATAGCTAAGTTAAGGAAATACTCAACTTTTAAATAAATGATCACATAGGCCATTATGAACTAATAACCGTGTTAATTGATATTATGAAAAAGTTCATCAATTAAATGACATTTCATGGCATTAAATCATTTTTTACGTGTACGGTTTATTAGTCTAGTCGTGTTCGTTATTTTATTCTTTTGTTAATTTTACAATAGGATAGCTTTCGGGTAGAAGCTTGTTTAGATTTAATTTTTCAACCGGCTTTTTACGGTCTCAAATCCATGAAATTTGTCAGTATATTTTACAGCCCAGTTGACCGTAAAATGATAATTTTACCGGACTTTTTACCGTCTACGGTACGAATTAATTAAACATTTACATTTTGATTTATAACTGACGTATAAGACAATAATATCCGAGGATTTTTGACACACTATTCTTGCTTCAAACCATCTAAATTAACCGTATTTGGGAATACCTTAGGGATTAATTAATAACTATTTAAACGGAATTTAATTGTACGTGCTCATCCAATTTTTATTTTACTAAAAATCTAGTTTTATATGGATAATATTGTTGAAAATCACTGTCTTTAACACTAGAACTATCGACCGGCCAAAATGACAGATTTACATTTATTGAATCCATTTTTTTAATATAGATTGTTTTCGAAATTTTTGATGATTTTTAATTTAATTACTTTATTGTCATATTAAAACTCAACAAAAATTAGGTTGGTATGGCTTTCTGTTATCATAGCTTTTTTTTTTGCCAGCCGGAATAATGATCAATGATGTAGGTTGCGTTTTGTTTTCGTTTTTGAATCGGTTTTGGTCGATAAGTATATTTTTCTAAATAATTAGTTGCGTTCGCTTAATATTTGCTTCCCCTTTGTTTTCTAAAATCGGATAGCCTTCGTGTAGATATTTTTCTGTTTCACTTTAATTTTTCAACTGACATTTTACGGTTTTGAAACCGTGAAACCTATTTTGCGGTTAACAATTGTTGTCGGGGTTGCTGTTTCCGAAATACGTTCACTTAACCTTCAACATAAAAATTACGCGGGCAAATACCTTGGCGCACCTTATCACATTGACGGTTATTTTTAAAAGTTGAAACAGAACTTAAAATTGTTTTTTATCATCATTTAACCGCAAATATAGACTTGAAATATATGACCCTCCGATTGGAGACCTGAGCAAATTCTGATGCTTTTAGCAAATTATTATTGATTGTCAAATCAACCACTTGGGACTATGTGGTTTCTACTGCATCGAGAACTGAGAGACTTCAATAAAAATAAAAAGATTACAAAAATGTTCACCGAAAGAAAGGTGACTGTAATGTTATGCTTGCGATCTATCCGTCAAAGTAAACAAAGATCTTCACCCCTTCATCCAGTAATCGGCTTAACGTCTGGGACCAGCGGTACGGCCCAAAACGCAAGGATCAAAAATGGAAAAGACATTCATGATTTTCTTCATCAAGATGATTATCATACAGTCATCTTCTGGAAGCAAGGTGCTTGAATTTTGGGCCCTTTGGTAAATTTTAAAAAGTTCAAGGAATTTGTTGAAATTCCTAAAATATGTCGAAATTCTTTAAATTTTTTAATTTTTTCCTTATTCTTTGTTTAAAAAATATTTAGTCACTTAATTTCTTAATTCAAAATTTATAAATTTCATGATATTCTATATGAATATATTCTAATTCAAATTTTTAAATTTATTTGAAATCTGTGGTCATGAAATTATTGGAATTAGTGATCTGGGAAGCTACATAGGGATATTTCTTAAATTTTTAAAAATTCTGAAATTTTCTGAATTTCTTAAAATTTAACGAAATTCTTTAAATTTGTTAGGAAAAATTGAAAAGCCTATACTAAAACACTTAAATTTCGTGGTATCTTAAGTTAACTTAATTTTTAAATCTCTTCAAAATTTTGAAATTCTGATGTCTCTTAACTGGCTAGAAAATGATTTTTTTATTTCATTAAAAATTCCGACTGAATTTTGAGCTCATGAAGGTTTTCCAAGAATAAAATAATTCAAATCGTTCTAATGTCATTCTTGAGAAGAGAACTCACTAGTCAACTCCAAGTGACGGTCCAGTTCAGGCGAATAAGTTACACAAAGTATTGTGCCCAATATACATCTACAGGTTCCATATCTGTTGACTTTGTTACCACCCAACAACCTGAACGCACTTTTTTAATCAACTGTATATCTATTTAATCCATTATATTTTAATTAATTTGATTTATTTCAACAAAAAAAATTACAAATAAAAAAACGAAAACGTATATAACAGCAACACAACAACAACAAAAAAAACTTCCCATTTTACTTCAAATTTATTATTAAATATATTTTCAGTAGTTTTTCCAACAACAACAGCAATACACTCTATACCTATAGCTATGTATGAACAAAACACACAACAATCCAAAAAATCATAACAATTTGGAAAAATTAAATTTGGTTTACTTGTATACCAAAACCCTATGTCTCTCTTTCTCTTTCTCTTTTTAGGCTTACTCACACAAAATAAAAAAACTGAATAAATTTTCGTCGAGAACTGGAAAAACAAAAACCTAGCCACATTATTCTATATAACAACAAAAAGCTTAATTCTCAAATATTTACTTTATTTTTATTGTGCACAGAGAAATTTTTCCATCACAGAAAATGTCAGGCCAATCGATAAATGAAAATTACTAATTATCACTTTACACCAACAACAAAAACAACAACAACAAAATTCTTCTAATTAACATTTTCCTATTTTTCATAAAATAAAATGAAAAAACGAGAGATGTGTGTAGGAAAATATTTTGATAATTATATCTTAATTTTCCTCCCATTTATCTTTTATTAAAAAAAAAAAAACAAAAAAAAAAAAATTCTCCGGTCTCTCTCACTCTCCCACCATCCCATCTCTTCTTGTCCTTTATTTAAAACTTACATAACAATAAACCAAAGTTAATTTTGTTCTCTTTCTTAATTTAATTACACTTCAAAAATTATCGATGATATCTAGATGTAGGCTAAATAATAATACATAATATATTTATGGGTATTTATATATCGATCTCATTTTTACTCGCACCTTCAACCGATTGGTCCCGCTCTAATAAGTTAAACAGTAAATTAAAAATATTAAAAAAAAGGCGTACAATTTTTTTATTTTTTTACTTTATATCCAAATCCAATTATCCCCACTCCGGTCGGTCGGTTTGGTATCATGATCTACACTACTAAAGAGTAGTCGAGAAAAAAAAAAAAAACAATTGAGTGGATAAAATAAAATGTGAACGCCTTGTTTTGATTAGAATCCAATTAGTTTTTATTTTTTTATCTTAAACTCAAGGGGGTGGAGTTATAGAATGAGATGTGTATATAAAATTGGTATGAGATTAGTCGGAACAATATTCATTTGTTGACCTGCGCATCATTGCAAAATGTAAAAGAGCGAGAATAAATTATACAATAATAATAATGTTGCTGTTTCATGCTCAACCGTTTTGGACCGATAAAATTTTTTATCACACATTATACCATTGTGAATGGTATAAGCAAGATGTTCTTCTTGTAGATGAAGTGAGGGAACATTTTTTTTATGTTTTGGAAAATTTAGAAAAATTTCGTGAATTTTTTTTTGATCGTTCAGTGTGATTTAGATAACGGTCAACAGTGGTTTAGTTTTTTTTTGTTTTGGTTGGTGTTGATAAAATCGTGACTAAATTATTATTTGTATATATGTAGAGTATGGAAAATACAATTTTAGTTTTGTGTGTCGTGTCGTGTGTTTAACAACGAAGATTTTCATTGGTATTTTGAAATAAAAATTTCCCGCCGGGTTTTTTTTAGTTAGTTTTGTATAAAAAAAAAAATGGTGAAAATTTAATTGTATACAAAAAAAAGTGTTTTTTTTCGAATTTTAGAGTGTGATTCAAGTGATTTAATTGATATATAAGTATAAAGTGTGCAGTTTGAATAGAAATATAAAATTGGAAATGAATTTAGAATCGATTGCACGCCCGGAAACTATACACGTTACAGCACCGGGCGCTCTAACACGACCAAGTGGTTTAGGATCACAAACAATGCCACAACGATCTCCGTTTGCAATACAAGAACTTTTAGGTCTTGGTGGCAATAACAATAATAATAATAATCATAGTAATAGTGGTAGTAGTGGTAATAATAGTAATGTGAACACAACAAGTAGTGGCAATAATAGTAATGCAAATTCACCAAACGAAAGCACATCAATAAATAGTCATCATCGTTCAAATGGCGCTGTATCGCTATACTCATCCGTCGGCCAAACACATTTCCCCGATCATCATCATATGACAATGGCTGCATCACGGATGGCATATTTTAATGCTCATGCAGCTGTTGCCGCCGCATTTTTGCCACAACATTTATCATCGGGTGGTGCTGGTGGTCCATTGGGATTACATCCACAATCAGCTGCTAATGAATTTAGTAAGTGAATATTCTTGATTTGTATATTAAAGTATATTTTATTGTTGTAACACACTCGCGCATGTGTTTGTCCCACGGACTATATTTAATTAATTCGTGCGTATTGTTATAAGTTTATATATTACCTTCAAGTAAATTTCAGCAAAAGGATCATGTTACACCGTAAGATTTTGTTTGTTATATGCGGTCACAATGAATTATATGTGGAATGGAATTTGTGAAAAAATCAGAAAAAAAAAATTCTCTCGTGTTTTACTCATTTAACATTCTTACAGTCCCTTTTGTCTGACTGCCTCAAGACAATTAGAAAGAATCGTTTACGCTATTTTTAATTTTATATGCAGTGGTGTCGACAATGAACCCCTCCTTCTCTCAATATCTCTTGAAATCAAAATTTTTGATCATTCAAACACTATAGATTGAATGCAATTGAAGACGTATTGAAGCAAATTTGAACGTGGCAAATTTGGTTTTATACAAACTAATTTTCAATTTTTTTTTTTAATTTTTTACAAATTCTGTTATAATAAGTTACCAAAACGTATTCAAATTTTGGGAAGGTTTGATAAAAAATTTCCAAATATTTGATTCAAATTCTCCTCAAAAAAACTTTAAGCATTAAACTTTTCTATAGTTCTGCATAATTCAAATTCTAATCAATCTTCGAAATCATCGACAACTCGTCGAAATAAACTGTTTCTTGGTAAATCTGAAATGGCAAGATTTCGTAATTAAATCTGACCGCAGTTACAATATACAAAATTATTAATTTATTAAACCAAGCAAATTTATATACTTACTACGACTAAATTTGAAGAGTTTAAATCATATTTGAGCTTGATCTGGAATCAAATTTGAGTAGAATTGTCTTTAGAAGAAAGACGGAAAGTCGTATTTAATAAAAATTCGATTTTATTCAATTCAAATTACATTCAAGAATAAATTCCACATTCATACATTGAATTCCATTCAAATTTTCAATAAGCGTTAAGACTATCTATTTATTTACTCATAGTTAGCACAATTTACGCCAAATTTTGATAATTTTAGAAACTTCCTGTCAAACTTAAATAAAATTGAAAAAGTTTGAATACATTTGAACCCAAAAATATTGTGGAAAATAGGCTTGGAAAGCGAAACTGAAACTTGTATTTATTACAAATACCGTAGTTTGAAAACAACATAAAACAATATTTGAATATAATTTGATGCTTGTAGATGTGAATTAAGCATATATATTGGGTTAGAGCTCAAATTAAATCAAATTTGATTTCAATTTGAACAATTATGAAAGTGACCTGATCATTTCAAACTTTAATCAAATTTGAATCAAACTCCATATTCAATTTTTTGTAAATACACGGTACGTTTATTAAAGCAAACTCAAATTCTCACAGAATTCCAATTATGTAAATGTTACTCAAATTCAATGGCCGCTTGGAAAAGAACGAACAGAGTTATAGTTTTAGAATTTCGTGAAATTTTAATTGAGGATTTTTATAAACATGGGTATAGTTGCCATTCAAATTTGAGAAGAATTTCAATAAGGTTTGAAACTCTTAAATTAAAATTCGAGTTTATTCAATTCAAATTTTTTTCAAGCATAATTCCAATTTGATTCAAATTTTATTCAAATAAGCTTCCTTTAAATGCTTTTCGAATGATACTGTAGACAAAAATTTGAAAATATTTTAGAGATCAAATTAAAATTAAATTTGATTTAAATTTGAACAAACTTCAAATTAAATATTTCGAACGCGACATAGTTTATTTAGAGAAATTTAAGCAAAGTTTGATAGTAATCTAGTCAATTCTATTTATTTAAACTTTTCAGAATTGAATCAAACTCTATTCAAATTTCTTTAAATCACATAAATCTGAGGCTTTTTTATTAAAATAATTTCAAATTCTCATGGAATTAAAATTGTTCGATTATTAAACAAAATCATTGATTGCAGTTTGAAAAGTATTTGAATCATATTCAAATTTTGTTTATTGCGTCAAACTCTATGTAGCCTGTGAAAAAACACTTTATTTCATTTCAAATTTCTATCAAAATCATTTCCAATTTTCTTCAAATTTTAGTCAAATGAAAGTTTATCAAAATCTAAAATTTTTAAATTTTGCTCCATCCAAATGCGCCTTAATTCAATTCAAATTAAAACATTGTAGAATCGAATGGTAAACGTTCTTTATGCAGGAAACTCCAACTTCCTTTCATTTTGTCTGTATTTACAGATGAGAAATGTCTTCACCTAGGAACTACGCTTGTTAAAAGAGTTTGTAATAAATTTGATCGTATTTATTATCTACCTTTCAATTTTTTTTCACAATTTGAAGATATCAAAATCAGTTTCTGTTCAACAACAACAATTTCCTATCAAATTTTAATCAAATTTGTTTCCAACTCTATTAAAAAATTGGTCAATTCCTATTTGCCTAGACCGCAATTAGAAAAGAACTTGTGCAACATTTAAATCTGAACAGAAATTTGAATGAACAATGAAAAATATTTTGACATTTTAATAAAACATTCGTTACCTATAGAGAACCTCCTTATCTAAAAAATAATCATTTTTATACCATTTAAAACCCTAAGACAAAACGTTTTATACCACTTAAAATGTTTAATAGGTATTGTATATACATTTTTTTAGGTTTGGATTATCAAATTTATTTTTAGTTTGATTTCGTTTGTTAAAATTGCAGCCAAATCATACTGAAAATAAGTTTTCGAATTTTCAATTGTTATACCTTTCAATTTCAGTAAATTTAAATCCATTCATTAAATTCAACTACTTAGTTTAGAAGTTTCAAGATTCGAATTTGTCAAAATATAGATTTATGCCATTTATTCCGCTAAAGCTGTTAAATTGGTAAGGACACTAGTTAATTATACCATTTATTCCAATTCTGGTGTAATATACTATTAGAGTTCCAAAACTTAATAACTATAATTTATACATTTTATACCATTTGCCAATATTTACATATATTTACTTGTCAACTAAAACGTAGTGACTTAAATCTCAAAGTAGACTGTCAGATTCAAAATGGTATGTTTTTATTTATACCATTTATTGGTGTAAAAGTTTAAATTGTTTAAATTGTCCGATGTTTGATTCCTTCGGAACCCCGATTTGAAGAAATCAAAATATAATGATTAGTGTGCTTCTAAGATTCCTTGGTTAACTCGTACCTATACTCGTGAACATATCATTATCGCTACAAGTTGCAACTAGTTGATTAGCGAGCAATGATTTGTAATTGTATTATTTCAATGACATTGGTTCACTCTTTTCAAATAGCTTGCGTGTTCCTCATCAGCTTTATGCATAGAGAGGTTTTCAACAGCAAATTAAAAGGTATTTGAAAGGATGTTTCAA